>JASXTE010000006.1:33814495-35154495 GCA_030280995.1 Hemileia vastatrix
GGTCTTCCCCTCCTTTTGAGAAATAAATCACTATTGGATGTGTAAGGTTTCAAAAAAGATATTGGAAAAACAGGATGTTTTCTGTCATATGGAAAATACAAAATAACTTCAACTGCATTATCACCAACCATTCTTCTGACAACAAATGGACCTACAAATAGGTCTTTTAATTTGTTATTACCTTGTAAATTGAAGTGGACTGTAGAAATCAGTACTTCATCCCCCTTTTTAAAAGTATATTCTTTATAGGATTTGTCCCATTTCTTCTTTTCATATTCAAAGGATTTTTCAATACATTTTTGAGCATGACTTCAGAAAAGTTGTTGCATTTGAAGAAAATATTTTACACTAAGATGTAAATCAAATTTAGGTATTTTATTATGGAAAATTTGGGCAGGAGTATTTGGAACATATCCAAGCCAGATCTCAAAAGGCTTTCTTTGAGTAACAGAATGAGCAGTGCTATTATAAGCAAATTCCAAACCAGGAAGTAAGGTAACCCAATCATGAGTAGATCTGTCATTGTCATGGTACTCAAGGCCAAAGGCACAATACCTTCTTATCATGTACTCCAAGGTCTGAATCATTCTTTCAGCTAATCCATCAGTTTGGGGGTGATGGGCAGTAGAAAGTTTCAGATCACAACCACAAACATCCATCAGAGACATCCAAAATTCAGAAGTAAATTTAGGGTCTCTGTCAGAGATTATGGCTTTAGGAAAACCAGCAGTATTAAACATATGAGACCACCACAAGAAAGCTAATTCTTTAGTGGAAAAATCCTTGTGGGTGGGGATAAATTTACACAATTTTTGTGAATCTTTCCACAATAACCCATCAAGAGTTATAACTAGCTTTCCCAGTAATGGGTAATCCTGTTACAAATTCCATGTTTATTATTTTCGATGGTGGATCAGGAGTTTCAATATGTTGCATTAATCCAGCTCTTTTACCAGTCAATCTTTTTGATTTCTGGCAAGAATCACAGGTTTCAACATATATTTTGGTGTCTTCAGACATATTAACCCACCAAGCAGTGCTTTTAATTCTGATCATTGTTTTCTCAAGATCAAAATGTCCAGACAATATGTCATCATGAAAAATCTTCAAGATGTTTTCTTTCATAGAAGGAGGAATAACAATAAAATTACTCAAATTCCTTCTATAATAGAGGTATCCTTCATCAATTGAAAATTTAGCTTTTTCCAAAGCCTTCTGGTACTTTGGTGGAAGGGTGTAAATTAGTGCTTGTATTGAAGCATTATTTGGATCATTTAATATGGTACATAACTTTTTTAAGTCAGTGTCCTTATCATATGAATCCAGAATAAGCTGTAATAGCTCTTCCTCCATATCAACCACATATATCTCATAAATATGAACAATTTCATCCTCAGGATAATATGCAGGATCTGAGTCATCATTTGGCAAAGGTAACCTTGATAACATGTCCACATTTGAGTGAACAATACCAGCCCTATGAATTATTGTCATTCTCCCTCTGTATTCCTGAACAGCTAGCTGCCATCTGAACATATGTCTGTTAGGTGTTTTTAAGTTTAAGAGGGATTTAACTGCACTGCAGTCAGTGACAAGTTCAAATTCTTGGTCATCCAGATAATAATGTAGCTTCTCTAAAGCCCACACTACTGCTAAAAACTCTAGTTGAGTGGCACCATATTTCAATTCACTATTTCTCAAGGTTCTTGAAATATAACAAATTAATACTTTTGATACTTTATCATTCATCACTTGTTTTTGATGGAGGGCAGCACCATGACCAATAAAACTGGCATCAGTGTATAAAACAAATGATTGGTTAAAGTCAGGTAAAGCAAGAATTGGTGCTGACATCAAACAATGTTTCATAGTGTCAAAAGCTCTTTGTCTTTCACTGTTCCAGACAAAAGCAACATCTTTCCTAGTCAATTGGGTAAGGGGTAATGCTATGACTTTTTAATTTTTAATATACTGTCTATAGTATCCACACATTCCCAAAAAACTCTGGAGCTCTCTAACTGTGGTAGGAGCCTTCACCTGTTGTATGGCTGCCACATTGTTTTGGTCAACACATATCTGTAAACCTGAGACAACATGATCAAACACTTTTAAGGAATGAAAACCAAATTTGAATTTCTTCAAAGCAAGTGTCATATTTATCTCATCCATCTTATTGAACCATTTACACAGGTGGTTAAGATGGTCCTAAAATGTTTTAGAGAATATGATGATATCATCAATATAAACCATCAGCCATCCTTCAATTATTTTCTGATGGAATGTGTTATCCATAACTTTTTGAAAAACTGAAGGGGCATTTTTAGGGCCAAATGGTATCCTAACATACTTATAAATACCCATATGAGTGGAAATCATCAGAAAATTCTCCAAATTCTTCTCAACAGGTACCTGGTGATATCCTTTATTACCATCTAAACAGCTGATATATCTAGCACCTTGTAGGGTAGCATGTATAGAGCTAATTCTAGGTAAAGGATAGATATCATCAACAGTATAAGTGTTTAATGCTCTATAATCACCACATAAACTGGATTTATCTTTCTCATAAGAAATTAGGGCAGGTGAGATAACACAATGTTTAGGTGTTTCAACTACCTTTTCAATAATATTCATGATTAAAAGGGTAAAGATATTGTCTTCAATATCTTTTCTCTTTGTGGGAGAAGCAGGATAAGGCTTCTTTTTTAAACTAGGTGGTATTTAATTTAATGGGCAAGATAATGAAAGTTTCATTTATTCTCTTACCAATCCTAACTCATGTGACCCATGAGCAAAGGCCATAGGAAAAGATTTTATCAATTTAATGATGGAATCTTTATCCTCACCAGAAAGTTGTTCTCCAAAAGAAGAATTGTCAATTTCAGACACAAGGGCAGGCATTTATTCTGTAGATCTTCATTTATATTAAAATACAGCATGACATGTGTTCACTCCTAGTGTTAATAATTTTTTTGGGGAGGAAATTTTAAATTTTCTCTTCCCATTCATCCCCATTGTGAAGCATTGGTTTGAAGGATCCAATTTTATGCCATATTTGGTTAAAATATCATTTCCCACAATGAACCAACTGCTTAAGTTATCATTTTTCATGACAAAAAAATCACATATAGCTCTTACAAAACCATGGTTATATTTGAAAAATACTGTGGCTTTGTATTTAACAATGGGGGACAAAACTGAGACATAACCTCTCCAATTATCAGAAATGATAGGCATGAGTTTTGATTTATAACTTTGGTCCACTGAAGCAAGTGCTTTTTCAGATACTACACTTCCTCCAGCTCCAGAATCTAAGACAACCTCAATGTTATTTCCATTGATCAAGACTGGTGCCTTGAGAGGGGCAATAATAATTGAGCTGTCCTCAAGATTTATAATGATCTCAGCATCTTCTACTGTAGTTAAATCATTATTCTCGAGATCAATATTATTTAAATAATGAATATCCTCTTCCAGCATCAAAATCTCCTGTTGAGATTCATATGAAATATTGCTGGCACAATCACTTGAAGTATCATCCAGTGCTATTGTGTTATCAGCATGTTCCTCTGTTTGTTCAACAAGATTTATTTTCTTGTCACAAACATTTTCCTTCTTCCAAGGCTTGCTGAACTTGAAGCAAGTGTTTGTTGCATACTTTTTAGGTGCAACAGGGACAGAAGGTTTACCAACCTTTTCCAGAGGTTTCTATTGGTAATTGGAGGTTTTATCCAATGAAGTTCTAGGAATGAATCTTCTAGAATAATACTTGTTATTTAAAAGGATCTCATTAAAAGTATTGATAAAAGAAGAAGGTTCTCTTGAGAGCTCAGTCCTAGAAACTATTAAGTCTCTCAGAGACATAGGTAATTTATAGAGGATCCTGTCCTTCCAGAATTCAAACTCCATATCTGTGTCCATTTCCCTCAAGATTTTTACAAGTTTCATCAGGAACTCAATAGGTTTTTCAGCAGAAGAGCTATATCTGGTTTCTTCATACTGCCTTTGTTGAACTAACCTAAACTTGGAACCACCAAAATGTGCTCTAATTAATTTCTTTCAATATTCCCATGAGTAGTCATTTTTATCCAAGAGAGCAGATTCATACCACATTAAGGCTACATTGGTAAATAAAGAAATTAATTTTGACACAATTTCCTCATCTGGGAGTTTGTAAGAATTTTTTAGATTATCAATACTGCAAATGAACTGCTTCCAGTCATAGGAAGAATCACCATCAAATGTTAGATATTTGTCAAGTTTTGGCTAATTCTTTTGATTTGAAGAAGTCTCCTTATTACAAGCTTGTTTCTGAGTGAGAAGGAGCTGTAACTACTCCAATCAGGAAGTTATTTCATTTTTTAATCTTTCTGTAGATGATCTAGGTACATCATCAAGTTTTGATGGAGACTCAGTGGAATCAACAGGCATTTATGGAACTAATTTTACTTTGGATGAACTAGGAGCAGGTAAAATTGGGGTATCCTGCACAACAGGTTCTTTCAAAGAAATGTCAGAAAACTTTTGATCATGTAACAATGAATTCAGTTTTCTTCAATGGTTTTTAACCTATTTTTCACTCTTGGAATACTACATAAACTCTCATTGATGGTTGCAAAAGATAACTGGTTCTTATTTTGTAAAGATGAATAATGGTCACCTAATCTTTTTAAGTTCAACTTATTTCCCTCTAGCTCCTGGCAATAGATAGACACAGTACCTTTTAATTTAAACAAATTGTCAGTATAGTCTAGTATATAAGTATGATATAATAGTGTTTATTTATGGTCCTACTACTTATTGATAAATGATTTAGTGATTAAACCTCAGGGGAAGACTAATAAAATAGTTATACTCAAATAAAACTCACAATACTTGGATTTAAATGTGTGCTAGTGGTGGAAAATAGATGTATAAAATATAGTTATAGCTTATATAAAGATAATATCAATTTAAAGTGGCTTTATAATATATTTCTGAATGCTAATAACTGTATAGTAGTGTTTTTTTGAATTGTAGTAATTGAATGATGATAAATAACCGTCAAAATCCCTCTTTACTTATACCCAAATCCACTGGAGTGCACAGACCTTCAATCCAGATGATGTCACTGCTATCCCTGGCAATTACAGCACTGTGAGGGCCCATCACATCCCCATGGCGTCCACTTCACTAAGTTTCAACACCCAGACCTCCAGTAAGGACCCTCCATCACTATTAATGATAACACAGATCTATACCATAAATAGAAAATCCAGATAAAAGCAGATACCATAAAGAAACAGGTAAAATAAACAATCAAAAAGAGATTTAATGAAACCAAAAGCATATAAAGGAAACAAATAAAATGTCCAAGCCCCCAATAACATCCCAAAGCATCCACATTAACCCAGAAGTGACCTTCCAACCCATAAATCCGTGAATAACCATCCAAGGAAGTAAATTTAGTTGTCCAAACTGGGTGTATGCGCCTGATATAGGTGTCTATGCTTCTTTAGGCATTGTGAGTCCACTGATTTCATCTATATGACCTAAAATAAGCAGAAAAACAAAGGTTATAGGCTATTAAGGGGCTAAAACCCACTTATATACCTAAATATACATAATATACTGCATATTTCACTGAATATGAGATTTATGTATACATATAAGCTTATGTATGTCAATAATTACTTCATATCACTTAAGATAAGTATATTATGACTCCATTAACACCTTAATAAGTATTATTAGGCTATGGATAAGCTATTTAAACTACTATAAGTTGTATAATAGAATAATAATTATATATATATATAATATAATAATATATATTATTATTTTAACCTTATTTTTAAGATATAAGCTTAATTTACTTAAGGTTATCTTATTTTAAGCATAAGAAATACTCAGTCCTAGGGATATCTAGGCTGACACTCTCTCACCCCAAAAAAAAACAATAAAAAAAGGTTAAGACATTTTAATTAAAAGTAAGGAGTGAAAATAGAAAAAATAAAAAATATTTTTTATAATACATATACTGAATAAACAGTTTTATTTAGATTTAAATTTTTTCAAGAGATTTTTAAGATCAGAGATTTCATTTTCTGTAATCCACTGGTCATATTCACTTGATTTATTTTTAAATCTTAATAGATACTCAACTCCCTTTTCTTTAGTAAGGTGTCTCTTTTTAAGTATCTTTTCAATTTCTGCCTTTTCAACTATTTCTTCAGGTTGCTGTTTATGCCTTCCTAATCTTCTTGGAAATAGAGCAGTATCATTAGAGTGGTATGGTTTTATAAGAGAAATAGGAAATACTGGATGTTTTCTATCATATGGTGCATATAGAATAACCTCAACAGCATTTTTACCAACCATCTTTTTTACTACAAATGGTCCAATGAAAGGATACTTCAATTTAAAATTACCATTTAAATTGAAATGTAGTGTTGAAATAAGGACTTCATCACCCTCTTTGAACATTTGTTCTTTATGGGCTTTATCCCATCTTTTCTTTTCATACTCAAACACCTTATTTATACATTCTTCAGCATGTTTTCTGCATAATTCCTGCATCTGAAGAAAAGATTTAGTTCCTGGATGGATATCCAATCTAGGTAACTTATTAAGAGTTTTAGCAGGGGTATTAGGTACATAACCCAACCATAACTCAAATGGCTTCTTGCCAGTGACAGAATGTACTGTACTATTATATGCAAATTCTAAACCTGGGATAAGGGTTACCCAATCATGCGTGAATTTGTCATTGTCTTTAAAATTAAGACCAAAAGCACAGTATCTTCTTATCATATCTTCCAAAGTTTGTATCATTCTTTCTGCTAGCCCATCAGTTTGTGGATGGTGTGCTGTAGAAGGTTTTAATTGACACCCTGAAACATCCATAAGTGATGTCCAGAACTCAGAAGTAAATTTAGGATCTCTGTCAGAAACTATTGCTTTGGGGAAACCTGCTATATTTAACATTTGTGTCCACCATAAAAAAGCTAAGTCCTTTGCAGAAACCTCTTTGTGGGTAGGAATAAATTTACACATCTTTGTAAATCTATATACAATTACCCAGCAGGAGTTATAACTCTTATGCCCTGCTATTGGAAAACCTGTTACAAAGTCCATGTTAATAATTTCCCATGGAGCTTTTGGTTGCTCAATTTTTTGTAATAAACCAGCTCTTTTGCCTGTTAATCTTTTAGATTTTTGACAAGAATCACATGTTTCAACATATTTCTGAACATCCTCAGACATGTTAATCCACCAAGCTGTGTTTTTTACTCTGGTTAATGTTTTATGGTAGTCAAAATGACCTGCTAATATATCATCATGACATATACTTAACATTAACTCCTTCATTGAAGGGGGAATCACAATTACATTACTTAATTTTTTCCTGTAATATATAAAACCATCCTCAATGGAAAATTTTCCTTTTTCTAATGCCTCTTTATACTTATTTGGTAATGTTTTTATTAAAACATTCATTGAAGCATTAGATGGATCATTTAATATTGTAGTGAGTTTACTCAAGTCAGGATCTGAATTATAATTATCAAGAATTGATTGCATAAATTCATCCTCAAGATCTACAATATAAATGCCATAAATGTTAAAAATCTCTGACTCAGGAACATAAGCAGGATTATCATCATTATTAGGCAGAGGTACTCTAGATAACAGATCTACATTAGAGTGCAAGGTTCCTGCTCTATGTGTAATAGTCATCCGTCCTCTGTATTCTTGTACAGCTAATTGCCATCTAAACATGTGTCTATTAGGAGTTTTCATGTTTAAGAGTGACTTAACTGCACTACAGTCAGTTATTAACACAAATTTTTGGTCTTCAAGGTAATAATGTAGCTTCTCAAGAGCCCATAATACTGCCAAACATTCAAGTTGAGTAGCACCATATTTCAATTCACTACTTCTCAGAGTACGTGAAATATAGCAGATTACTACTTCTGACATTTTTCCTTCAATAAGTTGTTTTTGATGCAAAGAAGCACCCAGACCAATAAAACTTGCATCTGTATATAATACAAAAGGTAATTGGAAATCTGGTAATCCTAAGATAGGAGCTGTCATTAAAAATTCTTTCAACTTATCAAAAGCCTGTTTTCTTTCATTATTCCAAATAAAAGCTTCTGATTTCTTTATCAGTGTGGTCAATGGTGCAGCAATTGATTGGTAGTTTTTTATATATTGTCTATAATAACCACATATTCCAAGAAAAGATTGTACATCCTTTACATTTTGAGGAATGCCAATATTCTTTATTGCAGCCACTTTATTTTGGTCTACACATATTTGTAAGCCAGAAACAATATGACCAAGCACTTTTAAAGATTCAAACGCAAATTTACATTTTTTCAATGCAAGGGTCATTTTTATTTCATTAATTTTTTGAAATACTTTCCTTAAATGGATTAAGTGTTCATCATAAGTTTTAGAGAACACTATGATGTCATCAATGTATACCATTAACCATCCTTCAATCATTTAATTATGGAATGTTATATCCATTAACTTCTGAAATACTGATGGAGCATTTTTTGGTCCAAATGACATTCTGACATACTTATAAATTCCCATGTGTGTTTTTATCAACAAAAAGTTCTGTGAATTCTTTTCAACAGGAATTTGATGGTACCCATTATTTCCATCTAGGCAGCTTATATATTTAGCACCTTTAAGGGTATCATGTATAGAGGCAATCCTTGGCAAGGGATAAATATCATCTACTGTAAATGTATTTAATGCTCTATAATCACCGCACAGTCTTGCTTTATCTTGTTCATAAGAAATTAGCACTGGTGATATTACACAATATTTTGGTGTAGTTTCAACCTTCTCAAGAATGTTCATATTCAATAACATCTTAATATTATTCTCTATGTCTTTCCTCTTCATTGGTGAAGCAGGGTATGGTTTCTTTTTAAGACTAGCAGGAATATTATCCATATCACAGGTTAAACTAATCTTCATTTCATGATTTTTTACAAGGCCAAGTTCATTTATAACATGTGCAAAAGCCATTGGAAATGCTTTAATTAATTCCAAAATATTATTTTTCTCAGCTTTACTTATCTGAGTTCCAAATGATGCTTTTGAAATTTCTGTTTCCAGAAGTTCCATCTCATTGGATTCTCTTCCTTTACACAGGGAATTTGTTACTGACTCAATGTGTAAGACTGTGTTAAAAGAATTTATTTTAAATTTTCTTTTACCATTCATGCCAATTGTAAAATTTTTATTAGCAGGGTCTAATTTCACACCAAATTTAGTCAGAATATCATTTCCAATGATAAAACAGTTACTACAGTTAGTATTATCCATTACTACAAAGTCACAAGTTACCCTTACATAACCATGTTGATGTTTAAAGAAAACAGCAGCTTTGTTTTTACCAATGGGGTGTAGCACTGATCCAAAATATCTCCAATTTTTACTTTGAAGTGGTTCAAGCTTAGACTTATATTCACTATCAATTTTCTTTAATGTATTAGTGGAAACAACAGAACCAGCAGCTCCTGTATCCAGTACTATATTAAAATTTTCACCAGAAATGATAGCTGGAACCGTGATAGGTGTCATTCTAAAGTTATCAGCTTGTATATCCTTAATTATTTCAGCATCCTCAAAATTCATTAAAGATTCATTTGAGTCCATATTTAATATTGGATTTTCAAAGATGGACAAATCATCTTCCAACATACAGACTTCATTTTCATCACTATATGAGATATTGCTGTCATAATCACTTGATTCTTTACTTTTTTCAGTTTCAGTTTCAGATTCACGTTGATTTTCAACAATATTTATGTTTTTCTCACATTTGTGACCTTTTACCCAAGGCTTGTTACACTTATAACAAGTATTTGTTTCATACTTTTTAGGTACTACAGGTGCAGTAGGTTTTTTCTGCTTCTCCTGAAGTGTTTTTGAATTCTGAATTTTTACAGGTTCAATATTTTGTTTATAAGTGGAATACCTTGATTAATACTTATGGTTTAATAATATTTCATTTCAAATATTAATAAAATCAGAATATTCAGTAACATTTAATGTTCTAGCTACAACAATGTCTCTGAAAGATATAGGTAATTTATATATTATCTTATCTTTCCATAAGTTAAAATCCATATGAGGCTCAATGGCTTTTAATATTTTATTTAAATTCATTAAAAATACCATAGGTTTGTCACCATTCAACAGATTATACCTAGTCTTCTCATACAGTCTCTGCTGAGTAAGCCTGAATTTAGAACCTCCAAATTGTTTTTCAATAAGTTGTTTCCATTCAGCCCAAGAGTAATCTTTACCCTCACTCACGACAGCTTCAAACCATAATAAAGCAACATCCTTAAATAAAGAAATTAATTTTGATGTTATTTCTTCATCTGGTAACTTATATGAGAATTTCAAGTTGTCAATTCTTTGAATAAAATGTTGCCAATCAGAGCTGGCATCCCCATCATAAGTTGGGTACTGATCTATCTTAGGCCAGTTTTTCTGATTGGATTTTATCTCACTAATCTTAGGTAAATTCAACAACTCATTCACTTTTGATAAATGGTCTTGTATTTCCTCCTGTACGGATTTGTGACTTACATTTTCAGATTTGACACTACCACCAGATGGTTTTAATTGTGGTGGTATATGGAAGGAATGAGATTCACTTTTTCCAATGAAAGGATTATTATTATATTGATTATACTTATGATTATCCTGGTTCATTAGTAGATTGGCAGTTTCAATCTCAACTTTAGTTAATCTTTGTAGCAACTCAGAGACACTTTGATTTGTCTGGGTAAAAGATAACTTTGTTCTTGATTCAGTTTTCAATAAATGTGTTTCATATAATTTTTCTAACCCACAGAATTTGTTTGAAAGTTCATTATATTTATTACTCAATGAATCATATTTAAGAGTTAGAGACAAATGTTCTTTCTCTAATTCTTTGTTACGTGTTGCTAATTGAGAAATGTTTAATTTCAAGGATGAAATTGTATCACTAGTGAGCTTAACTTTCTGTTCCTCACAATCAGTCATTCTATTCCACAATGATGAAACAATTCTATGGACAGTTGGATTATTGTTAAAATATTCCATGTCTTCCTTTTCAATTCTCTCACTCTCCTGTGAACTTCTCATCTCACTAGTAGGTGGTGGCAACTGAGGGTTAACTGTATTATCATTATAAATAGTACTGTTATTGTGGACAAAAGACAAGTCAGGTGTATCTACTCTAAAACCTAAATTTCTTAAATCCTCCTCTATTTTTTGCACAGATTTAACATCAATAGAATTACCTATATTGTAATTATCAGTATTATGTTCAATCTGAGAGGGTAATCTACTTACCATGGTATAGATGCCAGTCTTGATTTTTGGTGCTTTTTTCCTTTGTAAGGGTGAGCTGAGGAAGTCAGATGAGGTGGTGGATCCCTGTTGCAACTGTGGCTGGTCCACTGTTGATGAAACCAATCCCATTTCCATTTGTCTACCAGGATTTTCTCCTGGGAGTGAGTTGACCCGCCTGGGGTATGGGGTTGCTGATTTGGCTGACTAGGCTGGCCTCCCTTTAACTCTGCCAATTCCTGATTCATCTGCTGAAACCCTACCTTGCAATTGTTTTGCAACTGCTCTACCTCTTTGAAAATGAGTGATTTGGATTCTTCCAACTTCAGGACCTGTTTGGCCAAGTGGGACAGTTGATCCTGAAGAGGAGGAGACTTCTTTTTTATAGTTATCTTTTTTAAGAGGGCGTCCTTTTCTTCTATACTCATGCTTTCTGCTTGGGGGTATTGTTGACCCTCCATGGTGATGTCCTGGAAAGTTTTTGTTAGCTTTAGACCTGGTATTATAAGCAGGCTTTTCACTTACACTGTCCTGGGGAGCACTCATATTGTTAAGAATGACAATATTTTACGTCTACAAAAAGGAAAAACTCTATGGAATTAGTAGACAAAAGATATTAGCAATGATATTACTAATAAAAAAGCAATGGAGCTTACCCTGAATTTATATCTTTATTTATTTAAATAAATTATAAGAAAAATTCGAAAAAATCTGTTAAAAATATAATAATAAGTTCAACTAGACTTTTATAAGGGTGAATAAGTATCTTACCAAGCTTTAACCAAATACTAATTTAATTGGGTGTTATATTGGTGTCCAAATACCAAGTGAAATTGGGTTTATATTCAGTACAGTTACTACTGTAAATACCTAATTTTTATGATAAAAAATTAGTAAAATTATTTTAAGGGTTCTTTTCCACAATAACTGAGTTATGATGACCCACTAATATGCAGCAGACCCAAATATTTGGTTATTTTGAGCTATACTAAGGTAAAAATCATGTCCCAAGGCTTATACTAAATAATAAGTAAAATATAAGGAAAGACCCCCAATTGTCAGTATAGTCTAGTATATAAGTATGATATAATAGTGTTTATTTATGGTCCTACTACTTATTGATAAATGATTTAGTGATTAAACCTCAGGGGAAGACTAATAAAATAGTTATACTCAAATAAAACTCACAATACTTGGATTTAAATGTGTGCTAGTGGTGGAAAATAGATGTATAAAATATAGTTATAGCTTATATAAAGATAATATCAATTTATAATGGCTTTATAATATATTTCTGAATGCTAATAATTGTATAGTAGTGTTTTTTTGAATTGTAGTAATTGAATGATGATAAATAACCGTCAAAATCCCTCCTTACTTATACCCAAATCCACTGGAGTGCACAGACCTTCAATCCAGATGATGTCACTGCTATCCCCGGCAATTACAGCACTGTGAGGGCCCATCACCTCCCCATGGCGTCCACTTCAAGCAGTTTCCACACCGAGACCTCCAGTAAGGACCCTCCATCACTATTAATGATAACACAGATCTATACCATAAATAGAAAATCCAGATAAAAGCAGATACCATAAAGAAACAGGTAAAATAAACAATCAAAAAGAGATTTAATGAAACCAAAAGCATATAAAGGAAACAAATAAAATTTCCAAGCCCCCAATAACATCCCAAAGCATCCACATTAACCCAGAAGTGACCTTCCAACCCATAAATCCGTGAATAACCATCCAAGGAAGTAAATTTAGTTGTCCAAACTGGGTGTATGTGCCTGATATAGGTGTCTATGCTTCTTTAGGCATTGTGAGTCCACTGATTTCATCTATATGACCTAAAATAAGCAGAAAAACAAAGGTTATAGGCTATTAAGGGGCTAAAACCCACTTATATACCTAAATATACATAATATACTGCATATTTCACTGAATATGAGATTTATGTATACATATAAGCTTATGTATGTCAATAATTACTTCATATCACTTAAGATAAGTATATTATGACTCCATTAACACCTTAATAAGTATTATTAGGCTATGGATAAGCTATTTAAACTACTATAAGTTGTATAATAGAATAATAATTATATATATATATAATATAATAATATATATAATATAATAATATATATTATTATTTTAACCTTATTTTTAAGATATAAGCTTAATTTACTTAAATTTATCTTATTTTAAGCATAAGAAATACTCAGTCTTAGGGATATCTAGGCTGACACAAATCCTTCTTGATATTTTACCACTAAGCAACTTTCTTTTCATGAGTTACTTTGTAGTTAAAAAAATCATTTGAAACTCTTTGTAATTCACTCCTCAATGCTTGATACCCTTGTTCAGTTAACAAACTATTAAATTTCTGAGTCAATTGAATGTTGTTCTTTATATGATTTTGTTTAGCAATAATATCCCTCAAACATTCATCATTAATGTTACCTACATCTGGTGTATTTCTCAATAGTGAAACAGAATAACTTTCCAGATTCTCATAAAACTCAGGACCAAGTGTCTCATCAATAATATCCATATCAGGATTCATCATTTATGTAGCAAACAATACTAAAGGATTAGTTACATTAGAAAATTGAGCAATTTGTCTACTACAGTCAGTCTCTACAGGTCTTAAAGTCTCATCTCCTCTTCCAGAATTACCTGGAGGAACTGAATCAGTAACAAGAAAAGTTACTTTAGATTCAATAGAGGGGCTTACCATGGCTTTTTCAAGAACTTAATGTGATTGTTTTTCCTCTTTCTTCCTCCTTGCTAGGGGTGAGGAGGTGTTGGGTTAAACTGACTGGTTCTTGAAGGACCTGCCTGAGTTACATTTTGTTGTTGTGGTTGTTGTAGGGCCTGTAGGTAATCCCATGGGGTGTTCAGCCATTCCCATTGCCATTTTGAGACTTTCACCTTTTCTTGTTGTTGGGGGGCCAATTGTGGAAGGGCTTTTTGGGTAAGAGGTTTCCTTTTCTCTTGAAGAAAGGACTCTATTTTTCTTACCTTTTCTCCTAGATACTCTACTTTTGAACTCAGTTTGAGATTTTCTGACCTTAATTCCTTGATGTGAGTGGAGAGATTGATGACTTGCTGATGTAAGGGCATATTTTTATCTTGAATCCTTTTGGAAGATCTTCTGAGGGGTTGATTGAAGGATTTTGATCCAGAGAAGTTGTCTCCACTTTTATCTCTATTTCTCGCATTTCCACATCCTGATTGGTCCAGTAATTGATTAACTTGAGCAAGTTTGGTAGTCAAAGGAGAGCTTACAGAAGAAGCTTCATCATAATCAATTAAATCTAGTTCCTCATCACAGCCAGCAGAAGCACTTTGATCAGTCATAGCTGTAAATAACCTGAACTGAGAGAAAGAAATACTAAAATTTAATCAGTTGTTATTTTAATTTGTTTAAGGAAAATAAAGGAGAAAAAAAATATTTCTAGTATATAATCAATTATAAGGATTTTTTAATCAACTGGAATAATGAAAATATAATGTTTATCAAGACAAAAAATCAACTGAAATAATAATTACAATTTTTAATAATTAAATTAAGATAATTTTATTACCAGGATTTAAAATAAATGAACTGAAACAATAAAATAATTTATTAATTAGTAATATATCTTTTGATAATTATCAGGACTAAAAGTCAACTGAATAATGCAATTACCAAGACTTAATGTCAACTGAAATAATTTTAATTACCAGGACTTACTTTCAACTGAAATAATTTAATATAATTAATTCAACTAATTTTATATATTATTATTTTACTTCTAGGAAAATTTTTCAACTGAAACAATAATATAATATTTTAATTATCAAGACAGAGGTCAACTGAAATAATTAAAAAAAGTATAATATAATTAATTATAATTTTTATATTACTTCTAGGACTAAGAACAATATAGTTCTTTCTTGGTCAACTAGGAAATTTTTTTTTATTTACCAGGCACCTCCCCCTGTAAAATGAGCAAGTTAATGCCACTTAAAGAGTGCTGAGTAAAAAGATATACATATACTATAAAATGTGCAAAGTGACCCACAGATAGTAACAAATAAAATTACCACAAATATGTGTTACTATTGCCAATATATGAACCTAAAGTTTGGAGCACGGTTTGATTCCCGGTGTAGACAATCCTATAGTACTAGCTATAGGCCTTGACCAAGGGAGTTGGAGAAAAACCAGAGAGAAAATCCCCTGTCCCTTTAGAAAAATAGAGTGAGATTTACTTGCTAAAGTAAGTTGGTTCCTGTTTTGCTAAAGCCCCTTTTTTAACACACTTGACTGCTTGATGAGCCAAGAAAGTAGTCCCCAGATAGACTACCAGACCAAAGAACTGAAATGTAGAACAAAGTCCACACCAGAGACAGCAAAGATACTTGATGTAGGCTGCAAATCCACACCAGAGAAAGCAATAATACTTGCTATAGCTTGCAAGACTATAACAGAGAAACAGTTGCCAAAGTTAAGTTAAATGAAGAACTCACTTGCAACAAACACAGCCAATTGTGGCCAGAAAACAGTGAAAACTGAGTGAGGAACAATGATATCACCTCCGGATGGTTGTATGATGATTAAGGTTGCCCCAAACTGTCTTATTTACTATGTACACACAGACCACTAACTAAGAGCCCATGCGCACCCACCAATCTGGCGCCTGTACCTGCCAAATTGCATAAAAAACCCTCCTGGAGCGCTCCCCAACCTCCTAAAACAGAGGCGGGCGGGCCGCCCGACGTCAGAGATGCCGCCTGAAGCGGCCCGGCCTCCCTGAAGCCAGAAAACCAATAAAAACCACTAATCTACTTAGAAAAATTAGATACAACTACTAAAACCTTTAAAACACGGAATTCCACTATAACAACATTGAGACATGAAATATAGAGAAAAATTAGCTCTATCCAATGGTACTAAGCACTTAACCCTAAGACTTAAGGTTAGCCCATAAAACACGAAAAACAAAATTAAACAGCAATCTTTTATAAATGAAAAATGAGGAAATGACCCCTTAAAACTCAGAATATGAAAAATGTCTTCAAGACATAAAATATATAGAAAAACCAGGGCTATCCAATGATAGTACCCACATACCCGCAGACCCAATATCCACGTAATAAAACCAGAAAAATACTAAATTCCTTAACAGATGTCAATTAAGACATGCACAATCAGCGCCAAATCACACAACAAAGGCCCCTGCCAATGTTGGAAGACCACATCCTCCCTCCAATTGAGAATGTCCGCATTCTTTCTTCATCCAACCACCATGTTTAACCTCCTTCCCAAATCTGCCTCTGAAATGGGCCCCTGCCAATACTGCATCGACAATAATTTAATCTGCGCCATGACACCACCTGTCCATCCATACAGAACGTCCTGCAATTTCTGCCACTCCAGAAAGAAGACCTGCCACAGACCTGGTCCACTTTCTTCCACAACAGATTCACCTCCACCTCAACCTGGTCCTTCTTCTGCCAGCACCAAAAGATCTAGGCCATCCATCCTGATACCCAGATTAATCAAAAAGCTCCACCCTTCCCAGAAGAGTGCCACAACCCATAAAGCAACTAGTTCCCCCATCCCTGGTCCATCTGATGGTAAAGAACATTCATTCCTTCCTTCAACTTTAAAACTGATAACTTCTCAGTTCCTTCCTCTTCTGATAGTGATGATAAAAATGTAGGATCCATTGCACCACCAACACCAACGCACTTGCCCACTATCAAGGCTAAGTTCCAACAACACACATCTCAACAGAAACAACTTCTGCTTCACTACTTCCAATCCACTCCTGCTAGAGATCCACAGGACATTGAGAACAGAAGATACCTCATTCACCAGTTCAAGGCTAATTCTGAACACTTCATTTCATCTCTTGATTCTCTCTGTAATTCCAATAGTACTTGAGTTTGATTCAGAAAAGAAAAATTGACCACACCCTCTATAGGATGTAACCACAAACAACCCTCAGTTTTAAGTCTTGGGGGACCATCCTCATTTTATAGTCTTGGGGGACTCAAAAACCCTCAGTTTAAAGTCTTGGGGGACTCAAAAAACCTAAATCATAAACCCAGAACCAGAGATCAACCACATTAAGACACAGAGAAAAAAAACTAACATTCTGGGGTAATTGTGAATAGAGCTGCCAGCCCATCAATTACCCCCAAACTTGCCTTTGCTAAATTCGGAGGCTCCCCCTGTGGATACTCTCCACCAATCTTTCAAACCAACTCCAACAACAAAACCCTTTTTCCTCAGTTTATAGTCTTGGGGGACTTACAACCCTCAGTTTAAAGTCTTGGGGGACTAACAAAGTGTTCAGTTTAAAGTCTTGACGGACTAGCCTTGATAAAATCTTGAAACCAGCCAGTTTAAAGTCTTGGAGGACTAACAGAAACCAGATTTCAGTTTAAAGTCTTGATGGACTGACTTGATACCATAGCTTTTTCAGTTTAGAGTCTTGATGGACTGATAAAATTTCCAGTTTAGAGTCATAGAGGACTGACAGAATCTTGCATGAATCTGACCCAGCCAATTTCATGCAATATACACACAGCTAGACCCACGGAGCGTCCGCCTTCACCTCATCTTCTACTCATCACTGAAAAAATCTTCCCTTATCCTTTTCATCACCTTTCACACCACAGATCATGTCTGGATCCCCTGCTGTTGACTCCTCTACTCTTCCTTGCTTCACTGCTCCAAGGGACTATGCCTGCAAACAGTGCATCCACATGTGCAGACTTTGCACATTCACTCTTCCAAATCCAGAAGCCAAATTCTACAACAGGGCTTGTGACTCTTGCTATTCCAAAAAAAAGAAATGTGACAGAGATACCCACTATCCTATTCCTCCGCCTTCTCCTTCTCACAAGTACATCTCCAGATCCCCTACCAGGTCTCCAGAACTTGGTCCATCCTCTTCCTCTCTATCTTCAGCTCCTTCCAGAAGATCCAGAAGCTTAGCTTCCCGCACTCTTCCCAAAAGACCAGCCTTAGCTTCTCAAGAAACTGCTTTTCTCACTGCTAAATTAGCTCCAAAAGCTTCAAAATCAACCCCTAGGCTTCTAGACCGCGTCCAGGCGGCCCGGCCAACGTCGGGCAGCCCGCCCGCCTCACCAAACAGTGAAAATCAGCGCCAAAACCTCCAAAAACGGCTAGAAAATAGCCAAATTCATCCAGACAACAATAACAACTCAACCCAACTACCTCCTACTGCTCCCAGAGCAATGCAATCCACCCTTCCAAAATCCAAAAACACCAAAATTTCCCAGATTTCTAAGAGAACTGCCAGAGAACCCCAAGAAGAAACCAGAACACCACACACTGCTCCACAACAACAACTTCGTCCCCAACTAAGACAAAGAAACTACACCTCTCCTCTGTCAGCCAACTACTCTTCTGACAGTTCCATCTCTTCAAATTCTCCATCCAGAAGAGAGCAGTCTGCTTCCAAATCCCCCTCTCCTGCTCCGTCCTTTAACAGCCCTGGTACTCCATCACCAGCACCTCCTCCAGCCAAATCCAACAGAAATAACAACCAAAACAACAACAACAATCTCACTGCTCCAACTAGGCCCCAGGAACATCAGCATCCCAGTTCACCTTCTCAGGATCCTTCAGAGGAAGACCATGAGAATCCATATCTTTCCCTAGTTGATCCACCCACTATGACCATAACAAAATTTTCAGAGATCCAAATCCCAGCTGCTTACAGATTTGATGAGCTTCCAATCTGTAAGTACCAAATTAATTATTTCATTTCTTCAACAAAAATAATTACTGATCCAATTCTTCTTGTCTAGTTGGCACCCCTCCTCCTGAATCTATTATTGGAGTTGGCCAAACTCTTGAAACTTCTTTGACCCTGGATTATGGAGACATGAAGAAACACCTAAGCACCATGTGTTCCAATATGCTAAAAGCCTTCGCCCTCCATGGACCCTTGAATGACTTTGAAAAATCCTTGAGAAAGCGCCTACTGGACGACCACTGGAAAATGTCTAGGATCATTAAACACACCCTCCAGCACTCCATTCCTGCCTCTTCTTCTTCCTCCTCTGAACTTCCCTCTAATCCAATCCCTGATCATTACAATCCCTATAATCTCTCCAGCAGGATGCACTTCAAAGAACACAGTGCTTCCCACAATCCCAACAAAAAACAAAAACGTCATCAAAATCCGGACCAGCCTCCAGAAGCTTCATCATCCAGACAATGAGCTCCTGAAAAAAGATTAGAAACATAATAACAATATAAAACAATTAATAAAAATAATTTCAGAATTTTTTTTTCTTTTTGTTTTGTATCTACTAATATACTAAAATTAAAAATTAATAACTAAAATGAAATGAAATAAAATAAATGAAATAAAATAAAATATAAAAAATAATACAAATGGTATCCCCCAGCCAATTGATGAGCTGATCCCCTGATACCTTACCCACATCCAAGTGCACCTTGATGTGGATACACAATTAATTCTTTTAAATGGTTAACAGAAAACGAAATTCAAAAAATTTAGAAATTCAGAAAATAATAAAAAATAATGAAACACGGAAACACATGAAATAAATAATAATTAAAAATAAGAAAATAGCATTGCCCGTCCAATTGATGAGCCTTTCCCCACCAATGCTTGCCCACATCCAGGTGACCCTGATGTGGTAACACCCTATATTTTTGATTTTATAATTCTAAACAACCCCCATAAAAAATTAAAAGAAAAAAAGAGCAAAAAGAAATTAATCTAAAACTACTATCTAGCAAAAACATAACTGAAAAAATCAAAGAAAGACCAGCTCCATAAATTGTCCAATAAGGGAAAGTCCGGTCCATAGAAATGATCACTGGGTGGGCTCCCTCCAATAAGTAAAAATGATGGGAGACCACCAGTGATCCACCACCAATCTGAAAGAACCAAAGATAAAGAAGCCAGTCCCAAACCAGTTTAAAGTCATAGTGGACTTAAAACCTGAATAATAAACAACAGAACTAGAATTCAACTAGGAAAAAACAAAAGACTTGAGACAGACATTCTGGGGTAACTGTTCTACAGAGCAGCCAGCTCATCAGTTACCCCCACACTTGCCAAAATAAAATCTAGAAGCCCCCCTGGGTACCTTCTAACAAAAACACAATGTCCAACACAAAAAAACCAAAACCAATAAGAGTGAAGAGACCAGCACATGAAAACCAAAGGAATTTCCAGTTTAAAGTCATAGAGGACTAAAACCTGTGAAAATAAACCAATACTAGGGTTCAACCAAATTAAGAGAAAGGGTTGGAACAGACAATCTGGGGTAACTGTTGATAGAGCAGCCAGCCCATCAGTGACCCCCACACTTGCCAAGATCAAATCTAGAAGCCCCACCCATGGGTACCCTCTAACAAAAGTTTCCAACAAACAGATGCATAGCATCACCACAAAAAACCAAAAATAAAGAATGGTCCGTAGTTTATCCTCATTGCGGAGTCAATCTTCTTCATGCCTAGTGCCTCTGGGATAAAACCTCTTCACTTGGTCTGCAGCCACCCTCTTTTTCAAGACTGCATCATCCAACTCTTCCAAAACGTAAGAACCTCCAGAAGCCTGAGATCTGACTCTGTAAGGTCCATTCCATCTGTCAGCAAACATTTTTCCCCACTGACTCTCCAAACTTCTATTATACACCAAAACCAGACAAACAGGTTTCAAGGGATTCCTGAGTCTATGAGCTAACTTCTTGTCCCAGTACCTAACTGATTGATTCCTAATCTACATCATTCTAGAGTATGCCTTCTCCTGACATTCCTCTCTACATTCCAACTGTTGAATCCTGGAACAGAGCAAATCTTCTGTTGAGTGCACATCATCCCAATCAATTCAAAGATAAGAGACAGCTTCCAAGTCCACTGGTAGAACAGCTTTCTGACCAAACATTAACTCATAAGGAGAATAGCCAGTTGTCCTCTTCACAGTGACCCTATCCCCAAATAAAACCAAGGGTAAATAATTCCTCCACTTTTTGGCACTATCTCCACACATCTTCACCAAAGCATTCTTGATAACTTGATGGCCTCTTTCAACCATGCCTTCAGCTTCAGGATAATACGGTGTAGCCACTCTAACCCTAGAACCAACACTAGCCACAGCTTCTTTCCATTCGGCACCAAACTCTGGCCCACCATCAACAGTCACCAACTTCATCAACCCATACCTATAAATCCACTCCTTCTTCAAAAACTCTGCCACATTCTTGGCAGTCAAATTAACCAGAGGCACTGCCTCAACCCAACCAGACAAATCATCCCTAGCAACAATCAAGTATTTATACCTGCCCTCTTTAATATGGACAGCATCCAGACTGACCCTTCCAAAAACAGTTGATTCACCAGTAGCACGGCCCACCTCTTTAGGTTTCAAGTGACTTCTTCTTTGACATTCTTCACAAGATTGAACCCAACCCTGCACAGCCAACTTCATACCCGGCCACCAAAATCTGTCTGCTACTCTTCTATAAGTCTCCCCAAAGCCTCTATTACCAAGGTCTTCATGCAAAGACCTCAAAACCAATTCTTGACCCTTCTTCTGAGTCACCACCACTTGAGGATTAGGATGTATCCTTCTCATCAAGCGCCTTCCTGACACATAAAATCCAGGACTCTTCTTCTTGATTGCCAACCAAGTATCATCATCACAACTATCTGGCCTCTCCAAGGTCAACAGATATTCCACCAAAATAAAATAAAACCCAGATTGACCCCAGGTCTCATCTTCAAAATCCAACAAAACAACATCCAAGGGTACAACTCTGTCATCAAAATCACCAGTGTGAACATGAGCCAATTGAGCAGCCCAACCAGGACACCAATCCTTAAATTTTGGCACGTCCTTCTCTTTCCACTGAACCTTGTGAGAATCCAGTTCACTAACAAAAACACCCTTTTCCAATTTTGAGCTGTCCCAAACAACAACTCCATCTTCATCAACAAAAACATCCTGATCACCAGAATCAAGATCAGATCCAGCCAGTTTAACCTCTTGGGGGAGGTCAGAACAATCATCCAGTTTAGCCTCATGGGGGAGGAAAGAAAAATCCTCAGCACCCTTTGTGCTGGCCCTAATCACTGGAACATCTTCGTCAAACTCTTCAGAATCAGAATCCTCATCTGTAGGTGGCCTCCTTGATAATCCATCAGGCATAGTAAAAGTTTTACCTGGTTTGTGTACCAGGTCAAAAGAAAAATGTTGAATAAATGCCACCCACCTAGTCATTGGAGCATTTGGAAGACTAGGTGTATTGATCACCTGAACCAAAGATTTTGCATCCACCTGCAGCTCAAAATGCTGCCCCCACAAAACTGTCTGTAGCTTCTTTAAAATTTTAGCTACGCCACACAATTCCAACTTAGGTTGAGAATACCTAGATTCCACCTCATTAAACACCACAGACTCATACCTTACTAGCCTGACCCTCCCAGTCTTATCCTCCTGAGACAAAACAGCACCAGCAGCAATATAACTTGAGTCCACTTCCAGATAAATCTTTCCAGCACCAACACCATAATCCAACTTGTGAAGAATTAAATCTTCACCAACAACCTTTTTCAGCTTCTGAAAAGCCTCTTCACACTCTTCCGTCCATTCCCAATCTGCATATTTTCTGGTCAACCTTCTTAAAGGTGAAGCCAACAAAGAAAAATCCTTAATGAAAATCCTGACATATACACATACACCCAAAAATCCTCTGACTTCAGTAGTATTTTTAGGCCTTGGCCATGCCTGAATTTTATTAATCTTCTTCTTCGCCATAATCCTTCCCTCTTTACATACCACATGACCCAGAATTTCCAAAGCAGGAACACAACAACAGAATTTTGACCCTGAAATGGTCAAACCAGCCTCTTCAATCCTGAACAACACTCTCTCTAGAGTTATTGCATATTCCCACACAAACCTCCTTATTCCAGGGTTCTCCGATAACACCTCATTACCATAATCAGTGGATGGTCCTTTAATTCCACCATCATCAATAAAAATACCAGCATGAGTAGGAACCTCATCCTGCAAAATCCAAGCCATCTGTGCTTGATAAACTGCCACTGAATTAGTTGCTCCTTGAGGCAACCTAGTGAGCTGAAATCTTCCCAAAGGAGTCTCAAAAGTTGTGAGAGGCCTTGAATCCGTATGGAGTTCCCTCTCATCATAACCACCCATAATATCACCCAAACCATAACACACCCTTCCAGAAAAAGCTTCAACAAAATCCTCTGCACTTGGCGGCATACCAGCGTCCTTGATAGTGACTCTATTCAAGGCTCTAAGATCATGAACCACCCTCAACTTTCCATTCTGCTTCTTTACACAGAACACCGGACTTGAGTAACTGGATGTTGATTGTTCATATAACCCAGTCCTGACTCTTTCCCTAACAATCTCTACAAAATCCTCTCAAATAGCGTCTGGAATCGGAATAGGTTTGATTTGCCAAGGTTCATGACAAACAACAGGAATCAAGTAAGGTGCCCCATAAGAGTGCTTCAATACACCCCTTTCCTCCTCAACAAATGCCACCGCTTTTTCCCTTAGCACAATAACGTGCAACAACAACTTCTTTTCTTCCTCAGACAACCACCCATCAGGACCAAAATTAACAACTTTCAATCTTTCCACGGTCACCCTTGCCGTCTCTACAAATTCTGGAGGATTCTTCACCAAAGGAGTACAGTACGGATCTCTTGACAAAGGAGGTCTCTTCAAAGGCGGATTCAAACCCACAGGCATAGGCTCATTGACAGGCCTAATCTTCTGCGCTACCTTTTTATACTTTGCCGCTCCACCTTCAACTTGAGGGATCTTCAGGAATTCTTTACCACCAGACCTAGAACAAAAACCAAGGGTTTCCCCATTGCTCACATGTGTGGCCAAGGTAATGTTTTTGAAAGGTGTAGAAGAAACCCTAGCGGTGCACAATTGGGAGGACTTACTTTTACACCCCAATCTCACCACTCCAAAACTTTTCCACAATTCCACATCTTCATCCTCACTTCCAACTTCCAAATCTTCAACTCTTGATTCATCTTCTGAATCACATCTTCTAAAATTGTGCAGTTTATCCTCATGCTGGAGGTCCAAAAATTGATCATGATGATCTTCTCTCTTCAAAATTTTCTGCAGTTTAACCTCATGCTGGAGGCCCAAAAATAGATCTTGATGATCTTCACAAAAATATTTTGCATCTTCTTTCTTCATTATCTTCAGATTTTTTTCTTGATTTTCATGAATTATCTTGAAATTTTTATCTTCTTTTCTTGAGTTTTCTTCTGTCCTAAAAAAATAACCAGGGGTTTCCCCAATGCTCACAGTTGTGGCCCAGGTAATGTTTTTGAAAGGTGTAGAAGAAACCCTAGCGGTGCACAATTGGGAGGACTTACTTTTAGACCCCAATCTCACCGCCCCAAAACTTTTCCGCATATCTTTCAATAAAGATATATAACCAATCTTCTTCTTTAAACTTGAATTAAAAATAATTAAGAATATTGAGAGAGAACAGAGACTTGATAAAAAACTTGATGAATACTTGCAGAGAAGAGAAACATTAAAAAGAGAAAGTTGAAAATCCACTTGGTATATCTCCAAGGGAGCTGACCTACTACAACCTGGGATTTCCTCATTTCGGGGAGAGGTTGTAGCACTAGGGTGATCAGCCCTGATTACTCTAAAAAAGACAGACTCTCAATAGAGCCTGAACCGCACTGCAAAAAACCAGAGGAAGCACCCCCTTCTTTCCTTCTCCTGCAGCAATCCATGCACTGGCACATTGAAGATAAACCAGGCCTAGGCTCCCAACCATCCTCTCCAGGGGATGATAACCTCATGTGAAGCCTCCTTTCTTCTTCACCAGTCAACTCCAATCTGATTCCCAAATCAAATTGATAACCTATTCTTGCCTGAAAATCCATCAAGAATGGCCCACCCAAAACTGCTTTTACATTACCTTTAGCAATGTAAAAATGAACCTTCCCTGAGGCTCCTCCAACATCTAACTTCACAAACTCTGAAGTTCCAACCAATTCAGTGACATGGCCACCGATCCCTCTCAAATTCCCACCAATACCAGTTTTGATGGGGAGGCCCATATGAGTTGCCTCAAACAAAGAAATCAGGTTTTTCTGAGAACCTGAATCCACCAATGCCCTTACCTCCCTGCCATTCAGAGTGACATTGACATATCCCAGAGGAGCAGAAAAATGAGTTTCCAACCCCTCACCAAACTTTTCAGCAGAATCACAAATGTATTCTACCTCACCAGAAGAAACCCTTCTCCTGGTCAACAACTTCTTCTGCCTATCAGCCAACCCTGGACTGATAGCATACAATTCCCCATAAGATAGGGAAACCTGACCCTGGTTCATCCTTTCCAGGACAGAGTCCATAACATTAACTTGACCAGACACTACTGGCCTCTCAAAGTGAGCTCTTTGCTTCACCACCTTGGTCCTAGAAGATTCTTGAGGACCAGCACCACCAACAGATTTACCATTAACAGGAACCAAACCAGATCCCTCACCAGAACCTCTGACTCCAACAGGCTTTGGCAATGGAGCCAAAGGGACATCCTCCTCAGAGTCAGAATCCACCTCCATTGGCATTGGCTCACCATTCAGGTCCAATGCACCAAAACTAGGGGGGCCCATGTCAGCCATACCCTTCTGCATCTTGTACAGCTCCTCTTTGCTGTACCTTTTCCTAGCTGCACTCAGCTTAGGATCACCCTTTGAAGCATTTGGCTTTGGTTGGGCCTGAGAACTGCTCTTAGGCCTAACCACCTTTCCTGCTTCCACATCATAAACACCAGCCAAGCATTCACCACTTGACTGTCCACCACAAGAATACAACTCCAAACCACCAAAGGAAGTAGAGAAAGAGACCTTATTGACCTCCTTCCCCTTTCCCTTGACGTCCTCATCTACCTTAACAGAAGACTTCCCCTGATCAGGAATCTCCTCAAACCTTGGCCTCCTTTGATTGAGACCACCTCTTCTCCTGACCAAATCAACAGGAGCCTGCCCCTCACTGGGCTTCACAAAAGAACCGTCAGGGAACTTAAAAACCCTGCCATCAAACTCCACTTTTCCTTCAGACACATCTCTGTTCAGTGCCCAACAATCATTGGACCTGTGCCCCCTCCTACTTCAATAAGAGCAAACCCAAGGATCACTCCTACCAGCCCTCCTTTCAAAATCTCTTGGCTGAGAAGGTGCCTTATTAAACTTCTTGGCCTCCTGGACAAAAATGTGCAGCTGTTTTGTCAGATCAGCCAGCTGCTCCACCATTGGGTCCCTCTCCTGTTTGGGAACCTGCACCAAATTCTTCTCCTCCTTCTTCTCCCTAACTTCCTCTTCAGCCAAAGCCTCACTGACTTTGCTGACATACTTGGCACACCCCTCCTGATAGGTGTCCACAGCCAATAACTTCAAATGGGCCTCAACAGCCTCCTTCACCTTATCCAAGGCAGGCAACTTCTGATCCCCATTAGAAAGAGTCTTCATCAATTCCTTTCTTGACAACTCCTTCAACACATCCATCCTGACATCCCTAGCCAGGGCAGACCAAAAAAACATCCTTGGAAGCATTTTCATGTGCCAGCTCCTCCACTTCCACCAAATATTCCACCACAGGATCAAACTGTAGCAGAAACTTCCTGTAACTATGTAAGTTACCAACACCACCATAAGATTGCCATTCACTGACAACCTTGTTCAGATCCACCATAGTGAACCTGACACCCCATCTATCCACCATTTCCCTACACAACAATTTCCAATCCCTCTTCTTGTAGCCAGACATGGCCACAATATCCTTCTCCACTGACCTACCACCAATGAAGATGATAATCTGCTTCACCATGTCCAGGTAGGAAGCACCATCCACTCCAGCAGCAGTTTCATACTTCTCTAGAAACCACTTGACATCCTCCCCATTAAACTTGGTACCATCCCAAGTTTTAATCCTCACACACTCCCTAAACATCACAGAAGGAGGACCATCCCCCCCACTGACAGTCACCACAGGAATAGCAGAACCAGAAGCCGTTCCTCCTGACCAAAACACCAAAAAGAGCCAACCAAAGAAAACAGAGATTCCAAAGAACTAGCAAGTTCTACCCCACGTTGGGCGCCAGAAATGTAGACAATCCTATAGTACTAGCTATAGGCCTTGACCAAGGGAGTTGGAGAAAAACCAGAGAGAAAATCCCCTTTCCCTTTAGAAAAATAGAGTGAGATTTACTTGCTAAAGTAAGTTGGTTCCTGTTTTGCTAAAGCCCCTTTTTTAACACACTTGACTGCTTGATGAGCCAAGAAAGTAGTCCCCAGATAGACTACCAGACCAAAGAACTGAAATGTAGAACAAAGTCCACACCAGAGACAGCAAAGATACTTGATGTAGGCTGCAAATCCACACCAGAGACAGCAATAATACTTGCTATAGCTTGAAAGACTATAACAGAGAAACAGTTTCCAAAGTTAAGTTAAATGAAGAACTCACTTGCAACAAACACAGCCAATTGTGGCCAGAAAACAGTGAAAACTGAGTGAGGAACAATGATATCACCTCCGGATGGTTGTATGATGATTAAGGTTGCCCCAAACTGTCTTATTTACTATGTACACACAGACCACTAACTAAGAGCCCATGCGCACCCACCAATCTGGCGCCTGTACCTGCCAAATTGCATAAAAAACCCTCCTGGAGCGCTCCCCAACCTCCTAAAACAGAGGCGGGCGGGCCGCCCGACGTCAGAGATGCCGCCTGAAGCGGCCCGGCCTCCCTGAAGCCAGAAAACCAATAAAAACCACTAATCTACTTAGAAAAATTAGATACAACTACTAAAACCTTTAAAACACGGAATTCCACTATAACAACATTGAGACATGAAATATAGAGAAAAATTAGCTCTATCCAATGGTACTAAGCACTTAACCCTAAGACTTAAGGTTAGCCCATAAAACACAAAAAACAAAATTAAACAGCAATCTTTTATAAATAAAAAAATGAGGAAATGACCCCTTAAAACTCAGAATATGAAAAATGTCTTCAAGACATAAAATATAGAGAAAAACCAGGGCTATCCAATGATAGTACCCACATACCTGCAGACCCAATATCCACGGAATAAAACCAGAAAAATACCAAATTCCTTAACAGATGTCAATTAAGACATGCACAATCAGCGCCAAATCACACAACAAAGGCCCCTGCCAATTTTGGAGGACCACACCGGTCACAGAAAAAAATTAATTCATGTGGTTGATGACGTTAGTCATTTTTGTCATCCACCTGTCCCTATTGGTTCCTCAATGTTGAAGGTCCCTTGGTTGCCAGCTTCAAGATATCAATGCACCATCAACGATTTGGAAAGGTCCTCAAGTGTCAAGAGGGTCTTTTGGTCTAGAAGGTTTTAACAGAGGTCCAAGGGTGTAGGTAGGTGGGATTTTGAGATTTCAAAGACATGGTACAAATATTATCTTTTATTTTAAATACTCAACTTTGAAAGAGGTAAGATTTTCTTTATAATTATTATTAAAATAAATAGTTTAGAAATACTTGATGTATCTACTAAAATATAGAATATAGTAATAGATAATAATTTGGAAAATTATTTAAATAAAATAATAAGTTAGTAAAAGAATGTCCAAAACAACCAGAAAGGGAAGGCCTTATATAGGCAAAAGAGAGACAAAGCATGGAGTTAAAATCTTATATACAGGAGTATAAGAGAAGGAAAAAAATATTCCAGAAAAATATTTTCAAATAATAAGATTGTTCTAAAAAGAATGTGTTTAAAATGTGTATTTACTGTATAAGTCAGAAATAAATTGATTTATTTAAAAATTACTGTAAGTGTCATTTTAAAATAAGTAATTTGAATTTCTTGTATATATTTATTTTTATTTTAATATTAAATTTTATTTCAATATTAAATTTTTATTTTAATATTAAATTTTATTTCTCTTAACCTTTCATTGAGCACAGTTTTAGGAAATAAAAAAATAAAGGACATTTAATATTAATTTTAATTATTCACTAATTTTACTTTTTTGTAACTAGTTAATTTATTACAAGTAAATTTAAAGTAAATATATTATAATTAATAATATACAAGAAATAAAAATAAAAAGGCATGGCTTCAGCCCAGCAAATAATTAATTATTTTACTGGGTAAGTCTAGCAGCTTGGCTGACAATCTTCATCATATATATAGCTATATTAAAATGTCTAAGTGCACTTTTCCAAAAAAAAAAAAATCACCACTTTGTCACAGAAAATTAAGTGGCATGATACTGTCCAATCTTCCACTAGCTGAAAATCCATCCTCCTCCTCCTCCTCAAGAAAAAAAAGGGTATTATTTTTCTGAGGGTTTTTATCCCTAACCAAATGGACCCTCTCAGCTTATCAAGCTCCATTATATTTCTTATCTTTGCCTCAAATCTAATTCCTCCTGACATCCAATTATCAGTTTCTCAGTCAGTTTATTCTTTCAACTATTCTCTTATATTTTTCTTTCTAATTTTTGTAATTTTTGAAATTTTTGAAATTTTTGAAATTTTTTGAAATTTTTGAAATTTTTATGATTTTTGAAATTTTTATGATTTTTGTGATTTTTGTGATTTTTGTGATTTTTGTGATTTTTGTGATTTTTGTGATTTTTGTGATTTTTGTGATTTTTGTGATTTTTGTGATTTTTGTGATTTTTGTGATTTTTGTGATTTTTGTGATTTTTGTGATTTTTGTAATTTTTGTAATACGTTTTTATTTTTTTAATTTTTGTAATTTTTGTAATTTTTCTTATTTTTGTAATTTTTGTTACTTTTGTAATTTTTATAATTTTTGTAATTTTTGTAATTTTTGTAATTTTTGTAATTTTTGTAATTTTTGTAATTTTTGTAATTTTTGTAATTTTTGTAATTTTGTAATTTTTGTAATTTTTGTAATTTTTGTAATTTTTGTCATTTTTGTTATTTTTGTCATTTTTGTTATTTTTGTCATTTTTGTTATTTTTGTTATTTTTGTTATTTCTTTTATTTCTTTTATATCTTTCTTCTCTTATAGGTTTTGCCTTCCCTTCCAGACCATCCTGCCTCATCCAATTCCTCCCCTACCCCTCCTATCCAATTCTCCAGATCTTTGGTTAGTGTTTCTTTTTTTCTTTCTGTTTTTATCATATCTTATTATTTCTTTTTTATAGATCCTTTTTCATCCCAACATTTAATTTTTTTCCAATTTCTTTAATTACCATCTCCTCCTATTAGTTTCATATGGTTGGTGTTTTTTTATATTTGTTTATCAATCTGATGATTTTATTTCTTTTTGTTTTAGGAATGTTTCACCCTTCATACTTGCTAAACCATGAGATATCTCCATCACCTAACTACCACTTTGAAAGTCTTCAAAATGTTTTTTTGCTGTTCCTGAAGTATCAAACCACCTGCATGATACACCTGAAGTCTCAAGCCACTTCTATGCTGCATCTAAAGTATCCAGACACCTCCATGCTGCATCTGAAGTATCCAGCTGCCTCCATCAGGCACCAGACTCAGATCACCAGCAATAAGTATTGGGATTTTCAAGAATCCAAAAACCATCAATTGATGTTAATGATGAAGGCATCTTAATGTCTTTCATAGTATATTTACAATTTACTGCTTTTCCACCTAAAAAGAAATGCAGTTATGATCCTTCTGTAGTGGAGAAGATCATCTCAAATCCTGAGATGTTATAATTTTTGTGGGAAGTATCATTAACCAATTTTAATGAGTTTAAGATGCAAGCTATTAATTTAATTCACAAACATGAAAATTCTTGATTGGAAGAATATGTCAAGAAAGAAGTATAAAAGGACACACTTACTTTGTTTTGGATTATCTCTCATGGCTACTTCTTTGAAAACTAAAAAAGAAGTTTGAGTAGTCAAATCTTTCTAAAGTTTTTGGATACAGCTGAGTTTTTGCCTCAAGACCACCAAATCATTTTACACTTAGAGGAAAAAGATCCCAGACCTGGGAACAAGGTAAAAATCTTTCTGTTTTCATCTCAGTTTAAGCTAATTTCTATGTTTTCATTTTTCAAACAAAAGGAAGCTTATCAAGAGATTGATGTATCATCATCATCTTCTGACCCCTTGGACCCTGTTGATTTTGATTAAGTAGATATTCCTGCTTCTGTTTGTACTGATGTGGCACATTTTGAGAAGGTTCAATTGCAATTGGAGTGCCATCCCACACACCCTGAAATTACCCATCAACAAGAAGAAAATTTTTGCATCAATTTGGAAAATCCTCAAGAATACATTGAGCTGACCTTCTCTTTAGCTGAAGTATGGGAAAGAGCTATGGTATTTAGTCATCTCACCTTTTTTTCTTTTATTTTCTCCTGAATTCACTTCTGTTTACATTTACTTATTACAGAAGACAAATCCTAAAGAGGTCACCTACTTCATTCCCCCAAAAACACCTCTTTTTCAATGGAAAAAAATTAAGGAACACACTCAGGAGACTACCAACATATTGTCTTCAGATGGTTTTGCCACTACCTCCTTAAATCTAATTCATGTATCATCTGAACTTGAATATTCCAAAGATAAATAAACAATGCAGGAGTTTTCATTTGCTGCACATGTCAATTACAAAGGTTCTGACCTCATTCATGGTTTGAAGGAGCTCATATAGGCCAATTGGACATTATTTCAAGATTTTTGCATTGAAGAACTGATAGAGGCTGGTGTCTTAGCAGCTTATGCAAAGGAGTTTGTCTTTACAGTTAAAACTTATAGAGCCCAACTTTTCCATAAGAAAAGAAACTTTTGAGGGCATATTTTATTATTTGTAATGATTTTATTCTTATTTTAAATTAATTGATTATGTGTGACATTGAAATTGTTGCAAAAAATACATTTGATTCCAATCTCATATTAAATGAAAAAACTTTTTAAAAAATTTTTATGTTAAATTTAACTATTATGTGCAACATTGTTGCAAATAGATGCATGTGATTTAAATTATTTATTAAAAGAAACTTATATTAAATTTTACATGCAAATAAAATGTTTTTTATTTTACATTTAATTATGATACACAATATTTTCACCAATAATACAGCTATACCAGAAATGGTTAGTGCAGCCTTGCAAAAATTTCAAAACATTTGGACAGAAAAAATTGACATTTGACAGGAAATTTAGTTTGCCTTCACCAAATATTTGTCATGTTCACTGTCAAATGTCAATCATTTTGTTTAATATTTTTTGGATAGGTGCACCAATAATTGTCTATATTTCTGTAAATGTGGTTTGAATTTTTTATTAAATTAAGCTTATTTTATATTTGATTATGATGTGCAACATTGTTGCAATATATATGTATATATATATATTACACAGAAATGTATCCACTGACTCAGAATATTTTTTTCATCAAATCCTTTGTAAATTTTTTTTACCAAACTCATTTATGACACCCTCATCCTTTGAACCCCCAGATAATTTGGAATAGTTACAAATCTGACTTTTTAAGACAGTAAAACCCTTCTCTATAGTGTTAAATTCTGGGGAGTAGGGAGAAAGATTTATAAGTTTACATCCTTTATTTTTCACAATTTCAGAAATTTGGCCTCCATGATAGATAGAAGAATTATCCATCACTAGGACACTGTTGTGAGCTGGAAAGAGGTTCATGTAAGGGAGCTGCATTTACAAAAGGAAACTTTAAAAACAGGTAAAAAACAGAAAAAAATTCTTAACAAAGGTTTTTTCCAAATAGTATTCAAAATGAACTCAGTGTACAGATTGATTGTGAATGGAGGAGACAATTAATCCAGAAAGAGAAACAGCAGGGATAATATTGGAGAAATGTGTATCCCTTGCTAGGGGAACACACCTTGTCCTTTCACCAACATGAGCCCACCCCCTAGTTTAATAAATTTCATCTGCACCTATGCCTGATTCATCTGTGAAGAAAGTGCAAATATTAGGGGGTGTCAGTTCTGGCAAATCCGCACTTAACTTAAGTGTGGATTTCAAACCAAATCAGCACTTAAATTTTGCAAAAAAGTCACTTATTTCAAAAAAGGGTGTCAGTTATGACCTCAAATCAGCACTTTTTTCCCGTTTTTTTTCACAACCACATTTTGGCCACAAAACATCCCTTCCTTTCTTACCCCATCCCTGTCACATGTGACACACTGACCTTCCTCGCTACCTACCCATCAATCCTCGGCACACACCCCTTCCTGAAATTTTCAATATTTTGACCAGGCATGTTTACATTCTTTTTTACTTATTTCTTCTACTTCTTAATCTTTTTTCTATGGGTGTCAGTTCTGACCTCAAATCAGCACTTTTTTCGTGATTTTTTTTTCAAAACCACATGTTGGCCACATCATCCCTTTCTTTCCCATACCATTTTGTACTCTCCAAATGTCCTCTTTGTGTAATTCATTCACTTGGGTTGGTATTTTGGTTTGTTGCATATTCATTTTTTTTTGGAATTTACGGTGAAATTTTTTTTTTGGATGGCTCATTGGTTTTCTTTCACCAGCTCAACATGAAATCACATATTTTGTCAGTGATTTTTTTTTTCATTCATCCCTCATATCCTTTTCCTATTCTCCTCCAACATCCCTCAAACAATTTGGTTTCATTCATTTTGTCATCTCATCTCTCCAGGTAAGTCACTTTATTCTTTTTTTTTGATTTTTTGATTACAAATTATAATTTTTTTTTGTTTTTTTCTGTTTATTTTATTTTTTTTATCTAAACCTTTTTTGTAAGTGGTTATTTTGGATTTCAATGGTATAATTAACCTTTTTTTTCTCTCCCTCCTTACTTTCTTTTTTAGCTCCATCACCCTACTCTTCATCCCTCCTTGGCATGGTCATTATCCCCCCTTTCCCTTATTTCACTTTTTTTTGGCTCCATTTCATTGAAACACATACATTGCACATTCTTTATGCATTTCACTTACTCCATATTCAATTTCCCCACAATTCCAACATCAATCTTTCTCACTCTATTTTTCCTACTTTTCAATCAAGGTAAGTTTCATCTCCTTTTTTCATGCCTATATGATATCTCATTCCTTTTATGAAAAGTTCATACTTAAATATATTTATGACTCTTATCTGGATAACAGTGAACTTATAAAACTCCTTTTGATCTCATCTTCATTACCACTTTTCAAGTTTTTGTAAAATTTTGAAAATCAGACTCGGAATTAGGGTTAGGTTTATTCAAATCTAATGTTCTTTTTACTGAAGATTCTCCTGAGGGCTACCTTTCATTTCCCACAAACAGATTTGAATTTGATTCAGTGGTTGCTGAGATATTGACCGTTAAAGTTGAGCCTTTTTTTTCCCAATTTAAATTTTTATTTCATTTTTTTATGTAACAAATTAGGGTTAGGTTTATTTAAATCACATGTCCTTTAAATGAAGATTCTACTAAAGCATATCTTTCATTTCCCTCAAACAGGTTTGAATTAGGTTCAGTGGTTGCTGAGATTTTGACCTTTGAAGTTGAGCCTTTTTTCCAAATTTCACTTGTCTTATTTCACATTTTTATATTGCATATTTAGAGGATAAGGATTCTGAAACTCTTATATGATTATTATCTAGGCATTTCAATTATATAGGCATATATTCGTTGCTCAAGAATATCACTAAAGCTCAAAAAGATGAAGATTTTTGCTTATGGGACACTCTACCTTCCTTTAACTCTTTTCTTGCTCTTTGACTCAAAAAGCACTGTAATAAAGCATTTGAAAAAAATCATGAACATGCAACCAAAGTTGGAATACCGAATTGGTGTGACTCCAAATGGGAAGATATCAGCCACGAATATCTTTTATTTTCTAATGTTATTATCACTCATTCTGGATTTCACAATAAAATTCACACCAATACCAAGGACACCAATTTTCTTACTTTTGGTATATTCTCATATATCAAACCAATTACTGGCCAACCAATACCATCTCCAGCTAAAATCAAATGACATGGTTTATATTTTCCAGACCACCGGTGCATCATTGATTTTGGTTTGTGAAATGGTATCATCGAAACTATTTGGAATTCTTCTAAGGATAATCATCAAACAACCAAAGCTCCTCCTGGTTTGGAATCCTGTCAAGATTTAACACATTTTGGTTGCTCATTTCAAATCAGTCATAAGTTGATTCAAAGAATCAATAAGGTAATGAAAGAAGGTAAAGTTAATCAATTTAAAAAAACTTTATTTAGATCCAAAAAGTATGGGGATTAGAGTTGTCATTGAAAATTTTATATTTTTTTGTAAATTTTTAATAAATATTTTTTATGTATCAGTTTCCTCAACTAAAGTAATGGGCCCACGACCTTGTGTTGTATAAATGGTAATCATGATAACATTTATTTGTTTCATGGGGTTCCTCTAGCCTATACCTGTGGAAAGTCCCAAACTTTTGTTTCTAGACTTGGTCTGCATTTTGGCTTGAGGGATTGTCATTACTTTAAACTAGGTAAAGTGATATATATTAGATATTTATTTAATAATTTACGTAATTATATTAAATTTAGATGACTTCCACCACTTACTTCAATAAAATGCAGGGGGGGGGTATTGCCAAATTTTCAAATCTGACATGTGAAATTGATGACTTAGAAAATTTTTGGTGATATCCACCCCTTGCTCCAATAAAATGCAGGGGAGAGTATTGCCAATTTTTTAAGACAGATATAGAATTTTTTTGACTTGTAAATATTTTGGTGAAAATTTTTGACGAGAATGTGAAAGTAATTGTTTCCACGTTGAGCAGGTTTCTGGCTCAAAGGAATAGCAGTACCATCAACAAAACCAATACATCCTGGGAAGCCCTCTGCTTGCATAACCTGAGATGATTCAAGTCGCTCTTCTTTTGTTGGCCAGGTGAGAAGTTGAGATTACAAGGAGTTGATGGCAGTGATACATCATTTGGTATAAGTTTTAACTGAACCATACCCTAAATCAAAGACATTTTCTAAACGTTTCAAAGCGGCTCCATTACCATTTGAACCCAAATGACATAGTGTGATGGCCAATTGAATTGAAGGATGTTGTTGTTCTTTTTGAGAATTATTGTGAAATATGGTATGATCCTGAATAAGCTCAAGCAATTTAAGGAAACATTCCTGAGAAGTCCTGAACAGCTGTCTAAAACTGGGTGTAGATAGTTTAAGAAGAGTTTGGATGGTGTACTTGGGGGTATGAAGTACTTGAGGCTTTCTGGGAAGAAGGTAACGTTTCATGGCCATTTTTGATAAAATGACAAAATCTTCTTCTAGATCAGAATCAGAATTGCAATCAGAGTCCAAGAGCAGTTCAAGAGCCATGAAAGTCATTGCTTTATGTAATTTATCACGATTTGAAAGTGAGGAAGGCATAACTCTTATATGATATGATATGAAGATGTAAGTGATGTACAATGTTTTGAGTTATGAAGTGTTATGCTGCGGAGTGCTGCGTATGAATGGGATGATGCTGACAAATCAGTGAAATGGGACTTGATGGTGAAATCAGCACTTTTGGTTGAGAAAGTTCGGATTTGAGTGAAATAAGTGACTTATTTTGTTTTGAAATCCACCAGTATTGGGGCTAGTGTGTTTTGGAAATCCGCACTTATTTAAGTGCGGATTTGCCAGAACTGACACCCCCTATTATTAACACACTGAGAAAAAGAACAAGAAATTACAGAAACTTAAGTAAAAAATAAAACTCAACTGTGAATACCAAAAAAGATTGTTCCAATCAGAAACATCACAAAAATAAAAATTCCTTTTATCTGGGTCTTGTTTTGGGTGAACTTTTTGCACAGTTTTTATGGACATTTTCAAACACCCCTCTAACTCTTGATTAATGGTAGATTGAGAAACATGAATTTGATGTTTCTCCAACAGTGCCTGTTGAAGTTCAACTTGATAAACTTTAGCATCTTCATCTATCATTTCCAAGATATGTTCCTGTTTCTTCATATCCAAATCAAAAGTAAGACAAATTTTCATATAATTTGAAGGATCAGTAATCATAGATATATTTGAGTGATAAAATGAAATACAGCAGGAATTTGAGTTCCTATGAGCTTGGGACCCATTCTTGTAATTAATTTTACCCAAGAATTTTCCATTCAAGGAATCAATTAAAAATTTAACTATGAGCTAAGTATCATATTTTAAATAAAAAATCTAAAAAGATATCAGATTGATAAAAAACAGAAAGAAAAAAGAGAAACACTAACCAAAAATCTGGAGAATCGGATAGGAGGGGGAGGGGAGGAATTGAATGAGGCTGAATGGTCTGGGAGAGAAGAGAAAACTTATATGAAAATATATAAATAAAAAATAAAATAAATAAGAAAAGAAGAAAAAGAAGAAAGAAAGAAAATCTGACTTTGAAACTGAGAATTGGATGGGAGGAGGAATTAAATTTGAGGCAAATATAGGAAATTGGATGGGGCTAGTTTGTCTAAGAGGGTCCATTCAGTTAGGGGTAGTTTCAGGCTGAGTGCAAGTACAGATACATGAATATATTGAGTTAGTCAGTTTTCTAGAAGATTTTAATTGTCCTATACGAATACTGTACTATAAATCCAATTAGTATTAAAATATAACTCAATATAAGGGTCTCAGTAATTTTAATATCACTAATTATAAATGGGTTACAATTTTATAGCTGGTAGAAAAATAGATGTAATAATTCAGATACTTTCCAAAGACTTTTAGAAGTAATACTGATATGTATTGTAATTGAATTTGGCTATATATTTTGATTGTAATGATAAAGAATGTAGAAAATAAGACCAAAAACCTCTCCTTTTATACCCAGTAATTTTCCAATGTACCCCTTTGATTTACAAGTCCAATACATGACCACTGACACCTAATTATAGCTAATACAACTGTCCATCAACCAGAGGAATATCTGATAACAATATTAGAATGATATCACCAACCAAAATCCTGGAGTAATAGGGATAATCCATCAAAATAAATAAATAAGCAAAAAAGAGAGTATATGCATGTGATAAACTAAAATAAAAGACTAAAAAAATAAATAATAATGCTAAAAATTACAAAATATTAAGGGGGATCCAAAGTAGAAATTATGGGGCTAATTACTCCAATATACTACATGAAATCCCCATCCAAAAATGACAAATATTGGCTGAGAAACCACTGAGAATCCCAAAAAAAACATGAGATGTGGGATTACTACATGCAGTCTTTGGAAGGCGCTTTCAAAGGTAAACTCTTGACTAATTTGGTCAAATTTAAGTGTTTTAGTGAATTAAAGGCACCAATCTTGAGGTTATTAATGAAATTAGTGCATAAAATAAGGTCAATGCACTTATAATAAAATTGGGACACTAAATAAGCACCTGTCACTTATGTTACTGTGTTTCCCCACAGTAGGAATATAATGTGGGGTAATTATTGTGTGAAAATCTAATTTTTCTAAAAATAAGCTGTTCAAACGTGAAAAATGGAGGCAGTATGTGGCCAGTACACAGAATCCATTTCTGGCAAAAAAAACCAAATTTGAAAAGTGTTATTTTTATACATTTTAATATCCAAATAAATAGTTCTAATATGTAAAAATTGATCTTTCAAAGTGCATTTTTAATAATATTTAATTTATAGTGCATATATTCAACTTTTAAGTGATTTAAAGCACATTTCTTGTTTTTTACATAAAATGATGAAAATAACAGCTTTAAGTCTACTTAAAAACTATGTAGTCTTATGTTTAAGGTTCTTAAGATTTCCCTGACATATTTTAACTTAATACTAAGTACATAAGACCTATAAAAGGTGGATATATGCATGTATATAAAGTATTATAATGGCATGTATTGTATTTTATCATTAATTTCACTTATGTATACAACTTGTGTACCTTTATTTATTGTTCCTATGTATATTCCATGTGTTTAAAATAATTTATAAGAACTTTTTACTCATTCCTGAGAATATACAGGCAGAAAATTACCCACCCAAAAAAACAATAAAAAAATGATAAGTTAAACATTTTTTCATTTTTATTTTTTAGGTATTCAGAATATTCTGTAGCATAAAAGATTAATTCTTTAAAGAAATAAAACATAATAAAATATTATGAGTGCTGGTTTCTAACCCCTCAGCTGGTTGAACATAATCTCATTCCTGTTTAAATTTTTTAAGTAGAGAGCATAGATTTAAAATTTCTTTTACAGGTATCCATTTATCAAATTCATTTGATTTTCCCTTATATCTTAATAAATACTCAGTTCCTTTTTCTTTAGTAACGATTCTTTTCTTGAGTATTTTTTTCAGTGTATTCTAGTTTCTAAGTATGGTTTAATAGTAAATATTAATTGTCTCACTACTTATTGATAAATTATTTAGTGATTAAACCTCAGGGGAAGACTAACAAAATAGTTATTCTCAATATAAACTCACAATACTTGGATTTTTATGCATGCTTGTGGTGGAAAATAGATACATAAAATATAGTTATAGCTTATATAAAGATCATATCAATTTATAAATGCTTTATAATATATTTATTTATGATAATAATTGTGTTATAGTGTTTAACTGAATTGTAGTAAGTAAGTGATGTTTAATAACCCATCAAATCCTCCCTTACTTATACCAAAATCCACTGGGGTGCACATACCTTCAATCCAGATGATGTCACTTCTATCCCCAGAAATTACAGCACTTTGAGGGCCCATAACCTCCCCATGGCTTCCACTTCAAGCATTTTCAACACCCAGACCTCCAGTAAGGACCCTCCATCACAATTAGGGATACCAAATAACCATACCATAAATAGAATAAACAGATAAAAGTGGATACCATAAAGAAATAGGTAAAATAAGTCATACAAAGAGTATATAATGAGGCCCAAAGCATATAAGGGAAAAACATTAGCTTTAAAAGCTCCCAATAACATCCCCAGGTATCTATATTAACCCAGTAATCATATCCCAACCCACAAATCCGTGAAAATCCATCAAAGGAATCAGATTAAGTTGTCCAAACTGGATATATGCACCTGAAAAAGGTTTATATGCTTTTTTAGGCATTTTGAGTCCACTGAATATGTCCATATGACCTAAAATAGAAAGAAAAATAAAGTTTATAGGCTATTAAGATGTTAAAACCCACTTATAGACCTAAATATACATAATATAACTACATATTTCACTGAATATGAGGGTTATGTATACATATAAGCTTATGTATGTCTATACTTGCTTAATATCACTTAAGATAAGTATATTATGGCTCTATTAACACCTTAATAAGTACTATTAGGCTATGGATAAGCTATTTAAACTACTATAAGTCATATAATAATATAATAATAATATATATATGTATTATGACCATGTATATAAGCATTATAACCTTATTTTAAACATAAGAATTACTCAGTCCTGGGATACCTAGGCTGAAAATTTTTTCAATCTCTGCTTTTTAGGTCTTCCCCTTCTTTTTGGAAACAAGTCAGGATCATTTGCATGGTAAGGTTTTAATAATGATATAGGGAAAACTGGATGTCTCCTATAATGTGGGGCATATAATATGACTTCCACAGAATTATTACCAGCTATTATATTCACTTCAAAAGTTCCCACAAAAGGATCCTTTAATTTAACATTAACTTGTAAGTTAAAATTTAGTGTTGAAATAAGGACTTCATATCCTTTTTTAAATTCAAATTCTTTATGAGATTTATCCCACCATATTCATCATTTGAGTCTGCCATATCAATGCCAATTCTTTTTCAGATACCTCTTTATGGGTAGGAATAAACTTACACATTTTTTTAGTCTATCCACAATTACCCAGAAATAATTGAAGCTTTCTTATCCTGATAATGGCAAGCCAGTTACAAATTCTATGTTTACAATTTCCCATGGGGATTTTGGCTGCTCTATTTGTTGTAAAAAACCAGCTCTCTTCCAAGTTAATCTTTTTAATTTCTGACAAGAGTCACATGTGTCTATGTATTTTTCTACATCTTCATTCATGCTTATCCACCAGGCTGTATTCTTAAATCTAGCTAATGTTTTGTTAAAATTAAAATAACCAGCTAAGATGTCATCATAACAAGTACTTAACATGAACTCTTTCTTAGAAGGTGGTATAAATATTACATTACTTAGATTTTTTCTATAATATATTTATCCATCTTCAATTGAAAGTTTACCTTTTTCCAATGCATTTTGATACTTTGGAGTTAAGGTTTTAGTTTATGCACTCATAGAGGCATTTGTTGGATCATTTAAAATGGTATATAATTTAGACAAATCTTTATCAGATGAATAATTTTCTAATATATTTTGTATACATTCTTCCTCTAAATCCACTATATAAATCCCAAATATATGTATTACCTCATTTTCAGGCACATAAGCTGGGTTGTCAGTATCATTTGGCAAAGGACTTCTGGATAATAAATCCACATCAGAATGCAATGTTCCTGATCTATGAGTGATTTTTATTCTACCTCTGTACTCTTTTACAGTTAGTTTCCATCTAAAAATGTACCTATTAGGTGCTTTCATTTTTAGTAATGATTTTACTGCACTTCAATCTGTTATTAATTCAAACCTCTGGTCTTCCAGATAGTATTGAAGTTTCTTCAGGGCCCACACAATGGCTAAACATTCCAGCTGGGTGGCACCACACCTTAATTCTGTATTTCTTAAGGTTCTGGATATATAAAAGATAACTACTTCAGATAATTTACCATTTATTATCTGTTTTTGCTGTAAAGCAGCACCTAGCCCTGTAAAGCTTGCGTCAGTATACAAGATAAAAGGGAGGTTAAAATCTGGCAGTCCCAATATTGGAGCTGACATTAAAAATTCCTTTAATTTATCAAAGGCATGTTGTCTTTCATTATTCCAAATGAAAGCCTCATTTTTCCTGATTAATGTTGTTAAAGGAGCTGCAATGGATTGGTAGTTTTTTATATACTGCCTATAATATCCATACATACCTAGAAAACTTTGAAAATCCTTCACATTTTTAGGTATACCAATGTTTTTATTGCTTCCACTATATTCTGGTCAACACAAATTTTCAATCCAGATACAACATATACAAGTACTTTCAAGGATTGAAAACCAAACTTACATTTCTTTAATGTAATTTTCATACTAATTCCATCCATTTTTTGAAATAATCTTTTCAGGTGATTTTAATTTTCATCATATGTTTTTGAAAACAGTATGATGTCATCAATGTAAACTAAAAGCCATTTTTCAACCATTTCCAAATGAAAAACTCTATCCATCAATTTTCGGAAGACTGAAAGGGCATTATTTGTGCCAAAAGGCATTCTCACATATTTATACATCCCCATGTGTGCGGTTATGAGTAAGAAATTCTGAGAATTCTTTTCCAGAGGAATCTGGTGGTAGCCTTTGTTTCCATCGAGACAGGAAATATATTTTTCACCTTTTAAGGTAGCATGGATAGAAGCTATCCTTTGTAGAGGGTAAATATAGTCTACAGTGAATGTATTCAGAGCTGTGTAATCACCCCATAATATTTCCTGATCTTTTTCATAAGAGATTAAAACTGGTTAAATAACACAATACTTAGGTATTGTGTCTACTTTTTCAACAATACCCATTTATAACAACATTTTAATGTTGTCTTCAATGTCTTTCCTTTTTGCAGGAGAATTTGGGTAAGGTTTCTTTTTCAAGCTGCCAGGAATATTATCCAAATCACATCTTAAAGAGATTTTCATCTCTTGGTCTTTTACCAATCCTAGTTTATTTGAACCATGAGTGAATGCCATAGGATAAGATTTTATCAATCACAAAATATTTTTTTCTTCAATTTTTGAGAGTTGAGGACTGAAAGAGGCTTTTTGGATTTCATTTTCCAAATCTACTACTTCAGAGGTGGTTCTTCCACCTTGAAGTTTTTCTTCTTTAGGAGAAATGTAATAAAATGAATTTTCAGAGCAAATCTTGAATTTTCTTTTCCCATTCACGTCTATAGTGAAGAAACTATTTTCAGAATCTAGTTTGATGCCAAATTTGGTCAATAAGTCATTGTCAATAATAAAACAATCACTAAAATTATTATTATCCACTACTACAAATTCACATACTGATTTTAAATATTGATTATTATATTTAAAGAATACAGCAGTTTTTAATTTTCTAATTGGATGTAATACTGAACCAAAACCCCTCCAGTTTTTTGTCTGTGCAGGTTCCAGTTTTTCCTTATACTTACTATTAAGTTTCATTAATGTATTAATAGAAACTACACAACCTGCAGCCCTGGTGTAGACAATACTATAGTACTAGATATAAGCCTTGACCAAGGGAGTTGGAGTAAAACTGGGGAGAAAACCCCATGTCCCTTTGAGAAAAACCAGGTGAGATTAATTTGCTACAGCAAATTAGAGACTATTACAATTCCTCCTTCCAAACAGCTCCTTGACTGCTTTACAAGTCAAGACAGTAGTTAATAGCAGACAACTGAGAAAAAAAGAACCAAAAAAACTGAAATGCAGAGAAGTACACCCAAGAAACCAAAGACACAGTGCACTTGTTGCACAAACACAGAAAAAATACTTGATGTAGGTTGCAAAGCTACAACAGAGAAATCAGTTTCCAAAGTTAAGTTAAATGAAGAACTAACCTTGAAACAAACACAGCCAATTGTGGCCAAAAAACAGTTAAAACTGAGTGAGAAACAATTATATAACTACCAGATGGTTGTATGATAATTAAAGTTGCCCCAAACTGTCTTATTCAGTATGTACACACAGACCCCCTACCCAAAATCCATGCACAGCAGCTAATTTGGCACCTTTGACAGCCAAATTGAATAAAAACCCTCTATAAACACTCCCCAGACTTCTAATACTGAGGAAGGGCGGGTGGGAAGACCTCCCTGAAGCCAAAGAGCCACTAAAAAACATCTAAAAAAGCCCCAAATACTTAGAAAAATCCACCACAACTACTAAAACCCTTAAAACACAAAATTCAGCTATGACAATGTTGAGACATAAAATATAGAGCCAAATTAGATCTACTTAATGGTACTAAGCACTTAACCTTAAGACTTAAGATTAGCACATAAAACACAAAAAACAAAATTAAACAGCTATCTTTTAGAAATGAAAAATGGGTAAATGACCCTTTAAAACTTGGAATATGAAAAATGTCATCAAGACATAAAATATAGAGAAAACCCAGGGATATCCAATGGTAGTACCCACATACCTGCAGACCCAATATCCACGGAATAAAACCAGAAAAATACCAAATTCCTTAACAGATGTCAATTAAGACATGCACAAACAGCAACAAACAACCCAACAAAGGCTTCTGCCAATGTTGGAAGACAACACTGGTATCAAGAATGGAATTCATTTCTTTTCCACATATAATAACAGGTGCTCTAATAAGTGTTATTTTTTAATTATCATGAGTTACATCTTTAATTATTTCAGCTTCCTCAATGGAAGCTAAAGATGTATCTGTATGAGGTATTGCATCATTAAGGTACATAATATCCTGTTCTAATACATATATCTCATTTTCATCATCACTGTAAGAAATTTTACTTTTACAATCCTCACTAGATTCCTCCTTTTCATCTTCATGATTACTTGGTTCAGAATCTTGTGAGTTTTCAATAACATTTATTCTTTTCTTACAAGTATGACCTTTAGCCCAAGTTTCATTACATTTGTAGCAAGTGTTACTTTCTTGTCTTTTTGGGACAAGGGGAGCTGAAGGTTTTTTCTTCTCCACTGGTAACTTATTTGTAGTAGGTTTTACTACCTCAAAATTTTTCTTGTAATGATTATAACTGGTTTCATATTTGTGGTTCAATAATATTTCATTGCATATATTAATAAACCCAGAAGTATCTCTGATGGTTTCAGTTCTAGCTACAATAATGTCTCTGACTGATATAGGCAATTTATATATTATTTTTTCTTTCCACTCATCATAATCCATTTTTGGATCCATGGCTTTCATGATTTTAATTAAATTAATTAAAAATACCATTGGTTTATCCCCAGCATTTGAATTACATCTGGATTTCTCATACAATCTTTTTTGAGTGATTCTAAATTTTGGGCCACCAAATCAAATTTCAATTAGTGCCTTCCATTCATTCCAGGAGTAGTTAATTCACTCACTCAATAAAGATTCAAACCATAATAAAGACACATATGTAAATAAAGATATCAATTTTGATGTGATTTCTTCATAAGGTAATTTGTATGAAAATTTTAAGTTATCAATTCTCTGAATGAATTGTTTCCAATAAGACTTTGAATACCTATCAAAAGAAGGGTACTGATCTAACTTAGGCCAGTTCATTTTGTTAGTTTTTGCTTCTCTAACCTGAGTAATATTAAGTAATTCATTTACTTTGGAAAGAAGATCATTTATTTCATCTTTTACTGATTTTATATTCTCAGAGCCCATGACACTATTTTCATGTTGAATCATTGGTTTATCATCTGAATGATTCATATATACTGGCATTATTTCCACATAGGATGTGTAATTTTTTAATTTATCAGTATTTTTCAAAATTTTAGCTACTTAAATCTCCAATATTTGTAACCTATCCTTTATTACAGACACATGGGTTAAACTATCATTCACATTTGAAAGAGACAATTTTACACATCTCTCTATGGTAGCCATAATATTCTGAGAATGTTCTAATTTGTCATGTAAATTCTTAATCTCAGAGGTTAATCTTTTATTTTCATTTATTAATTCATTATTCAAATTTTCAATGATTTTTAATCTATTGGCTGTGGTACTCAATGATTGTGTAAGGTTTAATAATACATTTTCTGTATTATTGTTTGACTCTTTAGAGAATTCTTCAAATTTTTCAATTCTTAATAACATTTTGCTGATGATTTTTGATTCCATTGGATTTTATTTCAAAAATTATTCAATTTTTTCCATGTCCAACTCAGAAGACTCATCATTAAGCTCAAGATTTACTTCATTTGGTTCCATTTTAATATGACTAGTATTATCCTGGTGATCAATAAAACTATGTACATTGTCATCATGTAAAGACAAATTTAAAATGTTTTTTCTAATGAATAATCTTTTAAATATTTATCAATTATATCCAATAACTTTCTATCAATCTCATTACCTATGAGTAATTAATTGTTAGTGTTATATAATTGATCATGAGAAAATGGATGAATTACCAAGGTCTTATTCCATTTCCCCTGCCTCTCTTTGCCTTTCCCCTGTAAGGGTGACTGCTGGATTCCTGCTGTGGAGGGTTGTTGTAATTTTGGGCATACAAGTCCCACTTCCATTTTCTGACTATGATCTTTTGATGCTCCTTATGGGCTAGAGGTATTGCTGTTGCCACCATGGAATTGTTTGATACAACAGTTGTTGGTTGAGCCTTTAGTCCCACTAGAGTTTGGTTGACTTCTATAAAATCCTGTGCAGTTCTTTTCTCCAGATTGTTCTTCTGGTCTACTATATTGTTGGCTCTTATTGTTAGAGTGTTTAGAAGAGTGGAAAGGGAGTGAATTTGCTCTTGCAAAGTATTTTTTATTTTCTTTATTGATACTTGTTATAAAAAGTCTTTCACTTTCCTCCAGAGACATCTGTGGAGTGTTTCTGTTGGTGGTAGAATACTGGCCCTCCATTTGAATTTCCTGTAACAGGTCTTTCAGAACTAGGTCTTATGTTATAAGTTTTTGCCTTATTACTCACAATTTCATTGTTGTTGTCACACATTTTTACATGGAATTTAAATCAAAAATTGAAAATTGAGATATTAAAACTTCAAAAAGGAGTTTTATCAGTATTAATTAGTATTAATGAAGACAATTTAATTGCTTACTTGTAGGTATTAAGTGAATTTATAAGTGCCAAAAAGTCAAATATGCTTTTATGGGATCACTTGATATAACTGGTCTAAAATATGTAGCCATGTTTTTGTATTTAAAAAAGAAAATTTGTCAGTAATATTATTTCTAAATATTAATTGAGTTTTACAAGCTAAGAAAAAGGGATTAAAAGTCCTGTTCAAAAGAAACAATTAATCAGTTTTTATTATCTGGTTTATTTTCTACAAAGATCACAAAATTAATTGGTCTATTGACAGACTCCCACTAAGAACAATTTTTATGTTAAATTAGTGGTAAAATTTTTGATTCAATATCACAATTTTATTATATAACAGGGCTTCCTTTTCTGAAATCACTATATAAGTGACCCCAACCTGTTGTAATTATCCAAATATTTCTATAGGAATTTTTTTTACTTGTAGTCTCTTTTGAATTTTACTTACTGGAAGATAACCAACAGAATTCTTGAGGAAAGGTCCCCAATTGTTAGGCTGAGATCAAGTAAAGAGGCGTGAACTAGCTTGAATAGTCAGTTGTATAGAAGATTTTAATAGTCCTATATGAATACTGTAGTACAAATCCAATAAGTATTAAAATATAAATCAATATAAGTGTCTCTGTTGGGATAGGATTTTGGTCTAGAAGATTTTGATGGAGGTTTAACGGCATTGGTAGGTGGAGTTTGAAGATTTCAAAGTCAAAGGTACATGAGGAATTATCTTTTTGATTAATTTACTCAAATTAGAAGGTAAAAATTTTATAATTATTATTATAATTAATGATTTTAGAAATATGTGGTGTAAATACTGAAACAATAAATTGTAGTAATAAATAATATTTGGTTTGTAATAAATAAAATAAATGTGTAAGTAAAGGATGATCTAAAACAAAAAGAAAGGGGAGGCCTTATATAGGCAAAAGAGAGACAAAGCATGTAGTTAAAATCCTATATACAGGAGTATGAGAGGGTGAAAAGAAAATTCCAGAAGAATATTTTTAAATAATAAGATTGTTCTATAAAGAATGTGTTTAAAATATGTATTTACTGTATATGTCAAAATAAACTGATTTATTTAAAAATTACTGTAGGTGTCATTTTTAAATAAGTAATTTGAATTTTTTGTTTAAATTTATTTTATTTTTAATTTTTATTCCAATATTAATTTTTATTTTAATATTCTTTTAACCTGTCATTGGGCACAGTTGTTAGGAAATAAAATATAAGGGACATTTTAATATTAATTTTTAATTATTTACTAAATTTACTTTTTTGTAACTAGTTAATTTATTTCAAGTAAATTTAAAGTAAATATATTATAATTAATAATAATATATAAGAAATAAAAAGGTGTGTCTTCATCCCAGTAAATAATTAATTGTTTTACTGGGTAAGTCTAGCAGCCTGGCTGGCAGTCTCAGTAATTTTAATCTCACTAATTATAAATGGGTTAAAATCTTATAGTTGGTAGAAAAATAGATTTAATAATTCAGATACTATTCATAGAATTTTAGAAGTACTATTTATATGTATTGTAATTGTATTTGGTTATATATTTTGATTTTAATGATAAAGAATGTAGAAAACAAGACCAAATACCCCCTCCTTTTATACCCAATATATCTCCAATGTAACCCCCTTATTTAACAGTCATATACATGGATAATGACACCCCATTCTATCTAATACAACTGTTTATAAACATGAGGAATAACCAATAACTCAATTAGGATGATATCACCTGCCAAACTCCTGGAGGAATAGGGATAATCTATCAAAATAAAAGAATAAGAAAGAAAGAGAGTATATGTGTGTAATACACTAAAATAAAAGACTAAAAAAAGAAAAAATAACACTAAATATTAAAAAATATTAAGTGTGATCCATAGTAAAAATTATGGGGCTAATTACTCCAATATACTACGTGAGATCCTTGTCCAAGAATGACCAATAGCTGCTGAGAAACCCAAAAAAGGATGTGAGATGTGGGGTAACTACATGCAGTCCTTGGCAGGCACTGTAATGGGTAAATCCTTGACTAATTTAGGAAAATTTAAGCAAGGTAGTGAATTAAAGGCGCAAATATTTAGTTTATTAAACAAAATTAGTGCATATAATAAGATCAATGGACTTATAATTAAATTAGGACACTAAATAAGTGCCTGTTGCTTATTTTAGTGTGTTTCCCTATAGTGGGTGTACAATGTGGGGTAATTATAATGTGAAATTTCCAACTTTTCTAAAAATGAAGCTATTCACATGGGAGAAATGCAGGCAGTATGTGGCCAGTACACAGAAGCCATTTCTGGCATGAAAAACACCAAATTTGTCAAATGTAATTTTTATACATTTGAATAGCCAAATCAATATTTTTAATTAAGAAAAATTGATCTCTGAAGTCAAATTTTGAATAATATTAAATTTATAGTGCATATATGCAACTTTAAAGTGATTTTAAGCACATTTCTTGTTTTTTACATAAAATGATGAAAATAACAGCTTTAAGTCTACTTAATTATTATTTAGCCTTATTTTTAAGGTTCTTAAGATTTCCCTGACATATTTAGATTTAATATTAAGTACATAAGACTTATAAAAGGTGGATATGTGCATGTATATATGGTATTATAATGGCATGTATTGTATTTTATCATTAAATTCACTTATGTATACAACTTCTGTACCTTTATTAATGTTCCCATGCATAGTACATGTGTTTAGCATAATTTATAAGTACTTTTTACTCAGTCCTTTGAATATACAGGCTGAAAGATAGAGCCCTAAATAAACCTTTTTTGAGAAGGATGTATTTTCAGCTAATAACAGATTGGACAGTAAAATTCCACCAAAGTTTCTGTGATAAAAGATAAATTTTTTGAAAAAGTGCACCAGGTCTTTTTGATATGGCTGTATCATCTTTGTATGATATGACAAAAATTATGAAAAATATTTTTTTTTACTTTTTCTTAGAGCGTGTACATTTATGCATTAAAAATTACATTAGCAAATGACATGCCACATTAAAACATTAGGCTAATAAGCCAGTTTCTGCAATTGTTCAAAATATAATTCAATATTAAGATTCTAATGTGTGATATAGCTGGAGCTTCACAGTCATGCATCATTAAATCCTTATGTCCTCCCTCTCTCTCTCTTCCTACGATGCCACCCATCAATCGCTGTAATGTTTTGAGAAACCAAAAAATCTAAACTCTACTCAATAATTACATTAAAAAAAGATAACCACTAAGTTGACATTACTTCTCAGTAAAAAGTTTTTTTAAGGCACAATATGGCATTTTTTAAGAAATAATCATGGTTAATTTGGTGGAAAAAAGAGGTGTTTTTAAATAGAAGATTTCTAAGATTGATATGCTCTATTGAAAAAAAAATATTATTTTAAAGTTAAAAAAAGCAAGAAATGTTACTGCTACCCAGAAGTAACATCACCTTCACATCTCCCAGCTAGGCTCCCCTATCTAAGAGCAATTAAAGTATTAAAAAAGAAAATTTATTTTAAAGTAAAAAAGTAAGCGATGTTACTTCTGGCTAGCAGCAACATCATCTGGGCGTTTTCCAGAAAGGCTCCCCTGGCTGGTAGAAATTAAAATATTAAAAAAAGATTAATTTATAATAAAAAAATCAAGTGATTTTGCTTCTGAGTAGCAGCAACATCACCTGCACCTCTCCCAGTCAGGCTCCACTGGCTGGGAGCAATTAAAATATGAAAAAAAATTATAATAAAATTCAAGCAATTTTTCTTCTGGATAGCAGCAACATCACCTGTGCATCTACTAGCCAGGGTCCCTTGGCTGGGATAAATTTTAAAAATTAAAATATAGAAATATTAACAGAAATACTGAAAAAATGAGCAATGTTGCTGCTACCTAGTAGCAACATCACCTGCTTGTCTCCCAGCTGGGGTAGATTTTCCAAAATTAAAAACTTAAAAAAATAACATTAGAAGAAGGTTAGTGCATCATATTAAACCAAGTGTTAAGGCATATAAACAAAATATTTACTTAAGTTTTTTCCACTACCCCATGACCAGTGCTCAATATTATAACTTAAGTAACACACAGAAAATTTATTACTTTGACACACCAAGAATACTAATTCTGACTTGAACATTCTTTGGGTGAGAGTTTTATTCTTTAATTAAGGGACAAGTGAAAATTTTCTTTGAGTGGGAATTAATAACTTCTGTATTTCTCTAAAATTAGTAAATTAACCTGGAGTGGGAATTTTTATACTCATTATTTTAGTAATAAGTCTTATTTTTCAGTATTGATTTAGGCTCATGTGTATTTACTTCTTATTTTCCTTTTTATAGAACTTTCTGTGTTTATTTATTTGAAATACTTTCCCTTTTTTTTGATCTATGTTGTGGTAAAAATTTTGCAGTAATGCAGCAATTTTCTCATTTTGCAGCAAGCACAAAGAAAGGGGTCTTCAATGTCCAGCAAAGGTAGTTTCTCCACACTGAGTTTTTTTTAGTGCAATATTGATATATGGGCTGTGGAAAGCAGAAAATAGAGGAAATTACATACAAGACCTATACAGCAAGAGTAAATTTTGTATTTGAGGTAAATACAACTAGCACTAAAAGCATAGTGTAGGTTTTAGAAGCAGTATCAAGTGATGGTACAGGTTTCACCCTAAGATAGGTGTCATGGCACACAGGCATGGTATACAGGTATCTGTCACCGTTTGCCTAGAAGCTTGCAAAGAATGGTCAAACATGGGTCTAGGGAAAATAAGTGGATCAACAAACAAGCATATATTCAGTTCTAAATGATAAAAAAAGTTAAGGTAAGACACTAAACAAGGAAGGGCTTTTATTAAGTACTGAGGGTTTCACAATAAGTGGATACTTTCATGAAAATTTCACATTTCATATTAAGTATGGAAGGCAGTACAGAACTTACTATGTAGATAAGGATCTCAGGAAGTGTAGGGTATGTAAAGGTAGGTGTGGTGCAAGGTGCTAAGTAGTAAATTGATGCTGTTAGAAACAGAATAATTTTGAAGCTGTACCTAGAAGGCTGAGATGATAAATTCACCATTTGATATACTTAGAATAGTGCTGAACTTGAGCAAAGGAACCAGTAAGGGAAGCTTGCTGATCATATAAGTTATATAAAAGAGAAAACACTCTTTAAGAAGAGTACATTAAAATAGTGAAATATATACAAATAATATAATATAAGTAGAATAGAAATTTAGAAGAAATATTTTATATATTTTATTTTTTTATGTGCATAATGGGTGTAGTACATAGCCAGAAGTAGCATTGCAGAGTTATTTAATTGCTACAGTAAGGATAGAATTAGATAGAGCACTTCAAGAGGGAGTGACTGAGAATACAAGAGCTTACTAAGAATAGATCTAGCCAAAATATAGATTACTTGTATTAAAATATATTAGTTATTTCTTTGAGAAAGTTCTCTATTAATCCATTCTACTTTCTTCCCCAAAATATATGACCACACTTATAATATGTGCTTTCACTGTCTTTAAATATTAAAGTGGCAGGAGCTTCTTTTTAAATTAGTTTTAAAAAGGAGAACCAACCCATCTAAGATTGTGTCCATAGCTTAGTATTATAGAACTCTCTTTCTACAGCGCCTTAACTAACTCCTGCACTCCCTCAGCCTTTTCCTGCTCCCTTGTTTCCCATCCCATCAAATCCTCATCTAGGATTACCCTCTCTTCAAGATCCCCCTTCAACAGGGCTGCACCAAAAGTATGCAGCTGGTTTGGAGCTAGGCGCAAGTCAGGATATTGTGATAATGCATCTTTTTTGCCACTTATTTTCCTGGTCAGAATTGAACAACAAAATTAATACTGCTTAGCAGTTCTTCCCAGTGCACTTGCTGGCAAGTCAATTTTTTAGTGGTCAGGAAGGGTTCCAAGTTTTTGTGATCCATGAAGATAATAACTTGTAGCCGGTGTGTTCCTGCTTCTAAACAGTGATTCCAGGTGTGTGAAACCTCTTCCAGTTCCAATAGCTCCTTATCATATATTTCATAGCTTAATTCAGTGTCTAGAAGTGTATGTGAAAAATATGTGACTGGGTGTAAGAAATTTTCAGCATCATATTAGAATAATAGTGTACATAGCACAATGTCTGAGCAGTCACATTCTAGGACAAGTGGCATTAGTAAGTCTGGTATTGCAAGAATAGGGGCTTTTACTATTGTCTTTTCAGGTATTCAAACAAATCTTGTTGACAACTTGTCCAAGTGAGCTTCGCTTCCTTTTTTGTGAGGTTGTGAAGTGGTTGGCAGATGTGAGAGCGATTTTCAATAAAGTGGTGATTAAAATTTTCAAATACTAAGAGTGACTGAAGCTCCTTTAATGATGCTGATTTTGGTCACTCTGTTACTGCCTTTACCTTCTCCTGATCCATTTGAACCCTATCCTTTGAAATGATCATCTCCAGGTAGGGGATATCACTTACTAAGAATACATATTTTTCTGGTTTTAATCATACTTGTGCCTCCCTCAAGCACTGCGAAAAATCCTTCACACATATCTGGTGTTTCTCTATTGATCCGGAGTAAATAAATATGTCATCCAGATATACTGCTACATCTATCCCTATTCTATCCCTGAAAATTTTATTGGTGAAGTGTTGGAAAGTGGAAGGCACATTAAATGGACCAAAAAGCATTACCAACCATTCAAAATGACCAAATGTGATACAAAATTCATGTTTGTTTTCATGTCCTTCTTTCAAAAATATTTTGTGCTAACCTTCCCTAAGATATAAGGATGTGAAAAATTCTTCACCCTGAAGACTATAAATCAGCTCACTATTTAGCAGAAGGGGTATCTGTTTTTTACTTTCAGCGCATTTAAACTTTTGAAATCCATGCATTGTCTCAGTGATCCATCCTTATTACCTGAAAATATCACAGGAGCCATCCAGGGAGATTTTGATTCTATGATGAAGCTATTTTTTAAATTTTCATCAATCATCTCTTTTAGCACTTTTGACTCCAAAGTTGAAAATGGGATTATGTGGCTAAATTGAGTAGTTGAACCTGGAATCAGATCAATGGAAAAGCTGTATGGTTGGTGAGGTGGAAGGGTGTTGACTCCTCCATCTTTAAGCAGCAGTAAGAACTCGCAATAAGCTTCAGGGAACATTTCCTTGAGGCTTTTTTTTAGCTTTGAGGACTGGACCTTGACTGCAATCTTAATAGATATGGTCCATGCTGTTGTGTCACATTCCAGTTACGCCTCTTCTTCCAGTGCCCCCTCCAAGTCCTTAAAATTAGCATCAAGAGAAAGTGTCATTTCTTGTGGAAAGTTTAAGAATGATAAAAAAACACCAGGAGACTTGCAGGGAGGGGCCAGGGGGCTAATACTTTAACTGGGCAATTCCCATTCCCATCTTCTGCCTTCCTCCAATTTTTCTGTACCCTCTTCTCCTCTTGGTGAACTTCATCCCTTCTCTGGACCTTTCTGGAACTCCCTTTTGGTGACCCATCCCCAGCCTTCTGATTAGAATCAAGAGAAAGCATCAGTTCTGGTAGAAAGTGAAATGATGATAACAAAACATCAGAAGACTTTCCAGGATGGGCCAGGGGGCCAATACTTTAGTGCCAGTGCTCCCTTTCTTTCCTATTTAAACTTTATTTTCTTTCCAGTCAACGCGAAGGTTGTACTGGTTCAGCAATGTCATCTCCAGTACCATGTCATACTTTTCTTTCAGGTTTCTTGCATATGCCTTTCACCAAGATTCCCTTTCATAACACCAGAATATGCAAAAAACCTTTTCTCTTACTTCTTCTCCCCCACCTGATGATCCATCAAGCATAGTTAGACACCTGGGGTAGTCCATTTTTCATTTTTTCATTTTATTCCTCTGTACAAACTTATTGGAAATAAAACAGTCTATGGCCCCACAGTCCAGAAGGGCTTGTACATTTTTTTTGGTTTCAAGGGTCATTAAAGGAAATTTCAGTATAATAGGATTATCATTTACTTCAAGTGGCTTAAACACTGATAATTCTTCTACTAAATACACCTTTTCCTTTCCCTATACTCCACTCAAGGAGGGAAAAAACTTCACTCCCAAGCACTGTTTTTTACCTGCACTATCCTTCACTTCACTAACCCTTATTTTCCCCCTACACTCCCTTGCCAAGTGAACACTTCTTCCACACCTTAGAAACAAAACCTTTCTCATGGGCCTTTGGTATTCTTCATCTGAAAGCCTTTTCCTCCCACTAGCTCCCTGTGAATTTACTGTGTCAATATCCATGGCATTTGGGTCCAGGGTTCTGGCCCCACTTGATGCAGAATAGTTGTGCCACTGACAAGCGCCACTTCTTCCATCTATTCATTGATGCATAAACTCATTATAAATTTGGATATCCAGCTCCATGATTGCGTGGAGAGAGCTTGGACAAGGGTGACTGATTAGGGTGTTTCTGATTCTTTTCTAGTATGCTGTTTATAGATCAGAGAAAATTTTAAGGCCTAAGAAGGAAGAATACTAATAATGCTAAGACTAGTCAAAGATGTGACTGACTATGCTGATACAGCAGTGAGAATAACTAGACTGACTATGTTGGTGCTGAAAACAGTGAGGGTTACAACTATGGGAGACTAAGAAGTAACTGGATTACTAAATAAGTTGTCTGATGAGTTCCCCACAGCACTTTCCCCTTGAGATCTTCTTATAAAATTTCCCTCTTTCCTGCCTATTACAATGAATGGTCCCCATAGAGCTCCTCCTCCTCCCCTCTCAAACTAAATCTTAACAAGTATACTGAGCTTATTAGGGAAAGTTTAAACTCTGGATTGTATGAAGAATCAGTGTCAAGCTACTAAATACCAGTACTCTGTGTGGAGGAGAATAATGGGAAGCTAAGATCTTTTCACCATTTAAGCAAGACTAACAGGGTTAGAGTAAAGTATGCCGGGCTACCACCAACACCAGAAGAATTTGTAGTCTTTTTTTCAGGATGTGCATGTTATGGATTAGAAGATATTATGGGAGGATAAAAAGAGCAAAAATTGGATGCCTTTTCAGGACCCATTACTATTTTTGAAGCTCAATTGGGGAACTTTAGGCTGACAAGGCTACTATAGGGCACAAAAAACTCATTGGCAGTGTATTAGGCACAGATGATGTGGATATTACAGGATTAAAACCCAGAATATGTGGAAATATTTATTGAAAATGTTAATATATAAGGACCAGCTATTTATTATGATGGCAAGGCTCTAGAGGAGAAGCTAAACATCAGAAGGTTTATTTGGGAATATGTGATTAATATTGAAAGAGTACTCTTTAGGATAGAGGAGGCTTCATTAACAGTCTCAGGGCTAAAATTTTCATGTTGTGTTCCTGAGCTAGACATTGTTGGACATGTTGTATGCAGGAAAGGATGTATTATAGTCAAAAAACAGAAGAAAAAAGTACTTACATGGCCAAGACTAATGAATGCAATAGAAGTGCAGGGATTATTAGGAATTTTCACATATTTAAGGATGTAAATCCATGATTTTCACTTTTATCTTCAACTTTAAGGCACTTAATTTGAAAATATGTTGAGTGGGAATGAATAGAAGAATTTGAGGAGTCATTTGAATTAATGAAGAATATTTTTGGAAAATATGCCTTGCTAAATAATTTAGAATATGGGTGCAGTGCTGAAAAGATTACTTTAGTGGTGGATTTGAGTGTGACAGCTTTAGGAGCAGTCTTGATGAAATAAGATGAGGAAGTTAATGGTAGACCAGTGTTATATGAGTCTACAGATTTTACAAAGGTTTAGTTGAAGTACTCACAGTCTAAATTAGAGTTGTGTGGTGTAGAAAAGATCCTGAAGAAATTTCAATGGATGCTGTGGGGAAAACACTCTGAATCACAGGTGGATGCACTGTCATTAGTGCATATGATTAATAGTACAAGTTTACCTGAAACACTGATGACAAGATGGGTGAAGAAGGCTAATTTATTTTCTTTTGAATTAGCTCAAAGACCAGGGAAGACCTTCACTATGCCTAATTCTTTATCTAGAAGAATGGTATGTGAAGAGGACTCTGAGGCAGAAACTTTTGAAGAAGATAAGAAGTGGATGAATGGGATATATTATTTCTATCAAGAATTTAGTAAGGTCATCCATGAAGAAACTAAACTATTGTAGGAAATCCCCAAAGAGGTTTAACTAAAGCATGAATTTTATGAGGAAATTAAAGGGCAGAATGTTCATGATGATAAAAAACTATCAAAATATTGTATATGCACTAATTTAGGTTCCAAGCTTTTTGAAGAAAAGGTTTTAAGGGTGTCTTTAGAAGAGAGAAAACAAATTTTAGATATGGAATCCAGTGTGGTAACAAGGAATGCACAAATAAGTGAGTCTGATGGAGCTGAATAGGATGATGACTCAATATTAAATCAAGAAAATGATATTCCATTAGGAGGCAGAGATTCAACTGATGGACCAATCAAATAAATGAAATTGTTAAAGATTTATCAGTAATGGAAAAGTTTTCCAGAATAGTGTGACAAAAATGCATGGAAAAAATTAGAGAAATGTGCCAGAAAATATTATATTAAAAATAGACTGGTATGGGGAAATCAGTCTTCTACATCCACAATTAGTTATAATAAAAAGGGAAAAGAAGGTGAAAATTCTTAATGATTTACAAAAAAATGTAGGACATATGGGAAAGATGAAACTTATTTAAGAGTTAAGGAACAACTTTTGTGGCCTAAAATGAAAGATAAATTTAATGATTGGGAAAAATCTTGTCCAGAATTTCAGTTCAGGAGTTACAGAAAGCCAAAGGAAAAAGGAAGGGCAACAGGAGAAGATACCATTTTTTTCAGAATTGCCTAAGATGAGGTCCATATGAAATATGGATGATTTATATATCAGGTGGTAGCTAGGGATGATTAATAAGGATGAGTCTAGGCAATTCCCTTAATTAACCATGAGGCAGGTAATGTATCTGAATTTTTAAAGAAGGGGTGGATGTACAGATATGGAGTGATTAAAATGGTAACTGTGGATGGTGACATGGAGCTTTCTGGAGAATTTTAAGAAGTTGTTAAATGAATTGGGGCTACAATCCAAGTTGCTACTCCATATTACCTAGAAGCAGAAGGAATGATTGAGAGAAGTCATCAATTTATTAAATATTTTCTATTTAAGCTATGTGGATCTAATAGGGCTAAATGAAAGATTTATTTAACCTTAGTTTTATTTTCAGATAGGGTTTTAGTTAAGAGAACAAGAGGATTCTCACCTTATGAATTAATTTTTGGACAGAGGGAAGTTCTATTAAATTTAATAAATGTAATAATTTGCAATTTCAATATAAGCAATAAACAATATAATATATATATATATAACTATGTACAACTAACTAAAAAAATTCACTCAAGTGTGTGCTTATTTATATTCCTGTTTGCTAAAATTTGCATGATATTTACAGGCTTTTCTCTTATAGAATTTTAAATAACACACTATTAATTTTCCCTCTTTTCCATACCACATTTCATACTCTCCTTTTATTTTCTTAACATTTGTGTTTCCACAATCTATAGCCTATTTTTATTAGTTCTCTTACCTTCGAATATGTATACTGTTTTCACCTTTTCCTTAGGTGATCTATTATTAATTAATTATCTACTTTGTTTTTTATTGTAATCCCTAATTGCACACCTTAAGCTGAAATGTTTATCTTTTATCTTTCCATTCCACCTTATCACTTTTACCTTTTTATTAATTAATTTATTTATCCTTTTAAATAGTATTTCTTGTCTTTCATTCATCTGTTGCACCACATTGTCTTTGTCTTTATTATATTTGATGCTTATTTCATCTGTTAATGGTGTTTTATTACTGTGAGATGCTGAATGGAGATATACTAAGTTTGCCATGGCCACATTAACACACCCCCTTACATTCATCATCTCATAATTCTCTAATCCCATTTTTCTCATAAATTTAAAATGTTTTACACAATCTAGGGGCCTAGTAAATATATCTGCTACCATTTTATTGGTAGGAATAATTTCAATGAATATCTCTTTATGTTTAATTAGATCCATCACATAGCTGTAATGTGTTTCTGTGTGTTTATTTCTTCAATGAAAAGCTGGATTTTTTCCTTTCTTTATTGTGCTTTGATTATTGGATTCTATTATAGTTTGTCTAGTGCATTCTTTTCCTATTTCTGTTAATATTCTCCTCCACCATACTGCTTCTTGACCTGCCACTAGATATGATTGGTACTCTGCTTTTGATGATGACACGCTTACAGCCCCAAGTTATTTAGATCACCAAGAAACTGTGTTATCATTAATCATTAAGATATGTCTTCTGACTGACTTTTGGTTTTCATTTTCTGTCCATCATGAATATACAAACCTTCTAAGAATTTCTATTCCCAACATTTGTGTTCCTTTCAAGTATCTTAGTACCCTTTTAAGTGCTGGCCAATGTGAGTGATTTGGTTTTTCTAAAAATTGTGATAATATTCCTATGCTATAAGCTATTTCAGGTCTAGTGCATTGTGAGAGGTTTTTGAGTGACCCAATAGCCAATCTATAGTCCTTGTTTTCAGTTTTAAATACTTCATGCTCCTCACTAGTGGATTCTTCTAATTTTTCATTTGTTTTCATTGGGTTCCATTGATATTTTCATCTTCTAAGTCATATTCCTGTATTAAATTTTTAACATAGTGCTCTTGTGATAAATATATGCTGCCATCATTTTCTATTATTACTTTGATTCCCAGTACATGCGGCACAATCCACAAGTCTTTAATTTTGAATGTTTCTTTCAGCTTTTTAATTAGTTCCTCACTATTATCTCCTACTAAAATTAAATCATCTACCCACACAAATGCTAGATCTCCATTTTTATAGATAAAGAGGCAGGGATCTGCATCACTAATGCAATAGCCATTTTTGATGAAACATTTTTTCATGGTTAAATACCATCCCCTTGCTGCCTGCTTCAGTCCATACAATTTTTTCTACAATTTTATTATGAATTTATCTTGATGTTATATTAGTTTATCTTTGTAATGATTATTATATGCTTCTTGCTTTGTTTCTCCTAGCCATTAAGTAAAACCTTCAGTTACTTTTATAAATACAGCTTCCTCTTCCTCAAGTTTTGTTTTTAAATATGCTGTGACAAAGTCTTCTTGTTGCGGTTTCTGGTTTGTTGATGCTGCATAATTTAGTAAAAATCTCATCATGCTGAGTCTTCCTGTAGGCCAGAGAGTTTCTTCAAAATATATTCCTTCCTTTTGTTTGAGACCTCTAGCTACACATCTTGCCTTGTACCTTTGTGATTGTTCATCTGCATTAAACTTTTTATTGAGTACCCATCTCTTTGTGATTACTGATTTGCTTTTATCTCTATTTTCTAAAGGTATTATCTCAAATACCCCATTCTCAATTATTGATTCATACTTCTCAAATATTTCCTTCTTCTAATTGATCAATTCTCCTGATATTTTTGCTTCATGATAGCTGTCTTGAATAATTTGATTCTCCCTTACAAAGGTCTCTGTAGACATAGCCTCCAAGTTTATTTCTTTTTCAATTTGTTCTGTTGCAGTATTTTGACTAGCTACATATGTTTCTAAATTTCCATATCTATTCAGCACTTTTCTCTCTCTTGTTGATTCTCTAGCCTCCAGTTCCCCTGGTTCATCAATTTCTTCTATTCTGTTGGGTTTGCCGTTTTCTTCTTTTACTGCCTTGATTATACTCATGGGTGTGGAGTAAGTTTCTTTCTCACTATCTCCTAATGTTACATCTTGGGATCTAATAATTATTTCTTTCTCTTTGCCCCATATTTGGTATATGCTTCTTTCTCCTTTATTGATTCTTACAACTATACCCTTTCTACATCTTGCATCTAACTTTCCTATCTTTTGGTAGTGGTGAATAATATAATACACTTCTTGGCCAAACTCAATGATATTGTCAATTCTTGGCTTTGTTCCCATCAGTTGTTTAAATGGTTCATTTTTACTGATTCTATTATACAAAAAAGGTGGCCATAGTCATAGTCTCTTCCCATTAGAATTTGGGTAGTTGATACTCTAAAATCATTTTTCTAGCCTTTCCCAATATTGTTTAATTCATTCTTTTGGAAGTTCCATTATTCTTTGGGGTGTTGGAGCTTGTGATCAGGTGAGTGATTCCCTTTTCTCTAAGCCATTATGTAAATTTATTTCTAGTGAATTCTTCTCTGCCATTATTGTCTTCTCCTTACAAGAACTCCTCCTCTTCTTTATCTCTAAAGATTTTCAATTCCCAATAATAAACCTTTCTTTTATTTGGGGTCTGACTACCTTTCTCTTTGCTGTTTAGATTTTTTTTTCCTAGGAATGTGACCATGGTCCCCTCTGTTTCTTTACTTGTTTTAGCAACTGAAGCATTCTTAGGTGGAGCATACTTGTATTTTGTCCAAGCTTTCCTGCACTCTTTCTTTAAATAACCCATAATGTTGCAATTGTAACATTTAATGTTTCTTTTTTGGCTTGGGGCTTCTACCATAGCAAAATTGTCTTCCTTTTTATCAGAAAATGTTTTTCTGTCCTTCTCAAGACAAATCAATACTTTTTCCAAACCAAGTATTCTGTCCCCTTGGATCAAAATACAAATGAACAACTCTTAATCCCTTTGCAACTTGTGCAAAACTTGAAGAAAAAGAACTTTTTTGTTAACTTTCAGTCCAGTGAGCTTAATTTTGCTATTGATGGTTCTGATGTCCTTGAAAAATTGGCTGGCTATAGTGTATTCAATGGTTAAAAATTTATTAAAAGCTAATCTTCTTCCTTGAGCATCTCCCCCCACATACTTTATTTTAAGTAGCTCCCAGGATTTCAATCCGTTCCCTTTGCTTTCACCAAATATCTTGTTTGCAATGACAGCTATTTGATCATCATTGAGGTGAAAAATAATTAGATTGTACAATTTTCTTTTCATTTCTTCTACTTGATCTATAGTCTAGACAGTTTATGTTGTCTAAATCTGCTTCAAAAATATTAGAACAGACAAATTAATTAGATTCATTGAGTAGAAAACACAGATGAGTATTATGAGTAATATTTAAGGGTTTGGACATCCTGTATGTGTTTATTAATGAAGGAGATAGTACTGTTGTACTGATAATGTATTAAATTTAATAAATATAATACTTTTTAATTTCAATATAAAAAATAAACAATATAATATATATATATAACTATGTTCAACTAACTAAAAAAAAATTCACTCAAGTGTGTGCTTATTTATATTCCTGTTTGCTAAAATGAGCATTATAGTTACAGACTTTTCTCTTATATAATTTCAAATAACACACTATTACTTTTCACTCTTTTCTATACCACATTTCATACTCTACTTTTATTTTCTTAACATTTGTGTTTCCACAATCTAAAGCCTTTTTTTATTAGTTTTCTTACCTTTGAATATGTATACTGTTTTCACCTTTTCCTTATGTGATCTAATATTAATTAATCTTCTACTTCTTGTTTTATTGTAATCCCTAATTGCATGCCTTAAGTTGAAATGTTTATCATTTATCTTTCCATTCCACATTATTACTTTTACCTTTTTATTAGTTAATGTATTTATCCTTTTAAATAGTATTTCTTGTCTTTCATTTATCTGTTGAAAAAAATTGTCTTGGTCTTTATTATATTTGATGCTTATTGCATCTGTTATTTGTGTTTCATTACTGTGAGATGTTTAATGGAGATATGCTAAGCTTTCCATGGCCACATTAACAATTTCTGCCTATCAACCTTGAAGCAGGGTCATTTTTAGGATGCAATTGAGATCAAGTATTCTCTACAGGGGATTTGATTCTAGCAAGAGTAGCACAACTCAAAAGTAGGGATGTGTTTGTGAAGAAAGCATACAAAAGAATTATACAGATCCAGAACAAATCAGTGAAGTATTGGAATGAGAACTTGGCACATATATTGAGGAAACCATTAAACCCAGGGGACTTAGTATTGGTGTACAACAGAAGTCTAGAAAGCCAATGGGGTAGAATGTTTTTGGGTAGATGCATTGGTCCCTATAGGATCAGAAACCAAATAAATGGAGGAATCGGATGGAACTGAATGGAAATAGAAAGTATCAGAAGTTCAGGTCAAAAGATTCTACCCTAGGGGAGTTTCAGTAAGTGACAAAGAGACTTTAGGATGATTAAAAACTATAAATAAATCATCAAAAAAAATTTGCTCTGGGAAGAGGGTAAACTATCATTAGTTATTATTTATGAGATTTTTTTAAGTGGAAATCTAAAAGGCTATGTCACAACTTTGACATATAGGGCACTGGTTATGGTAAAAAAAACTATGGCTCAATAAGCAGTCGGAATTAGCACTCATGGTAGATTCTATGGAATAAAGAATTATTATTGTAAGAGCGGATATGAAGAAGTGTATGAACTGGATAGAGGAAAAGCTGTCTGGGTGAATCAGAAAGCTACTGTAGATTTAGCAGAAGGTGGGTAACTTTATCTGAAGAATATTGGCAGATTGAGAACCTAATTCAGGCTTCTGTATTCATGGAAAATCTCTAAAATAATAATTAATTAAGAGGTTATAAGTTACTTAAAGATAGTAGAGGGAGCACAGTCAGGAAATTACTCAATTTTAATAAATTTACAAATTAAGTGTTTCACAAAGCACTATGCTCTTTACTCATGATTTTATTTATGAATGTTATTAATTTTATGATAATTTTGAAGGAAAGTGTAGTCAAAGAAATCTATGTAAAAGTGCTTAGGCAACAGTGCTAATTGAAAAAGTAGATAAATAAGAATATGGAAGAGTGAAACTACTATGAAGAGATAAAGAGAAACTAGTCGTTAAAAGAGGAGGAAGTTCCAGATATGTACCTTGTTTTACAGTACCTGGGTAAAGTCATGAGTAGAGGGAGACTGTGGTACACATCCCACAATAATGCAGAAATTGACTTATCTTACAACAAGTGAAACAAAGGGGTTGCCATGAAGGATGGTTATAAAAGTGCAACAAAGTGGTTTTCAAGGTTCAGAAAAAGTAGACTCTCTGCGCTTAGTTTTTTTAGTGTGATATGGATATACATGCCAGGGAAAGTAGAAGATAGAGAAAAGTGCATTCTAGACTATTGAAAAAGAGCACAGTAAGTAATTTAGTAAATAATGGCTAGCCCTGAAGGCATAGTATATTTATAGGAAGCAGAATTGAGTGATGATACTTGTTTCACCCTGGGATAGGTGCAAAAGCACATAGACATAGTCCACAGGTGTCTGTAACTGTTAGCCTAGAAAACTGTCAAAATATGGTCAAGCACAGAGATAGGAAGAATAAGGGAATTAAAAAACAAGCATATATGCAGTGCTCAAGGATAAAAAAATTAAGACTCTGCCTATGGGATGGCTCTTACTAATCACTGAGGGTTTCAAAATTAGTGAAAACTCACAGGGAAAGCTCATTTTTTCATAGCTAGTACAGAAGGCAGTAGAGTACTTATTATGTAGTTGGGGAACTTTAGAAATGTAGGGTATGTAAATATAGGTGTTGTATGAGATTCTAATATTAAATCTTGTATGAAAAGCTGTAGGTGCTATTAGAAAAGACTTATGCTGATACTGTACCTAGAATATTGAGATAATTAGTTTACAATTTGATAAACATAGACTAGTGCTAAAATTGTGCAAGGAAAACAATAGGAGAAGGGCACTGATCATATAGGGTATATAAAAGAGAATAGAAAAGTGTACATAGATTAAATAGAGATATATATATAGACATATAGATAGATAAGATATATAAAACCATATACCAATATTAAGTATAGAAGTAGGATAAGAATCTCAGAAGAATACATTCTATATATTAGGGGTTTTTGTTTCTAGAAAATATGCACTTACAAATCCACACTTAAATTTGACCAAATCTGCACTTATTTAAGTGTGTATTTCCAAAACACACTAGCCCCAAAACTGGTGGATTTCAAAATGAAATAAGTCACTTCTTTCACTCAAATCAGTACTTTCTCAACCAAAAGTGCTGATTTCACCATAATGTCCCATTTCACTTATTTGTCAGCATCATTCCATTCATACACAGCACTCCGCAGCATAAAACTTTATAACTCAAAAAATCATAAATCATTTACATTTTTATACCATATAAGAGTTATGCCTTCCTCACTCTCAAATTGTGATAAGCTACATCAAGTAATGTCCTCATAGCTCTTGATCTCCTCTTGGACTCTGATTGCAATTCTGATTCTGATCTTGAAGAAGATTTCCTTTTTTTTATAAAAAATGGCCAGGAAATGTTACCTTCTTCCAATAAAGCCTCAAGTACACCATAAAAAACCTTCTTAACCTATCTGTACCCAGTTTTAGACAGTTTTTCAGGACTTCTCAGGAATTTTTCTTTAGAATGATTCTTCTAATTTGCATATTGACTTTGATTTTGAATTTTCTGTTATAGTCTCTTTTTTTCAAGTCTCTTTGTTTTCCTTCATCATTTCAACATGAAATTGTATACCTTCTGAAATAGCATAATTTTTCAGTCATTCCCTTTTTTCTATCATCACTTATATCCATTTCCTCCTATCCTTTTTCATCCCTCAAATAATTTGAAGTAAATTGTTTTTTCAATTCACCTCTCCAGGTAAGTCATTTTTTCATTTTTACTTATATATTTTCTAATTAATTTTTTTTTGTATTTAAATTTTTTAGTAAGTTTTTATTTTTTATTTTAAAGTAAAATTAAGCTTTTTCCTTCTCTCCCTCTTTTCTTTCTTTTTGTAGCTCCATCATCCAACTCTTAATCCCTCCTTGGCTTGGCCATTATTCCCCCTTTCTCCTATTTCACTTTTTTTTGGTTCCATGTCATTGAAAGACATACATTAAAAATTCTTTAAGCATTTAAATTGCTCCATATTCAATTTCCCCCCAATTCCAACTTCACTCTTTCTCACTCTATTTTTCTTACCTTTCAATCAAGGTAAGTTTCATCTCCTTTTTTCATGTCTATATAATATCTCATTTGTCAGCCAGGCTATTCCAGGAGTCCAGTAAATGATATGTAACTTATAAAACCTGAAAGAGTGGGTAAGAATTGTATTTAATGAATATAAATTAATATTTTGTTGCATAATAAAATTATATAAGTATTTTATTATATACAAGTGTTATATTAATTTTATTGGTTATATAAATTTTTATATACAGTTAAATTGAACATAATATTATATATTCTACAAATAATGGCGCATTTTTATGTATTTAATAATTATAAATTTATATTTAATTAATTGAAAAATATATATTATAATTATAAGTGTAAAATTGACTTATAATATATTTAAATTAATTATTTAAATTTATATATTAAATAACACCTTTCATATAATACTAAACAATAATTAATGATGCTTCTTTTGACCCTTAATTGTGTCAGGAAAAACCAATTAATTAATTTATACTAAATTGAGATTAATTACATGTTTGTTGCATCAAAGTATTTTTTGTTTCACTTAAAATATCCTTAAATCAGACTGTACCATCTGTTTGGAATTATTTTTCTCATAGTTCCTATGTTCCAATCTTGTTTAGTTATTCACTATTTTTACTTACTGATTTGGGAATTAATGGCGGGAAAATTGGATTCTTAATTGGGGTTTTAATTATTTGTTTCATATTTTTCTCTACATTGTAATGTTTCATTTACTCTTTGATATACTTGTTTTATTCTATTCTAATTATTGTATTTACAAATATAGTGGCGCTTCAGAGGACCCATTGCCTATAAAAGGGCCTTGGATAATCCCCTGTAGCCTCATCACTTATTATACACTTCACAAATTAAATACAAGTTTATTACGTTTATATTTTTTATTAGTAATACAATTCTAATTAAAATTCTATATAACAATTTAAAGGTTGCTTTAAGTCTGATAGTAATTAAAAGTGTTTGCCGTGCAGAACCCTTACCTTAAATAATATTATTATTAATAAAGTCTAAGTTTTGTCATCTCTCAAGTTACTCGCCGTTGTTTTCCTTTTAAATAAATTAAATATTCTATTATAGTTTATTTCTTTTATCTTTTCCCTTGTCCTCCTCCTTTTTCCCTCCTTTTCTCCTCTTTTCCTTACCTTCTTCTAGACAACTGACCGACAACTGGGGACCTTTCCAAACAACGACAACGATTGAGCCTGGCGACGAACGACAAAACGCACAGACCACCTAGCAAAAACAAAACTTTTGCAGCGACTGTGTTTTGAACTTGGGTTTGATCTCTTAGGTTTATATTATATTAATTCTTATATTATTTTGAAGTGATTTTTCGATCTCTATAGTAAGTTCACCTTTGCACCTCTCACTCATATTACTATATTTTTACTGCAATAACAGTGATTGTGGCTTAAATGCTGATTCACTGAGTGTAAGTGTTCAATTATTAAAAAAAAAAATTTCCTAGTTGACCATTATAGAGTGTTAAATCCTCTTAGTCCTAGAAGAATTGACATTTTTTATTAATACAAATTGAATTATTAATTTAATTTTTTTTATATTATTAATTATTGTTAATTTTGGTTGACTTAAAAGTACTTTGTGCTTAGTCCCAAATATATTGCCATATTTAATATTAGTAATTAATTGGTTGAATTAACTTGATTGTTTATTCCCAATTTAACCTTGCAATCCATTTTTTTTAATAAAAATTAATAATTATTACTTTATATTGAAAATTTTTTTTCTATAATTTAATTAATAAGATTTTTTTTATTATTTGGAGCAATTATTAACTAACTTTTATTATTTTTTTTAAAAAATAAGAAGTAAATTAAAATCTTCCCACTAGTATGTCCAACAATTTGGCTGACAAAATGGATAACATGCAAGTGGATGAAATTGAAATTGACTATGATGCTGACACTGTAAGTTCTTCTAAAGTTGGACATAAAAAATCTTATGCTAACACAAAGAATTCACATACTGCAGGATGTGGAAATGACAGGAAATGTAAACAAACCAAACCCCCTTCCCCCAGTACCACAGAAGGAAGTAAAGCCTCTAGTGCCTCAAGAAGGTCTTCCAAAAGGCTTCAAAATAAAAAAGCTTCCTCTGCCACAACGAATCAGCAACCTATCCAGTCATATAAAAGATTTGAAGACAGAAAATATGACGTACAAAGCAAAGGTAGACACCTTGTGGGATCAGGTTCAAGAACTCAGGAACCAAATTCAGGCCCAGGCCCCTCCTCAGTTGCATCCCAATCAGCCTCAGTTTCAGGCTCAACCTTCACAACCACCCAGCTCAACCATCCAAAATCCAAATACTATGGAAGTAGAGCAATGGAAATGGGATTATCTAATGAGTCACTACCAACAGAATGTGCAACACCCTCCTCATCATCAGCCTGGCCCATCCAGAACACCCAATTTCCATCTACCTCCTCATCCCTACCAACAAGGCAGGAGAAAGAAGGCCCAAGCACAATCCCAAAACCAGTCCCAGGGGAAGTTTCCTCCTCTGCCATGGTAAGTAATTTGGTTGAAAGTCACTTGGGTATGTTTTCTAATAAATCTTCTTCTTCAGGTAATATTATTGAACATGGTGAAAGAACAGTTAAACCTGTTAAAAGACAGCTTCCTGTAACTAGTAGCCCTATTGATGTAATTAGCAAATTGTCATTTGATGAACCTTTACATTTAACTTCTACATATTTAATTAACCCTTCTCTTGCAATTAAAAATGATTCTGTTCCCCCTGAAATCTATACCTTAATTGAAAAAACTTCTGAGGAAATATTGAAGGATACCCTTGATTTTAATATTGTGAAAGACAAACATGTGAGAGATGTGTTAATCCATGAAAATGATAGATTAAATAATTTACACTTGCAATGTAAAGTGAGTTCTTCTGTACAAGATACAGCTTATTTAAAAATCAAAGAAACTTTGAATATTGTTCTTAGTCAACAAAAACAAATAAGAAGTGACCATAGAGCTATCTCAGATAGAAATATCAGTCTAAATAAGACCTTGAGTGAATTGAAACCCCTTATTGAGGAAAATTATTCATTCAAAAATGAAATAAAATCTCTGCAAAATGAGTTTAAAAAGCTAAAAAATGATTTCCATGCACTAAGTACCAAACACTCAGTTTCTGAGGACAGAAATGTTCTATCTCTTGCAAAAGTAAATGACCAGATGTCTGAAATTCCAAGAATAAGAAACTATGTGTCTGACCTGCAGGAAAAGTTCTCAACCTTAACCATCAATAATGAATTAAATGAGATTTCTGTCAATAAGCTGCATAAAAATAAAGGGAAAAAACCTGAGCAAAGTTCATCCTTTCTTCCTCATATTTCAACCATTAAACATACTGACAATGAGTCTGTAAAATCTTTTGCTACTAGCAAAAAATCTTGTGATGGTCATGCACCAGCTGTTTCTGTAAATAATGAAATTTCTGAAAACCTGGCTAAACTTCAGGAATTATTAATAATGAATAATTCAAACCAAAAAGTGGACCATCCCAGTAGTCAGAAAAATTGGCCTAAGTTAGACCAATATCCTACCTTTGATGGTGATTCTTCCTCTGATTGGCAACACTTTATCCAAAGAATTGATAATTTAAAGAGATCTTATAAACTACCTGATGAAGAAATTGTTTCTAAGCTAATTTCTTTATTTTCCAATGTAGCCTTGATGTGGTATGAATCTGTTCTTTTAGACAACAATCATTATACATGGAATGATTGGAAATCCTTGATTGAGAATCAGTTTGGTGGTTCAAAATTCAGGTTAGCTCAGCAGAGACTGTATGAGAATACTAGATATGTGTCCTCCTCTGTTGAAAAGCCCATTGTTTTTCTGATGAAAATAACTAAAATCCTTAGAGCAATTGATCCAAAGTTGGATTATGATATTTGGAGAGATAAAATCTTGTATAAATTACCAAATTCTCTTAGAGATTTGATTGTGGCTAGAACTGAACATGTAAGGGAAAATTATTCTTTCATTAATATCTGTAATGAGGTACTGCTCAACCATAGATATGAACCAAAGATTTACCTTGGTAAATCTTATAATGATCAGAATAAACCTTCTACAAAACTCCCAGAAAAATCTGGTAAACCCTCTGCCCCAATTGCACCTAAAAAATATGCAACAAATACTTGTTATAAGTGTAACAAACCATGGCAGAAGGGTCATGTTTGTGACAAGAAAATTCATCTTGTTGAACATAATGAGGACACTGATGAAGTTGAACTTGATGTCAATAATTCTTCCAGTGACTGTGAAAGTAATTTCTCCTATGACAATGAATCTGTTAAGGATTTTTTAATGTTGGAACATGATGTCCATTATTTAAATAATATATCTGAAGATTGTGTATTGGATTTATCTTCAGTAGAAAATGCTGAGATAATTAAAGATATTACTAACAATTCTATTCCTATATTTCCTTTAAAGGCACCTGTTATCATTAATGGTAAAAATGTTGATGTAGTTCTTGATTTTAGTGCTGGAGTAAGTGTAGTATCTGAAAAAGCTTTGGCTTCAGTGGATAAGGAATATTTGAGTAAATTATTACCTATAACTTCTGAAAAATGGAGAGGGTATGGTTCTACCTTATTTCCTATTGGCAAATACAAAACCTCTGTATTCTTCAAATATAATGGTGGTTTTGTCAGAGCTGTTTGTGAGTTTGTTGTCATGAAAAATGATAATTTAAGCAATTGGTTTATTATGGGAAATGATATTTTAACCATGTTTGGTGTGAAACTGGACCCAGAAAATAATTGCTTTACCTTAGGAATGAATGGGAAAAGGAAATTCAAAATTTCCTCTCCTAGAACTTCTGGGCATTTGTTGAAATCTTGTAACTCACTGATCCAGTGTAAAGGTAGAACAACAACTGAAATGGATGATTTATTACATGAAATAAATACCGCTTCTTTTGGTGATCAGTTGACTAGTGAACAAAAGGATTCTATTGTTGCCTCTATTACCTCTTTCCCTATGGCTTTTGCTCACGGTTCTCATGTCTTGGGAATTGTTCAGGAAGAGATGAAAATTACCTTATCCTGTAATTTGAGTGATATTCCTCCTACCCTTAAGAAAAAACCATATCCTGCTTCTCCATCAAAAAGAAAAGATATTGAAGATAATATTGAAACATTATTGAAAATGAATATCATTGAGAAAGTGGATGTCACCCCCAAATATTGTGTCATCTCCCCAGTCTTGATTTCTTATGAGAAAGATAAAGCTAGATTATGTGGAGATTACAGAGCTTTAAATACTTATACTGTTGATGATATTTATCCTTTACCCAGAATTAATTCAATACATGCTACCTTGCAAGGTGCAAAATTTATTAGTTGTCTGGATGGTAATAAAGGTTATCATCAAGTTCCAGTTGAGAAAAATTCTCAAAATTTTTTGCTTATTGCTACTCATATGGGAATATATAAGTATGTTAGGATGCCATTTGGCCCTAAAAATGCTCCTTCAGTTTTCCAGAAAGTTATGGATAACACTTTCCATCAAGAAATTATTGAAGGTTGGCTCATGGTTTATATTGATGATATTATTGTTTTTTCTAAAACTTTTGATGAACATATGATTCACTTGAATAGAGTTTTCCAAAAAATGGATGAAATCAATATGACCTTATCTTTAAAAAAGTGTAAATTTGGTTTTCAATCTTTGAAAGTCCTTGGCCATGTTGTGTCAGGCTTACAAATTTGTGTAGACCATAATAAAGTTGCTGCCATTCAAAATGTGAAAGCACCAACTTCTGTAAGAGAAATCCAAAGTTTTTTGGGTATGTGTGGCTATTATAGACAATATATTAAAAATTATCAGGTCATAGCCTTGCCTCTTACAAAACTGACCAGAAAAGATGTTGCTTTTCTCTGGAATAATGACTGTCAAAAAGCTTTTGATACATTAAAAAGTTGCTTAATGACAGCCCCTATATTGGCTCTTCCAGATTTTAACAAGCCATTTGTCTTTATACAGATGCAAGCTTTATTGGTCTGGGTGCTGCCCTTCACCAAAAGCAAATTATTAATGATAAATCCTCAGAGGTTGTAATTTGTTATATTTCAAGAACCTTAAGAAATAGTGAATTGAAATATGGTGCCACTCAATTGGAGTGCTTAGCAGTTGTTTGGGCTCTTGAGAAACTTCATTACTATTTGGATGACCAAAAATTTGAGTTGGTAACTGACTGTAGTGCTGTGAAGTCCCTCTTAAACCTAAAGACACCTAACAGACATATTTTCAGGTGGCAACTTGCTGTTCAAGAATACAGAGGAAGGATGACAATTATCCATAGAGCTGGAAATGTTCACTCTAATGTTGATATGCTCTCCAGATTGCCTCTGCCAAATAATGACTCAAATCCTGCTTATGTACCTGAAGATGATACTGTTCATATCTATGGTATATTTATAGTTGATATGGAAGAGGAGTTATTACAGTTAATACTGGATTCATATGATAAAGATTCTGATTTAAATAAATTGGTTACTATCTTAAATGATCCTAAGAATGCTTCAATTCAAGCATTAATAAAAACTCTTCCTGCAAAGTACCAAAATGCTTTAAATAAAGGAAAGTTCTCTATTGAAGATGGTTATATATATTATAGAAGGAAGCTTACCAATGTAATTGTTAATCCTCCTTCAATGAAAGAAACTATCCTCAAACTTTGTCATGATGACATATTAGCTGGTCATTTTGATCTTGAAAAAACATTGATTAGAATCAAAAACACTGCATGGTGGGCTAATATGTCTGAAGACACAAAATTATATGTTGAATCTTGTGATTCCTGCCAAAAATCTAAAAGGTTAACAGGTAAGAGAGCAGGGTTATTACAACATATTGAAGCACCTAGTGCTCCCTGGCAAATCATTAATATGGATTTTGTCACTGGTCTTCCTGTTGCAGGTAAAGACAGCTTTAACTCTTGTTGGGTAATAGTGGATAGATTCACAAAAATGTGCAAATTTATTCCAACCCACAAAGATGTATCCACCAAAGAATTAGCTTTCTTATGGTGGTCTTACATGTTTAATATTATTGGTTTTCCAAAAGCCATTATCTCTGATAGGGATCCAAAATTCACTTCTGAGTTTTGGACCTCTTTGATGGATATTTGTGGCTGTGAGTTAAAATTGTCTACAGCTCACCATCCTCAAACTGATGGTCTAGCTGAAAGAATGATTCAAACTCTGGAAGATATGATTAGAAGGTATTGTGCCTTTGGTTTAGAATATAAGGACAATGACAGATTTACTCATGATTGGGTCACTCTTTTGCCTGGTCTTGAATTTGCATATAATAGCACTGTTCATTCTGTCACTGAGAAAAAGCCTTTTGAGCTTTGGTTAGGTTATGTCCCAAACACTCCTGCTCAGATTCTCAATAATAAATTACCTAAGTTGGAACTACACCCTGGTGTAAAATCTTTTATGCAAATGCAACAGCTATGCAGAAAACATGCTCAGAGTTGTATTGATAAAGCATTTGAATATGAAAAGAAAAGATGGGATAAATCCCATAAAGAATACACATTTAACAAGGGTGATGAAGTGTTGATCTCTACTGTCCATTTCAATTTACAAGGTAACCACAAATTAAAAGATCCTTTTGTAGGACCATTTGTTGTTAAAAGAATGGTTGGTGATAATGCAGTAGAAGTTGTATTGTATTCTCCATATGATAGGAAACATCCTGTATTTCCCATTTCTTTGCTTAAGCCTTATACTTCCAACAGTGACTTATTTCCAAAAAGAAGGGGAAGACCTAAGAAGAACCCTCAGGAAGTCACAGAAACAGCAGAAATTGATAAAATTCTCAATGATAGAATTATCACTTCTGAAAGAGGTACTGAATATTTATTGAGATATAAGAACAAATCATCTGAACATGATGCATGGATACCTGGCAAGGAAATTTCAAATCTGCCTACTCTGTTGAAAAAATACAAAAAGAAAAAATCTTAGCATTTTTTTTATTGTTTTTTTTAGAGTGAGGGAGTGTCAGCCAGGCTATTCCAGGAGTCCAGTAAATGATATGTAACTTATAAAACCTGAAAGAGTGGGTAAGAATTGTATTTAATGAATATAAATTAATATTTTGTTGCATAATAAAATTATATACACCGCGCAATACGGGGGGCGGACTTGTTAGCAAGTCCGCAACCTTGGACTCAAATTCACCACAGATTGAACACACATTGAGCTATTGACAAAGGAACCATACAATCAGGGATGAACACCACTCAGCATAACAGTTTTTGTGGGTCTTCAAGTAGAGTTCAGTATGAGTTCAGTATGAGTTCAGTCTGAGTTCCATCTGAGTTCAGTCTGAGTTCAGGTTGGGGACTTGCTAGCAAGTCCACCCCCTATATTGCGTAGTGATAAGTATTTTATTATATACAAGTGTTATATTAATTTTATTGGTTATATAAATTTTTATATACAGTTAAATTGAACATAATATAATATTTTCTACAAATAATGGCGCATTTTTATGTATTTAATAATTATAAATTTATATTTAATTAATTGAAAAATATATATTATAATTATAAGTGTAAAATTGACTTATAATATATTTAAATTAATTATTTAAATTTATATATTAAATAACACCTTTAATATAATACTAAACAATAATTAATGACACTTCTTTTGACCCTTAATTGTGTCAGGAAAAACCAATTAATTAATTTATACTAAATTGAGATTAATTACATGTTTGTTGCATCAAAGTATTTTTTTGTTTCACTTAAAATATCCTTAAATCAGACTGTACCATCTGTTTTGAATTATTTTTCTCATAGTTCCTATGTTCCAATCTTGTTTAGTTATTCACTATTTTTACTTACTGATTTGGGAATTAATGGCGGGAAAATTGGATTCTTAATTGGGGTTTTAATTATTTGTTTCATATTTTTCTCTACATTGTAATGTTTCATTTACTCTTTGATATACTTGTTTTATTCTATTCTAATTATTGTATTTACAAATATAGTGGCGCTTCAGAGGACCCATTGCCTATAAAAGGGCCTTGGATAATCCCCTGTAGCCTCATCACTTATTATACACTCCACAAATTAAATACAAGTTTATTACGTTTATATTTTTTATTAGTAATACAATTCTAATTAAAATTCTATATAACAATTTAAAGGTTGCTTTAAGTCTGATAGTAATTAAAAGTGTTTGCCGCGCAGAACCCTTACCTTAAATAATATTATTATTAATAAAGTCTAAGTTTTTTCATCTCTCAAGTTACTCGCCATTGTTTTCCTTTTAAATAAATTAAATATTCTATTATAGTTTATTTCTTTTATCTTTTCCCTTGTCCTCCTCCTTTTTCCCTCCTTTTCTCCTCTTTTCCTTACCTTCTTCTAGACGACTGACCAACATCATTCTTTTTATGAAAAATTCATACTTAAGTATATTTAGGACTCATATATAGATAACAGTGGACTTATTAAACTCCTCATGTTGTCATTTTTATTATCACTTTTCAAGTTTTTGTAAAATTTTGAAAATCAGACTCTGAATTAGTGTTAGATTTATTTGAATCTAATTTACTTTTAACTGAAAATTCTCCTGAAGGCTATCTTTTCTTTCCCATGAACAGATTTGAATTTGGTTCAGTAGTTTATGAGATATTGACCTTTAAATTTGAGCCTTTTTTTCCCAATTTGTCTTTTTTTCATTTTTTATATATCAAATTAGGGTTAGGTTTATTTAAATCATATTACCTTTAACTGAAGATTCTAATGAAGCCTATCTCTCACTTCCCACAACAGGTTTGAATCAGGTTCAGTGGTTGCTGAGATTTTGACCTTTAAAGTTAAGCCTTTTTTTCCAAATTTCACTTATCTTATTTCACATTTTTGTATTTCATAATTAGAGAATAAGGATTCTGAAACTCTTATCTGATTATTATCTAGGTTTTTATCTCCCTCTTTTTGGACTTTTCATCATCACTTTTCAAGTTTTTGTACAAATTTAAAAGTAGAGTCAGATTTGGGGTTAGGTTTATTTTTATAAGCTGTCATTTTGGCTGAAGATACTTATGAAGCCTATCTTTCACGTCCAGTAAACCAATATGGATTTGGTTCAGTGGTTTCTGAGACATTCACCACGGTAAATCTGGGGGTGAACTGCTAGCAGTTCCCTCTTTTTGAAACTATCAGGAATTTGTCAGGAAACTGTTGGGAAACCATCCTGAAACTGTCAGAAAGATGTTTTTAAATCTGATGAAAAAACATTGAAAAAAAAACTGTCACAGATTGAATCCAGAACAATCCCTCCTTGAGCAGAGCTTAGGAACCACATTGAACATCAGTTTATCTCAGGTTTGGCAAAAGGTTGAACAACATCACTTAGCATACCTTAATATTCAAATAATAAACTTGAATATATGTTGCGTGTATGATATAGATGCATATGCATTTGAATTTGCATGGTGGATACTTATTGCATGCTAAAAATTGATGTGAAATGCCTATCCAAAGTGTATGCATAATGACTATGAAGAATAAATATGCATAAAAAATATGCATAGTGATTATGCATAAAAAATATGCATAAATATATGCATATTGAATATGCATTAAAAATATGGATATTGAATATGCATTAAAAATATGCATATTGAATATGCAAAAAAAATGTGCATATATGTATATGAATAAAAAATATTAATATGCATATAAATCTGTATAATGAATATGCATATGAATATGCATAAATATGCATAATGATTGAAAAATGCAAAAAAAATGATGCTTAACAAGTATATTTTATGCATAAATAGAAATATGCAATATGAATTCATATTGCATACAGATAACACTGGCAAACCATTTTGACCAAAACTCATACTAAATTTTCATTCTGGACTAAAGGTGTGAGGGAAGGAAGAAAAACAGTCCAACGTTAGAAAAATGCTACATGCACTCATTTTGTAGCAGAGCAAATGAGAAGTGCTGAATTATGGTTGGTGCCCATAATTTAGTATGATATCATAATTTTATTTAATTGTTTTCAATATTGAAAAGACTTTAGGTCGGTTGGTATGGATCTAGCTGTGCCAGGGTCTAATCTAATTATTTTAACAATTTCTTAATAATTAACGGGCTTTAATACACAAACAGGTTGTATTTTTTGTGGGATATTGGATATGATAAGGTCTTTTGTAAAAAAAACTTATATTGTTTAAAAATATTCCTGAATCAGATGTGGGATAATCACTACAAAAAATTGTAGTACTGTGGGCAATAAAATATATGCACAAGCAGTACAGAAAGGACCAAGTGAACCCTTTTTGTGCAGTGGGAATCATTTGAGTGGAATCGTGGATGAAAAATATAATTCATTATTACCATTTTATTTAATCAAAAAATTTATAATATTAAAAAGAACTATTGATTAATTGGTATTTGACCTTTGTGCCTCACTCATATTTATCATTTGATTGATTTTTGTCACCATTATGTTATTAATATTATAAGTATAGCAAAAACTCGTGTGCCAAATGCATACCGGGTGATGTTACACCTTTTATAATATTATTAAATAAAGGTAAAAAAATATGAAAATGATTTGTTTTACAAAAAATAAATTGATATCCAAAAGCAATATGAGGGATAAAAAGGTAAAATTAAAGGGATCAAATATGAAATAAAAAATTAAAGTGAAATTCCTCCCATCAAGAGCAAGTAGACATGATGGGGTGAATGCCCACCAGTGGCACTAAACTTGGACTATAATTTCTTTTTTGTAAAAATAAAAAAAAATCAACTGGAGCTTTACCAAAACTTCAGGATGACAATTTTGCCATATCAAACAACTTCTAGTGCAATTATTGAAGAAAAATTCATTTTCATTGCAATAGAGAGAATTGATCACATCAGACTGCATGTGACCAAAAGTGTCCAGCACAAGTTCGGCCGAACTTGTGCTGGACACTTTTATGATGGAGGTTAGCTAGGGTGGAATTTTTCTTCAGTTCATCTGGTATTTCATATAAACATGTCCACTGGTATTTGATCTTTGTGCCTCACTCATATTTATCATTTGATTGATTTTTTGTCACCATTATGTTTTAATATTATAAGTATAGAAAAAACTCGTGTGCCAAATGCATACCGGGTGATGTTACACCTTTTATAATATTATTAAATAAAGGTAAAAAAATATGAAAATGATTTGTTTTACAAAAAATAAATTGATATACAAAAGCAATATGAGGGATAAAAAGGTAAAATTACAGGAATCAAATATGAAATAAAAAATTAAAATAAAATTACTGCCATCAAGAGCAAGTAGACATGTTGGGGCAAATGTCCACCAGTGAGGCTAAACTTGGACTATAATTGCTTTTTTGAAAAACAAAAAAGTGCCAATCTGAGGTTTAAAAAAACTTCAGCAGAACCATTAAGCCATATCAAACAACTTCTAGTTCAATGATTGAGAGAGAATTGATCACACCAGACTGCATGTGACAAAAAGTGTCCAGCACAAGTTCGGCTGAACTTGTGCTGGACACATTTATGACGGAGAGTAGCTAGGGTAGAATTTTTCTTCAGTTAATCTGGTATTTCTTATAAACATGTCCATTGGTACTTGATCTTTGTGCCTCACTCATATATATCATTTGATTAATTTATTGTCACCATTATATTATTAATATTATAAGTATAGCAAAAACTTGTGTGCCCAACACATACCGGGTGATGTTACACCTTTTATAACATTATTAAATAAAGGTAAAAAAATATGAAAATGATTTGTTTTACAAAAAACAAATTGATATACAAAAGCAATATGAGGGATAAAAAGGTAAAATTAATCTCAAAGAGATCAATTAAGAAAAACAAAATACTAGTAAAATTCTTGCTCTCAAGAGCCAGTAGAAGTGTTGAAAAAAATGGGAGCCATCAGGGCTAAATTGTAATAAGTGAACTTCTTTTTAAAGATAAAAAATTATACGCCTGAGGTTGGGAAGAACAACAGGTGGATGATTCAGCTAAACAAAACTACTTGTAGTGACGTTTAATAAAAAAATGTTTTTTTGTTGCCATATAGAGAATTGATCCCATCTGACTGCACGTGACTAAAAGTGTCCAGCACAAGTTCAGCCGAACTTGTGCTGGACACTTTTAGGATGGAGAGTAGCTTGGGTGGAAATTTTCTTCAGTTCCTTCATCTTGTATTTCTCATAAACATGTCTGCTGGTATTTGATCAGTCTGTATCTTTCATATTTATCATCTGATTAATATTTTATCACCATTATATTATTAATGTTATTAGTATAGCAAAAACTTGTGTGCCAAATGCATACCATGTGAATTTATACCTTCAATCATTTTTTAAAATAGACGTAAATAAATATGGAAAGGATTAGTTTAACAAAAATTAAATAGAAATTTAAAAGTAAAAAGAGAAATAAAAGAGTAAAATAAAAGTCAAAGAGTTCAAATATGAAAAAAATACTGGTAAAATTCCTGCTATCAAGAGCCAGTAGAGGTTTTAAAGCAAATGGGAGCCATCAGGGCTTAATTGTAATAAGTGACCTTTTCTTTAGAGATAAAAAATTATACACCTGATATTGGGCTGAACAGCAGGTGGATGATTCAGCTAAACCAAACTACTTCTAGTGAAATTTGATAAAAAAATGTTTTTGTTGCCATACAGAGAATTGAACCCATCTAACTGCACATGACCAAAAGTGTCCAGCACAAGTTCGGCCGAACTTGTGCTGGACACTTCTATGATGGAGAGCGGCTGGGGTAGAATTTTTCTTCAGTTCATCTGGTATTTCTTACAAACATGTCTACTGGTATTTTATCTTTGTGCCTCACTCATACATATTGTTTGATTAATTTTTTGTCTTAATTATATTATTAATTATATAAGTATAGCAAAAAATTGTGTGCCAAATGCATACTGAGTGATGTTACACCTTTTATAATATTATTAAAAAAATGTATAAAAATATTAAAATAATTTATTTTAAAAATTATTAATTGATATCCAAAAGCAATATGAGAAATAAAGAATTAAGTTTAAGTGATCAAATATGAAAAACAAACTCCAAGTATTATTGCTAATATCAAAGGCCAGTAGAGATGTTGAAGCAAATGAGAGCCATCAGGGATAAATTATACTAAATTGATTGTTTTTTAAAGATAAAAAATTGTGTACCTGTGGTTTGGATGAACTCTAGGTGGATAATTCAGCTATATCAAACTAAATCTAGTGAAGTTTCTTATCAAATAATTTTTTTCATTGCCATAGAGAGAATTGATCCCATCTGACTGCACCTGACCAAAAGTGTCCAGCACAAGTTCAGCCAAACTTGTGCTGGACACTTTTATGATGGAGAGTAGCTAGGGTGCAGGTCTTCTTCAGTGCAACTGTTATTTTTTTAAAACATGTCAAATGGTATTTGATCTTTCTGTGTTATTCATATTTTATTATCTGATTAATTTTGTGTCATTAGAATATTATTAATTTTATTAGTATAGAAAAAACTTGTGTGCCAAATGCATGCCATGTTATATTACACCTTTTATAATATTATTAAAAAATGTTAAAAAAATATGAAAATGATTTTTTTCGAAAATTATAAATTAATATCCAAATGTAATATGAGTGATAAAAAAGTAAAGTAAAAGAGATCAAATATGAAAAAGAAAAATTCAAGAAAAATTCCTGCCTTCAAGAGCCAGTAGAGGTGTTGAAACAAATGGGTGCCATCAGGGCTAAATTTGATAAAATTTAATTTTTTTTAAAGATAAAAAATTTTTCACCTGAGGTTTGGAAAAACTCAAGGTGGATAATTCAGCCATACCAAACTACTTCTAATGTAATTATTTAGCATTTTTTTTAATTTAATTTCCACAGAGAGAATTGATCCCATCTGAATGCACCTGAACAAAAGTGTCCAGCACAAGTTTGGCCGAACTTGTGCTGGACACTTTTATGATGGAGAGTAGCTAGGGTGGAAGTGTTTCTCAGTACATCAGTTTTTTGTTTTTCACATTTCTATTGGGTTTTTAACTTTTTTTTATCATTCATATTTATCTTATAATTAATTTTTTGTCACAATATATATTATTAATGTTTTTAGTATAGCAAAAACCTGCATGCCAAATGTAAAATTGGTGATGTTACAAATTTAATAATATTATTATATAAAGTTAAAAAAATATGAATATGTTTGGTTTTTTAAAAAATATATTGATATTTAAAATTAAAAAGAGTAATAGAAAAGTAAAATGAAAATAAATGGGATCAAATACGAAATAAAAAATACAAGTAAAATTTCTACTATCAAGAGCCAGAAGTGGTGTTGGGACAGTTGGGGACCCCTAGGTCAAGACTTGGTCTAAACTTACTTTTATGTATAGCTAAAAAATTTTGACCTGAGGTTTGGACAGACTTCCAGGGGACAATTTTACAATATTAAACATTCTTTACTTCAATAATTGAGTAAAATATCATTTTTATTGCCATAGAGAGAATTTACCTCATATGACTTAATGAAACCAAAAGTGTCCAGCACAAGTTTGGCCGAACTTGTGCTGGACACTTTTATAATTGAGAGTAGGCATACAGCAAATCTTCTTAAACTCAAAAGGGATTTCTTATAAACATTTCCACTGGAATTTGATCTTTCTGTGTCATTTAAATTTACCATTTGATTAATTTTTTTTCATCATTATATTGTTAACGTTATTACTATAGTAATAACTTGTGTGAAAAATGCATACCAGGTGGTGTTCCACCTTTAATCATATATTATTAAATAAAGGTATAAGAGTATGAAAATTATTTATTTTAAAAATTAAAAATTGATATCCAAAGCAATATGAGCAATAAAAAAGTAAAATAAAAGGGATAAAATAAGAAAAAAAAATCTAAGGAAAATTCCCACTATCAATAACAAGTAGAGGTGTTAGATCAAATGTGCACCACCAGGGCTAAACTTGCACTATATTTTCTTTTTTGTTAATCCAAAGAAAGTGTCCTGATGAGTTTTGAAAAATCATCAGGAGGACATTTTGGCAATATCAAACTACTTATTGTGCAATGATTGAGCAAAATGTCATTTTCATTTCCATAGAGTATATTTATCCCATCTGACTGCATGCAACCAAAAGTGTCCAGCACAAGTTTGGCCGAACTTATGCTGGACACTTTTTTGATGGTGAGTATCTAGGGTGCAGGTCTTCTTCAGCTCATCAGGTATTCCTTATAAACAAATCCACTTGTATATGATCTTTCTGTGTCATTCATATTTATCATTTGATTCATTGTTTTTCACCATTATAATATTAATGTTATTAGTATTAAAAAAATTTTTAATCCAAATGCATACTGGGAGATGCTACATCTTTCATAATCTTATTAAATAAAAGTAAAAAAAATATGAAAAGTATTAGTTTTACAATAAATAAATTGATATTTGAAAGCAAAAACAGGAATAAAAAAGTAAAATAAAATTGATTAAATATGAAATTAAACATTCAAATAAAATTTCTGCCATCAAAGATAATTTGAGTTTTCAGACCAAATTTGCACCACCAGTTCTAGATTTGGAATATGTTTTCTTTTTTTTAAAATTAATAAAAGTGTCCACCTGAGGTTTTCCAAACAATCAGGAGGATAGTATAGCAGTATAAAGCTACTTCTTGTGCAATGATTGAGCAAAAATTCATTTTAACTTCCATTGAGTAAATTTATCCCATCTGACTGCATGCAACCAAAAGTGTCCAGCACAAACTCAGCTGAAATTATGCTGGACACTTTTATGATGGAGAGTAGCTAGGGTGCAAGTCTTCTTCAGTTAATCTTATATTCATTTTAAAAATGTCTATGGGTATTTGATCTTTTTGTGTCATCCATATTTATTATTTGATTATTTTTTAGTCACCATTATATTATTAATGTTTTTATTATAGCAAAAACATGTGTAATGAATGTACACTGGATGATTTTACAACTTTAATAATATAATATAATAAATGTAAAAAAATGAGAAAGTTATCAGTTTTACCAAAATAAAATTGATATTTAAAAGCTAAAGGAGTAATAAAAGGGTAAGATTGAAATTAAAGAGATCAAACATGAAATAAAGATATTAAGTATAATTTCTGCTATCATGAGCCAGTAGAGGCTTCAGAAAAAATGGGCACCATCATAGATTAACATGGATCAAATTTACTTTTTACCAAAGGAAAAAATTGTCTACCTTAGGTTTGGACAAACTTCCAGGGGACAATTTGTCTATATAAAACTACTTTCAGTGCAATGATGGAGTGATAATTCAGTCTCATTTCCATAAAAAGAATTGATTGCGTCTGATGGCATGCAACCAAAAGTGTCCAGAACAAGTTTGGCCAAACTTGTGCTGGACACTTTTATCATGAAGAGTAGCCAGGGTGAAAGTCATTTTTAATCATCTGAAATTTCTTATAAACATTTCCACTGTTATTAAATCTTTGTGCCTCACTCATATTTATCAATTGATTAATTTTTTGTCACCATTATATTATTAATATTATCAGTATAGCAAAAAATTTTCTGCCAAATGAATACTGGGTGATGTTACACCTTTTATAATATTATTAAATAAAGGTAAAAAATATGAAAATAATTTATTTTACAAAAAATAAACTTCTATCCAAAAGCAATATGAGAGGAATAAAGTAAAATAAAAGAAATCAAAGATGAAAATTAAAATCCAAGTTAAATTCCTGCCATAAACAGAAAAAAGAGATGTTGAATTAAATTAGCACAATCAGGGCTAAACTTGCACTAAATTTTCTTTTTTGTAAAAATAAAAAAAAATCCACTTGAGCTTTACCAAAACTTCAGCATAAAAATTTTGCCATATCAAACTACTTCTAGTGTAATTTTATATCATAAATTTATCTTCATTTCCATATATAGAATTGCTCCCATCTGACTGCACCTGACCATAAGTGTCCAGCACAAGTTCGGCCGAACTTGTGCTGGACACTTTTATGATGGAGAGTAGCTAGGGTAGAATTTTTCTTCAGTTCATCTAGTATTTCTTACAAACATGTCTACTGGTATTTTATATTTGTTCCTCACTCATTAATATCATTTGATTAATTTTTGGTCACCATTATATTATTAATTTTATAAGTATAGAAAAAACTCATGTGCCAAATGCATACCAAGTGATGTTATGCCATTTATAATATTATTAAATAAATGTATAAAAATATGAAAATAGTTTATTTTAAAAATTATTAATTGGTATCCAAAAGCAATATTAGGAATAAAAAATTAAGTTAAAGGGATAAAATATGAAAAAAGAGATCCAAGTAATATTCCTACTATCAAAGGCCAGTAGAGGTGTTGAAGAAAATGAGAGCCATCAGGGATAAATTTTACTAAATTGACTTTTTTTCAAAGATAAAAAATTGTGCACCTGTGGTTTGGATGAAATCTAGGTAGAAAATTTGGCTATGTAAAACTACTTCTAGTGAAGTTTTTTATCCAAAAAATTTTTTTCATTGCCATAGCAAGAATTGATCTCATATGACTGCAACTGACCAAAAGTGTCCAGCACAAGTTCGGCCAAAATTGTGCTGGACACTTTTTTTATGGTGAGTATCTAGGGTGCAGCTCTTCTTCAGTGCAACTGGTTTTTTTTTAAAATATCCACTGGTATTTGATCTTTCTGTTTTATTAATATTTTATCATTTGATCAATTTTTTGTTACCAGTATATTATTATTTTTATTAGTATAGCAAGAAAACATGTGCCAAATGCTTACAGGGTGATGTTAAACCTTTAATAATTTTATTAAATACAGGTAAAAAATTATGAAAATGATTTGTTTTACATAAAATTAATTGATATCTAAAAGAAAAAAAAGGGATAAAAAGAAATAGGTTGAATAATAGGGATTTTATATGAAATTCAAAATTCAAGCTAAATGCCTACTTTCAAGGCTCAGAAGAGGTGTTGGATAAAATGGGCATCATCAGGAATAAAATTTTACTTAATTTGATTTTTTGAAAAACTAAATGAAGTTTTCAACTGATTTTTTTCCAATATTTAGTTGGAAACTTTATCTATATCAAATTACTGCTAGTACCATGATTGACCAAATTAAATCCTCATTTCCATATGCCGAATTGATCCCATATGGCTGGACCAGGCCAAAGGTGTCAACCACAAGTTTGAGAATTCTTCTGGTGGACACTTTTATGATGGACAGTAGTAGGGTGCAAGTCTTCTTTAGTTAATCTAGTATTCCTCATAAACATTTCCAACTTATTTTTGGCCAAAAATCAGGTGGAAAGTTTTTCCATATAAAATTACTTCTAATGCCATGATTGACTAAAAATTGATTCTCATTGCCATATAGAGAGTTGATCCCATATGACTGGATCTGGCAAAAGTGTCACCACAATTTTTGATAAACTTAAGTTTGAAAATTTTATGATGGAAAGTAATTGCAAGTCTTCTTCATTTCATCAAGTAATCCTCATTAAAATTTCCACCTGTATTTTGGCCAAACTTCAGGTGGACACTTTGGCCATATTAAATTAATTCTAGTTCCATGTTGATAAAAAACTGATACTTATTGCCATATATAGATATTAAACCCATCAGACTGTGCCTTTCCAAAAGTGTCTACCTGAATTATGGCTAAACCTCAGTTGGACACTTTTATGATGCAGAGTAGCTAGGGCAAAAGTATTCTTCAGTTAATTTGGTATTCATAATAAATTTATCCTCCTGAAGTTTATCCTAACTTGAGGTGGACAATTTTGGAAAGCACCAGTTAGTCACTATCCATCAAAAAAGTGTTCACCAAAATTTTGGCTAAACTTGTGGTGGACCCCTTTGATCAGCCACAGTCAGATGAGATCAACTCTTTAGATGGTAATTAGGATGATGTTTTGGTCAATCATGGAAATAGAAGTAGTGTGATGTGGCCAAATTACCCCCCTGAAGGTCAGACAAACCTAAGAAGGACACTTTTTAGCAGGGAGTAACTGAGAAAAATCCATTTATCAGAAGGAAAATCTTTTATTGGATAGATGCCAAGGTTTTATACTTGTGTATTATGGTCAGTATTAATTTTGAAAGTTTCTGTCCAAGCAATTTCATTGCCCATCATGACTCATTTTGTTTTAAATGTTTCAAACTGTGTGATACAGTATTAAGGTGTCACATAGTATAATTAAGTTCTATTAAGTGCCCTCCTATGATGCCTAAATTTATAATTTAATATCTTACATAATAATTTTTTTTATATAAATTCATCAATATTTTACTTTATTATCAAATTTAATAGAGCAAGTATCCTGAATTATTATATATGCATAAGCTTAGGTTAGATCAATTTGTGCTCAATTTGTGCTCATCAGAGGACCAAAATCAAGTTCTGGAGGATCAACTTGTGCATAATTTGAAATCAGTTGATATTCTGTCTATAATTAATCTGAGAATAAATGTAAATCTAACTCTAATTTACTTATGTTTATAAAGTATTCATAAACCTGGCATATTTAAGGGACACTCTAAATTTCAAGAGAGGGGATTGCTAGCAATTCACCCCTAGATTTCCCGTGGTGATTGACCTTTAAATTTGAGTGTTTTTTTAAAGTTTCACTTTTATTTATTTCATAATGCATGACATAATGTTTACATCATGTATTTATCCTTCCAGATTTCTTTGATTATCTAGGCTTTTATCTCCCTCTTGTTGGAATTTTCATCATCAGTTTTCAAGTTTCATTGCAATTTGGAAAATTGGAGTCAGTATAAGGGATAGGTTTATTCAAATCTACTGTCCTTTTAGCTGAAGATACTTGTGAAGCCTATCTTTCATTTCTAGAAAAACAACTAGAATTTGGTTCAGTGGTTGCTGAGATATTGGCCTTTAAAGTTAAGCCTTTTTTCCCATTTTCAATTTTATTTATTTCATAATTCATAACATAATGTTTACATAATGCATTTATCCTTCCAGATTCCTCAAACTACCTTTCTCTTTACTTATTATTCTTCCCTTTCATCAAGTTGTGTTTTTTCTTTTTCTTACCATCTTCACAGATTTTTACTTCTCTTATCAGATCAGTAAGAATTTATTCTGAAGAATCAACAAGGTAAAAAAAGAAGGTAAAACTAATAAATTTACAAACCTTTAGGTAGATAAAAAAAGTTTGGGTATTTGTAAAGTCATCAAATATTTTTTATTCTTTCATAAATTTTAAATAAGTAAATCTGATGTTTCAATTTACTAATCTAAAGTAATGATCCAAAAAACTTGTGTTTTATAGAAGTTAATCATGATAAAATTAGATTTCTTCATGGGGTTCATCTTGCCTATACCTGTGAAAAGTCCCAAACCTAGTTTCTAGACTTGGCCCACATTTTGGCTTGAGGAATTTTCATTACTTTGAAACTAGTGAATTTGAGCTATCTTATTTATTTATTTATTAATTTCTGGAATAATTCTAAAATTTGGTGATTTTCACCCCTTAATTCAATAAAATGCAAGCAAGGTTATTGCCAAATTTTCAAATCTGACATGGAAAATTGTTGACTTAGAAAAAATTGGTGATACCCACCCCTTGCTTCAATAAAATGCAGGGGAGGGTATTGCCAAATTTTTTAAATAGATATGGAATTTTGTTGAATTAGCTTTATTTAGAAATTCAAAATTGGTGGTGAGGTGATAAAATTATGTTGGTGATGAGGTTTTTTGCACAGGTGTCAGTATTATTTTACCATTTGAAATTCCAAAAAGTGCAATATTTTAGAGTCCAGTTAGGAAAATGGCATTATCAGAATCTCATGATATAACTATTTTTGATAAGATTAAAAGTGAATATTAAATTGGGAACCAAAAATATTATCAATTTTTTCAAAGAGAAGTTACATGACATTGAGCTTTTTGGAAACAGTAGTAATTCCATTATACAAATCATAATCATCAATACAAAATCCAGTGGAAGTGGAAGCAATATGAGCCTTTTTAAATTTTGATTGATATCTTTTGAACCTCTCCTTCATTTACTTATATTTGATGTCAATTCTCCCTTTTATTTTCTTTTTTACATCATTTTCAATCACCAAAAAGCAATTGACCTTTGATGAAGGTGGACTTTTGATTTTGGGAGGTTAAAAATATAAAAAAAGATGAAAAAAAACATGTCTGGTTAAAATTTTACAATAAAATGTTTCTAATCTCAATTAGGGGTGTGTGCCAAGGATTGATAAGAGGATTGGGGTCTGAGTTTCACATGTGACAGGGGTGGGGTGGGCAAGGAAGCAATGATGCAGCCAACATGTGGTCTTGAAAAAAATCGGGAAAAAAGTGTTGTTTTGAGGTCATAAATGACACCCTTTTTTGAAATAATTGAATTTTTTCAAAATTTAAGTTCTTATTTGGTTTGAAATCCACACTTAAGTTAAGTGTGGATTTGCCAGAACTGAAACCCCATATTTTATTTTTTATGCATAGCAGGTATACATAGCCAAAATTAGCACTGTAGAGTTCTTCTGTTGCTACAGTAAGGATATTTTTAGAGAGAGAACTTCAAAGTGGGAGTGACTGAGGATACTAGTGCTTACTGAGAATAGATCTAGACACCAGAAAGACTACTTATATTAAAATATATCAAATTTTCTTTTGTTTTCTATATAATTTTTCTACTCTTCCTTCTCTCACAACACTTTCATATTACTCTCACTGTCTTTAAACAATAGATTGGAAGATGCTTCTCTTTATATTATTTTAGAAAGGAGAACCAACCCATCTTGTATTGTGTATATAGCATAGTATTATAGAAATCTCTTTTTAAATTGGTCATGATGAAATTGTTGGTTTCCACAGGAAAACCAATAGTTGAAGTAGAGCTTATTTGGTTCATTAGTTGACTGATCACTTCAATATGGCTTTAGAAGGTGTTTAACTTTTTTTCCAGGAATGCTGGAGAACAATTGTTGGAGGATGAAATAATATCATAGATGAGACAAAGGTGCAAGAAGATTTGCATTGAAAGAATGAATGGATGAGGTTGGAAAAATCATCCTAAGAAAATAGCTTTTTTAAGCCTTCAAAGAAGATATGAAAAAATTAGGATTGAATATTTAAGGTAAAAATGAAGTACTTACTTGTGAGAAGATTTGTGGGGCAATCAGAAGGTGAAGTTATTCTTTCTGTGTTTGGTACACAAGTGGAAGAATACTTTATGGAAACATCTTTCTCAAAGGAAGTAGGTGACTTGGCTTTAGGCTGAATAGAAGTCTCTTGTTGAGTGTAAGCAGGAAGAGATGCACTGTCAACAGGTAGAGTCTTAGTTTAAGGATAAATAGTGCTACTAGGACTAGAAAGAGTAGTAGGAGCACTAGATGCATTGTCAAGGAGAAATTGTATGAATTCATTAGGAGAAGATGGATAAGTGTAAGAAAATGTACAAGTTTCATGATATTTGAAGCATTTATCGCAAGAAGTTTTAAAAGCAGTATAACCACAAGGCTTAGATAAAGTAAAATTAAAATTGTAATGACAACAAAAGACACAAGATCGATCTATAAGTAAATTGTGGTATTGAGTTGTATTTTTTAGATCTAGTGTGATGAATGGATTCAGATTTGGAAGAATAGCAGATAAAAGGTCTCTATTTTTCGAAGAAAGTACAGTGCTCTAGAAGGAGTTAAGGTATGATGAGTGCTGAACAGTATCCAAGTGGTAACTAATAAGCAGCAGAATGGAGTATACCCAAGTTAAAAAAAGAGGTTTAGCACTAAGGAGTGCAGATCTTGGGAAGATCTGAACTTTCCTCAATATTATTACATACCAAGACAAGGAGAATATGTGGCACTAACAAATTTAGTTATCTATGTAATATTTTTAGATTTTGTTTTAAATATTTTAGGGGCTTATGGGAAAAATAGGAAAAAATTTATGAGTGTAATGATGCAAGTTTGAAAAAACTTCTAGTTTTCTAGCTGTAAATTTTTATCTCTCACACAGAAAATAATGAACAGTTTTTTTTGGCAACAGAAGATTTTTTAAGGATAATTTTTTTGCAATGATAGTACACTATTCACCAGATGATATTACTGGGATGTTACAAATAAGAAGGAAATCAATAAGAAAAGATAAAAGGGAGAATTTTATTATTAAGAAAAGATATTAGTATTGGGTTAGTAGATAAGGAAGAGGGATGGAACTTACTTTACTGCCTATCAAAGAAGGTGTACTCCCAGTTATTGTAGATGTTGTTGTAGGTTTCATTCAGGGTGTTGACTAAAGTGACTCTATTCTGTATTTATTACTTTTTGAGAGCCAGGGTATTTTAAAGATAGGTAAATACTGTGTCAAAGGCAGTATTGACACAATCGGCCATGAAGTAGTAAGGTGCCACAACAACTCAATTCAGAATTTGACAATCTTGAGGGAAAGGGGGATAGATTTGAGGTGTGTCTTCCTCAAATGATTTGATTGAAGTTGGGGCATTCTTGACCCAATTATGAAGAGTTGTAGGTGGAGGAGTGGCCTCTCTTTCAGACCAGGTAAATTTTTTAGGGATTTCAGGATAGAAGATAGTTCCAGGAGGAACATCCCAGAATGGATCTTCTTCTAGATCTGGAATTGAAATTTTGACACAAAGTGTTGGAAGTTTTTCAGTGTAAGTACTATCCAGTACATCCTAAGGAAAGAAAAAAAAATTAGTAAAGAATTAATATTATGATAAATAAAGAAAAGGAACTCACAGTATGGATTGATTCTTCCAATAAGAGTGAATAATGTGTAGAATTTGAAGCAGTGCTTGGATTAGGCAAGCAATGAGTTTTCATAGCCCTTTTTTGTGGTAGATGTAGGGGTTCTTAGATTTCTTGGAGCAGGGGGCTTGATGGCCAACTGACTCATAGCATTTCAGGTCAAAGCATTAGGATTTACAGGGCAGAAGTTTTAGTGACAGTGGGGGGACCATTGTGGCTTCATATCTTTTTGCTCAGCTTGCAGAAGTTTCATGAACAACAGAAAGTAAGAAGAACAAATAGGTTAGTAAAAGAAGATCAAAAAAGAAGAAAGGAAAGAAATAGGAACTTACTGTGAAGAAGCCATTACCATGGCAAGCATTTGAGAATTGACATGGAGTGATTCCATTATTGATGCAGTGTTAAAAGTGCTCAACTCTGGTGAGAACTGTTTTAGCTTGATGAGCTGGAGGTATTGGAATGAGAATGACAGCCAGTTTTGTGTTGGAAAACTGTCAAATAGCAGTGAGGACATCATTAGGATTCATGATGATAAAAGAAGATAGGAGAAGAGAAACTAGTGATGGAGTAGAAGATACAAGAGGAGAAGATGAAAGAATGAGGAAGAAGTATGAGATATTCACTGGGTTTTATAGTGCCTTGGGACAGTTGCAAGTAGAAGGAGACTGTGGTACACATCTTGCAGTAATGTATCAAGCGCAACAAAGGGGTTGCCATGAAGGATGGTTACAAAAGCACAGAAAAGGTGGTTTTCAAAGCACAGAAAAGGTAGATTCTCTGTGCCAAGTTTTTTTCAGTGCAATAAGGATATATGGGCCACAGCAAGCAGAAAATGGAGGAAAGTACATACAAGACTTATACAACAAGAGTACAGTATGTATTTGGGGTACTCAGGACTAGCACTAAAAGAAAAGTGTAGGTTTAGGAATCAGCATCAAGTGATGGTACTGGTTTCACCCTAAGATAGGTGCCACAGCACATAGGCATGGTCCATGGGTATCTCTTGCTATTAGCCTAGAAGCTTGCAAAGAATGGTCAAACATGGTGTTAGGGAAAATAAGTGGATCAACAAACAAATGTATGTGCAGTGCTCAAAGATAAAAAAAAGTAACGGTAGGATACTAAACAAGGAAAGGGTTCTTACTAAGCGCTGAGGTTTTCATAATAAGTGGATACTCTCACAGCAAGTGCACATTTCATAGTAAGTATGGAAGACAGTACAGCACTTACTATGTAGATAGGGATCTCAGGAAATGTAGGGTATGTAAAGATAGATGTGGTGTAAGGTGCTAAATAGTAATTTTTGATCAAACTTTAGACACTATTAGAAACAGACTTATGCTGATGCTTTACCTTGAAGGCTGAGATGATTAGTTTACCATTTGATATACTTAGACTAGCGCTGAACTTGTGCAATGGAACCAGTAGGGGAAGAAAGCATAGGGGTTGGGCGCTGATCATATAGGGTATATAAAAGAGAAAACACACTTTAAGGAGAGTAGAGGTGAGAAAAGAGTAGATTAAAATAGAGAAATATAGAGAAATATATACAAATAATAGTATATAAGAGAGAGATAACATAAAAAGAATGAAACTCACTAATAATTTAATTGCTCAGGTTATGGTTGTAAGAGGGAAAATGAAAGGGGAGCAAGATTCCTAAATCATGCATGTGAGGAGGCATATACATATTTCTAGGCACTGTATATGCTCTAAAAGTTGTATAATAAATATATAACCATCTTTATGTCCCCTAGCAATCAATAATGATTGGTATGTATTTGTTACACAACCGTTACGCAACTGTTACGCCGTGTGTCGTAACAAACAAATGTGGTAGTGTGAGATACTGCATACCGCGCCTTATGCAAAACCCAAATGCAAACCAACCAAACTTCCATATGCAAATTCATATCACAAAGCATCTGTCGATGGTATTTCATTCGCTGCGACATCAAGTTTATATTACAGGACGTCGCAGAACATGAAATCGCCAAGTCTTTATCTCTCCCTCATCAAAGTAAAAAAAAAAAATGTCATTTTTTTTGGTAAAATTTCTTGTCCGCTGAGCGTATTCATCTACAAACATTCACGTTCTTCCAATCAAATCTTCAAAAGAGTTGCCAGAAATGAAACTGTTAATAAATAAAATGAACCAAATTAGAATAAAAGCAAGAGTTTTGCCTTACCTGTCCTCTCCATCAAAGATTCAAGTTTGAAATACCCTATTACTACTTTCTGGCCCCTACATTTTGCGGCTCGCCTTCACATCGTTATTAATTTTTAGTGTTGCCGCTATCGCATGCGATTTTGCATCACAAACCTTGGAATCAGTGGATCCAGTTGACTAAATTAAATGTGTAATTCTCTGAGAAATATGACAAATTTTTTTTATCTTAGAAAAATATTTCTTTATATTTCATACTAATTTTTTCAGTATAGCATATTATCATTAAATATAAAAATTATTTTCATAAAAATTATGTTTGATTTTTTTCAATAAAAATATTCATTTCAACCATTATAGTTTAGTGATTTATTATTATTTTTCTAGCTAAAAAAAAATTCTGATTAAAGAGAAAAATAAAAGAAATAAAAAAAGTGCTAGTATATATTAAAAGACAAAATTCTCACGACGTCTTTCTTTTTTGATGAGCCCATTGACGTGCTTCATCACGCCCACTTTGAATGTTAACCCTGAATGCAATGACTAGCGAGGCCAAAAAGCATAAAGCAAATAAAAACGGAAACCCTGTGGAGGAGGTTCATTGACACATGTTTCCAAATAAGAAATAATATGGATGGAACAAAAATATCATGTTCATGTAAGGAATAAAGTCAAGAAATAAACATTTGGATTTAGGGTTGGCCTGTCTAAAAACACGATAGAAGCTTACCGGACCAATTAGAGCCTGTTGAATTTATAATTGCCTGTATCACATTGGGGCCAATGACTGACGATGCCCTGTTTGAAAATCCGAATAATGCAAAAAACTAGGGTTTTGTAATGTTATGAAAAAATTGGCAAAATAATATTAAAAGCACGCTTAAAAAATACAAAAGGGAATAGAAAAAAAGAAGAAATAAAACCCCAAGTTGCACAAAAAATACTCTTATTGAAAATAAAAATGTATTCAAGTTCTATTTTCTGCTTATAAACACACCATATTTTCATGACCAGGGGGTGTTAACTCGGCCATGATTGTTCTGTCAAAAAAAAGTAAGATTAAATTTAATTTTCATACTTAATGTCAACATTTTCTTTTTCTCTAAAATAAATTAACATTAAATTTTTTTTACAAAAAAACAAGAGAGATAAGCTTACTGCGAATATGAATAATAAGGTGCTTGAAAAAGACCAAAGACTACATTATAAAGCCAAAATTCCCATCTTTATGTAAGGACATGTTATCCAGAAAATCAAGCATTCAAAAATAGCATCAGTGTCTCATGTCACATTATTCAAATCCAGTTGTTAATGCTAAGTGAAAAAAACCTATTATGGAAACCAATTTTTTTCGTGCACATTCCTAACATTCCCCAGAATGGTATTAATACAGTGAAAATGTTTGTTAATACAAACTATATTGGTGGTCAACTGCAATTAGCCTACAACCCTTGTTTCCTGAACTCAAACAGAAACACAAAAATACAACGCAAAAGAGATTCTGACCATTGGTTTAGTTGGAATCGCCCAATATTTCTGAACGTACCAGAACCCAGCTGTAGAAATGATTGAAGTGATTGCTTGAGATATACTGAGATACTTAAAATTCATACAACGAATTGTTCATTTCTGATCACTTTAAAAATTTAATAAAATATCAAACTGAATTTGTTTACCGTCATCTCCAAAAAGCTGAAAGAGACTTGATCACTTTGAATGATTCCAATCAAAGTGCCAGTGGTATTAAGACTTGCACATGTGGAAAAGCAAAATCAATGAGCACTTATTTCATATTCGAGGAAATAATTCACACAGGATAACATTAAAAAAGGCGAAAGCGTTACTCACCCATCGGCAAGGAGAAAAAAAGAAACCAGATATGCAAACGTGTTGGGCAGAGAAGGGACCTGCTTCAGAACTTGCCACAGCTGAACCCAACCAATAGTTAATATTGAACCATTTTTCGGCAGGTTAGGTCCAGGACGTGGCTGCTCGAAAATGAACCACCTAATCCAATTCAAATCGAAACATCAACATAAGTAATCATTTAATTGGGCCAAAATCCAGTTTTAGAGTTAAAACATAATTTTTACCATATTCCCAGAACAACCCAGTAGAAATTTGTCTAGTTTAAATAAAGAGACCATGTAAGACAGAAATATTCCTTCTTGTAACGCTCAGGGACTTCATTTGGAATGAACGAACCAAAACAATCGTATAATTATTTACCAGTGGGTTATTCGCCAAAGGAATCAAAACAGAAAGGTTAATACAGAGTACAAAAAGTAACCCAATGTTACTGTGCACTGTGCTGATGTTGGAAATCCGATTTTTTTCCATACTTTCTATTTCTTCAAGCTTCACTTTGTCAATCAAACCTTCCTGGAATTCAAGTTTTGCTTGACGAGACGCATGAGTATTCTGAGCTAATTTGGGGAATATAGCAGCATAGAAAACTAGGGTAGCACCATCTGGGTGATTCAGTTATGTAATATTATTTTTTTTCAAAAAACACGAATAAATCGACCCAAAAAATCAAATCCTCAAAGATGAGCTAAAATACTATATATTTTGGATACGAAATAGTTATTCAGACTCACAGCTAACATAGCCGACAATGAACAGAATCATTGCTAAGGGCCATAAGGATGGTTTGACAAGACTCATTGAACTGAATTGTGATATCCAACAAATAAGAGTAAGAATAAGCAGAAGCCATTTGCCATAGTTTTTATAATCGGCTACGGATCCTAAAGTTGTAAACAACAAAGTCATGATCTTGGTGAAAGCATAAAATTTTGTAAGTGATTCATTTGGATGAGTGATACATTACGCAAATATACTTGCACTTACAAGGAAGGAAATGCCGTTGGCTAGCAGTACTACACTGCTAACACTTCTAGTACTACCATTACTTCCAAACGGAACGACACATTGTCCGCTAGCTTGAGAATCGAGACAACTACTAGCAGGACCTTTAAGTGGATCGTAACCCGCAGAAGTGGCAAGCGACTGAAGTAAAGTAGAACTGTATCCTTGAGGCCCAATTCCATCTATTGGTAGCCAGAGAATACAATCAAATTCTTTAATTTTCCCCCTGTAAAGCTGGTTTAGTCAAACGTACTATTTCCGTTGTAATCTGATTTATAGATACATATCTTAATCAGTTGGATGATGAAGGTGAAATAAAAGAGAACTCACAGAGATAGTAAGACCAAAGTTCCCTCCGTGTTGTTACTGGCTCATTCTTGCTGGAAAGCGAAGGATTGTGAGGCGGGTCGACTTCGGGAAATGTGAGATTGGGGTCTTTAATTGGGTTAGAGCTCTGTACTTCTTCTTCATGTGAGACATATGACATTGAATTAGTTGGAGCAACTTCAAAAAATAGAAACCATGCTAGAATTTTGCCAGGGAGCTGAAGGATACTGATGCAAACCTTGACTTGAAGGAAGAGGCAACATCTTTATACTTGAGTGCAGAGACTCAGGATTCTCTCCTTGCATTATGAAAACCAGAAAACGCTGATTTCAGTAGTTTGATAATATAAATCAACTTGTCTGCGTTGGGTAAAACTGGTCGGTTTTTTACTGAGCAAACTTCAACAGCCACGCGTCCCAGTGACTTTTATGTCAGAGTGTAGAGAATAAAGTCAGATTATAGACGTTGCTAGCAATAACTCAAATTGTGGAGAAACTTGCCTGTTAAAAAACGTTTTCCACTAAACTAAGTACTGGAGTGCGATAATCCTCCTACGTGGTTTTCAAAGGGCAAAGAATGCTGGTCAACGTGAGGAAGCTAGCAGGGCTAAACAAACTGCCCGAATTAATGGTGCTTCTCATTTGCAGATTTACAAATAAGCAATAATAAGGAATCACGTTTGACAAAGTATGAGAAAGCCAGAGGGCAAAGAATGGCTGCAGGGACTGTTTCATGAAAAGGAAATATCTTTGCTATTCACAAGAATAACCAAAATCTCTCTTCTTAATTCTCTTTAGACTCATCTTTGTGACAAGTGATTAATGTTTAACCATAAGGCTATTCTTCACTACACTTTGCCTGTACGGGCTTTGCTCTCTTGTCTTACAGCTACTCGTAATAAGCATGCGGTTTCCTTGTCTTTCCTCTCCTGCCAAAAGTATAAGACAGCTGACCTAAACTCATATTTTTGGCGGCAGAGGGGAGATTGGAAAGCTGCAAGCTTATTACAAAGAGCTGTAAATTTTTCTCATGGATAAATACTGAAGGTATGGAAACATTTACTTCTAGGCACGAGATAGCTGGAGATCACATGCACGGCGAAACTCTTATATTTGACTCAACTCATCAACTTGCCGGGCAATTTTTGTGAGATCAAAATTTCCTTTACCACTTAGCTACTTCTCGTTTCATCTCTTCTTCTCTTTAATACTGTCTTAGATCTTCTTGTATCTATTGACAGGCTTCCTATTAACATGCTTAAACTTATCCCCAACTATCTCTCCATAGTTTTTACTACTCTTTTTATACGTCAGTTGCCAATAGTTTTTTTTTTCTGTCGCATAACTTGGACAAAATAACAAGCAACGTACTGCGTTCAGTCAACCAATGTAAAAAGATTAACTATCAAAATCATAAAATAGTTGTATTTTGTTACATGGTTAACTACGCAGCCAGACTACAAAAACTATCAAAAGTTGTTAAGTCACTAGGACTATGTACTTAGTTATGTGTGCAAATGTATATAATCTGTAGTCGCGGCATCCCCTGTTCTCCGGTTCTTTCCGAAGTTCTACAGGCTGGCACCCTGCTACAGGTTATGGGCTGTACCCGCGGGCATTGAAATGTTTTTTTTTTTTTTTTTTTTTTTTTCATACAATCTCACCCGACGAGGGGCATGAAGGATAGGTGAAGCTAGTAAGATTATGTACAAGTTTGTTATGGACGATTACGATGGTTGGCAAATGGGCATTAAAGTAGGAATAACTAATGTATTTATTGGGTGAGCGGAAGGTTATTGGGAAATCTTTGGGTGTTAGTTAGGAAAAAAGCTACTTGTGAGATGATAGGGGAAGGGGAAAGTAAAGTAGATGTAGTAAATGAAAGTTTGTGCTCCCTGGCAGCATTAAAAAGATCTTTACGCGACTCCACATGAGCAGGGCAGAAGAGTAATACATGCTCAGGAGTGTCGTGAGCATTAAGGGAGCACATGGGGCATACTGGGGAGTCAGAGGCTTTAAATTTAAAGAGGTATTTTTTGAGGGGGGAGTGACCAGAGCGGCACTGCTCGAAAGCGGTAGCTTGCGCTCTGGGGAGGGAGGAGAGGTTACTGAAAATGAGGTGCGGGTTGAACTTGCCTCTCAGTTTCCGTAGGGTGTTTTTGCTGGGGGGAGAGAGAAGCAGAGATTTAGAATAGGATTTCAAGTGGGATTTCAAAGAAGAGATGGAGGGGGGAGGATGGTGAAAAGTGGTGTAAGACTTAGCAGCATTTGACATGTGGTGGGAGCCATTGGCTAGAAGGTCAACAATCTCATTTCCCAAGATTCCACTGTGGCCTGGGCACCAGTGAAGCTTGAGTATGAGATCTGGGTTTGCTTTTCGAAGTTGGCCTATCGTAGCTACTATGGACATAAGAATAGGTGAGTTGAAGGTGGAGGGGGAGGGGGAAGTTAAGAGTTTAATCACTGCTTGGTTGTCAGTGAGTATGGTAAGTGACGGGTAGAGTGTGATGAAAGGGTTATTAAGAAAGAGTGAGAGACCTAAGAGGATTCCCACTAGTTCTGTTTCAAAGACTGAGAACAGATGGGAATCTCCTAGTCTTACGACATAAGGGAGCTTTTGACCAGGGTCAAAAGCGGCTGCAAGAGCACCTTCTTGGGATCTGGATCCATCAGTATAAATGAAGTAGGAGGAGAGAGGGGGGGTGAGTAATGTGAAAAGGATTTCCGCACAGGCTTCCTGTTTGGTAAGGCCTACGTGGCCTAGAAAAAGGGGGGAATGCCAGGGTGGGAGGATAAATGGGTTTCTGGTGGCAAGGGAATTTAGGGGGAAGGAGGAGGGGAATGGGTTCAAGGATGAGAGGTGGTGTAGCTGGTGAGGGTGAAGTTTTGGGAGAGGAGAGTGGACAGAGGTTTTGGCGAGGCGAGCCATTGGGTTAGTGGAGGGAGTAGTGAGAAGGCGGGCCCAAGCGCAGCTGGTGACTAGGTTGAGTCGCTGTTTGCTGGGGAGGGAAGATGAGTCATGTAATAAAAGAGGGATTGGGGTAGAGCGAAAACATCCTAAAGCTCTGCGCATGGCTTTGTTGTCAACCACTTGCAGGAGTCTAGTAGTACGCGTGTTCTTTTTTGGATTGTGCCACACTATCGCAGCATAGTCTGTGCGCGAGTGAATAAGGGAAGTGATGAGTGTTTTATATTGTTTTAAGGGAATAACCCACCCTGATGAGGCCAGCCTGTGGATTAAGGCTGCAGCTTGAAAGCCAGAGGCAATCAGTTTGGTGCCGTTGGGTTTGAATGAAAGTGTGGGATCCAAAAGGACCCCTAGCCATTTGAGATTGGGAGATGGAGGGAGGAGGCAGCCATCAAAGGGGAGAGCAGGAGGAGATTTGAGGAGGGATGGGCGTTTGGTTAGCATGATCCATTTTGTTTTAGAGAAATCAAATACTGCCGCATGTTTTCCTCTCCACGAGACAGCCTCTGAACCAAGCTGGGAGAGGGTTTCAACCACCACATCCGGATCTTTGTTAGCAGATAGGTACATGACATCATCAATGTATCCTAGTGCTAGGGAAGAAGGCGAAAGAGAGGGGAGACGAAGCAGGTCAGCATTGTAGAGAATATAGAGTAATGGGGAAAGGGGGGATCCCTGTGGGAGACCCTTTGGGAAGAAGGAGGGGGGAGATTCATAAGACGAGAAAGCAATGCTGGTCTTTCGTCCTTCTAAGGAATTGATTATGATGTTGGTAAGGTCACCAGGTAGAGGGAGGGAGTGGAGAATAGCTGAGAGGCGGGTGAGGTTGACCAAAGGAAAGGCCCCTTTGACATCAAGTGAGAGGGCACCAACAACCTTACCTTTCCGCCACTGGTCTTTAGTCCATGTGGTGAGGTGGAGTAAGGCATCAGAGGTGCTTCTGAAAGGGCGACCTCCATAGTGATTTTCTGGGAGTAGGTTGTTGGATTCTAGAAGGAATGACAGATGTTTAGTCAGTAATGAGTCCAACAACTTTCCCATGGTGTTAAGGAGAGCTATGGGGCAATAGGAGTTGGGGGCGGTATAATCAGGACGGTTGGGTTTGGGGATGATGACTGTTTTAGCTTCTTTCCAGATGGTTGGGTAATGGCCGGTAGAGAGGCAGCTTTGGAAGATGGGGTAGAGAATATTTGTAACAGCTTGTGGGTTGCAATGAAGTAAGGCATTGGGGATACCATCAGGGCCGGGAGCTCTCCCTTTTTTTGTTTTCAAAAGGGCAGACCTGATTTCTTCTTTAGTGAAGGGAGGAGGGAGGGGTAGAGGGAATGTCTTTTAGGTCACACGGTATGGGGGCGACCAAAGTGCCTTCAAAAAGGAGCTTGGCCTTCAGGTCATTGTCAGTAATGAGCAAGCCATCCTGATTGATCAGGGGGGGGTTTGAGCAAGTATCAGGGGTAAAGGTGAGAGACTTAGCTGGTTGGAAGAGAGTGTGTGGGGTGAGGGAGGAGAGTGTATCGTGCCAGTGAGATTTGCGTAAGAATTTGATTTTTGCTCGGAAAATTTTCCTTGCTGACAGAAACTCAGCTTCGAGGTGTGGGGCAGGGGAAGACCTAGCTTTGCGTTGGGCCTGGTAGCAATTTCTCTTGAGGGGATCCAAGATTTTGCAATTCCACCATGCATGACATGTTGAGCTGGGCTGCTGCAGCGGGATAAAATTTTCCATTAGTTTGATAAAATGGGAGGTGACTTGTTCTGCAGCCAAGTCAAGGGAGTGTGGGGAAGGGTCTGGGGTGGGGGGAGAGAAAGAGGAGAGGGAGGAGTAGAGAGAAGACTCATCAAAACGTTTCCAATTGCGGAAAGGTCTTCTGAGGGGGGAAGGTGGAGGGGAGAGGCGGATGCGAGTGGTTATTGATCGGTGATCTGAGAGGTGGGAGGAGAAACCTTCTTGATCTGTGAGACAGCTGAGAGCCAAACTGGCAGCCTGCTTGTTGGCAAAAACTAGGTCTATCACTGAAGAGTAGTTTCTAGAATTGCAAAACGTGGGGATGCCAGGCTGGGATACCAGTGACATGTTGAGCTCAAAGAGGGAGTCTATGAAAAGGGAGGAGTCAGGGTGATTAGTACGGTGTTTTGAAGGGTCAGCCCACATGTCATGATGTAGGTTAGAGTCAGCAAAAAGGAAGGTGGGGAGATGAGAAAGATGAGAAAGTGATGGGAGAATGAATTGCGATGTTGAGAATGAGGAGGGGGGATTGTAGAGGTTGGCGCAGATTAAAGGAGATGGAGGGAAATTGATTTGGAGAAGGGAGAGATCGAGGGATGGGCTCGTGATGGATGAGAAGAGATGGATGGGAAGTTTTTTGTTGACGTAGAAACAGCACCTGATTGGTGATGGGGGAGGGGAGGGGGGAGAGTGGAGGGGGGAAACTAGGTGCCAGCCTTTTGCTGGCGCAGGAGTAAAGTGATCTGGAGAGAGAAATGGCTCCTGTAAAACTAGGATGTCAAGTGAGTTTGTGAAGGAGTCATTGAAAAGGGAGTGAAAAACGTAATAAGATCTGTGGCAATTGAGTTGAAAGAAAGTAAAGGAAAAGGAGACATTAGGCAGTTGTGAAGGAGCCTCAATCATAAATATTTATTATGAGGGCAGGTTGAAGCGTGGGGGAGATGGAAAATGGGGGGAGAGGTGGAGGAGGGGGAAGGTTCAAGGAGGTTGGGAAGGGAAGCAAGTGAGTTTTTGAGGGGATGAGTGTGTGGGAGGGCATCAACACATTGGAAACATACAGGGGCCGAAAGCTTGGGAGCTTTGCACAGCTTAGTGCTGTGGTGGCCAGAACAGTTGGAACAACGGGGAGGAAGGGAGCAATGAATTGAAAGATGTCCCTTGCCCCAACATTGAAAACAAGTGCTCTTCTCTCTGTTGATAGCTTCTGTGCGTCGAATTTGTCCTTCCACTACAAAAGGGTGAGGGGAAAATGGGGAGAGAAGTGTGTCAGCATCATGTTTATCGTGCAAATGTAAGACAACTGAGGAATGATTTTTCCCAGCCCTAGCTTCTGGGCGTCGCAGCCAGGAAATGCGATACAAAGATTTGAGGGTGTCGGGGTTATCTTCAATTAAAGAGTTTAGACAGGCTTTGTCTTCAAGGTCAAAGTAAGTAGGGAAGCCGTGGACAACCACTGGGAAGGTGGGGGGCTTGTAAATTAAACCTTGAGGAATCCAATCTTGCCAGGAGTTGGTGAGTAGGAGAAGCTCTTCCTTTGACGCGACAATGATCTTTAAGTCATTTGATTTGTGGCGCATCACGCCTCTGACCCTAATGACTGAGTGAGTGCTGGGGTTGACAATCTTCTTGGTGAGGATGCAGTTGTTAATGAAGGCTAAGAGTTTAGGATTGGGGAGGTCCTTCAGGACAGGGGAGACAGGGTCCGTTTGTTTGATGGTGAAAGTGGGGAGGGGGGGATGAGAGGGCTGTGATTTGGCTTGAGAACCTTGGGGGGTGACACCAGTGGCTGTGGTTTGGGTGTATGAGAGGCGGTTGATGGGGGGATTACCATTTGGTGCAGAGGGAAGTCAAGCTAGTATATCTTCTAGCTTCTTATCTAAGAGTTTGAGGTGAGGGGGAGGGGCCTCAGGAGGAGGTTGATGAAAGGAAGCTTGGGAAATGAGAGGGGAGAGTGCCATAGCCAGGGCGCGGATATCGCTCATAGTGGCCGTGTGAATGGTGATTCGAGTACTTTTCCTGGGAGGGTCTCTAATGGTGCCTAACAGATTGTTGAGGCAAGAGACCAGGGAAGAGGGGTCGTTGGCCCGTTCCAGTCCTACCAAACAAACGATACGGGCGGCTGGAGAGTTGGGGTCAACGCTAGTGGGCAGAGCCACTGGCGGGGTAGCAGCAAAGCCTGGACCGGAGAAGGGGTTGGCTGGGTTGTGTACAGAGGCATCCAGGGAGCAGTCCTTTGCAGCTGGGGTGGGGCGGAGGGGGAGGGGAATGGGTTGGACACGTGGAGAAGGAGTGGGGGTGGTGCTTCCCTCTGACATGGGTGCTTGGGAGCCACTGGGAGAACAGAAGAGTTCAGGGTGGTCTGCCCTTGCTTTGTCCATGGATGAGTTGGAGAGGGGGAGGAGTAGCGCCTTTTCTTAAGGGCTGGGTACTTGGTGCCAACAGTGATGGGGGGAGGGGTGGGGGGTTTTTTGACGATGTGGGACATGTCAAATTGTGGAGGGGGGAGGGGTTCCAGTGGGGAGAGCGGGGGGGTGACTGGGGGAAAAGAGGGGGACCTGCTCATGTTAATATCCATGGAGGGAGCTTGGGAGCAGGCGTAAGATGCGGGAGGATAAGGGTTGATGGAGAATGAGGGAAGGGGGCAGGCAGAGGCGGAGGCGGCGCGAGTGTTGCGTCAGGCGCGTTGATTTGCATGTCGTGGTTCTGGTCAGAGTCCATCCGGCATTGAAATGTTAGCCCTACAAAACTCCACAACGTTAGCAACACTAGGAACATTAGTAACAAAAAGACCCCCAGTGTATGTCTGAAAAGGATGCACCTAATCCTCTTGCTGGTAAAAAAAACCTCACCTGCTCCATATCTAACCGGGAGCTTAAAAACCTTGGAATAACCCTCTCTGACCCTGAATCGTCAATCTCTACTTCATGAAAAATGTGCTCCTCTACCTTCCCCCACACTCACTCCTATCCCTGCATCACCACCCTCTCCAAATAAATCCATTACCACAACATCCTCACCTCTTGCTAATACCCCTTTGAATTCCCCATCCACTACTCACCCTTCAATTTATCTGTCTGCCTTCCCATTCATAAATGCCCCCTTTCAAAACAATCCAACGGACCTTGCAAACATATGCAAGCCCTTGGATATGTTACCCTCCGCTATTGAAGGATTGACAGAAGCAATTGGAGGCCTATCTATTGAGCAACTGACTGCTAAACCTTTGGACTCTCCCTCCAACCCTAATCCTTCCCTCCCAAACCCGAATACCTCCTGTTATAATCCATGCCAGACCACCACCACTAGCATGAGTGACACTGGTACCTCAACCCCAACTGGAAGATCAGTCTCTCCTTTTAGACAGACTGATCCTCCTGCTCATTCCCGTCCCATGCCGCCTCACATGTCTCAACCCCAGCATACAGTCCCTGTCAGCATGATTGAACAACAGCGCACCTTGTGCAATGTAATTGAGTTCACTAAGTCCATCCCTAATCTTGAAACAAATGGATCTAACTTCTCAGATTGGAACTTTAATGTACTAGCCTTAATAAAAGATTTTGTTAGAACAAGAGCTTATGCGTTGAATGATAATGATGGACCTGATGAATTTGGGGATAGGGTCACACATTTGATTCTTGTTCATTCAATTTCTCCCAATCTGAAACATGAGATTTCAACTGACTGAAAGGCTTGCCAAACTTACCGTCATATCTGCAATAAATTCACCAGATACAATCATACTTCTGTGATGACAGCGATCTGCAATTTCATTAATCTTTAACAAACCCAATTTGTGTCTCACAGTGAATATTTAGAAGCCTTCAACAAATACTTTGAGGCAATAGAGCAGCAAGGAATTATTTTTGATCAAAAAGTTTTTAAAGCTCTGATGTCCCACACTTTGTTACCAGCATCTCTAAAGGATCTTTATGTTGACTTATGTGTTGCTCTGAATGATTGTCTTGACTCAAAATCAGTACCTGCATTCCAAATGATGTTCCCACTTATTGCTACTCCTTGCACCCTTCTCTACTCTGCACTGTTAAAAAGAATCATCATATCAACTGTCCACCTGCAGCCAAAGGTTCTGTAATGGACTGGAATAGAAGACTAGGACATATCAGTGTCAACACCATCAGAAAAATCATCAATGCTGGTATGGGCACTGGTTTACCATTATCTATTCCTGCAGGTAAGATTGATTTTGAAGATTGTCTAATTACAAAGAGCACTAGGAAACCATCAGCTACCCATGAGTCAAAGCCAGAATCTCTAATGAGCTTAATTGTTGGAGATCTTGTTGGTTCCATGTATCCCATTATCCATGGAGCTATATGGGAGGCAATGTTCATGGAAAGCTTAACTTCCTATGGTGAGGTATTTTTGTTGAATGCCAAATCGGAGGCAACTTCTTGTTTCATTTTTTTCTATAAAAAATTAGAAAATATAACTGGGAGGAAGCTTCAAGTTTCACACACTGATGGAGGGGAAATTCACAGCAAGAAAATGGCACAGATCTTGGCTGATATTGGGGCTACTCATGAAGTGACATACCCTCACCATAACAAGAAAAATAAAACAGCTGAAAGGTTCAAAAGAACAGTTGGTGACATTGCAAGAACAATACTCCTTGCAAGAAAACTACCTGAATAATTCTAGGTTTTGGCATACAAGAGGGCGGCTCATGTTCACGACCATGTTCCTCATGTTAAAACAGGTGATAAAACCCCTATTCAGCTGATGTACAGTGGGGTGACAAACGGTTGAGTCCAATATTGGAGGTTGTTTTGAACTTGCCCCATCTTTTCAAGTTTACTTCAGCACAACAATAATCTCCACCACCATCATTTTTTTTGTATTTTGATTTTGCACCCTTCTTTCTTCAATAGTAAGTTTCTTTTTATTTTTTATCATCCTTTTTTTTGCATTTTAAACTTCTCAAATGAATTTGTTTTTCTTTCCTGAAATTTGTTTAGATGGCAAGCGAGAAATCTGAAAAAAGGTACTATACAACTGAAGAAAAAGCTACAGTTTTCTGTTTAGTGAGCAAGGGAATATCTACAAGAAATGTAGCATCTTTATTAGAAATGCCTCAAACATCTGTATCTTCCATTATGTCAAGATACTGTCAGAGGGACACAGTCCAAACTCCAAAACAAAAGGGGCAACCCTTGAAAATGACTGACAGAGATCTTTGGGAGCTTGCACGTGTGCTAAAAACTAATCCAAAAGAAACATTAGCTGAAATAACTGACTCACTTTCTGCTTGCCAAACTGTCCAAAGACATGCACATGAGCTTGGATTCCACTGCTGAGTTGCTTCTGAAAAACCATACTTAAACAAAACTCACAAGCAAAAGAGACTTGCATTTGCTAAGGATCACTTAAGTTGGACTGTGGATTCTTGGGAAAGGGTTATTTTCTCAGATGAATCAAGTTTTGAGATTTGAAAGAAGTCAAAAAAAACATTAGTGTGGCAAAAGAATGGTCAACTATTTTAGGAAGAGATGATTCAACCAACTTTTAGAAGGGGACGCACATCAGTTATGGTCTGGGGTGATTTTTTTAATACTATAAAAGCACCTCTCACATTTCTTACTCAAAACCAATTGAAATCAACTGATTTTGTTCTGAATGTTTACATGGATACCCTTCTCCCTTTCCTTGCTAAGCATGATCCAACTTGCAAACTCATCTTAATGGAAGATAATTCTCCAAATCACACATATCTTCATTGTAAAAACTATAGATCAAATGAAAACATTCATAAAATGGAAAATTGGCCTTTTCAATCTCTGGATTTGAATGCTATAGAAAATGTATGGCATGAACTCAAAACTACCATTCAAGACTATTATCAGCCAAAAAATATCATCCAGATGAAGATTTCACTCAAGATGGCTTGGGAGAGCTTTCCTGATAGTTTTCTAGAAAATTTAGTGGCATCAATGGTATCTTGAATGGAGTTTGTTGTCAAGGCACATGGTGGAACCACCCCATGGTGACTTAAAACAAAATATATTTTTTCTCTATAAGTTTTTATTATTTTCAAATTGTGTTTGGTGCAAATTTTCATTATTCTATCCAAACTATCTAATGGTATTTTTTCATATTTTTTAAATGTTTCCTCACTGACTTGAAAAATTAAGTTGCAAGAAGGCTGTAAATCTATATGGGGAAACTATTTATTTTCATTTTTTTTGCTATTATATTCTTATTCTAGAGTATCTATTATATCATATATAAAAGTTTTATAGAAGTTGAATAAAAGGTTTATGAGTAATAAATAAATGAATTCAGACTCAACCTTTTGTCAGGGTACTGTACAATGCAACCTCAAACTACTCCAACTTTTGGATTTTTGGTGAAACAGCTTTTGTTCACATTCACAAGGAAAAATGCAAAAAACTAGATCAACATGCCTTGATTTGTAAGTGTGTAGGTTATCTCTTAAACAATGCTGGTTTCCTTTTTTGGCATGAAGAATAAAACACCTTTTTTGTGTCAACTATGGCTGTTTTCCCTGGTGACCGACTTCCTGCTCATATAGCTTCTTATCAACCACCACCATCCAAGGGCTCTCTGGGTCATATACTCAGCAATATGAAACTAGGTGATTTCAAGGATGAAGAAACACTTCTTTCCCAAGAAAAAACTGTACATGAAACTGTGAAGAAAGGTTCGTCCCAATCATCTGTTATCCCCAGAGCCCATTTGCATGCTATGATCTCACCTGATAGCCATAATTGGGACCAAGCATGCAAGAGAGAACTGTTGAATATGAAAGATATGGATGTTTGGTATGAAGAAAAGCTTCCTCCTGGTTACAAACTTACCAATACGAAATGGGTCTTCACTATCAAGAACCCTTCATCCAAATCACCAACCTAAAAAGCAAGATATGTGGCCAAAGTTTTTTTACAGCAGTATGGTATTGATTTCACTGACACTTTTGCTCCCACTTCTACTTCTTCTTCTCAATGTATTCTTCTTACACTTGTGGCTTATCACAAATGGCCTGTCAAATCTTTTGATGTCACCACTGCTTACCTTCACAGTCCAATTGATGAAGCAATTTGGGTCCATCCTCCTGAAGGTTACCAGCTACATGACATTGGCAATTCCCTACATTTAAAAAAGGCCCTCTATGGTACTAAGCAAGCAGCAAGATGTTGGTGGCTCCACATTTCCAGCAAACTGGATACTCTAGGGGATAATGCAATTCAATTTAATAAGAGCCTCCATGTTCTTAGAAAAAAGGGATGTGTGGGTGTGATTTGGATACATGTTGATGATGTTATAGTTACTGTAAGTATTGAGGAGGTGTTGAAGGAGTTGGAGGGTGGTTTGGATGGAAGTTTGAAGGTAAAGTGGAATGATAATGTGGATGGTATTGTAGGAGTTTCTATCAAAGAAGTTACAGAAGGTTTTAATCTGAACAATTTTCAACTCATTGACAAAATTCTACAGACTCATAACCCCTCTGGAATAACTACAAGATTTCCCCTACCAAAAAACCTAGAAATCACCACAGCCAAGAATGAAGAGGTAGCTATTGATAAAACTAAATATCTCTCTATTCTAGGTGCTCTAATTTATGTGGCAGTAGCAGCTAGACCAGATATATCATTCCCTGTCAACTTTTTAGCATGCTTCTCATCCAAACCTACTGCCACTCACTGGATTTCTCTCAACCACCTACTCAGATATGTTTAACACACCACCACCCTCTATCTTCACATCAATCCTGACTGAAATTCTCCGCTTTAACTCCTTTCTTTTTTTGATTCCGCCTGGAACAAAAAATAATTCTCCAGAGCTCAAAGTGGACATCTCCTTCTTCTCAATTCTTGCCCTATTGTGTGAACATCAAGACACCAATTGACAGTTAGTGATTCATCATGCACTGCTGAATATGTGGCACTTGGTGGTATTATGAAGGATGCCATTTGGATCTCAAATCTTCTTAAAGACATATTTCCCAATATTCTCCCAATCAAAATATTCTGTGACAACAAAGAAGCAATTGCCAATGCAAAAGACAATCCAGGAAACAAAAGGACATGGCATGTGGATAGGTGTTTCTATATTGTAAATGAACAGCTCTTCCTAAAAAAAGCAAATATGGAATGGGTTACCAGAGCTCAAATGCATGCAGATATACTCAAAAAATCACTGGGACCATCTCTGACAATGCTTAGTGTAGTTGGGCGTCAGTGGAAAACTCTGAGAAGAATCATGATATGCATTACTTTACCTGTAGTTGTGATTCAGTGGCAAACTCCAAGAAGAATCAGAGTTTTCTAGACACTCCATCTACAGTTTTAATACCTCAATCATGTGGTCTCCAGGTATACTTATGACTATGTACATAAAAGTCCCCCACTTGGGTACCACGGTGAATAAACTAAAGTTTTGTAAGTTATGTGAAATGAAGAGATGAGGAGAAAATTAAAGAGGAGAAAAAGAACTATGTGACACCCAGATTAAATTGCTTATCAACAGTAAGAACAGGGCCTACATTTTTTTAAAATATCCCCATATTTTTCTGTACCTGATACCCATTCTAGTCTCATATTCCCTTTATACAATTGCTCATTAACTATGAAAAAATATCTATCAGAGTGTCTAGTGCGTTTATTCGAAGGATTATTTTTGGCTGATGATAAAAAGCTTTTGTTATCACAGCGGAGGATAACACTGTCTATAGGGCCACAAATATCAGTCAGAAGGTTAAAAATACAAATACTATCTTTGGTTGCAAGGCACATCACAATGCACTCTTCAAAACAAGTCAAGTAAGCTACCATTGCTTGTCTTTTAGAGGACCACAGTATAGGACAGCCATTCAAATAAACTATATGACCACTGGTGGATCTTGCCCATTCAACTCCCCATGTGTCAGAGAAAGTCATCAGAGTTGGTTTCTGGGTGGATTGTGGATATAGGCACAGCTTTAGATCATGGGTGGATTGTAAATATCTTAAGAGATGATTGAGGGCTTTCCAGTGTGTATCTAGGGGTTTTGATGAAAAGCAGGTTAGAAAATTGACCGCATAAGATATATCTGGACAAGTGGCTATAGCTATGTAATTGAGACTACCAATTATGGACAGGTAGAGCATAGTTTTGACACCTATATCATCAGGTTTGGCCAAACTAAGATCAGAAGACATTGGTAATGGGGTTTTGCTTTTGAGACCCCCTGGGTTGTGCTATTTTAAGATCTTGTCAATTAGTCTATGACAATCTAGTTCAAATCCTCATTCCATGTTATTGACTCTCATTCCAGCTATACTGTCCAATCCTTCAGACCATTTTACCTCTAGCCCCCCATTCAGCCCCAATTCCAATTTCTCTAAAATATCATCATTTCTACCCCTCACTACTCTTTTGTCTACGTGAAGCCATACTATACCTGTGTTGTGGGTATCTTTGAGAATGTAAAGGCTAGTATCATATTGGCTGGCCACAAAACCTAATGACTTAAGTTTGTCAGCAATGTGCAGCCACCAGCACCGCGCTGCTTGTTTTGTACCATAAAATGCCTTATTCAACTTAAGAACATTACCCAGATGAGTCATAGACATCCCAGGAGGAGGTTCAATCCATAGGTCCTCATCAACTTTGCTATGTAAATAAGCTGCTGTAACATCAAATGATTGTACTTTCCAGCCAAACATTGCTGCTAGGGTAAGAAAAATTCTTTGAGATGCAGATGTAGAAGTAGGTGCAAATTTATTGTTATAATCTATGCCTTCACGTTTTTTGAAGCCTTTGGCAACAAACCTGGCCATTAAATTTTAAAGGTGGGCCATCTGGAGAATTCTTCATAGCAAAAACCCACTTTCCTTTAAGAGGAATAGTACCAGGTGGAGGAAATACTTCAGACCACACTTTCAGACGTGACATATTTTCATCTCTTCTTAACAAGAAATGCACCATTCAGAAGCTTCTGGAAATTTCATTGCTTGATTAAAGGTTGATGGGATAGAAATTGGTGTTTGTGCTGTGGCTGTCTGCAATGATTGAATAGAGAGATCTTGTGCATCTATGGTTTTTTCAGCTGTAAAGTCCCCAAATGAAAGGGAGTTCAAAATTTTAGTTAAAGAACCTTTAGATGGAGGAGTGGGTGATTGTTTGGAAATTTCATGAGAATCTTGTGGTCCACCAGGAAATTTGGCCATGGCAGATTCAAACATTCAGCCGGATTCTTCATGCCAAAATAGCCATCCATAATTGTTTTGTGAGTAGCCAAAAATTCTGCACTCAAGTGCACAATTGTCTAATTTTGATCTGATTTCTTTATGGACATGCACAAAAGCTTTTTCACCAAAAATGTGCATATTGTGGAAATTGGGTTTGGTACCAAAAACCATCTCAAGGGGAGTAGATTGTTTTATTTTGCTGTTTGGTAATTGATTATGAACAAATGAAGCCCACTTGTATGAGAGGCCCCAGAAGCATTTTGGTAGCCCACTGGCCAGAAGTGATGTATGTGCAATATTTCCAACTGTGAGATTGAACCATTCTGCAGTACCATTCTGTTCAGCATGATACAGAATTGTGACCAAATGAATTGCACCAACAGAAGATAAATAAAGTTTTATTGCATTGCTATGTAAATCACCTCCATTGGTCCTCAAAACACTAAGTTTCTTTCCAGGGCCTTTTGTTAATTTTTTGTGGAAAGTTTTGAAGGCATACATTGCATTGTTCTTGTGCTTCAACATGAACACCTCACCATATGTTTAGTATGATTCTCAAAATAGGGAAGCCCACTTATATCCACCTATAGCTTCATCTTTTATGGGGCCAATAAAATCTTCTACCACAAGTGATAACATTGATTTGGGAGCTAATTCACACAGTGCAGTAGTTTGGCATTCACTTTTAGCAATTGCACAGTCAGAACAGTCAATCTTTCCTTGAGGGCACTCTGCTGGAAGTCCTGGACCAAGATTGTGTTTAATGAGGTTTTTCAGGACCCGGCCACTGGTATGATCAAGTCGTTGGTTCCAGTCAAGTAGTGATCCTGGAGCTGTGTAGGGTCAATGTATAGAAGCTGAATTTACATTATCCATAAGGAGCATAAAGAAAGAAAGAGGTTCATTTGTCAAAGATGGTAGATAAAAGGACAATGAGGAGTGTAACATTGCATTAGAAGCATAGTCATGTTTAGAAGTATGTACAAGCCATCTCTGTCCATTGGTATCAATCTTGGCAATGAGCATGTTTTTCTTATCAATTAATAGAACAAACTCTTTTTCAGATGTCATAGAGAAATCTAAACCCCCTTTTACTAGATCAAATAAAGAAATCAATGTAGCTCTAGCTTGTGGACAAATGAATACATTTTTAACAACAATGGTACATTCTAAACCAACTATATTTAAATCCCACATAACAATGATGAATGATGGAGAACTGTCAGTTGCAACCTTGACAGGGATATGAGGTGTGACAGGTTGATAATTGGAAAGAAGAATTACATCACCAGTGAGGTGATGGGTTGCAACACTATCTAGAATAGCTTCAGAGCTAATTGCAGGAGATTCAGATTGCAATTCTACACTCTTAAGATCAATGTTATTGATGACCATTTCCAAGGCCTCCATTGAACTAGAGTCAACTTCAATTATATTGGTGCCAGTTTCAGACATTCAAAAACATACTTTGCTATTTTGGTCAGGCAGTGATTGCAAAGATTTATCAAGATTGGCAATTTGTTGTTGAAGGTCATAGTACAGTGTCCTACCAAAAGTCTGTGAACGGTCTTTTTTTGATTTCACTCACTCAATATTGCTCAGGAAAACTTCTAGTTTTGTATTCTGGTTCAAAAGCATGTTTCTAATCAAGATAAGCATATATAAATACTAAATCACTATGATAACATAAAAATTAAATTGAAATCCAAAAAGCAAATTTTTCAGCTACCGTAAATAATCTTTTAGCCAGATGAAATACATACCATTAGATAGCACAGACATCATAGAATGTCTCCCCAAAAGAAAATTTCAAAAAAAAAATATTAAATTTTTTTTTTTCAAAAATAAAATAAGTCCCCTCCCCTCTCCTCCACTCCTGTAAGCTACCAAAAATTTGATCCTCCATGGTTATCTATCACCATTTTCATCCTTGAAGGCATTGAGTTAACTAAATTTTCTAATTGAGTTATTGGGTAGTTGTCCCAAGCTTTTTTTAATGGTTGTTGCACTTTGGTCACATTTTTAGGCTGGTATTTATCTTGAACATCACATTTGAGAGCTTTCCAGACATTCTCAATAGGATTGAGGTCTGGAGATTGAGCTGGCCAGACTATCTTCTTAATTTTATGTTCTTCTTGGAAAGTTTGTGATGCGAGGGCTTTATGCACAGGGGCATTGTCTTCCATTAAAGTTAGAATATGTCGGGGGTTTAAGTTGACAGAGGTTGCGACTCTGAAGCTTATGAGGATGTCCAGATCAGGGAGCTGTTTCAAAAGTGCCTCCTTCATTCCAATTTTTGAAAAGGTTAGACACAGTTGAAGGTCTTAAATCAGAAATTTTGCAGATTCTCCAATTTGGCACATCCCCCCTGAATAAACCAACAATTTGCCACTTTGTCCCAGATGAAAGCTCAGTATTTTTTTCACAACATCTTGACATCTAAAGAAAAAAAATTATATATCAGAAAGGAAAGGAGGAAAACAATAAAAACAAGATATGTTAGCAGTGTTGATAAGGCAAAAAAATTTTTATGATTGTTGTGTGGTTGTTGAAATGAATGTGAGAGCACAGTTGGCGTGTGAAATATGCAAATTTCAAAAATGCTACTTACAGGAGTGGAGGAGAGGGGGGAAATTATTTTTTTTTTGAAATTTCCTTTTGGGGAGACATTCTATGATGTCTGGGCTATCTAATGGTATGTATTTCATCTGGCTAAAAAATTATTTATGGTAGCTGAAAAATTTGCTTTTTGGATTTCAATTTAATTTTTATGTTATCATAGTGATTTTGTATTTATATATGATTATCTTGATTAGAAACATGCTTTTGAACCAGAATACAAAACTAGAAGTTTTTCTGAGCAATATTGAGTGAGTGACATCAAAAAAAGACCGTTCACAGACTTTTGGTAGGGCACTGTACATCTTTAAGGCTGGGTTATAGAACACAGATTGAGCATAGTGAGGGCAATCTTGATGAACATTTTTTGTTGAGTCACAGTCAAAACATTTCTTCTGGGGGTTAGGAGGACAGTAGGAGTCAACTGGGCATTGGAAAATAAATTTTTGTTGAAGAGCATTAAGTTCAACTGATGCTACATTTGGTGATTCATGGGCTTGTTTGACTGGCAAGATGTTTGTTTCTGCCATCAACATTTCTGTGAGGAAGTCATCAAATGAAATAGTCAAGGCATCTTGGCATGACTAAATTGCTCAAATAACATCAGTTGAGAGATCGGCCATTGACAGTGGCAGTAAAACATGAGCCATGATTCCTTTCACTGATGAATTAGTAAAATTGAAGCCGGTACGAATGATAGCATCTAGCGTTTCAGTTACTTTCTTCCAGTGTTTGGTGACAGAGAGAAATGGATTAGATAGAATATAAATCAAAGATTTAAATAATGAGAGAAAAGAGGTGTGGTTTGCTCTTTTGAATTTCTTGTAAAGTACCAGGTAAGCAGCTCTACAGGAGCAATCTGGATCAATCAGGTGTTGTAGTGTTGTTTCAATTGTGTTGACAACAATTATTCTTGCCATGCAATCAGCAATATCTCCTTCAGATCCAGAAATGTCACTCAAAGCATAGGATGACGACCCTACATAATTTGTCATCACAGATCGGATTTTCCAATACCAATCATACCAATTGGATCCTTCAGCTTTCAATTTTTTGACACCATTGGTCGCTTTGGAAACACCGGCAAGAGCTTTACGACATTGTTCAATATCTTCCAGGGACATTGGAGGTCTATGAGTTTGAGCCTGATTGGAAGTGGAAGCTTTGGGCATTGTAATAGGTGGTTTGGGTTTTAAGGAAAAGGGTGGTGGAGAATGGGTGGGTGAAGGGTTGGATGATGGGGTGGTAAAATTGGGTGCAGGTCCTTTGGATCAAGTATGATGGGGAAATTTGGACATAAAATGGAGAGGTGAAACCAAATTGGTGTATTGGTTTAGTCAGGTAGTGAGGTAGGAGGAGAATATTAAGATAGAGAGGGGCCAAATCCGTGTATTGGCAAAATTTTGAGTGGTGCCACCTCGGTGTAATGGCAGAAGGAAGTTTTTAACATTGGACAATATGTCACACAGGATTCGAGTCTTGTGAGTATTTGCTTTACTTGTTTAATGATGAGCGCTATAAGGGACCATAACCTGTAGTTGGGCGTCAGTGGCAAACTCCGAGAAGAATCAGAGTTTGCTAGACGCTCCATCTACAGTTTTTATACCTCAATCACGTGGTCTCTAAGTATACTTATGACTATGTACATAAAACTTAGAAGGAAAGATGTCTGTATGTGGTGATGGGGTTATTTTCTCTTTCTTTTTCTTGCTTTAATTTTTATTTCATTTCATTTTGTTTTATTTTATTTTGCCTTTTTTTTTACTGTTTATGGAGTTGGTAATATGTGAATGGGGGGATATCAGTATATTTTTCATAACTAAGTGGGGGGGATGTTAAGTCACTAGGACTATGTACTTAGTTATGTGTGCAAATGTATATAGTCTGTAGTCGCGGCGTCCCCTGTTCTCCGGTTCTTTCCGAAGTTCTATAGGCTGACACCGTGCTACAGGTAAAGTAATGAATAATCTTGGTTCTTTCCGGAGTTCTACAGGCTGACACCGTGCTACAAAAGTATCTGATATATCAATGTATTGAGCGAGTGAGCCTTGCTGTGGTTTTCGCTACTAACTCAATGGTTTCTGTTCGCCACTTTTCTGCATATTATTTCTTTTTATTTTTCCAATAATTAATTTCCCCTTTCGTTCAAAGAATAAATGTACCAAATGAAAAAATATGGGGGATAAAAGTTAGAGATCAGTCATTTTAAAATCACCTTGTTTACATTAAACGGCCATGATTATTTTTTCATATATGGGATATCTTGCACCAAAAACTCATTTTTAATGATAGTTAAAGTTCAATCTGGATCCGTCTTTTTGAGATAAGCACTATGTTTCAATTAATGGTGGAATTCTCATTTTCATACCTCCTAATATGATTAAGTAATAATATATCCTAAATTGCTAATGCTAACTCTTAACTCTACAAGCAGAAAAATTCAAAATTAATCAAATTACAACACTTAAATTCCAAAATAGATTTAAATCACAAATATGAATTACCTTTAGGAACACTTGTAATAAACCACTTGAACATCTTCTTCTTTTGACTATTTTGCTCACCTATGCTCAGTGCACACATTTGCAAGCTCTAGCTATATTTTTATGAGCCTAATGGAAGGGGGGGGGACGTTAATCAAAGTAACTTCACAGATGCTTTCAGATCATTTATCGCAAAAACATTTGATTACGAGACCTACAATGTATATAGATAAAATTATTTAAGGAAAGTAGCAGAGTGCAGAAGAATGAAGACATTCAAAGCTGACAAATTCTTTGAAACCCACACATGCCATCACTTTTTTCAAAGATCTTGGACGCCTTAATGATTTTTTATGGCAGCGATCAGGTTCAGTTAGATTACTTGGTAAGTGTATATAGTTAGTGTCTGGAGACCCGCCTGACCGATCCTCGTTCCTATCGGAGAGTGGAAAAGGCCAGGCTGACAAGGAGTGGGATTTGGCTACCGGCGCTATAATGTTCTTTTTATAACGCTAATTATCAAGCCTTACTTATCTCATGCTCAAACTCAACTACAAACCCTGTACAAATACACTTTGTTGCTCTGCTTTTGTTCATGGACTGTAATTTCGATAATTCAACAAATAAGATAAAAAAAAACGATAAATTTTGTCCAACAATAATTGCCTGGACAATCACAATTTTTGCAAGTTTTAAAGCTTCTGTTGACATTAATCTTTCGGTAACATGTCTACATTCTCCGCTTGATCGAATCTTGGTCTTTTTTTCCTTTCGTTGATCGTTTGAGCATCTGGTGCATTGGATTCCTGGTCACATCGTTCTGTTACAGGTGGTAGGATTGATTGATCAAGCTTTACAGTACCATTGACAATAGCCGTCCACATAGCTTGATTTACCCCCATCAGTTGTCCCACTTGTCCTCTTAATATATCAACTTCCTTCTCCAAATCACCCAATTTCAAACTGGGTGTTGAACCTTCGTCATTTGAAGGTACCGTTGATTTAGAGTTTTGGATAATGGTATCGTAATCATCGGGATCAATAACTCCAAACAAATGTAACATGTTGTTATCTTCCAAATTTTTAAACGTCAAAGGATCATTCAAGGGCTTGATTTTCAGGAGAGCATATCGAGATGAATCAGTTTTATTTTTTCCGACTTGTTGGCCGATGGTCCGACTAAGGTGCCCGATTGGTCTCGGTGTAATTTTGGTAGCAGATGAATCATTAAAGGCATTCAGCAAAGTAGCTTTATCTGATGAATTAGTAGTAGCAGTCGAATTTGGCAGATCATAAGGCATAGGAAAAGTCATCAAGAGTGTGATTGGATCATCTTTGACGACTCGAGGGATGGTTTGCTGCATGAGTTGTAAGTGCGGCAAAGAAAGATGAAGGACTTTCCCAGAAGCAAGTCCACAAAGCAAATAATTCGAAGAGTGGGCGAGATGCAGCGCAGTTATTGGGATCGATTCGGGTGAAGTGTATGAGATGGAGGAACCATCAGTAGCTTGCTGAAGTTCACCAGTAGGGGCGTGCACTCGTGAAACTCCCCCTCTGTTTGCGCCATGAGAAGGCCGAATGAATAAGGGAACCATTGTTATCGTAGACGCAGCGGGTACCGAAGAGGTGGAAACAGAGCTGGAAGCATAAAAAAATCGTTCCAAAGGATCAACTGCTAAATGATGGACTGGGGCAGAAAACACGAAAGTCGATAAAAGAGGAGATGAGGGATAAAGTGGTGACCATATCTAAGGAGACCGGAAATAAAAAATGCAAGTTTCAGTTAAATTTGATGGTGTTTGAGGCAAAATCCTATACCTTCACTGTCATGTCCAAGCTTGCAGTAAAAACTCTGAAATCGGGGAACACGCCGCCCGATACATGGATATCTGATATGGGTAATGAATGGCCTGATAAACTGGTGTAAGGAGATGGAGGGCGAACTACATCAAGTGCACGATTGATTACACTAAATAACGTGAACATTGTAAATATTAAATCAATAAGCTTAGATCATGACATATTTAAAAATCAGAAGACATTTACGATGGTATAGACCAAATGAGAGCCAATGAGTCTTCACTGGCACTGACTAAGGTGGATTCTTCACTACTGAAAGCAAGACAAGATACTGCACGATAGTGAGCATCAAAGCTGGCTATAAGTATCCCAGTACTAAGCTGAATTAGAACAAGCAGCCATGAATACACAAGTAGGCAAATCCAAAATATGGCCAATTGAAATAAAAAAAAAAGTAAGTACCTCCCAAAGGGTGATTGAACCATCAAAAGATCCAGCAGCAAGATATGTCGCTGTAGGACTAAGCGCAATGACAGCTATGCGACCTGGAGGAATCAGTTTTATAGAAGGAGTGGGTTTTGAAAAAGACTGCCAAGCAGAAATGCCAGATTTTCCATCTTTTCCTGTGAGAGTGACAAGGGTTGAGCCAATGAAGGGGTTTCTGGCAGGGACACAAGCAGTTGTTTTACGTGGAGGAAGGGGGGATGGAGTAGAAAGTGTATAAGAAGAACCAGGTGGAGCTTTAAGTGCACCTACTGGAAGAGAACTGTGGAGATGATGAAAAGAAAGAGTGGGAGAGCCATCTGGGGAAAGTGGAAGAGAGCTCAAGAGGATCATATTCTGATTATCAGTCAGAAGGCAATAATTTTAATTGTTGACAGTGTTGATCACCAGGGTGACAAGACAGATGCTAATGAGTAACAAAAAAGAAAAAATAATTGAATTCTATACACAGAAATAAGGGTATAGAATACAACTTGGCAGATATAATATGTCAAAAGTAAGAGCCCTAGGGAAAAACTGAAGATTATATTCTGAAAACTTAGTTCATGCAATATGTAAATGAAAAATGAATATACACTTCAATTCCCAACAAAGCAAAATATAAAAAATTGTATAGTTTTCACACCATGTCAAACTGGCAGTATATAAGCCCTCACATTGAAAGTCTATGTCATTCCTATGCATATAGGCCAACTCAACATAGTAGCATGATATAAGAATGAAACATTAAATGCATACTTCCAATTTCAGTCTTGCAGCTTTATGATCACCTTCTTGTCCAGAGAATAGAGCTATTAATGATTGTTTTGAAGTCTCAAACCCCAAATTTCCAACAGTAAGTTTTTTTAACCCTTCTCTTTGAAACTTAAACCTATTACTATTATAATTGTCCACTTGCACTATAAGAAACTTTTTTTGAGGAATGTGGAAAAAAGAAAAGATTTAAAAGAACAATTGAAGACAAAAAGATTGCATGAGGTAATGGATAGGGAAATAACCATATTCAACATCATTTTATGGACTTTGACAATCCTTGGCACTCATTATTTGGCAAAATTGATCCAATAGTAATCAAATAAAAATCCACATTGTTTCTTCTGCTGTTCTCCTTTTCACTTGTGATATCCAGTTAGATGTAAGCCTTCAGTCAATTGGAAATTAAAACAAAGGTGTAAAAGAGATGGAATTATCAAACAAAATAAAAGAAGACAAAGAATAGAAAACAGATGAAGAATGGATGTATTGATAAGATAATGACTGTAGAAAAGATGAATACAAAGTGAGGAAAAATAAAAATAAAAATACACAAAATCAGCCAGAATTAGTCATCAGCCTCTGTGCAGTGGGGGGACTGAAATTTTCACCTATTGCATGCATAAATTTGTTGTTTTCTCCTTTCAAATCTGTCTTTTTTACTACCTTAATCACCACAACATCTTTCAATTTTTTGTCTATTTTTCTATTTGATTCTTTGTATTTCTCTCTTTTGAATGGTAAACTTCTTTTTTTTTCCTTACAAAGCTTTTTGATTTGGAAGCTGACAAAAATTGGTCTTCATATGACAGTTTAAAGAAATAGCAAACAGCATAGGAAATTTCAATGAAAGGCATATATCAAAAGAAAATCAATAAAAAATCATCTCAAATTTTTATAATCTCAACTTGACCACATTAAAGAATTGTGTCACTAATAGTGCCAAAAGTTTACTGCTTAAAGAGTCCCTCCTTCCATATGAAGCAAAATTTGAATTTTGACTTGTTCATCTTAATAGGTTTATACCCATCTTTTCATTCTTTGTTTGAATTTAACCAAAAGCTTATTTGTTTCTAAATGTGTTTTATTTAATTTGAGGTATGTTGTCACCAGTTTCATCATCATTGTTTCTGGTTTGAAAACTGACATGTTGGTGATTTTTCTTTCTTCTTGGGTTTTATATTTCTGGCCTCAGATAATTTTTCAACTCAATTTTTTTGACTGCATAGATTTCTGAAACTCAATGGAAAGCAACTTGATTGTTTTAATTTTCCTAATTTTTGTTTATTAATGTTTTAATCTTTTCAACAGATTTTTTTGCTGGAATGTTTTATCCATCCCACCACTTTCATTAGGGAAAAGTGTGGTTATGGCATATTTATTGTCAGTTTCAAATTTCACAAATTTTCCAATTTTTTCAATTTTTTTATTAAAATGTTATAAATTTTATTTGATATTAGTATGAATTTAATCCACATGGTTGTACAAGTCAGAAAATTTGTGGGTCTTATGCATGTAGAGTGAGTAGCTTCCATAATATGAGAAAGAAAAAAAGTCAAAAACATTTGTCCCCCAAGTGTACAGTACCCTGCAAGAAGTTCTCACAATTTTGTGGTGGTGGGAAAAGGAAAGTATGCAAAAATAATTGTGAATACTTTTTTCAGGTTACTGTAATGTCCCCTACCAAATGACTGTGAACAGCATTCACCACACAATATGGGGGGCGGACTTGCTAGTGAGTCTGAAACCTTGGACCCAAACTCACCACAGATTGAAAACACATTGAACTATTGATAAAGGAAACATACAATCAGGGATGAACACCACTCAGCAGAAAAGTTTTAGGTGGGTGTTCAAGTAGAGTTCAGTATGGGTTCAGTCTGAGTTCCATCTGATTTCAGGTCGAGGACTTGCTAGCAAGTCCACCCCCTATATTGTGTAGTGATTTTTATGCATTTTGAAAATTTAAAACTGAAATTTCCTTTGATTTCACTATTCTGTTTATCTTCTCATGAAAACCATTTACTTATTCTGATCCTTTTTCTTTTTCCATACTTTTTTTCCAATCCCTACCTTTATCACAGCTTCATACATCAAAGCCAAAATTTTTACTTTCATGGAAACACTTCCAAAGTCTTAAATGTATGTAGCTTAACTTTTGTCACCTTACCCACATTCCTCAAAGCCTTATCCTACCTCATATCTACCTATACTCACTGATACTTCTACCCCAAATCATTTTTTTGGGTCATCCTTGCATTCCAATAGTAAATTTTAATGAAATTTTATTATTCCCTTGGAATGATTAGAAAATTTGAGAACCATGTCTCTTAGGGGGAATCAACACAAAATTAATTATATTTTACAATAATTATTTTTTAAATTTTACTTTTGAAAAGGCATTATGTGATATCTGGGCTATGTTCAGGTAAGTATGTTTCCTATCTAAAAAAAGTTTTGGGTGTAGCTAAAAAAAATTGCTTTTTGAAATTTTAATTTTTTTTCATGTTATTTCAATTATTTTGTATTTTTATTATGTTAGATTTATTTCAAACATGCTTTTGTGCCAGGATACAAAACTGGAAGTCTTTTATATTGATATTGATAGCAAAGGGGGGAAAATCCCTGAACTAGAGTTCTAGTTCAGGTTTTGGTTGCAGGGTATGACTCTGGTTCTGATTTATGGAGTGACCCTGTTAGACTCCACTATATTTTTTTTGCTTTTCTGAAATTGTAATCTCCTTGGCTCATGTCCTCTTGTCTTCAAGAAACTTAAAAATAAGGCTACATAATTTTTAAGTAGACTTAAAGATTTTTTTTCATTTTTTTATGGAAAAAACAAGAAATGAGCTTTAAATCACTTAAAAGTTGAATATATGCACTATAAACTTAATAATATTGAAAATCCCCCTTTAAAGATCAATTTGTATCAATTAGAACTATTTATTTGGATATTCAAATGCATAAAAATAACACTTTTCAAATTTGATGTGTTTTTATGCCAGAAATGGCTTCTGTGTACTGGCCACATACTGCCTGCATTTGTCCCACATGAATAGCATAATTTTAAGAAAAGTTAGTGATTTCACACAATAGTTACCCCAAATTGATGCCCACTATGGGGAAACATGCCAAAATAAGTAACTGGCACTTATTTAGTGTCCTAATTTAATTATTAGTGCATTGAACTCATTATATGCACTGAATTCATTAATAACATCAAGATTGGCGCCTATAATTCACTACCACACTTAAAATAGCATATTTAATCAAGGTTTTACCCATGCAAGAGCCTTCCAAGAGACTGCATTCAGTTACCCCACATTTCACATCTTATATTGGGATTCTCAGTGGTTTCTCAGTCAATATTGGCCATATTTGGATGGAGATTTCACATAGTAACTTGGAATGATTAGCCACTTCATTTCTAATTTTAATACCCCTTAATTATTTGTATATTTAGTGTTATTCTTTCCTTTTTTAGTCTTTTATTTTGGGGTATCACATGCATATACTCTCTTTTTGGCTTATTCTTTTATTTTGATGGATTATCCCTATTATTCCAGAATTTTTAGCATGTGATATTATTCTATTTGTGTTATTGGTTACTACTTAGGCTAATGGGCATGTGTACTAGCTAGATTGAGGTTTCATTTGCTGTGTATAGGATTTTTAAACCAGGTAAAAACATCGGGAAATTATTGGGTATAAAAGGAAGGGGTTTTTGGTCTTATTTTATACATTCTTTATCATTACAATTAAACCATATAACCATTACAATTACAATACATTTCTTTTGTAATTTTAAAGTATTTGAATAGTTTTTGGATTATTATATCTATTTTTTACCAACTATAAATTGTAAACCATTTATCATTAGTGAAATTAAATTACTGAGACCCTTATATTGAGTTTCATTTTAATACTTATTGGATTAGTACTACAGTATTCATATAGGAACATTAAAATCTTCTATAAAACTAAATAACCAAGATATTCAAATCTTTGTACTTGAACTCAGCATGAAATTAATACTCTTCCAAAGCCAAAAAATAAGAGGGGCCCAAAAAGTGACATTCAATTTTTTGCCACTAAAATGCACCTAGGAATGGAATAGGGTCACAAAAATTAACTAGACATCTAGTTCACCATATCCCCCCCTTCCTGTGTAGAGTAGAATTAAAAAATAGTGTTCACAGACTTTTGGTAGGCTACTGTACATGCATACAGCCCCAGCCAAATTTAATGGATACTGTTAAAAGTTGAATAAATCTGTTAATATTCATCACATTAATAAAATAAATTATATTCATATTTCTTAAAATTTTATTTTATTTTTTACTACTAAAATTTTTTCTAAATATATGAACAATTTCTAATAGATACTTAGAAAAATTGAATATTTGAGGAACCAGAAGGAGAGCTCTAAAGTAGATGAGAGTTGTGTGAGAGGAAGGAGAAGGTGAAATTTAATAATATTCAAAAAAATTGTTTGAAAAAATTTGTTTTTTCAAAATAAAATCAACACATCAATGAGCTTTTTTATTATTTTTGTAGATTTTTTTTTGGTGAAATTCCTTATAATTTATGAAGATAAAAACTCAACAATACATCAATTTTAAAATAAAATAAATATCTTTTGATAATTTTGTAAAAATCTTTCAACCTATAGTTCACCTCATATAATTCTCATCTACTTTAGATCTCTCCTTTTGGAACCTCAAAAATTCACTTTTTTAAGCATCTTTTGAATATTAGTCATATTTTTAGAATCATTGTTGTAGTTGGTAAAATCAAAAGAAGGCACTAACAAACCTGAATATAAATTTCTGTTAATATGAAGAATGTTAAAAGAGTTGGTCAAATTTGAAAAGTATCCATCACAAAAAAAACATCTAGCACCTGCTAGCAGGTGCCAATTCCTCAATCCATTTGTGACTCAAGAATTAATCAGATTTGATGCCACATGAACTAGCATACTCAGTTTTCAGTGTGTGGTACTTCTAGAAGAATTACAGCTGAGTCAAAACTGAATCAAATCAAAGATAGGAATTAGCACCTGCTATCAGGTTCCCACATTTTTTTTTCTGGTGATTCATTACATTTAGAAAGGGGCTTTACAGTTTCATGCAATATATCTTCATTATTTATATGCATAAGATTTTTTGATTTCTCAATTTTCAACTTTCATTCAAACAACCACCATTTATTCAGAACCATTTTACACTATCTCACTTTGACTCCTTGTATCACTATCATTCATCTGGTTTTATTTTAAAAAATTCTGTTTGAAAAATTGATGCATTTGTAGGATAAAAAAATAAAACTTTATTTTGCAACTAATTTTCCACATTTATGGCTTCATTTAGGTTTAATTAATGAAAAATCTCAACCATATTGACATAAAATCAAAGATCAGAAACATGATAAGAGAAGAGCTAGCTTCATGGATCTGAAGATTAAAACTAATCAATTGTATTCATTGTGGCATCAAGTTTTCCAAATTACACAGAATGAAATAATGGTGTAAAACTCACACCAAAAAAATGCAAAGGGTGATTACTGTCAAGCAGAGGTAATAAGTAAGTAGGATAAAAGGTGTAAGTTTTTTGCCACTTATGTTAAATGTATCTTATCTTACCTATTTTCTCAAGTAAAATAAAAAACATTGGCACATATAAACTCTCACTTCAAACAAATATTCTTGAGTGAAAATAACAGAGATATAGTTGACTACTGTATTAAAGAAATTGAGTGAAAAGAACAAAGATTACTAACCTTATGAGTATTTATACAACAACCCTTATATATCTATTTAAACTTCTTTTATTTTTGAGTTTTCTATCTACTTCTTCTTTTTCCTTATTTTACTTTTTTTTCTCACTCAATGACTTATACTAGGTGTAACATACTTTTTTTTGTTGCATGTAGGGTGTTATCTTCCTATAAAAGAAGTATGAGTTTCTGAGGAGGAGAAAATATTTATATGAAATAAAATCTTGACTTTTCTTATTATTAAATCCACTGAAGTATTTAATAAATATATTTACCAATTCCTGAATTTTATATAAAGATATAAAAATTTGATTTTCTGCTATAGTTATTAACAATATTTTAATTTACACTTTATTACTTCTCAAAAATCCTTATCAAAATCAGGGATTCATTAGGGGGTTTCAGTTCTGGAAAATCCGCACTTATCTAAGTGCATATTTCTGTAGCACACTAGCCCAAATACAGGTGTATTTCAAAAGTGAAAGAAGTAACTTATTTCACTCAAATCTGAACTTTCTCGACCCAAAGTGCTGATTTCACCATAATGTCTCATTTCACTTATTTTTAAGCATCATCTCATTCATATGCAGAGCTCTGCAGCATAACACTTCATAAATCAAAGCATTGTACATCATTAACATTTTATAACATATTTGAGTTATGCCTTCCTTACTCTCAAATTGTGATAATCTACATCAAGCAATGACTTTCAAAGCTCTTGATCTCCTCTCAGACTCTGATCTTGAAAAGATTTTCTTTTTTTTATCAAAAATGGTCAGGAAATGTTACCTTCTTCCAAGAAAGCCTTGAGTACTTCATACCCCCAAGTAAACCATCCAAACACTTCTTAACTTAACTGTTACCAGTTTTAGTCATTTGTATTACTACCTTCTTTTGATTCACAAATTTTATTTCCCACTTTGATACACTCCATCATTATGCCACTAATACTCTAACATTTCTCAACACAGCTCTTTTAATTTTTTTTCATACTCTTCAAGCAATCAAGTTGCATGTATTATACTCTTGGTTTTTTAATTTTATTTTTGTATATTGACCTTTATTTTGAATTTTCAGTGAAAGTCTCTTTTTCCCTGTCTCATTTGTTTTTTTTTCACCACCTCAACATGAAATCACATATTTTCAGCTTTCACATAATTTTTCAGTCATTCTTTTTTCTTTCATCCCTCATATCCTTTTCCTCCTCTCCTTAAACATCCCTCAAATAATTTGAAGTCTATTTTTTCTCTCAACTCATCTCTCCAGGTGAGTCATTTTTTTGTTTTTATTTTGATATTTGCTAATTTTTCTTTTTTTCTTTTTTTTATCTCATTTTTCTGGTAAGTGGTTTTGTTTTTCATTTTCAAGGTAAAATTAACTTTTTTTATCTCCCTTTTTTCTTTGTTTTTTGAGCTCCATTATCCTACTCTTCATCCCTCCTTGGCATGTTCATTATCCCCCCTTTCCCCTATTTCCCTTTTTTTTGGTTCCATGTCATTTAAACACATACATTGCACATTATTTAAGCGTTTCACTTGCTCCATATTCAATTTCCCCAAATTCCAACTTCACTTATTCTCAATTTATTTTTCCTAACTTTCAATCAAGGTAAGTCTCATCTCCTTTTTTTCATACCTATATGATATCTCTTTCTTTCCATGAAAATTTCATACTTAAATATATTTAGGACTCTTATCTTGATACCAGTGGACTTGTTCCACTCCTCATGTTGTCATTGTTATTATCACTTTTCAAAATTTTGTGAAGTTTGGAAAATCACAGTCAATATTAGGGTTAGGTTTACTCAAATCTTACTTCTTTCTAAATGAAGATTCTTATAAAGCCTATCTCTCATTTGGCACTAATGGATTTGAATTTGGCTCAGTAGTTACTGAGATATTGACTTTTAAATTTAAGCCTTTGTTTCCCAATTTTACTTTTATTTATTTCATAATGCATATCATAATGTTTACATCATGAATTTATCCTTCCAGATTCCCCCAACTATCTTTCTCTTTACTTATTAATCTTCCCTTTCATCAAGATATGTTTATTTCTTTTTCTTACCATTTTCATATGTCTAACCCTTCACTCATTTTGGCTGCTCTTATCAGATCAGTAAAAATTTAATCCAAAAAATCAACAAGGTAAAAAATGAAGGTAAATGTAATAAATTTTATAAAACATTAGGTAGATCAAAAAATTATGGGTATTTTTAAATTCATCAAATATTTATTATTCTTTCATTAATTTTTAATAAATAAATCTTATATTTCAATTTACTAAACTAAAGTCATGGGCCAACAACCTTCTGTTGTATAAAAAGTAATCATGACAGCATTATGGGTCTCTCTAGCCTATACATGTGGAAATTCCCAAAATTAGTTTCTATACTTGATCTGAATTTTGACCTGAGGAATTTTCATTACTTTAAAACTAGTAAATTTGACTTACCTTATCTATTTATTTATAAATTCATGGAATCATATTAAATCCTGATGAATTGCACCCCTTACTTCAACAAAATGAAGGGGAGGGTATTGCCAAATTTTCCAAACAGACATAGAATTTTTTTGTATCAGCTCTATTTAGAAGTGCAAATTGATGGTGAGTTGATAAAAGTATGTTGGTGATGAGGATTTTCACTCAGGTGTCAGCATTATTTTACCATCTGAAATTCCAAAAGTGTGATATTTTAGAGTCCAGTAATGAAAAATGGTGTTGTCAGATTTTTGATAATATTAAAAAGAACTATTAAATTTGAGAGGACACATGACATTGAGCTTTTTTGAAACAGTAGAAATTCCATTCTCCAAACCATCATCAATACCAAAGCCAGTGGAAGTGGAAGTGAAATGAGCCTTTTTATATTTTGATTGAAAACTTTTAAACCTCTCCTTCATTTCCTTAGGATTTATTTTTTAGACAATCCTATAGTGCTAGCTATAGGCCTTGACCAAGGGTATTGGAGTAAAACTGGAAAGAAAAACCCCTGTCTGTTTAGAAAAATAAAGTGAGATTTGCCTGATACAGTAAATTGGTTCCTGTTTGCTAAAGCCCCTTTTCCAACACACTTGACTGCCTGATCAGCCAAGAAATTAGTCCCCAGAAAGACAACCAAACCAAAGAACTGAAATGTAGACCAATTTCCACACCAGAGAAAGAAATGATACTTGATGTAGGTTGCAAATCCACACCAGAGACAGCAATAATACTAGATATAGCTTGCAAGACTATACCAGAGAAACCATTTGCCAAGTTAAGTTAAATGAAGAGCTCACCTTGCAAAAAACACAGCCAATTGTGGCCAAAAATGGTGAAAACTGAGTAGGAAACAGTGATCTAATTACCAGATGGTTGTATGATGATTAAAGTTGCCCCAAACTGTCTTATTCACTATGTACACACAGACCACTATCTAAGAGCCCATGCACACCAACAAATTTGGCGTTCTTGACCGCCAAATTGCATAAAACCCCTCTAGCACTGAGGCGGCTGGATCACCCTGAAGTCAGAAAACCACCAAAAACCCCCAAAAATACCCAAACTATTTAGAAAAATCTACTACAACTACTAAAACCTTTAAAACATGTAATTATGCTATAACAACATTGAGACATAAAATGTAAAGAAAAATTAGCTTACTATAACAGTACTAAGCACTTAACCCCTAAGACTTAAGGTTATCCTGTAAAACACAAAAAACAAAATTAAACAGCTATCTTTTTAAATGAAAAATGAGAAATTATCCCCTTAGTACTTAGAATATGAAAAATGTCATCAAAACATAAAATATAGAGAAAAACTGGGGCTATCCAATGGTAGTATCCACATCCCTGTAGTCCCAATAATTTCTGAGTAAATTCAGAAAAACACCTAATTATTAAACATTGCCATTTAAGGCATATAAAAACAACACCAAATAAACCAACAAAGGGCTTGGCCAGTGTTGGAAGACCACAATTTCAATTCTCCCTTTTGTTTTCTTTTTTACATCATTTTCCATCAACAAGAAGCCACTGAACTTTGATGAAGGTGGACTTCTAACTACAAATACATGCATCATAATTTGATTTAATTTTGAGGATGTTGATGATGATATAATCTTCCTTTTTTACCTTTGCAGACTTTGATTTTCATGTGAGGGGCTTGCATTATGGGAAGACCTTTGTGATGAAGCATTTTTTGAGTTGCCTTTTGAGTGTTAGATTTTCTGGGAGGCATTATGAAAGTGGTATCACTGCACAATATTTGGGCAAGACTTTCTAGAAAGTCCTCAACTTGAAGCCAGATGGAACTCAGATGGAACTCAGATAGAACTCAGACTGAACTTTTATGGAACTCTTAGTGAACTGTGATTGAAAACCAACTTGAACTATTGTAAAAACATAGCTGAATTTTTGTGGTATCATAATGAAAGTGAAAAGAACTCATCTTAAATTTTGAATGAGAATAGTTTCAGTAATCATTCCAAAGACTTTACACCTTAAGCACATAATTTTGAATCAGTATTTTAAATTATAGTTCAAGATGGAGCTAAAACCTCATTTAAAACTTTCAATTTTTCAAGTGATATTTCTACCATAATTTATTATTTATTTAAAATAGATTAAAACATATTAAACTCATATTTAAATCTTTAATATTGTTTGAAAAAAATCACCAGAATTTTTAAAACTATGCATTACAGAGAAATATTATAAATTTAATTTTTTTTGATTTACTTTTTGATATTTTTCAGTCATTTAACATTATTTTGAGTCAGGAAAAATGAAATTGAATATTCACTTGCTGAGTGGTATTCAGAATGTAAATGTAATTTGATAATTCATATATATAATGAAAATAATTTTGAATATTCATCCAAAGAAAAAGATGCATAAAAAATTTATATTGAATATGCATATACAAAATTTATATTAAATATTTATATGCAATGAAATAATAAATATTCCCACAAAAAATTAAATTGTGTAAAAATATTAAAATTTATACTGAATAAAATATTTAAAAAAATTCAGTATCAATTGATTTTATGTTACAATATGTAATTTTTTAAATTGGTTATATTTTATTTTATTTTATTATATTTTAATACAGTCATTTTATTTAATTCATTACCTTAAATTAAATCAAATTATATTATATTGTATTGTATTGTATTGTAATGTATTCTATTATATTGAGTTGTATTTGGTTATGTATTATAAAATTTTATTTCATTTTATTAGAATTTTATTCTACTTTATTGCACTTTCTTTACATTACTTTTCAAAATATATAATAATGATTTATTTTGTTTTATCTCATTTTATATTATTTGTATTTATCTTTTTTAATACTAGCTATTATACTCATCTATCTGTCTTTTTTATATTCAATTGCATTATAATAAGTCTTAATGTAACTTAATTCATTTTATTACATTTGTTAGATGCTGTTGTATAGCCATGTAGAAGCATTAAGTGGGTTTAAATTGACTGGTGAACTCTGATGTACGGCCATAGATCAGAGTTCACAGGCAAGAAATTGGATGTGTTACTCTGATGTAAAGCCATAGATCAGAGTCCACATGCATAAAATGGTAAGTGAACTCTGATGGAAAGCCATAGATCAGAGTTCACATGCATCAAATTGGATGTGGTACTCTGATGTACAGCTGTAGATCAGAGTACACATGCATAAAAATGGTTGGTGAACTCTGATGTAAAGCTGTAGATCAGAGGTCACATGATGAAATTGGGTTGTGAACTCTGATCTATGGGTTTACAGCAGAGTTCACCAGCTTATTTTTAGAATTCAAAGACTGTTATTTGCACATGTAATATCACCTTTTGAAATAAAATAAGATAATAAAAATTAAATTAAGATATAAGGGAATAAAACATACTAAAATAAAACAAAACAAAATTAATTTGAATTAAATAGAATAATAGTAAGTCAAATGAAATGAAATATAATTTAATATAATACAGTATTATATAGTATGATAGAATAAAACAAAGCAAAATCAGATCAAATAAAATGAAATTATGTAAAGTAAATATTTTTTAAAAGGCATCATAAAAATTAAAGAAAAATTTAACTCATTAAGAAATATTATCAAAAAAATTAACTTTTTCATAAGCTAGGTTTTTTCAATGTAGTTGAAAGAATATAGATATACCAATGCATTAGAAGATAAAATACAGACAGACCTTGAAGCCTGATTATCTGTTTATCAATATATATAGGGGTAAATAAAATACTTCTTCATGAATAGGGATCTTATAGCTCTCATTTAAAAATAACTGAATACAAATGAGTTTAATAGGCCTCTTTATTCCCAGATACCTAGGTACTTAAATTTAAATTTCAGGCTAAGGTCAAGTACAAGGACGTGAACTAGCTTGAATAGTCAGTTGTCTAGAAGATTTTAATGGTCCTATATGAATACTGTAGTTCTAATCCACTAAGTTGTAAAATATAATCAAATATAAAGGTCTCAGTAATATAATTCTCACTATTCTTATATATGGCTTACAATCTTTATAGTTGGTAGAAAAATAGATTATATAAATTCAGATACTATTCAAAAGTCTTATAAAAGTACTAATTGATATGTATTGTAATTGGTTTGGTTATATTGGTTAAATTGTAATGATAAAGAATGAAGAAATACAACCCAAAAACCTCCTCCTTTTATACACACTGAGTTCCCCAATGATTCCCTTGATGTACCACCCAATACACAGTTAATCACGCCTCTAAACAACTAATAGACATTCCCATCAACATTCCCAGTGACCCATGACATAATTAGAAGAGTAATAACCGCCAAAATCCTGAAATAATAAGGGAAATCCATCAAAATTAAAGAAAAAGACAAAAAGAGAGTATATGCGTATAAAACAATAATATTAAGGACTAAAGGAGACTTTTTTAAGGTTAATAATAGCTTAATAATAAGGGGGATTGACTGTAGAAATAATGGGGCTAATCCTGACATTATACTACGTGAAATTCCCATTCAAAAATAACCAAAATTGACTGAGAAACCACCCAAAAACTTAAAAAAGAGCGTGAGATGTGGGGTAACTACATGCAGTTCTTGGCAGGCGCTTGCACGGGTAAATCCTTGACTAAAATTAGGCGAATTTAAGCGTGGTGATGAAATAAAGTGCCAAGAGTGAGGTTATTAATGAAATTAGTGCATATAAACAGGGTCAATGCATTATTAATTAAGCTAGGACACTAAATAAGCGCCTGTCGCCTATTTTAGTGTGTTTCCCCACAGTGGGCGTAGAATGTGGGGTAATTATAGTGTGAAAAAGCTAACTTTGCTAAAAATGAAGCTATTCACACGGGAAAAAAGCAGGCAGTATGTGGCCAGTACACAGAAGCCATTTCTGGCATAAAAAACACCAAATTTGAAAAGTGTTATTTTTATGCATTTAAATAGCCAAATCAATAGTTCTAAATGAGCCCAATTGATCTGTCAAAGCGCAATTTTGATATTCTCAATTTTATAGCGCATATAGTCAACTTTTAAGTGAAATAAAGCGCATTTCTTGTTTTTTGCATAAAACAATGAATATAACAGCTTTAAGTGTACTTAAAAATTATGCAGCCTTATACTTAAGGTTCTTAAGATTACCCTAACATATTCCAACTTAATATTAAGTACATAAGACCTATAAAAGGTGGATATATGCGTGTATATAAGGTGTTATAATGGCATTTTTTGTGTATTATCATAATTTTACTTATGTATACTATTTGTGTACTCTTATTTATTATTCCCATGTATAGTTCATGTGTTTAACATAACTTATAAGTACTTTTTACTCAGTCCTGGAGATATACAGGCTGACACTCGCCCACCCAAAAAAAACAATAAAAAAAATGATAAGTCATACATTTTATTTTATTTAATTTGTAATTTTCAGGTATTCAGAATAAATCTGTAGCATTAAAGATTCAACTTTAAAGAAATAAAACATAATAAAATATTATGAGTACTGGTTTTTTAACCCCTCAGCTGGTTGAACAGAAATTTATTTCTGTTTAAATTTTTTAAGAAGGGTGGATAAATTAGAAATTTCTTTTTCAGGTATCCATTTATCAAATTCATTTGATTTCCCTTTAAATCTTAGTAAATACTCAGTTCCTTTTTCTTTAGTAAGGATTCTTTTCTTGAGTATTTTTTCAATCTCTGCTTTTTCCACAATTTCTTCAGGTTGCTTTTTAGGCCTTCCCCTTCTTTTTGGAAATAAGTCAGGATCATTTGCATGGTAAGGTTTCAATAATGAGATAGGGAAAACTGGATGTTTCCTATCATATGGAGCATATAATATGACTTCCACTGCATTATTCCCAACCATTTTATTTACTACAAAAGGTCCTACAAAGGGATCCTTTAATTTAACATTACCTTGTAAGTTAAAATGTAGTGTTGATATGAGGACTTCATCTCCCTTTTTAAATTCAAATTCTTTATGAGATTTGTCCCACCTTTTCTTTTCATATTCAAATGCTTTTTGGATGCATTCTTCCGCATGCTTTCTACACATTTGTTGCATATGAATAAAGGATTTAGTGCCAGGGTGTATATCCAACCTTGGTAGTTTATTTAAATGATTTACTGGGGTATTTGGTACATATCCCAGCCAGAGTTCAAATGGTTTCTTCTCTGTTACAGAATGAGTTGTGCTGTTATAAGCAAATTCAAGGCCAGGAATTAATGTTACCCACTCATGTGTGAATTTCTCATTGTCTTTGTATTCTAATCCAAAGGCACAATATCTTCTGATCATGTCTTCTAGAGTTTGTATCATTCTCTCAGCCAGCCCATCAGTTTGTGGATGGTGTGCTGTAGACAATTTTAATTGACAACCTGATACTTCCATCAAAGATGTCCAGAACTCTGAAGTAAATTTAGGATCTCTGTCAGAGATTATGGCTTTGGGGAACCCAGCAGTATTCATCATCTGAGTCCACCATAGTAATGCCAAGTCTTTTGCAGATACCTCTTTATGGGTAGGGATAAACTTACACATTTTTGTTAATCTATCCACTATTACCCAGCAAGAATTGAAACTTTCTTTTCCTGCTAATGGCAAGCCAGTTACAAAATCCATGTTTATAATTTCCCATGGAGCTTTTGGCTGCTCTATTTGTTGTAACAACCCAGCTCTCTTCCCAGTTAATCTTTTAGATTTCTGACAAGAGTCACATGTTTCAATGTATTTTTGTACATCCTCTTTCATGTTTATCCACCAGGCTGTATTTTTAACTCTGGTTAATGTTTTGTTAAAGTCAAAATGACCAGCTAAGATGTCATCATGACAAGTACTCAACATTAACTCTTTCATAGAAGGTGGTATTACTATTACATTGCTTAACTTTTTCCTGTAATATATATATCCATCTTCAATTGATAGTTTACCTTTTTCCAACGCATTTTTATACTTTGGAGGCAAGGTTTTAATTAATGCACTCATGGAGGCATTTGTTGGATCATTAAGAATGGTAGATAGTTTAGACAAATCTTTATCAGATGAATAATTTTCCAATATAGTTTGCATAAACTCTTCTTCTAAATCCACTATATAAATCCCAAATATATGTATAACCTCATTTTCAGGTACATAAGCTGGGTTTTCAGCATCATTTGGCAAAGGACTTCTGGATAATAAATCCACATTTGAATGCAATGTTCCTGCTCTGTGAGTGATTGTCATTCTTCCTCTGTACTCTTGTACAGCTAGTTGCCATCTAAACATGTGCCTATTAGGTGTTTTCATGTTTAGTAATGATTTTACTGCACTGCAATCTGTTATAAGTTCAAACTTCTGGTCTTCCAGATAGTAATGAAGTTTCTCCAAAGCCCACACCACGGCTAAACATTCTAGCTGTGTGGCACCATACCTTAATTCTGTTTTTCTTAAGGTTCTGGATATATAACAGATAACTACTTCAGATAATTTTCCATTTATTATCTGTTTCTGCTGTAAAGCAGCACCCAAACCTATGAAACTTGCATCAGTGTACAAGATAAAAGGTAGGGTGAAATCTGGAAGTCCTAATATTGGAGCTGACATTAAACATTCCTTTAATTTATTAAAGGTGTGTTGTCTTTCATTATTCCAAATGAAAGCTTCATTCTTCCTGATTAATGTTGTCAAAGGGGCTGCAATGGATTGGTAATTTTTAATATATTGTCTATAATATCCACACATACCCAAAAAACTTTGAACCTCTTTTACATTTTTAGGTATCCCAATGTTTTTAATTGCTGCCACTTTATTCTGGTCAACACAAATTTGTAATCCAGATACAACATGTCCAAGTACTTTCAAGGATTGAAATCCAAACTTACATTTCTTTAATGCAATAGTCATATTAATTTCATCCATTTTTTGAAAGACTCTTTTCAGGTGATTTAAATGTTCATCATATGTCTTTGAAAACACTATGATGTCATCAATATAGACCAATAACCATCCTTCAACCATTTCCTGATGAAAAACACTATCCATCAATTTTTGGAAGACTGAAGGGGCATTCTTTGGGCCAAATGGCATTCTCACATACTTATATATACCCATATGTGTGGTTATTAATAAGTAATTTTGAGAATTTCTTTCCACAGGAATCTGGTGGTAACCCTTGTTCCCATCCAGACAGGAAATATATTTTGCTCCTTGTAAGGTAGCATGGATAGAAGCTATCCTTGGTAGAGGGTAAATATCATCTACTGTATATGTATTCAGAGCTCTATAATCACCGCATAATCTTGCCTTATCTTTTTCATAAGAGATTAATACTGGTGAAATGACACAATACTTAGGTGTTGTGTCCACTTTTTCAACAATACCCATTTCCAACAACAATTTTATATTGTCTTCAATATCTTTCCTTTTTGCAGGAGATGCTGGGTAAGGTTTCTTTTTTAAGCTGCCAGGAATATTATCCAGATCACAGCTTAAAGAGATTTTCATCTCATGGTCTTTGACCAATCCTAGTTCATTTGAGCCATGAGCAAATGCCATAGGATATGATTTAATCAATCTCAAAATATCTTCTTGTTCAATTTTTGAGAGTTGAGGACTGAAAGAGGCCTTTTGGATTTCATTTTCCAATTCAACCACTTCATTGGTGGTTCTTCCACCTTGCAGTTGTTCTTCTCTAGGAGAAATGGTATATACTGAATTTTCAGAACATATTTTGAATTTTCTTTTACCATTCACGCCTATGGTGAAACAACTGTTTGCAGGATCTAGTTTGATGCCAAATTTTGTCAATAAATCATTGCCAATAATAAACCAATTACTACAATTATTATTATCCATTACTACAAATTCACAAACTGCTCTAACATATCCATTATTATATTTAAAGAATACAGCAGTTTTGTATTTGCCAATTGGATTTAATACTGAACCAAAACCCCTCCAGTTCTTTGTCTGAACAGGTTCTAGTTTTTCCTGGTACTTACTATCAAGTTTCATTAATGCATTAAGTGAAACTACACTACCTGCAGCCCCAGTGTCAAGAATGGCATTCATTTCTTTTCCACATATGATAATAGGTGCTCTGATAGGTGTTATTTTGTAAGTATCATGAGATACATCTTTAATTATTTCAGCTTCCTCTATAGAAGTTAAAGATGTGTCTGTATGAGGTATAGCATCATTCAGGAACATTATATCCTGTTCTAATACAAATATCTCATTTTCATCATCACTGTAAGATATGTTACTCTTGCAATCCTCACTGGATTCCACATTCTCATCTTCATGATTACTAGGTTCAGAATTCTGTGAGGTTTCAATAACATTTATTCTTTTCTTACACGTGTGACCTTTAACCCAAGGTTCATTACATTTGTAACAAGTGTTATTTTCTTGTCTCTTAGGGACAAGGGGAGCTGAAGGTTTTTTCTTTTCCACTGGTAACTTACTTGTAGTAGGTTTTACCACGTCAACACTTTGTCTGTAATTACTATACTTGGTTTCATATTTGTGGTTTAATAATATCTCATTGCATATATTAATGAATCCAGAGGTGTCTCTGACAGTTTCAGTTCTAGCAACAATAATGTCTCTAACTGATATAGGCAATTTGTATATTATTTTTTCTTTCCACTCTTCATAATCCATTTTTGGATCCATAGCTTTCATGATTTTTATTAAATTCATTAAGAAGACCATGGGTTTTTCTCCAGCATTTGGATTATATCTGGCCCTTTCATACAGTCTTTGTTGAGTGATTCTAAATTTTGGGCCACCAAATTGCCTTTCAATTAGTGCCTTCCATTCATTCCAGGAGTAATTAATTCCCTCACTCAATACAGATTCAAACCATAATAAGGCCACATCTGTAAATAAAGATATTAACTTTGAAGTAACTTCTTCATCAGGTAATTTATATGAAAATTTTAAGTTATCAATTCTTTGTATGAATTGTTGCCAATCAGATTTTGAATCCCCGTCAAAAGAAGGGTACTGATCTAACTTAGGCCAGTTCTTTTGGCTAGTTTTTGCTTCCCTAACCTGAGGAATATTGAGTAATTCACTTACTTTAGAAAGATGATCATTTATTTCATCTTTTACTGATTTTATATTCTCAGAGCCCATGACACTATGTTCATGTTCCATCATTGGTTTATCCTCAGAGTGTTTCATAAAAACTGGTACTCTTTCTACATAAGAGGTATTATCCTTTATTGTTTCAGTATTTTTCAAAATGTTAGCTACTTCAATTTCTACTCTTTGTAACCTATCTTTTATTACAGGTACTTGAGTCAAAGTATCATTTACATTTGAAAAAGACAATTTTACACGTCCCTCTATGGTAGCCATAATATTCTGAGAGTGTTCTAATTTACTTTCTAAATTTCTAATCTCAGATTTTAATCTTTTATTCTCATTGATTAATTCATTATTTGAATTTTCAATAATTTTTAATTTATTGGCTGTGGTACTCAATGATTGTGTTAGCTGTAATAATACATTTTCTGTATTAATGTTTGACTCTTTTGAGAACTCTTCCAATTTTTCAATTCTCAATAATAATTTACTTATTATTTTTGATTCCATTGGATTCTCTTTTAAAAAGTATTCTATTTTTTCTGTGTCCAATTCAGAAGACTCATTATCAGGGTCAAGATTTAATTCATTTGATTCCATTTTTATATTAATAGTATTTTCCTGGTGATCAATAAAACTATTTACATTGTCCTCATGTAAAGACAAGTTTAACATATTCTGTTCAAATGAATAATCCTTTAAATCCTTATCAATAATATCCAATATTTCCTTATCAATCTCATTACCTATAAGTAATTTATTTTCAGGTTGATATAATTGATCATAAGAAGTTGGATGACTTACCAAGGTCTTATCCCACTTCCCCTGCCTCTCCTTGCCTTTCCCCTGTAAGGGTGACTGCTGGAGCCCTGCTGTTGAGGATTGTTGTAGTTTTGGGCGTACCAATCCCATTTCCATTTGCTTACAGTAATTTTTTGGTCCTCCTCTTGGGCTGGAGGTGTTGCTATGGAATTGTTGGGTGCCACTGTTGGTGGTTGAGTCTTTATGTCCACTAGAGCTTGGTTGACCTCTATGAAACCTTGAGCTGCTCTCTTTTCCAGATTGTTGATCTGGTCCACTATATTGTTGACTCTTATTGTCAAGGTGTTCAGTAGGGTGGATAGGGAGTGAACTTGTTCTTGTAAAGTATTTTTTGTTTTCTTTATTGAAACCTGCTTTAAAAGCTTTTCCCTTTCCTCCAGAGACATTGACGGAGTGTTGTTGATTATGGGAGAGTCCTGGCCCTCCATTTGAATGTCCTGTAACAGGTCTTTCAGCTCTAGGTCTTAAGTTATAAGGTTTTACCTTATTACTTACAATGTCATTGTTGTCACACATTTTTACGTGGAATTTAAAGAATTGAAAGTTTAGATATGAAAACTTCAAGAAGGAGTTTTATCAGTATTTATCAATACCACTGAAGACAATTTTATTGCTTACTTATTGGTATGAAGTGAATATTTAAGTGCCAAAAGTCAAATATGCTTTTATGTGGTCACTTGATTTAACTGGTCTACCATATGTAGCCGTGTTTTTATATTCAAAAGAAAACAACTGTCAGTATGATTCTTTCTCAATATTTAATGAATTTTACAAACCAATAAAAGAAAAGATTAAGAGTCCTGTTAAAAGAAAACAATTAATCAGTTTAATTGGTTTATTATCTGCAAAGATCACAAATTTAATTGGTCTATTGACAGACTCCCACTAAGAACAATTATATGTTAAATTAGTGGTAAAAATTTTATCTGCAAAGATCTCAAATTTAATTGGTCTATTGACAGACCCACTAATAACAATTATAAGTTAAATTAGTGGTAAAATTGTTGATTCAATATCACAATTTTATAATATAACAGGGCTTCTTTTTCTGAAATCACTATATAAGTGACCCCAACCTGTTGTAATTATCCAAATATTTCTATAGGGATATTATTTACGTGCACCTTCTTTTGAAAATTTCACTTACAGGATTATAACAGAATTCTTGAGGAAAGGTCCCCAATTGTCAGGCTAAGGTCAAGTACAAGGACGTGAACTAGCTTGAATAGTCAGTTGTCTAGAAGATTTTAATGGTCCTATATGAATACTGTAGTTCTAATCCACTAAGTTGTAAAATATAATCAAATATAAAGGTCTCAGTAATATAATTCTCACTATTCTTATATATGGCTTACAATCTTTATAGTTGGTAGAAAAATAGATTATATAAATTCAGATACTATTCAAAAGTCTTATAAAAGTACTAATTGATATGTATTGTAATTGGTTTGGTTATATTGGTTAAATTGTAATGATAAAGAATGAAGAAATACAACCCAAAAACCTCCTCCTTTTATACACACTGAGTTCCCCAATGATTCCCTTGATGTACCACCCAATACACAGTTAATCACGCCTCTAAACAACTAATAGACATTCCCATCAACATTCCCAGTGACCCATGACATAATTAGAAGAGTAATAACCGCCAAAATCCTGAAATAATAAGGGAAATCCATCAAAATTAAAGAAAAAGACAAAAAGAGAGTATATGCGTATAAAACAATAATATTAAGGACTAAAGGAGACTTTTTTAAGGTTAATAATAGCTTAATAATAAGGGGGATTGACTGTAGAAATAATGGGGCTAATCCTGACATTATACTACGTGAAATTCCCATTCAAAAATAACCAAAATTGACTGAGAAACCACCCAAAAACTTAAAAAAGAGCGTGAGATGTGGGGTAACTACATGCAGTTCTTGGCAGGCGCTTGCACGGGTAAATCCTTGACTAAAATTAGGCGAATTTAAGCGTGGTGATGAAATAAAGTGCCAAGAGTGAGGTTATTAATGAAATTAGTGCATATAAACAGGGTCAATGCATTATTAATTAAGCTAGGACACTAAATAAGCGCCTGTCGCCTATTTTAGTGTGTTTCCCCACAGTGGGCGTAGAATGTGGGGTAATTATAGTGTGAAAAAGCTAACTTTGCTAAAAATGAAGCTATTCACACGGGAAAAAAGCAGGCAGTATGTGGCCAGTACACAGAAGCCATTTCTGGCATAAAAAACACCAAATTTGAAAAGTGTTATTTTTATGCATTTAAATAGCCAAATCAATAGTTCTAAATGAGCCCAATTGATCTGTCAAAGCGCAATTTTGATATTCTCAATTTTATAGCGCATATAGTCAACTTTTAAGTGAAATAAAGCGCATTTCTTGTTTTTTGCATAAAACAATGAATATAACAGCTTTAAGTGTACTTAAAAATTATGCAGCCTTATACTTAAGGTTCTTAAGATTACCCTAACATATTCCAACTTAATATTAAGTACATAAGACCTATAAAAGGTGGATATATGCGTGTATATAAGGTGTTATAATGGCATTTTTTGTGTATTATCATAATTTTACTTATGTATACTATTTGTGTACTCTTATTTATTATTCCCATGTATAGTTCATGTGTTTAACATAACTTATAAGTACTTTTTACTCAGTCCTGGAGATATACAGGCTGACATTAAAGCTCATCATTTAAACCATATACCAGCTTCTTCATTGTTAAAACTTTTTTAAAAAATTCAAAGACATTAAATATGTTTAATGTTTAAGTTAATTTGAAGAATTCTCAGGATGAAATTTGCATTGGAAATTCAATCAGAGATCCATATATACTGAGATTAACCTTTTGATAAGATATTAAAAAAATTTTAAAAATATGATTCTATTAACTAAATGTTTTTGAAAAAAAAATTACTTAGGCAATAGAAAGATGAACATTAAAACAATATATTTAAAAAATGTTTTTGAATTTATTTTCAATAAATTCAATTAATTTTTTTATATGGTTATATAAAAATTAAATGTTGACACTCAAACTTGAAACATGTATAAAGGTCTTGTATGAAATTTCAATTGCAATTGTATGGAGATTAGTAACAACATCTGTAACTGACAATCAGCACACTGTAAGAGATTAAAATTCAATAAATTAACCCCAAAACTCATGTTTAAATATGTGGAATAATATTTAATTATAGATTTTAATAAATGTAAATACCTTCTTCTAATTGTTACTAAATATCTTTGAGATTTTTGAGTTTTATTGCAGGTTTTTTTTCTCAAAACATTTTATAGATAATAAAATTTGAATTATTTTTCAAAGATATGTATAATTATTATCCTTATCAAATTAAATTATTGAAAAGAAGGAATGTATTACTATATATGGATTAATTTCAATATTTCATTACTTTTGATTTTTTTGATTTTATTATTGATATAAGTAGTAAGAACTCATGTATATTACATTACTGAAGATCTATACAAAGCCTTAAACTTGAGTTTCTTTTCAGTTTAATTTAAAATGGAGGTCTCCACTTTAGTATAACAGGATGAAAAGTTATAGGCCATAACTCAGTATTCATATGATTGAAATAAAGCTGCTTCTGTAGTAAGAAATATAATATGAAGGTGAATTCTGATGTTTGGTAATACAATAACATCCACCCTCTTATTTTTAAAAACTCTTATTTCAATTTTTCTCAACCACTTTGTCTAATTTTCTCACTCTTACTAGCACCTTTATATGTTATCATATTTTCTCAACAAATTTTTTTCTATCTTCCTTTCAACTTTCACTTTTCTCTCCTCCTTTTTTGTTTCACTCCCTATCCCACAAATCTTAACCTGTTTCTTGTTCCATAAAATTTCTCCCCACTCCTTAAAATACCCTTCAATCAACAATCAAACCCATTCAGATCCCTTTTTCTATCCTCTATTTCATTTACAGCCACTTTGAACCAATTTTACTTCCCTCTCTACCCCTTTTTTTCAACCCATATCTCCAATTTTTATTATCACCATTTGCCTTTTGATACACTTTCTGTCAGCCTGTATATCCCCAGGACTGAGTAAAAAGTGCTTATAAGTTATGTTAAACACATGAACTATACATGGGAACAATAAATGAGAGTACACAAACAGTATACATAAGTAAAATTATGATAATACACATAAAATGCCATTATAACACCTTATATACACGCATATATCCACATTTTATAAGTCTTATGTACTTAATATTAAGTTGGAATATGTTAGGGTAATCTTAAGAGCCTTAAGATAAGGCTACATAATTTTTAAGTACACTTAAAGCTGTTATATTCATTGTTTTACACAAAACAGGAAATGCGCTTTATTTCACTTAAAAGTTGACTATATGCGCTATAAAATTGAGAATATCAAAATTGCGCTTTGACAGATCAATTGGGCTCATTTAGAACTATTGATTTGGCTATTTAAATGCATAAAAATAACACTTTTCAAATTTGGTGTTTTTTATGCCAGAAATGGCTTCTGTGTACTGGCTACATACTGCCTGCTTTTTTCCCGTGTGAATAGCTTCATTTTTAGCAAAGTTAGCTTTTTCACACTATAATTACCCCAAATTCTACGCCCACTGTGGGGAAACACACTAAAATAGGCGACAGGCGCTTATTTAGTGTCCTAGCTTAATTAATAATGCATTGACCTTGTTTATATGCACTAATTTCATTAATAACCTCACTCTTGGCACTTTATTTCATCACCACGCTTAAATTCGCCTAATTTTAGTCAAGGATTTACCCGTGCAAGGGCCTGCCAAGGACTGCATGTAGTTACCCCACATCTCACGCTCTTTTTTAAGTTTTTGGGTGGTTTCTCAGTCAATTTTGGTTATTTTTGAATGGGAATTTCACGTAGTATAATGTCAGGATTAGCCCCATTATTTCTACAGTGAATCCTCCTTATTATTAAGCTATAATTAACCTTAAAAAGTCTCCTTTAACCTTGTTATAATATTGTTTTCCACGCATATACTCTCTTTTTGTCTTTTCTTTAATTTTGATGGATCTCCCTTATTATTAATAGGATTTTAGTGGTTGTTGTTTGTTTAATTATGTTATTGGTCACTAGGGGCGTTGATGGAAAGGTCTATTACTTGTTTGAAGGCGTCATTAACATTTTATTGGATGGTACTTCAAGGTGTTTATTGGGGAACTTAGTGGGTATAAAAGGAGGGGGTTTTTGGTCTTGTTTTCTACATTCAATTTATCATCTTTACAATTATAATTACAATATAACCAATACAATTTATCTTACATTTCATTAGTACTTTATAGAGTCTTTGAATAGTATTTTAAATATATTACATCTATTTTTCTGCACAACAATAAGCCTTGTAATACCAGTTATAATAAGTGAGAGTAAATTACTGAGTCTTATAATTGATTTTATTCCACTACTTGCTTGTCTTATACCATTGTATTCATTTGGGACCTTTTGTAAATCTTCTAGACACTAGACCAGCAAGCTATTCACGTCTCTGGACTTGGACTTAGCCTGAAACTTTCCCTGTCATCAATCCCTTTCATTCCCTTCTCAAAAAAAACCTCTTGGTTTCTATAAGCTATAACAGGCATAAAGGTCTGGGGAAGTGATAAATAGGGATGAAGAAGTGGAAAGGGGTAGGGATGCTTTTAAAGGGTCAGAGAGCATTTGATAGCAGAAGAAAGGATTTAAAATCATAGAAATAATTGAGTTGAGAAAAAAGAAAAGAAATTTTTAACAGGAGAATAATATTGAAGATAATTTTTTATGTAAGACAGAAGGAAGGAATGGAGAGGTAAGTAATAGTGTTCTACAAAATAAATAATAATAATACACAAGAAATATTTTGTATAGCATGGAAAAAGGATTGGAGTCAACTCAAAAAAAAAAGAAATCAAACAAACCATTTTTATACTATTCATTCTAATAAAATTTCATTTTGTGTCTTTCTTTTTTCATATTTTGAAGATAAAGGGATAATATATTGTAAAAAAAAACTATTACATGCATATCTTTTTTATTTATTGAATAGAAAAAATAATAGATATTTATATTAGAGCTTAATTTTATCACCAAAGTATTATTCCCTTCATTTTCATAAGTGTTTTACATTTTTCAGATATTTTAAATATTATTAATGGTTAATAAAATATTTTTGAATAATTAGAATTCAATTTTTTTTTCAAATTCTTACTGGGGAAATTTAATGGAAGATATTGATTCCCAAAATATTTTTATTGAATGATTTACAATAGTGCCTTATAATTTTACCATATATTAACAATTAAGTAAGATTATTTGAACATTTAACATCACTTTTCTTTCAATTTAAATTGGGGTGTGTCTAGCTTTACATGCAAAAAGTATAGAATTATTTTAAACATTTTGTAGCTTTCCAGACTGGCTTAGCTGTGGGGAGGGCTGATTTCAACATATCATTATAAAATTATATTTTTAATGCTTCAAAATTGTTTCAAAAAATTTTCACATGTACCTCAATAAATATTCAAGCTAGCTTCATCAGAGGTTCAATTTATTTTTCACACTTTATTCCTTATTGTTTCATCACTGCCTCAATGTGTCTTCAATAAGATATGAATTAAGGTTCAAGGTTGCGGACTTGCTAGAAATTCTGCCCCCATATTGTGTGGTATATGCTACAAGTAAAGAGATTAAGAGGTTGAAAACATAAAAAAACAAGAGAACAAAAATTCCTGGTTAAAATGTTTCAAATATCAGTGAGGGGTGTGTGCCAAGGATTGAAGAGGGGATGGAAGTCAGGGTGTCACATGTGACAGGGATGGGTTGTGCAAGGAAGGGATGATGTAGCCAACATGTGGTTGTGAAAAATAAATTGGGAAAAAAGTGCTTATTGGAAGTCATAACTGAAACCCATTTTTGAAATAGGTAAATTTTTTGCAAAATTTAAGTGCTGATTTGGTTTAAAACCCACTCTTAATTTAAGTGCAAATTTTCCAGAACCAACACACCCTATGATATTTTACATACCTCTAGCCACTCTGATAATTTCACTTCCATTATCACTAAACTCTTTTCTTTTGTTTTTAAATCTATTTTTTCATTTCTAATCAGATCTTCTGGTGTAGATTTATTTTTATCCGTCTATCTTCCTATACTCTTTTCATATCCCTCTCATTTCTCCTATTATATGTCACCGGACGACCTATGCACAAGGTCGAGGATGTTCCTGAAAGTGAGATGAGAGATTTAGAAACTTCTTTGAAGTACAGAGGAATGATTCGAGGAAGTGGTTCGAAGGTCACTCAAAGTAAGAGCTACAGGTTCGAGGTTCGTTCGAGAAGAATTATAAAATAGTTTCAAAGGTAATAGGAATTCTTAAGATCTCACGAAGGGTTGGAAAACTCAATAATCAAAGATTTAAGATTTTAGAAATGAATATTGAGAAAATGAAAGAAAGATACAATAACAATGATTTAACTTTAAGGATTTACCACTATTAATGTAAATACAATTTTTTATAATTTAATTCTAAGGAATATCAAACCAAATACCCAACCCCTTTTATATCCTTTGTTCCTCCTCGCATTGACCTCCCTTCCATTGCACCATTCCCATTCCATTGACCATTACTAACATACACTTAGACCCTCTTCGCTAAATACCCATCCATGCTCAATTTACCCCTTTTTAATTAATTAACAAAACTTTAATGAAAAACTACTACTGTACTATTTCGTTGAACCTAGCGCTGTGCGTTGCTTATTGAAAAGGACTAAGGCACCCTATTGGGAGATTGACTAATTTAGATTAAGAGTTTAGGCTAGCGCAGTTAAATAGTAAGTACACAAAGGAAAATCGCAGTTGCTATGGAGAATTGCTTTCTGCGCTTCGAGTATAGATTTAGGACTTGATATTATTGATTTAATGAGATGCTTTCGCCTCGAGTGTCACGTGGCGCGTGACAGATGCCCGGGTATAAGAATTTCAAACTCCGTTGAGCTTGAGCCATCTTCCCACACTAGTTTCCCTTCTTCTATAATTTTTTCCTCACTTATTAATTTCTCTTTTTATAATGAACTGTCCTACTCCCACACCTACGCCTCCACACCCTAAAGCAGATGGGGGAATGATTACGCGACAATTTTCACAAACTTGCACGGCTTGTGAAAGCATGGAATATTTCTGTGTCGAAAGTACGGCGACTCGAGGCCCTCGCCAGAAATGCGAGTTTTGCCGTTGGCGACGAGTGGCGTGCGATGCGTTGACGAAGAACGCAGAGATCAAAAAACGATTCACCAAGACCAAGTTTTGGGTAATCCCTAAAACCAAAGAGGTGGTCGAAGACATTTGGGATGTCTCGATTGAAGATGAACAATCGGTGGGGGGAAATGATAAGGAATTAAATAACGAGATCTCAACCTGGGTAACCCAGGCCACGAGTTCGAAGCGAGGTGTCGAGGAAGAGGTCAACAAGTTGGTGGAGGAAGATGAAGATGAAGTCCCTGTTCCAGGGCGGGCACCCAAGAAACGACGGGTGGTCATCGAAGACGACGAGGAGAGAGAGGCAGAGGTCGAGGTGGAGCCAAGGTTATTTTTAGAGCCTGACCCCATCTTCAAGGTAAGTTTTTAATTGTTATTTTTAAGGATGAAGTTACTGATGAGTTTTGTTTAGACATCAAATACCCTTGAAGACTCCATTGGGGAGCCTGCGCCGGTTATACCAACTGAGGCAAACCCTCCGGCCACGGATGTAGTTGAAGAGCCTGAAGACACCCTGGACCAGGTGTGGTCAAAGAAACCTCGTCAAGGTCAACGAGTAAGGTTCACGGAAGAGTTATGTGGGGAGGTCAACACAATTATCGACGCTGCTTCCTTCGACGTGGCAGAGGAGCTCTTGGAGATTGGAGAGGTGGTTCCGGTAGGAGAGGAGGAGGTATTTGAGAAATGCAGGAAGGAGAAAGGGTAGTTCTGGAGAAAATGAAACGATTGGTTTGAGAAAAATTAAAAGAAAAAATTTGAAATGAAAAGGAGATGTAAAGAAGTAGAAAAATTTGTATTTTAGTTTTATTTTATTTTATTTTTTTATTGTAGGTGAATATTATTAATTTTATAAGATTTGGGAGAGAGAGAAAAAGAAAAAAGAAGTTTTAAAATAAAAAAATAAAAAATTTTAGAATTTGAAAGAAGAAATTTAAAGAAAGAAAAAGTTGTTTAATTGAAGGAAATTTTAAGGTTTTAAAAGGAAAATTTTATGTAAGAAAAGAGAGAGAAAAAGAAACGGTTTGTGATTGAGATGAGTTTGTTAAATTTAGAATTTAATGAAATTTTTTTTTTTTTTCAGGAAATTTTAGTTGAAAAGAGAGGAAGAAGAAAGAAAAGAAAAAACAGAATTTAAAATTTAAGGAGAATTTGAAAAGAAGAATTATTTGTTCGAAGAATTATTATAGGGAGATTCAGAGGTTGAAGTTAAGTTCAAGGAAATGATTGTGTCGTACAAGATTTGATGGTTCGAAGAAAAGAAAATTTTAAAGAGAGAATAAATTTTTAGAGGAGAAAATTTTAAAGAGAATTTTTAAATTTAAGAAAAGAATGTATTTTTAGAGAATTGAAAAAGAGAAAAGAAAGAAAATATTTAGAGAGATTTAAGAGTTTTTTTTTTATTTTTTTTTATTTTATTATTTATGTTTATTCTATTTATTTATTTTATTTTATTTTTATTTTGATTGTTTATGTTTATTCTATTTATTTTATTTTTTTTTATTTTATTTAATTTTACTTTTGATTTTACTTTTAGTTGGTTTTTTGAGAAAAATTATATAGAAGTAGAAGAAAGAAAAAAAAAGAAAAGAGAGAAAAGAGAAAACAAGGCTAAGAAATTTAAGAAGTGTTTAGTTTTTAAGGAAAGAAAGAAAAAGAAAAGAAAATTTTAAATAAAAGAAATTTTAAGGTTTTGGTTTTAAAGGATATTTCAAATGAAAAGATTTTAGGAGTTCAGGGGCGTTAGAAACATTGATGGCTGGTTCCCAGGATGTTTTGTCTGAGTCATTGAGGAAGCCTTCCCATTCCACAAGGTATTGAAGTTTCCCCTTGCGTATTCTTGAATCAAGGATACGACTTACTTCCCACTCTAGATTATCTTCTACTTTGACCGGTTCCGGAGGGGGTTGGTTCTTGCCTGGGTATATTTCTCGAGCCAGTTCCAGGAGAGATACATGGAAAACAGGGTGAATCGCCTGCCATTTAGGAGGTAACTTGAGTCAAAATGCAGTTTTAGAGACTTCAGAGTCAATTTCGAATGGTCCCAAGCGCTTTTCAGCCAGTTTCTTTGATGGTCATGTTGTTTGGATGTTTCGTGCGTCGAGCCATACTTTGTCGCCTGGTTTAAAGGGAGGAGCAGATTGTCGATGTTTGTCGGCCTGTTCCTTGTATCTTCGAATCGCTTATTCCAAATTTGTTTTAAGTTCTTCTTGAAGTCGTGATATAGTTCGAAGATAATGTTCCGCAGGATGATTAGTTCCTACATGGATTGAGTTGAATCGAGGATGTCCTCCATAAATGGTTTCGAAGGGAGATTGTCGTGTTGAAGAATGAGTTGAGTTATTATAAGCAAATTCGGCCAATGGTAACCATGTGGTCCAATCGTCTTGTTGGTAACTGACATACATTCGAAGATATTGTTCGAGGATTTGGTTAACTCTTTCTGTTTGACCATCGGTTTCAGGGTGATAAGCCGTGGAGAGGTTCCTCGTGATATTGAGTTGTCGACACAGTTGGGTCCAGAATGTGGATACAAACAATGAGCCTCTATCTGAAATAATATCATTTGGTAAGCCGTGTTTAGAAAATACATATTCTAGAAACAATTTTGACAAATCTTCTGCTGTAGCAGTAGTAGTGGTTTTAATGAAAATAGACATTTTTGAAAATCTATCTACTATTACTAATATAGCATCAAAATCATTAGAAATAGGAAGTTGAGAAATGAAATCCATTGATAAAGATTCCCAAGGTTTAGAGGGAATAGGAAGTGGCTGAAGCAACCCATGCTTCCGGTGACGGGGAGCCTTAGTCCTATTACATTCGTAACAAGCTTTTATATAGGCCTTGATTTCCCTGGTCATACCTGGCCAGAAGAAATCCCTCTCTATTAACTGGTAGGTTTTATCAACCCCAAAATCACCAGCTAATGGAGAATCATGTCGACTGTTGAAAATCCATAATTTTATCTCATTGTTGTCGGGTATGACTAATCTACCTTCAAAGACTAATAGACCTGATACAATACTAAATCTTTTGGCCCCTTGCTTTGAGAGTATTTTGTCTTTTAACCCTAAACAATATTTGTCCTTCGACTGAGCTTCGAGGATGTTGAATAGTGGATTTTGAAAAGATTGAATTGTCATCGAATTAAGTTGATGAGTCGTTAACATTGATTCTTTGAAGTTTGATTGCACATTTGCTGGGTTCTTTTCAGCAAATGCGTCCCTCAGCTGTGGGTAAACGTCGTCCTGACGTGACAAGATATCTGGGACAATGCAGTTTTTTCCTGGGAGATAGGAAATAGAGAAAGAAAATTCAGACAAAAATTCAGCCCACCTGGCTTGACGCCTGGTTAACACTTTAGAAGACATGAAGTATTTCAAAGCATTATGATCTGTTAAGATTTGAAAAGGACTATCTAGGCTGAGAAGAAAAGAACACCATTTTTAAGACAATTGATAATAGCTAAAAGCTCTTTGTCATGAATTTCATAATTTAATTCTGCGGCTATGAGTTTGCGTGACTCAAAAGCAACAGGATGAAACAAATTTGTTTCAGGATTTAATTGGGAGATGACCCCTGCAATAGCATAATCGCTCGCATCTGTCTCAACTATTGTTGAGGCAGAAGGATCAAAATGTCGAAGAATTGGGGCTGTGGTGAAAGCCGTTTTTAGTGCTTCGAATTCCTTTTGTGCTGTAGAAGTAAAAACAAAAGGAATGTCTTTTCTAAGAAGAGAAGTAAGATTGGAAATAGTTTTAGAGTAATCTTTAATAAATCTCCTATAGAAGTTTGCAAAACCCAAAAATCCTTGGAGAGATTTAATGTTTTTGGGATCAGGCCATTCCAGGATTTTCTGGACTTTTTTGTCATCCATGACTAAACCGTCAGTGGACAACGTAAAACCCATAAAATCAATTGATTTGAGGTGGAATTCGCATTTATTATGCTTGGCCTAGAGACCATGATCTCGAAGATGATTTAGGACCTGTCGAACATGATGAATATGTTCATCTAGTGTTTTCGAGAATATTAAAATATCATCTAAATAGACGACTACAAATTGTTCAACAACATCTTGAAAGATATCATTAACAAAAGTTTGAAAAGTTGAAGGTGCGTTACATAATCCAAAAGGCATGACTAAATATTTAAAATTACCAAATCTAGTGCGCATTGCAGTCAGTGGTTCATGACCTTCTGCAATGCAAATCAGATTGTAAGCGCCTCTAAGATCAATTTTAGAAAAGAAATTAGCACCATTGAAAAGGGTAAGAAGTAATGACATAGGAGGAACAGGATATGCATTCTTCTTCGTGACTGTGTTGAGCTTTCTATAGTCAACACACAACCTAAGACTACCGTCCTTCTTTTTTACAAAGAGGACAGGGGAGCCGTTTGGAGATTTACTGGCTCTGATGAAACCTTTGGCTACATTCTCTGCAATGTAGTCTCGAAGAACTTGATATTCATCCTTCGATAAAGAATAGACAGGACCTGCCGGAGGTACTGGGCCTATTAACTCTATTTGATGGTCGTAGGATCGATGAGGTGGTAACTTATCGGCCTTGCGGATTGAGAAAACATTGAGGAAATTGTGGTAGATTTCTGGTAGAGTTAATTTAATGGCTTCAACGTTGATTTGGTCGTCCTCTTCATCTTTGAGAGAATCTGTCGAGGGGATACCTGTATTGAGATAGCAGAATTCGATTACTTCGAGGCAATTTAAATCCTCTTCAAGTGAAGTCATCAAGCTAGAAGGGTTAGCCAATTGCTCATTTAGAGAAGGATCAGATGCTTGCAAGTCATCTGGCAGAGACTTGTCCTCTAGAAGGACGTTGTCAGGCGGGTTGTTTAACTCCCTATTGACCTGCATTGAAGAATCAGAAATATACTTAGAGCGTGGGGTGATCAATCCCTTAGTCCAATCAATTTCAGGGTTCCAATGCGTTAAAAAGTCATGGCCAAGAATGGTATCGTCCATCCTTGGGGCGTCCAAGACTGATAATTCCCACTCGAAGGGGGGAAAATTCGGAAAGTTGAAAACCCATAAAACTTTCTTACTTACCCAATATTTAGGCTCCTCTGATTTGACCAAATAAATTGGAGTTTGATTGATATCTGTGAATGTCAGCTTTAAATTCTCGGCAAAAGATAAACTGACAAAAGAAATTGAAGCTCCAGAGTCTATAAGACAACTGAAGGGGATATCCTCCTTAAAAAGAATGAATCTCAAGCGGTTTAAGGCAACTCCAGTCCTTAAGACATGGAGGTTCTGTGCACTGGGAGAGATAAGATAGTTTGCTTTGCACACAAGTAAACTATCTACTAGTTTTTTGACTTCGAACTAGTACCTTCTCTTTCCTTCAACTTTACACAGTCTTCCAACTTGTGCTTACCCCCACAATACATACATAACCCATTATCTGCTCTCCTCTTCCTCTCAGCTTCTTTAAGTTCCCCTTTAGGATCCAGTACTTTGCTGATATTGCCTGGGGTCAAGCCTTTTGGTTGAGGTTTATCCTTACCCTTATTGGGTTTGGATTGAGTTGAGGAGGATTGATTTGATTGTGGGTGTGAAGAAGGTCCCGATTTAAAATTTAGGCCTTGAGATTTGTTGGCATATCGACGATGTTGAAGTCGTCCTTGATAAACGCCGTCAAGTTTGAGGGTTCGATCCATTAAATCCGTTAAAGTAGTCATCTTCTGACCGTGAAGATTTAATTGATCCAGAATCCTCAAAGGAAGTCCTTTCTTGAAATGATACTTAAGGGCAGCATCATTCTAACCTAATCGAGTTTGAAGTGCTCTGAAGTTTGAGATATATTCAGAGGCTTTAACATTATCACTCATGCGAAGAAAATCAAGTTCAATTTCTGTGTTGTCCGTTTCATTAGGGTCCCCAAACAACGTAAAAAGTTGGTCTTCAAACTTTTCCCAATTATTGATAAGTAAGGGGGTTTCTGTCGAAGAAAGCATGAGTAGATAAGATTCGAACCATCTTGCTGCTTTCCCGGCTAGGAATGAAGAAGCGTAAACAACCTTTGATCGGTCGCTGTTAAAGGTTCTAGGGTCGTTATGGAACAGTAGCTTGCAGGTTTGCAAGAAAGGTCGCAATCTGTCGGGGTGGTCTCCGTCGAATTTGTCAGGAGATTTCATAGAAGGAGTTTTGAACTTAGATCCCTCTGAAGACGTTGGATTTAAAAGGGTTTTCATGAAAAGTCTCATGAAATCTTCCAGAGAGTTAGATGGTCCAGGTTCTGAGGATTGGCCAGAAGGGTGATTGGCAGGGGAGGATGGTGCCTCGTGCATTGTATCCTCTCCTTCTTCTTCATCACTAGAATCCTCAAAATCTTGTGGGATGTCTTCTACAGATTGAACTGAATGTTGCCGTTCCCTAGGGTCGAGTGGTTCCAAAGAGTGAGTGCGGGAAACAGACCTTGTGGCTGTTGGCCTGCCTCTAGCGCGAGCCCTAGTAGTAGCGCCAGTAGGAGGAGTGCGTTGAACAGGTGCCATTTAAAGTTTTAAAAACACCTAAAAGGGCGTAGTAGTGCAAAGAATGAGAGCTACAGAGAATTAAATTATACTGTCACCGGATGACCTATGCACAAGGTCGAGGATGTTCCTGAAATTGAGATGAGAGATTTAGAAACTTCTTCGAAGTACAGAGGAATGATTCAAGGAAGTGGTTCAAAGGTCACTCGAAGTAAGAGCTACAGGTTCGAGGTTTGTTCAAGAAGAATTATAAAATAGTTTCAAAGGTAATAGAAATTCTTAAGATCTCACGAAGGGTTGGAAAACTCAATAATCAAAGATTTAAGATTTTAGAAATGAATATTGAGAAAATGAAAGAAAGATACAATAACAATGATTTAACTTTAAGGATTTACCACTATTAATGTAAATACGATTTTTTATAATTTAATTCTAAGGAATATCAAACCAAATACCCAACCCATTTTATATCCTTTGTTCCTCCTCGCATTGACCTCCCTTCCATCGCACCATTCCCATTCCATTGACCATTACTAACATACACTTAGACCCTCTTTGCTAAATACCCGTCCATGCTCAATTTACCCCTTTTTAATTAATTGACAAAACTTTAATGAAAAACTACTACTGTACTATTTCGTTGAACCTAGCGCTGTGCGTCGCTTATTGAAAAGGACTAAGGCACCCTATTGGGAGATTGACTAATTTAGATTTAGAGTTTAGGCTAGCGCAGTTAAATAGTAAGTACACAAATGAAAATCGCAGTTGCTATGGAGAATTTCTTTCTGAGCTTTGAGTATAGACTTAGGACTCGATATTATTGATTTAATGAGATGCTTTCGCCTCAAGTGTCACATGGCGCGTGACATTGGGTTATTGTGGACAGATTCACAAAAATGTGTAAATTTATCCCTACCCACAAGGATGTTTCCACTAAAGAATTAGCTTTCTTATGGTGGTCTCATATGTTTAATACTGCTGGTTTTCCTAAACCCATAATCTCTGACAGAGACCCTAAATTTACTTCTGAATTTTGGATGTCTCTGATGGATGTTTGTGGTTGTGATCTGAAACTTTCTACTGCCCATCACCCTCAGACTGATGGTTTAGCTGAAAGAATGATTCAGACTTTAGAGGACATGATAAGAAGATATTGTGCCTTTGGCCTTGAGTATAAAGATAATGACAGATTCACTCATGATTGGGTTACCTTACTTCCTGGATTAGAATTTGCTTATAATAGCACTGTTCATTCTGTTACTCAAAGAAAGCCTTTTGAGCTCTGGCTTGGATATGTTCCTAATACTCCTGCCCGAATTCTCAATAACAAAATACCTAAATTGGATATACATCCTGGTGTAAAATCTTTTCTTCAAATGCAACAACTATGTAGAAATCATGCTCAAAAATGTATTGAAAAATCATTTGAATATGAGAAGAAAAGATGGGACAAATCCCATAAGGAATACACTTTTGAAAAGGGTGATGAAGTGTTGATTTCTACAGTCCACTTCAACTTACAAGGTAATAACAAATTAAAAGATCCATTTGTTGGTCCTTTTGTTGTCAGAAGAATGATTGGAGATAATGCAGTTGAAGTTATTCTGTATTCCCCATATGACAGAAAACATCCTGTTTTTCCAATATCTCTTTTGAAACCTTACACATCCAATAGTGATTTATTTCCAAAAAGGAGGGGTAGACCAAAGAAAACCCCAAATGAAATCACTGAGACAGCAGAAATTGAAAAAATTTTAAATGACAGAATAGTTACTGCTGAGAAAGGTACAGAATACTTATTGAGATTCAAGAATAAATCATCTGAATATGATTCTTGGATACCTGGGAAGGAGATATCTAATCTTCCTACTCTACTAAAAAAGTATAAAAAGAAAAAATCATAGCATTTTTTTTATTGTTTTTTTTAGAGTGAGGGAGTGTCAGCCAGGCTACTAGACTTACCCAGTGAAATAATTAATTAATTACTGGATGAAGCCGCACCTTATAATTTTTAATTATTATTTAATTATAATTTAGTTACATTAAAATTAGTTATAATAAATTAACTAATTACAGAATGTTAAAATTAAAAAATTAATTAATTAAATAAATAATTAAAAATAAAAATATAATTTTGTCCCTTATATTTTTCTCTAACACTGTGCTCATTTGACAGGTTGGGAAAAAATAAAATTTTATATTAAAAAAATAAATATAAAGATAAAATAAGATTTAAATATTCAAATAATATTAAATATATACAAAAAAATCAAATTTCTTATTTAGGATTGACTTTTACAGTAAATATTAAATATATTGATGTATTTCTGACATACTCTGTAAATACATCTCTTTGACACCTTCTTTTTAGAATAACTTTATTATTTGAAATACTCTTTCTGGAATGTTCTTTTCTCTCTCTCTTCCTACTGTTTTTAGAATTTGATTGCCGTGCTTTGTCTCACCTTTGCCTATAAAAGGCCTCTCTTTTTGTTGTCTTTTAATCATTCTATTTTACCAACTCATTTATTACTACAACTACAACAGTTAAAACTTATTTATTATATTTTATATCCTTAGTATTTACACCATACGTAATTCTAATTCTATAACTTATATAAATTATAAAAATCTACCTCTTCTTTTTAGTAAATAAATCATACTTGATTGAGAAAATACGTACCTAATCATTGAGAGTCAAATAATACTGTACCAAAGCTTCTAGACCAAAAGTGAACCTTGACAATTGGGATCCTTTCTGAAATATCGACGGCGCAACGTTACTTGAGGCGTAATCAAGGGGACCATCGGCATACAAGTACCTGTAAAGGACGAGTGGAGGCGAGAAAAGGACGAACGTCATACGTCACGTGATAAAAGTTTTTGCTGCGAACAGGAATCGAACCGCGCTCCAAAACTTAAGCTCATATACTGACTAAAGATCGTATATATCATGGTAATTATTGTTATTACTATTTGTGGGTTACTCTTCACTCTTCATTTGCTATGTATTTCCTTTTACTCAGCACTCTGTAAGTGGCATTAATTTGCTCATATTGCAGGGGGAGGTGTCTGGTAATTTGGAATTTAATTTTATTATTATATATTTTTTTTATTTTTCCTGGTTGACCATAATAGAGCAATAACTGTTCTTAGTCCCAGAAGTAATAAAATAATTATATTTTAATATTAATTTTCATTTTTCAGTTGACAATTGTCCTGATTAATTTGAATTTTAATTGTTCCAGTTGACAAATTGTCCTGACAATAATATTTTTTATTAAATAAAATAATTATTATAATTTTTCAGTTGACATTTGTCCTGATTAATTTAAATTTTAATTGTTCCAGTTGACAAATTTTCCTGACAATTATATTTTTTTTATTAATAAATTCACATTTAATTACTTCAGTTGACTTTGAGTCCTGGTAATCCAATAAATCTTTTTAATTAATAAAACTCATATTTAATTACTTCAGTTGACATTAAGTCCTGGTAGCTAAGTGATCAGTAATAAAATTTTAAAATAAAACTTCATATTTAATTACTTCAGTTGACATTAAGTCCTGGTAGTTAAGTGATCAGTTAAAATTATTTTTTTTATTAATAAAGATTCATATTTGATTATTTCAGTTGACAATAAATCCTGGTAATAAATTAGTTGATTTAAATCCTGAAAATAAAAATTAATAGAAATTCTAATTTATTTCTACAGTTGATTGTATTATCCTGGTTTTAAATTTTTCTTTTATTAATTTTATTTAAGTTGATTTTTATCCTAAAAAGATTTTTTTTTATTATTTTTATTTTATTTCTGTTAAATAAAAATTAAAAATAAAGACTAATTAATTATGTCTCTTTCCTTCATTTCAGTAGAATCTTAAAATGACTGATCAAAGTGGTTTTGCTGCACGTGAAGAAGAACTAGACTTAATTGATTATGATGAGCCTACTTCTGTAAGTTCTCCTTTAACAAGAAGAATTTCTCAAACTAATAAATCCTTGCCTCAAACAGGATGTAGAAGTGGAAGAAGTAGAAATCCTAGTGGACAATACTCAGGATCAGAAGCCCATGACAAACCCACCAGAAGAGCTTCCAAAAGGCTTCAGGATAAAAAAGATGCCATTGTCTCAGCAGGTAAAGAATCTGTCAACCCACATAAAGGAGTTAAGGACAGACAGCTTGAGACTAAAGGTAAGGGTAGATGCCTTGGAAGAAAAAGTGAAAAGAACAGATACTTTTCTCCAAGAGAAGAAGAAACCTCTTCCTCCCAGGGATCAACAACAATTGGCTCCCCAATCCCAAGAGATGGTGGAAGTGTCCAAGTGGCAGTGGGACTGGCTCAACACTCAGTGGGACTACTTGGCTCAAAACCAGCATCAGTTACCTCAGGTAGGTCCATCAAGGCCCACCCAGGCCAACCCCGCTCCTCCCCACCCTTATCAAGGAGGCAAAAGAAGAAGGAAGCCCAATATGGTGATACCCAGCAAACCCTGGTACGTCCCTCTATTTATTCTCAAGTGCCTTTTCTTGTGGCTGACTCTGTTCCTTCAGGTAAATCTGGAAGGCAGGATGAAACCTTGATACCTATAGAGGCTGGGAATAGTAGACAGATATCTCATGTATCTAATCCATTACTTTTAATTTCTACCTCAATGATTAATCCTGATATGGCTGTGATTGATGAAACTCTTGACCCTGAGTTCTATGAGAGTCTGGAAAGTTACTCAGTTTCCTTATTGAGAAACACTCCAGATGTAGCAAGAATTAATGATGAGCACTTGAGAGATATTATTGCCAAGCAAAATCATATAATGAACAATATGCAATTGACTCAGAGATATAATATTTTGTTAACTGATCAAGGATATCAAGCATTAAAAAGTGAAGCTCAGAGAGTCTCTGATGAATTGTCTCATTACAAAGCAACCCATGAAAAGAAAATTTCTTTATGGCAAAATATAAAAAATGATTTGTCTAAACTAAAAGATACTTTATCTGCCTGTTGCCAGGAGGTAGAGATAGATAAGATAAATCTGAAAAGATTGAGTGACCATTTGTCATCTTTTCAACATAAAAATCAATTATCTTTTGCAACTATCAATGAGAGTTTATCTAGTCTTCCAAGAATGAAAACAAGACTAACAACCATTGAAGAAAAATTGAACTCATTGTTAAATGACCAAAAATATTCTGACATTTCTGTGAAGGAACATATAGTGCAGGATGCTCAACCAGTACCTGTGGCTAGTTCATCTAAAATAAAAATTGATCCAGAAATACCTGTTTATAACACTGAGTTTCCATCAAAAACTGATGATGCACCAGGATCTACAACAGAAGGATTAAACAATGACATTTCAGCACAATTAGAGAAATTACAGCTGCTTCTTACTCAGAAACAAGCTAGTACTAAGGAGACTCCTTCAAATAAAAAGAATTGGCCAAAACTTGACCAGTACCCAACATTTGATGGTGATTCTTCTTCTGATTGGCAACAATTTATTTGAAGAATTGATAATTTAAAAAATTCTTACAAACTCCCAGATGAGGAAATTGTGTCCAAGTTAATTTCTTTGTTCACTAATGTTGCCCTGATGTGGTATGAATCTGTTCTCCTGGATGGGAATGACTACTCATGGGAGGATTGGAAGAAATTAATTAAAGCACAATTTGGTGGCTCCAAGTTCAGAATGGCTCAACAAAGGCAGTATGAGGAAACTAGATATAGCTCTTCTACTGATAAACCTATTGAGTTTTTAATGAAACTTGTAAAAATCTTAAGGGCAATGGACCCAAATATGGAGTTTGATTTATGGAAGGACAGGATCCTCTATAAATTACCAATGTCTCTGAGAGACTTGATTGTGGCTAGGACTGAGTTCTCCAAAGAACCCTCTTCTTTCATTAATACTTGCAATGAGATACTTCTAAACAATAAGTATGATGCAAGAAGATTCATTCCTAGGACCCCTTTGGAGAAACCCTCCACTTACCAACAAAAACCTCTGGAAAAGGTTGGTAAACCTTCTGCCCCTGTTGCACCAAAGAAGTATGCAACAAACACTTGCTTCAAGTGCAACAAGCCTTGGCAGAAAGGCCATGTTTGTGACAAGAAGATAAATCTTGTAGAACAAACAGAGGAGCATGCTGATGACACAGTGGCACTGGATGATACATCAAGTGATTGTGCCAGCAATATTTCATATGAATCTCAACAAGAAATCTTGATGCTGGAAGAAGATATTCATTATTTAAATATTTTTGATATTGATAATAATGCTTTGTCTACAGTTGAGGATGCTGAGATCATAAAGAACATTGAGGATAACTCAATTGTTATTGCCCCTCTTAAGGCACCAGTCTTGATCAATGGAACCAGCATTGAAGTTGTTCTGGATTCTGGAGCTGGAGGAAGTGTAGTATCTGAAAGAGCACTTGCTTCAGTAGATCAAGACTATAAATCTAAACTGTTGCCTATCATTTCTGAAAATTGGAGAGGGTATGGCTCTGTTTTGTCCCCCATTGGTAAATACAAAGCCACAGTGTTTTTTAAATATAACCATGGTTTTGTAAGAGCTATTTGTGATTTTGTTGTCATGAAAAATGATAACTTGAGCAATTGGTTTATTGTAGGAAATGATATTTTAACCAAGTATGGCATAAAATTGGATCCTTCAAACCAATGTTTCACAATGGGGATGAATGGGAAGAGAAAATTTAAAATTTCCTCCCCCAAAAAATTATTAAAACCAGAATTGAAGACATGTAATTCTGTGGTTCAATATAAAGGAAGATCTACAAAGGAAATGCATGCCCTTATGTCTGAAATTGACAATGCTTCTTTTGGAGAACAACTTTCTGGTGAGGATAAAGATTCCATCATTAACTTGATAAAATCTTTTCCTATGGCCTTTGCTCATGGGTCACATGAACTGGGATTAGTTAAAGAGGAAATGAAACTTTCATTTTCTTGCCCATTAACTGATATACCACCTAGTTTAAAGAAGAAACCTTATCCTGCTTCTCCCACAAAGAGAAAAGATATTGAAGATAATATCTCTACCCTTTTAAAAATGAATATTATTGAAAAGGTAGTTGAAACACCTAAATATTGTGTTATCTCACCTGTCCTAATTTCTTATGAGAAAGATAAAGCCAGGTTATGTGGTGATTATAGAGCACTAAATACTTATACTGTTGATGATATCTATCCTTTACCTAGAATCAGCTCTATACATGCTACTTTACAGGGTGCTAAATATATCAGCTGTTTGGATGGTAATAAGGGATATCACCAGGTACCTGTTGAGAAAAATTCTCAGAACTTTCTGATGATTGCCACTCATATGGGTATTTATAAGTATATTAGGATTCCATTTGGCCCTAAAAATGCCCCTTCAGTTTTCCAAAAAGTAATGGATAACACATTCCATCAAGAGATAATTGAAGGTTGGCTGATGGTTTATATTGATGATATCATTATATTCTCAAAAACATTTGAGGACCATCTCAAACACCTGTGTAAAGTATTCCAGAAAATGGATGAAATAAATATGACACTTGCTTTGAAGAAATGTAAATTTGGTTTCCATTCTTTAAAAGTTCTTGGTCATGTTGTTTCAGGCTTACAGATATGTGTTGACCAGAACAAAGTGGCAGCCATACAACAGGTGAAAGCTCCTACAACAGTGAGAGAGCTCCAAAGTTTTTTGGGAATGTGTGGATACTATAGACAGTATATTAAAAATTACCAAGTCATAGCTTTACCCCTTACCCAATTAACTAGAAAGGATGTTGCTTTTGTCTGGAATAGTAAAAGACAAAGAGCCTTTGACACTATGAAACACTGTTTGATGTCAGCACCAATTCTTGCTTTACCTGACTTTGATCAACCATTTGTTTTGTACACTGATGCCAGTTTCATTGGTCTTGGTACTGCCCTCCATCAAAAACAAGTGATAAATGATAAAGTTTCAGAAGTAGCAATTTGTTATATTTCAAGAACCTTGAGAAATAGTGAATTGAAATATGGTGCTACTCAATTAGAGTGTTTAGCTGTAGTATGGGCTCTAGAAAAGCTTCATTATTACCTAGATGACCAGAAATTTGAACTTGTCACTGACTGCAGTGCAGTTAAATCCCTTTTAAACTTGAAAACACCTAACAGACATATGTTCAGATGGCAGCTGGCTGTTCAAGAGTACAGAGGGAGAATGACAATTATTCATAGGGCTGGTATTGTTCACTCAAATGTGGATATGTTATCAAGGTTACCTTTACCAAATGATGACTCTAATCCTGCTTATGATCCTGAGGATGAAATTATTCATATTCATGGGATATATGTGGTTGATATGGAGGAAGAGCTATTACAGCTTATTCTGGAATCATATGATAAGGACGCTGACTTGAAAAAGTTATGCACCATATTAAATGATCCAAAGAATGCTTCAATACAAGCATTAATTAAAATCCTTCCACCAAAGTACCAAAAAGCTTTGGAAAAAGGAAAATTTTCAATTGATGAAGGATATATATTATAGAAGAAAGTTGAGTAATGTTATTGTTATTCCTCCTTCTATGAAAGAAATCATCTTGAAAATTTGTCATGATGACATATTAGCTGGACATTTTGATCTTGACAAAACAATGATCAGAATTAAGAACACTGCTTGGTGGGCTAATATGTCTGAGGACACAAAATTATATGTTGAATCCTGTGATTCATGCCAAAAATCAAAAAGATTAACTGGTAAAAGAGCAGGATTAATGCAACATATTGAACCTCCTGATGCTCCATGGCAAATAATAAACATGGATTTTGTAACAGGATTACCTATTGCTGGTAAAGACAGTTATAACTCTTGTTGGGTTATTGTGGACAGATTCACAAAAATGTGTAAATTTATCCCTACCCACAAGGATGTTTCCACTAAAGAATTAGCTTTCTTATGGTGGTCTCATATGTTTAATACTGCTGGTTTTCCTAAAGCCATAATCTCTGACAGAGACCCTAAATTTACTTCTGAATTTTGGATGTCTCTGATGGATGTTTGTGGTTGTGATCTGAAACTTTCTACTGCCCATCACCCTCAGACTGATGGTTTAGCTGAAAGAATGATTCAGACTTTAGAGGACATGATAAGAAGATATTGTGCCTTTGGCCTTGAGTATAAAGATAATGACAGATTCACTCATGATTGGGTTACCTTACTTCCTGGGTTAGAATTTGCTTATAATAGCACTGTTCATTCTGTTACTCAAAGAAAGCCTTTTGAGCTCTGGCTTGGATATGTTCCTAATACTCCTGCCCGAATTCTCAATAACAAAATACCTAAATTGGATATACATCCTGGTGTAAAATCTTTTCTTCAAATGCAACAACTATGTAGAAATCATGCTCAAAAATGTATTGAAAAATCATTTGAATATGAGAAGAAAAGATGGGACAAATCCCATAAGGAATACACTTTTAAAAAGGGTGATGAAGTGTTGATTTCTACAGTCCACTTCAACTTACAAGGTAATAACAAATTAAAAGATCCATTTGTTGGTCCTTTTGTTGTCAGAAGAATGATTGGAGATAATGCAGTTGAAGTTATTCTGTATTCCCCATATGACAGAAAACATCCTGTTTTTCCAATATCTCTTTTGAAACCTTACACATCCAATAGTGATTTATTTCCAAAAAGGAGGGGTAGACCAAAGAAAACCCCAAATGAAATCACTGAGACAGCAGAAATTGAAAAAATTTTAAATGACAGAATAGTTACTGCTGAGAAAGGTACAGAATACTTATTGAGATTCAAGAATAAATCATCTGAATATGATTCTTGGATACCTGGGAAGGAGATATCTAATCTTCCTACTCTACTAAAAAAGTATAAAAAGAAAAAATCATAGCATTTTTTTTATTGTTTTTTTTAGAGTGAGGGAGTGTCAGCCAGGCTACTAGACTTACCCAGTGAAATAATTAATTAATTACTGGATGAAGCCGCACCTTAGAATTTTTAATTATTATTTAATTATAATTTAGTTACATTAAAATTAGTTATAATAAATTAACTAATTACAGAATTTTAAAATTAAAAAATTAATTAATTAAATAAATAATTAAAATTAAAAATATAATTTTGTCCCTTATATTTTTCTCTAACACCATGCTCATTTGACAGGTTGGGAAAAAATAAAATTTTATATTAAAAAAATAAATATAAAGATAAAATAAGATTTAAATATTCAAATAATATTAAATATATACAAAAAAATCAAATTTCTTATTTAGGATTGACTTTTACAGTAAATATTAAATATATTGATGTATTTCTGACATACTCTGTAAATACATCTCTTTGACACCTTCTTTTTAGAATAACTTTATTATTTGAAATACTCTTTCTGGAATGTTCTTTTCTCTCTCTCTTCCTACTGTTTTTAGAATTTGATTGCCGTGCTTTGTCTCTCCTTTGCCTATAAAAGGCCTCTCTTTTTGTTGTCTTTTAATCATTCTATTTTACCAACTCATTTATTACTACAACTACAACAGTTAAAACTTATTTATTATATTTTATATCCTTAGTATTTACACCATACGTAATTCTAATTCTATAACTTATATAAATTATAAAAATCTACCTCTTCTTTTGAGTAAATAAATCATACTTGATTGAGAAAATACGTACCTAATCATTGAGAGTCAAATAATACCTTAAAATCTTCATATAATACCGTACCAAAGCTTCTAGACCAAAAGTGAACCTTGACATTGTGGCTCTTTTTGAAACAATTTTTTTCTATTTTTAGTGCCGTTTATTGGCCTTTTTAGCAGAATTTTCAGTGTTTTTTGGCAGAATTTTTTCACTATTTTTAGAAGCATGTATTGGCATTTATGGTGGAATTGTTTGGTAATGTTTTTTTAATTGTTTAGAAGCACTTTAAGCTGTTTTTGGTGGTGTTTTTAATGGAGTTTTTTTTCTATTGTTTAGAGCATACTTTTCATTTCCCACAAACAGTTATAAATTTGGCTCAGTGGCTTCTGAGATATTGAACTTTAAAGATTATCCTTTTTTTTATGAACTATTTTACTATTTTCTTTCTTTCTTGATATTACATACTTGATGAATAAATCTTCTGAAATATTTATATCGTGATAATTTGCATATTAGTTACAGCCATTTTACATTTCCAAAGAAAATCTTAAGTTTACTGATTTCATTTGCACTCTTGGGGAATTTTTTTTTTTGATTTTGTTTTGTACACTTTTGCCATCTTTTTGGCTTGTAATTTTTTTGGCTTAATCATTGTGGGATTATGTTAAAGCAAGTGAGTATTCTATTTCTATAAATTTTTTTCTGTATATTATAGAATCATGTTTAAATAAATCAACAAAAATGGATACATTTTTTTATCATTCTAGCAACAATCATCAAACAACACAAGTTCCCCCTAGTTTGAAATCATGTGATGACTTCACTCATCTAGGCTGATTTTTTCAAATAATTCAAGACTTAATCAATAGGGTAAGTAAAGTAAGAATAAAAGATTTTTTTTTACTTGTAAAAGTTTAGGTAGACATGTAAAGTATGGTGTCAAAGAAAGGTTTCCATTTTTTACTTTTAATGTCATAATTTAACATATACAAGTCATTTATCCACTTTACTTACTTGAGTTTTTTGTCACTGGAAAGCCTACACACTAGGTCAAGGGTGTTCCTGGGTAAGTGAGATTGGTAAAGGTGATTGAAGACTTTTTCAAAGCACAGAGGAATGCTTTGAGGGAGTGGCTTGAAGATATGCCAAAGATAAATTACTTTCTTCAAGGTAAGTTTGAGATGATTAATAGTGTATGGTAGAGTAACACTAAAATTCAAGGAATATCACAATGGGTTGTAACTTAACAATCAAAAGGGATTTAGGAGTTTTAATAGTTTGAAGAAAAATTGATTATTAAGAAAGGTTTGAAACAATAATAGCCTCATATAAATTTAACTACTATCACAACAATAGTATAATTTAATTATAAGGAATGTCAAAATGAATCCCCCCAATTATATAGACAACTCCACCTTGCATTGACCCCTTTAATAAACTGCCCTTAATTTATCACTGACCCCCCAATATAACCCACAGATCCTTTAACCTTACTCCTATTCCTACTCACAGACCTTCAATTACCCTTATACACACAATAACCCAAAAATGAAACTATACTATTGATCCAAGTGCTAATACATCACACACTTGCTTAAAGTTGAAAAGTATATGCAGATGATTGACTAATTTAGATTTAAGTTTTAGATAGCGCAGTTGCTAGTGCGTTTGAATTGAAACAACAAAGGGGAAAAGAAGTTACTAGGTAGATATTGCTTTCTGTGCTTTGATTATGGATTTGTGTCCTGATTTATGGATTGAAAGATTGAATTTTGCTTTGAGTGTCATGTGGTGCATGACAGTTTTAGACCATCAAGTCATGCTGCTATGATATCATGTTTACATTAATTTTTTTTACATGTTATCTTGAATTTATTTGTGATTCACATTCATTTTCTTGAAGTCTAATGACTTTATCTTCTTGTCTTGTTTTGAATGACTTGTTTTGTTTTATATTTATGCATTTTAATTGAAATTTGGCAATCTGGACCTCCTACTACCTACTAGGATAAAATGCAAGGGGGGGGTATTGTCATTTTTTTGACTTTGACTTTTGAGAAATTAAGAAAAAAAAGGTTACAAAAAAAACAATTTTTTTTTTGTATGTTAGACTTATGAATTAGAAAAGGGAATCTAAATATTACATTAGACATATAAAATAAAATAAAATAAAATAAAAATAAAATATAAAAATAAAAAATGGATATTCTTACATGAATGCATTTTAGATTTCAAACATGCATTTAACCATGTACCAGATTTTCATGGTACCTCTTTACATTTTGTTCAAAATAATAATAATAATAATAATAATAATAATAATAATAATAAACATGACCCAGTAATGACTGAAAAAGGTTTGTACATAAAACATATCTGATGAACAAAAGCAAAAGCAAAAAAAAAAAAAGAAGAAAAAAAAAGTCACTCTTTAAAAACAAGCAGAAAAAAAAATTGTTATCTCTTATTTCAGTCAAAGTAAATGTTTCCACCTTGAGCAGGTTTCTGACTCACTCAAAGGAATAGTAGGACCATCAACCAAACCAATACTACCTGGGAAACCCTCTGCTTGCATAACCTGAGATGATTCAACTTGCTCTTCTTTGGCTGGCCATGAAAGCCACTGGGAACAAAATGAAAGAATAGCAGTGATGCTTCATTTGGTATAGCTATTAATTGAACCATACCCTAAAGAGAAGTCATTTTCCAAACATTTCAAGGCAGCTTCATTACCATTGGAGCCCAAAAAAAAAAAAAAAAAAAAAAAAAAAAAAAAAAAAAATAGTGTGACAGTCAATTGAATTGAAGGATCATGTTGTTGTTTTTGAGAATGGTTGTGAAACACAAGGTGATTGTGAATAATCTGAACCCATTTAAAGAAAAATTCCTGGGAAGTCCTGAATAACTTTTGAAAACTAGGCAAAGATAGGTTAAGAAGCATCTGGATGGTGTACTTGGGGGTATGAAGTCTTTAAGGCATTCTGTGAAGAAAGTAACATTTCCTGGCCATTTTTAATAAAAAAACAAAATCTTCAAGATCAAAATCAGAGTCCAAGAGAAGATCAAGAGCTATGAACCTTATTGCTTGATGTAGCTTATCACAATTTGAGAACAAGGAAGGCATGACTCTTATATGGTATAAAAATGTAAATGTTGTATAATGCTTTGAGTTATAAAGTGTTATGCTGCAGAGTGCTGAATATGAATGGGATGATGCTGACAAATCAGTGAAATGAGACTTTAGGGTGAAATCAGCACTTTTTGGTTGAGAAAATGTGGATTTGAGTGAAATACACCAATGTTGGGGCTAGTCACCTGAAAATAAAAATGGGCACCTGATAGCAGATGCTAATCCTTATCTTTAACTTAACTCAATGTCAGCTCAGCTGTAATTCTTCTGGAAAGACTGCGCACTGAACAATGAGCACACTAGCTCGCACAACATCAAATCAAATTTACTCTTAAATCAAAACTGAATATAGGTATAGGCACATGCTAGCAGGTGCCACTTGATTTTTTACGGTGAGTGTTTCCAAAATCTGCACTTAGATAAGTGCAGATTTGCCAGAACTGACACCCCCTAATGTACACAACTCAATATTAAATACACCTATCATTCATCCAATCTCTACCAATAAACCTCTTAAACAATCTAAATAAACTCAATCCTTATATAAAAAAAATAGAGTTAATCATCACACAATTTTTATTTTTCATTTTACAACATTATTTATAGTTTTTTTTTTTTTGAGTGGGGTAGGGAGCAGGGAACGGGACATTCACCATCAAGTCTGCTCATTAAATTTTAGATAAAAAAATTGTTTGAATCAAGTCTCACAACATGCACCAGAAAAAAAAAGGTTGTCACTTGTTAGAAGGTACCAACATTTTTTTCCTGGCATTATGGGTTCTAAAAAACAAAAAAAGGTATTTCTGTTTTTGCATGTTTAAAAATCAAGCTCTAAGCATCTACCAATCAGTCTCAGTGTACACTCCAAGATTATTGGACTCAATGTTAAAGAAATACAACTGCATGCAGGTGTCAGATGGTTCACACAGGAGAAAAAAAAAATTGATAAAATAGGCACATGTAAGGTATTGTTTCTATATTTTTTCCCTCAAAACCTGGGAGTTGATTTGTTAAGTAATCAGGATTGATCACCGGGTAGATTGGGATCCAAATCATTTGAATCATTTTCACCCAGTGCATCCGCTTTCCGCTTTGGATTTGAGCCTGTGGTTACACTGTTGTTTCCATTGACTAATTCTGTCCAAATTAAAAGATTAGGATTGATGTCGAAAAAAAATAAAAATGAACATGTATTGAAGAAGCCAACCAGCACTCAAGTTTTGTTCATCATTTTTAGACAGTGGAATAGGGTTTGGCTGGGAAAACCCTGAAAGAGATTTCTGATCAACCGTGATTTTTGAGGTTTCATCCGATGTTGATTGCGAGATTACTTGATCACTAACAATAATTGAAGATGAATTAAAGGTATCAGCAGGAAGAGGCGATAGATTGCTATGACGTGGAATCTAAGTAGAAGGAGTTGACCGATTTCATAAACTACCAATTCAAAAGAAAGAAAAAAAACTACCAAAACTTTATACTAACCTTTGCAGCCTCATCTCGGATAAAAGAGGATGAAGATTTAGCATATAAATCCAGCATTACATTGACTGTTTCTACAAGAAAAAAAAAAGAGTTGAAAACCCAAGATGATTATCCCAATTTCTAGGTGATTTAATTTTTCTATGTGTATACCTGCCAGCAAAACTGGCTAACCATAAATTTTATCCAAGTCAGATACACCAAAATGTTTCCACCAAGACAAATTTTGCAATGGAGTTTCTGTGGACGCACTATCCTCTTGGGTAACTGATAAAGATTGAGGATTGGCATCATAGTCTGGCAAGGTCATGCCGAAATAGGAGAAGGCCATATAAAATGCAGCCGCAGCAATGACTTCAGGGGATGTGATAAGACAAAGGGGGGTAATGAAAGAGTCATTGACAAAACCCCAAGCAGTTTGGGCTAATGCTTTGGCTCTACCAGTGGGAAGAGGAAAAGAGGGAGTAGGTTGGGCAGAAAGAAGAGTACAAAAATTGCGGGTGTTCCTAATTAAAGGGACATAAGGGTGATCAATAGCAAGATCGAAGCAAAGGGTACGAAGCAAGACTTCCTCGTAGTAGAGTACGCGCTGCTTGAAGGTGGTGTAAGGCTGGAATAAAAAAAGATATGGAGATGAGAGGAGATCATGATAACAACAAGGTTGAGGTTATGAAAATCTAACAATAGATGATTCCAAAAGATAAGAGGACGAAATGGAGGGATGATCAGCAGAGCATAGTTTCAAGAATTCTTTGACGACATATTCCAGTTTTCTAGGGACTTCTTCGACTTTAGTAGCTAAAAACAAAGCAGTGGCACTCATTTCATTGATTGGATAGTCCTGTATCGACCTTCTCATATAGAAGCGATGTATATAGGTTGAGGCAGTAGCCTGGATGACCTGAGGTAACTGAAGGGCAAGAGCAGCGCAAGTGATTGTATGGATAGCCATATATCTCTGGTATGATTCTTCAGCCCAAGAAAAGCCAGTGATCTGAGAGGGGGTGCTTAAAAGATGTGATGGCTCCCATATCCATTGATGAGAAGGAGTAATTGAGTGTCCCAACGCTGAATATTGAGGACGAGAAGATTGAGGAGAAGATGAAGGTGAAGGATGGATGATGGCGGGGTCGCGCATGATCCAAAAAAGAGAGCGACCACAATTTGAGACTTTGGATACGTTATGCATCCAGCGATTATGCATTATCGCATCCAAACTTCGCACCAAATATCCAGGCGATCACCCACAATCACTAGGAAGGCAGTGTATATCTGTTTGTAAGTGATGTTTTGATGCTGAGTAATATGATAGTCAATCAGTGAAGTATAGAATGGAAATGATAATAATCAACCAATCATTAACACAACACAAAACATCCTTGAGCTATTTAAATAAATTTACTTCGGTTACTGTAAAGCTTTGATTGAATAGCATGATGAAAAAGCTAAACATTTAGCATGTTCTGGCAATCATTCCATTCAATTTCCCAAAACATTCACAAAAACAACTCCTTTTAAGGGAACGATTCTTCAAGACAGGATAATAGAAAAAACATGGTATTCTGATACAAACCATAAGAAAAATAATGTGCCACTAAATATTTTTTTTTGTTATTGCACTTTTTACTCAATATGCGTATTATTATTTCTGGGGAATGGCGAGATCTTCAATTGCAAAAAAATAAAAATAAAAATAAATAAATCCTCGCCTAGCACGTCCTCATTCAATACCATGTCTCAGGCATGATATATAATCATATTCATTGCTTTCAATTCTTTTTAAAGTAAGAAATACATTCATAAAAAATACATAATGGAGTGTTGGTATCACTTTGATGAATATGTTTCAAGCAACATAGAATTTAAAACTTGAGTAACTCTCAAACAGATCTTACGAGCATGATCTTTGAGAGTTTGTTCACCAGATAATTTCAATATAATCCGCTCAAAACGATCGGGATGATAATCCAGTATGGCCGACATAATAAACTTCTTACGGTTTGAAGATTCAGTTGTTGCAAAATGCCCAAGAAGAAACTGACGGACAGCATGCAAGGTAATGTGAGAAGGATCCAGCATTTTACCTTCTTCCAGGTCAGAACGTGGGATAGGCCATGGGATACTTTCAAAGTCAAAATGGGCATTGGAATTGGAAGAATTAGGTGATGGAGAGGATTTGGATGTTAAAACAGATTTGACATGTGCCCATTGTTCATAATATTTTTCCCGCCATTCATTGAGCGTCTTTTTCGGGGAAGAAGTAGCTTTGTCTTCTTTACGACAAGCAGGAGATGGCAAATCACAAGCCGTAGAGAAAGTCATCAAAAGTGTGACAGGATCAAATTTTCCTTTTAATTTAAAGTGGATGGAATTTTGTTGCATAAGCTCCAAGCGTGTCATAGAAAGATAGAGGACTTTCCCAGAAGCAAGTCCACAAAGCAAGTAATTTGAAGAATGAGACAGATGCAGGGCAGTGATTGGAATCGAGTCAGGCGAAGTGTAAGAGAAGGAGGACCAATCAGAAGCTTCGCAAACACGAGAGTCTCCACTCTTTCCTTTACCAATAGAGAAACGAATGAGTGTGACTGTGGACGAAGAGGGTGTTGTGGGGGTTGAATCAGAGCAGGAAGCGTAAAGAGTCTTTTGGCAAGGATCCACTGCTAAGTGATGAACTGGAGATGAGAAGACAAAACTTGCTATGAGAGATGATCGATAAAGGGGCGACCATATCTAAAGAAAATGATAATATAAAGCACAAGAATCAAGTAGAGTCGATGGTGTTTGAGTGCAAATGCTATACTTTTACTGTCATATCAAGACTTGCAGTATAAACTGTAAAATTTGGAAAGACACCAGCTGATACATGAATATCTGATATAGGTAAAGAATGTTCTTTAAAACTAAATGAAGGACATGGATCCCAAAGCCCATCCTTTACACTATCGATCACACTAAATAATATTGGCAGGATAATTGTCAAAACAGATCAGATCAGGCCACATCTGTGGCATGTGAAAAATATTTACCTTGATATAGACCAAATGTGAGCCTCTGAGTCTTCACTGGCGCTGACCAGTTCAGAGTCTTTACTACTGAAGGCAAGACATGATACTGCGGAATGATGAGCCTGATATCTGACAACAGGCGTTTCAGTTCTAGGCTGAAAAAGAATAAAAAGCCATGTATATATATCAAAGGACACATCAAAAGGATGACTAAATGGATTAATTCGTATAGTTTACCTCCCAGATGGTGATCCATCCATCGATACTTCCAGTAGCAAAATAGGTAGCAGAAGGACTAATGGCAATAACAGCTACCTCATCTGAAGGAATCAGTTTTACAGAAGGAGTAGGTTTTGAGAAAGACCGCCAGACATATATCCCAGACTTTCCATCTTTTCCTGCCAGAGTGACAAGAGTTGAGCCAATGAAAGGGTTTCTGGCAGGGACACAAGCAGTTGTTTTACGTGGAGGAAGGGGGGATGGAGTAGAAAGTGCATAAGAAGAACCAGGTGGAGCTTTAAGTGCACCTACTGGAAGAGAACTGTGGAGATGATGAAAAGAAAGAGTGGGAGAGCCATCTGGGGAAAGTGGAAGAGAGCTCAAGAGGATCATATTCTGATTATCAGTCAGAAGGCAATAATTTTACTTGTTGACAGTGTTGATCACCAACAAGGACTCAATGTAGCGACGAGATTGACTGGCAATCAAGGGCTACAGTAAAATGTGTTGAATACTCAACTGCGCCGCATCCATACACCACAGAAAAATTGGAGGGTATTGCTAGCAACACCCCTTGCTTGAACTCCGTTGAGCCACAAATCTATGCCTGAATTATGCACACGTCATCACCATGGAGGAAATTGTTTGGCCTTACATTTAGTCAGAGATTTGTCACCAATTGAGCTCAAGATGAACCTACATTGATTACCATTTGATCTTGCAAAATCTTAATTTAATCATGAGTTGAACTCCCTTTAAGCTCACTTTGATCTAACATAAGCTTTTGCATATCCAATATGTCAACTATTCACTTTCAAAAAGATTTGTAATGAATTTCACATGGAATATCAGAACCGAAACCAGTAATTTTGAGTAAATGGCTCCTCAACATGATTAATCTACAATAAAATACCATCAAAATTCAATCTGATTACTGAAAACTTTTGGTAAAATGACTAATAGATATTTAAATTGGAAAATAATATTCAATTTCTCAATTTCAAATTCAAAATATAAATCCTCGTTTCAAATGTGAATTTTGTAGATTCCTCGCCTTGCTATATTATGAGTAATATTTGAGGTATTGTACACCTTTGTAAATATGGTGTTGTGCTGCTAGAAATTATCTCTGTTTGAAGTCAACTTTATTGAAGCTTGATTCCAGAATGATACATATTTTATAACTATTTTGAGAAAAAAGTCACTAGTAATGAATTTAGCCTTTTATCTGACCCTTATTAAACCTCACTTAATCCTACTGAAATCCAAATTGACCCACAAAAACCTTATTCAAGATATTTTTTAGCCCAGGATGATTCAAGATTGGAGCAAAATATTATTTTACATATCCAATATGCCTATTGATTAAATTTCTTCAAGCTTACTTAAACTTCACATTAACATTAACTTTCACTGGAAATATTAAACACAAATCTTTAAAATTATAGTATGTAAAATCAAAATAAATCTAATATAATATACTTACAACAAAATTTTTTTTCTGGATTTATTGAAACAAAAAATTGTTCATTTGTGAAAATAGAAAAAAGACTATCCATCCTGAATTTAGAATTCATTTTTAAAAATTTAATGCCCCCTCACTTTCAAGTTTATCATGTATTTCAAAAATTATATTTTTAATAATTTTGTGAATAGTACACCTGAGATATAAACCTTGGGGATATCAAAAACTAAAACATCAGCAAATCGAAATGTTTTTTATTGATATGAATGGAAATAATGATTGAAAAACACCATTAGAGCAAGTTTGATTTTGAATAATAGGCATACTTTCTCATGTAAATTTCAATAAAAATAATTATTATTCTTACATAAGTTGCAGCGGATACATTTGAGCTCAAAAAGAATTAAAATTGACAAAATAAGACTTTTATAATTCATATTAAAAAATGAAATCACTCTTCATTATCTACCTGTAAACTAGTTTGAATTAAATAATTTCAAAGTCAGTATATACTGATCTTATTTTTCTTCTAAAAAAATTTATTATATAGATTAATAGTCATAAACAGTTGACATAGATGTTAATTTTATATAAGCAATCTTTAATGCATTAAATGATAAAACTATCTTTTATGTAAAAAGTGATGTAGGAAAAAAATATTATTATATTTTTGATGCACTATCAATAAAATTGAAGATAGAGCATATCAAAAGTTTAAACTTAATTTCAATTTTGATATCATCATTTTATTTAATTTTACTTGAGTAGAAAACAGATTTTAAATCTCAATATAATTTTAAATCCCATTAGTTTGTAGATTTCAATATTTGAAACTATGAAATAAATATTTATGAAAGAATTTTACAATATTTGCCCTTCTAAAAACTCATAAATCCAACTTCAAATCTTCTAACCTTCACAAGTAACCACAATGCATTCTGAAAATACTCTATATTTAAATAATTAAAGGTAAATAAAATTATGTTTTTAATTTTTATTTCAATTTTTGATAAATAATATATATATATATATATGTATAATTTCTTAAAAAGTCTAAGAGGGAACTTAATAGTGGTTTTGGAATTAGATATATAGATTCAACTTTCAAAAAATTTGTTTGGAATAAATTACAAAGACAAAAAGGATATATATTGATGAAAGAATACTGATTTAGGTTCTCTTAAAATTTTATTAAACATTTTTTATGGAATATCAATCCATGGTTATTATTCTTTATGATATTATCATAGAATTTTTTCCTTTTTTAATATAATGATTTTCTATTGTGTGGTATGTAGGTTAAGATAAGTTTAAAAGATTTATTGAAGATATATATACCAGACACAGTATAATTTGTATATTTATAACTATAACTAACTTTTCTGATGTTTTACATCATTAATAAGTAGCGCATGCATTACACAAGTAAGTAATTATAGTCCCTGGAAATAAGTCCTTGTGAATTTCAAATTTTTTGTTATTCTTAAAATCATTCCTCAAATAAACTGAAAATTTTTTCAATCATTGATTGAAAGAAGGAGTTTCAAAATCTTATTTTGTAGTTATAAAAGTTTGAGTTATTTTTCATTTATCAAATATAATGAACATTTGTAAATTTTAACTTCAAAACTAGTGATCATGGCAAAGTAATACTGGAACAATCAGAAAAAAAAAAGGGTGGAATAAAGTCATAGCACAACAGGAAATGATACAAAATTGTTGATTTTTGGCTCACAAAATTAAACATATTTTTGACATATTTTGCCACCTTTAGATAATGTTTAGTGGATTTTAACATTATTATAACAAACAAGCTTAACAATGTTTGTCAGCCAGGCTGTACCAGGAGCCCAGTAAAACTTATGTTAAGTTATTGGACCTGAAAGAGGGCGAAAATTTATGCTTTTTATGTATATAAATTAATATTATATTGCATAATAAAATTAAGTACAAATTACCTTATTAAATAAAATTAAAATAAGGGTTATATTTATTTTATTATTTTATTAATTATATACTATTAAAATAAACATAAATTATATTATATTCTATAAAAAATTGGGCGCATTTTTATGTATTTAAATAATTATAAAATAATAATTAATTAATTATAATATTATATTATACTTATAAGGCAAAATGTTGACTTATAATAATATTAATTAATTATTAGACCCTTATAATAATTTATACATTATTATCCCTGATTTTTGAGCGCTTCTGTGGCTCAAAATTATGTAATTTAATTTATTAAACCATTTAAACTAATTACATTCTCATATTTTAATCTAAAATAATTACTTATATTAATTGTATGAATTAAACTAGTAATATATTACATTACACTTTAAAATAGTACTGCATAATACTTATTTTAAATTACATTAGTTATTTTTTATATGTCTTGTACTTATTTATGCGTAATATCCAGGGGGAATTAATACTGGTGAAATATTGGCTACTGCATATTAACAATTTAGTACATTTTTTTGATTTCTCACCCCTTACATTTACTCATAAATTATTGTATTAACTTTTGTGGCGCTTCAGAGGGCCCCTTGGCTATATAAGGGCCTTGGGAACCCCCTTCAGCTGCATCACTTACATTATTACACTTTATTTACACTTATACATTTTTATACATGTATTGATTCCTTTTCTTTTAACTAGTAATACATTTAGTTGAAATATAATAAATAAATACTATATACAAAATCTTAAGGTTGCGGTAAGAACATTAAACTATAATATTTGACTGCTGTGCATTGAAACTAAAATACTTACATTACAATAATATTAAAACTACTCACTTTATATATAAAACCTTTTCCCTTGTTTGCGTCCTTCCCTCTTTTACTACTTTCCACTCTTTGTCTTCTTGTGTTTCTTTTTCCTTTTTCTTCTTTCCTTCTTCCACCTTCAAGACGACCGCGCCAATAATTGAGGGCCTTTCCGAACGACAATGTAGACTGTTCTAAAGTACTAAGCAGTAGACACAATGTGAGATGGGTCAGTTCTCCTTTTTAATTTATAAAAAGAAGCGCCTGCCACTCTTATTTTTTAAAGACAGTGTAATAATGTGTAACACTAATATTTGACTAGAAAGTTTATAAGTTGAGATGAGTTAAAGATAAGGAAACAAGCACTACTATCCGGATATTTCTATTCTTAACAAGCGCTATTATCCACAGCTACTCCCTCTTGAAGTGCTCTCTTTGAATTTGCCTTATTATAGTAATAAAATATCTCTAATAATAGTTAATCCCACTGAATCTATATATTCTCTCTATGTTGCGCTCTTTCACTATACTATAGGAAATACACACACAGACGCACAAACTCTAAAGACCCAGAAAATACCTTTTAATATTCTCTCAAACAATTAATCACAAATGATCTAATATCTTATACTGCATACTATGACTATAGCTACATGTATATCTCTATATTGATTTTCTTTATGATCTGCTTTTTAAAATGAAAACTAATGCGATTTTTCTTATTTTATTAACTAAATAGATAGATTGACCAGTTCTCCTTTTGTCCCTATCTAATAGTCCTCCTTTTATATTCTTCCAGCGCTCAAGACACAGTTCCCTAATGGATCTCCAGCGCTGACTCTAGCGCCACACTAGTAAAACAATAACTAATTTATTAGTATTCTACTTACACTGCTTGCAACAACTACAGCGCCTAAATCAGACCCTATAATTACTAACACTAGTATTAACTTGTTTCACTGATTCTCCACATATGTGCTTTTAACTATACCTCGTTTTGTTTCAGCGCTAGTTCCAGGTTTGACTTATCCTAACGCTGCGTCTAGTTGCCTTAACTCTTGGGTAGTTTTACGATTGAGTCCCCACTCTCTTTGCTTTAATACTAGGTTTGTAGTTCTGACAGCTCGCTTTACTAGTTAGCCTTCTTTATTACTTGTCTCAGTAAGTTTCCCAACTGGCCGTGGTACAGCATACCATGCACTTGAGTCGTCCTTAATCCATGACTTTCTTCTTAATGCATAACACATACTTTTTGGAAAGCCCAAATCCATATTGTTTAGCGCTTTAAGGTCCTAAATCAATAACACACAATTCCCCATTGTGCGGCACATTTTGCTGCAAAATCCGAGCGCACAGACCCTCAATCTTTTTCCGCACTTCCATTTCCTTTGTTCCTTGAAACACGCAAATACATATTATATTTTAACATTTCCTGCTGCGCTAGCTCCCCTTTTTTCTTCCTGGACTATGCGCAATGATTGGTCTAAAATCACGCTTCATGCGATGCGCGTACCACATCCTCCCTCTACTTGGGACTGTCCCCAGGAGCCCATAAATATTCTGCGTCTCGCAGCATTTTCTTCCTCCACCTTCTATCCTTTTCTCTTTTCTTATTATCTTTATTATTTTTATCTTTCACAATGAATACCAGAAGAACCCCTACTAACGCTGAAAATACCACCAACGTCGTGGACGCTATTCGACAGTTCTTGCGCACTCAGCCCCCTACTGCTTCCCCAACAATGCCCATAACCACACTGATGGGTGGGACGAGATGCACTCGTTGCATCGAAAATGGCATAACTCCATGTCATTTTTCAAAAGCCCACCGTGGCAATACTTTCTTCACTGTAAGTTCTCTTCATTCTCCTTTTTTTTTTTTACTATGTAGGATGCACCAGATACTCCTTACGCTGAAACGCCTCCTCCTCCTATCACTCTACTATTCCTTCCTACCTTGGAAGAAGATCTCACCTGGGATACGACACCTACTCCCGAACCTACTCCTTGTTCTCCCACTCCTGACTGGTCTGATATGCAGCCGGTCTTCAATACCGTCACTCCGGTCGAATGGCCAACCAATAACTTTTCGGTAGTAGATGACAATGAGCCCACCATGGCTCAAAACTGGGAATTCGCAGAACAAATTGCCTGCGCTCCTTACAATGCAACCATGCGTCGTATGAATAACTTGATTGGGGTCGTCAAAGCATTCCTCAAGGAGGTTCCGGTTTATACTTGCGCTGAGTATAATAAGCAAAAACAACTAATAGCTGCCTTGCAACAAAACATGCAAGAAGCTGTTAACAATTGGGCTATCTGCGTCCCAATATTTGATGAAGCAGAATACCACTAAAAAAAATATTTTCTTTTGTATTTATTCCTTGTAATGTATATAGCCTTGTAAAAAAAATGTAATATATATTTATTTATTTTTATTATTATTTTCACTTAACTTTCCTGTGAGAACTCTACAACCGCGAGATGAGTTTCCCCCAAAATATCATCCTTTTTTCTAAGCAGCGCACCCTTCTACTAAGTGCCTATGAAAGATGAAACCACAAATAATAAAAAATAACAACTTGAGATTGTTGCTACAGCAATTACTTCTCCTGCATCATTTAAGTATGCGCTTTCTTTCAATCTTTAAACCTTTGCAATACATGCCTTTCCCTTGATTGTAACAATTCATCTTTCCTTGGGTTCTTCATTATGAGAAACACTTCTTGCTAGCTTCTTAAAAACCATCCAGCGCTCAAGTCAGATGTGGCGCAACTTATGACTTCTTTATAATGCTATTGTTAAACTATAAATAGCCCTTCTAATAACCTGAATTTCTTCTATTCTAACATCATGACTAAATATTGCACAGTTCCCAGAGATCAAGCTTGCTCATTTTGAAAACGCCGTAACTTTAACTGTACATTTTCTAGACCTCGGGGTTATGCCTCTTTTAGACCTACCTGTGATAATTGCTTTAGATACCACAAAACTTGCAATACCTCCCTTAACCAGAATACTCTTCAGCCTACTGGTTATATTCGCTTTCCACCTAGCTCTATTAGTAGCGCTCCCATAATTACCACCACTAGTCCGACTATTTACACTAATAATAATAATGTTCCTTATGAGTTGCCATCACTTCCTAGTTTTCCCAGGCGCGAAATATCCATACAGCCTAGTGCTACACTTTCTCCCCCTCCGAGTTCCAGTGCTTCCATGCGCTCAGGCTCCCCTACAGCTGCTCCTGACGCGGTTACTGTTACTTCTCTGTCAGCGCGCCCACAAAACTTATTAGAAAGTAAGCATCCTTCACAATACTTATGCTCTTCTTGCTTACTAACTTCCTGTCAGGTTTCAATGAATCCATCTCCTTGGGATGGGTTCCCATTCTTTACCCTTTGTCCATTCCATGTGAATGTTTTCCAGACTTTGTCTTATATATGACGCTATGTCCCTATCCTACAATAACGCACCAGCTTTTTCTGACGCTGAACTTGAAGCTCGCTATACTCATATAGAAATGATAGGTCAACTAATGAACGAAATCAGCTCAATGACTATTCTTGGATTCCCTGCCAATCCCTGTCACTTCGTCATGCCTGAAGACTGGAAAGGATATCCTATTAGCTTTCATCCTGATACTGAATAGACCACTAGCGCTTCTCCTTATGAGTCTCCTCTGTCCATCCTTCCTGTAAATAGTCTTCATATATTTTTCATGCTATGCCTTCAAATAATCTTTTTAGACATGGCGCTATTTTGTTACACCTGTCTTCCATACTTTTAGAGCGCCTAACTTTGCTCCCTCTACTTTCTTTAAAAGACTGTAAACCCAAAAAAAAATCATAAATAAACCTTCATAACGTAAAACTTTACGGCCTTTACGGCCTTTACTGCGATACAGCGATATACTACGTAAAATAAGAATTGAACTGTAGAGCACCTCATCTATAAATTGCTATTCCACTTCTAGTTAGTTAACCAATTAGCTAAATCCCCAGCATCTTTTGCGTTTACATGATACACATCTCCTTTAATCCAATTACCTATTTTGTCATGTCCCCTCAAACAATGAAAATATAAGATTTCATTTTCTTCTGCACCCTCATCTAAGCGCTTGTGCCAGTTGCCTGTTCTGCCATAGTCCGCCTAACTTCTAGTTAGTGCCCTCTATCCGTCACAACTGTGTCAAAAGCCTCCTGTGAGTCCTCTTAGAAAAACAAAACTTAACATAACTTGTTAGTTTAATCCTCTTCCCAGAGGTATTATTCTGGTAGTTTTTCCTCATTCCGGAGGCTATCTTGTATCACTGGAACACCCCGTGGGTAGAATCTTTTGATCTGGTCTGTGGCCACACGCCGCTTCCACTCAGTACCATCTAATTCCTCCAGTAAGTAAGACCCTCCAGTTATCTGCTTTCTTATCCTATAAGGACCATTCCATCTGTCAGAAAAAATCTTCCCCCATTGGCTTTCTAAACTTCTATTTTAAACCAAAACCAAATCTCCTGGGTTCAATGGCTTTCTTAACCTATGAGCTAAGCGCTCATCCCAATATTTAACTGACTTGTCCCGGATCTGCATCATTCTTTCATATGCTTTCTCCACAAACTCGTCTTTTCTTTCAAGTTGCGCTACCCTTGCTAGAATTAAATCTTCGGTTGAGCGCACTTGATCCCAATCGCATCCTAGGAAAGATCCAGCCTCCAGATCAATAGGTAATACCGCCCTTTGACCAAACATAAGCTCAAACGGTGAAAACCCTGTTGTCCTTTTAACTTAAATCCTGTCCGCAAACAAAACTAATGGCAAGTAGTTCTTCCACTTCGCCCCATTATTTCCACATAACTTAACTAGTGCATCTTTTATAACTTGATGCCCTCTTTCTACCATTCCCTCTGCTTCAGGATGATATGGTGTTGCAACTTGTAACTTTGCGCCAATACCTTTTACTACTTCTTGGAATTCTCCCGCAAATTCAGCGCCACCATCTACGGTTACCATCTTCATTACCCCATACCTATAAATCCATTCTTTCTTCAAAAACTCAGCCACATTACTTGCCTTGAGGTTTATCAACGGCGCTGCTTCAACCCATCCTGATAGATCATCCCTGGCTACTACCAGGTATTTAAAGTGTCCTTCTTTTATATGGACTGCATCTAAACTGACCCTACCAAAAACAGTATCCTTGCCCGTCGCTCTCCCTTTTTCTTTTGGCTTTCTGTAACTTCTGCACTGGCATTCAGGACAAGATTTAACCCAATCTCTTACTTCATTTCTCATGTTGGGCCACCAGAATCTTTCCCTAACTCTGCGATGAGTCTCATCTTGACCTCTATGTCCTAAATTCTCGTGTAACTCCCTGAGTATCTTTTCCTTCCCTTCCCTAGTTTGAATAACTAACTGAGGAGACAATGCTTGATTCTTCCATAACTTCCCATTTTTAATAAAATAGCCTTTAGGGCGCCTTTTAATATTGCGCCAAACCTTTTTATTGCAAAAATCCGGTCGACTATTACCTTCCAAATATAACTTTAACAACTCTACTCCCTCATCTGTAGATGCGTTGTCTTCTAAATACTCCCCCTCTTCGAGTTGAGTACTACTATCCTGACTTCCCTTTGAAGTATCTCCATCATCTGACTCCTCCACTTCCTTGCCTTGCGCACTCCTTGTTGCTAAATTAGCTTCAGTGTTCCCTAAATCCAGTTGCAGTTCAACCTTGCTACAAACATCCTTTACATTGTCAGCTTTTAATTTTATGTCTTTTTGGACATTCCTCGTTACTAGTTTATTATCATCACAGATAATACTACCTACTAGTTTATGGTCTTCGTGGACATTCTTGCTTGATAGTTTATCGTCGTTGCGGACGTTCTTGCCAAATTTTGTATAACAATAATCTATCCCGTTTACCCATCTCTTATCTTCTTCAAATTCTTCCGCTTCCAAGTCTTCTTCACACAACGGTCTTCTCGACAGCGCATCTGGCATAGTGAAAGATTTCCCTGGCTTATGGACTAAATCAAAAGAAAACAAATTAATCTGCGCTACCCACCTCGTCATGGGCGCATCTGGTAAACTCGGGCTACTAATCATTTGCACCAACAATAGTGCATCAACCTGCAGCTCGAAATGCTGCCCCCAAAGCATCCATTGTAGATTTTTAAGGATCTTCGCTACTCCACATAACTCCAGCTTGGACTGGGAGTACCTAGACTCCACTTTGGTAAAAGTCTTGGACTCGTAAAGGACAGGTCTATCATTACCTTCTTCGTCCTCCTGCATCAAAACTGCGCCCACTGCGGACACACTAGAATCCACCGCTAGAGTAATTTTTCCAGCGCCTGGTCCATACTCCAATTTCTTCAAAAGAATATCTTTTCCTACAATCCTCTTTAATAACTCGAATGACTCCTCACATTCCTCTGTCCAATCCCATACAACATCCTTTCTTGTTAAGCGCCGTAAAGGCAAAGACATCAAAGCAAAATCTCGAATAAACATTCTTACATATGTACAAATGCCTAAAAACCCTCTAACTTCCTTAGTATTTCTTGGTCTTGGCCATGTAAGTACCTTATTCCTCTGTTTTTTAGCGATGATTCTCCCTTCCTTACATACCACATGTCCCACTATATCTAGCGCTGGAACACAACAGGAAAATTTAGATCCATAAATCTTTAATCCTGCCTCCTCTATCCTAAATAGCACTCTTTCCAGGGTAATCGCATATTCCCAAATAAACTTTCTAATATATGGATTTTATTTTAACACTTCCCCTTCATAATCACTGGCTGGTCCTTTTATACCGCCATCATCAATGAAAATTCCCACATGTTCTGGGATTTCATCCTGCAATATCCACATCATCTGTGCTTGATATACCGCCACAGAATTTGTTGTGCCTTGCGGTAACCTTGTCAACCTAAAGCGCCCCAGTGGTGTTTCAAACGTCGTCATGGGTCTGGCCGATTTGTCCAACTCACGCTCATCATATCCTCCCATAATATCACCTAATCTGCAACATGCACGCCCTGCAAAAGATTCCACAAATTCTTCTGGCGTTGGTGGCATCCCTGCATCCTTTACCGTAACCTTGTTCATCTCCCTAAGATCATGAACAACCCTTAATTTACCATTATGTTTGACCACACAAAACACTGGACTTGAATAACTAGACATAGACTGTTCATACAAGCCGGACTTTAACCTTCCCCTAATTAATTCCGTATACTCTTCTCTTATAGCCACCGGTATTGGAAAAGCCTTCTTTTGCCACGGCGCATGAGGTATAACTGGAACAATATAAGGTTTACCATAAGAGTGTTTTAACAAACCTCTTTCCTCTTCTGAAAACACAATAGCCTTTTCCCTAAGAACCATAACATGTAATAATAACTTCTTTTCTTCCTGCGATAACCAGCCCTCTGGTCCAAAATCTACCATCTGAAGCCTTTCCATCGTGATCATACTGGTGAACACAAAATCAGGCGGAAACTTTGTTAAAGGTGTATCATAAGGATTTCTAGATAGCACCAGCCTCTGAAAAGGAGGATTCAAATCAGGCATTGCTATATTCACTGGTTTAACCTTAACAGCTACTGGTTTATACTTAGATGCAAAACAGTCCTTACTGCTTCCTTCATTAATTAAAATAAAACCCTTTCTAATATAACTACGGGTTACACCTAAATCCTGTTTTTGTCTTTTCTTTTTAATATAAGTATAACAATATCCATAATTAAAGAAATTAAAAAGCTTAGGTATAATACATTCTACATTAGTATCCCCAAGACACCTATGAAGTACCACTTTACGTATCCCTCCTTGTTGGACTGACTGGTCACTATCCGGGTTCTTCTCATCCTGGGAGATAGTAACACCTAAAATGCCAGTCCCTAATGAAAATGTTGACGCCTTCCTGGAGGTCGCCCTATCTCCTCATCTGAGACTTCCTCATAAAAATCTCTTTCTTTCTCTAACCGCGCAGCTTCAGAGTACTTAGTTTCCCAGCCACCATCCTTGGGCGCTACTAAGACTGCTGTTACTGGAACACCATCATCACCCATAATCCTGATTCCTATAGTCTTATTTAAACAATAATCTATAGTCGCCGAATAATCCATTAAAAATGGCGTGCCTAAAACTGGTTTAACTACACCCATTGGAACATAAAAATGTATATCTCTTGTTGCTCCCGCAACTCTAGCGCGTACATACTCTGCTACACCTATAACAGGTAACCTACCTCCCCCAATTCCTGCGACAGTGCCTTCGCCGTCTTTTACAGGAAGACCTAATTCCACTGCGTCATCCACTGATACCACGTTGATTTGTGAACCCGTATCTACTAATGCTTTAATTTGCTTACCATTTACCGTAATAGTTAAATACCCTAAGGGTCCTGCGTAATGTGGCGCCCTAGGTAATCCAACAACTGGCTGAAATGAGTGTTCCCCCATATTGAACTCAGCACAATTAGCAATCCTTTTCTTTCTGCACTTATCCACGATTCCATTTGCTACGTCTGGCGCTACTGCAGTCAGCATCCCCAATGGAACAGAAACTGTAGTCTTCAAACATTCCGCAACTGAATCCTCGGCAGCTTTGGGAAAATCAGAATGAACCGGGCGCTGCATTCTCCATTTAGGCTGAGTTGCCTTGGCACCAGCTTTTGCTCTTCAGGGTGGGTTCTTTGGAGTATTATGCTTTGCTCCTGGCATTCCTTCAGCAGGTACCGCTCTTTGCTGTACTACCACTGGTTCCTCCAACGTTGCCGTCTGTTCTATTTCCTGGTGATCCACGCCGTAACCTCCAGAGTCCATACCATCCATTTCAACATCCTCGATAGGTGCAGGTGTATTTTCTCTAGTAGTATACCCTACTTCCTCCATATCCTCTGGATTCACATACCTAGCGCCAGCCCTTCTTGGCCTATTAATTGTAGGTGGGGCCATTTTCTTATGCTTCGCCGCAAACATCTCCAGTTGTGTTGTGGTAACTGGCGCTGCAACCACTCCTTCTTTTACTTTAAAATCTAACACCGCGCAAGTAACTGCGAAATTAACCGACTTCGCATCCTTTCTTTTCTCCTTATTTTCCGGCTCTTTGCCCTTGCTTGACCTGCTTTCCATAGACTTTTTATTAATATGATCAATGACCATGGCTCGCATTCCTTGATCTTTGTCTTTAATCAACCTGGTGCCATCTTTCAACATAAGCGTAGTCCCATCCTCGTAAACTACCTTTTCCTCTTTATCCTTTTGAAGCGCATTACACCTCATCCTTGTATGCCCCTCTTTATTACAATAATAGCACACCATAGCGGAAAAACGCAAAGTTTGAGGAGAACTCTTGGGCCTAAACGATTCTTTCGCTTTTGCCGCTTCAACTATCTTCTTCTCCAACTCATCGATTCTTGCCATGACTGAATCTGGATCTTTAGAGAGAATTTTATCTTTAGGAGACGAGATCTGAGAAGGCAATCATACTCCTGGCGCATCTTCCCCCATATCCTCATTATCCAGAGCCACCCTTGCTGCACATCACTCAACTCGACGCAACTTCATTTCAGCTTCCACTGCCATTTCTACTTCCTCTAATCCGGGGTACTTATAATTTATGTCCCTCTTTTTAACCAACTTTCCTTCGTTATCCAAGCGCCTTTTTGCCCAGTCTTCAACTTCTGGCGCTAACGCTTCACAAAACCAAGGTAACGACGCATTAACATCACTAAAATCTCCGTTACTAACTAAATATTCTACTATCTGATCGAAGTCTTCCCTAAAACTTTTAAATTCCTTGGGGTCTCGAACACCTCCTCTATCCTTGACCCTATTTACCAAAATATCCAGGTCCTTCATTGTATACCTAGTTTCCTTGGTAACCTTTGGCCATCTCTTGAGCATTTGTTCTTTTAGCGCTGACCAATTTTGCTCCTCATGCCCTTTTAAATCCTCTAAATCATCTTTGCACTCATCAGATACAAAGAATATTACTTGTCGTACCATATCATATTTGGTTGCTCCATGAACTTCCGCTGCTTGTTCAAACCTGCGTAAAAACTTTTTGGTATTAATTCCCGCAAAACGCAAGCTTTCATCTTTACACCTAATAATCGTGGTTACCGTTTTTGGAAATGATGTCGAAGAATTGGGCGATTTAACCCTCTCCTGACATCCCCTAGATGTAGTCGCAGTATGATCCATTCCCGAAATATCAAATCCAAGCAAAGATCACAAAGAAAAAAACACACTCTTGGTTAATTAAACCTGACTGTTTTCACGATACAGCCCTACGCTATCCTCTGATAATGGCTATTGATCCACTTGTTGTAGACCCTACGACTCTTCCGCTGAAGCGCCAGCTTGATTACGTCCTCTTGACAAAACCCTAAAAAAACCAAACAATCTAATCAAAAACACTAGTTAGTTACAATTATGCCACTGTTGGGACACCAATTGTAGACTGTTCTAAAGTACTAAGCAGAAGACACAATGCGAGATGGGTCGGTTCTCCTTTTTAATTTATAAAAAGAAGCGCCTGCCACTCTTTTTTTAAAGACAGGGTAATAATGTGTAACACTAATATTTGACTAGAAAGTTTATAAGTTGAGATGAGTTAAAGATAAGGAAACAAGCACTACTATCCGGATATTTTTATTCTTAACAAGCGCTATTATCCACAGCTACTCCCCCTCAAGTATGATTTAAAAAAGGGACTTCCTTCAAGGATTCTGGATCAATTAAATCTTCATGGCCAGAAGATGACTACCTTAACGGATTTAATGGATCGAACCCTTGAACTTGACAGCATTTACCAAGGACAACTACAACATTGTCAATACGCCAACAAATCTCAAGGCCTAAATTTTAAATCAGGACCTTCTTCACACCCACGGCCCTCTCAATCTTCCTCAACTCAATCCAAACCCAATAAGGGTAAGGACAAACCTCAACCAAAAGGCTCAACCCCAGGGGATATCAGTAAGGTATTGGATCTAAAAGGGGAACTTAAAGAAGCTGAGAGGAAGAGACGAACAGATAATGGGTTATGTATGTATTGTGGGGGTAAGCACAAGCTAGAAGATTGTGTGAAGTTGAAGGAAGGAGAAGGTACTAGTTCAGGGTCAAAAAACTAGTAGATAGTTTACTTGTGTGCAAAGCAAACTATCTTATCTCTCCCAGTGCACACAACCTCCATGTCTTAAGGACTGGAGTTGCATTAAACCACTTGAGATCCATTCTTTTTAAGGAGGATACCCCCTTCAGTTGTCCCATAGACTCTGGAGCTTCAATTTCTTTTGTCAGTTTATCTTTTGCCGAGAAGTTAAAGCTGACATTCACAGATATCAATCAAACTCCAATTTATTTGGTCAAATCAGAGGAGCCTAAATATTGGGTAAGTAAGAAAGTTTTATGGGTTTTCAACTTTCCGAATTTTCCCCCCTTTGAGTGGGAATTATCAGTCTTGGATGCCCCAAGAATGGACAATACCATTCTTGGCCATGACTTCTTAACGCATTGGAATCCTGAAATTGATTGGTCACAGGGATTGATCACCCCATGCGCTAAGTATATTTCTGATTCTTCAATGCAAGTCAATAGGGAGTTAAACAACCTGCCTGACAATGTCCTTCTAGAGGACAATTCTCTGCCAGATGACTTGCAAGCATCTGATTTTTCTCTAAATGAGCAATTGGCTAACCCTTCTAGCTCAATCACTTAACTCGAAAAGGATTTAAAGTGCCTCGAAGTAGTCCAATTATGCTCTCTCAATTCTGGTCTTCCCTTGACAGATTCTCTCAAAGAAGATGAGGATAACCAAATCAACGTTGAAGCCATTAACTTGACTCTACCGGAAATCTATCACGATTTCCTTGATGTTTTCTCAATCCGCAAGGCCAATAAGTTACCACCTCATTGAACCTACGACCATCAAATAGAGTTAATAGGTCCTGTCTATTCTTTGTCAAAGGATGAATCTCAAGTTCTTCGAGACTACATTGCAGAGAATGTAGCCAAAGGTTTCATCAGAGCCAGTAAATCTCCAACCAACTCCCCTGTTCTTTTTGTAAAGAAAAAATATGGTAGCCTTAGCTTATGTGTTGACTATAGAAAGCTCAACACAGTCACTTAGAAGAATGCATATCCTGTTCCTCCTATGTCATTGCTTCTTACCCTTTTCAATGGTGCCAATTTCTTTTCTAAAATTGATCTTAGAGGTGCTTATAATCTTATTTTCATTGGGGAAGGTCATGAACCACTGACTGAAATGCGCACTAGATTTGGTATTTTTGAATATTTAGTCATGCCTTTTGGATTATGTAACGCACCATCTACTTTTCAAACTTTTGTTAATGACATCTTTCAAGATGTTGTTGAACAATTTGTTGTTGTCTATTTAGACAATATTTTAATTTTCTTGAAGACACTAGATGAACATATTCATCATGTTCGACAGGTTCTAAATCGCCTTTGAGATCATGGTCTCTACGCCAAGCACAATAAATCCAAATTCCATCTAAAATCTATTGATTTTTTAGGGTTTACGTTGTCCACTGATGGTTTAGTCATGGACAGCAAAAAGGTCAAAAAAGTCCTGGAATGGCCTGAGCCCGAAACCGTTAAATCCCTTCAAGTATTTTTGGGTTTTGCTAATTTCTATAGAAGATTTATTAAAGATTACTCTAAAACTATTTCCAATCTTACTTCTCTTCTTAGAAAAGATATTCCTTTTGTTTTTACTTCTACAGCACAACAGTAATTCAAAGCTTTGAAGACTGCGTTCACCACAGCTCCAATTATTTGTCACTTTGATCCTTCTGCTTTGACAATAGTTGGGACAGACGCTAGCGATTATGCTATTGCAGGGGTCATTTCTCAATTCAATCTTGAAACAAAATTGTTTCATCCTGTTTCTTTTGAGTCACGCAAACTCATTGCGGCAGAATTAAATTATGATATTCATGACAAAGCGCTTTTAGCTATCATTCATTGTCTTAAAAAATGGCACTCTTTTCTTCTTAGCCTAGATATTCCTTTTCAGATTCTTACTGACCATAATGCTTTGAAACACTTTATGTCTTCCAAAGTTTTAACCAGGCATCAAGCCAGGTGGGCTGAATTTCCTTTCTCTATTTCCTATTGCCCAGGTAAGAACTGTATTGTCCCAGATATCCTGTCTTGTCCGGATGACGTTTACACACAGTGGGAAGATGCATTTTCTGACAAAAACCCAGCAAATGTGAAATCAATCTTTAATGAATTAATGTTAACAACTCATCAACTTAATTTGATGACAATTCAATCTTCTCAAAATCCACTATCCAACATCCTTGAAGCTCAGTCAAAGGACAATTATTGTTTAGGGTTAAAAGACAAAATACTCTTGAAGCAAGGGGCCAAAAGATTTAGTATTGAATCATGTCTATTAGTTTTTGAAGGTAGAGTAGTCATACCCGACAACAATGAAATAAAATTATGGATTTTCAATAGTCAACATGATTCTCCATTAGCTGGTCATTTTGGGGTTGATTAAACCTACCAGTTAATAGCAAGGGATTTCTTTTGGGCAGGAATGACCAGAGAAATAAAGGCCTATATAAGATCTTGTTACAAATGTAATAGGAATAAGGCTCCCCGTCACCGGAAGCATGGGTTGCTTCAACCACTTCCTATTCCCTCTAAACCTTGGGAATCTTTATTGATGGATTTTATTTCTCAACTTCCTCTTTTTAATAATTTTGATGCTATATTAGTAATAGTAGATAGTTTTTCAAAATTGTCTATTTTCATAAAAACCACTACTACTGCTACAGCAGAAGATTTGTCAAAATTGTTTCTAGAATACGTATTTTCCAAACATGGCTTACCTAATGATATTATTTCAGATAGAGGCTCGTTGTTTGTATCCACATTCTGGACTCAATTGTGTCGACAACTCAATTTCACAAGGAATCTCTCCACGGCCTATCATCCTGAAACCAATGGGAAAACGGAAAGGGTCAACCAAATCCTTGAACAATACCTTCGAATGTATGTCAGTTATCAACAAGACAATTGGACTACATGGCTACCATTGGCCGAATTTGCTTATAATAACTCGACTCATTCTTTGACATGACAATCTCTATTCAAAACTGTTTATGGAAGACATCCTTGATTCAACTCAATCCATGTAGGAACTAATCATCCTGCGGAACATTATCTTTGAACCATATCACAACTCCAAGAAGAACTTAAATCAAACCTGGAATTAGCAATTCAAAGGTACAAGGAACAGGCCGACAAACATCGACAATCTGCTCCTTCCTTTAAACCAGGTGACAAAGTATGGCTCAACACACAAAACATTCGAACAACTCAACCATCTAAGAAACTGGCCGAAAAGCGCTTGGGACCATTCAAAATCAACTCCAAAGTCTCCAAAACTGCATTTCGACTTAAGCTACTTCCTAAATGTCAGGCTATTCAACCTGTTTTCCACGTATCTCTCCTGGAACTGGCTTGAGAAACATACCCGGGCAGGAACCAACCTCCTCCAGAACCGGTCAAAGTAGAAGACCATCTAGAGTGGGAAGTAAGCTTTATCCTTGATTCAAGAATGGGCAAGGGGAAACTTCAACACCTTGTGGAATGGGAAGGCTTCCTCAATGACTCAGACAAAACATCCTGGGAATCAGCCATCAATGTTTCTAACGCCCTGAACTCCTAAAATATTTTCATCTTAAATATCCTTTAAAACCAAAACCTTAAAAATCTCTTTTTATTTTTTTCTTTTCTTCTCTTTTCTTTTCTTTTCTTAAAATTCTAAAACTTCTTTACTTCTAAAAAATCCTTACTCTGTTTTCTCTTTTCTTCTTTCTTTTTTTCAAAAGCTTTTTCAACCTTCTTTTAAAAAAAGAAATAAATTAAATTAAATTAAAATTAAATTAAAAATATTAAATATTAAAAATATATATATATATATATATAAAGTCTTATAAAATTCATCAAAATAAAATCTTAAAAATTAATAATTCCTTTAATTTTTCTTTCTTTTCTCCTTTCAAACTTTTTTCTTTTTTTCAAAATACATTTTTTTTTCCTTATTTCTTTTCTTCAAAACTATCAAAAAATTTTCACAAACTCAATACAACAACCTTTCTCAAACTTCACTTCAACCTTTAAATCTCTCTCTTAAAATGCTTTGAACAAAGTACTTCTTTCTTTCAAATTCTTTTTTCAAAACTATTTTTTCTCTTTCTTTTCAAATAACCAAAATTCCTCAAAAACTTCAAAATAACCTCAAATAAATCTTCACAAATAACAATTTTTTCTTTTTTTTTTCTCTCATGAAATTTTCATTTAAACATTAAAAAAAAAAAACAAAAAAATTTCAATCAACTATTTTTTTCTTTTCTTACTTAAATTTTTCTTTCTTTTCAAACTTTAAACAAAAAATTTCCTCAGTTAAATATTTTTTCTTTTCTTCTTTCAAAATTTAAAACAAAAACTTTATTCAAATATTTTTCCTTCTTTCTTTTTCTTTTTCTTTTTAAAATCTTATAAAATATATATTAAAATTTCAATTAAAACAACAAAATAAAATAAATAAATAAATACACAAATTACATTTGCTTTCTACTTTTTTCTTTTTTCTTCCCTCTTTTCTTTCTTTTTTCTCTACCCATTTCAAATTTTCTCCTGCATTTTCTCCTGAACCAACTTCTTCATCATCTCCAACACCACCCTTATTTCCTTCCTGCATTTTTCAAATACCTCCTCCTCTCCTACCGGTACCACTTCTCCAATCTCCAGTAATTCTTCTGCCACATCAAAGGAGGTGGAATCGACAATCTTGTCGATCTCATCACTTAAATTTTCAATGAATTGAGCTTGTCAACCCTGCCGATGTTTCTTTGACCATACCTTGTCAAGGGTTTCCTCGTTCTCCTCCCTCAAGTCAACCGCCGGTTTACTGGCCTCAACTGGCAGCGATGGTGCAGCTTCCACAATTGGAGCTTCCCCAATGACATCTGAATTCTAAAAACATACATTCATCAGTAACAAAAAATTAAAATAAGAAAAGGTAAAACTTACTTCAAAAACCGGGTCAGGCTCTAAAAAAAGCCTTGGAGTGACCTCTTCTGTCACTCCCTTCTCCTCTTCATCATCATCCTCAATGATCATCCTCCGTTTCTTCAGAGTACGGTTTGAGATAGGAACCTCCTCCTCATCCTCTTCAACGAGTTCATCCACCTCTTCTTCCACCCCTTGTTTTTTACCTGTGGCCTGTATTACCCAAGTCACCACGGTATCCTTGACCTCTTCCTCAACTTCTTCCACCAATCAATTGTCCCTGACTGACACGTCCCAAATATCCTCAACCACCTTATTGGTCTTTGGGATCACCCAGTATTTGGTCTTTGTGAATCTTCTCTCGATATCCTCATTTTTCAAGAGCGCATCACACATCACCCGTCTCCAGCAACAAGACTCACATTTCTGGCGAGGACCTTGTGTGGCCGTGCTTTTGATGCAGAAGTATTCCGTCAATTTTCAGGCCGTGCAAGCTTGGGAATATTGCCAGGTGACAATACTGCCATCCGCTTTGGGGTGTGGAGGTGTGGGAGTTGGAGTAGGACAATTCGACATAATAAAAGAAAAATTAATTAATAAAAGAAGGATTGAGAGAAAAGTAGTGTGTGAAGAATGTGTCTCACGCTCAACAGAGCTCGTGTTTTATACCTGGGCATCTGTCAGGCGCCATGTGACACTCAAGGCAAAAGCAGCTCATTAAATCAATAATAAAGAGGTCTAAATCCATACTCAAAGCGCAGAAAGCAATTCTACATAGCAACTGCAACTTTTCCTTTGTGTACTCACTATTCAACTGTGCTAATCTAAACTTTAAATCTAAATTAGTCAATCTCACAATAGTGTGTTTAGTCTTTTCTTTGATAAGCGACGCACAGCGCAATAGTCAATTGAATATTCTGCTAAAAGGTTTATTAAGTATCTGTGGGTTATTAACAGGGGTAGTGAGCATGGACGGGATGGTTAGTGGAGGATTAAAGGGTTAATGGATGTTAGTGAGGAGGGTCCAGGTGTAACGGGTGTATTTTTGGAGGTCTGTGGTGTGTGTAATGATGGATGGGTATGAGGTCAATGTGAGGAGGAGTAATGGATATAAAAGGGGTTGGATTTCGGTTGGATTTTGGTTAGATATTTTTTTAGAATTAAATTATAAAATGTATATATAGTTAATAGTGGTAAAACTTCAGGTTAAATCATTGTTATTGTACATTTCCTTATTTTCTCAGTAATCATTTCTAAAACTTAAATCTTTGATTATTGAATTTACAACCCTTTGTGAGATCCTAAAGAATATTAATATTATCTTTAAATTATATTGAGATTCTTAACAAACATATCTTGAAGCATCAGCTCTTCCTTCAAATCATCTTTGAATCACTTCCTCGAACATTTCCTCTGTGCTTCAAAGAAGTTTCTAACTCCTCCCTTCATCTCACTTTCAGGAACACCCTTGACCTGGTCCCATTCAGCAACCATCTAATTCAACTCAGAAACCAGAAAGTGGACTTATGAAATGGCATTGAATGCTTGTGCATGTCAGCTTACAGGTTATGAGACAACTTTTTGCTTCTGGTGTTGCTCTTGGTCTCCCTTCTTCCCTTCCTCCTGGAATTATTGACTGTGAAGAATGCCATCTCTTCAAAAATGTCCAAAGACCTACACTTCTTCCAACTGACTGAGATCCTGAGCCATTGGAAATTAATGTTTCTGATGTTTTTGGGTCCTTTTGAAGTGGCAACTTTTAATGATGCACAGCACATAGTCTCCTTTTTGTGATGTGAAGACCAGCTATTCAGATATTGAGATCATTCAATCAAAAAATGAAGTTTATGAGGCCTTTATATGATTTCACTCAAAAATGGAGCAGTTGACAGGTTTCAAGCTGAAGATTCTTCACTCTGATAATGGTGGTGAATATCTCAATCAGAAGATGAAAAAATATCTGTCTCAACATGGTATTCAGTGGGAACATTCAATGCCTTATCATTCTGAACAAAATGGGGTTACTGAACAGTACAACAGAACTATTTCTGATATGGGTAGAACAATGCTTTATGACAGTGGTTTGTCTAAGTTTTTCAGGGGTGCAGCATTTCTGTGGGCAGCTTATCTTCATAATCAACTTCCCAATTTGATTTCTCTATCTAAGACTCCTTATGAAGCTATGCTCAAGAAGAAACCTCAACTTGATTTATTATGCACTTTTGGGGAATTGGCTTTTGTTCATGTTCCTAAATCTCAAAGGTTGAAGCTGGATGTGAGGGCAGTAAAATGTTATGTGGTTAGGTTTTTTGAAGTTAGTAAAGGTTCAATGTTTTGGGATCATGCAAACAATAAGCTTATTCAATCTGCTTTTGCTGAATTTCCTTCCCAAGCAACAATTCAAAAAGTTTTTGGAAAGCACTCTAACCCCAAATCAAGTGATCAAATTGCTGAGCAGCCCCAAGAAGAAAGTCATGTAATCTCTTGTTCAGAGAAGCATGGTCTCCCCTTTATTGTCAACTCATTAACTCTTGGTGATTTTGAACTTGATAAGAAACTACTGGATCAAGATTCTGTTGGAGCTGAAATTCAAAACACTTGCTTAGAATTATCCCCTGAAGCACCAAGAACATGTAAGCAAAGCTATGAAAAGTCAAGAGAATCATCAGTGGGTTTTAGCATGCAAAAAATGAGCTTGAAAATCTTTCAAAAAAAAGAATGTCTGGTCACTTGTTAAGCCCCCACCTGGTGTTTAGGTTCTTGGAGCACAATGAGTTTTTGCAATCAAACCTGGCCTTTCAGCTAATGATCCTAAATGTTTCAAGGCATGCTATGTAGCTCAAAGTTTTTTTGCAAGCAATATGGCAATGATTTTCACAAGACCATTGTTCCTACAGCTACCTTCACATCTCTATGTCTTATCTTTACTCTGGCAGCCAAATTTAATTGGTTTGTTCAATCTTTTGATGTGGTTGCAGCATATTTGAATAGTCCTATTGAAGAAGAAGTCTATGTTTGGGCCCCTAAAGGACTTGAAAATAATGATGGTTCTTTGGTATGTTGGTTACACAAGGCCCTTTATTTTATGAGACTAAGCAAGCAGCAAGATGTTGGTGGAAATTCATTGCAGAAAAGTTGAAGAATTTGGATTATGAACCTAGCTCTTTTGATAATTTGGTCTATGTTTTAAAAAAGAATTTGGGTTCATCTGTTATCTAGCTTCATGTTGGTGATGGAATAGTGGCATGTGATTCTCAAGAAGCTTAGAAGAAGTTGGAGAGAGATTGATTTGGTTGGAATTTTGGAAATGAAATGGAAGGAAAAGGTAGATAGGATTGTAGGCTTGGATGTGGAAAGAGTGAAGGATGGTTTTATTTTGTCTCAAACTTCTCTTGGTCAGAAGATCAGCAAGCTTCATAACCCTTCTCAATGGCATACAAAGGCTCTTCTTCCAAGTAAGTGTAATCTAGTATCAGCAGATCCATCATCCACTCCAATAGATCCCCTGGGTTTCTTGTCAATTGTTGGTTCATTAAGTTACCTGGCACAAGGAACTAGGCCAGATATTGCTTATTCAGTTAATTTGTTGGCACATTTTGCAAGACATCCATCTGAAGATCACTGGAAAGCCCTTGAACATCTTGTGGCATATGTTTCAGCAACAGCTCATTTCACACTCAAGATATTTCCTTCCCATTTAAATCTGGTGGATAAAGTTGAAGTCCATGCTGACTCAAGTTGGAGTGGATGTGAAGGGGATAGGGCTTTCCAAGGTCATGTCATCTATTACTGTAATGTTCCTATTAGTTGGAGTGCAAAGTGGCAACAAACTGTAGCACTTTCTACTTCCACAGCAGAATATATGGCTTTTTCATCAGATACAAAGACTGGTTTATGGATAAAAAACTTGAAGATTCCATCAACTATCAGGGTCCGATTCATCTTTATTGTGACAATCAGACAGCAATAAGAACTGGAAAGGATCAACCTTCAAATAAGGATACCAGACACTATGCATCCTGCCAATATTCAATTCATATTTCTTTCTCATCTACAACATCCATCAATCTATCTGGTTCATCAAAACCCTCAAAACCACTATCTTTTTCAAGGGTTGGGGGACAAAATCATCATCTCTCACCTTTAAACGCTAATTATCTCAGAAATAAAAATGATTGAGTCATAAATAATCAAATTCCAATTAACTTGACAACTAACGAAATACTAAATGTTTTTTTTTACACGCACACACAAAGATAGGACATTATTCAAATGAGTCAGCAAGTTTAAGATTGAGATAATTCATTTAAGACTTGAGAAACTTTCAAGCCAATCCGACGAGCCCTATCCTTTTGTGATTGTGAGTCAGATAACCTCAGAAGAATACGTTCAAAGCGATCGGGATGGTAAGCCATGACGGCTAACCGAAGGGACTTCTTACGAGTTGAAGAATCAGATGGAGGGAGATGACCGACAAGAAACTGACAGACAGCATCTGAGGTAATGATAGAAGGATGGAAAATTTGATCAGATTGTAAATGATGAGAATAAATAGGCCATGGAATGTTCTCAAATTGGAGATGGTCATTCGCAGAAGAAGGATTTTCGCGTTCAGAGGAGCGGGAATTTAAAATTGAGTTAAGATGTGCCCATTGATCATAATACTTTTCACGTGATTTAGATAATTCTTTACTTTGCTTTCTTAGAGCTTTTTCACGAATCTTCCTTTGCCGTTCTTGTTCTTCTTCCTGTTTTTGTTTTTTAGCTTTACGATCGGCAATGTCTTTTTCTTTTTTCGCTTTTTGTTCAGCATCAAAGGCAAGTGCTTCCTGACGATGAGTTCTACGCCACATGCCCCTCCGAATAAATTCAGCATATTCCTCTTCTTCCATTGAATTAAGATGGTGATTGTGGATATGGTAAGCGCTGGAAGAGGATGCGTAGGGAGGAGGATGAGGGGAATGAGGATCTGAATGTTTCCATCGATTGGGCAGATGAATGTATCCATCATGATAAGACTCTAAAGCGTCGATGGGGTCATCATCGGCAAGGGCATCAAAGAGCTTTTGCTGAAAGTCACTATCACGGGGTAAAGAAAGCAATTTAGCAGCCAGCATAGGAGAAGTTGTAGTCCAATTGAGGACCAACTCAGGGGGAGGATTTGAAGACGAAGGCCCAAATAGAGACTCGTCACGATCATAATTGGGAGGATCGACAGAAGGAGAGCGAGTAGGATGACGTTTCCGTTTAGAAGAAGAAGAGGGAGAGAGGGGAGATTTGAATTTGAGTTTAGAGATGGGCATGTGGGGATGAATAAGATCTGAGAGAGAAGAGAGAGAAGAAGAAGTTAGGATGAGTGAGTGGGCCAAAAGACTACAGCACATTGAAGAAGAAAGGGAGGGAAAGTCAGAAGGAGATGGATGGTCAGCTGAAGAGGACCAAGGCCATGGGAAGATGTCGTCATCTTCACGACGAGACTCGTGAGTCAAAGAACAAGGATGACAATACAAGATGGATTCATCATTTGGAGTGGAGGGAAGCGAAAGAGGAAGAAGAACATACCAAATCGTCGTGGTTGATGAATGCGCGAGGCTGGAGAAACAATGCATACGACATGGGATATGACATGGGATGTGACATTGCATACGACATTGCATACGACATGGGATACGACATTGCATACTGACACCTTGCATATGACTTTGCATACGACATGGGATACGACGTGGGATGTGACATTGCATACTGACATCTTGCATACTGACACCTTGCATACGACATTGCATACTGACATCTTGCATACTGACACCTGGCATATGACTTTGCATACGACATTGCATACTGACACCTTGCATACTGACACCTTGCATACGACATTGCATACTGACATCTTGCATACTGACACCTTGCATACGACATTGCATACTGACATCTTGCATACTGACACCTTGCATACGACATTGCATACTGACATCTTGCATACTGACACCTTGCATATTCCGCCCACTTTGCATATTCCCCACCCGCTCCTTTCCGCCCCAACGCCCCAACGCCTCAGCCATGTTGCCCCCCATCCGCCTTGCGCTTTCGGTCAAGCGGCGCTTTTATGCATCTGCGTCCAGTCCCAGGAACTATGACGTCGTCGTCATCGGCGGGGGTGTGTAGTTATCCTCTCTCTTGACCTTCTTGACCTTCTTGACCTTCTTGACCTTCTTGACCTCCTCATTCCTATCCACACAGGCCCCGCCGGCTATGTCGCCGCCATCAAAGCCGCTCAGCTCGGCCTCAAAACCGCTTGTGTCGAAAAGAGAGGCGCTCTCGGTGGAACGTGTCTCAATGTCGGCTGCATTCCCTCAAAGGCCATGCTCAATAATTCCCATCTTTACCACCAGGCACTCCATGATCTCAAAAACCGTGGCATCGATGGTCTGTCTCTCTTTCTCTCCCCTTTGGCCCCTCCTTACCTCTTCCTCCTCTTCTCTTCTCTGCTCTCCTCCAGTCAAGGATGTCAAACTCAACCTCCCCGTCATGCTGCAAGCTAAAGACAAGGCCGTCAGCTCTCTCACCAAAGGCATCGAAGGCCTCTTCAAAAAAAATAAGGTCGACTATCTCAAAGGTTTCGGAAAACTCTCTTCTGCCACCTCTGTGGATGTCGATCTCACTGAAGGCGGCCAAACTACTCTCTCAACTCAACATATCATCCTTGCTACCGGCTCAGAAGTCGCCCCCTTTCCTGGTGGATCTATTCAAATCGACGAAGAACAAGTCGTCTCATCAACCGGTGCGCTCGAGTTGAAATCCGTTCCTAACAAAATGGTCGTCATTGGTGGCGGCATCATTGGCTTGGAAATGGGAAGTGTTTGGAGTCGATTGGGCGCAGAAGTCACTGTAGTTGAGTATTTAGACTCCATTGGCGGCCAGGGGATCGATGGCGAAATATCCAAAAGTTTTGAAAAGATACTCAAGAAACAGGGCCTCAAATTCAAACTCAAAACTAAAGTGACTGGATTAACTAAGCTTGATGGCAAATGTCAGGTCCAAGTCGAAGCCGCCGGCGATAGTGGCAAAACAGATTCTCTCGAAGCCGATGTTGTCTTGGTCGCTGTCGGTCGACGGCCATTCACTAGTGGTCTAAATCTTGAGCAGGTCGGTGTACAACTTGACGCAAAGGGCCGAGTGATTATTGATAGTCAGTTCAACACCTCTGTCCCCAACATCAAATGTATTGGCGATGTTACATTTGGTCCAATGTTGGCTCACAAAGCAGAAGAGGAAGCTATCGCCATTGCTGAAATGATCAAAACCGGTCATGGTCATGTCAACTATGATGCTATTCCTTCGGTAGTTTACACTCATCCTGAAGTCGCATGGGTTGGTAAAACTGAGGAGGATTTGAAAAAGGGAAACGTCAGCTACAATGTTGGAAAAGTATGTTGGTTTCATATAAAATTTGGTTAAGCATTTGCTCACATGTGCTCTGATCTCTATTTTTTTTAATTTTAATTTTAATTTTTTTTTATTAAAAAAACCCCTCCTCCCCCCCTCTCCCCCCGCAGTTTCCATTTTTGGCAAATTCGAGGGCTAAGACAAATGATGACTCTGAAGGAATTGTCAAGTTTCTGACAGAAAAGGAATCTGATCGGATTTTGGGCATTCATATCATCGGTCCTAACGCTGGTGAAATGATTAGTGAAGGTGTTTTAGCAATGGAATATAACGCTAGTTCAGAGGATATTGCACGGACAAGCCATGCTCATCCTACTCTGAGTGAAGCATTTAAAGAAGCTGGTAGGCATCTTACTTTTTTTTTCTCTATTTATTTTCTACAATAGCATATTCCGTTTGTATTGCCAAAATTGAAGATTGGACACTGACTAATCACTCTTTCTTTTTCTCTCTTTACATGCAATGGATGTATTCTCATTTGCTTTTTAATGATTTCTGAAACTTCAATGTCTTCCTGCCACATCGTCATTAATAATCTATCGGGCATGATCTAATTCCCATTTATTCATTCCGGGATTATGTTGATGTGTCTATATATGTTGCACCTTGTACAAAACAGCTATGGCGGCTTGTGGTAAACCTATTCATTTTTGAGTCAAAGCTCTCTAATCAATCAATAAATGTATGATTGGGTAAAAATAGAATTTAAATGTCCATTTCAATGATTTTTTTATTTTTACTTTTTTGCAATATATCCTTTTTTTCTTTTCTTTTTTTTTTTCTTTTTGTTTGGTTGAAATGTAGCTATGTTGTTTTGGGGTTGGGCTTGCATATAATCAATTATGTTCTTTATTTTGATTGTATTTGCAAAGGATTATGAATTTTCAAACAAAAGATCAGTGGTTGAAAGATAGGGGAAGGGAGGGCATTATTTCATCATCAGGGAGAGCGGGTTGAGAGAGAAAAAGAATGAATAGATCCTGGTTAAATTTTCATTGGCAGCTAGCTGTGAGATATCATGGCCTTTTACCTTAAATTCATGAGAACATCTAATCAACATGAACAACCATTTGATGGTCAGTGCTAAAATTTATGAGACATTACATAATAATGTCCAAGCTCCCAGGGTGTGATGGATGTTCATTTTATCTACTATTCAATAAAATTGTCGACACGGGGTGTTGGGTAGCAGACTCTCAACGTAATTCAGATTTAGATTCTGCTTCTCACCTCAACTCAGTTTTTATTTTTATTTATTTATTTATTTATTTTTTTTCAAATGGAAGATGCAAACCAAATTTCATCCACGTTGGAGCCAGTTTCAACTGCATTGTTTATTTGATAGGCATGTTTTAATAAGTACAGTTCAGTCACGATTTTCGAACTTGAAACAGTTCCCGCTATTATTGATTAACAAACGAACTTCAATGTCATCATCTATTCCAAAACGGGGTCCTTCTTCTTTCCCTCGTTTACCTATTCCAACTCTTGAACAATCAACTTCAAATTATCTTCGTTCTCTCGTTCCTTTTCTTCTTGAACGGACTAAACATGCTAAAGATTCGAATGATGAATTTAAGCGTCAGCTTGCTATTCGTCAAAAATGGGTACAAGTTTTTGTTCGACCTGGAGGATTAGGTCAGAAGCTTCAGCAAAGATTGATTGATTATGATCGATCTTTATTAAATAATTGGTTGAATGATCATATATGGATGGAAACGGCATATCATGGATGGAGAGATCCATTGGTCATTCATTCAAATTGGTGGATTCTTTTACAACATAATCCGTACTTTCTACCTGATGCGCGAAATGTTGAACCGTTTTATGAAACGTTTACTGATGGACAAATTCGACGCGCTGCTGGACTTGTGTTTTGGTTGTTAGAATTTAAGTTAAAACTTGAAAGGTTGATATTATGAATATATATATATATATATATATATTTTTTTTTTTTTTTTTTTTTTTTTTTAAAAAAAAGCAAAGCCCCTGATGATGCAGTAATTGCTGATGCTGAAATGATTTGGTTTTGTGGTTTTATATGTGTGATTGAACCAGAGAAGAAATCTTCCCCGAGTATAGTAGATCTTGTGAGTGAGTGTATCTTGACTATTAACAAGTATCATCGAATGGTAACAAGAGGTTTTTTAACTAAATTTCGTCTTTTAGATGGTTGGATGCGGCATTGGTTGCTTAATAGACAATTTGGTGTAACACGTATTCCTCGTCGGCCCGTTGATATCATTACTTGTCCACGATCTCCTAGTATTTCAAACCACATTGTTCTTCTAGCTCGAGATTATATCTATACCATTGAAGTCCTTGATCAATCTCACAATCTTATATCAATATCTTCTATCGCTGCTCGTATTCGAGCAGTTGTTACACAAGTTGTACATGATTCTAAAAACGGTCATCTTGCAATCCCAATTGGATTATTAACTGGCGATCACCGTGATCAATGGGCCGATATGCGAGAACATCTCATATCTATTTCTCCAATCAATACCTCCAATTTAAAAGCTATTGAGGATGCGCTCTTTGCAGTCTGTCTAGATGATTCAACTCGTGGGACTGATCTTCATCACCACATTATAAGCGCATCTTCCAATGGGGATGGAAGAAATCGGTGGTTTGATAAATCATTCTCTTTTATTATTGAACCAAATTCAATAGCTTCTGTAAATGGAGAACATTCTCCTTGTGATGGCATGATTCCTGCTGCTATGGCAAATTATTGTCTGAAGAGAGAAGAGGAAACCGGTTTCTTGTTTGAAAATAATGGTGCCAAGAGTCTGGAAGGTTGGAAAAAACTTGACTGGGTAGTTGATCAAAAAATTATAGATGCTACACATTCTGCTCGTCAGGTGATTCAGGATATTGCCAACGATAGTGATGGAAAGGTTTTGAGATTTGATGATTTTGGTGTAGATTGGATTAAGAAAATTGGCAAGTCTTTTGAGTCTTTTATCCAATTATCATGAGAACATGTGATTAATAGACTAGTTTCCCATGTTTTTTATTTCTTCATTCTTTTTTTTCTTTTTTTTTTTTTTTTTTTTTTTTTCAAAGTAGCCGGACAATCACCTGATGCAGTTATTCAAATGGCATTTCAGTTGGCGTGGTATCGTCAAACTGGTACTATCACTGCTACATATGAAACAGCATTGACCAGATTATTTAAACATGGAAGAACAGATGTGATAAGAACTTTGAGTGAAGAAAGCTACTTGTGGGTACAATCAATGGTTAAACCTAATTCCAATGTGAGTAACATCTGTTAAAGGAGCTTTTTTTTTTTTTTTTTCCTGCAGCTTTAATTTTTTTTGACCTGATTTTTTTGTATGCTTTATTTTATTTTTATTTTTAATTATTTAGTCATCTATTCAACTAGGACTTCTTCTAAAAGCTCTAGGTTCTCATTGCGCTTACACTCGTGAAGCTTCTCTTGGACGAAAATTTGATCGTCATTTTCTTGGTTTAAAGAAAATGGTTGGATTAGATCCTTCCGATTGGGATCATCTTGATTATCCTATCAAGTTATGGTCTGATGAATTATTTAAGGTTAGTTGTGATTGGAAATTGAGTACAAGTGGGTTAACGAATGGGGACAAGTTTTTGGGAACTGGGTTTGGTTCATTTGGAAAAGGTTATGGAATTAATTGTGAGTAGGATTGGGTTTCATATATCACCTTTAATTTTTTTTTTTTTTTTTTTTTTTTGGGGGGGGGGGTGGTAGGGGGTCCCATTAGCTCATTTATTATGATTATTTTTTTTAATGTTTTTGATGTTGATCCAAAAAAGATCTTATGAGTTCAAATCAGATTATCTTTGGTATCGAAAGTAAAAGATCAGATCCAGAGTCTGATTCGATGGTGTTTTGTGAACTTATTCAACAGTCTCTTTGGGATATAAGAGGATTATTAGAATTGAATTTGTTAAATCAATGTCAAGGTCCAAATCAAATTAATCAGAGTCAGAGTCAAAGTCAAGGTCAGAATCAGAGTTATAGTGGTGAAGGGATTAAAAGTTCTCAAGGAAGTTCAAAAATAGGTTTGTGTAAATTGTAAATAAATAAAAATTGGATGGGGTTTAGCTTTGGTGGGTTTATTTTTATAAAGAAAAAAATTAAAAATTAAAAAGAAAATTAAGAATTTATTTTATTTTTTATTGGAAATGGATGATCTTGTTTATAATAAAACAAATATTATGATGTTGCTGCCTTATTATATTATAAATATTTTAAAACTCTTTTTTTTAGATTAGATCTAATGGGAGAAAGGGTGAAGGGGGAGAGGGGGGTGGGAAGTCTTTGTGTGAGAGAGATAAGAATTCAAGATCTTTAAGTATCTTGATATAATTTATTTTCTTCTTGTATATAAATAAATAGATAAATGTGGAATGGAAATCAATAATATCACATGATGAAATGAAAACATGTTCAAAGATTGAAGGTGAATGAATGATTTAGGATCATCTTTCAATATTTTGATAGATGTTATTATGATAATAAATAGTTTCATCTTTTTGGATTTTCTGTTTCCTATTTTTTATTTTTATTTATTTATTTTAGTTGTTGTTTTAATACATGATTGAGAGTTTATCTGTGAAGATGAGTTAAACATTATTATTAGTATTGAGTATATATATATATATATATATATATTTAAAAAAACACTTGAAGAAAAAAAGAAAAAGAACAATGTTACTCCAAAGATGCAAGAGCTCCACACTTGGAAGATCAATCTTAATCTCTTAACCTCTGACACAGAGCATGACAAATCTATGATAGATCTATTCTATTATTGAATTGCATAATAGTTATTCTATTATGCACAATAGACTATTATTTATTATTCTATTATCAAAAGTGTATAATAGAAATTCTATTGTGCATCATAGATCTATTGAAACAATTGCTATTATAATAGCTATTCTATTATCCATACACCAATTCCTGCATGGATATTTAACTTTATGTTGCATGTTGAATACATAACACAGCAACAGACTCAATTTCTAGTTGCACTGAAGGATTTTTTAGTTGTGGTAACTTCATAGCCATTGTTTTAGACTTACCTAAATAATACTTCTTACAGTTTAAAAATGTCCCAATCAAATATAAAATCAATCACCAAATCAAAGTATGAATTACAGTAGCTCTATCTTTAGATCAGAACATGGAAGAGATAGTGCTGTAGTAGATAGAAAGTTTTTTTTTTTTTTTTTTTTTTTTTTTTTTTTTGGCCCTGTAATAGGTGAAAAATAAAAAAGTGCATTCACCCTGGATGCTCAAGTATGATTCATCACAATAAAAAGACAAAAAACAAAACCTTATTGGTCATGTAAAATAGCATGTTGGAGAGTGGGAAGCTACTATAGATGCATATAAAGGTCTAATGGACCCACGTGAATTCAACAATGAAGCTCAGGCTGATTCTTTTGAATTTAGTAGTCATGAAGCACTCAGCCAATTTTTGCAAAGAGAAAAGCAACAAAAACTCAACATTAATCTTCTTAATTTTTTATTATTGACAACCAGTAGTCATTCTCTCTCATTGAGAACCTCTCTTTTTGTTCTATGATTTCTGGTCTTGACTCTCAAATTACATTCATATCCACTTTTACAATATCTAGAAGGATATCAGCTTTACATCTTTCTTCACATAAAATAGTAGTGCATCTCATACAAAAATCTGCTCTTTGCTTTGCTTTCACAATAGATATCTGGAATGATCAGGGAGGAAACCCTTTACATTAGTTTAACAGCACATTGGATTGATGAAGAGTGGAGAGTAAAATGGGCTTTGGTTGGTTTCAGTTTTTTTCATGGGTGTTAGGATTTGGGTTGCGAGGTGAGGAGGAGGAGCACTTTGGGCACTATGCATTGTAATAGGCTGAGGAAAAGGGGTTTTATGGGGAAAGTGCTGTGGGGTGCTCCTCACTGAAAAAAAATATATAGTAATCCAGTTACTTCTTAGTCTCACTGCTGTATCAGAAAATTTAGTCCTGTCTCACTGTTGGTAATCCCAACATAGTCAGTCTAGTTAGTCTCACTTCTTAGTAGCATAGTCAGTCCCATCTTAGGCTAGCATAAGCACTAGTAGTAATCCACCTTCTTAGGTCTTAACATTTTGTCCAATCAATAACCAGTGTACTACAAAAGAATCATGAACCCCCCCCCCAAGTCAATCCAATGCAGCACTCCTTGCTGCAATTCAGGAGCAGATGACATGCTTACAAGAACAGAATTATAGACTCATGGAACATCTAGTAGAAGAAAACCCCTCTTATTGAAGCCCCACAGAGGCAGAGTTGGATGCTGCTGAAGCTGAAGCACAGGCACCACCCATCAAAGGCCCAAAGATTGAAGTGCCAGCAATCTTCAATGAAGAGAAAGGCCCTCGGGAAGATCAATATGCATTGCAGGTAGACCTCTATGTCCTTCTCAATGGCTATTAGTTCTCAGATGAGCAATTAAGTATTGGATTTATAATATCTTATCTCACAGAAAAGACAGAATGTTTGTCAAGGCCATATACAAATAAACTCCTTAAAGGTGCCAATGCCATGACACCTTTTTTCCAATTTATGGAAGCATTTGAGCTGGCATTTGGTAATCCTGATGTGGCCACAACCTCATAACACAGGTTAAACCAATTATACCAAAAACATTCAGTGACCAAGTATGTGTCAGAATTCCGGGGCCATGCCAGTTATTTCACAACATGGGGGGAAGGGGCACTCATGTTCTGTTAAATATCATCACTTATTATAATAATATTTAATGTCTATGTTATATGTTAATTTATAATTCTACTCTAGTCTAAATACATATTGATATTATGTGCATTCTATAAATGGATGTGGTGCTGTTTCTCTTTCCGCATCCATTCCTTTCTCTCTTATTTATTATAATTATTGTCCACATTACTTATCTTTATTTTTGTCCCTAGTCTCCATGTCCTTGTGCAACCTCTTAGTGTGTCCATCCACCCTCTGTCCACTAAGTCCACTAACATATTATCATTATTGTTATCAGGTAGATTTCTCTCTGTCCTTGTCCAACCTCTTATTGTGTCCATCCTCCCTCTGTCCACTAAGTCCAATAACCTATTATTATTATAATTGTTATCATTTTCCACTTCAGGAATGTGCTCTCACAAAAAATCAGAGACACCCTAATCAGTCACCCACACCTAACCTCTCTCCAATCACTCATGGAACTAGCTATCCAAACTGATAATGAGCTTACACATAAGCAAATGAATGGTTGGAGTGGTGCTTGTAAGTGGGGAAACTATGCCTCATCATGCAGGGAAAGAGCCAGGGACCGAAATGCCATGGATAAAAATTCAGTAAATGCACAAGGCACTTGTAGGAAGAAAAGGCTTTGAGATGATGAATACCAAAGACACATGAGCAAAGACTTGTGTCTAAGGTGTGGAAGAAGTGTTCACTTGGAAAGGGAGTTTAGGGGGAAAATCAGGGTTAGAAAAGTGGAGGATAGTTCAGAAAAGGTGCAGGTAAAAGACAGTGCTTGGGAGTGAAGGTTTTTTCCTCCTTGAGTGGATTAGAGGGATTTAGTAGAAGAATTATTAGCATGTGAGCCACTGGAAATGAATGATAATTGTATTATACTAAATCTGCCTTTAATGACCCTTGATTCCACAAAAAATCTACAAGCCCTACTGGACTGTAGGGCTACAGACTTATTTATTTCTAACAACTTTTACAGAGAAAAAAAATAAAAAAAATAAAAATTGGTCCACCCTAGATGTCTAATTATTTTTGACAGATCCCCAGGTGGGGAAGGAGAAGTGAGAGAGAAGGTTTTTTTCAGGTCTTGGTGTGATGGAAGAAAGTCTCAGTGCAAGGCATATGCGAAAAAGCCTGAAGGACCAGTACAACATGGTACTGGGGATGACATGGCTGGACCAATATAACCTGCAGATTGATTGAAAGGAAAAGAAGGTTCAGATGTGAAGGAAAGGGGTTTCAGGAGTTTAAGTATTGGCCCCCTGGCCCCTAAAGAATCCAGGGGCCCATCCTGGAAAGTCTTATGATGTTTTATTATCATTAGTTGAATTTCCACCAGAACTGATGCTTTATCTTGATTCTAAGAAGAAGGCTGGGGATGGTTCACCAATGGGGGGCGCCAGAGAAAACCAGAGAGGGGATGAAGCACACCAAGAAGAGAAAAAATCCCAACAGAGAAGGAGTGAGGTGCAGAGAAAGAATTTTCCCCCTGGCCCCCCAGGAGTCAGGGGACCCTCCCAGAAATTTTCCTGGTGTTCTTTTATCATCAGTAGACTTTCCACAAGAACTTACACTTTCTCTTGATGCTAAGTTACAGGAATTGGAGGGGGTGTTGGAGTAAGAGGAAGATTTGGAATGTGATGCAAAAGCATGGAACATATCTGCCAAGATTTCAGCCAAGGTCAAGTCCTCAACACTATAAAAAAGCTTCAAGAAAATATTCCCAGAAGCCTATTGGGAGTTCTTACCCCTTTTTTGAAGATAGAGGAGTCAAAACCCTGCCACCTTGTTAAACATATGGCTTTGCCATTGATCTGATGTCAGGTGAAACTCCTCAATTCAGCTGAATAATCCCAGTTTCAATCTTTGAGTCAACAGCACTAAAAGATATGTTTGATGAAATTAAAAAAAAAAAAGTTCATCAGAGAATCAAAATCTCTCTGGGAAGCCCCTGTGATTTTTGCAGGTAAAAAGGATAGTTCATTGAGACCTTGCATGGATTTCAGAAGGTTAAATGCTCTGACAGTTAAAAACAGATACTCTCTTCCAATAACTAGTGAGCTGATTGAGAGTCTTCAGGGTGCAGAAGTTTTCACATCCTTAGATCTTAGAGCAGGTTACCATAAAATTCATGTGAAAGAAGGTGATGAACACAAACTAGCCTTTTGCACTAAATTTGGTCATTTTAAATGGTTTGTGATGCCATTTGGTGCATGTTGTGCACCTTCCACCTTCCAACACTTCACCAATAGTATTTTAAAAAATAGGATAGGAATTGATAAGGAAGTTTATCTTGATGACATCTTTATTTACTCCATATCCATAGAGGAACACCAGATACATGTAAAAGACTGTTTTCCGCATTAGAGAGGTGCACAAGTATTGTTAAAACCAGAAAAAGGTGACTTATCAGTAAGAAATCTATAAATGAGCTATGTGTGAAGAATAGTATGATTAATAAAGATCTAATTATATATTTATATTTTAAATATAAAAAATTTGACATAGCTATAACTATTACAATCCAAAATTGAGTTTCTCACAAATTATTGACATATCTATATCAAACCTTTTGTTGAAATTTTCCTTGATAAATATTGTATGTTTTTATGTGATATAAAATCTATTGAGATTCTTTAAATAAATATTATTGTAAAGTCTCTCCATATCTGATTATTTCATTGAAAAAAATTGAATTTTCACTAAAAATTGTTGTATAATTATCAAATATTTTGCTGCAGTTTTCTTTGAACCATGATAGTGGATTCAATTTTATTATTGTAAGCTAAAGAGACTTTAGGATTCATAATTAGGTCAAAATAGCTCATTTTCAAGCTGTTTCAATAAAAATTTTGATTTTCTCACTGGTATTTTCCACATATCTACTACATAATTTGCTGAATTTCTATAGTTCTCTTTGCACTTTCAAGGAAGGCTATAATGATGAATATTAAACATAAATAGATAGTCATATTTTTTATAAATACTTTTTGAGAAAGTATCAAATATTTTAATTAAACAGGTGTTTCTCACCACTAGTTTTAATTTTTACATAAATTAACATCAGTGAGGCTCTGCTGAGGTAACATAGGGGCACTGTCTATGTATGCTAGTATCTAAGTATGATTTAATAGTATATATTAATGGTCCAAATACTTATTAATAAATTATTTAGTGATTAAGCCTCAGGGGAAGACTAAAACAATAGTTATGCTCAGTGTTAACTCACAATATTTAGATTGGTGCATGCTAGTGGTGGAAAATAGGTTATTAAAATATAGTTATAGCTAATATAAAGATAATATCAATTTATAAATGCTTTATAATATATTTATATATGATAATAATTGTTTTATAATGTTTATTTGAATTTTAGTAAGTAAGTTATGTCAAATAACCCGTCAAATCCTCCATTACTTATACCAAAATCCACTGGAGTGCACAGACCTTCAATCCAGATGATGTCACTTCTCTCCCCTGAAATTACAGCACTGTGAGGGCCCATCACATCCCAATGGCTTCCACTTCAAGAAGTTTCAACACACAGACCTCCAGTAAGGACCCTCCATCACAATTAATGATATCATAAATCCATACCATAAATAGAGAAAACATATAAAAGCGGATACCATAAAGAAACAGGTAAAATTACTCATCAAAAGAGTATATAATGAAACCCAAAGCATATAAAGGAACCAAATCAACTTTCCAAGCCCCCAATAACATCCCCAAGCATCTATATTAACCCAGTAATCATATCCCAACCCACAAATCCATGAAAATCCATCAAAGGAAGCAGACTAAGTTGTCCAAACTGGATATATGCGCCTGAAAAAGGTGTATATGCTTGTGTAGGTGTTTTTAGTCCATTGAATACATCCATATGACCTAAAATAAGCAGAAAAATAAAGCTTATAGGCTATTTAGAGGTTAAAACCCACTTATAGACCTATATATACATAATATAACTACATATTTCATTGAATATTAGGGTTATGCATACATATAAGCTTATGTATGTCTATAATTACTTAATATCACTTAAGATAAGTATATTATGACTCCACTAGCACCTTAATAAATATTATTGCGCTATTGATAAGCTATTTAAACTTATATAAGTCATTTAATAGTGTAATAAATACATATATAAGTATTATAACCATAATTTTTACTTATAAGCATAATTTAATTAAGGCTATCTTATTTTAAGCATAAGAAATACTCAGTCCTGGGGATACCTAGGCTGACAGGCACCATATCTAAAGTAAATTTTTGACCTTATTGTAATAAAATTATATTTTATATTAAAATATATATAGTTTATATATCAGAGATGAGTACATAATAGAATTACAATATTAATCCATCTTCCTTTAAAAGTGCAAAGAGAATTTCAGGAAATGATGTAGTAGATATGTGGCAAATACTATTGAGAAAATCAAATATTTGATTGAAACAGCTCGAAAATGACCTATTTTGACCTAATTATGAAGCTTAATGTCTCTTAAGCATACATTAATCAAATTGAATCCCCTATTATAGCTCAAAGAAAACTGTAGAAAAATATTTGATAACAATACAACAATTTTTAGTGAAAATTCAATTTTTTCAATGAAATAATCAGAGATGGAGAAAATTTAAACTAATATTGATTCAAAGAAGCTCAATAGATTTTAAATCATATAAAAACATGCAATATTTATCAAGGACAATTTCAAAAAAGGGTTTTATATAGATATGTCAATTATTAGTGAGAAACTCAATTTTGGAGTGTAATAGTTATAGCTATCACCACAGAAAAAATGGGGGGGGTATTGCTAGCAATACCCCTTGCTTGAACTCCGTTGAGCCACAAATCTATGCTTGAATTATGCACACATCATCACCATGTAGGAAATTGTTTTGCCTTACATTTAGTCAGAGATTTGTCACAAATTGAGCTCAAGATGAACCTACATTGATCACCGTTTGATCTTGTAAAATCCTAATTTGATCATCAGTTGAACTCCCTTTGATCTCACTTTGATCTAACATAAGCTTTTGCATATCCAATATGCCAACTATTCACTTTCAAAAAGATTTGTAATGAATTTCACATGGAATATTAGAAACAAAACCAGTAATTTTGAGTAAATGGCTCATCAAAATGATTAATCTACAACAAAATACCATCAAAATTCAATCTGATTACTGAAAAATTTTGGTAAAATGACTAATAGATATTTAAATTGGAAAATAATATTCCATTTCTCAATTTCAAATTCAAAATATAAATCCTCGTTTGAAATGTGAATTTTGTAGATTCCTTGCCTTCCTATATTATGAGTAATATTTGAGGTATTTTACACCTTTGTAAATATGGTGTTGTGCTGCTAGAAATTATCTCTGTTTCAATTCAACTTTATTGAAGCTTGATTCCAGAATGATACATATTTTATAACTATCTTGAGAAAAAAGTCACTAGTAATGAATTTAGCCTTTTATCTGTCCTTTATTAAACCTCACTTAATCCTACTTAAATCCAAATTGACCCACAAAAACCTTATTTGGGATTTTTTTTAGCCCAGGATGATTCAAGATTGGAGCAAAATATTATTTTAAATATCCAATATGCCTATTGATTAAATTTCTTCAAGCTTACTTTAAATTCACATTAAAATTAACTTTCACAGGAAATATTAAACACAAATCTTGAAAATATAGTATTTAAAATCATAATAAATATAATATAATATGCTTACAACAAAATTTTCTTTCTGGATTAATTGAAACAAAAAATTGTTCATTTGTGAAAATAGAAAAAATACTATCCATCCTGAATTTAGAATTCATTTTTAAAAATTTAATGCCCCCTCACTTTCAAGTTTATCATGTATTTCGAAAATTATATTTTTAATAATTTTGTGAATAGTACACCTGAGATATAAACTTGGGGATATCAAAAACTAAAACATCAGCAAATTGAAATGTTTTTTATTGTTATGAATGGAAATAATGATTGAAAAACACCATTAGAGCAAGTTTGATTTTGAATAATAGGCATACTTTCTCATGTAAATTTCAATAAAAATAATTTTTATTCTTACATAAGTTGCAGCGGATACATTTGAGCTCAAAAAGAATTAAAATTGAAAAAATAAGACTTCTATAATTCATATTAAAAAATGAAATCACTCTTCATTATCTACCTGTAAACTATTTTAAATTAAATAATTTCAAAGTCAGTATATACTGATGTTTCTTCTAAAAAATTTATTATATAGATTAATAGTCATAAACAGTTGACATAGATGTTAACTTTATATAAGCAATCTTTAATGCATAAAATGATAAAACTATCTTTTATGTAAAAAGTGATGAAGGAAAAAAATATTATTAAATTTTTGATGCACTATCAATAAAATTGAAGATAGAGCATATCAAAAGTTTAAACTTAATTTCAATTTTGATATCATCATTTTATTTTATTTTACTTGAGTAGAAAACAGATTTTAAATCTCAATATAATTTTAAATCCCATTATTTTGTAGATTTCAACATTTGAAACTATGAAATAAATATTTATGAAAGAATTTTACAATATTTGCCCTTCTAAAAACTCATAAATCCAACTTCAAATCTTCTAACCTTCACAAGTAACCACAATGCATTCTGAAAATACTCTATATTTAAATAATTAAAGGTAAATAAAATTATTTTTTTATTCTTTATTTCAATTTTTGATAAATAATATATATATATAATTTCTTAAAAAGTGTAAGAGGGAACTTAATAGTGGTTTTGGCATTAGATATATAGATTCAACTTTCAAAAAATTTGTTTGGAATAAATTACAAAGACAAAAAGGATATATTTTGATGAAAGAATACTGATTTAGGTTCTCTTAAAATTTTATTAACCATTTTTATGGAATATTAATCCATGGTTATCATTCTTTATGATATTATCATAGAATTTTTTCCTTTTTTAATATAATGATTTTCTATTGTGTGGTATGTAGGCTAAGATAAGTTTAAAAGATTTATTGAAGATATATATACCAGAAACAGTATATCTGTAGATTTATAACTATAACTTACTTTTCTGATGTTTTACATCATTGATAAGTAGCTCATGCATTACACAAGTAAATAATTATAGTCTCTGGAAATAATTCCTTGTGAATTTCAAATTTTTTGTTATTCTTAAAATCATTACTCAAATAAACTAAAAATTTCTTCAAATATTGATTGAAAGAAGGAGTTACAAAATCTTATTTTGTAGTTATAAAAGTTTGAGTTATTTTTCATATTATCAAGTATAATGAACATTTGTAAATTTTAACTTGAAAACTAGTGATCATAGCAAAGTAATACTGGAAGAATCAGATAAAAAGGGTGGAATAAAGTCATAGCACAACAGGAAATGATACAAAATTGTTGATTTTTATCTCACAAAATTCAACATATTTTTTACATATTTTACCACCTTTAGATAATGTTTAGTGGATTTTAACATTATTATAACAAGAAAACTTAACAATGTTTTGATTTTTTTAACAAAAATAAATATTGTTAGATCATTTTTTTAAAAAATATGACTTATTTTTATGCTTTATCTACAATAGTTAGTAGTTTTTTTTGCAGAAATTACTTGTTTTGATATTCTATTTTTGAATTTTTTAAGAGACTTCATTGCATTAAAGTTTTGTAATAATTTTTCATTAAAGCATCATATTTTAAATCTAGAGATTTGGTTTTGAAATAATATATATTTTCATGTTAATTGACTCATTATTTTTGGATTGATAAATTATGTTAAAATTGGGATTGCTTATTTCTAGTGAGTGTACATCATAGTTTGTTTTCAAATCAAAGATTAATAAATGGTGAAATTTGGTAAAACTCTAAATATCTTTTAAACCTTTTTGATTTAAATAATGTTTAATGTTATGTAATCATTCTATAAGTAGAACACAGTTAAAATCTGATAATGGTACATTGCTTTCAATTTCTAATACTAAAATTCTATTCTACTTGAAACAATGTAAACTAAAGCTTGGTATCTCATAAGAAACTCACAATTTTCAAAAATCATATTTCCAACTTTTTAAACATGATACACATTAAAATATATTTTTAGAATAATTTCCTAATTAGTTTCAAATACTAGAAAATAATGAACTCAATTTATTTTAATACTTAAACCATTCTGATGAGTGAATTTCACAATCCTCTAAGTAACATATGGTTACCATTTATACACATATGCATGATTTCTCCTTTTGTTTAATTTTAGCTGAATCTAAAAAGTTAAATCACATGTTGAATATCATCTATAGATAAACTTCTTATATTAGAAGCTAATATTTCATATGAGAAATTTGTTATTGAGTTTGGGAAACATTAATAAGTGTTGGGTATTATAATTGAGCCATTTATTCAAGTAAATAAAAAAGGATGACCTTCTAAATATTTCATATATATATATATATATATATATATATATATATATATATATAATAAAAATTAATTATATAGTAGCATTTAACCATGTTCTTATACTAATGTCATATAAAAAAAGGGATTGAACTAAAACTTTCAGTAAAGAAAATAAAAATAAGATAAGTTAATATTCTTGTTTATATTCTCATATTTTTGAAATGGCTTACTTAAGGGAGAAAATTATTTGGTTTTAGAGTACAAGAATTTCTAGATAAAAATCTTCACAATATAGTTTGACCCTCTCAAAAAGAAAATTCCTCAAATTTTACTATCACATTTTATATATTTGTTAAGTAATAGAAAATGGAGTTGTGTCTTTGACAATGAAGCTTTAGAAAATGAAATAAATGATTTAAATTTATAATATAATTTTTGAAACAATAAATCATGTATTCAAAAAAAATTATATATCTTACAATCAAGATAACAGTATTAATTAAGCAACTCTAACAACGTTGGAAAGAAAACAAGAAAAAAATAATTAGTAAAATGCATAAGTTATTTTTAGAATTTAAGGAAACTTAATAGCTCTACCTGTAAACTAGCCTTAAAGCAGGTTTGGATTTAACATGTGGAAATTCATACATAGTACCCTTCCATCATTAGAGCAGAATAAAATTTATGTAGTTTTATTTTTTTAATTTATAATAGTATTTTTATTTTTGGCTTTTTCATTAGTATAACTATATATTTTTTAACTTTTTTGTTTTTCATAACATAAGTTCAAAGCTGCACATCACTACTTCAAGATGAAACTCCATATAATGTAATAAATGAATGATATATTATAATGAATTTTACTAGAGACTTTTCAAAAATGGTGATTAAGAATACTTATTATAATTTTTTAAATTTTTATTATTATTCTATCTCTTGAAAGGAGATGGCCATATCTCAATTTAATTAGTTTTTCCTCAGAAAAATTTATTCTTGATCTAAATAAAATTGCATCACTATTAACTAGATGTTATTATACAATTTTAACAATTTTTTTATCTGAACATAGTTGAAAGTATGTATAAATTAAAGTGTTTCCACATAGTCTTACTATTATCCCACCATTATTTTCACATTTAGATTTCATTATAACTGTAAAATAAGTTTTTCAATAATTTTAATAATACCTTAATATTTAATAATTTAGTTACATAGTAGATTTTTTATCCTTTTTTTTATATGAGGCTTATTATATAAACACCACTTTTAGATTTTATCCATTTTGATGTCTGATAATTTAAATTTTCATTCAACTACCCAAATTATATCAAAAAAAATTCAAAAGTATTTTTTTTTAATGTACTCTTTTTGATAAACTTATCATTTCTTATAGGTTATTCTTCAACTATTTATTGTAATTAATTACCCACTCATTTATGGTCTGTTATTGTTGTTCATTACATACAGACAAAATAAGGATACTCTCATATTATATTGGAGTTTTAAATTAAAAAGTAAATACTAGTGGCTGGTATTAAATATGAAGTTGTTATAACTAAGTTGAACAATAATTAATGATTAAATGGCATTTTATATTACAAATTTTATTGAATGTATATAAAAATAACACTCAAGAAATATATATAAGATATATATATAACCATTGTATATCAAAAATGAAGTACTTATCAACATGGTCTTTTTAAATGATTTTCAAATTTACTTAAAGAGACATTAATATTACCAATTCAAATTTTATATCAAATATAACAATATTATTATTTCATTTTTAATTATTTTGCAAAAAATTTGAGTTGCAAAGTAATTTAATTCAGTATTTAATGAATGTTTTTGAAAAATATTTTTAAAAATAGAAATAACCCCTCACAAAAAAAAATATAATTTTTTTTACTTACAATTTGCACCATATTTCTACCCTTAAAATATTGGTATTCTTCTAACAAAAATATTTTTTAAATAAATTTAAAATTTTTTTCATTATTCAATTACAAAATGTCAAATTTATAATTTATTTTACCTTACTAAAAAATCTAGTTGAAAATTTAATTTTGTATTTCCAAAAAATAAACTTAAATGTCAAAAATTAAAAAAACAAAATTATAAATATAATTATGAGAAAGAGGTAGATTAAATTTATAATATTCATATAAAAAAAATTCATATATTTTATGGTGTTTGAATTTTAAATTTAATGTATTAAAAAATAATTATTAAATAACCAAGCCAAATGAAATTGGCTTGGATTTTTGGTATCACCAGCACTTATTTTTTTTCTTATACTCACATTTTAATTTTAATTTTTTTTTTTTCTAGATTTCTCATTTTTTTTTATGATTTTTAATGTTTTTAAGACCGAAGTTGCTTTCAAACAACTTCGGTCTAATGTTTATCTCACTTTCCCACCAGATTGCACCTGGTAGGGAAACTCGCTTCCATTTTAGAGACCAAAGTCCCTTGCAGGGACTTTGGTTTCTCTGTGTGCATTGCACAGCCAGAAAAAAACTGGCTGTGCAATGCACTGCATGCAGCTGACTTGATATCAGCTGCATGAGATATGGTAGCGATTGTGCAATGCGCGTTACTTGCAGCAGCAACACGCGTTGCACACTGCTTTGGCCACCTCCCAGCCTAGTAAATTAGCTGGGAGGGTGGCAAACATTACAGCAAGCAATTGAAGTCGCTTTTAGCGACTTCGATTGCTTGAAAGAGACACTTCCAGCCAGGGGAAACCTGGCTGGAAGTACTAAATTGCAATGTAAGGGACCCAAGCCAATTTCAAAGGCTTGGGTCATAAATTAAGGTTTCTAAAAAGCAGCCAGTATAAATCTGGCTGCAATAAAAAGTAATTTTTTTAAATAAAATACATAAAAAAATAAAAATGTGTTCAAATAAAATATACAACACTCTTCAGCCAGTAAGAAACAGCCTTCCATTGTTACACATAGAAACAAAATCAAATGTTTCTTTCATCAACATTGGTCATGTTTCAATATTTTGAACCAAGTAAGATCAGGAAAAAGGTCACGGCAAAAAAATTGCATAATTAAAAGTCTCCCAATTTAATATGGTGCGGAGGTTCATATTTTAGAAATAGGTGGTGCACATTATAGTTCCCTTTAAAAAAATTCAAAAATGAATTAATTTTGGCGCAATGTAAATTTAAATGTGATGAGTGTATGTTTTTTAGCTACATGAAACATGGTAGCTAGAATTATGTGGCGTCAATTTTTTTTACATGTGAAATTCAGTGTTCCACAAATGTGCATCTGTACAACATGCAGCCAAGTAAATTCTAGCTGGAATTAGTATATGCATAGGAAAAAATGATCATGCTGTGTACAGTGCTTTGGCAACATCATTCTTGGAATTTAGATGAAGTTTATCATATGACTTGGAGAGCTGCATTTTTTTGAAAATGTGATCAGTGAAAATTCATGATATATACATCTGTTTGCCACCCAATTTCTTTTTCCTTTCTCTTTCTCACTTACCTTTTTCAAAAATTATCAATCATATTTTTGCTTTATCATTTCGAATTATTGGTACTATTTTCTTGACCTTATCTGATTACCGGTAAGCAAATTTTTCTTACTATTGCATTTCATATCATTTTGGTTTGTTACACTTTTTTACACTTTTGACAAGTTAATCTAATGATTCTAATTCTGAATTTATTTTTATGGTATCTTTTACTGTACCCTTTTGATTCATTATAAAATAATTCTTTTTCAGTTAACTTAAAGTTTTTTTATTTGTTTGTCAATTTACTTTTCTTTATTCCTTATCAAAAATGTTCAATTTATTTATCTAACCATTTATTTTTTAAAACAGTGATTATAAAATAAACTTTATAATTAATTTTGATCAATCAGCTACAAATGGAAGAAGATTTTATAGACATGTAAGTTCATGTTTTGCTTATCATTTTTCTATATTTCTTTAATACTTTCTCAACCATTATATTATTAATATGAAAAGTAAAACTTCATCTTGTACTTGCTGAAAGCATACAGGACAATGCTACAATTTAAAAATTAATAATTTATTGAAGTATAAATTTCTAAGTCAATATATTGATCAGAGCAAGATTTTTCATTTTATATATGTGGATATCATAATTCCGTAAATTTTTTAATATTACTAGTGTATTGGAGTTATACTTTCATTATATTATTAATATTAAGTGTAGAGCCAAATCTTGTAGTTGCTGAATGCATACAGGATAAAGCTATACTCTTTATATGTATAATTTAATAAAGTATACCTTTAAAACGCTTTCTTAATTTTTGAAATAAAGAAAAAGTATATAAATTTACTAATATGTAGATATGCTAACTTTTGTATTTCTAATATTGAAGATATGATAAAGTTAAAGGTATCATTCACTGATAATTGAAATTATGTTACTATTTTCTAATTTTTGATTTTTTTCTATTTTAAATCAAAATTGAATTCTCTTAGGATTGAACCATCAATGAGTAACAATTTGAAAAAAAAAACGGCCAGGGAAGAACTCTAACAATAGGTGGGCAAAAGATATTGCTACTGGAATGAAACTTGTAAACGCTCTTGGAATGGATACAAATGGGAAGAAGCCACATTTCTATGCACAATCTTATGCAAATAATATGACAGATTGCAATAATTATTAAAATTTTTTTCCTGGATGTAGTATTTATAAACCAAAAGGTGTCTTAATACCTAATGTTCTTGTGCAGACTTTTGAAATTCATGAGCTCAAAGAACTAGATATGTTAGAAGCTACGGTGCAATGCATTAAGGATCTTTCTTACTGCGAACATGAAATTAAAAATAATGGTTATCATTGAAGAGCTGGTGGTTTTGGAAAAATGTTTGGTGGTGGCTTTATTTTAGATAGAAAGAAATCTTTACATATTCGTAAGTATCACTTTTTTTAATTTAAATACTGAATTTTTGAATGCTTTTGCTTGCAGATGAATACACTGATGATATTGTAAAAACGGATGAATATAAAAAACGAATGAAGAGGATTGCAATGTACTTTGAATATTTTTTTAAAAAAATATCATATGTAAAGTACAATGAGGCAACTAATCTTTGCGCAAAACTTGGTATTCCTGGATTTTCAAAAGTTTCTAGTGAAGAAGAGGGTGTACCGTTTGCTAGTAATTTAACTTGGACATCTGGAGGGAATGGTAATGGGTTCTCTAATGAGGTTCATCTCGATAAGGATGCAAGTGAGTATACTTTAGGAATATTTTTTCCTAAAGATACAGAAAAAAACACCATTCATATGAAGTATGATAAGACCCAACCACGACAAATAGGTGGAGAACTTATGTTTCCCGAAATTCAAAGTAAAATCAACTTTGAAGCAACTAATGGAATAACAGTGACATTATGGCCTGCCAATCAACTAAGGCATTTTACCTCAAGATGTCATGAAATTCCTGGCTTCACTAGGATAGGTCCTTCTATTCAAATCAGCACTAGACTTTTTCATGCTATAGAAAAGCTTAATGTTTTTGATATTGATATTTCAGAATACTTAGAAATTAAAAAAGAAAAATTTAGGTTAGAATATTTGATTAGTGCTTTAAGAGATTTTTTGAAAAGAGATGACTTAATAGAGGAAGAAATAGAATCAGCAAAGTATTATTTATCTAATGTTAAGACAAATCTAAAAAATCTAGATATATAAATATTAAAAATTTATATTATATATACACAACTTAATGCAAATTTAAACATGATATATACTGGGAGTAGCTGTAATATTTTCAGTTTTGATAATTATAGTATTATCTATTTTTTTTATTTGTGAAATAAAATAATTTTTTTTCATAATATTATAAGAAAATTTGATTTACTTTTGAGGAAATATATAAGTTGTGAAATCTTTAAATGTCATTTTTATTAAATTGGTAGCAAAGGTTCTAAAATAAAAAAAAATATAATAAAGAATTTGAAATATATTAGCCATAAAAATGTGCTTTTAATGCTACCAAATTAACTGTATAGTATTTTAGGTCAAACAGGCTTATTAATAAAAAAGTTAATAATAAAGAGTTGAAGAAAGAATTTTGAATCAATAATAGATTAAATTGTATTTTTTTAAGAATGTACTCATTTAATTATTTAAATTGTTCTACTTCTGATTAAAAATGTTACAATCAACGAAAATATTTGTAATAATTAATAGATTATATAATATTAAAGGTAAAGTAACAAAACTAGAGCAGTTATCATATTTTTATGTAAACAATAAAATATTTAAGAATTTAATACAAGTATTTGAAATCATATAAGTAGATTTTAAAATCTTTGTTATTGCTGGACTTACAATAATTTTTTTTAATAATTAATTTAGAAAATCATGTCAAAGGTTACTTAATAAATTTCAAAGATGGTCACATTTTTGACGTATTTGAAGTAAAATAACTTGAATTATACAAGATATATCATATAGACAGAACTTTATCTATTTACATGTTGGAATATTAATTTATTGAAAGGCTATGTTTAGCAAAAAAAGGTGATACTGGCTGAATGGAGCTCCAGTGATTAAGAAAATCTGCAGAAATAGCCCTAGCAATTCCCGGAGGACTTGGGGTATCAAATTTTAAAGGAAATGGATCACACTTGCCTATAAAAGGTTTTATTAATGTTAAAATATAGTTATTTATATTTTTTCAAATTATTTCTTCCATCAAATGATTTTTTTTTTCATGTAAATTAAGAAACTTAACTTCTGATATTACCTCCAAGCAATCAGCTGCTGAAGCCAATCTATGATCTTGAGAGCTCAGCAATAAACCACGGACACCATTGATTATATAGAATGTGAAAGATTGATATCGGTGGTGGGAGTATTTAGAATTTATTTTGTTTAGTGCAGCCTTTTGTTTCTCTCTCATTATAGTCAGTTCAGTATTTTCGTTTTTCTCACTTGATTGTTCAGCTTCACTAGTCTTGCCACTTGATATTGTTGCAGCACAATATTTTGATTTAAGAATGATAATTGACATAATTATATCAATGATAATATTGCTGATTTGAAGAAGAGTTGACATTGATATATCACGGGTTTGAAGTGCAGTGGGACCAACTTCTAAGCCATCAGAAATCGGACTCTTCAGATTTGAAAGGTGAGCTAGAAGCTGAAGACCACGTTCAATTGGACAATCTGAGTTAATGTTTTGATGTGATGGAAGCTGGCTGAATTCATGTGCGGTCAGATAAAGTGAAGATGATATAAGAGATACCCATGAAGAACGGCAGTGGTCACTTGGGATCATTAATCTCATGAGCATTCGGATAAGATTGGATTCAGGGTGATCTGTTTTCTTTGTTGAGGAAAGAATTTCAGTATTTAAACCATCAGGATCACATAAATCTTCCATTTTTTTGAAATCAATATTATTGAGTACCCATAGCTGTGAGCTATCAATCTCTAAAAAAATATTTGCTACAAAAGGAAAAAAAAATAAGTAAAAGAACAAAAGTCAAGACTAAAAATTATGGTAACTTACATAACTCAGTAAGTTTTGAAAGCCAATCTTCTCCACAAGATTTTTCCCAATGAAAAGTAAACATTGGAATATTTGACATGGGTTCTTGGGAAGAAGTAGAAGAGCGTAATTCGAGGAGAGTAACAATTTCCAACCACGACCTGAGGACCTTTGCCGTGCTGATTCTACCTTTATAAAAATTATGAATTTTACAGAATTCCTCCAGCAAATCAGATTCTTTTAGAACTGAGGGTGAATAAGTTAGAGGTTTTTTCGATATCTTGATTGGAGTTGATTTCATTGGTAGAGAAGCTTTCAAAGTGGTCAAAGTAGGTAATTTAGGAGGTGATGGGTATTGCTTCTTAGAAATGAAGGAATTCGGTGATGAGCTGTTTGAATCATCATCTTTATCAAACATATCAACATGTCTTGAAGAAGATTTTAAACTTTGCTTTTTTTGATGAACAAGCATAGCTTCATATTCTGACAGTTGATCATCGCTATTTTCATCACTCTTTTCATCATCTTCATCAGGGAGAGGGCGTTTATGGATGGAACAATCTACAGCAGGTGAGTTTCTGGTACAAAATATCAAAAGAAAGATAAAAAGTACAATATGTAAGCAATAAAAGAGATATATGATAGAATTTTAAAGATAAAAGAATAACAATAAAAAAAAAGGAAACAAGAATATACTCATTATCAAAACCTTTGCTTTTTTTTTGAGATTTATTATTTGATACATCAGAAAATTCATTAGCAGAAGCCGGTTTAATACGTCAAACAAAAGAGGAGCCTTGGGATAATCTCTTTTTCTTGGAGCGGATAACAGGTGTTTCAAGATTTTCCTTAGAAGTTGAAGCATGAGTTAAATCTGATGGTTCATCTGTCTCATCATCATCCCTAATGACAATGATTTCATCAGGAGGAATCATACCCTCCTCATAAGCTACAAATATATATGAAGAAAAAAAATATTAATAATCTTATCTACTAATTTAAAAGGAGACAAAAAAGGTGAAGAACATACATTTTTCAAGGCTTTTCACATATTGGAGTAAGTCATTACAAGGGTTAGATAAATATGAAGGAGAAGGATTATTGTTAAGGATCTTGACAAGCTCTTCTGTTTTATCTCTAGCCAATTCAAGTAAGTTGCGATACTGAACTCTCGTTATTTCCTGCCTCTCATTGCTAAGTACAGGAGGGTTAGGTGCCATGCCATGTGGCAGACATGGTGCAAGCTCAAAATCTTCAAAGCAAGTATCAATCAGAGAGTGGGATGAAACACATTCGGGTGCTGGAAAATCAAATTTTTGAAAAAAAAAGATATAGAACATAAGTGAAATATATAAATTAAGAGAGAGGAACATGATATACATACAAAGTGGAGGTGTAGAATTTTGTATACTAGACATATTGATTAATGAATATTAAAAAAAAGTATTTGATATCAAAAAATTATGATGTAATATGATGAATAATTATAAGAAACTCTATTCTAGAAAATTGAAGTTGATAATTTAATAGGATAAAAAATTGAATAAGATTAAAATTAAAGTGAGGATGAAAGAAACAGAAAACATAAAGAGGGGGATTTTATATTATTTGAGCTTTTTTTAACATGTATTATTCATAGTGGGGTAAACTGAGTAACATGCTAAATCACAATCTGTTTATATTGAAGCGAAATTTGATGTAGCTAACAGAAAATACTAGTAATTCTTTGGGGACTTTTAGTGTGAAAAACAAATAATAACAAATGTATATCCCATATGCAAATTGCCACGGGTAAATACAAATTTTTTTAAATTAGAATTTACTCCTAAACAATGGAGATACACTTAATTAGTATATTATATGAAAAAAAAGGATAATCCTTTATGAATATTTGTTAAATTTACTTTCAGATGACAATGCGAGATTCACATATATAATGATATGCCTCATCAAACAAGAAATGAATTATAAATATAAAATTGGTAACATTAGAATTTAATATAAGAATTTGTTTTTTAAGTGACAGGAGGAGTGTCAGGCTAGGGTGTGGGCACCGTGACCAAACCTTTGATAAACTTGGATACAACTAAGGGAAAAAAAAATTGAATAGTTTTATTTTGCAATATATCTTAGTCTGCACAAGATATTGCATTGTTGTCCCTAACTAAACCAATATTGTTACTTTTCAAAAGTTATAGGACTACTAAGTTGATAAAATATTATTATGAATCACCCAATGAAATACCTTAAGCAACATTCAAAATTATTAAAATATTAATATTCAATTTGAGATTTGGATTAGCTAATTTTTCACAACTTACCACAGTTTTGATTAATATAATAAAAGTTGAAAAAAATTGTTGAGATAACCTAGAAATGGGTGCAAGAAAATGATGAAACATATGACTTGAAACTTAACTCATACACTATTGATAAACTTCATGGATCCTGATTAATTTCTATCGAAATTAATTTTGAGACTAGCATATTGAATTTTAGCTATGACCAAGTACTGTAAGTGCCATGGTTTGTATTCAATATATTGGTGTTGAAATTAATTTTGATAGGAATCAACAAGTATCATATGGCACCATGCATGAAACACTGACAGAAACCATCAAATTTATGAGGCGATGAACCTCATAATTTCGATCGAAATTAATATAGACCCCTGCATATTGAATACAAGCCATTTCACATGGACTACACAGACATAGATAAAATTCAACATTCATGGCTTAAAATTAATTTTGATCTAAATTAACCAAGGCATTAAAACATCAATTTTTATATGGTGTACTTGATCAAACCAGTTTATCTAACTGCTTAGCTTACCTATACTTATAGGAATTTTATGCATAGTCCATGTCCATATTAATTTTGATCGAAATTAATGTTGACTAATACATAATGAATACATGCTATGCCACTTACACTTGCCAGGCATAGCTACCATTAAATATGCCAGTATCAAAAATTAATTTCGATCAAAATTAATGAGCATGATAATCATGAATTTCTGGAGTCAACTGCTTATTTTTATGCATGGTGCCTTGCCAACATTAATTTCGATCGAAATTACTTTTGATACTGGCATATTGCATGTATATATGCCTGGAAAGTGTAAGTGGCATAGTGTGTATTCATTATGTATTGGTCAACATTAATTTCGATCGAATTTAATGTTGACATTTGCATATTGAACCCAAGCCAGAAAACAACCCAGAAGATTCTTCATAAAACTTCCCATTAATTTGATCGAAATTAAGGCTGACCATATACATATTGAATGGTAGTTATATCTGGTCTGAGTAAGCGGAGATTACTTATATTCAATATGTATTGGTCAACATTAATTTTGATCAAAATTAATGAGCATTTTGATCATGAACTTTTTCAGTCAGTTAGTTGTTTCAATGCATAATGGCATGCCAACATTAATTTTGATCAAAATTAATGTTGAAATGATATAATGCTTTTTTGCATGACATGTAAAGGACGGCAAGTATTTTTAAGTATTGAAATTTACTATACATGTTGAGGGTAAATATAAAATTTACATATCCATATTAATTTCTATAAAAATTAATGTTGACCAATACATAATAAATAGTAAATATGCCTGGCTAGTGTAAGTGGCATAGCTTTTTTTCAATCTGCACTTGACAACATTAATTTCGATCGAAATTAAGGTTCATGATTATCATCAATTTATTCAGTCAGTTGCTTACTGTTATGCATGGTAACACGTCAACATTAATTTTAATAAAAATTGAATTTGACATGCCACCAAGCATTTTTATGTAAGATGAAAAGTAGGGCACTCTATTCTTAAGTAAACACATTACAATGCATATTGAGCATGTATATATCATTTACACATTAATATTAATTTCAATCAAAATTAATGTTGACCAATAAACATTGAACACAAGCTTTACAACTTACACACACCAGATATAACTACCATTCAATATGTATATGGTGCTCACTAATTTCGATCGAAATTAATGAGCAGTTTTATGAAGAATTTTTTGGGTCGTTTGCTGGTTTGGGTTCAATATGAAAATGTCAATATTAAATTCTATTGAAATTAATGTTGACCAATACATAATGAATACACACTATGCCACTTACACTTTCCAGGAATAGACACCATGCAATATGCCAGTATCAAAAGTAATTTCGATCGAAATTAATGTTGGCAAGGCACCATGCATAAAAATAAGCAGTTGACTCCAGAAATTCATGATTATCATGCTCATTAATTTTGATCGAAATTAATTTTTGATACTGGCATATTTAATGGTAGCAATGCCTGGCAAGTATAAGTGGCATAGCGTGTATTCACTATGTATTGGTCAACATTAAATTCGATTGAAATTAATATGGATACATAAATGTGACATAAAGAGGTATGGACCATCAATTTGTTTAAAATACATTTTTATATCTCATACATTATTTGTTTTTCTTAAATAAAATGTTATCTCTCTCAATATCACTTTATAACATTTACCAAGCTGCTTTGAAAAAAAACAGAATACATAAAATTCAATATAAGATAGCTATATTACACAGAAGATCACCGTTATACCTAAGTTATGATGATGTTGATGCTCTATTAACTGATTCCCGAATCTTTACCAGATCAATATCAGCTCCAACCCCAAGTAAATCACGTTCATTCACAGATAATCCTTGCAAAAATTTTGCTGAATAGCAATTCTTGGGGAGGTATTTGGGAACATTGAATATACCATTTTGTGCAACTGTCCTTTCTGATGACCGTGAATATGTTTTTAATGCTGATTTTCTTTGAGCTGGTGTATGGGCTAAGTCCTTTGTCATCTTATCCATTTTTTTAAACAAATCATTGAGTTCAGGATTTCGCCATCCAGGAATAGCTCGGATAGGTTCAGTTGGGGCTGGTGCTGGGCCTTCCTCGATATCAGAGATGCACCTAGTATCATGAAAAAGCACAACAAAACCTGGCACATCACTGCAGAGATCTCTTGCTAAATTGTAGCGTGCACTAGCAATCTGAATTCCAACTAAATCAGCTTCATAATAACAAAAAGCAAAGTAAAATAAAAAACTTACCTTGGTCCGATAACGTTTTACTTGTGCCCTTGCCCTCTTTTCAATCTTTTCTCTTGCTACCCTTTCCTCTTCTTGCCCAAACAACCTTATCATCTCCTTCCCCTTATTAACTACCCATTTCTCAATAACACATTGAGTGAACTGAAGCTTTGACTGATCGATTGTATTCAAGGTGGTGAGCCATCTGGTACAGTGGTCACATACTATGCTTCCCATGACTTGATTCCAAGTTGATTCTGAAAAATCACGGCAAGTCCAATCAAACGCGAATTTCCAAAAACCTTTTTCTTGCAATTCACGCTCTAAGTTTCTTTTGACAGAAAGTGGGATCCGTGCTCCTCCTTTTAGTCCTTGAGGCTCAGGTGCTGGAAAAAATTCGGGTAGTCGAATTTTGGATCGCAAGAAGGCTATAGAATTGGTTATCAGAAATTGTCAATCAGATGCAGAATTGGCACGGTTAGAAGATTGTACTTGGGTTAGGACAGTTTGAATGGTTTTTAGTTTGAATTGGCTCCAATCTTTCCAATTTTCAATCTCCAAAGGTGTTGGGCTCGCAGGATATTTTGATATTTGTGTTGGTCCCCCAAGACAATACTTCAGAAAGTGGTAAATATTTCTATTTAGACTGTCCGAGCTCCTGGGAACATCATTCCTTCTAACTAATCCTCTTACAGCCCTTAACCCCCGTTCTCGCTCATGAGACTCTGCTGAATTGAGTCTGTGGTAATCACTGATACCCATAATGATTGAGGGATTCACTAACAATTCAAATAAGTTAATTAAATTGGTTATTTTTCAATAAAAGAATACACTACAAATTTGACTTACCTGCTCCACTTGTGCTTGCTCCTTGGTTAGGCTGAGCAGATGATGATTGGTCTCCGAAAAATTCCCTCAATACTTCACTAGCCCAATCTCTTCCTAGCTGATCAGCTTGCTGATCAGCACTTTCAGAAGCAGAAGGATGATTGGGATTAAAATTTCTTGGTTCTGAATGAGACTCTTGGCCTGGATTGGGATTAGGTGGTGGGTTAGGATTAGGTGGTACAGATTGAGATGCATCTGGAGGTGGATCAGCAGAGGGTGGTGGAGGAGTATTTCCAGTATTAGTATGTTGAGGCGGAAAACAATCAGAATCGGTTGGATCAACAGACATCCCTTCAAAATTATCATCCATAATGAACTGTAATAAAATAAAATAAAATAAAAATAATCAGTTGTTAAAATTTATACCTATCAAAGCTAAAGTAAAAAAAGATACTATGTATATAGTCTTGTAAACGTGTATGTTCTCTTGTCGAAAAATAAAGTAAATAATATATAGCTATCAGCTAAAGTTGGAAGGTCAAACTATTTATAGTAGATGAATGAGCAAGAAGATCATTCATTAAGTAAAAATTTTATCATATTTCTCATTATCATGATTTTATTTCTTTCATTCTTACATTTAAGATAAAAATGACTCATTGAAAGCATGGGTTCTCTCGCAATAAAAGCAACCAAAGTAATTGTTCACTGATTTATGATAAGGTAAGTTGGATGCATTGCATTTTTTAATCGAGCATTGAATTATTTCTTTCACCATTTACAAATATCACCAATCCTACAAATTTCCCCAATCCCAAATTAACACAAAGATGTTAGTCAACAGAAAATAAATTTGATTAATTTTTTCACTCACTACTGTCTGCAGTCCAATGGCAGTGACAACCTCGTCTTTGATTCCAAACATTCCTTTTTTGTGCTCGACAGTAGCTGCATGTCCAATTATTGCATCTTTCTTAATCACAATTTGAGTTGCTTTGGCTACTCTTACTAACTGAAAATGCACTTGTGGGAAAAGCTCATAGGGATCCTTTGATGTTTCTTCTGGACGGAGCTCTTTGAAAGGACTTACTATTAAATATATTTGATCATTCTCTTCCTTTGATCTGAAAAGATCATCAATTTGCCCAAACTGGCTATCTTTTCCATAGTAGAATTCAATTGTTGAATTAGCAATGTGTTGATGGTAACTAGTAAACCTCTTTCCATGTATCAATATGCTTGCTACATTTTCAACTACCCGATCCCCACTTTTCTCCGATGGTGTCAAAGCCCGTCTTGAAGTTTCTTTTCCCATTCGTGCCCTTACCCATTTAGTAAATAATGCCATACTTAGATGGATCCATTTGTTTTGTTTATCAAGATCAATATGGATTTTTTTAGTCTCACATTGATCATTATCTTCAGCTTCACCAAGATCTAATACCCTAGACTTCCGATACCAATGTTTGAGCATTGTTAGCGGTATCTCTCCTGTGGTAAATATTAATAAATTAGCACAGCTGAGTTTTTAAATCATTGCTTACAAACATTACATACGTGGATGGTGATTGTTTGGAATTTCAGATAATATATGATTCACCCGCTCTCCAGACCAAGTAGCTGTACCTGATGGTGGACCAAGACGCTTTATCATTTCAGGATAATGTTGAGTGATATGCAGATTTGGCTTTGAATTAATATTCTTCCAACCCTCTTCAAGGCACTCACGATACTCTAACAGAAATTGATTTAGATCTTTAAGCTCATTAGTCTGTATATTTTTTAATGTCAATAAATTGGTGATCGAGAATAATGTTACAAGTGACTTGAGAAGATAATATTCTCTTGGTTTATCAGCTGAGGAAGCTGAAGATTCAGATTCTTTAAATTTTTCAAACCAAAGGGGTATAAGTGACAAAGGGAAGTAGAGAGTATACAGCATGTGCCATTCTGCTGCCTTGAGGGATCCTGCCTTTTTAGATCCTACTGATTTTGGAACTCGTGTTAGCCAGGAAGGTCTTCTTACTTGATCAATCATCTTCCATACAACCTGTAGCTCTGCTGCTGTGATTTGTGGATTACTACTACCTTCATTTTCTTTCTCCTTACCTTTCCTTTTATTTTCTTCATCTCTAGCTGTCTCATTTGATGAGTGAGATCCTTCACTCTGTGATATGCTAATGCTTCTTTGCCTTAAGTTATACAATGAATTCCTACTGTCACTGCTGTGAGACTGTATTGAGGCCACATCGCTATATGGAGGAATAAATTTGGAGCTGGATGACCTACTCTGGCTTCTTGATCGATTTGTTCCCAATCCTTCATTATCTAGTCCATGATGACTTGATGACTGTCTTGAACTCGTACGTCTTTGCCGCTTGTGCTGTCTCATGTGTCCTGTATCATCATCATCATTATTCGTGGTGCTTAAGCTACTTCTACGTTTTTTCGAATGTTTGTGCAGTGAAGTATCAGAAAAGAAATCATCATCTTCTTCTCTTACATGCCAATTTTTATCCTTTTCCAGCTTTCTTTCTAGATCTTTTGCTTCATTTTGGATTTGAAAATAGCTTAGACTGTGATCTTTTAGGTTGCCAAGCATATGTGAATGCATAACATCAATTGAGCAATATTCAGTTGGACGCCAATATTCAAGGTTATTCAGCTCACTCCATCGTACCCCATGATTTTGAACAATTGATACATGCTCCCAATGTGACTTAGAATTTTTCCACTTTGTTGCCCAGCACATATGATCCTCATGATTCCGTAATGAAAAATTTCCCACATTCTTTTCACTAATTTCATCTTTAGAGATATTACAGAAAGAGCAGAACATTTTTGCAGAGTGACTCAAAAAGCCAGCCAATTTTCGTATTGCAGGAATGTCACCTATCAAAGAGAACAATGCAACTCTTAATTTCCGGCCTCGTGGATAAAGATGTGTCTTTTCAATCAATATACCATCCCATAGAGTTTGTAGATCATTAACCAGTGGTTTTAGAAGGTGATTAAGCTGTTCACTTGTGGGTTCTGTTGGTCCAGGTATAATAGCATACAAAAAAAGATTTTCCATTTTGTATCTATCTTCTTGAGGTAGGCTCATACACACCATCATAATATTGCCTACAAACTTCTGATGACCTCCAATCCTATTGCCACCAGGCCTAAACCAGTCAACATATAAAGTAAACATTAAGTTTCCTGAAGTTATCTTATATTCATCATCATTGCTATCCAGAGCTGGAGTGGTTATGGGAAAGTTTTTCCAAATTGAACCATCACAAACATCCTTCATCAAATCACACTCTACACGTTCTGCCACAGGGGTTTTCTTCTCAATCAGAAGCTCAAATTCGAACAGTTTGATCTTTTCCTTAAGCCAGTTGATAAAAGAATGGTGATGAAATGTTTTAAGAGATAAGTATTTTACATGTTCTTGATGTTCCTCCATCAAATACAGCCTTTCATCACATTTAACTGCAATTTGTCCTGCTCCAAACATTTTTAAATAGCGCTTTGATGATGAAAGAAACGGTTGATTGCAACATAGTATAGATTGTTGAGATTCAGAGTTATACTCATAAAGAGCAAAGCATTTAGGACAGCATGTTTTAGTGAAAAATGATTGATTGAGCTTTAATAGACTAAAAACTGTATCTATCGAGCGTGGGACCAGGCGGACAATGCTATCAGAATCCAGTATTCCACTATCACCTAGAAGTTTGAGCTTCTTAATTTATTCATCCAAAAATTGAGTACAACCTTCTTTGCTCAAATGATGAATAAGAGAAAGCTTTGCTGCCTGCCACATAATTATTTGGCTATACCGTTCCCCAAGATTTGAGTTTCTAGAGACTGTTGAAGATACTTCTGCCCCCAATAGCAACTGCCCCTATGTAATAAATCATTGAAACATCATAAAGACTTTTATTCTCACATTGAACTATAGATATACAGCTTACTGTTTCTGTGGAGCTGGAACTTCCAATGTTAAGTGGATTGTTGGAAGAAATAACCATCTGGGCCTTCCTATTTCTTTCCTCTTGATGTTTTGCATAAGAATTAGAGCTTTTGAAAGCCATACCAACTTCAAAGGACCCAGAAGAAGTTTGATACTTTCTATTGACACATCCAAGATCTTGACATTGACATACATGAAAAAATGGAGGCATTGTAATTGTGATAATTGTAGGAATAAGTTAACTATTCGAAGTTACCGATTGAAGGTATTCCTTTTTTTGAAAGGCACTAGCTAATATAAGCTACATTTTTTCATCAAAAGAATATGATGGAATATGTGTTGAAATTATTTAAGTTTAAATGTTTAATTTTTAATCAGATAAATTATATATTAATTAAAAGTTATGCAGTCTACTTTATTTGTATTCTGTATACTCTCTGCATTTGTACAACAATGCATGCATGTTTATCAGAATATTTTCTATCATAGAAAAAATTCTGTTGTACGCACAAGCATCTTAATTATTTTTCTATCAAATGCCTTCTGAGTTATATCTAACTACCCTATAATTATTTGATTTTGATAAAAATTCTTAGTTATGGACTATAAGAAAAGTAATCCATATTTTTAACATAATTATTTAAAAAATTACCCCAAAAATCAAAGTTAAACCCAAAAATAAGGTTAACATTTTGTAAAAAACAATCACAAACATATTTATTTCATTTTGAAAATTGGTCTGTACTAGGTAGAATTTTCTATAAAGAAAAAATCAAAAATACTCAAATAATAGATGCTACAAAAGTGTAAACCTTAAAGAATTACATAAAAGCTGAAACCTTGTATAACCTTTCATACATAAATGTGATGAAGTGACACTCTAGTCTATTTATTCAGGTTGAACAAAAATTACTCAATAGAATATGTATTACTATCATATTGGACCAAAAATAAGTTTTTGGTAATCAAAAAATGAACATAGCCTCACATTTAACAAATTATTTTTGTGGAAGAACTTTTTGAAAAGAAAAAAAAATCCGTTTCTTAAATGAGTCTGCTTTTATCACATAATCATTCTCTTTATTTTATACCATTCCTTTTGAGTTCAAGTTGCATATAAAAATATAATTTATGCATATTATAATTCCATAAAGTTGAAATATTTCTTATTCTTAATTTTTGTGATATTTCTCCTTAAATCAACTTTGATCATAAAGTTTTGGAGCTCAACAATTTATCCTTCCTCTTTGTTTAATTTAATTGAACACTTTCTTAATCTAATTATTTATGAACCCTAGTAGCTCTTACTTTCCTCATGGAAACCTGCCCACAAACACAAGAACACTTAATAGAATTTTTAATGAGACTTTGCCTCCATTCAATTCTCACTTTTGTAGATCTATACACAATTTTTGTCGTTCACTTTTGGATATGTCACCAGAATCAAATGGATGGAAACAAAACCCTACTGAAGAGCAATTAGACAGATTTTCATCATTCGACATGAATTCTTGCAACATTGCCTTTGAACTACCTCATCCAGAATCGAATTCAGCGGTTTCGGAAAAGTTTCCACCAATTTTCCGTGAATCTTTTATTGAGCACCTTCGCATGTGTGGTTTCCCAGGATCAACTTTTGCTTGGAACCTAGATTGGTTTGACAAATGGAACCAGGTCTTGGCAAATATTCTCATTAAACACTGGGACAATGCCTTAAAAACCAATAATTTGATTGCATATCCAATTGACTCAACTCAAATTAGCTTCTCAAATCAAATAGGAGTTCTTCACCGTTGGTTTTTAGGTCATGCTGATAGATTAAGACTTGGGAAGGATTCTCATAGCTCTCAAGAAATAATCAAAGTGAGAAAGCATAAATATAGAATAAAAAAAAAAGTATCACCGCACAATACGGGGGGTGGACTTGTTAGCAAGTCCGCAACCTTGGACTCAAATTCACCACAGATTGAACACACATTGAGCTATTGATAAAGGAACCATACAATCAGGGATGAACACCACTCAGCAGAACAGTTTTAGGTGGGTCTTCAAGTAGAGTTCAGTATGAGTATATTATGAGTTCAGTCTGAGTTCCATCTGAGTTCTGTCTGAGTTCAGATTGGGGACATGCTAGCAAGTCCACCCCCTATATTGCGTAGTGTATGAAAATACCTTTTTTTTCAACTGTTTTTATTTATGACCTTTATTTCAAATAACAAAGATTCTTAGAATTCAGTTAACCAAACTAAACTTCTTAAACAACTTCCACATTGTGAAACTTATCACAACCTTTTCACAAACATCAAGTGTTGTTCAGACACCGAAATCGATAATGATGGATTGTTAAGACGTATCTTAATGCAATGGAGGTCTGAAGATTTTTCTAAAGTTGCACAATATCTTGACCAACAACACTTTGATATTCGAGATAATTCAACCTACTCTGGAAGTGTGCTAAAGGACTTGGCCTTGTACAAAAGAATCAGTTTGGTTTCAACATTATCCCCTAACCTTAATCCTTCTCATGTCCCCTGGGGTTTGCCGAATGACTGTTATTCTCCCTTATATCTTGCATCTCTAAATCCTCAACAACTCAGACTTTTAAATCCTCAAAATCCCATAAATTTACCTGCTCTCCTTGAAATTCTTTCTTCCTCTAATGTGAGTGATTGACAAACTCCCTTAATAATAGGTTTGCACACTCATACTCCTCATTTCCACTGTTTGGGACACTTAGCCTTGAAAACAAAAACATAATTTTAATGAATACTATTATCAATAAAATTTATAGAAATGAAATTTGGCTTACATTGTTAGCTCCATTTTTTTCCTTTGAATCTTATACATGCTGAATTCTATACTTCCTTGTACAAAATAATTCAAAACATTTACTTCATTTTGCTGCCCCATTCTATACAGCCGATCAACAGCCTGTTGCTCAACTGCTGGATTCCAATTTGGCTCCTATTTCAACATTGAACATATAAAAAATTTAATATTTTTGTTCTTAATATGAAATAAAAGACATTGAGCTCACCATTATGTATACATTTTGAGCACACCTGAGATCTATACCCACTCCTGCAGCCTGAATCGTTCCAACCAAAACTTGGCAATTTTTATTAAAATGGAATTCATGCATATTTTTGTCTTGCTTTGTCCTGCTGAGTTCACCCATAAGCTGGGTATACCTAATATTGTGGTCATCTAAAGCCATTTTTATTCTATTTTGAAATATTAGAAAATTGTTTTTAATAAGCCAACACAATTTTGTAAAACAATTCATTATAGAATCACTTACATCTGCAAAAAGTCTGCAAAGTTGGAGAATATAACAGCTTTTGGAAAATTTATACCCCTTTCACCAGACAAAAAGTTTTTTAAGTGGCCTATAAGATGACAAATCTTTGCAGAATGCTGCCAGGTGAAATCAAAAGTTGGAGTTTCATCCAGATTTTCGTAGATTGGATGGTTGCAGAATTTTCTTAAAATCATCAGCTCTCTTAGAAACTCAGATGAGTCCCAAGGGTAGTCAGTGCTTCTGGAGGGCCCATATCGCTCAGTGAATCCTTCTTGAAGCACATCAAGTTTAGACCTCCATGGATCTGCTAATTGAACCGATATCCCCCTTTGAAACTTTTTTGGAAGAGACAAAATTGCATCCTTTGTTCTACGTAGGCTTATGACTTTCTTTAAGTGATTGATTGATTTAATAGAATTAGCCTTTCCTTTTTGCAAACCTGGAAAAAGGAAATTCTTCCATAACCAGTCTTCTTGCCACTTTTCGATTCTAAGAAAAAATATGAGACTTTGAAGGTCAGTGGGCCTGTTCTGAAGTGGAGTTCCAGTCAAGCATAGTTGGTGTTGGGATTCCAAGTCAAATATTGTTTGAGCCCTCTGCGAGTAAGGATTTTTAATGTAACTAAAAGAATATTTATAAAAATTAAGTTTTAAGTTTTAGATATAGAAATGGGCACTAACTGAGCTTCATCTAAAACAACTCTATACCAAAAGAGCATTTGAGTCACCGGTATCTTTTTTTGGCTTTGATTTTTTGACATTGTTGGGCTAGCCATTTCATAGGTCGTTAAAACAATAGCAGTGTCCTGTAGCTCATTGACATTAGTATTTTGACAATCCTTCCCATAAAGAACCTTGAAAGGAAAAGCATTATCTTCAAAGTGCACACTTATTTCATTGATCCAATTCGATAGTGTTGCCAGGGGGCATATAATCAGTGTGGCTGAACTCCGATTAATACCTTCTTGATTTTCTGATACCTGGAATTGTCTTGCTTCACCTTGAGTTGCACTTATAAGAGAAAGAGTTGAAAGTGTCTTTCCCAAACCCATATCATCAGCAAGTATTGACCCGTTTCCTTCAGGCGTTAATTGATTGTTAGGAAACTGATCTTTATAGTCATCGAATCCAGTTCTAAGCCAATGGTTGTCCTGGTGCCTCCACATGATATCCAACTTTTCCTTTAACATTCGTTCATTGTCAATCATAAAATTTATTGCTTGAAGTTGATGTGTTTTGAGAACTGTTTTGATTCCTCGGATAAGTTGATCAGCTTTCCAATCTTGAGTACTCTGAGATATTTGGAAAGAGCCTTCAAAAATTACATGCGGGATATTAAAAAAGATAGTGGAGTCGTAGTTCAGGATTGGACATAAATTGATTTGAGCAGAAGAAAATGCTTCTTTAGCAAGACTGATTAGTGTACTTGAAGAAAAGAGGCATCCCCAAAGTTGATACTGATTACCAAAAACTGGAACCAAGTAAGCATGAAAATAGAAAGGCTTCATAGGATTCAAGGCACTTCTTTGGTTTAAATGGTGAGATCCAGAGCCAATGTCACCCAATAGTGGTCCAATGTTCTGACTCTGCACTTGAGAAAGATTACCGACAAGGGTTGGTTTTCTTTCTTCAAATAGTCCAAAAATATGAACATTCAAATGGCCTCGCTGTAAAATCGTGGGGGTCGGTGAGTTTTGAAATCTTGAAATTACATTCATATAAATTTGATCGATTGTTATTGAGAACTGTCCAACACATCTGAGACTTGACATATTAAGTAAGAATAGTATCTGAAGATAGTGGTTGTTAAAAGATGAATTGAAGCAAAAAATGAATAATCAGTTTTGAATAAAACAACAAAATAACTTTTTAGCATATGCTATGCTAAGCTCATAATTCTTTCACATGTATTATTATTATCTTTTTAATAAATATTGGAAGTAAATCAATGATAACTGAAATGAATAATATGGCTTAAAAATAAATCTTGAGCCTATAGAGTAAATTTTGGTTTGTGGAGGAAGAAAAATTTTCTCAATAAAAATGTGCTTTATTGTTACATTATAATCACAAAATAGAATAATTTCACTCTTATTACACTTATTTATGTTTCTGTCTAATAGTAAAATGCTTTAGATGTCAGTTCAAAATCCAAATTGAAACTACTACCTAGAACGATGTCTTGATACTAACATAATTTTTGTAAGTCTTTGGACAGACACTTATGGTGATCTCAATAATATTAAAATTGATTTGAATTGTATGTTTTATCAAATATCTATGTAGTCTAGTGTAATAATTGAGATACTACAGTTTAACCTTCTGTTACCAACTTGGCAAGAAAATATATGTAGATATTCTTAGAACGAATATCAAATTTTGCTTTCCACAAGATGGGAAAGTGAATATTATGATATGTTAAGTGATATGTTCAAGCTTTGCTCAATCTGTGCTCAGCTCAAAATCAAAGTAATCACCAAGCTCCAAGAAACCTGTGATTGAGTTTGGTTGAACCTAGATCTAACTGATTACCAAATCTTTGTCCAATTAATTTAAATCTGGTTTCACAATGAACTCCCAACAGCCTTCCAACAGCTTTCCAACCACTTCCCAACATTTTTAAATGAGGGGTATTGCTAGCAATACCCCCCCAAATTTTCTGTGGTGTATGTCAATTTTTTTATATTTAAATTATAAGTATATAGTTAGATCTTTATTGTTCATGCTAAGCTTCACACATAGTTCATTTATATATTTTGAAAAATATTTGATAGGGATATGGAAATTATTGTCAAAAAATCACATTTTGTATTGAAATAGCCATAAATTGATCAAATATACTTCAAATGTCAATCTAGCTATACAATTAGAGTTTTAATCATTATATCAGCCTTAAAATATATTAAAAAATAAATTTCAGACAATATTTGACAGAAAAATGGAAATTATTTGAAAAAAATCACATTTGTTATTAAAATTCCTATATATTGATCAATTTTGCTTAAAATCTCAATCTAAATATCTCATTAAATTTAGCACATTTGTACTAGCCTTTTAAGATATTGTAAAGACATTTTTTACACAAGATTTAATGTAGATATGGCAATTCTTTGAGAAAACCCACATTCTGGACTAAATTAGAAATATTGTGGTCAAGTCAACTTTAAAACTAAATCTAAATAGCTCATTAGATTTGGAATAATCATATTCACATTAAAAGAGACTTAAAAGAACATGTTTGCTCAAAATTTGACAGGGTTATGGAAAATTTTAGAAAAAAGTCACATTTTGGAGTAACATACATATAGCTTGCTTGATTCTAATTCAAAACTGAATCTGAATATTTAGTTATATTGTAAGTAGTTATCACCACACAATATGGGGGGTGGACTTGCTAGTGAGTCCGCAACCTTGGACCAAAACTGTCAGCCTAAATATCCTTAGGACTGAGTATTTCTTATGCTTAAAATAAGATAACCTTAACTAGATTAAGCTTATATCTTAAAAATAAGGTTAAAATAATAATATATATTATTTTACTATATATATATATAATTATTATTCTATTATATAATTTATAATAGTTTAAATAGCTTATCCATTGCCTAATAATACTTATTAAGGTGTTAATGGAGTCATAATATACTTATCTTAAGTGATATGAAGTAATTATTGACATACATAAGCTTATATGTATACATAAATCTCATATTCAGTGAAATATGCAGTATATTATGTATATTTAGGTATATAAGTGGGTTTTAGCCCCTTAATAGCCTATAACCTTTGTTTTTCTGCTTATTTTAGGTCATATGGACGAAATCAGTGGACTCACAACGCCTACAGAAGCATAGACACCTATATCAGGTGCATACACCCAGTTTGGACAACTAAAATTACTTCCTTGGATGGTTATTCACGGATTTATGGGTTGGAAGGATGTTTCTGGGTTAATGTGGATGCTTGGGGATGTTATTGGGGGCTTGGACATTTTATTTGTTTCCTTTATATGCTTTTAGTTTCATTAAATCTCTTTTTGATTATTTATTTTACCTGTTTCTTTATGGTATCCGCTTTTATCTGGGTTTTCTATTTATGGTATGACTCTGTGTTATTATTAATAGTGATGGAGGGTCCTTACTGGAGGTCTGGGTGTTGAAACTGCTTGAAGTGGACGCCATGGGGAGGTGATGAGCCCTCACAGTGCTGTAATTGCCAGGGATAGCAGTGACATCATCTGGATTGAAGGTCTGTGCACTCCAGTGGATTTGGGTATAAGTAAGGAGGGATTTTGACGGTTTATTATCATCATTCAATTACTACAATTCAAACAAACACTACAATACAATTATTAGCATTCAGAAATATACTATAAAGCCCTTATAAATTGATATTATCTTTATAAAAGCTATAACTATATTTTATTCTTCTATTTTCCACCACTAGCACGCATTTAAATCCAAGTATTGTGAGTTTTATCTGAGTATAACTATTCTATTAGTCTTCCCCTGAGGTTTAATCACTAAATCATTTATTAATAAGTAGTAGGACCATAAAATAACACTATTATATCATACTTATATACTAGACTATACTGACACAAACTCACCACAGATTGAACACACATTGAGCTATTGATAAAGGCACAATACAAGAAGGGATTAAGACCACTTAGCAGAAAGTTTTAGGTGGGTGTTAAAGTAGAGTTCAGTATGGGTTCAGTATGAGTTCAGTCTGAGTTCCATCTGAGTTCCATCTGAGTTCAGGTTGAGGACTTGCTAGCAATTCCACCCCCTATATTGCATAGTGTATATTGGCCTAAAAATTTATCATAAACACAGTTTTTGCACATGATTCGGCAAATATTTGTCAATCATTACAAACTTATCATTTTTTATCGGAATAGCCATAACTTGGTAAAATTGACATGATATTCAATTTTCAATAAATCATTGAATTCAGAATCATTATTTTAACAATCTTAAGTAGTGAAAGCATGATTCTAGAAAATTATTTGATAAAGATGTGGAAATAATTTAAGTATGAATAGCTCATTTGATCCAAAAATCATCACATCAAGCTTTCAATATACTTTATAGAAATTTTCAGAAAAGGATTAAAAAAAGATGGATTTATCATGCCTTGTATTAATTTAATGTATATTTAATTAATGCATCATTTTTAAATTCTGGTTTGTTCAATGGTTTGAGCATCTGGTATATTTTTGATAGTCATGGTTTCAAGCCCTGTATAAAGAAATATTTTTCATATTGATTCAATTCTCTGAAGTGTATGATTAATTTCTACTATGAATTGGTAGACTGATATTGATCAAGCCAGAACTTGTATTACATGTTAAAGCACTCTGACATGCATTGGTAGACTGGTATTGATCTAGTTGGCCTTTGTATTGTCTTAGATGAATTGCTAATACAATTTGGTTGGTTTTTGATTGATCTATTCAGTCCTTGACTTTCCCTTTATGACTTGAAACATACATTTGTCATCCAGTTAGAATCTCCATGGCCTTTGTATTGCCTAATATATATTCTTGATTGCTAATACATATTCTCAGGCACTTATAATGTTTATTGTTTAAACACATTGCAAGAATAGAAGTCACCCATTGGTACTTGTGTTTCATTATTCATATTTGTATCATTCCAAGGTGGATTTAAAGTTGAATTTATTAGCTCTCCATAGTACTTCTTAGTAATATATATTTTTTGTAAAAAAAGACAGAATATGAGAAATCAAGGAGAGAGAGTTGAAAAATGATGGAATTACTAAGTGTGTGAAAGAGATTTATTCAGAAATTTATCAAGCAAAAGGGTAATATGAAGTAAGGATATTGTGTGAATAAATATATGAGAGGGATAGGGAGGGAGGAAGAAAGTTAACAAATAAAACAAGAGAGAAAGTGATGAAAAAACTAAGAGAAAATGCTAATTACATCTAAAAAGGGTGCAGGAGATAGGGTGAGAGACTGTGAGCAATGGTAATGAAAATGACTGGCTAATAACAAAAAGAAAAGCCTGTGCTAGGTCACTCCTAGGGTCATTTCCTTCGCTCAACCAGGTTCATTCTATGGTATTCCCTTGAAAAACACCTTGGTATGGAATAGGGTCAAAAAACTGAACAAGATTTCTGGTTCACCATTTTTTCCCCCTGTGCTCAATTGGTACCCCATCCATGTTACAAGTCCCAGAAGCGGAAGAGTGGAATCAAAGAATATTGTGTATATGTCAAGCACTAGAAGAAGCTCTCAAACTATCACAGCATTCAATGAAGTTTCATCATGATCAAGGAAAGACCCAGCATCATGCGCTAAAGGTAGGTGACAAGGTTTGTGCAGATTTTGGAAACACTCACCATAAAAAATTAAGTGGCACCTGCTAGCAGGTGCCTATCCCTATATTCAGTTTTAATTTAAGAGTAAATTTTATTTGATATTTAATGAGCTAGTGTGCTCATTTTTCAGTGTGCATTCTTTCCAGAAAAATTACAGCTGAGCTGAAATTGAGTTAAATCAAAGATAAGGATTGGTACCTGCTATCAGGTGCCCATGTTTTTTTTCTGGTGACTTGCTGCTTCTCTTGGTGGAATAGAGTTGGGCAATGAAGAATAGCTTTCCAATCATCTCTTGGCACTTGAAAATGGTATCTTGGATTCTGGTGCTACTCATCATGTCACAGGAAATGTAAGACAATTGTCTAATTTTTAATCAGTCCCACCAATCAGAGTGAATGTTATGGCAGTCTAAAGTTTAGTGGGGCACTAGGGTTTATTAAAAGCAGATTTTTTGGGAGATGATTATTGACGCTGGAAAAGTTAATCTAAATTTAAAATGGTTATATTTAATAAAATGAGTATATAAAAGGGTTTAAAAGGAAAAATTTTACAATTCAAGATTAAATGAATAATTAATGGTCAGGAAATGCAAGTATATGTCTAAAAGTGCATGGAAAGTAAATTAAGGAGTCTCAATAGCATTTGGGAATTTTTTGCAGAATTTAACTATTTTTCTACTATTTTTAATAATTTTATAAAGTATTTTTGGTTATTTTTGATTTTTCATAATTGACTTAACTTTGATAATTTTTGACTAGATGAAAAGGGCTGTGCAGACTACAAAAATTAGAATGAATTATAAAGATAAAGTAGCTCTATCATCTGTAATTTTTCTAGAATGTTTAGTGGTATTTTAAGGTTCTAATTGAGTCTGGAAGTCTGTATGAGCTCTGTACCAACTCTGGTGATCTCTGGACAAGCTCTGGGATGCTCTGGCTGGGGAAAATAGGGCATGTGACATACTATGCATATAAAGCCTGTAGACTAGAAATTAGATAGCATAGAATATCTAAAAGATAACAACAACTTAATCATTAACCACAACAACCCATATTAATGACAATCATTATTATTTTACATAAAAAATTAAAAAATTGTAATACCCTCATAAATATAACACTTTTACATAACATTTTATTAATTTCACTCATCATCACATATAATAACTATAGGGCACCATTTTAAAGGTCTCATCACCAGGGATCTGAATATAACAACTAAATCATATAAAAAGAAAAGCTTCATAGAAATATATGATTCAATTATTTAAATAACTTTTCTAAATACAGCTTCACTGTTGTGTTTCTTACTCTCATTATAAAGAACTCTGTTTAGATATCTCAATACTATTATTAACACATAGTCTATTAGTCATTTCATAACAATTAGAGGTTATAGCTTAGTTAATTTTGAACTCTTTATTTACTTAAAGGGACAGGTTTTTCTTTGGTTTATCCAGCTCCCTTGGATTCTGCATACAGAAAGGTGACTGTAAGAGTCTTTCTACAATGGAGCCACTGATCCAACAGATGTTTTCATCACAGGTGTTGGGGACATGACTATCTCTGAGTTAAAAGGAGGAAAAATAATTCTCCATATTGTCTTCTATTGGAAAAAAGCTAGACAAACTCTAATTTCCCTTTTTGATATCATTGTTAACCTGCATTGTAGTATGAGTTATGATACTAACAACAATATTGTTTTTTCTAAGAATTCCATTCCTCTTTTTATTTCTACGCTTATTAAAAACAATAGGAAATGGATTATAAAGAATTTTACCCCTGTAAATAACAACATTTATACAGATAGAAATACTACTGTATGCAATGTAGAAGCACTTGTCTCCTCCCCCTATTCTTACATTTTGCTTGCCCCTTTTGTTTCCCTACCCTCTCTAACATCAATCCCATACCCAGATGCACCTGTTATTTCCCTACTCTATTGGCATCAACAACTGGAACACACATGGGTACCTACTAGTCTACAAATAGCTGATCTTTTAACAAAATCTTTAGGACCCAAAATTTGGAAGGATGAAAGAAAAGCTATATGTGTATATTAAAAAAAAATAAAAAAAAAATTCTGTTATAGTCATTGTTTCTCTTCTCTTTCTTCCCTTTCTTTATTAATCTTCTTTTGATTACTATGTTATTTTTTTTATGTTTATATAGTTCTTACGAAATTGTCAACAAGGGGGGGGTGTTTTGTACATAGTCTAAGTACTTAACAATTTTGATTAAATGCCTGTAAGAACGTGTAGTACTTTTCATTGGTTCTTCTTGGAGTAAATTTACTAACGCAGCTCTTACAGTCAAGTAATGAAATCTGGTTCTTCTTGGAGTAAAGTTACTGAAGCAGCTCTTATAATGAGAAGTGAGGATAGGGGAAATTGGACAACAGGCACAGGTTGGGGAAGAGGGGCTGATTTTCAGGCTGTTCCAAATATATATATATAAAGGTTAGCAGAAAGTTTGCTGAGTGTGGAAGAAGATGAACTAACCATGGTATACTCACTGCAAATTTGAAAAGCCTATACGCAAAACCTTGTGCGGCTCAACTTTTGACCTGTCAAGATAATTTTGCGATTTTCATGTTTTAGTCTCAATATTTTCGGATGTGACTGTAGCTATTATTTCAATAGATCTATTATGCACAATAGAATTTCTATTATGCACTTTCAATAATAATAATAATTATTTTTATTTCATACAATCTCACCCAGCAAGGGGCATGAAGGATAGGAGGCTAATGCGGGTAAGTACATGGAGGGGGGAAACAAGAGTGATAGGAAGAGGCAGAAGGCAATACAACAAGGAACTATAATGGGAACTACTTTGAGAGAGGGATATTATTGGGGAATAAGCTCTGCTCTGACACCTCTTAGAGCATCTACCCCCGTTGCAGTAAATTTTCAGTAGATACTTGCATAATTGCTGCATCCATTGTTACTGAAATGAGGTTTCACACCCTTGTATGCAGATTCAGTTAGCAAACACGCAATGGGAAAATTTTGTCACCCTCGTGTTGACTTGCCCATTCAGTAAACTCCACTTTTTTTTCTTGCGTTCTCACTACTCATTTCACTCTCCTCAACTTTTCAGATGGAACAACTCATACTTGATGAATTACTTACAATGGAAGAAGAAATAATTGTATTTACAGAATTGCTAAACTCATATGATACAACAAGGCCTAAAAAAAAAAGAATTAATAAATCGAGACCGTGTTGAAGGACATCAACGCTTGATGAAAGATTATTTCAATGTTAATTGTACATACAATAACCATCTCTTTGAACGACAATTCCGAATAAGCAAAGAACTATTTCAAAAGCTATCTACAGATTTCCAGGAACATAATACCTTTTGGGTTTGGAAAAGTGTAAGTCAATTAACATATAATAGTTTTCTGACTCTAATTTGTTATTCTACAGGACTGTTGTGGCCAAATTGGTTTATCACCAGAACAAAAAATTACTTCTGTTCTATGTCAATTGGCCTATGGAGTCTCTGCTGATAGCACTGATGAATATGTTTGGATTGGAGAAACTACAGCACTACGATGCCTCAAAATATTCATCAAAGATATTATTACATTATATAAATATGAATACTTATGTGAACCTACACAAAAAGAAAAGAAAATTATTCTCTGAGAATATGAGGAATGTGGTTTCCCAGGAGGCCTTGGCTCAATTGATGGCATGCATTGATCTTGGAAAAACTGCCCAGGAGCATGGGCAGGTCAGTTTCAGGGCAAAGAAGGTTCACCTACAATGATTTTGGAGGCAGTTGCCAGCAAAAGCTTAAGTTTCTGGCACTGCTTTTTTGGCTCCCCTGGCTCCTTGAATGATATTAATGTGCTTCACAGAAGCAGTATTTTTGATAAACTTCTTTCAGGAACACAAGATACAATAAAATTTAAAATTAACCGACACAAATATTCAAATGCCTACTATCTTTCTGATGGAATATATCCTTCCTGGTCATCTTTGGTCAAAACTATTCCTCACCTGCAAGATGCTTCAAGTAGATACTTTGCTAAGCTTCAAGAGGCTGCATGAAAAGATATTGAGCATGCTTTTGGCGTATTGCAAGCTCGTTGGGGAATAATCACCCAACCTTGCCATCTATGGGATATTAATTCTGTAAAAGATGTCATGACATGTTGTGTCATTCTTCACAACATGGTCATAGAATCTAAGTCAGAAAATGATCCTTACATTTCAAATGAATCAATCAGCAGTCAAATAATTACCAACCACAATGATCCGATCCTCTCCAATACATTATCAAACTACATCCGCCGTAATCAAGAGTTACATAATTCAAGTATAAACTTCCAGCTTTGAGAGGACCTTAAAGCACATAACTGGGCATCTAGAGGGAATTTGGATATCTGAAGTAAAAAAAATTGAAAAGTAAGTGATAAATTTATGGTGCACATAAAATAATAAGGCTACTATTATAAAAGGGGAATCGGATATTATATTGCAAGATGAGAAAAGAAGTGAGCGGAAATGGGCATTTGGAAGAGTGTTTTTATATTCAAATCTGGGTCTGGTAGGATAGAAAGACACGACAAAGCCTTCTCCTTCTTCTGGAATTTTTGTCGGCTTTAAATAATTTGTGGTGTTAGCTTGAGCCAAGAGTAAAGAATATAAGATAATGAAAAATAATAACAATATTAATAAATAAAATAGAAAACGTTGTATATGGATGATTTATATTTAATAATTATTATTAAGAATAAATAACATTTTTTTAAAAATTATATTTAAATAGTTGCACGTAAAAAATATATAAATACTTACCTAACCATAAAAACAAATAATTTAATGTCTTATAGTCTACTCAAAAGGCAAGAAGGCTAGTATTATAAATGGGGAATTGGATATTATATTGCAAGATGAGAAAAGAAGTGAGCGGAAATGGGCATTTGGAAGAGTGTTTTTATATTCAAATATGGGTCTGGTGGGATAGAAAGACACAACCAAGCCTTCTCCTTCTTCTAGAATTTTCCTCGCCTGTAAAAAAAAAATAGAAGTTAGCTTTAAGCGAGATTAAGAATTAGGAAGTAAGATAGAAATAAAAATAAATTAGCAATTGGAAAAATTAAAAAAAATAGGAGAGTAAATAAAACTAAAGTAGCGAAATTAAAAAAAAAGAGAGAAAGAAAAAATTTACTCACGTTGAGGGAAGATTGACTATTTGCAAATCCTCTTGGACAAGGATTTACCGGCAATAGTCTATGGTTGGATTGAAAAAAAACCTCATTCAGGAGTGAAGTATTTTCTCTATCCATCCATAGGCTGTTTCTGGATTTTCCTTGTCCATGAGGATGGGAATAACAAATTTTTCCTGCTAGTGGGATACACCCGAAAAATTTTTTATTCCCATCCTCATGGACAAGGAAAATCTGGAAACAGCCTATGGATGAATAGAGAAAATACTTCACTCCTGAATGAGGTTTTTTTTCAATCCAACCATAGACTATTGCCGGTAAATCCTTGTCCAAGAGGATTTGCAAATAGTCAATCTTCCCTCAACATGAGTAAATTTTTTCTTTCTCTCTTTTTTTTTTTAATTTCACTACTTTAGTTTTATTTACTCTCCTATTTTTTTTTAATTTTGCTAATTGCTAATTTATTTTTATTTCTATCTTACTTTCTAATTTTTAATCTTGCTTCAAGCTAACTTCTATTTTGTTTTTTTACAGGCAAGGAAAATTCTAGAAGAAGGAGAAGGCTTGGTTGTGTCTTTCTATCCCACCAGACCCATATTTGAATATAAAAACACTCTTCCAAATGCCCATTTCCGCTCACTTCTTTTCTCATCTTGCAATATAATATCCAATTCCCCATTTATAATACTAGCCTTCTTGCCTTTTGAGTAGACTATAAGACATTAAATTATTTGTTTTTATGGTTAGGTAAGTATTTATATATTTTTTACGTGCAACTATTTAAATATAATTTTAAAAAAAATGTTATTTATTCTAAATAATAATTATTAAATATAAATCATCCATATACAACGTTTTCTATTTTATTTATTAATATTGTTTTTATTTTTCATTATCTTATATTCTTTACTCTTGGCTCAAGCTAACACCACAAATTATTTACAGCCGACAAAAATTCCTGAAGAAGGAGAAGGCTTTGTCGTGTCTTTCTATCCCACCAGACCCAGATTTGAATATAAAAACACTCTTCCAAACGCCCATTTTTGCTCACTTCTTTTCTCATCTTGAAATATAATATCCATTTCCTCTTTTATACTAGTAGCCTTATTGGTTTTTGAGTAGACTATAAGATATAAATTAATTTCTTTTGAAATGTATAATTTTTTTTTTTTAGTTTTTATGTGCACCATTAATTTTAGATATATTTCTTATACAGACAAAATATTTATCTACAAAAACACATTTATTTCATTTTATTTAAAGGTATAATTATCATTGCTAACCCATCTATTTTTTAACTTTGCTTTCATACTTTGTAAAATAAGTAAATCATCTTCCATCTCACAATCTTTTTCTTTTGTGTGTAAAACTTTAAGATCGTTAGCCATCATTTCACTGACAGACTTCTCCTCATTTATGCTACAATTTTTTTCTGAAAGTTGCAGTTGTCTTACTTTAATATCTAGATTTTTTTCTTCAATAGCTAGCTTTCTTTTCTCAATTTCTAGTCTTTCTTCTTCAATCTTTATTTTATCATTTTTTAATAGAAGATTCTCTCTTGTTAGTTTGTTTCTTGACTCGGTTAGCCTATTTGTGTCACTTATGGCAGTTACATGTTTTTTGGAAAGGTCATTGAAGCGGGATGTGAGTAAGGATTTATCTTCTTCCATTCCTTCAGTAAGGCGCCTTTTCTTTGCAGCTTTGATCCCAATTGGACGGACTGTAAATCCACTAGAGGCTGGAGAAGGTGTTGGTGGGTCACTAGTAAAGTCTTCATTCCCATTGCTTTCGTTCCCACTCAAATCAACCGTTACACTATTTGGGACCTTGGTTGGTTCCATTCGCCACTTTGGAGCAAACTTTAACTTCTCCCAAGCAGGAAGACTTTTAAAAGCTGAATTTGTTTGTTCTTGATAAAGAGATAAGGCAGTTCATAACCAGTCACTTGGTGGGGTTCCACTGGGAGGATTCCTTTTGATTGAGTAGTAGATAGAGCTGAACTTAAGGGTTGCCGTGTTGAGAGCCTGCCATCTATATTATAAAAAAAGTAAGTTGAAAATAATTAAAAAATATCTTTATAACTTGAAACTGACCTTATTCTGATTTGATCATAGTCTCGGTAGTGCACAGAACTGAATTGGTTGAAATGTGCTTCAATTTTCTTATAAAATGTTTCACCAGATTGGTAAGTTGCAAATTCTGGTTGCTTGCTGATGTGAATCCAGGAGATAGCTAACTGCTCTTCTTCTTGGTGGTTCCAATTAGGGGATCACTTTTTCTTAGCTTCGGACGTGTTTATCATGTTAGATTAATTTAGGAGTTTTAGGACAAGGTGTGAAATGAGGAAAATGGGTAGATAGAAGGGTTGTGTAGTAATAGTTGTGAATTATGATATGAAAAAGTTTTGTTACAATAAGTAGTGACACGTCAAAGTGTTCAGCAGTTACAAGATGGAGTGAAAAGAATTGGCAGGCAGAATATTGAATTACCGAATGAGGTCAAAAGGAGCTCAGTAACTTTAGTTGACAGGCTACAGTACATGCTGAATTCACTAGCTAATAGAGGCCTTTAATGAAACGAGGGTTAAGGTTCACGTCAAAATGCAGTAAAATATGCATACCGAACCAATTTACCGACACGGAGGTAGATGCTCTTAACCTCTGATCTACAATCTACTTACTATTTATCATACCACCTTAGAGAATATTTTTATTTTTATTTTTTTTCACTTTGCTAGCGCTGAATGACAAAATCAGCTTCAAAAATTGAAAAAAAAGGATATTGTACACATATGTATGAAAATATGCATTTTATTCTTGCGTTATGATGATATGATCTCGCTATCTACATTTTCAACTCTGTATGAAACACATCTTATTAAGAATTTTATACTGTTATGTGAACCATTCACACAGACCTCATGTCAATAGCTACTTGCCAGGTTCTCCTCCCTTGAGCAGAAAGTTTCTACAGTGGTTCAACAAGGCTGAAAAAAAAATCACATTTCACAATTTAATACGCCTAAACTAATTCTAAACATATACAAGCATTAGATAAATATGGTTCTTTCACAAGGGTTTCTTTTACAATTAAACATTACGGCATAACATGTTGCGTTGGAATAGAGGCCACGTGGGAGTCATAATTTGATTAAAAAAAAGAAGGAACTCAGCGTACCCAAATTAATTCCTTCTAGCATTTCATGATTTCAGGAGGTATCCATTCCGTCGGTCGCCGATGCCAATTTCTCTCTGGCAAATTCTACAAAATCATCAATAACTGATGGCCATGCAGCTGCATCAAATAAAGAGCAAATAAAGAAGAAAAAGTGATTAGTGGATATGATTACTTTCAAAAGTTGTGAGTAAAAAAAAAAAAAAGAAAAAAAAGATCATGAGATGGACGCTTAAATGTAAATAGCTGCAACTATGCCCTCGATTACATCACAAAAGAGTCTGCGACCAACCTGTTTCATCATGGTTTTTGAATTGCGGATCAATATCTGCTATAAAATCCAGGAACTTTCATGGGAGTTCAATTGTAAGAGAGACAGCGTATTCATCCGACTCTAAAATGCTAACCAAATTCCAGGTATCTCGACTGATTGCTCTACCCTTCGATCGAAGCAACTCAAACCACAACTCGAGCAGATCAGGGGGAAATCCTTTCGAAGATGGGGAAAGTGGAAGTAACATTGCCCAAAAGGCGATGGCAGATTCCAAAGCTTGAAAATTGAAGGTGGGAATCGTTTCAACTCAACTGCAGGAAGCAAGGGCAGACGCTATAACCAGATTTTACCGACCAAAGCTTTTCTGCCCTTCGTCTCTTCCAAAATCAAAGGCAAATCTATAGACTTGCTCAAAATATTCTGGATCTTGTTCCATTTTCTCACGCAATCGTTTTAGATATGTCTTTTGGTAATCAAGCAACTGATTATTGTTTGAGTTTTTAAATGATGCATTTAACGACAAGAGAGCTGACTTCCAGCCATCAATAAAGCCTTGCTTTTCAAATATGCCCATTTTAGGTGACTTTAGAAGCTGAGCTAAACAAAGAACAGTAGGATCTTCTGGCGAAAGAGAAAGATCAGATAAGTATTGGAATGTGCCGTCAATATCGGTCAGATTTGGTGATTCAGAGTCTAGATAAAGGGTAAATCAATGAGCCACAAAATAAAACATCAAACTGAATGAGATCATGTGGTAAAAGATTTCCACCACAAAAACAAAAATTGAAAGTGTATTCTACCTCGATATTTATTGAACTGAGCGTCAAGGAGAGAGACAAATTTCTCAGATGCTCGATGATTGGAACCAGACTGAGCTCGCTCTGCATTTTGCATAGCGCCATAATCCAAATAAAAGAGATCTATAGCGATATTGATTCGATAGCTAATGGCTTGGAGGAAATTGTTAGCCATAGACGCACCGAGATTGAAATAGAACAAAGAAAAGAAGGATAGAATGAAGGGTACACTACCTAGCTTTCTTGCAAATACGAAGAGCATCTTGTGCGCTGTTGACGAAGATAAAAAGCGAATTGAGATGAAAGTGTTAAGCAAGCAACCGACGAGGAGAGGATGGATACGCACGTAGCATTGGTTAAATTTCTGAACTGGGTGATGAGCTGCTCCTTCTGAGACTTTGACAAGGAAGACTGATTTGGGATGAAGGATATCAGTTTAAGGATATCTGGAGAATGATAAGAGGAGAAGGAAAAGAAAACCGACCATTGGACGAAAGAAGGCAGAAAAAGCGAGGGAAAGTGGGCGGGAAAAGGGCAGAATGCTGTGCAGCAGGAACGATGCATATCGATCGATGGCAGCCAGAAGATGAACGAGACTCCATTCCAGCTGAGAGATCCGAGACAAATCCAAGGAAACACGATGCTGTCATAACTAAACTATTTCATGTAAATTAATAATGTCTATAACCCTGACCATCATCTCTGTCGACATGAGTGATGTATCCCAACACAGCCAACTGTCATTATCACGGGGATTGGGGAGAGTAGTCAGGGTGCAGGGCGCTACAGCTCTTTGTCGATACTTTTGCCACTTCAACTATCATCATATTCTTACTCACTACTTCTCTGCTCGCTGACTATCTCTTTTCTATCTTCAAATTCCTTATATAACTAACTAACTGCCTATGCCTCACCCCTCTTGGAAAAAATAATCTTGCATAGCTTGTAGTTTTCATTTTTCTTAGCCTCCTTGTTGTCTATAAAATCGTGAGAAAAAAAAATAAAAAGAAAATACTCTCTCAACAAATTTTATGGACTACATTGTGTGGCAAGTTCAATTGTTTATTTAGATTCCATTTCCAAAAAATAAAAATAAAAAATAAATAAATAAAAGGTAGCCCGGATTTAGAATAATTAAATCGCTTAAATACGAATGGATATTATAAAAGACCTAAATTTCGGTAGCCTGATGAGTCGAACTCAAACTTCTCCCTATCATCATCATCATCATCTCTCTATATAAAATCCAGACAAAAATAAACACCATAACTTAAAAAAATATTACTATGTTGTCCAACGTTGGGATAGAAGAACTGAAAGCAACACTCGAGCTATTAAATAATTCCGTCTCTCAGCTTTTAAGCGATACATCTTTCAACATTCCTTCTTTGAATGATTCACAATCTTATCCCCCTCATGATCAACAGAAACTCAAGATAATTTATATTATTACTGCAGCAGCTAGGCAGTTGATTTCTCAGTTGGAAGGACCAACCCTCGCTTTGGGTGGCGTGTTTAGTGTAAAAGAACAATTTCTATTTTACTAGGGCTTGCCCTACATCATCTCATAGCAACTTATAAATTTGTATCTGGAATTTTTATAGCTTCATATTTCATCCTGTTTGAGGGTAGCTATTGAAGCACACGTCGCAGAAGTACTTCGCGAAAGTAGTGCCGAAGGGCTTCATGTGGAGGAAATAGCTAGGCATACTACTATTGACTCTTCAAAGCTAGGTGAAACAACGACTCGCATTTGGTCCAATTATTAGTCTAACTAACCACTTTAAATTGTTGTGTGTGCGACATTATTATTATTATTATTTAAACAAAAGCCCGAGTTTTACGGCTGTTGGCATCTAATCATATTTTCAGAGAAGTCTCACCTAATGTCTTTGCTAACAATCAAGGCGCACTTTTGTTGGACACAGGAAAACCCATTTCTGAACTTTTAGAGTAATTTCATTGGTTTATACTTTTAAAAAGATGTGTATTCCCTGAGATTCTGATGATAACTTCATTTTAGGAATGATACCCATTATGAAGGCTCAACGGGATCGGCCGCGTTTATTGCCCACACGTTAATTGATCAGTTGAAAATTGAAGAAAAAAAAAAGTTACTTACATTTTTAATTTAATTTAATTTTTTTCCGCTAGGGGAGATGATGCCATGAAAAGCTCAGCGTATCTTTCAGAAACCCTCTTTTCACCTGACACTTCTAAATCATACCAAAGTAGTGACTCTGCACTCACAAAAGCATATCCAGGGCATAAAAATTTTTGGACTTTCATGGAAAGTGAAGGCAATAAACATATTCTTAATCGGTTCTCAAATGCCATGAAATCTATTGGACCAAGTGAAAAAGTCACACCAACTATCTTAGCAGGTCTTTTTTTTTTTTTTTTTTTTTTTTTTTTTTTTTTTGAGATTCATTTTTGTGGGATTTTCAAGGTTGACTCGAAACATCAATTCATAAACCATTTTTATGGGAATTAGGATTTGATTTTTCTACCCTCCCTGACAAAGCGACCATAGTGGATATAGGGGGTGGAGTTGGAACTTTGACATTAGCACTACACCGTCGCTTTCCGCAATTTCATTATGTCATTCAGGATCGTGCTAAAGTCATTGAAAAGGACACTCGTTCAGTTAAGTTTTATTTATTTATTTTTGGCAAAAAAAAAAAAAAGAAAAAAAAAAAAAAGAAAAAAAGAAAAAAAAAAAAGAAAGAAAGAAAGAAAGAAAGAAAAAAGAAAGAAAGAAAGAAAGAAAGAAAGAAAAAAGAAGTTAAAGTTGCAATTCATCGATTTTAACGTGCTATTATTTTACTTAGTTCTGGCAATATGAAGAACCAAAGTCAATTGAGGAAGGTAAAATCGATTTTATGCCTATTGATTTTTTTGTAGAGCAACCTGTTAAAGGTGCTGATGTTTATTTTATGAGAGCAATCATGTAAGTCATCTTCAATTCATTAAATTATTAAAAACTAACTTACTTGTGAATCTTATAGTCATGATTGGCCTGATGATGAAGCTGTGAAGATACTTGAGCTTATAGCAAAATCTGCCCAAGAGAAGAGTCGATTGATCATAGTGGAACGTTTGGTTGAATATCTTAGTAAGGATGGTAAATTCAGTGGAGAAAGTCCTGAATCATTGTTTTTACCCATGGGTGCTAGAGAAGTATGTTTTTTAGATTTAGTAAGTTTTTTTCTTTTTCAGATTTTTATTTATTTTTAAAATGGTATGTTTTAACTGATAGTGGGGTTTGGGATAAGCAAATGATGTCCCTTTTGAATGCTCAAGAGCGTACCATTGAACAAGTTAAAGAACTTGCTTCTAGATCTGGCTGGGAAATTGAGACTTTGTTTCCTCCTAGACAACCTGGAAGTTGGGCTCAAATTGTTCTACACACTAAAACTCAATCAAATTAATCATATTATCAATGGGAGATACATACATATATATATAGATTTCTAGGGTGTGGATAAGGAATTTGTTTGGACAATATGTGTTCAATGTTATGTAGCTGTGTATGAATCAGAGCTAATTTCATGATTTTATCATCTTAGCATCTTTATAGGAGAATTGTTAGTGTCAAAGAAATATATATATATATATACATACTCATCTCACTTATTAAGTTTCAGTTGAAATTTATTAATCATACTATTGTTAATCTAAATGATCCTGAATAAGGAGTGTCAATGTCAAAGTTAGAAAATCAGTACTTAAGTTAAGTGTTCATACCAACATCTAATTTTTGAAATAAATAGATGATTTTAAAGATCACCAAACCAAAAAATGATCTGCTGAGGTAGGGGGTGATTTGAATATATATATATAGAGAGAGAGAGCATGATATTTTGGGGTTGAAATAAATCAGTTTTAGTACCATTAGGGTTTACAAATAGTAAGTATATCTAGTGTTGATTTAATTGACATCAATTGATGATTTGATAACTTTGATATCCTTTTTTATTTTATAGACCTATTAGGGGGTATCAACGTTAGCAGACATGAAATTAAATTAATTGCTGATAAAATTCCTTATACTCCAATTATCTTCCACAATTATTTTTGAAAATAATTGGGTTATTAGACATTTTACATGTCAAAGTTGACCTCTTATCCAACATTTTTCTACTCAATTTTTCATAACCACATATCAGACAACTTTCTGTCATAACCACATCTTTAACTACTCTCTGGATATGCCTTCTACCTTGCTGCGCACTCCCATTCTCATCTCATCCTTTCTATTCTCTCCATTCAGAGCACCTCTCTATCTCATCTACTTGTTTTTTGCCCCTTTTCATCTTCAATTATCTTAACATGCCCCGTCATCATAGATCTTCTCAAAGGCAGCCTTCCCCCCAGTTGTTCTTCAAATCCCACTACTCTCTCTTTGCCCTGCTCAGATGATAAATCAAAGACTATTCAATTTAAAAAAATGATCATCTCATACTTATCAACTGACTGAAAACTTAAACTAACTATGATTCTTGTTTTGGTACTGAGTATGCAACTAAAGTAAGACACCCCCCCCCACATCAAAGGTTAATGGCTATATTCTAATGGCCAATGAATTACAGAATAAAACCAAAGGAAGGATAGATCTATTTCCTAAAAAGATGTATGAGTACTTCAAGCACTATTGAGCAAAATACAAGAAGGCTAAGACTTCTCCATCTTCTACTGGTTTTGGTACTACTGACATTGACATCAGTAAGGGCATCAAATCTATAGATGATAAAATTGATTCTTTATGTCCTTACTTTAAAGGGATGGATGCTATTTTTGGAGAGTGAGCTGATGCTAATCCTTCAAAAATGTTGGATGGTGAAGATCCTCTCTCTGAACATGATTTCAAAAGAAATCTTTTTCCTTCTTCTTCTACTCAAGCTTCCCCTCAATCAACTTCCACAAATCAAGATATCTTTTCAATAGATCCTTATGGAGATATAAACCAACCTGATCTAACTCAAGTATGTTTTTTTTTCTTTTATCTTACCCATTCTTTTTTTATTTACATTTTCTTTTTTCTAAAAAGGCTGAAGAACAAATGCAGGAGCCACAATCAACTGAGTCAGAAGCCAGCAACAATGATGAGGAGGAAAATGTGACCTTGAACAAAAATCAAAGGGCTTCAAATAGTCTAAATTTCCACTCTCAAAGAAGAAGAAAAAGTGATACTTCATCTCAAACCCCTTTTTCTTCTATCAATGAATTTTTGGAGAAATGTGATGCTGGTAAGTGATACCAAACCTCTTAATACTTTACTCTGCTTTTCTTCTACTTTTTGTTAATATTTATTATCACTCTAGAACAAGTGGAAGTTGCTAAAGAGACTCTAAAATTTGAAAAGCAAAAATACAAGCTCTCTTGAAGGAGGGATGACAGGGTACATGATTTGGAAGAGAAGAAGTTTGAACTCTCTTTACGGAAGGATGATAGGACACAAGTTTTGGAGGAGAGGAAGTTTGAACTCTCTTTACAAAAGGATTATAGGGCACAAGACTTGGAGGAGAAGAAATTTGAGTTATCTCTAAGTATTGAAAAATCAAAGAAAGAGGAGAAAACACACAAACATCAAAACCTCATGGAACAGATGAAATATAAGCTTGATTGTGAAGAAAATTCTAAAAAGAAAGATTTCTTGATAGAATGTGTTAAAGCTAATAAATCTGTTGAGGGAATCGAACATTTAAATAAAATTTTTGATGACTAGTTTGTTTTATTTCTCTCACACTTCAACTTTTCATAATTAATTGTACATAAAATTTTATCTTGATTTCCTGTATTTCTTTACTCTATCCATCATTAGTTGAATTTTTATATTTTAATTTTATAAATTCTTTTTTAAATAAAATTTTCAAGAATTTTTAATGTTAAAAATTCTTTTTTAGTTAAAATTTTCAAGTCACATTTGAAAATTTCCCAATCCCACCCCTGCATTTGATTGAACTAAGGGGTGGGTATCACCAAAATTCTTTCAAGTAAAGAATTTTGCAAGTCTTATATAAAATTTCGGCAGTACTCCCCCCTGCATTTTATTGAAGTAAGGGATGGGTATCACCAAAATTTCAAGTTAATTCTTTTTTTGCAAGTCTCATATGAAAATTTGGCAATACCCCCCCCCCCTGTATTTTATTGAATTAAGGGAAGGGTATCGCCAACTTTTCAAGTCAAATTTTTTTTTAAAGTCTGATATGAAAATTTGGCAATACCCCCCCCCCTGCAATTTATTGAATCAAAGAAATCAAATGGAAAAAAAATTTAAAAATGAAAATTTCTACAACCAATTATTTTCACCAGTCCCAATCAAGTTTTCCTATTTTATATAATAGTCAGTAGAACAACCTAAGGCCAGTTGCACCATTATATAAAACCAATAATCTATCTTGATGTAACTTTAAAAAATAATTGGAAAAGACAGATCCAAAATTAAATGAAAAAAATTAAAAATGAAAATTTCTACAACCAATTATTTCCAACAGTCCCAATCAAGTTTTCCTATTTTATATAATAGCCAGTAGAATGACCTAAGGACAGATGCACCATTATATAAAACCAGTAATCTATCTTGATGTAACTTTAAAAAATAATTGGAAGAGACAAATTCAAAATTAAATGAAAAAAAATTAAAAAGGAAAAATAAAATTGAAAAAAAGTAAAATAAAAAGTAAAATTTAAAAAAATCAAAAAAGATAAAAAATAAAATTAAAAATTAAATTTAATAAATGTGAAAAAAAATGAAAAAAAATGAAAGGAAATATTTAATGATAGTTGAAATTTTATAATATTTTAGTTACCATACTTGGAAGATCTACTAAGAGGAATTTTTTTATCTAATTTTTTTTTTGATTATTAATACAATTAATATGACCTTCATTTATTTGGAATGAACAGCCAAAATGGGTAAATTCTTGACAAGAAACTAAAGTTGGAGGTGCTTTAGTTGTTTGATGCTGATGTTGAAAAGAATTTCATATAGCCTCAACTATTCCATTGGCACTACCAAAATCAATAATACATTTATGTCAGGAAAATAAAGGCCATTTCCCTCATCAGAAGAGGGTGATGGAATAGGAACACCAGTCTATGGATTAATATAAGAGAAAATCCCAAATGTTAGACCATTCTTATCATGTTTATCTAGATGAACATTATTGTAGAATCCTTTATAAGTGATGATAAAATTAGAACAAAAAACATAAGCATTTATTACTTCTTCCTATTCAGGATCAGACCAATTTGGTAAGCCAGATTTTAAAGCAAGTTGATGGTTTTTTTGAAAAGCTTGAATACATAATTTTTTAAATCAATTTGCCAAGAAAATATCAAATGATCATAAAGAATTCCATTGTTTCAGATCTTCTTCCATTTGCTCCGGTTTCAAATTTTTCAATAAAGAATAAATTCCTGAAATATATGACAAAATTAAAAATTACTTATAATATAAAAAATATTTACACACCAAAAGAAACTCCTTGATCATATCCTGGTCACCAACCAAAACCTTTAATGGCACCAGAAATCAGATTTTTATTTGATAAGAGTTGTCAAACCAAAGCCATTTGATAGAGAGTAGAAATTAAATTAGAAATCTGGCAAAAAAACTTCATCCTTTTTGCCATTAAATGAATGAACTTCTAAGATGAATTGCGGTTTGTATCCATTATTGAAAACTGCAACAATGAGATCTATACCGCCTTCTGTAAGGTTTTTGATGTTTTTGTAAAAAATAATTTTCTTAAGATTTGATGTTGAAGTCTTATAAAATTTGAGATTGTCCAAATGTCCAAAGAATGTTTTGCAAAATATCTTCATCCTAATCAATTTTCTATTTTGATAAAACTTTGTCTTTGAATTGCTTGATTCTTTAGCTGGTTCCATGATTTTCTGCTTTTAATTTTCTGGTAAGGAAAGCTCAGATTGATTGGGAGAAGGAATAGAATTGAAGGACATTGAAGAGATAGAAGAAAGTAAAGATAAAGAAGAAGAAGTTCAATATATTTAAGGAATAGAATTGGATGAAATTGAAGAGATAGAAGAAAGTAAAGATAAAGAAGAAGAAGTTGAATATTTTTGATGGTTATTCTTGGAGCTTTCAAGATTTGAAGACAAGGAAGAAAAGGGGGATTAAGATGATTCAGAAGAAATTGATGATAATGAAGATGAGCGAGTTAAATTTTCCATAGTAACATCCTGAAAACAAAAAATTTATAAAACAAAAAAAATAAAAAATAAAAAATAAATATATTAAAAAAAAACCCAACAATAAAAAATTACCACTAAAATAATTGAAAAGAAATTTTTTTTTTGGTAAATAAAAAAACAAAAAAAAAACCAAAAAAAAAATTGCAAAAAAATCAGTAAAAAATTTTGAAAAAAATGAAAATGCAAAATAAAAACCTGAATTATGATTGAAATACCATGTAATATCCTAGAAAAAAAAATTTCTAATTACAAAAAAAAAAAAAAAAAAATTGTTAAATAAATTGCAAAAAAATAAAAATAAAAATAAATCCTGAATGTTTTTTGAAATACCAGATAAAGTTCTTGAAAAAACAAAAAAATTCACCAAAAAAAAAAATTAAATAAAAAAAATTAAATTAAATTCAGTAAATTTAATTGCAAAAAAAATTAAAAATTAAAAAATAAAAAATAAAAAAATTACTTACCTGCTATTGGAAATAACACTTGATGTCCTTCAATCTAATTTATTAAAATAAAATTTAAAAAAAATGAATTCAGTAAATTTCAGAATAATTAATTATTTGCAAAAACAAACACAAATAAAAAAAATAAATTACCTGATTAATTTTGGAAACAGGGGGGAATGTCCAGAAACTAAGAGAAAGAAAAAAAATTCTGTAAAAAAAAATAAAGAGCAGAGATTAGTCTTTTTTTCTTGCTTCAAAATGCCCCCCAAAAAGTCCTCCCCCTTTACCCCCTCAATCTCCCCCTTTAACCCTTCCTTGCCTGATTCAAACCCCCCTTTAACCCCTACTTGCCCACCTCAAACCCCCCTTTTACCCCTCCTTACCCGCCTCAAACTCCCCCCTTACCCCCTCAAACTCCCCCCCTTACCCCCTCAATCCCCCCCTTTACCCCCCCTTTAACACCTCCTTACCCTCCTCAACCCCCCCCCTTTAGTCCCCCTTTACCCCCCCTTTAACACCTCCTTTTCCACCTCAAACCCCCCTTTTACACCCCCTTTACCCCCTCCTTGGCCCCCTCAAGCCCCTGCACAAACCCCCTACAGCCATCTTATCAAATCAATAGTGATTCAATAAATCGGCACTGGGGGGTGTGTGGAGGGGTTTGAGGTGGGTTTGAGGGGGTAAAGGGGGGCTTGAGGGGGCCAAGGAGGGGATAAAAAGGGGGTGAAGGGGGTTTGAGGCAGGCAAGGAGGGGTTAAAGGGGGGGTAAAGGGGGGTTTGAGGTGGGCAAGGAGGGATTAAAGGGGGGATTAAAGGGGGGATTGAGGGGGTAAAGGGGGGGAGTTGAGGTGGCCATGAAGGGGATAAAGGGGGATATGGAGGCAGACAAGGAGGGGGGAAAGGGGGATGATGGAGGGTGAAAAAAAAGATAAAAAAAAGATAAAAAAGATAAAACAAAAAAAACAAAAAAACAAAATTAGTCTAACCTTTAAAACCAAAAAAAGCACTTACAGGACAAATAAAAAAGAAAAAAAAGGACATAAAACAAAAGAGAAAAAATAAATTATTAGCAAGTAAAAAAATCAAAAATAAGAAAAAAAATGACTTACCTGGAGAAATGAGATGAGAAAATAGAAGAATTGAAAATATTTGAGGGATTTTTGAGGAGAGGAGGAAATGGATATGAGGCACCACACAATATGGGGGGTGGACTTGCTAGCGAGTCTGCAACCTTGGACCCAAACTCACCACAGATTGAACACACATTGAGCTATTGATAAAGGAACCATACAATCAGGCATAAACACCACTCAGCAGAACAGTTTTAGGTGGGTGTTCAAGTAGAGGTCAGTCTGAGCTCCATCTGAGTTCAGGTTGAGGACTTGCTAGCAAGTCCACCCACTATATTGCATAGTGAGGGATGAATGAAAAAATGAAACAGTGAAAAATTATGCTATTGCAGAAAATATGCAAGTTCATGTTGAGCTGATGAAATGAAACAAATGAGACATCCAAAAAAGAGAATTGACAGCAAATTCAAAATTCTAGTTATGCAAAAAAATAATAACCAACAGAAGTGAATAAAACATGGAACATGAAAATAACACAAGTGAAAAAAACAAGGAACTTGAAAATTGGGAGAGTAAGAAAAAATAATTTAAAAGGGTGGTGAAGAGAAATGTTGGAGAGTAATAGGCATAATGACAGAGCGTATTCTGGTTGAATGAATGTTTTGTGATTCAAGGGAGGGGAGAGCCAGTGCTGGTTCAGAGTCCTCTTCTTCATAAAGATCATTCCACTCATCCTTTAAATCAGCTAGGATATTGTGGAGTATAACACAAGTCATTATCCAATGATTTGCAGTTTTGATTTCCATTTTTTTTTTGAAATTGGATTCTGAGTTCCTTGAGACTAGAAAATCTTCCCTTTAAAATCCCAATAGCATGTTCAATCCATACTCTTGATTGGGAAAGGTGATAATTAAAGGTGTTTTTGGGGTCATTTTCTATAGTTGCACCACAGAAAGCAGGTATAATGTACTTTCCACTTGCATATGCTGAGTCTGCAAGGAGGTAATGAGATTGGTCAAAGTATGAGTCAGGACTTTGAGAAATCCTCATTCTTTGGAAGATGGAAGAGTCATGACATGAGCCATGGCAGCCACTATGAAAATCAATAAACTTTTTGTTGATGTCACAGACAAGTTGAACAGCAATAGAGTATCTACAAAGAAGATAAAAAGTTAGTTTATGAAAGATGTGAAATTGGAGAACATTTTGAAGAAACCTTTTTTTGCAATCAAAATAATGGTTGACATCTTCTGCAGGCTTTTGACTAAAAGGGTTAGTTGTACCATCAAAAAAACCTACACATCCAGGGAAACCTTCAGCTTGCATTACTTGAGACAATTCAAGTCACTGTTGTGGAGTTGGCCAAGCAAGTTTTTGAGACTTGAGAGAAAGGATAGAAATCATCCAGTGCTTGGTGTATAATATGATAGTACAATATCCTATGGTAAAGAGATTATCTAAAAGCCTTACAGAAGCACCATTTTCATTTGAACCAAAGAGACATAGTGTGACAGCAAGTTGAAAGGCAGGGTCAGGCTGTTTGTTATGGGAATTATTATGGAAGATAGGATAATTGGAGATGAGTTGAGAAAGTTTGAAAAAAGAATCAGGAAAAGTTTGAAATAGTTGAGTGAAGTTTAGTTGAGGAATGTTGAGAATGGAGTGGAGATCATGTCTGGGATCATGATAAAGATTTGGCCCCCTTGGGATGATGTAAAGCTTTTTGGAAAGATAAGACATATAAGCTAAAGTGTCTTTCAAACCAGAGTCAGAATCAGAGTCAGTGGCTAAAACTAAAGTGATAGTATTCATAGCTGAGTGAAGTTGCTTCCTAGTAGAGAGGTGCTTCATTATTGTCAGTAGAAGGTTTAGGTGATGAGTGGGAAGTGGGAATTCACCATCAAATGAGCAGGTGGGGTGTGTTGATAGAAAAAAATGTTATGTGTTTGCCACCAAAATTAAGTATCATAGAGTGAAGAGACACATAAGGATGAGAAAAAATGTTATGTGTTTGCCACCAAACTTTAGTATCATAGAGTGAGGAAAGACTTAAGGATGGCATCAGCAATTATAAGTCATGTGACTTTCTTAAGAATCCATCATGGATGTGATGAGTTTGATATCAGGAAGTAGGAATGGAAATTGGGGTATAAGAGGAGGGATAATGCATTATTGTGGATTCCTTATCCACTAGCCCTGGGGCTAGTGGATAACAATCTTCCGCAATTAATAATGTCTGATCCCGGAAAAAAAAATTCTTGATCCCTAATTGCGGATCCCTGAACATTGATACCCCCTAATATTACTATGTCCCATAAAATCTCTCCCATACTATCTTAATTAATCTTTTTTTTTCCCTTAAAATCCTTGTTTACTTACCGTACAAGTCCACATGCCAAATCCCGGAAACTGCTCTTCCAACATGCTAAAAGGTATAAAGTTTCCTTTTGAAACTTCTGCTTTACTTTCTCCTTCACCTAACATGCGGCCCCTTCTTTTCAATTAACACACAAAGATTCCCTCACGACTTACCTCTCTCCTTAATTTTTCATTTATTAGCTTTATTTTATTGTTGCCATTTGTGTCTCTACCCAATGTTAACAGATATAATTGTACCTATTTCACTTCTCCTGCTTCTTCATGTTAGGTTCCGACTACGCCGCAGCGTTGTATATAGTTTGTGTCACAGTGATAGTAATGAATCTATCTGTTTTGACCCCTTTCTCCTAAATCATTGCCGTTGCGCCAATAGGTTATGGGCTCTTGCGCCTAAATTTCTTCTTAGTCTTGTCTCTCTCTTGTTTTTCCTCTAAATCAACTAAAATGGTCTAGTCAGCCTTTTTTTTCTCTCTCTTTCCGTTTTTCTTTGGACTCAAGCGATCTCGTCTATCGTTTTCCTTTGGTTCACTCATCTACCTTTCTCCTATCGTCAATCGCCTCTCATTTTTTCTCCTTTCTTCTACTATTTTTTCTCTTTTCCTTTTTTCTTTCTACTAGCAATTCATCTTGCTTTTCCTCTCGCTTCTTATTTTCCTTTCTCTTCTTTTTTCTTCCTTTTTTCTTTCTCCTCTCACTAGAGTTCTCTTATTGTTTTTTTTCCTTTTCCCTTTCTTCTTCACTCTCAATTAAAAAATATATATATTATAAAATAAAAATTAAAAAAAATTAAAAAAAAACAAATAATAATATAAATATAACATCGATTTTACAAGCAATTATCTCAACTTATAAAAGAATATATATTAATAAAAATTAAAAATAAAATTAAAAAAAATAAAAAAAACAAATAATAATATAAATATAACGTCAATTTTACAAGTGATTAGATTGGTGTTCTCGCCAAGCATCAAAGCAAGATAGTGGCACTATCTCTCCAAAAGCGAAATTTAACTGATAAACAAATAAATTAAAAAATAAAATAAATAAAAATAATAACAAAAAAAAAACCTTTTTATTAATATATATATCCCTCTATTTTACCCCGTTTCTCATTCTCGTTCTCTACTTTTTCTCTATCCTTTTTTTTCTTTTTTCCTTATTATTTAATTTTTTCTTCTCCTTTTATTTTTTCTTTTCTTCTATTCCTTTTTTCCTCTCCTTTCTTTTTTTCTTCTTTTTTTTCTTCCTCTTTTTTCTTCTTCCTTCTCTCCACTTCGATGATGCCGTCCAATCAACAACCGACCCCTCAAGACTATGATACACCAACCTCTCGTCCAATACCTAGTTATCCACAACGACCACCTCAAGACAATAACACAAACAAAAACAAAGCTCAAATTCATGATGAAGATGCGACGTCTGACATGGAGGATGAACCTAATCCGTGTGTACTACTGCGTATTCAAGAAGACTCTTATATTCGGGACAGCATTGTTAAGGCAAGGATGCTTTTGAAAGACTGGCGACATACGTTAAAAGACGATAGTTTGAATTTCTGTGAATGGCATAGAGAACTACGAGGCGTCATCAGTGACTTCACTGGTGAAACCAACTTCCTAGAGCAAAAAGGGGCCTCAAAAACTTCCATCAAAGAGCAAATAGGTTGAGCGATACTGATCAATTCTGTTGGGCCGGAAATGAAATCTCAAATAATTGATGTTACACCAAGCACGACTGCATTTCGCCATATCAAAAGTGTCTTCAACACTGTTTCTAGAGCAGCTCAACTGAATGCTATAGAAAGAGTGATCAATCTTCATTCTAGAGAATTCAACAGCCCCATAGAGTTAATGAACAAATTTCGAGATGCGTGTTCTTGTTTGTGGGCTCAAGGACTCAGTGAAAAGGACATCTTAGGATGTCTCTGTCAACGTATCATTCAAGACAATCCACGGTTCAGCTCAGAAGTCCTCAAATAAACAGAACAACTATGCAAATCAGACAAGTCAATTACTGTTGCAGTTCTCAACAAAATCTTTTGTACTACTTGGGAAAGACTTAAACATGATGATAAACTTCTGAATACTACTACTACTAATACTACTGTCACTGAAAATGAATCTTCTGCTTCTGTTTCTGCTAAGCTACCTCTCTCTGATTCTGGTTCTGGTTCTGTCAATGTCTATGAATCTAATGCTGCTAATCAGAATGTCTATGAATCTAATGCTGCTACTCAAAGATCTCCAGGCAAGTGCTATATCTGTAACTCATCAGGTCATCTGCAAGCCAACTGTCCTAAAAGAACCCTCAACAACCGTTCCAATTACAATTCTTTTTTCCAAAACAGGCAAGCCGGCTACAGTACACACTATCCAATGGTAGTACCGCCCTCTATCATACAACCAACAATTGTCCCTAACAACAATCCTCCACCCAAACCAAATCTACCCATCCACCAGAGGCCTATACCACAGAAAATGGATTCTTACGGCCCAATTTATCCTTAACAACAAACAAACCATCACAACAACTCACCATCACCTCAAGCAAAATCTGCTTCAGCACAAATTGTAGAACTCACTGATGACTCCCCAGAAGCATCTGCAGCTGCTTTTGCTAGAATGCAACTATCAGACAATGAGGCATACTCGGCAAACCCTATTTTTGACACAGGTGCAACTCATCATCTTTCTGGTAATCTGAATGAGTTAGTTGATTTTCTCCCTCTAAAAAATCCCATTGCTTTGAAAGTGGCCACTAATGGTTCCTCTCCTCTTATTACAGGCAAAGGGACAATACGCTTCCATGGTCTCAATGGGGAAATCATTAATATTAGACCAGTATACTACTGTGAAGATGCTAGAGGTACGCTAATCTCTCCAGCATCCCTAATCAAGAGTGGTGCTAACTTTTCCTGTGTTAACTTCAACAATTTTCTCATCAGCTATCACGGCCTTCCAATTCTGTCAGCCATGTTCATCAATAGGAAATGGACATTTAATAGTCCAATGCATTATAATAATTTAAATATATCTTCTGATGTAACTACTAAATTATCATATGCTGACCATAATAAAAATGAATTAAATGTTTTACCTATACAACCAGCAATATTTAGTCTTGAGATCCCAACTAAGTATCCTGAATTAAGAAAAAGAAACAAAGATGAAGAAATCCTCTACACTTGGCACTGTCTACTCGGCCATGCGAGTCTGAGACAAATACGAAAGATGTGCAAAGAGAAAATGGTTCATGGATTACCTGATAAATTGCCTAATGGAAATATTATATGTGATTCTTGTCAAATGTGCAAAAGTAGAAGACAATGTTTTCTTGATTCAACTGGTAGAAAAGTTGACAAACTTGAAATAGTAACTATGGACTTAATCGGCCCAATTGAAGAAGAATCAGTTGACAGTGGTTTATATGCTTTAACCTTCAGAGATTTAGCTACAACATACAGTGAGTGTCACATCATCAAAAACAAATCTGAATCAACACATACAGTCATCAACATCATAACAAGATTGGAGAAACAGACAAATCAGAAGGTCAAAATAATTAGATCAGACAATGGAGGAGAATTCAACAATAAACTGATGGACATGTTCACAACAAAAAACGGAATAATACATGAAAAATCTTTACCATACTTTCATCAACAAAATGGAAATATTGAAAGATTTAATCATACTCTTACAGAAATGGGAAGAACTATCCTATTTGACAGTTGTCTTGGAAAAACCTTCTGGTCTTTTGCTTTCAAATGGGCTTCATATCTCCTAAACAGAATACCCAACACTATTTGCAACTCAATTACACCCTATGAAGCACTCTTCAACACTAAACCGCAAATAGATATTCTTAGGAAATTCGGTGAAGTAGTTTATGTACACATACCTGAAGAGAAAAGGAAAAAGCTAGATGTCCGAGCAAGAAGATGTTACACTGTAGGTTTTCCAGCTGGTATGAAAGGCTGGATTTTTTGGGACCCAATAGGAAAGAAATTCTTAACATCTGCGTGGGCCAGCTTCAAAGAATGTGAAACAAAAAGTGAAAATAAAATGTCCCTCAACTTCATAATGAACAGTGCAAACACTCTAGCCAACAGAAATCTCATACTAGGAAATTTTGATCTGGAAGAGCAAATGATTGAACAAGATCGTCTAATGGAAGACATCCAAATAAATTGTGAATACTTTGCAACACAGCTACCTAAAACATTTAAAGAAGCCTTACGATCTGAGAAGGGTGATGAATGGAAAACAGCTTTTCAACAAGAAATAGATAACTTAACAAACATGAAGGTCTGGGAGAGAAAAGAACCACCTGAAGAAGCCAGAATACTGGATGCTAGATGGGTTTTTGCAGAAAAGAAAGATGCATCAACAGGAAACACAAAACTGAAGGCTCGATATGTGGCAAAAGGTTTTAAACAAGTAAAAGGTATAGATTGCTCTTCCAGTTTTGCTCCAACAGCCTCATTTACAGCCCAAAGAATCATTCTCACAATTGCAGCAATGTATAACTGGCCAGTCCATGCCTTTGACGTCACAGCAGCATACCTGCACAATCCAATCAACAAAGAAGTATGGGTAAAGGACCCACCTGGCTTTGAAAGAAAAGATGGGAAAGTTTTTAAATTTCTCAAAGCTCTTTATGGCACATGTCAGGCAGCATGTTGCTGGTGGCAACATTTTGGACAACAACTAAAAAACCTGGGTTATGAAATGTCATCCTATGACAATAGCATTTATTTTTTGAAGAATAACAACACAAAGGCTATGCTTTGGGTTCATGTTGATGATGGAATCGTAACTGGCAACAACAATGAAGTTCTGAAACAACTTGAAAAAGATTTAAGCCAAACTCTCATCATCAAATGGCAAGATAGACTGGATGCAATAGTAGGTATCAAGATAGAAAGGAATGAAAGAGGATTTCAACTTAGTCAAGAAAATTTGATTGATAGAATTTTAACAACTCATCATATAACAGGATTATGTCACCATCAACCACTGCCGACCAATATAGACCTTTCCACAGCCCCACCAAACCACCCAGCTATTAATCCAGGAGATTATCTGTCGATTATTGGTTCCTTGACTTATCTAACCACAGCAACTCATCCTGATCTTAGTTTCTCTGTAAATCAATTGGCCAGACACTCAAAAAACCCCACCAACAAACACTGGAGAGCGTTGAAACACTTACTTGGTTATTTACAATATACATCCACAAAGAAACTACACTTATATCCACTATCAAGCTCACATACCATCAATCTAGATGTCTACTCAGATGCAAACTGGGGCGGGGAATTTTCAAGATCAACTGGAGGCATGATTATCAACATGCAAGGTTCCTTAATATTCTGGTCCTCAAAACGCATGCCATCTGTTGCTTCCTCAACATGCCATGCAGAATACATGGCTCTTGGGGGTGCCACTAGAATGGGCTTGTGGATTCAAAATTTACTCAATGATTTGATTAATTTCACAGGCCTGTTCCATTAAAAATGTGATAATCAAGCATCTATAAAGGTATCGAATGACGAAAGCTCAAATAAAAGGACCAGACACAGCGACAGGGAATTCTTTTTTGTCAATGAACAACTACACAAAAGAAAAGCTACAATATCATGGGTATCTACATCAGAACAACTAGCAGATATAATGACGAAACAACTAAACAAACAGTTACATGACAGAGGATGTGAAAACTTAGGTATCAAATAATAACAATTTTAACTTCTTTATCATCATTTATTTTTCTTCTCTTTTATATTCCTAATAGCTATCATAACAACATTTAAAAAATTGTGAATAGTTTTATATACTGGAATCAGCGTCTTGTCGGAGGGGCGGGTGTTAGGTTCCGACTACGCCGCAGCGTTGTATATAGTTTGTGTCACAGTGATAGTAATGAATCTATCCGTTTTGACCCCTTTCTCCTAAATCATTGCCGTTGCGCCAATACTTCATGCCCCACGTTAGCTTAGATTGTATGAAATAATAATAATAATAATAATAGTAAAACATATTTCTCAAAGAACTTGAAAAAAGAAAAGAAAAAAAAAACATTCTCATGACACATTTCTTCACATGCTTAATCATCATGCGTTCACATACTCTCAAGCACATACATTTAGACACAGTACGCACAGCGAAAAATCCCCCCACCCCCCCTCTCTCAATAAATTTCTTTTTTCGGATCATCTTCTCCTGTGCAACCATTCTCCACCACCGCAACAACCAGAAAAAAAATAAAAAGCAAAAAAAATAACAATAACAATAACGATAAAGCGAAATAAACCCCTGAACCTTAATCAAAAAGATTCAGGTACTTTCTTGATTCCCAAAATGTTTGGGCATGTATGTAAGTACACACCACCATAAATCAAAAAGCTTAAACGGCCATCACCAATGCACTGCATGAAAATTAAACAAACTATCCAACCCAATGTATTCACACAAAAATAGATCAGCAACCAAAACTAGTCATCTTTAGGATTTTTATAAGGAGAGAACATTGTTTCAAAAAAAACAAAAAACAAAAACAAAACAATAATAATGACAGTCTACGAAAATCACTGTAAAATTCTTATCTAAGCAGGACATCCGTACATACATATAACAACAAAATTAGCACAAACCAAGACAGTCTGACCTAGTTTCTCTATATAGCTCCGCCCCATAAAAAAGAATGAAATGTTAAAATTTACCTGCGTCTGTAAACTCCTTGATGTATATTTGATTGAATAAAAAATAGTAGGACATTAGTTGGTGAAATAAAAAAATTTAATCGATAATTTTAAAGATAAGTATATAAAGGTACAAATCAAGTCAGCTTCAGTTTGTAATGTAGGCCTTCATTTCCCGTGGCAATCATAGAGAGGAGCCAAATGTGCCTTTTTCACTCAGGATGTATTAGTAGTTGACAAAGACGGGGTAGGAGAATGTAATTTAAAGCTTTCAGTAGGGGGAGGGGTCTTATCAACAATCGACAAGATAGTTGATTCATCGAAGGAGGCAGTTGAGTCGCTATGCTCTTCAGTGGAATCCAACGTGTGAGGCAACATTGCTACGCCATTCAAAAAGTTTGAGCGTTGTCGGAAGAGGGCATCCGTAGGCAAAGGGGGAGCAGATTGTCGCTTGTTAAATTTGGATTGTGTGGCAGAATATTCTGCAAACTTTTGCACTGCATATGTCATATCACTATTGACCCGTGGATTAGACGGCCTCCTGGTACCATTGAGGCCGAATTGAGGAGGCAAAGTTCTTCTTCGAATATTTTTGGCATCAGAATTCTGAGAAACTAGTAGTAAGTCTTTGCACGAAGGTGCGGCTTTGTTAGATTGTCGAGATTTCAAAAGATGGCTGCGATAGGCACTGCATGGTGATATTTCAATTTGCAGAGGTAGCTCGTCATGACTAACAGTTTGACCTTCAACGAATTCAATCGTCGCAATTAACCCAAGAGCGGCTATCGGATTAAATGAATGAAGTAAAAAGGATGAAAATCTGAGTTCATTTTTTAAGCCAGATACACAGGGGGAAAAAAATGGCAACCAGACGTCGGGTTGCCACTTTTTTTCCCCTGTGATAATCTCAGGTAACGAATCTAAACAAACCTCTTGGAAGTGCTACACAACCACCTTGAAGCAACTGCACAGGTTTAATATTGGGGCGCCCATAAAATTTCGAATTTTCTTCCGTTTGAGCAACAATGACCTGAGCGTTTCAAGTTTTCAAATAGAAAAGGTTTTTAAGAAAAACAGAGTTGAAATAAGCATCTTGAGAAAACCTGATTTATTTCTAGGAACATCGAACTTACCGATCCATGAAGCTCAAGTTCATTAAACAACTGATCTGTCTTGACATAGTAATAGATTCCTGAGTTGATATCTTCAAATTGAGGATCAGCTGGATCAATGAATGGAAAATATGGATCAATCAAAATCTGCAAAGAGAAAACAAGCAATGAGGATAAAATCAGCCAGGCGGATTTTTTGTAAAATTAAGGTAACTTATTAAATGAACACATAGAAAAACATCAGTTTAACATACTTTTTCTTCTGAAAACCGATTTACATCTTGAATACTCATGAGAACCCAAACGACCTCATGCACAATATAATTTGTGCCGGAATGATCATTCAAAGATTCAGTCGCCAGAGGTCCATGTTCGAGCAAAACAGATATACCACTGGGCGGACCCCATGAGGTAGGGCTATCACGGGCAATGACGATCCCGGAGCCTATGAGTTGGGAAGGCTCGCTGGTGTAAGAGAGGGATGATTGTGACCGTTTGAAAATGGTGAAGATGGCTAAGCCCTGTGATTTTTTGATGAGTTGGGGGGGAATGATAGGAGGAGAACGAATGGAGGCACGTCTCTGGTGATGTTGTGACTGAGAAGAAAAAGAATAAAGAATCTTTGCGCATTTATCGCACTCTTTATCAAAAGATGAAGGCCTGAGAGGAGGAAAAAAGGGTTGACTTTAATAAGCAAGGGGGGAGGAACAAATAGAAAAGAAAGGGATAAATGCTTGCCAAAAGGACCTGCCAAGGGAGGACAGAATGGGAAGAAAGAATCAGATGATTTCTGAGATGATGTATGATGGAGATGAAGATGAAGAAAAGGCCAACTCAGTTCCAGGGTGAGGGGAAGAAGTATTTGATGAAGAATTCAAAGAGAAGAGATTAGACTTGGACCAAAGCTGGGGGTAGATTAGAGTTTAGAAAAGAAACCAAAAAAAAAAAAAAAAAAAAAAAAAAAAAAAAAAAGTGATTATTAATGAACAGCAAAATGATTATTATACGCATATATACAGCTTAAAAAAAAGAAGGAGAGATCATCAAAGTTTACTCACCCAGCTGAGCGGAGACTTATCGTAAGGTTGTTGTCGTTGAGGCGAAAGTGCAGATGGTTGGACAGATTGCGCAGGATGGAGCTCCAGCGAGAGAGGCTGCGGCTGCGGCTGGACTTGTGTCTGCGCAAGGGCCAGCTGCTGTTTGATGAACGAAGACGCAAAAAACGGCATCAGGGAAGGCAGACAACACAATTCGACAAGAGAAATCAGGATCAAGGGCACATGAAAAGTGGGAAGAAAAACGATTATGCATCTAGGGCTTATCCTCCCAGTGACAACATGCATACATCCATCTTAAGTCTTTTTGTCTCCGCTCACTCAAACTCTCCGTCCCATGACAGCCCCCATCACTCTCCAGCACATCCTTCAAGATCTCCACACTCTTCCTCCCGCGCACTCGTCCCCTCATCCTCACTCCACTCCTCCATCTCCTCCTTCGCCATCTCATCTCTCCTCCCTCCAGTCTTCAATCGAGATCGCCTCTCAATTCGTCTCTCTCATAGATTCTACCTTGGACTCTTCTCATTCACTCCACATCTCATCTCCAAAATCAACTCTAGATCATCTTCATTCACTCTCAAATCTCGTCCACCTCGAAATTTGCTCTTATCTATCCTCTCAGCCCTTCCAGTCCCATCCCTCAGCGTCCGTTGTTTCTAACTTTCACTTCCTTTTTGCTTCACATATCATGGTCCTAAGTTAATCCTTTCCTCCTTCGTTTTTTTTATCTTTTATTTCCTCACTGTTTTGTCTTTTACTCGATTGCTCCGCATCCTCAATATATCATATGTAGTGGGTCAGGTTGATTTTATACAAATTTTAGTTTGACTGTATTGTTTATGTCACATCGAGACATCTAGTTTGTCGAGGTAGAATCTATGTTTTCTTAATGTCAATTAACATAACTCAAACTATCTCAAATTAAATATGTTTGAGCCTGAAACCTCCCCGCTCATGATTGGGAATGGCTAGTCGGACACATCATACACATCAGCCATCTACTATTTTTGAAAAAGACGAGCTTATTTCATCTTTTTCAGTCAAACTATGCTTCCTTGAAAACTCACCTTCATATTGTAATTACATACATATTACACTAGCAGTATCGTTCACTCAAGCAAGTTAGCACTATCATTCACTCGTATCAGTTAGCGGTATCGCTCGCTCAAGAAGTTTGCAGTACCACTCCCTCAATCAAGTTGGCAGGATCACTTGCTCACTCTCATTATTCTTAAAAGTTAGGGTTAAAATCTCATTATTTTTGTTGTAAACGTTGTCTAATAGGTTTGGTTTAGCTAGTTGTTGTCAGATAACTGCCCCCCAAGAAATATGGTTCATTCATTTTTTCTAAAAATAGAATAAGACTGATGTGTATGGTGTGTCCGACTAGCCATTCCCCTCATGATTAAATAAAGTCTGTACCTACATTTGTAGTGGATTCAGGAAGGAATTGATGGGTCATACTCACTTGCGCCGCAGTAGCCCTATTTCATGTATATAAACTTACAACATCTAGCATCATGAAACGCATCGAGAAAATTAACTAAAACAAGCATTTATGAGTTCCCCTAGACCTCAATAAGAACAAGTATAATCCATGAAGATATGTAATACAGTATTTACATATAGGCTATACAGCTAAATTGAAAAAGGTTGGTGCAGCTTTTCAAAATTTTGCTCAATTTACCCAGCATTTTTGGTGGGCAACAGGCTAGCGGGATGGAATAATGAGGGAAAATGCTGGGTAAGTTAGGCAGAACTGTAGAAAACTGCACCAATCATTTTCAATCTAGCTGTATACATTTGCAGTCGAGCACATTATTGTAATGATATCTTGTGTATTTGTTACGGAATACTATCTCACGGTTAGACTTAAGATGACATGGATTAGATAGCTAATGGACAAGATATAAATTAAACGCTGATCTTCATGCATGATTATATAAAGGAAATATTATGTAAATCGTTATTTTACACTTTTGACTTTAATAAATTATTTTCTAAAACAAAGTATGATAAGGTAAATAAAGTATTATTTACTTTGGTTTAGCAATCTTGTTACTTTTTCACTTTCCCACTCATCCTTTTAATCATGTTAGCATAGCTTTATTGTTTAAGATTATCATACTATCACAACATTTGGATGATCTGGCTTTGATTACAGCATATTAATTAACATATAGTTAGTAGTGTTTAGGGGTGGTCATTAAAGTTTTGCTGCTTGAGCTTCATACAGTAATAGATTGAGTTTGAAATTATCACACCAAGCCGTCATCCTTCAATTTTTTTTATCATCTATTCATATCTGATCTACTGGTGTAGCTTTCCACAGTAAACAGAGCCAGAGCAGCTATGTAAAATTATTAGTTACATTTTGTAATTAGTGATCAAGGATACATCTTGTTCAATATAGCTGACACCAGATGACCTACGCACAAGGTCGAGGATGTTCCTGGAAGTGAGATGAGGAGGGTAGTTTGGAAACTTCTTTGAAGCACAGAGGAAATATTTGGGGAAGTGATTTGAAGATGACTCAAAGGAAGAGCTACTGCTTCAAGATATGTTCGAGAAGAATTCTAATATAATTCAAAGGTAATATTAAGATTCTTAAGATCTCACAAAGGGTTGGAAACTCAATAATCAAAGATTTAGCATTTAGAAATGATTACTGAGAAAATAAGGAAAGATACAATAATAATGATTTAACCTGAAGCTTTACCACTATTAACTATATATACGTTTTATAATTTAATTCTAAAGAATGTTGAACCAAAATCCAACCCCTTTTATATCCATTACTCCTCCTTGCATTGACCTCATACCCATCCATTATTTCGCACACCACAGACCACCAAAATACACCTGTTACACCTGGACCCTCCTCACTAACATCTGTTAACCCTTTAATCCTCCACTAACCATCCCGTCCATACTCACTACCCTTTTTAATAACCCACAGATATTTAATAAACCTTTTAGCGGACTATTACATTGACTATTGCGCTGGGTGTCGCTTATTGAGGAAAAGACTAAGACACACTATTGAGAGATTGACTAATTTAGATTTAGAGTTTAGACTAGCGCAGTTGAATAGTGAGTACACAAAGGAAAGTTGCAGTTGCTATGTAAAATTTCTTTCTGCGCTTCAAGTATGGATTTAGACCTCTGTATTATTGATTTCATGAGCTGCTTTTGCCTTGAGTGTCACGTGGTGTGTGACATTTTTTTAATTTTTTAATTTTTTTTTTGATTGATCATCAGATTCCTCCCTCCTCACCCTTCCAGCCTCACTCAACACATTCCTCCCACTCAAACAACCCTGTTGTCACCAAGTTCATTGCCATACATTTTTTTTTATTTTTTTTTCCTTTTTTTTAATTTTTAATTTTTTTAATTTTTTTTTGATTGATCATCAGATTCCTCCCCCCTGTCAGTTTATGCTAGTATATAAGTATGATTTAATAGTGAATATTAATGGCCCAATTACTTATTAATGAATGATTTAGTGATTAAACCTCAGGGGAAGACTAATAAAATAGTTATTCTCAATTTAAACTCACAATACTTGGATGTTATGCATGCTAGTAGTGGAAAATAGAATAATAAAATATAGTTATAGCTTATATAAAGATAATATCAATTTAAAAAGGCTTTATAATATATTTATATATGATAATAATTGTGTTATAGTATTTATTTGATTTGTAGTAAGTAAGTGATGTCTAATAACCGTTAAAATCCTCCCTTACTTATACCAAAATCCACTGGAGTGCACAGACCTTCAATCCAGATGATGTCACTGCTATCCCCAGAGATTACAGCACTGTGAGGGCCCATCACCTCCCCATGACATCCACTTCAAGCAGTTTCAACACCCAGACCTCCAGTAAGGACCCTCCATCACAATTAATGATGCCACAGACCCATACCATAAATAGAATAAACAGATTAAAGCGGATACCATAAAGAAACAGGTAAAATAACTCATCCAAAGAGGATAAAATGAAACCCAAAGCATAAAAAGGAACCAAATTAACTGTCCAAGCTCCCAATAACATCCCCAAGCATCCACATTAACCCAGTAATCATATCCCAACTCATAAATCCATGAAAATCCATCCAAGGAAGCAGATTAAGTTGTCCAAACTGGATATATGTGCCTGAAATAAGTGTATATGCTTTTGTAGGCATTGTGAGTCCACTGGATACGTCCATATGACCTACAATAAGCAGAAAAATAAAGTTTATAGGCTATTAAGAGGTTAAAACCCACTTATAGACCTAAATATACATAATATAACTACATATTTCACTGAATATGAGGTTTATGTATACATATAAGCTTATGTATGTCTATAATTACTTAATATCACTTAGGATAAGTATATTATGACTCCATTAACACCTTAATAAGTAATATTAGGCTATGGATAAGCTATTTAAACTACTATAAGTCATATAATAGTATAATAATTATATATATATGTATTATAATCATATATATAAGTATTTTACCTTATTTTTAAGTAATAAGCTTAATTTAATTAAGTTTATCTTATTTTAAACATAAGAATTATTCAGTCCTGGAGATACCTAGGCTGACACCCCCTCACCCTTCTAGCATTGCTCAACACCTGTTGGCCCCTCAATTAAGCCTTCTCTCCCCAGCATCAACTATGTCTATGAATTTTTTTCCTCATAGCAATTTTTTTAATGAGGTTAAAGTTTCAGACTCTCCTGGAATTCATGACAGTTTTTCCATTGGACACCTTAGCTTACCAAACTGCAATTGTACTTCTGATAATGTGAATCTTGAAGACTTACCTGATCGTATCACTATTAATGTTGAGTTTGTAATTTATTTCAAAAACAAAAACAAACACGTGCCTGTAGGAAAGAGAAAAAATGGCAAAGATCAATTGTGTCAGCTTCTGGAAAAAATCCTCTCAGAGCCAGGAAAATTGTCTTTTGTCTGGGAAGTTACTAATATGAATCTTGAGGCTTTCAAACAACAAACTCTGAAAACTATTAGAGATGAAGAAGAAACTGTTGTTATGTCAAGAATCAAGAAACAGATGGAATGAGGAATGGTCTCTTGGTGTGGCATTATTCCTCAATCCCGAGATTTCTCTAGCCAGAAGAAGAATCAACTTGTCAATGATGAAGTGCTCAATCAGTTTTTGACCTTAGCTGTCCATGCTTCTAAACACAAGAAAATAACTATATTGTTGGATCGCACTGATCCTTGACCAGCTATAAAGGTATGGAGTTTATTTATTTTTATTCAATGATTTATTTCTGTGTCTTATATTTGTTTTTTAAAAGAGGGGAGCCGCGATTAAGAGTCTAAAGGCATCAACAAGTGCAAATGCTAATTCTACGGATGAAGATGAAGATAACGATTCTTCAACTCCCTCCTCTGGAATGCGATGAGATGCAATGCACCTTGAGAGAGTCAAGCTTTTGTTGCAGGTACACAAAAAACATAAGGATATTACAACAGGAGAGACAGTGCATTGTTGTATCAATCCTTCCAATCCTCAACAATACTTCATCCTCACATATGCAAAAGCTGAGAAATGGGAGGAAGCTATGGTAAGTAACTTTTGTTTATTTTTTATTTACCTTTTTATTTTAGTCCTTACACATTTTTATTACTGATTTAGCATGCGAATCCACAAGAAGTTACATACTTAATCCCCCCAAAGTTACCTGCTTTTGAATTTAAACAAATGGTCAAGAAATCACACTCTTCAGATCCTGGTCCTGTTTTGCGACTATCATCTCCTGTCATTTCCCCAAGTACTGATCCGGCTTCTCCTTCAGATGAATACTCTGATAATGAAGTTTTTCAAGACCCTAATTCCTTGAAGGCATTTTTTTATAAGGCAAGTGTTGATGGTGAAAATACAAAATTACAAATGGGTCTTGATAATCTTGGCCTCACACATTGGTCTTACTTCCAGGATTACACCCCTGAGGAGTAAGTTCAAGCTGGGGTTCCAGATGCACTTTCAAGGGCTTGTTTCAATACTTCAAAAATTTATGAATGATTTATTAAAGATCAGCAAAAGAGGAAAAATAAGAGAAAAAAGCAAAACTAGCTTTGATATTTCTGACATTCAAGGATATTTCTGCTTAAATTATTATTGGTTATTACCTTAAAAATTATATTATTAATTACATTATTTTAAAATCCAATATGATTTTTATGAAATTAATAAATTTTATTTTGGAAAATTCTGGGCATCAAAAATATAAATTTTAGGAGGTAGAAATTTTCGAGTGACCAATTTTATTCTGACACATTTCAAGCATGATAAACTTAGATTTAATTATAGCTGCAACATCACTCAAAGTTAAATATAATAAATTTAATTTCAAAATATAATAGCTATTATTTACTCCACATAACCACTTGCACGGAATAGAGAATGCATTAATTCAGGTGTTATCCAAATTTTGGCATATTGATTGATAAGATGTTCATCTTCAAGGCAACCTGTTAATTTAGCATATCTTTGTAACTTACTCTTTAAAAAACTGAATGAATTTTCAATAGGATTAAGGTCCGGAGAGTAGGGGGGCAGATAGACTAGACAGCAATGATATTTTTTGACTAGTTCCATTATTTTACCACCATGATGAAAAGACACATTATCCATAACAAGGACACTATTTAGACCTGGATAAGGAAACATCATAGGGAGCTTTAAAAATAAGAGAAAAATTTAATCAAAAAAAATCTTACTAGAATGTTTTCCAGATAAAATTCAAAAGAAGCATGGCATACATTTTCAGATTGAATTGTACTAGCAACTAAACCAGATAAAGAGACACCTGGAATAATGTTGTATTGGTATGAGTCGGTTTCAAAAGGAATTCTTTTGGTACACCCCCCCTTCTTTGACCAACCTTCTTTATGTCCACAATCTTCTAAAGTAATCCCAGATTCATCTGGAAGACATGAAGTGTTAGTAAAAGAGACAGAAAAATAGTGTACAAGAATCTTACCTGTGAAAACAAGAAATTTAGGTTCATACTGGCCTATGGTTGACATATAGGGGATTCGTTTTTTGTAATCTTGTTTTGGATGTTTTTTTTGTAAGACCTTCTTGCTCATGTGAAGACAATAGATTGGTTTGACATGAATTGTTTTTTGAGAGACTTCTATTTCATATTTTTCTAGTAATGCCTCCTGAAGTTCTACCTGATATTTTGAAGGATCATGTTCAAGTAATTCTTCAATGAATTCACATTGATCTTCTGTGAGCTTGTAAGGTTGATCACAATTCAAATAAGTAGATGGGTCAGTTATAACAGTCTGTGTTGACTTATACAGTTGAATCCAACTATGTAAAGAATTACGGTGAATATTTGCACCATTCTTCAAATTTATCTCATCAAGCCTCTGACCCTCTAAAGCTGCCATTACAGCTATAAACTTAAAATGTGGGTCATACTTTAGAAAACCCATAAGAAGATGGAATCTGATGATTGAGATGATTGAAGAAAAAAAACAGAAAAAAATTAATAAAAAGAAAAAAAAACATACAGCAAGGAATGTGGTGAAAAAAAAATGTGTTGAGTGAGGCTGGAAGGGTGAGGGGGGAGGAATCTGATGATCAATCAAAAATAAAATTAAAAAAAAAGAAAAAAAAAGAAAAAAATGTACGGTGTGGAACTTGGTGATGACAGGGTTTCTTGAGGGAGAGGAATGTGTTGAGCAAGGCTAGAAGGGTGAGCAGGGAGAAGTCCTATGATCAATCAAAAAATCCCCAAGAAAAATGGGGGGAGGGGGAAGCAGGAAGCAGACCGGGGAGGCCTGGTGGCTGAGGTGTGACCAGATTGTAGGCTGGTCACCTGAACTCAGTCTGTCAAAATGTCATATCTGTCACTCATGTCATGTCCAAAAAAATGCAAGTTTTTTTGCAATTTGCACCAAGTGTTGCGAATATAACTGTATTTGCATTTTAATTGGCACAATTGCTAATGAAATGCCTTATTCATCCCTTGTATGCAGTATCTTTTGCAATTGATCATTTAAACACAATATTCATCCCTCCCATTTCATGTTTGTATTCAGTAACTACCACTCAACTAACCACTCACAACACTGCTGAGTTTCTGTCAGCATGCAAAACATTCCACTCCAAAATTAAGTTTCTTAAAAAACAACATTGGCACTCTTTTCTCTCTTCCTTCACCCCTCTCACTTTACATAAACCTTGTAAGTATCTCACACAATAGTCTAGCCAGAAATCTAACCCCCCTCTTACTGATGAACATGGTAACCTAGTCACTGATAATTTTGTTAAAGAATCTGTTCTCTTTGAAGGCACTTCCGTTACCTCAATTCCCTGTGATTTGTCAAGCTTCCCACTTGGCCTTCTCCCTCTTCTCACTCTCACCCTATCTCAAGAAGCAAACTTCTCTCCACCCTCCTCAAAACAAAAAAAGTGAGGGCTTCTGGGCCAGATAGCATCCCTAATTCTCTCCTCAAGACTGGCCATTACCCTGACATTTGGAAACGCGCCAAAAATGTTATCATTCCAAAAGCAGGCAGACCTGACTATATGGTCGCTGGTACCTATTGCCCCATTTCCCTTCTCAATATTATGAGAGAACTTCTTGATTCCATACTGACTAACTATCTTTCTTTCTATATAAAATCAGCCTCTCTTCTCCCTGAATGTCATTACAGTGGCTGCGCTTTGCGCAGCACTTCTGATTCCCTTCTCAATTTTGTCACTTGGACCAAGGACCAGTGGTACCTTGGTAAGGTGGTTGGAACACTGTCATTGGAAATTAAAGGTGCTTTCCCATCTGTGAACCTTTGTTGTCTCTCTCACTTCCCCTCCCACAGGATCTTATCACTCTAGTTACCAACTCACTCTCCAATTAAATGACCAGCATTTCTTTTTCCTCATATGAATCTCATTGCGTTTTCCATCCCAAAGGCCTCCCACAGGGCTCTACCCTCTCCCTCCTTTTGTATATCATTTATAATTCAGGCTTACTCAGGCTTCCTTCTCTTTCCCCCTCATGTTTGGCCATTGAATACATTGATGATGTCATATACCTAGTAGCAGACAAAAACCCTAGTGTTGTCTCTAAGCTTTTGTCCTGCATTGTGAAAGAAGCCCTTAGCTGGGGAAAGTCACATGCTGCAGTCTTTGATGTGGCTAAGACTAAGGGGATGATGCTCACCAAAAACCATCTTCTCTGAAGTCTCCCCCTTTTCTATCCTTTGACAATTGTGTCCTCCTCCCCTCCCCAGTCCTCAAATGGTTGGGAATCCTACTTGATCCTACCCTCTCTTTTAAACCTCAAGGCATCAAGTCAATTGCAAGTGGCCTCCAATGTGCTTCATTTATCCATTGCCTTGCCTTCTCTGGCTGGGGCATTCCTCTCTGGAAGTATAAGCTCCTTCTCAGCTCTCTTATTCACTCAAGAACAGATTACACTTCTATTGTTTAGCACTCCCCAAAGAAAACCACCTGCACTACTAGAATTTTATATTTTGTGGACAACAAGGCCCTTAGGAAAGCCCTTGGGTTCTTTAAATCCACACCCATTTTCATCCTCCTTCACAACTCATCCTCTCTCTCCTGCAAGAAATTTCTGGACATTTCTGTGCATCAAGCTTGGGAATGTCTCCTCACCATTCCCATCTCTAACCCAATGGCTAGATTAGCCAGGTCTTTGTCTACCTCTCCCTCCCTCGGCTCCATCTTTACCCACTTTATGTCCTGGCTTCAACTGGGTTTTTCCCTCCATCCTTCCCACTAGATAACATGGACTCTCACTCCATTGGGCCCCCTTCATTTTTAGTCTAATTATTGCACCCTCAAAATCTGAAGCTCTCTCCCAAATCCAGTCCTCCTTGTCCTCTTGTACCCTTCCCTCCCACTTCATTTATACTGATGGCTCAAAATCTAAGGAAGGAGTTTTCTCCTCCACCTTTGATCCCTGAATCTCTTTCCAATGCTTTCCTGTCTAGGGATTCTCCTCTCTTTCCTGTCTTTGAGGCTGAATTGATAGGTATCTTTCTAGGTTTACGCCTTTTCCATACCAATCCCTTCCATTGCCTTATTGTTTCTCTTACCATTTCTACAGACAATCAATCAGTGATTCAGCGCATCTCTTCTCTTTCCTCCCCCTGCCCCAATTCCTCTATTATCCAAGCCATTTTGAAAACCTCCTTATCCATTTTAAGCCCTAACCTAAGTCTGAAAATTTCCCTGCAGTGGTTCACAGGTCATAATGGTATCCCTGGTAATGAGCTTGTTGATACTCTTGCCAATTGTTCCCATCCTTTGACTTCTGCTTCTGAGTCTTTCACATTATTGACCCCTCCTCCCCCATCAATATCCTTTCTCAAATCATTTCTTTTCTCACACTAGTCCTCTCTCATTCTTTCTCCCCCTCCCCCTAATATTCTAAAAAACCTCTGTGGCAAGTATGAACCTATAAAAATGTTAAACTCACTTTCTGCTCTTCCCAAGGCTCATGCAACAGCTTTTTCCCAATTTCAATCTGGTCATTCTCCACTAAACCACTATCTATTCAAATTCAAAGCATCCAATTTGCACCTATGCAGCTTATGTTCTCAATGCGCCCTTGTGTCACCGGACGACCTACGCACAAGGTTGAGGATGTTCCTGCAAGTGAGACAAAAGGTTCAGATACTTCTTCGAAGCACAGAGGGATAGTTCGAGGAAGTGATTCGAAGATGACTCGAAGGAAGAACTACTGCTTCGAGTTATGTTCGAGAAGGATTCTAATATAATTGAACGGTAATATTAAAATTCTTAAGATCTCACAAAGGGTTGGAAACTCAACAATCAAAGATTTAGGATTTAGATATGATTATTGAGAAAATAAAGAAAGATACAATAATAATGATTTTTACTTAGAGTTTTATCACTATTAACTATAAATACGTTTTATAATTTAATTCTAAGGAATGTTGAACCGAAAACCCAGCCCCTTTTATATCCTTTACTCCTCCTCGCATTGACCTCATACTCATCCACTATTCCGCACACCACAAACCATTTAAAATATATCCGTTACACCTGGACCCTCCTCACTAACATCCGTTAACCCCTTAATCCTTCACTAACCATTCCGTCCATGCTCACTACCCCTTAATAACCCACAGACATTTCATGAACCTTGTAATGTACTATTATATTAACTATTGCGCTGTGCGTTGCTTATTGGGAAAAAGACTAAGACACACTATTGAGAGATTGACTAATTTAGATTTAGAGTTTTAGGCTAGCGCGATTGAATAGCGAGTACACAAAGGAAAGTCGCAGTTGCTATGGAGAGTTGCTTTCTGCACTTTGAGTATGGATTTGAACCCTTTAGTATTGATTTAATGAGATACTTTTGCCTCGAGTGTCATGTGGCCCGTGACACCTTGACACCCTGGAATATGCCCTGTTATTCTGTCCAGCTTACTTTGATTTGCACTCTAGGTTAATCAAGGAATGGTCTAAACTCAAATTGTCCTTCTATAAATAATCTGTTCTTTCTTCCTCCCCAGCCATTAGTGCTGTTGCTAAATTTTTGGTTGATACCAGTAGATTTCCTAATAATTTGCTTCTAACTCACTAGCCCACCTCTCTATTTCTCAATCATATGTCCCTTTAATTGCCCTTGGTTCTCCACTTATTTTTTTCCTCTCATGTATATATAATTTAATCTAAGTGTGTTTCCTTCTTCTTCATGCCCCTCATTGGGTGAGATTGTATGAAATGAAAAAAAACTCACCACTCAACTGTAAAACCCACCTTTTTTTCACAACATGCCAATAAATACAATCAACATTTTTGATGAATCACTAGACATGGAAGAAGAAAACCTCTTAATTTTATATATGTTTGACTTATGTAAAAAGCCTAAATCTAAAGGAAAGAAAGAAATAATAAACTGAGACCATACTGAAAGCCACACATGAATCATGAAAGACTACTTCAACACAAACTCTACATACAAAAGCTACATTTTTGAAAGACACTTCCAAATGAGCAAAAACCTTCTTCTCAGAATATTTAATGACCTACAGGCTCATAATAGATTTTGGTTGTGGAAAACTGTAACTTAAAGATCTTTTTGTGTTTTTTTGTCATAATCTCTAATTTAATTCTTTTTTACAGGATTTTTGTGGCCAAGTTGGTTTAATACCATATCAAAGGATGACTTCTGTGTTGTGTCAACTTGCCTATAAAATTTCAGCCAATATCACCAATGAGTACATTTGTATAGGTGAAACCACTGCCCTAAGATGTCTCAAAATCTTCATTGACCATATCATTGCCTTATACAAAAGAGAATACTTACAAATACCAAACATACACCACACAATATTTGGGGGAAGACTTGCTAGCAAGTCCTCAACTTGAAGTCAGATGGAACTCAGATAGAACTCAGACTGAACTTTGATGGAACTCTTACTGAAATTTGCTTGAACACCAACTTGAACTATTGTACAATCCCAGCTGAATCTTTTATGGTATCATAATAAAAGTGATATGTACTCATCTTAAATTTGGAATGAAAAAAGTTTCAGTAATCATTCCAAACACTGTACACCTTAAGCACATAACTTTGACTCAGTATTTTAAATTACAGTTCAAGATGGAGCTGAAATCATTTAAAAATTTCAATTTTTCAAGTGATATTTTTAATCTAATTTATTACTTATATAAAATAGATTGAAACATATTAAAAATAATATTTAAATATTTAATATCTTTGAAAACAGTTACCAGACTTTTCAAAACTACGCATTACAGAGAACTATTATAAATAAATTTTTTTTGTTCCCTTTTTGATATTTTTTAGTCATGCAACATTATTTTGAGTCATAAAAAGTGAAATTGAATATTCACTTGCTGAGTGGTATTCAGTATGTAAATGTAAAATGATAAATCATACATATAATGAAAATAATTTTGAATATTCATCCAAAAAAATATGCATTAAAAATTTATATTGAATACGCATATGAAAAACCATATTGAATACACATATGAAAAATTCATATTGAATATTTATATGCAATGAAATAATGATTATTCATACAAAAAATTAAATTGCATATGAATATTAAAATTTATATTAAATAGAGTATTAAAAAAATTCAGTATAAACTGCTTTTATGTTATATTATGTAATTTTTTGAATCTATTTGATTTGATTTGATTTTATTATATTTTAATACACTCATTTTATTTAATTCATTGCCTCAAATTAAATTGTATTGTATTTTTTTGTATTTTATTATATTGAGTTGTATTTGCTTATGTTTTATATAATTTTATTTCATTTTATTAAATTTTTATTTTATTTTATTGCACTTTATTACATTCCTTTTCAAAATATATAATAGCGATTGATTTTGTTTTATCTCATTATATACTATTTGTATGTATCTTTTTTCAATTCTAGCTATTATACTCATCTATCAGTCTTTTTTATATTCAATTACATCATAATAAGTCTTAATGTCATTAAATTCATTTTATTACATTTGATGGATGCTATTTTATAGCCATGTAGAAGCTTTAAGTTGGTTGAAATTGGCTGGTGAGCTCTGATGTATGGCCTTAGATCACAGTTCAATTGTGTATAAAAGGAGGGGGTTTTTGGTCTTGTTTTCTACATTCTTTATCATTACAATTAAACATATAACCAATACAATTACAACACATATCAATAGTACTTATAAAGTCTTTGAATAGTATCTGAATTTATTAAATCTATTTTTCTACCAACTATAAAGATTTTAAGCCATATATAATTAGTGAGATTAGAATTACTGTGACCCTTATTTTGAGTTATATTTTAATACTTATTGGATTTGTACTACAGTATTCATATAGGACCATTAAAATCTTCTAGAAAACTGACCACTCAAGCTAGTTCACATTGTGGAATTCCAAATCTGGGTAGGCCACTTAGGTGAAAATTTGATTGGAATTTGGTTAGAAGAGAATCATGGTGTTACCAGGTGGTAATTTGGTTGAAGGGAGTTAACTGGATTTTTTTGGGTTGAATTTTGGTGTTTTGGAATGGTTATATGTGGTATTTCTTTTGTGATTTGATGGGTTTATGGATTTGTATTTTTGGTGAATGAAGTGTGCTCTTGGAATGGCCACTTTTTTTCTGGTGCACTCTGGTGTGCTCTGGTTTACTCCAGTGATTTTCCTGTGCAAAAGCAAAGTGTACTGGAAAAATTCTGTCATTGTGGCCAAGTTTGGTCATGGTGACAAAATTAACTCACTGTGGAAAATTTAGCTCACTCTGGACAAATTAGCTCATTATGGCAAAAAGAGCTCATTGTGGCAAAATTTTCTCACAATGGGAAAGTCTGATCACCAGTGCAAAGTTTGGTCACCGCAGAAAAGTCTGGGAAGTGTGGTAAAGTTTGGTCACTGTAGAAAAGTCTGATCACCAGTACAAAGTTTGGTCACTTCAGAAAAGTTTGGCTATTGTGGCAAAATTTTGTTAGAATTTATTATGCTTGTTAGATCAATAGTTTATTGTAGATCCTATGCATGTAGGGTATTGTTGGAAAGGCCTGGAGGAGGAGAATCAGATAGAAGGGGGAGAATCTTAGTCTGCTACATGTTTTTGTCTTTTAGTATCGATATTGAGAGTCTTTTTGGATTATTAACAATTTTTACATATAACAACAAATTTAAATAAATTATAATACCCTTATAACATTTATATTTTATAACACTTTTGAAATACAACACAAAAATTATATTTTCATCACATATAAGGTATCATTGGAAAGGTCTCCATCTCAGGGACTTGTTTTTATTTTTAACTCATTAAAATAAAATCTTTATAAAAATATATAAGTCTATCTTTTCAGATCTTTCACTGGTACACCTTAATTGTTGTCATCAGTATTTCTTTTCCAACAGCTGCTAATTCTAAATCTCAATAAGCGTTCATAAAATAAGAGTTTCATCTATATTTTAAATCAATTTAAGTAGACTAGTAAGCTTAGTTATTTGAGCAACCTTTATTTTACTTAGAAGGGCAGGGTTCTCTATGGCTTATCCAACTCCTTCAGATTCTGCTTACAGCAAGGCGACTGTAAGAGTCTAACTACATATTTGGCGCCCAACATGGGGTTCAATTTCTCTAGCTTTTAAAAGAACTTACTTGATACTTGGAATTTTAGCCTGCAAGAGGCTTATTCATTGGAACTCTTATCAATTTTATTATTTAGCCTGCAAGAGGCTTGCTTATTTTAACAGTTTAAACGCTTACTTATGCTTTTAGGATGTCTTCTGCTGCTGGATCTGGTGTGTCTCTTCCTATGACACCATCAGTTAGGATTGTTTCTTGGGTTGGTTTCAAGTTCTCTGGAGATGATTTAGAGGGATTTTTACATAGGTATGAAACTGAAGCTTGGATTGATGGTTCTTTACCTTTGGATATGGTTAAGCAGATCAGGTTTTTTATTGTTGACAGAGAGGTGGAAACAGAGGTTATTTCTATGGATGGTTATAAAGATCAAGACTGGGGAAAGCTGAAGATGGATATAGAAAAGAGATGGCCAAAGGTTTATTCATTGGAGGATCTGAAGGATATAGCTAGGAAATGGGAATCAAAAGGTGGTGTAGCATCTCTGGGTCAGTATCATCATTTTATGGTTGAATTCCAGGAAGTTCTGGATTATTTATTGGAGTATGAAATTTTATGTCATGATAATGCGGCAAAGTATGTTTATTGGGGTGCTATGGAGGAAAAAGTTAAGAAAGATGTTTTGATGGTGTCTATTATAGCAAATTTAATGAAGGATCTCCCAGATGTAGAAACTAGGATTCCTGGTATGGAGGTGCTAAAGAAGGTTATTTTGGAACATCTGGATACTCATAACTCTGTTTATTTGGACTGTGGAGAAGACACTGTGGTAGCTCAAGAGATAGAAGAGGATGGTGTAAAAGAACTAGTCTCTGTTGAAATTTTGGATTCAGCCCTTCCTGAAGATTTTGTTCAGCCTGAAGATGTTATTTTTGTTGACTATTCTTTTGGGAAGGAAGAGGTTTCCGAAGATGAAGATATTATTGACACTGATGATGAAATTTTGGATGATGGGTATAATTTTTTTTTGGATGATTCGGAATCGGATTAAGAGGAATATTTACCTCAGGTTTTGTCTTCAAAAGAAAATACTGTCTGCAATTCAGATGTGGATATGGTTTATGAATCTGGTGTATGTATGGTGGATTTGTTTTAATCTCAGGGAGAGATTTTTATGGAGGATATGGTTTTCCCTGCACTAATAGAGAGTATAGTGCCATTGAATAATAGGGTGCATAAAGTGGAAGCACTCATATTTTGGAAAAAGGTAGTTTATTTTTTATGTCCATTTGTAGGACAAATTCTGGGGATATATTTTTGGGTTTTATGGAATTGGTGGATAAGCCCTTGGGGCAAAATTATGCGTTATCTCCTGGGGATATCAAGAATTTAATTCCTCTGAAATTATGATAAAATACCTAAAATCGGCTGAAATTTTCTTTTATTATCATTTCTCCAATTTATTCAGGATTCAAATTATTATGGAAACCCTCATTTTTTGGGGTAGTTGGGGCTGATCACTCTAATGTTGAAATCTCTCCCCAGGATGAGATCCTGGATTGTAACAGGTCAGCTCACTTGGAGATAATTCAAGTGGACTCTCAATTATTTTCTTTTAATAATACTTTAAATTGTTATTATGTCTTCAAATTTTTGGTTTGTCTCACTTCTCTGTCAAGTTTTTTGACCACGTTCAAGAATGGATCAAGAGGGAAGATGGGAAATATTATGTTGAATAAAAAATTGGAACGGTTTATTTTCTGACCTCCAGAAAGAGGGCAAACTGAAATTATTTCATCAAAATTCTATAAAAAATCTTAGTATAACTAAAACACAAAAAAATAATTTGTTTGATAATTTGATTCTGGTCCTCCAGCAAGAGGATAAACTGCCAACTTTTTTTACTGGTGATTTTATGGTGGATAAGGGAATTAAAGGTGTTGGAATTTTTTTTGATAAACTAGATGATGGAACAGAGAAAACAGTTAAATTTAAAAATGAAATAAAAAATTTTTCTACTTATATTGATTCTGATTCTGACGATGAAGTGAATTCCTTTGATGAAATTTCCAATGGCGATACAAAAATAAATATTTTACCTCAAGTTTATGTAGATGTGGAAGCAGCAAAATATAAAAAGGTAGCAAATAAAATCCTACCAATTAATGAACCGCTACCCGCTGAATTAAATCCACCTTTGAGAAGACCAAGGCTATCAAGAGATCCTTATGAATGTCCCTTGGTGAAGAATCCGCCTGAATTTTCTGAAATGTCAAGAATCACTTTTGATAGATTAGGTGTTGTTAATTTTGGACCTGATGGTTGGTTGTCTGGAGAAGAGAAGAAGTTGTTGTTGGATGTGATGGTCAAGCGAGAGAAGGCCATCGCTTTTGTAGAAGAGGATAGGGGTGTGTTGAAGCATTCCTATGGGGAACCTTACAAGATTCCTGTAGTATGTCATGAACTGTGGAAGCAAACACCAATCCCAATTCCAGCTGCATTAAAAGAAGCTTATATCAAAGTTGTCAGAGAATGGATTTGCACTGGACTGTATGAGAAATCATCATCAAGTTATTCTAGTCCGGTATTTTGTATCAAGAAACCAAATGGCAAACTTAGAGTAGTTCATGATCTCAGGGAATTAAATAGGGTTACAATAAAGGATGCCCGTATACCACCTAGTGCTGAGGAGTTTGTGGAAGAGTTTTCTGGGAGAGTGTTTTATGTTTTAGGAGATACTGTGGGGGGATATGATGAGAGAGAGTTGCACCCAGACTCTAGGCCTCTCACTACTTTTGATACACCGCTAGGACAATCACAATTTACAAGATTACCTCAAGGAGCAACAAATTCAGTTTCCGTTTATCAAGCTCAGATGGCTTGGATTCTTCAAGATGAAATTCCTCAATATGCTGGAATCTTAATCGACAATGGAGGAATTAAAGGACCTTCAACAGATTACGATAATGAAGTGTTGGAGGAGAACCCAGGGATATTAAAATTCATCTGGGAGTATGCAATCACTTTAGAGAGGATCTTGTTTAGAATTGAAGAAGCTGGTTTAACTATTTCGGGCTCAAAATTTTCATGTTGTGTGCCAGCTTTAGAGATTTTAGGTCATGTGGTATGTAGAGAGGGTAGGATTATGTCCAAGAAGAAAGTGAATAAAGTTCAGTCCTGGCCAAGACCTAAGAATACAACCGAAGTTAGGGGGTTTTTAGGAGTATGTGTTTATGTTTGAATGTTTATCAAGGACTTTTCTTCAGTGGAAGCTCCGTTGAGAAGGTTGAAAAGAAAGGATGCAGACTGGGAGTGGGATGAAGAGTGTGAAAGGGCGTTTGAGAGATTGAAGAAGGTTGTGGGGAAGGATTTAGTCCTGCACAAGTTAGATTATGGAAAAGATGCTGGTAAAATTTATTTAGCAGTTGACTCAATTCAGGTTGCTGCTGGGACAGTTTTGTCTCAGATGGATAAAGCTGGTTGCATTAGGCCAGTTAGGTATGAATCTGTGGTATTCACCAAAGTCGAATCAAGATATTCTCAGCCAAAATTGGAACTGTGTGGAGTGGAAAAAATTTTAAAGAAACTTCAAAATGTTTTGTGGGGCCAACACTTCAAATCGCAAGTGGATGCAAAATCTTTAATTCAAATGATTAATTCCCCAAGTTTACCAAATGCACCTATGACTAGATGGGTAGCATTCATTCAACATTTTTCTTTTGGCTTAGTTCATAAGCCTGGCAAAACTTTTACTATGCCAGATGGTTTGTCAAGAAGACCACCCACTGAAGATGATTCAGACTCAGAAGAGTTCGATAAAGATATACCTATGATTAAGGCCAGAACTAAAGGAGCTGAAGACTTTCCATTACTCCCCCATGAGGTTAAACTGGCAGGACTATTGTGTTTAGATGATTGTGATGATGACCTCCACCAAGAGGATAAACTGGAAAATTATTTTCATGTTGATAAAATTGATGAAATTGGTGTGAATAAATTTGGTAAAAAAGAGGTAGAAGATGATGTTGTGTATATAGATGAAGATGGAGTGGTCGTTTGGGATAGTAGTAGGTTAAGGAAGGGTGTATATGTTGGAGAATTAAAAAATTCAGTTAAAAAGGGTGAAGAAGAGAAAGAGGTATTTTTGAATTTGTTTTCTAAGAGTTAAAAAGGTTCAGATGAAGAAAATTGACATAGCTCAATCAAGAATCAAATTTGTGGTCACCTTCTATTGGCTCATTCATGTACAGGTGATATTGGTGATAGAGAAGTGCCCATTGATATTCTATTAATAAATTTTCAAGATGAAGTCTGGGGTCAGACTGGTTTTTATTTGCTTTTGGTTAAATATTTATTGAATTTAGAAAGGCCAGAAGATTGTGAAGACCATGAATTGCTGGCTATAAAAAGGAAGTCTTCCACTTTTTACTTATCTGGTCAACAATTAATGAAAAGGAGGCATCCAAATCATCAAGTAGTTTTAACTCAAAAGAGAGGGCAAAAATTAGCTTTAAAGTCACTGCATGAAGATCTTTTTGGTGGCCAGGTATGAAGATGGCTGTTAAACAGTGGGTTCAGTCATGCAAAGAATGTCAAAGAAGAAGTTATTTAAGGCCAAAAGAACCTGGACACTCTACTGGCAAGAATACTCTCTTTGGAGGGGTTAGATTGGATGCCCTTCATATTAAGGAGGGATGGTATAAATATTTAATTTTAGCCAGAGATGATTTATCTGGTTGGGTAGAGGCAGCGCCTCTTATTAATTTGACTGCCAAAAATGTGGCAGAATTTATTTTGAAAAATTGGGTGTATTGATATGGAGTTATAAAATTGGTAACAGTTGATGGAGGAGCTGAATTTGGTGCAGAATTTAGGGAAGCTATATAAAAAGATGGGTCAAAGGTTAGGGTAGCAACCCCTTATTATCCTGAAGCTGAAAGTATGGTTGAAAGAGGGCATCAAGTTATTAAGTATTCTTTAGTCAAAATGTGTGGGTTGAGTGCTGAAAAGTGGAGGAATTTTTAACCTTTAGTTTTATTAGCTGATCAAATTACTGCTGAAAGGACAACCAGATTTTCACCCTATGAACTTGTTTTTGGACAGAAAGCAGTTTTACCAGTTGATTTGGAAGCTGAATCATATCTTGGAGTTGATTGGGACATGGTCAAGACTACTGAAGAGTTATTATGTGCAAGAATGATGCATCTAGAAAGAAAGAAGAGTACTTAGAAAAGGAATATTTGCAGATGATGAAGATCCAAAATCAGTCAGAAAGATATTGGGATGAACGTTTGGCACATCAACTTTGAAAACCTTTGAAAACTGGAGATATGGTTTTGGTGTATAATAGGAGTTTGGAGAGCCAATGGGGAAATATGTTTGCAGATAGGTGGAATAGACCGTATAAAGTCAAGGAACAAGTATCTGGCGGTTCATATGTGCTAGAAGAGTTGGATGGAGTAGCTTTGAAGAAGAGGGTAGCAGCCAATCAAGTCAAGTGGTTCTATCCTAGAGGTACCCAGAGTGCTGAAGTTTAACTCCAAAACAAGAATAAACTACATAATCAATTAAATAAAATTTTGTCAAAGTTTAAATCCGGAATGAGGATAAACTACTTTCTTATTAAAAATATTACTGTTGTTTTACTATGGTATGGGAGGTGAAACCGTTAACAAAATTTACAACATTTATGAAGACATTCGTTTGAAAATTCTTAAAACTCTTAAAAGCGACAAAAAATTATGGGGAAGATATATGTAGGATTGATAAATTTTTTATTGGTAGAAGTGTTCACAGAGGAACCTTCTGAATTAAATATTGGCAATTTTGGGGGTAATTGATGGGCTGACTGCTCTATGCACAATTAACCCACAATGTTCATTACCAATTTTTCCCTGTTTCTAGTTGAATCCTGGATTTGTTTTTGATCTATAGGAAGTCCACTAAGACTATAAACTGGAACGTACGAAGAGAAAATGCTCCCACTTCCAGATTCAAGATTCTTTTTTATTTTTGTGTTTGTTATTTCTTTTATGTTAGATTTTTATATAATGAAATATGTTTTCCTTTCATTTTAATTTTTATAATACTAAAAAAACTGTTAAGGGTGATTCTCACTGGTGGTCTCTAATCATTTTTTCAAATTAGAGGGAGCCCACCCAGTGATCATTATCATAAAATTTTATTTTCCTAAACTTTTGTTTATTAATTTTGTATTTTCAATTTCTCAAAGTTGTGTAACAACATCAAGTTGCACATGGATGTGGGTATGATGTTGAGGGTACAGCTCATCAATTGGCCAGGGGGCATCTTTTAAATTTTATTTTACATTTCATAAATTTTATATTTCAAATTTGTTTATCATTTTTTTGAAATTAAATTTTAAATTTTATTTCACAAAAATCTTTTATGTTTTATTATTATTTTCATCATTAAAAAATCAAAAAAATTAAATTAAACTAAAAAAAAAATAAAAAAATAAAATAAATATATAAACATACAATTATTTTTTAAAAATTTTGTTAAATTTAATTTTCAATTTTCTTTTGGTTATTTTTTTATAGTATATTTTATATAGGAAAAAGGGTCAAGAGGAGCTCGAGCGAAATTGGATCCTACTTTAAAATGTTTAGTCCTCCAAGACTTTAAACCAGCTTCTTTTCAAGACTTTCTTTAAGGTCTTATTTGTATTCAAGATCTGTTAGTCTACTAAGACTTTAAACTGGATAGTTTTTACGATTTTATTTCAAGAATTTGTTTCCTCATTGGATCTGTTAGTCCACTAAGACTTTAAACTGAATAGTTTTTACGATTTTATTTCAAGAATTTGGTTCCTCATTGGATCTGTTAGTCCACTAAGACTTTAAACTGGATAGTTTTTACAATTTTATTTCAAGAATTTGGTTCCTCATTGGATCTTTAGTCCTCTAAGACTTTAAACTGGCTGTTTATGATTTTATTTCAAGATATGCTGTTAGTTCTCCATAACTTTAAACTGGCTAATTTTCAAGGACATTCAAAATTTTATGGATATTTATGGAGAAAGGTTTAGGATAGTAGTTGGAACTTGAAATCGATTAAATGTTTTGTCCGCCAAGACTTTAAACTGGAATTTCAATCTATTTGGTGAAATTTGTGGCACTCTAACATGGTCTAAAAGTTTAAAATTAAATATTGGAAGCCTGGCTAAAAGTATTTTGTAAAGGTTGCTGAATAGCAAATGGATGAAAATTGTGATGAAGGAATCAGAAGTCAGGGTGGTAGTTGGATTTATTATTGTTTTATTTTAAAGCCTCAGTTTTAGGCTGTTTGGTGGAAGCTTGGTGGACCTCATGGCGAGATTGGAATCAAAGAATTCGGCTCAGTGGGGGGACCTATGAGAATGGAATCAAGCGTATTTGGCTCATTAGGGAGATCCACTCTCTCATTCTGTGACATAGTGGGAAGACTGATATATGGGAGTCTGAAGGGATTCAAAACTTGCTCTCAGCAGTGGAATCATCACAAAAATTTATTTTTATTATTATGATTTATATCAAGAGCGGGAGAAGAAGAAAAACAGTTTAAATTTGTAGAAGACCAGCTAAAGCAACATTCATCAAAATAAACTAATTAGAATGCATAATTGGTTGGAATGGGGAAATTACTTATTGGAGGGAGGATGTGGCATTCCAAATCTGGGTAGGCCACCTAGGTGAAAATTTGATTGGAATTTGGTTGAAAGAAAATCATGGTGTTACCAGGTGTTAATTTGGTTGAAGGGAGTTAACTGGATTTTTTTGGGTTGATTTTTGGTGTTTTGGAGTCGTTATATGTGGTATTTCTTTTGTGATTTGATGGGTTTATGGATTTGTACTTTTGGTGAATGAAGTGTGCTCTTGGAATGGCCACTTTTTTTCTGGTGCGCTCTGGTGCCCTCCGGTTTACTCCGGTGATTTTCCAGTGCAAAAGCAAAGTGTACTGGAAAAATTCTGTCATTGTGGCCAATTTTGGTCATAGTGACAAAATTAACTCACTGTGGCAAATTTAGCTCACTCTGGCCAAATTAGCTCATTATGGAAAAAAGAGCTCATTGTGGCAAAATTTTCTCACAATGGGAAAGTCTGATCACCAGTGCAAAGTTTGGTCACTGCAGAAAAGTCTGGGAAGTGTGGTAAAGTTTAGTCACTGTAGAAAAGTCTGATTGCCAGTGCAAAGTTTGGTCACTTTAGGAAAGTCTGATCACCAGTGCAAAGTTTGGTCACTGCAGAAAAGTTGGGCTATTGTGGCAAAATTTGGTTAGTATTTATTATGCTTGTTAGATCAATAGTTTATTGTAGATCCTATGCATTTAGGGTATTGTTGGAAAGGCCTGGAGGAGGAGAATCAGATAGAAGGGGGAGAATCTTAGTCTGCTACATGTTTTGGTCTTTTAGTATTGATATTGAGATTATTTTTGGATTATTAAAATTTTTTACATATAACAACAAATTTAAATAAATTATAATACCCTTATAACATTTATATTTTATAACACTTTTGAAATACAACACAAAAATTATATTTTCATCACATATAAGGTATCATTGGAAAGGTCTCCATCTCAGGGACTTGTTTTTATTGTTAACTCATTAAAATAAAATCTTTATTAAAATATATAAGTCTATCTTTTCAGATCTTTCACTGGTACACCTTAACTTTTGTCATCAGTATTTCTTTTCCAACAGCTGCTACTTCTAAATCTTCTCAATAAGCGTTCATAAAATAAGAGTTTAATCTATATTTTAAATCAATTCAAGTAGACTAGTAAGCTTAGTTATTTGAGAAACCCTTATTTTACTTAGAAGGGCAGGGTTTTCTACAGTTTATCCAACTCTATTGGAGTCTGCTTACAGCAAGGCGACTGTAAGAGTCTACCTACAAAGTCTCTGTACTTGACCTCAGTCTGACAATTTGGGACCTTTTCTCAATAATTCTGTTGGTTACCTTCAAGTAAGTAAAAAATTCAAAAAGAGGCTTCAAGTAAATAAAATACCTATAGAAATATTTGGATAATTACAACAGGTTGGGGTTACTTATATAGTGATTTCAGAAAAAGAAGCCCTTTTATGTAATAAAATTGTGATATTGAATCAACAATTTTACCACTAATTTAACATAAAAATTGTTATTAGTGGGAGTCTGTCAATAGACCAATTAATTTTGTGATCTTTGCAGATAATAAACCAGTTAATAAAAACTGATTAATTATTTTCTTTTAACAGCACTCTTAATCCCTTTTTATTGGGCTGTAAAAATCATTTAATTTTTATAAAGAATCTTACTGACAAATTTTCCTTTTTAAATATAAAAACATGGATACATATTTTAGACCAGTTAAATCAAGTGACCATATAAAAGCATATCTGACTTTTGGAACTAATAAATTCACTTAATACCTACAAGTAAGCAATAAAATTGTCTTCAGTGGTATTGATTAATACTGATAAAACTCCTTTTGAAGTTTTTAATATCTCAAATTTCAATTTTTGATTTAAATTCCATGTAAAAATGTGTGACAAAAACAATGATAATGTGAGTAATAAGGCAAAACCTTATAGCTTAAGACCTAGAGATGAAAGACCTGTTACAGGATGTTCAAATGGAGGTCCAGGATTCTCCCACCAACAGCAACACTCCAAAGATGTCTCTGGAGGAAAGGGAAAGACTTTTACAACAAGTATCAATAAAAAAAACAAAAAATACTTTACAAGAACAAATTCACTCCCTATCCACTCTACTAAACACCCTAACAATAAGAGTCAACAACATAGTAGACTAGATAAACAATCTGGAGAAGAGAGCTGCTCAGGGTTTTGTAGAAGTCAATCAAGCTCTAGTGGAAATAAAGGCTCAATAAAAAATAGTTGCACACAACAATTCCACATCCACACCTCCAGCTAAAGAGGAGGGCCAAAAGATTACTGTAAGCAAATGGAAGTGGGACAGGTATTCCCAGAACTACAACAACCCTCAAAAACAGAGCTCCAGCAGTCATCCTTACAGGGGAATGCCAAGGAGAAGCAGGGGAAATTGAATAAGACCTTGGTAAGTCATCCATCTTCTGAAGATCAATGATATAATACTAACAATGAATTACTTATAGGCAATGATATTGATAGAGAATTACTGGATATAATTGATAAAGATTTGAAGAATTATTAATTTGAAAATAACATGTTAAACTTGTCTTTACATGATGACAATGCACATAGTTTTATTGATCACCAGGATAATACTAGTCCCATCAAAATGGAACCAAATAAAGTAAATCTTGAGCCTTATGATGAGTCTTCTGAATTGGAAACAGAAAAAATTGAATACTTTCTAAAAGAAAATACAATGGAATCAAAAATCATTAGAAAATTATTATTAAGAATTGAAAAATTGGAAGAATTCTCTAGAGAGTCAAACAATAATACAGAAAGTGTATTATTAAACCTGACACAATAATTGAGCACCACATCCAATAGGTTAAAAATTATTGAAAAATCAAATAATGAATCAACCAATGAAAACAAAAGATTAAACTCTGAGATTAAGAATTTACATAATAAATTAGAACATTCTAAGAATATTATGGCTACCATAGAAGGACGTGTAAAATTATCTTTTTCAAATGTGAAGGATACCTTAACACATGTACTTGTAATAAAGGATAGGTTAAAAAGAGTAGAAAATGAAATAGCTAACATTTTGAAAAATACTAATAAAGTAAAAGATAATACCTCCTATGTGGAACGAGTACCAGTTTTTATGAAACACTCAGATGATAAACCAATGACTGAACATGAAAATAGTGTTATGGGCTCTAAGAATATAAAATCAGTAAAGGTTGAAATAAATTATCATCTTTCTAAAGTAAGTGAATTACTTAATATCCATCAGGTTAGGGAAGCAAAAACTAGCCAAAAGAACTGGCCTAATTTAGATCAGTACCCTTCTTTTGATGGGGATTCAAATTCTGATTGGCAACAATTCATTCAGAGAATTGATAACTTAAAATTTTCATACACATTACCTGATAAAGAAATTACATCAAAATTGATATCTTTATTTACAGATGTGGCCTTATTATGGTTTGAATATTTATTGAGTGAGAGAATTAACTACTCCAGGAATGAATGGAAGGCACTAATTGAAAGGCAATTTGGTGGCCATAAATTTAGAATCACTCAACAAAGATTGTATGAGAAAGCCAGATATAATTCAAATGCTGGAGGTAAACCCATGGTATTTTTAATGAATTTAACAAAAATCATGAAAGCCATGGATCCAAAAATAGATTATGATGAGTGGAAAGAAAAAATAATATATAAATTGCCTATATCAGTCAGAGACATTATTGTAGCTAGAACTGAAACCATCAGAGATACTTCTGGGTTTATTAATCTATGCAATGAAATATTATTGAACCACAAATCTGAAGCCAGGTATAATAATTACAAGCAAAGAGTTGAGGTAGTAAAAAATACTACAAATAAGTTACCAGTGGAGAAAAAAAAACCTTCAGCTCCCCTTGTCCCTAGAAGACAAGAAAGTAACACTTGCTACAAATGTAATGAACCTTGGGCTAGAGGTCATACTTGTAAGAAAAGAATAAATTTTATTTAAAACTCACAAGATTCAGAACAAAGTAATCATGAAGATGAAAAGGAGGAATCTAATGAGGATTGTAAAAGTAACATTTCTTACAGTGATGATGAAAATGAGATATATGTATCAGAACAGGATATTATGTTCCTGAATGATGCAATACCTCATACAGATACATCTTTAAATTTCATTGAAGAAGCTGAAATTATTAAAGATTTATCTCATGATACTTACAAAATAACAACTATTAGATCTCCTATTATTATATGTAGAAAAGAAATGAATGCCATTCTTGACACTGGGGCTGCAGGAAGTTTAGTTTCTATTAACACTTTAATGAAACTAGATAGTAAGTATAAATAAAAAACTAGAACCTGTACAGAAAAAGAACTGGAGGGTTTTTGGTTCAGTATTGAATCCAATTGGAAAATACAAAACTGCTGTATTCTTTAAATATAATAATGGATATGTAAGAGCAGTTTGTGAATTTGTAGTAATGGATAATAATAATTGTAGTGATTGGTTTTTTATTGGCAATAACTTATTGACCAAATTTGGCATTAAAATAGATCCTGAAAATAATTGTTTCACTATAGGTGTAAATGGAAAAGAAAATTCAAGATTTACACTGAAAAACCAGTTTATTCCATTGCTTCTAAAGAAGAACAACTGCAAGGTGAAAGAACCACCTTTGAAGTGGTTGAATTGGAAAATGAAATCCAAATAGCCTCTTTCAGTCCTCAACTCTCAAAAATTGAAGAAAACATTATTTTGAGATTGATAATATCTTATCCTATTGCATTTGCTCATGGTTCAAATGAACTAGGATTGGCAAAGACTATGAGATGAAAATCTCTTTAAGTTGTGATTTGGATAATATCCCTAGCAACTTGAAAAAGAAACCTTACCCAGATTCTCCTGAAAAATGAAAGACATTGAAGACAACATTAAAATGTTGTTAGAAATGGGTATTGTTGAAAAAGTGGACACAACACCTAAGTATTGTGTTATTTCACAAGTTTTAATCTCTTATGAAAAGGATAAGGCAAGATTATGCAGTGATTACAGAGCTCTGAATACATTCACTGTGGATGATATTTACCCTCTACCAAGGATAGCTTCTATCCATGCTACCTTACAAGGAGAAAAATATATTTCCTGTCTGGATAGAAACAAAGGTTACCACCAGATTCCTGTGGAAAATAATTCTCAAAATTTCTTACTCAATACCACACACATGGGGATATATAAATATGTGAGAATGCCTTTTGGCCCAAAAAATGTGCCTTCAGTTTTCCAAAAATTTATGGATAGTATTTTTAATCAGGAAATGATTGAAGGATGGCTTTAAGTTTATATTGATGACATCATAGTGTTCTCAAAAACATATGATGAACATTTAAATTACCTGAAAAGAGTATTTCAAAATATAGATGAAATTAATATGACAATTGCATTGAAAAAATGTAAGTTTGGGTTTCAATCCTTGAGAGTACTTGGACATGTTGAATCTGGATTACAAATTTGTGTTGACAAGAACAAAGTGGCAGCAATAAAAAAGATTAGTATACCTAAGAATGTAAAATATGTTCAAAGTTTTTTGGGTATGTGTGGATATTATAGGCAGTATATAAAAAACTACCATTTAATTGCAGCCCCTTTAACAACATTAATCAGGAAAAATGAAGCTTTCATTTGGAATAATGAAAGACAACACGCCTTTGATAAATTGAAGGAGTGTTTAATGTCAGTTCCAATATTGGGACTGCCAGATTTTAACCTACCTTTTATCTTGTACACTGATGCAAGCTTCATAGGGTTAGGTGCTTCCTTACAGCAAAAACAGATAATAAATGGGAAATTATCTGAAGTATTTATCAGTTATATTTCCAGAACCTTAAGAAAGACAGAATTAAGGTATGGTGCCACCCAACTGGAATGTTTAGCCATTGTGTGTGCATTGTAGAAACTTCATTACTATCTTGAAGACCAGAAGTTTGAATTAATAACAGATTTCAGTGCAGTAAAATCATTAATAAACATGAAAACACCTAATAGGCACATGTTTAGATGGAAACTAGCTGTACAAGATTATAGAGGAAGAATGACAATCACTCATAGAGCAGGAGCATTGCATTCTAATGTGGATTTGTTATCCAGAAGATCTTTGCCAAATGATACTGACAACCCATCATATGTACCTGAAAATGAGGTTATAAATATATTTGGGATTTATATAGTGTATTTAGAGGAAGAATTTATGCAAACTATATTAGAAAATTATTCATCTGATAAAGATTTGTCTAAGTTATATGTTATTTTAAATCATCCAACAAATGCCTCTATGAGTGAATTAATTTAAACCTTACCTCCAAAGTATGAAACTGCCTTGGAAAAAGGTAAAATGTCAATTGAAGATGGGTACATATATTACAGGAGAAAGCTAAGTAATGTAATAGTTATACCACCTATGAAAGAGTTAATGTTAAGTACTTGTCATGATGACATATTAGCTGGTCATTTTGATTTTAACAAAACATTAAATAGAGTTAAAAACACAGCCTGGTGGATAGAAATGAAAGAATATGTACAAAAATACCTTGAAACATGTGACTCCCGTCAAAAATCAAAAAGATTTACTGGAAAGAAAGCTGGGTTATTACAAAAAATAGAGAAGCCAAAAGCTCCATGGGAAATTATAAACATGGATTTAGTCACTGGCTTTCCATTAGCAGGAAAAGAAAGTTTCAATTCTTGCTGGGTAATTGTAGATAGATTAACAAAAATATGTAAATTTATCCCTTTCCATAAAGAGGTATCTGCAAAAGAATTGGCATTACTATTGTGGACTCAAATCATGAATACTGCTGGGCTCCCCAAAGCCATAATCTCTGACAGAGCCCTAAATTTACTTCAGAGTTCTGGAAATCTTTGATGGAATTATCAGGTTGTCAATTGAAATTTTCTACAGAACACCATCCACAAACTGATGGGCTGGCTGAGAGAGTGATACAGACTATGGAAGATATGATCAGAAGATATTGTGCCTTAGGATTAGAATACAAAGACAATGAGAAATTCACACATGACTGGGTAAAATTAATTCATGGCCTTTAAATCGCTTATAATAGCACAAATCATTCTTTAACAGAGAAAAAACCATTTGAACTCTTGCTGGGATATGTACCAAATACCCCAGTGAATCATTTAAATAAATTACCAAGGTTAGATATACACCCTGGCACTAAATCCTTTATTCATATGCAACAAAAGTGTAGAAAGCATGAAGAGGAATGCATCCAAAAAGCATTTGAATATGAAAATAAAAGGTGAAATAAATCTCATATAGAATTTTAATTCAAAAAAGGAGATGAGACACTACACAATGTAAGGGGTGGACTTGCTAGCAAGTCCTCAACCTGAACTCAGACGGAACTCAGACTGAACTCATACTGAACCCATACTGAACTCTATTTGAACCCCCACCTAAACCTGTTCTGCTGAGTGGTGTTCATCCATGATTGTATGGTTCCTTTATCAATAGCTCAATGAGTGTTCAATCTGTGGTGAGTTTGGGTACAAGGTTGCAGACTTGCTAGCAAGTCTGCCCCCATATTGTGTGGTGAAATGAAGTCCTAATTGCAACACTACATTTTAAATTACAAGGTAAATTTAAATTGAAGGATCCCTTTGTAGGACCTTTTTTAGTTAACAAAATGGTTGGTAATAATGCTGTAGATGTCATATATTATGCTCCATATGATAGGAAACATCCAATTTTCCCTATCTCATTATTAAAACATTACCATGCAAATGATCCTGAATTATTTCCAAAAGAAGAAGAAGGCCTAAAATAAAATGTGAAGAATTGTGGAAAAATCAGAGATTGAAAAAATACTCAATAAAAGAATCCTTACTATAGAGAAACATACTGAGTATTTATTAAGATATAAGGGAAAATCAAATGAATTTGATAAATGGATACCTGAAAAAGAAATTTCAAATTGATCCTCCCTTCTTAAAAAATTTAAACAGAAATAAAATTCCGTTCAACAAGCTGAGGGCTTAAAAACTAGTACTCATAATATTTTATTAGGTTTTATTTTTTTAAAGCATTAATCTTTAATGCTACAGAATTTTCTGAATACCTGAAAAATAAAATAAAAAAAATGTATAACTTATCATTTTTTATTGTTTTTTTTGGTTGGGCAAGTGTCAGCCTGCATATCCCCAGGACTGAGTAAAAAGTACTTATAAACTATGTTAAACACATGGAATATACATGGGAAAAATAAATAAAAGTACACAAGTTGTATACATAAGTAAAAATTATGACAAAATACAATATATGCTATTATAACACCTTATATACACAAATATATCCACCTTTTATAAGTCATATGTACTTAATACAAAGTTTGAATATGCTATAGTACCTTATGAGCCTTAAAAGTAAGGCTACATAATTTTTAAGTAGACTTAAAGCTGTTTTATTCATTTTTTTATCTAAAAAACAAGAAATGTGCTTTAAATCACTTAAAAGTTGACTAAATGCACTATAAATTTAATAATATTAAAAATTCGCTTTGACAGATAAATTTATCTTAATTAGGAATATTGATTTGGCTACTCAAATGCATAAAAATAACACTTTTCGAATTTGGTGTTTTTTATGCCAGAAATTGTTTCTCTGTGCTGGCCACATACCACCTGCATTTTTCCTGTGTGAATAGCTTCATTTTTAACAAATTTAGCTTTTTCAAACTATAATTACCCTACATTCTACACCCACTGTGTGGGAAAACACTAAAATAGGCAACAGGCACTTATTTAGTGCCTTAATTTAATTATAGGTGCATTTACCTTATTAGGGGGTGTCAGTTCTGGCAAATCCGCACTTAAATTTGACCAAATCTGCACTTAAATAAGTGTGGATTTCCAAAACACACTAGCCGCAATACTGGTGGATTTCAAAATTAAATAAGTCACTTATTTCACTCAAATCCGCACTTTCTCAACCAAAAGTGCTGATTTCACCATCAAGTCCCATTTCACTGATTTGTCAGCATCATCCCATTCATACGCAGCACTCCGCAGCATAACACTTCATAACTCAAAACATCGTACATCACTTACATCTTCATATCATATCATATAAGAGTTATGCCTTCCTCACTTTCAAATTGTGATAAATTAAATAAAGCAATGACTTTCATGGCTCTTGAACTGCTCTTGGACTCTGATTGCAATTCTGATTCTGATCTAGAAGAAGATTTTGTCTTTTTATCAAAAATGGCCACGAAACGTTACCTTCTTCCCAGAAAGCCTCAAGTACTTCATACCCCCAAGTACACCATCCAAACACTTCTTAAACTATCTACACCCAGTTTTAGACAGCTGTTCAGGACTTCTCAGGATTGTTTCCTTAAATTGCTTGAGCTTATTCAGGATTGTCCCATATTTCACAATAATTCTCAAAAAGAACAACAACATCCTTCAATTCAATTGGACATCACACTATGTCATTTGGGTTCAAATGGTAATGGAGCTGCTTTGAAACGTTTAGAAAATGTCTTTGATTTAGGGTATGGTTCAGTTAACACTTATACCAAACAATGTATCACTGCCATAAACTCCTTGTAATCTCAACTTCTCACCTGGCCAACAAAAGAAGAGCAACTTGAATCATCTCAGGTTATGCAAGCAGAGGGCTTCCCAGGATGTATTGGTTTTGTTGATGGTACTGCTATTCCTTTGAGCCAGAAACCTGCTCAAGGTTGAAACAATTACTTTCACATTCTTGTCAAAAATTTTCACCAAAATATTTACAAGTCAAAAAAAATTCCATATCTGTTTTAAAAAATTTTCAATACTCTCCCCTGCATTTTATTGAAGCAAGGGGTGGATATCACCAAAATTTTTCTAAGTCATCAATTTCACATGTCAGATTTGAAAATTTGGCAATACCCCCCCCTGCATTTTATTGAAGTAAGTGGTGGAAGTCATCTAAATTTAATATAATTAAATAAATTATTAAATAAATATCTAATATATATCAATTTCCCTAGTTTAAAGTAATGACAATCCCTCAAGCCAAAATGCAGATCAAATCTAGAAACAAAAGTTTGGGACTTTCCACAGGTATAGGCTAGAGGAACCCCATGAAACAAATAAATGTTATCATGATTACCATTTATACAACACAAGGTTGTGGGCCCATTACTTTAGTTGAGGAAATTGATACATAAAAAATATTTATTAAAAATTTACGAAAAAATATAAATTTTTTGATGACAACTCTAATCCCCATACTTTTTTGATCTAAATAAAGTTTTTTTAAATCGATTAAATTTACCTTCTTTCATTACCTTATTGATTCTTTGAATCAACTTATGACTGATTTGAAATAAGCAACCAAAATGTGTTAAATCTTGACAGGATTCCAAACCAGGAGGAGCTTTGGTCGTTTGATGATTATCCTTAGAGGAATTCCAAATAGTTTCGATGATACCATTTCCCAAACCAAAATCAATGATGCACCGGTGGTCTGGAAAATATAAACCATGTCATTTGATTTTAGCTGGAGATGGTATTGGTTGGCCAGTAATCGGTTTGATATATGATAATATACCAAAAGTAAGAAAATTGGTGTCCTTGATATCGGTGTGAATTTTATTGTGAAATCCAGAATGAGTGATAATAACATTAGAAAATAAAAGATATTTGTGGCTGATATCTTCCCATTCGGAGTCACACCAATTTGGTATTCCAAATTTGGTTGCAAGTTCATGATTTTTTTCAAATGCTTTATTACAGTGCTTTTTGAGTCGAAGAGCAAGAAAAGAGTTAAAGGAAGGTAGAGTGTCCCATATGCAAAAATCTTCATATTTTTGAGCTTTAGTGATATTCTTGAGCAACGAATATATGCCTATATAATTGAAATGCCTAGATAATAATCATATAAGAGTTTCAGAATCCTTATCCTCTAAATATGCAATATAAAAATGTGAAATAAGACAAGTGAAATTTGGAAAAAAGGCTCAACTTCAAAGGTCAAAATCTCAGCAACCACTGAACCTAATTCAAACCTGTTTGAGGGAAATGAAAGATATGTTTTAGTAGAATCTTCAGTTAAAGTACATGTGATTTAAATAAACCTAACCCTAATTTGTTACATAAAAAAATGAAATAAAAATTTAAATTGGGAAAAAAAGGCTCAACTTTAACGGTCAATATCTCAGCAACCACTGAATCAAATTCAAATCTGTTTGTGGGAAATAAAAGGTAGCCTTCAGGAGAATCTTCAGTAAAAAGAACATTAGATTTGAATAAAACTAACCCAAATTCCAAGTCTGATTTTCAAACTTTTACAAAAACTTGAAAAGTGGTAATGAAGATGAGATCAAAAGGAGTTTTATAAGTTCACTGTTATCCAGATAAGAGTCATACATATATTTAAGTATGAAATTTTCATAAAAGGAATGAGATATCATATAGGCATGAAAAAATAGAGATGAAACTTACCTTGATTGAAAAGTAGGAAAAATAGAGTGAGAAAGATTGATGTTGGAATTGTGGGTAAATTGAATATGGAGTAAGTGAAATGCATAAAGAATGTGCAATGTATGTGTTTCAATGAAATGGAGCCAAAAAAAAGTGAAATAAGGGAAAGGGGGGATAATGACCATGCCAAGGAGGGATGAAGAGTAGGGTGATGGAGCTAAAAAAGAAAGTAAAGAGGGAGAGAAAAAAAAGGTTAATTATACCATTGAAATCCAAAATAACCACTTACAAAAAAAATTTAGATAAAAAAAATAAAATAAACAGAAAAAAAATAATTATAATAGTAATCAAAAAATCAAAAAAAAAGAATAAAGTGACTTACCTGGAGAGATGAGATGACAAAATGAATGAAACCAAATTGTTTGAGGGATGTTGGAGGAGAATAGGAAAAGGATATGAGGGATGAATGAAAAAAAAAATCACTGACAAAATATGCGATTTCAGAAAATATGCAATTTCATGTTGAGCTGGTGAAAGAAAACCAATGAGCTATCCAAAAAAAAAAATTTCACCATAAATTCCAAAAAAAATGAATATTCAACAAACCAAAATACCAACCCAAGTGAATGAAGTACACAAAGAGGACATTTGGAGAGTACAAAATGGTATGGGAAAGAAAGGGATGATGTGGCCAACATGTGGTTTTGAAAAAAAAATCACGAAAAAAGTGCTGATTTGAGGTCAGAACTGACACCCATAGAAAAAAGATTAAGAAGTAGAAGAAATAAGTAAAAAAGAATGTAAACATACCTGGCCAAAATATTGAAAATTTCAGGAAGGGGTGTGTGCCGAGGATTGATGGGTAGGTAGCGAGGAAGGTCAGTGTGTCACATGTGACAGGGATGGGGTAAGAAAGGAAGGGATGTTTTGTGGCCAAAATGTGGTTGTGAAAAAAAACGGGAAAAAAGTGCTGATTTGAGGTCATAACTGACACCCTTTTTTGAAATAAGTGACTTTTTTGCAAAATTTAAGTGCTAATTTGTAAGTGCTGATTTGGTTTGAAATCCGCACTTAAGTTAAGTGCGGATTTGCCAGAACTGACACCCCCTATTATATGCACTAATTTCATTAATAACCTCAAGCTTGATGCCTTTAATTCACTACCACACTTATATTTGCCTAAATTAGTGAATGATTTACCAGTGAAAGCACCTGTCAAGGACTGCATGTAGTTACCCCACATCTCATGCCCTTTTTTGGGGTTTCCAGTGGTTTCTCAGTCAATATTGGTTATTTTTGAATGGGGATTTCAGATAGTTTATTGTCATAATTAGTCCCATCATTTATATTGTTGATCCCCCTTAATATTGTGTAATATTTAGTGTTATTATTTCTCATTTTAGTATTTTATTTTAAGGTATTACACGCATACACTCTCTTTTTTTGCTTATTCTTTATTTTTGATGGATAATCCCCATTACTAAAGGATTTGGCAGGTGATATCATTCTAAATATGTTATTGGTCAATCTTTATGTTGTTGGAAAGTTTTATTAGCTAGAATGAAGCGTCATCATCCATGTATAGGACTGGTAAATCAAGGGAGTCATTGGAGGAAATATTGGGTATAAAAGGAGGGGGTTTTTGGTCTTCTTATCTACATTCTTTATGATTACAATCAAATATATAACTAATACAATTATAATACATATAAATGGTAATTATAAATTATTTTTTAGTATCTAAATCATTACATCTATTTTTCTACCAACTATAAGATTGTAACCTATTTATAATTAGTGAGATTAAAATTACTGAGACCCTTAAATTGAGTAATATTTTAATACTTATTGGATTTTTTCTACAGTATTCATATAGGACCATTAAAATCTTCAAGACAACTGACTCTTCAATCTATTTCAAATCCTTGTACTTGATCTCAGCCTGGCAGTATTATTTACTTCATCTTTATAAGTGTTTTACATATTTCAGATATTTTAAATATTAATAATGGTTAATAAAATATTTTTGATCAATTAAAATAAAACTTTTCTTTCAAATTCTTTCTGGGGAAATTTAATGGAAGATATTAATTCCCAAAATATTTTTCTTGAATGATTTACTATAGTGCCTTATAATTTTACCATATATTAACAATTAAGTAAAATTATTTGAACATTTAAGATCACTTGTATTTCAATTTAAATTGGTGTGTGTCTAGTTTTACATGCAACAAAGTATAAAATTATTTTAAACATTTTGTAGCTTTTCAGACTAGCTTAGCTGTGGAGAGGGCTGATTTCAACATACCATTACAAAATTGTGTTTTCAATGCTTCAACATTGTTTCAAAAAATGTTTACATGTCTTCAATAAATAATCAAGCTAGCTTCATCAGAGGTTCAATGTATTTTCACAATTTATTCCTTATTTTTTCATCACTACCTCAATGTGTGCTCAATTAATAATGAATTTAGTTTCAAGGTTGCAGACTTGTTAGCAAGCCCACCCCCCATATTTTGTGATGATAAATGAAAAGAAACAGATTTTAAAGGAACATGAAGACTATGGATTTCCTGGATGTTTAGGATTGATTGATGGGATGCACTAGAGGTGGAAGAGCTTCCCTGTAGCTTGGGTGTGACTGCTCCAAGGAAAGGAAAAGACATCAAATATGATATTAAAGGTAGTGGATAGCAAAAAATTATGAATTTGGAACTTATATTTTAGAACTCCAGGAGATCTTAACATTATTAATTTACTTCACCAAAGCAACTTTTTTGATGATCTAATGGAGGGTAAAGAAGACAAGGTGCACTTCAAAATAAACAGACATAAGTAAAAAAATGGATATTATCTAGGCAATGGAATATATTTGGCATGGTCCACCCTAGATAAATCAATTCCACACCCTCAAGATGAATTTATCAAATAATATGCCAAAAAAAAAAGAAGCAGCATAGAAAGAACTTGAGAGGGCATTTGGGGTATAAAAAAGTCAATGGGGTATTGTGCAGAAACCTCATTGGTTATGGAATATAGAGACTGTTCAGGATGTGATGACATGCTGTATAATTTTTCACAAAATTATCATTGAGTCTAATTCAGCTATTTACCCTTATCTTTCTAAAACAGAGATATATATTCAAATAATAACTAACCATCATGATCCAACCCTGGTTCATACCCTAAGCACTTATATACAGAGAAATCATTTTTTGTGCAATTCTACTTGTCACTTTCTACTAAGAGAAGACTTGAAGGTACATAATTGGTCCAATAGAGGATCTGAAGAGGCATATAAGAGTTAGGAGATTATTTTTAGCATTTTAAAAATTTAAATAAGATAGATATTTACTAAAATAATATAGATATTAAGATAAAAAATTATAGATATCCAAATAAAAAAAAGGAGAAAACTAAACTTGAAAATATAATATCTTAACATTCAATAAAAATAAGACATGAAGAAAGGTAGGATATAAAAATATGTTATTAAATATTATTTATATTATTTAAAGAAAGAAAAAAATGGGGGCTTATAAATATAAAATTCATTTTTTTTGTGCAATTAAAAGAAATTTGTACAGAATAAAATGTATTTGAATAATGAGAAAATTTTTAAGAACTATTAAATTATTCAAATATTGGTCAGGTATTAAATTTTTTTTTGCAAACTGATGGGTCTAATACTGGAAAAGAAATTTATGAGAACTCTTAAATAATTAAAAGGCAGGTCAGGTAACAATAAGATAATTGCAAACTGATGGGGCTAATAATGAAAAAGAAGTTTTTGAGAGCTCTTAAATAGTTAAATGGTATGTAATGTAAAAATAATTTAATTGAAAAATTATGGAGGAAGCTTCAGGAAAAACCACACCTCTTTTATGCTGTATCTAATCACTGCTATCCAGAAGGGTATCCTAATGATACAGAAAGGTTTCTGAATATCAGGAGTACCAAGTTTCAGGTACCTCATGAAATTTCCCAGAAGTACTGCCTCAGGTAAGTAAACCACAAAAAAACTAGTAACAAAAAAAATTAAGAAAAGAAAAAAAGAAAGAATACAAGTGAGAAAAAAAAGAAGAAAAAATTACCATTAACAAATTAAAAGAAAGAAAAAAAAAGGAAGTGAGAAAACAAAGGGTAAAATAAAGTATTAGTAAAAAATTACAGAAAAAAAATGAGAAGCAAGCAAATAGAGATAGGGGAAAAAATTCTATTAAAAAATTAAAGAAAAGAAAAAAGGTAGAGAACTGAAAAAATAGAAAGAGAAAAAAATTAAAAAATTAAAGAAAAGAAAAAAAAAGAATGTGAAACAAGTAAAGAGAGAGGAAAAAGAATACTATTAATAAATCAATTAAAAAAAAGAAAGAAATTCAAGAAAAGAGAGGCAAAAAAAAGAATATTAACTATTTAAATAAAAGAAAAAAAGGAGAGTCAAAAAAAGAAAGGGGAAATAATTATAATTGGCTATTAAAATTAAAAAGAGAAATAAAAAAATTGTCTCCTATCTTTTTAATTATTTATATGGTGATTTGTTTTTCTCACATTTTTTTTATTCTTTTGTAATTTGTTAATAGTTTTTTTTTCCTCTTGAATTTCTTACTTCTCATTCTTATTTTTCCTTTCTTTATTTAAAAAAATTTTTTTTTTCTCTCTCTTTGCTCACTTCTCATTCTTTTTTTCTTTTCTTTAATTTTGTTAATAGATTAATTTTCTCTCTCTCTATTTGCTTGCTTCTCTTTCTTTTTTTTCTTCTTTAATTTGATAATTAAATTTTTTTCCTCTGTCTTTCTATTTGCTTTCTTGTAATTTTTTTCTTTTCTTTCATTTGTTGATAGTATTTTTATCCTCTTTGTATTCTTGCTTCCTCCTTTTTTTTTCTTTTTTTGAATTTTTTAATAGTATTTTTTTCATCTTTGTTTTCTCATGTGTATTCTCTTTTTTTCTTTTTTTAGGATATCTTTCATTGCTAGTTTTTTGTGGTTTACCTAGATGAGGCATTACTGCTGGGAAATTCTAGGAGGTACCTAAAACTTGGTACTCCTGATCTTTGAAAACCCTTTGGGATAGAAGTGATTAGATAATGCATAACAGAGGGGGAATTTTCCCCAAATTGTCAACCATCAGTTTGAAATTAATTTATTATTTCGTGGCCTACAATTTAATTATTTGAGAGTTCTCAAAAATTTCTTTTGCATTATTGGCCGCATCAGTTTGAAATTATCTTATTACTACTTGGATTAACGTTTAATTATTTAAGAGATCTCAAAAATGTCTTTTCCCAAATCAGACCCACCATTTTGCAATCTACTTATTATTACCTAATAAGCTCACAATTCTTTCTTTATATTAAAATATTTACTTACCCACTCATTTTTAAAATAGATTTAAAATTTTTATCTGATTATAAAAATAATTTTTTGTATATTATTTTTTTTATAATCTTATAATGAAAAATAAATATCAATAAAAAATAATTTCATAAAAATCTTTAACCTTTTTTTAAATAAATTTTTATATTATATTAGACAGCAAATTTTACTGGACTCACCACAGAAAATTTGGGGGGGTATTTCTAGCAATACCCCTCATTTAAAAATGTTGGGAAGTGGTTGGAAAGCTGTTGAAAAGCTTTTGGGTATTCATTGTGAAACCAGATTTAAATCAATTGGACAAAGATTGGGTAATCAGTTAGACCTAGGATCAACCCAACTCAATCACAGGTCTCTTGGAGCTTGGTGATTACTTTAATCTTCAGCTGAGCACAGATTGAGAAAATCTTGAACATATCACTTAACATATCATAATATTCACTTTCCCATCTTGTGGAAAGCAAAATTTGATATTTGGTCTAAAAAATCTACAGATATTTTCTTGCCAAGTTGGTAACAGAAAGTTAAACTGTAGTATCTCAATTGTTACATTAGACCACATAGATATTTGATAAAACATACAATTCAAATAAATTTTAATATTATTGAGATCACCATAAGTGTCTGTCCAAAGACTTACAAAAAGTATGTTAGTATCAAGATATTGTTCTAGGTAGTAGTTTCAATTTGCATTTTGAACTGCCATCTAAAGCATTTTACTATTAGACAGAAACATAAATAAGTGTAATAAGAGTGAAATTATTCTATTTTGTGATTATAATGTAACAATAAAGCACATTTTTATTAAGAAAATTTTTCTTCTTCCACAAACCCAGATTTATTCTATTGGCTCAAGATTTATTTTTAAGCCATATTATTTATTTCAGTTATCATTGATTTACTTCCAATATTTTTTACAAAGATAATAATACATGTGAAAGAATTATGAGCTTAGCGTAGCATATGCTAAAAAGTTATTTTGTTGTTTTATTCAAAACTGATTATTCATTTTTTGCTTCAATTCATCTTTTAACAACCACTATTTTCAGATACTATTCTTACTTAATATGTCAAGTTTCAGATGTGTTGGACAGTTCTCAATAAAGATTGATCAAATTTATATGAATGTAATTTCAAGATTTCAAAACTCACCGACCCCCATGATTTGACAGCGAGGCTATTTGAATGTTCATATTTTTGGACTGTTTGAAGAAAGAAAACCAACCCTTGTTGGTAATCTTTCTCAAGTGAAGAGTCAGAAAATTGGACCACTATTGGGTGAAATTGGGTCTGGATCTCACCATTTAAACCAAAGAAGTGCCTTGAATCCTATGAAGCCATACTATTTTCATGCTTACTTGGTTCCAGTTTTTGGTAACCAGTATCAACTTTGGGGATGCCTCTTTTCTTCAAATACACTAATAAGTCTTGCTAAAGAAGCATTTTCTTCTACTCAATTCGATTTATTTCTGAACCTGAACTACAACTCCACTATCATTTTTAATATCACGCATGTAATTTTTGAAGGCTCTTTCCAAATATCTCAGAGTACTCAAGATTGGAAAGCTGATCAACTTATCCAAGGAATCAAAACAGTTCTCAAAACACATCAACTTCAAGCAATAAAGTTTATGATTGAAAATGAAAGAATGTTAAAGGAAAAGCTGGATATCATGTGGAGGCACCAGGACAACCATTGGCTTAGAGCTGGATTCAATGACTATAAAGATCATTTTCCTAACAATAAATTAACCCCTGAAGGAAACAGGTCAATACTTGCTGATGATACGGGTTTGGGAAAGACGCTTTAAACTCTTTCTCTTATAAGTGCAACTCAAAGTGAAGCAAGAAAATTCCAGGTATCGGAAAATTAAGAAGGTATTAATCATATTTCAGCCACACTGATTATATGCCCACTGGCAACACTATCAAATTGGATCAATGAAATAAGTGTGCACTTTTAATATAATGCGCTTCCTTTCAAGGTTCTTTATGGAAAGGATTGTCAAAATCCTAATGTCAATGAGCTACAGGACACTGCTATTGTTTTAACGACTTATGAAACAGCTAGCCCAACGATGTCAAAAAATCAAAGCCAAAAAAAGATACCGGTGACTCAAAAGCTCTTTTGGTATAGAGTTCTTTTAGATGAAGCTCAGTTAGTTCCCATTTCTATATCTAAAACTTAAAACTTAATTTTCATAAATATTCTTTTAGTTACATTAAAAATCCTTACTTGCAGAGGGCTCAAACAATATTTGACTTGGAATCCCAACACCGACTATGCTTGACTAGAACTCCACATCAGAACAGGCCCACTGACCTTCAAAGTCTCATATTTTCTCTTAGAATCAAAAAGTGGCAAGAAGACTGGTTATGGAAGAATTTCCTTTTTCCAGGTTTGCAAAAAGAAAAGGCTAATTCTATTAAATAAATCAATCACTTAATGAAATTCATAAGCCTATGTAGAACAAAGGATGCAATTTTGTCTCTTCCAAAAAAGATTCAAAGGGGGATATTGGTTCAATTAGCAGATCCATGGAGGTCTAAACTTGATGTGCTTCAAGAATGATTCACTGAGCCATATGGGCCCTCCAGAAGCACTGACCTCCCTTGGGACTCATCTGAGTTTCTTAGAGAGCTGAAGATTCTAAGAAAATTCTGAAACCATCCATTCTATGAAATTCTGGATGAACCTTCAACTTTTGATTTCACCTGGCAGCATTCTGCAAAGATTTGTCATCTTATAGGCCACTTGAAAAACTTTTTGTCTGGTGAAAGGGGTATAAATTTTCCAAAAGCTGTTATATTCTCCAACTTTGCAGACTTTTTTCAGATGTAAGTGATTCTATAATGAATTGTTTTAAAAAATTGTTTTGGCTTATTAAAAACAATTTTCTAATATTTCAAAATAGAATAAAAATGGCTTTAGATGACCAAAATATTAGGGGGTATCAATGTTCAGGGATCCGCAATTAGGGATCAGGAATTCTTTTTTCAAGGGTCAGACATTATTAATTGCGGAAGATTCTTATCCACAATAATGCATTATCCCGCCTCTTATACCCCAATTTCCATTCCTAATTCCTGATCCAAAACTCATCTCATCCATGATGGATTTGCAAGAAAGTCACATGACTCATAATTGCTGATGCCATCCTTAAGTCTTTCCTCACTCTATGCTACTTAATTTTGGTGGCAAACACTTAAGTTATTTTTCTATCTACACACCCCAACTGCACATTTGGCGGTGAATTCCCACTTCCCTCATCACATAACCCTTCCACCAGCAACAGTGAAACACCTCTCTACTAGGAAGATGCTTCACTCAAAAATGAATGCTATTACTTTTCTTTTAGTTCTTTACTATAAATCTGACTCTGATTTGGAAGATGCTTTAGCTTATATGTGTTTTCTTTCCAAATAGTGTTACATCATCACCAGAGGGCCAAATCTTTATCATGATCCCCAATATGATCTGGCCTCCATTCTCAACATTCCTCATTTGAACTTCTCCCAATTCTTTCTTCAAACTTTATCAACTCATCTCCAATCATCCTATCTTTCATAAAAATTCACATAACAAAAAGTGTAATCCTGCCATCCAACATGCTGTTGCACTATGTCGCTTTGGCTCAAATGGAAATAGTGCTTCTGTAAGACGTTTGGATAATATCTTTAACATAGGATATGGTACCGTGATATTATACACCAGGCGCTGTATGATTGCTATCCTTTCTCTCAAGTCTCAAATACTTGCTTGGCCAACTCCAGAACAGCGACTTAAATCCTCTCAAGTAATGCAAGCTGAAGGTTTCCCTGGATGTGTAAGATTTGTTGATGGCACAACTAAACCTTTGAGTCAAAAGCCTGCTCATGATGGCAACCATTATTTTGATTGCAAAAAAATGGTTTCTTCAAAATCTTTTCCAATTTCTCATCCTTCATAAACTAACTTTTTTTCTTCTTTCTAGATACTCTATTGCTCTTCAACTTGTATGTGATGTCAATAAAAATTTATTGCATTTCATAGTGGCTGCCCTGGCTCATGTCATGACTCTTCCATCTTCCAAAGAATGAGGATTTCTCAAAGTCCTGACTCATACTTTGACAAATCTCAGTACTTCTTTGCAGACTCAGCATATGCAAGTGGAATATACATTATACCTGCTTTCCATGGTGCAACCTTAGAAAATGACCCCAAAACCACCTTTAATTATTACCTTTCCCAATCAAGAGTACAAATGAAACATGCTATAGGTATTTTAAAGGGATGATTTTCTAGTCTTTGGGAGCTCAGAATTCAATTTCAAAAAAAATTGGAGATCAAAACTGCAAATCATTGGATCATGACTTGCATTATACTCCACAATATCTTGGATAATTTAAAGGATGAGTGGAATGATCATTATGAGGAAGAGGATCCTGAACCAGCACCAGCCCTCCCCTCCCTTGAATCACAAAATATTCATTCAACCAGCGTACGCTCTGTCATTATGCCTATTTCTCTCCAACTTTTCTCTTCACCACCATTTTAAATTATTTTTTTTTACTCTCCAAATGTCCTCTTTGTGTACTTTATTCACTTGGTTTGGTATTTCGGTTTGTTGCATATTCATTTTTTTTTTGGAATTTATAGTGAATATCTTTTTTTGGATGGCTCATTAATTTTCTTTCACCAGCTCAACATGAAATCACATATTTTGTCAGTGAATTTTATTATTATTCATCACTCATATCCTTTTCAACCTCTCCTCAAACATCACTCAAATATTTTTGTTACTTTTATTTTCTCAACTCATCTCACCAGGTAAGTCTTTTTTTTTCTTTTTTCTTGTTTTTTATTTGCTAATCATGAATTTTTTTATTTTGCTTTTTTTTGTTTTTTTTTTTGTTTTTTTTGTTTTTTTTGTTTTTTTTTGTTTTTTTCTGTTTTTTTTTGTAAGTCCTTTTATTTTATTTTCAAGGCTAGACTAATTTTTTTTCTCTTTTTTCTCTTTTTTCTCTTTTTTCTCTTTTTTCTCTTTTTTAATCTTTTTTTTCTCTCCTTCACCCTTTTTAGCTGCCTCATTCCACCCTCCTTACCTGTCCCAAATCCCCCCTTTCCCCCCTCTTTAGGTACCTCATGACCCCCCTTCCGCTCTCTTTAGGCGCCCCATGACCCCCTCCTTCCCCTCTCTTTAGGTGCCTCAACACTCCTCCCTTCTCGACTCTTTAACCACCTCAAAACCCCCCTTCCACTCCCCTTTAGCCACCTCTACCCCCCCTCCTTCTTAACAAACAATTGCTAACAATTGTTTGTTAAGTAAACAAATCAATAGCAATTCATTTACTTAACAAATGATTGCTAATGATTTTTTGTTAATTAAACAAATAACTACCAGTTTGATTACTTAACAAACAGTTGCTTGCAATCGTTTGTTAAGAAGGAGGAGGGGCTAGAGGAGGCTTAAGGGGAGTGGAAGGGGGGATGGGACCTAAATGGGGGGTGTTTGAAGCGGCTAAAGAGGGGGGTAAAGGGCGGTTTGAAACATCTAAAGATGGGTGAAGGGGGGGTTTTAAGGTAACTAAGGGGGGTATTTTAGGGGTTTTTGCGGCAATTAAGGGTATTTTTGGGGTTTTTGCGGTAATTAAGGAGGGGGTTTCAGGGGGATTTTGAGACAGGCAAGGAGGGGATTTCAGGGTGGTTTTGAGGCAAGGAGGGAGGGATTTAATAGGGTATTTGTGAGGCTAAGGTCAAGTACAAAGACGTGAACTAGCTTGAATGGTCAGTTTTCTAGAAGATTTAAATGGTCCTGTATGAATACTGTAGTACTAATCCACTAAGTTGTAAAATATAATCAAATATAAAGGTCTCAGTAATATAATTCTCACTAATTTTATATATGGCTTACAATCTTTGTAGTTGGTAGAAAAATAGATTTTATAATTCAGATACTATTCAAAAGTCTTATAAAAGTACTAATTGATATGTATTGTAATTTATTTGGTTATATTGGTTAAATTGTAATGATAAAGAATGAAGAAATACAACCCAAAAACCTCCTCCTTTTATACACACTGAGTTCCCCAATGATTCCCTTGATGTACCACCCAATACACAGTTAATGACGCCTCTAAACAACTAATAGACATGCCCATCAACATTCCTAGTAACCCATGACATAATTAGAAGAGTAACAACGGCAAAAATCCTGTAATAATAAGGGAAATCCATCAAAATTAAAGAAAAAGACAAAAAGAGAGTATATGCATATAAAACAATAATATTAAAGACTAAAGGAGACTTTTTTAAGGTTAATAATAGCTTAATAATAAGGGGGATTGACTGTAGAAATAATGGGGCTAATCCTGACATTATACTACGTGAAATTCCCATTCAAAAATAACCAAAATTGACTGAGAAACCACCAAAAAACTTAAAAAAGAGCGTGAGATGTGGGGTAACTACATGCAGTTCTTGGCAGGCTCTTGCACGGGTAAATCCTTGACTAAAATTAGGCGAATTTAAGCGTGGTGATGAAATAAAGTGCCAAGAGTGAGGTTATTAATGAAATTAGTGCATATAAACAAGGTCAATGCATTATTAATTAAGCTAGGACACTAAATAAGGGCCTGTCGCCTATTTTAGTATGTTTCCCCACAGTGGGCGTAGAATGTGGGGTAATTATAGTGTGAAAAAGCTAACTTTGCTAAAAATGAAGCTATTCACAGGGGAAAAAAGCAGGCAGTATGTGGCCAGTACACAGAAGCCATTTCTGGCATAAAAAACACCAAATTTGAAAAGTGTTATTTTTATGCATTTAAATAGCCAAATAAATAGTTCTAAATGAGCCCAATTGATCTGTCAAAGCGCAATTTTGATATTCTCAATTTTATAGCGCATATAGTCAACTTTTAAGTGAAATAAAGCGCATTTCTTGTTTTTTGCATAAAACAATGAATATAACAGCTTTAAGTGTACTTAAAAATTATGTAGCCTTATACTTAAGGTTCTTAAGATTACCCTAACATACTCCAACTTAATATTAAGTACATAAGACCTATAAAAGGTGGATATATGCGTGTATATAAGGTGTTATAATGGCATTTTTTGTGTATTATCATAATTTTACTTATGTATACTATTTGTGTACTCTCATTTATTATTCCCATGTATAGTTCATGTGTTTAACATAACTTATAGTTACTTTTTACTCAGTCCTGGAGATATACAGGCTGACACTCGCCCACCCAAAAAAAACAATAAAAAAAATGATAAGTTATACATTTTATTTTATTAATTTGTAATTTTCAGGTATTCAGAATAAATCTGTAGCATTAAAGATTTCAACTTTAAAGAAATAAAACATAATAAAATATTATGAGTACTGGTTTTTTAACCCCTCAGCTGGTTGAACAGAAATTTATTTCTGTTTAAATTTTTTAAGAAGGGTGGATAAATTAGAAATTTCTTTTTCAGGTATCCATTTATCAAATTCATTTGATTTCCCTTTAAATCTTAGTAAATACTCAGTTCCTTTTTCTTTAGTAAGGATTCTTTTCTTGAGTATTTTTTTAATCTCTGCTTTTTCCACAATTTCTTCAGGTTGCTTTTTAGGCCTTCCCCTTCTTTTTGGAAATAAGTCAGGATCATTTGCATGGTAAGGTTTCAATAATGAGATAGGGAAAACTGGATGTTTCCTATCATATGGAGCATATAATATGACTTCCACTGCATTATTACCAACCATTTTATTTACTACAAAAGGTCCTACAAAGGGATCCTTTAATTTAACATTACCTTGTAAGTTAAAATGTAGTGTTGATATGAGGACTTCATCTCCCTTTTTAAATTCAAATTCTTTATGAGATTTGTCCCACCTTTTCTTTTCATATTCAAATGATTTTTGGATGCATTCTTCTGCATGCTTTCTACACATTTGTTGCATATGAATAAAGGATTTAGTGCCAGGGTGTATATCCAACCTTGGTAGTTTATTTAAATGATTTACTGGGGTATTTGGTACATATCCCAGCCAGAGTTCAAATGGTTTCTTCTCTGTTACAGAATGAGTTGTGCTGTTATAAGCAAATTCAAGGCCAGGAATTAATGTTACCCAGTCATGTGTGAATTTCTCATTGTCTTTGTATTCTAATCCAAAGGCACAATATCTTCTGATCATGTCTTCTAGAGTTTGTATCATTCTCTCAGCCAGCCCATCAGTTTGTGGATGGTGTGCTGTAGACAATTTTAATTGACAACCTGATACTTCCATCAAAGATGTCCAGAACTCTGAAGTAAATTTAGGATCTCTGTCAGAGATTATGGCTTTGGGGAACCCAGCAGTATTCATCATCTGAGTCCACCATAGTAACGCCAAGTCTTTAGCAGATACCTCTTTATGGGTAGGGATAAACTTACACATTTTTGTTAATCTATCCACTATTACCCAGCAAGAATTGAAACTTTCTTTTCCTGCTAATGGCAAGCCAGTTACAAAATCCATGTTTATAATTTCCCATGGAGCTTTTGGCTGCTCTACTTGTTGTAACAACCCAGCTCTCTTCCCAGTTAATCTCTTAGATTTCTGACAAGAGTCACATGTTTCAATGTATTTATGTACATCCTCTTTCATGTTTATCCACCAGGCTGTATTTTTAACTCTGGTTAATGTTTTGTTAAAATCAAAATGACCAGCTAAGATGTCATCATGACAAGTACTCAACATTAACTCTTTCATAGAAGGTGGTATTACTATTACATTGCTTAACTTTTTCCTGTAATATATATATCCATCTTCAATTGATAGTTTACCTTTTTCCAACACATTTTTATACTTTGGAGGCAAGGTTTTAATTAATGCACTCATGGAGGCATTTGTTGGATCATTAAGAATGGTAGATAGTTTAGACAAATCTTTATCAGATGAATAATTTTCCAATATAGTTTGCATAAACTCTTCTTCTAAATCCACTATATAAATCCCAAATATATGTATAACCTCATTTTCAGGTACATAAGCTGGGTTGTCAGCATCATTTGGCAAAGGACTTCTGGATAATAAATCCACATTTGAATGCAATGTTCCTGCTCTGTGAGTGATTGTCATTCTTCCTCTGTACTCTTGTACAGCTAGTTGCCATCTAAACATGTGCCTATTAGGTGTTTTCATGTTTAGTAATGATTTTACTGCACTGCAATCTGTTATAAGTTCAAACTTCTGGTCTTCCAGTTAGTAATGAAGTTTCTCCAAAGCCCACACCACGGCTAAACATTCTAGCTGTGTGGCACCATACCTTAATTCTGTTTTTCTTAAGGTTCTGGATATATAACAGATAACTACTTCAGATAATTTTCCATTTATTATCTGTTTTTGCTGTAAAGCAGCACCCAAACCTATGAAACTTGCATCAGTGTACAAGATAAAAGGTAGGGTGAAATCTGGCAGTCCCAATATTGGAGCTTTCATTAAACATTCCTTTAATTTATTAAAGGCGTGTTGTCTTTCATTATTCCAAATGAAAGCTTCATTCTTCCTGATTAATGTTGTTAAAGGGGCTGCAATGGATTGGTAATTTTTAATATATTGTCTATAATATCCACACATACCCAAAAAACTTTGAACCTCTTTTACATTTTTAGGTATCCCAATGTTTTTAATTGCTGCCACTTTATTCTGGTCAACACAAATTTGTAATCCAGATACAACATGTCCAAGTACTTTCAAGGATTGAAATCCAAACTTACATTTCTTTAATGCAATAGTCATATTGATTTCATCCATTTTTTGAAAGACTCTTTTCAGGTGATTTAAATGTTCATCATATGTTTTTGAAAACACTATGATGTCATCAATATAGACCAATAGCCATCCTTCAACCATTTCCTGATGAAAAACACTATCCATCAATTTTTGGAAGACTGAAGGGGCATTCTTTGGGCCAAATGGCATTCTCACATACTTATATATACCCATATGTGTGGTTATTAATAAGTAATTTTGAGAATTTCTTTCCACAGGAATCTGGTGGTAACCCTTGTTCCCATCCAGACAGGAAATATATTTTGCTCCTTGTAAGGTAGCATGGATAGAAGCTATCCTTGGTAGAGGGTAAATATCATCTACTGTATATGTATTCAGAGCTCTATAATCACCGCATAATCTTGCCTTATCTTTTTCATAAGAGATTAATACTGGTGAAATGACACAATACTTAGGTGTTGTGTCCACTTTTTCAACAATACCCATTTCCAACAACAATTTTATATTGTCTTCAATATCTTTCCTTTTTGCAGGAGATGCTGGGTAAGGTTTCTTTTTTAAGCTGCCAGGAATATTATCCAGATCACAGCTTAGAGAGATTTTCATCTCATGGTCCTTGACCAATCCTAGTTCATTTGATCCATGAGCAAATGCCATAGGATATGATTTAATCAATCTCAAAATGTCTTCTTGTTCAATTTTTGAGAGTTGAGGACTGAAAGAGGCCTTTTGGATTTCATTTTCCAATTCACCCACTTCATTGTTGGCTCTTCCACCTTTCAGTTGTTCTTCTCTAGGAGAAATGGCATATACTGAATTTTCAGAACATAGTTTGAATTTCCTTTTACCATTCACCCCTATGGTGAAACAACTGTTTGCAGGATCTAGTTTAATGCCAAATTTTGTCAATAAATCATTGCCAATAATAAACCAATCACTACAATTATTATTATCCATTACTACAAATTCACAAACTGCTCTAACATATCCATTATTATATTTAAAGAATACAGCAGTTTTGTATTTGCCAATTGGATTTAATACTGAACCAAAACCCCTCCAGTTCTTTGTCTGAACAGGTTCTAGTTTTTCCTGGTACTTACTATCAAGTTTCATTAATGCATTAAGTGAAACTACACTACCTGCAGCCCCAGTGTCAAGAATGGCATTCATTTCTTTTCCACATATGATAATAGGTGCTCTGATAGGTGTTATTTTGTAAGTGTCATGAGATACATCTTTAATTATTTCAGCTTCCTCTATGGAAGTTAAAGATGTGTCTGTAGGAGGTATAGCATCATTCAGGAACATTATATCCTGTTCTAATACAAATATCTCATTTTCATCATCACTGTAAGATATGTTACTCTTGCAATCCTCACTGGATTCCACATTCTCATCTTCATGATTACTAGGTTCAGAATTCTGTGAGGTTTCAATAACATTTATTCTTTTCTTACACGTGTGACCTTTAACCCAAGGTTCATTACATTTTTAACAAGTGTTATTTTCTTGTCTCTTAGGGACAAGGGGAGCTGAAGGTTTTTTCTTTTCCACTGGTAACTTACTTGTAGTAGGTTTTACCACGTCAACACTTTGTCTGTAATTACTATACTTGGTTTCATACTTGTGGTTTAATGATATCTCATTGCATATATTAATGAATCCAGAGGTGTCTCTGACAGTCTCAGTTCTAGCTACAATAATGTCTCTAACTGATATAGGCAACTTGTATATTATTTTTTCTTTCCACTCTTCATAATCCATTTTTGGATCCATAGCTTTCATGATTTTTATTAAATTCATTAAGAAGACCATGGGTTTATCTCCAGCATTTGGATTATATCTGGCCCTTTCATATAGTCTTTGTTGAGTGATTCTAAATTTTGGGCCACCAAATTGCCTTTCAATTAGTGCCTTCCATTCATTCCAGGAGTGATTAATTCCCTCACTCAATACAGATTCAAACCATAATAAGGCCACATCTGTAAATAAAGATATTAACTTTGAAGTAATTTCTTCATCAGGTAATTTATATGAAAATTTTAAGTTATCAATTCTTTGTATGAATTGTTGCCAATCAGATTTTGAATCCCCGTCAAAAGAAGGGTACTGATCTAACTTAGGCCAGTTCTTTTGGCTAGTTTTTGCTTCCCTAACCTGCGGAATATTGAGTAATTCACTTACTTTAGAAAGATGATCATTTATTTCATCTTTTACTGATTTTATATTCTCAGAGCCCATAACACTATGTTCATGTTCAATCATTGGTTTATCATCAGAGTGTTTCATAAAAACTGGTACTCTTTCTACATAAGAGGTATTATCCTTTATTGTTTCAGTATTTTTCAAAATGTTGGCTACCTCAATTTCTACTCTTTGTAACCTATCTTTTATTACAGGTACATGAGTTAAAGTATCATTTACATTTGAAAAAGACAATTTTACACGTCCCTCTATGGTGGCCATAATATTCTGAGAATATTCTAATTTAATTTCTAAATTTTTAATCTCAGAATTTAATCTTTTGTTTTCATTGATCAATTCATTATTTGAATTCTCAATAATTTTTAACTTATTGGCTGTTGTACTCAATGATTGTGTGATGTTTAATAATACACTTTCTGTATTATTGTTGGATTCTCTAGAGAATTCTTCCAATTTTTCAATTCTCAATAATAATTTACTAATTATTTTTGATTCCATTGGATTTTCTTTCAGAAAATATTCAATTTTGTCTGTTTCCAATTCAGAAGATTCATCATCAGGGTCAATTTTTTCTTCATTTGATTCCATTTTTATATTAATAGTATTTTCCTGGTGATCAATAAAACTATGTACATTGTCCTCATGTAATGACAAGTCTAACATGTTATTTTCAAATGAATAATTTTTTAAATCCTTATCAATTATATCCAATAACTCTCTATCAATTTCATTACCTATAAGTAATTCATTGTTAGGATTATATAATTGATCTTGAGAAGATGGATGACTTACCACAGTCTTATTCCATTTCCCCTGCCTCTCCTTGGCTTTCCCCTGTAAGGGTGACTGCTGGATCCCTGTTGAGGAGGACTGTTGTAGTTTTGGGCATACCAATCCCACTTCCATTTGCTTACAGTTATCTTTTGGTCCTCTTCTGGGACTGGAGGTGTTGCTGTGGTATTTGGTGCCACTGGTTGTTGATGAGACCTTATATCCACTAGAGCCTGGTTGACTTCTATAAAGCCCTGTGCCGCCCTTTTCTCCAGATTGTTGATCTGGTCTAACATATTGTTTACTCTTATTGTTAGTGTATTCAGTAGGGTTGAGAGGGAGTGAATTTGCTCTTGTAAGGTGTTTTTGGACTTCTTTATTGACATTTGTTTTAAGAGCTTTTCCTTTTCCTCCATGGACATTGGTGGGGTGTTGTTTATTGTTACTGGTGATTCTTGACCCTCCATTTGGATGTCCTGTAACAGGTCTTTCAGCTCTAGTTCTTAAGTTATAAGGTTTTGCCTTATTACTTACAATGTCATTGTTGTCACACATTTTTACGTGGAATTCTAAAGAATTGAAAGTTTGAGATATGAAAAACTTCAAAAAGGAGTTTAATCAGTATTTATTAATACCACTGAAGACAATTTAATTGCTTACTTTTTGGTATGAAGTGAATCTTTAAGTGCCAAAAGTCAAATATGCTTTTTATGTGGTCACTTAATTTAACTGGTCTACAATATGTAGCCGTGTTTTTATATTAAAAAAGAAAAACAACTGTCAGCAAGATTCTTTTTTAAATATAAATGAATTTTACAAACCAATAAAAAGGGATTAAGAGTCCTGTAAAAAGAAAACAATTAATCAGTTTAATTGGTTATCATCTGCAAAGATCACAAATTTAATTGGTCTATTGACAGACTCCCACTAAGAACAATTTTATGTTAAATTAGTGGTAAAATTTTTATCTGCAAAGATCACAAATTTAATTGGTCTATTGACAGACCCACTAATAACAATTATATGTTAAATTAGTGGTAAAATTGTTGATTCAATATCACAATTTTATTATATAACAGGGCTTCTTTTTCTGAAATCACTATATAAGTGACCCCAACCTGTTGTAATTATCCAAATATTTCTATAGGGATATTATTTACGTGCACCTTCTTTTGAAAATTTCACTTACAGGATTATAACAGAATTCTTGAGGAAAGGTCCCCAATTGTCAGGCTAAGGTCAAGTACAAAGACGTGAACTAGCTTGAATGGTCATTTGTCTAGAAGATTTAAATGGTCCTGTATGAATACTGTAGTACTAATCCACTAAGTTCTAAAATATAATCAAATATAAAGGTCTCAGTAATATAATTCTTACTAATTTTATATATGGCTTACAATCTTTTTAGTTGGTAGAAAAATAGATTTTATAATTCAGATACTATTCAAAAGTCTTATAAAAGTACTAATTGATATGTATTGTAATTTATTTGGTTATATTGGTTAAATTGTAATGATAAAGAATGAAGAAATACAACCCAAAAACCTCCTCCTTTTATACACACTGAGTTCCCCAATGATTCCCTTGATGTACCACCCAATACACAGTTAATGACGCCTCTAAACAACTAATAGACATGCCCATCAACATTCCTAGTAACCCATGACATAATTAGAAGAGTAACAACGGCAAAAATCCTGTAATAATAAGGGAAATCCATCAAAATTAAAGAAAAAGACAAAAAGAGAGTATATGCGTATAAAACAATAATATTAAAGACTAAAGGAGACTTTTTTAAGGTTAATAATAGCTTAATAATAAGGGGGATTGACTGTAGAAATAATGGGGCTAATCCTGACATTATACTACGTGAAATTCCCATTCAAAAATAACCAAAATTGACTGAGAAACCACCCAAAAACTTAAAAAAGAGCGTGAGATGTGGGGTAACTACATGCAGTTCTTGGCAGGCTCTTGCACGGGTAAATCCTTGACTAAAATTAGGCGAATTTAAGCGTGGTGATGAAATAAAGTGCCAAGAGTGAGGTTATTAATGAAATTAGTGCATATAAACAAGGTCAATGCATTATTAATTAAGCTAGGACACTAAATAAGCGCCTGTCGCCTATTTTAGTATGTTTCCCCACAGTGGGCGTAGAATGTGGGGTAATTATAGTGTGAAAAAGCTAACTTTGCTAAAAATGAAGCTATTCACAGGGGAAAAAAGCAGGCAGTATGTGGCCAGTACACAGAAGCCATTTCTGGCATAAAAAACACCAAATTTGAAAAGTGTTATTTTTATGCATTTAAATAGCCAAATCAATAGTTCTAAATGAGCCCAATTGATCTGTCAAAGCGCAATTTTGATATTCTCAATTTTATAGCGCATATAGTCAACTTTTAAGTGAAATAAAGCGCATTTCTTGTTTTTTGCATAAAACAATGAATATAACAGCTTTAAGTGTACTTAAAAATTATGTAGCCTTATACTTAAGGTTCTTAAGATTACCCTAACATACTCCAACTTAATATTAAGTACATAAGACCTATATAAGGTGGATATATGCGTGTATATAAGGTGTTATAATGGCATTTTTTGTGTATTATCATAATTTTACTTATGTATACTATTTGTGTACTCTCATTTATTATTCCCATGTATAGTTCATGTGTTTAACATAACTTATAGTTACTTTTTACTCAGTCCTGGAGATATACAGGCTGACAGTATTTCAGGGAAATAAAGGGAGGGGGAAAGGGGACTTTTATGGGAGTTAAAGAGGGGTTACCTATTTTTTAAAAAACATACTAAAATGTAATTTTTTTTTGGCAGAATTTTAGAAAAAAAAATCTTTTACTTTCTGTTAAGGTCTTTCCCTGTAAATTACAAAACAAAAAAGGTTTAGATTTTAATTTTTAATTTTTCTTCCAAATAATTTTACTGAATTTAATTTTTTTTAAAATTTATTTGTTTTGATTTATCTTTTACTGATTTTTTTTAAAAAATTATTTTGACAGGATATTCTGTGAAGGTTTTTTATAACCAAACTTCAGGTTTTCTTTTGTATTTTTTTTGAAATAATTTTTACTGAAAATTATTATATTTTTTTTTGTTTTAAAATTTAAAAAAAAAATTTTTTTAAAAAGGATTTTGCTTTAAATTTTATTTTAAAAGATATTATTACGTGATTTTTTTTTAAAAAAATATGTGTTGAATTTTTTTTTGACATTTAAATTTTTTTAAGATCAAAAAAGTGTCTTCTTCTTCAGATTCACCCCTTACTTCTCTATCATCTTCATCTTTATCCTGTTTATCATCTTCATCTTTATCATCTCTATCATCTACTTCAAAATCAACTTCAATACAATCATCTTCTAAATCATCAAAAAAAATTAATGATAATCAGTCTCATCAGAATAAAAGATATCTGAAAAATAAAATTCTTCTTCTAAATCATCAAAAATAATCAAAGATAATCAGTCTCATCAGAAGAAAAGATATCTGAAAAAAAAATTCATCATCTAAATCATCAAAAAAATTAAAGATAATCAGTCTCATCAGAAGGAAAGATATCTGAAAAAACAAATTCTCTGTGAAAGTTTTTTTTGTCATATCCCAAACATTTTTTTTCATAAAACTAAAGTAGATAAAAAAAATAAATATCCATAAAAATTACCAGAAGATATCAAATATCTAACCAAATTTGGAGATGATTGATTTGTTTCAGTTATCAGTAATACTTATAAGGCTCAGTTCATTTTGGAAGTTCATTCATTTGAATGGTGTAAAAGATGAATCTTCTAATCAACTATCCGATTTTATCATAACTCTTTATCAAATGACTTTGGTTCTGTTACCTTTAAGGAATACAAATTTGTTGGGTGGTATCATGATTGGATTTGGTTGGAGACCTGGTTTTGTTAAAGGATATTCTCTTTGTATGTCTAATAATTTTTTTCCATTCTTAATATCATTTCACTTATTTCATTTATATAGGCATATATTCATTGCTCAAGAATATCACTAAAGCTCAAAAAGATGAGGATTTTTGCTTATGGGACACTCTACCTTCCTTTAATTCTTTTCTTGCTCTTTGACTCAAAAAGCTCTGTAATAAAGCATTTGAAAAAAAACATTAACTTGCAACCAAAGTAGGAATACCGAATTGGTGTGACTCCGAATGGGAAGAAATCACCCATGAATATCTTTTATTTTCTAATGTTATTATCACTCCTTCTAGATTTCACAATAGGATTCATATCGATAGGAATGACACCAATTTTCTAACTTTTGGTATATTTTCATATATCAATCTGATAACTGGCCAACCAATACCATCTCCAGCTAAAATTAAAGGATATGGTTTATATTTTCCAGACCACCGGTGCATCATTGATTTTGGTTTGGGAAATGGTATCATCGAAACTATTTGGAATTCTTCTAAGGAGAATCATCAAACGACCAAAGCTCCTCCTGGTTTGGAATCCTGTCAAGATTTCACACATTTTGGTATCTCATTTCAAATCAGTCATAAGTTGATTCAAAGAATCAACAAGGTAAAGAAAGAAGGTAAATTTAATCAATTTAAAAAAACTTTATCTAGATCCAAAAAGTATGGGGATTAGAGTTGTCATCAAAAATTTTATAGTTTTTATAAATTTTTAATAAATATTTTTTATATATCAATTTGCTCAAGTAAAGTGATGAGCCAACGACCTTTGGTTGTATAACAGGTAATCATGATAACATTTATTTGTTTCATGGGGTTCCTCTAGCCTATACCTGTGGAAAGTCCCAAACTTTTGTTTCTAGATTTGATCTGCATTTTGGCTTGAGGGATTGTCATTACTTTAAACTAGGGAAATTGATATATATTAGATATTTATTTAATAATTTATTTAATTATATTAAATTTAGATGACTTCCACCACTTACTTCAATAAAATGCAGGGGGGGTATTGCCTTATTTTCAAATCTGACATGTGAAATTGATGACTTAGAAAAATTTTGGTGATACCCACTGTAAGAACGGTTAACTGTTGGGTGTTATTATATTTTTCCATTTTTGTTCACTTAAATATAGATGTTACTTTCCACGTGTAAGTGTATACATGTGTTTTTCTATGATGTTCTTAGTTATGTTGTTTAATCATATCTACCCATATTGAGTGATACACTAGTTTATATACTGGGCTATCTTTATTCTTTTTGCCCGTCTTTTCTATTTCGCTCAGTATTATTTATTTATCTTTATCATTTAGGTAACAGCGGCAAAGACCAGTTATAAGGGCAGATCAGTTATATTTACGACTGCTTCTATTTTATTTTTATAAGGTTAGACTATGTATTTAGCTGTTACATGTTTCGGTCTTTTCTATTTCGCTCAATATTATTTATTTATCTTTATCATTTAGGTAACAGCGGCAAAGACCAGTTATAAGGGCAGATCAGTTATATTTACGACTGCTTCTATTTTATTTTTATAAGGTAACAGCGGCAAAGACCAGTTATAAGGGCAGATAAGTTATATCTATGACTGCTTCTATTTTATTTTTATAAGGTTCTTTCAGGTTATGGGCCCAGTGTCCAAGTGGATGTCATCAAACAATTCATTTACTTTTCCTTCACCAGAACCTTCGAACCTTTCAGACGCTTCTTCATCTAGTTTTGATACTGCCCGACCCAATTCACCTTTAATAATGGATTCCAATCTCAAAACTTCAGGTGATACTCTCCAAAACATCCCAGTCCTCAGTGTGAACAATTTTCACAAGTGGAGAATTAGGATGAGAGCTCTCCTCACTTATCAGGATCTCAAAAATCTAGTTTTTGGTCTTGAATTACCACCGCCGCAAGATGCCCCCCAAATCACCAAATTAGAATTTCAGAAGAGGGCTGAGAAAGCCACAAACATACTTATTTCAAAACTTGATGCTTCTAATATCACTGCTTTTGTCACCAACGACGATATGGAAAAGCCCTGGCAAATTTGGACGAAGCTTACAAGCCAGTATGCTGCTGCTGACGCTTCAAACCATGCCTCAATCTTTGCTTGATATCACAATGTCAAATGTCAAGAAGGAAATTTAATAGGATTTGTCAATGACCTTAGAGCACGTATTAATGAAATGGGATCTGTAGGAGATTCAGTCGAAAGTGAAAATGAGGCACATCGACTTTTAAGGCAGTTACCAGAGTGTTATTTGACTCATAAAGCCTTAATTTTACACGCATGCAAAGTAACACAAACTCATTTATCTGTGTCAAATCTTTTATCTCAATTGGCCCGCTTATCATCTGAAATAGAATCCGAAAGCGCATCGAGCTCTCACTCCGCCCTGTTAAATAAAACTAAATCCAATCAAAAGCAGAAGTGGGAGTATTTCCGTGATGGGAAGCATAATCCAAAGGCAAAGCATGCAGAGGATAACTGTTTTCAATTATATCCAGAGAAATGAAAGAATAGAAACGCTGCAAATGCTTCAAAAGTTGATGACAAAACACATGCTAACATTAGTTGTGGTCCGGCTAAAATTTTTCAAGCCAACATCTCTAAAAGTTCCTCAAAGCATCTAATATTTGATAGTGGAGCCACTGTCCACATGATTAAACAACGTTGTCATTTTAATTCATATTGTCATTTTCGCCGTCCAATTAAACTTGGTAATGGTTCAATAATTTACAGCCTTGGAAAAGGATCTGTCAATTTAGTCACTCTGAGAGAAGTCATCACCTTGACTGATTGTCTGCATGTACCCCAAATTAGTCAGAATCTCATAGGAATTGGACCATTCATTTCACATGGCTGTACTGAACAAACCAATGCTAATGGAATTATGACCATCAGTAAATCAAATGAAATTATTTTAGAGGGTAAATGGGATGATTGCAAAGGACTCATAGTTTTGAATGCAAAATTTGGTCAGCAACATTTTTCATCATTAAAATCATTTATTGCATCGAACTCACGAAATCTTTGGCATTATAGATTAGGGCATTCAAACTCGCAATACCTAGATAAAATTCAATCTAAAATTGGCTCTATATTTTCTGGTGTTCTAGATTTTAGTGAACCTTGTGTAAATGCGAAGCAATCCCATATTTCTTTTTCAGGCACTGTACCTAGAGGCAACCGTTTTTTAGAATATTTGCTTTGCAATCTTAGTGGAAAAATTACACCGTCATCTTATGGAGGTGCATCATATTATTTTAAAATAACTGATTCATACACTTCCTATCGCTTTGTTTTTCTCTTAACTCATAGGTCTGATACTTTCAATACTTTTGTGCAATTCAAAACACAAATTTAAAACATTTCCAATCTTAAAATTTCAAATTTTGTCTGTGATGGTGAAACTGAATTTGTTAATAAGAGTTTTAAAGATTTGAGTGCTAAAGATGGATTTAAAATGATCATTACCTCACCTTATTCGCCACAACAGAATCCAATTGCCAAATGAGGTAACAGAATGACAACTGAAATGGCCAAAGAAATTCTTTTTCATACTAAATTACCCATTGAATTTTGGGGAGAAGCCATTAATACCGCGGTCTACATTGAAAAAAGGTTACCTTCAGCGTGTATTAATTTTGAAACTCCATTTGATATGAGGTTTGGTCATAATCCCAAAATTGATCATTTGAGAGTTTTTGGTTGTACAGCTTTTACCTTGATTGACAAGTCAAGAAGAGGTGGAACATTTAGTCCCAATTCAATCAAATGTTGTTTTCTTGGATACGCTGAAGATACGACTTCATATCGTTTACTGCGACTTGATAATCTCTCAATTATGTACTTGCACAATGTTATTTTTGACGAGTCAACATTTCCAATTCAAGATTTATCAAATGGTTATTTGCTATCAAATATTTTCATGGAAGATGTCTTTACAATTACATCCGATTATATTGATTCACAAACAACAAATTCATCTTCTCTTGAAGAGGATCAAGAACCAGATGCTGAAGAATCCCCGCAGATCAACAAATTCTGGGACTATCAGTGGACTTCAAATGTGGCACCAAAAGATATAAGTTCTTCTATTGATACTAATAATATCATTGAAACAACTCTTCATAGAATTCCACCAAAATTAAACACTGCTATTGAAATTAAAAGTTATTTGACATCAACAAATTCAATCACGACTCACTCATTGCATGATGACATACCAGAGGTTTACTTAGAGGATCCACTCACATATTTTGAGGCAATCAATAGGAGGGATGGTGATTCATGGCTTGAAGCAATTGATCGTGAATTAAATATGATCAAAAATCAGGGTGTTTATGAAATTGTTGAACGACCAAAGGATACTCCTGCGATTGGTTCAGTGTGGGTATTCAAGATAAAGAGGGACACAGATGGAAATATCCAAAAATACAAGGCTCGTCTGTGTGCTAGGCAATGTTCTCAAAAAGCTGGCATTAACTATTTTGAAACGTTTGCACCAACAGGACGTCTTACTACATTGCGCGTTCTTATTAGCCTTGCCACTTGTGAAGATTGGGATTTTATTCAAATGGATGTCAAAGGCGCATTTCTTTATGGTAAACCTGATGAAGAAGTTTTCATGAATATTCCATTGGGAATGGAAAAACCTTCAAATTTAAAAAATCCTGTTCTTTTACTGAAACGTTCACTATATGGCTTAAAACAGGCCTCAAGATGCTGGTATACCGAATTGATCAATTTCTTCACCTCACTCAATTTTTATCCTTCAGCTGCAGATCCGTGTTTATTTATCCATGAAAGTTCAACACACCCATGTTATGTTCATGTACATGTTGATGACCTGTCAATTTTTGGCAAAAATATTACTTGTTTTAAAGATGCAATCTGTTCAAAATTCAACATGGAGGACTTAGGTGATGCAAAGTTTATTTTGGGGATGAGGGTGAGAAGAAATCGAACAGCAGGAAGTTTATCATTGTGTCAAGATCAAGAAATTAAGGACTTACTTGCCTCATATGACATGTTAAACTGAAAAACCTCAAACACGCCTATGCAGATGAATACACAATTAGTTCCAGCCACTGATGATGAAATTAAAAAATTCTCTCAACTTAAAATCAACTATCGCAGAGCAGTAGGTAGACTTAATTACATCACGCAAGCAACATGGCCAGACATTGCTTTCATTAATAGTCAACTTGCTCAACATCTAAACGCACCTGGCATAAAACATTGGTTGGCCTACAAAAGAGTATTGCGCTATCTCAAAGGAACAATTGATTTATCACTCTCTTTTCACTCAGATGTTACTTTTATTAATGAAGGACACTATAGTTATTTGCTTCCAACTGGATACACTGATGCTGATAGGGCAGGGTGCCAAGTTACTTGACGTTCAACCACAGGGTATGTTTTCATTATTAACGGTACAGCAATAAGTTGGCGTTGCAAGAAGCAACCAACAGTTGCTATTAGTACATCAGAAGCTGAATCTAAAGCAACAGTTGATGCGGCACAAGAAGCCATATGGATGCAAACCCTATTCAGTGACCTGGGTTTTGATTGCAAATCATCATCAAAACTTTTCTCTGATAATCAAGGCTGTATTGCACTATGTAAAAATCCTATGTTTCATGCTAGGACTAAACATGTAGAAATAAACTTTCATTTGATAAGGGAACAAGTCATGAATGGCAAAATTGATCTTCAATATACTCCTTTTACTGATATGATTGCGAATATTTTCACCAAGGCTCTCAGCAAGGAAAAATTTAAATTCTTTGTGGAGAAAATTGGCTTGGAAGATATGATTAATAGCAAGGAGGGGTGTAAGAATGGTTAACTGTTGGGTGTTATTCTATTTTTCCATTTTTGTTCACTTAAATATAGATGTTACTTTCCACGTGTAAGTGTATACATGTGTTTTTCTATGATGTTCTTAGTTATGTTGTTTAATCATATCTACCCATATTGAGTGATACACTAGTTTATATACTGGGCTATCTTTATTCTTTTTGCCCGTCTTTTCTATTTCGCTCAATATTATTTATTTATCTTTATCATTTAGGTAACAGCGGCAAAGACCAGTTATAAGGGCAGATCAGTTATATTTACGACTGCTTCTATTTTATTTTTATAAGGTTAGACTATGTATTTAGCTGTTACATGTTTCGGTCTTTTCTATTTCGCTCAATATTATTTATTTATCTTCATCATTTAGGTAACAGCGGCAGAGACCAGTTATAAGGGCAGATCAGTTATATTTACTACTGCTTCTATTTTATTTTTATAAGGTTCTTTCACCCACCTCTTGCTTAAACAAAATGCAGGGGAAAGTATTGCCAATTTTTTAAAACAGAAATAGAATTTTTTTGACTTGTAAATATTTTGGTGATACCCATCCCTTACTTCAATAAAATCCAGGGGGGGGGGTTTTGCCAAAATTTCTTATAAGACTTGTGAAATTCTTGGCATGTAAGAATTTGGGGGATACTGGTAAAATGCAGGGGGTAGTAAAGCCAAAGTTTCATATAAGACTTTCAAGATTCATGACATAAAAGAATTTTGGTGATACCCACCCCTTACTTCAAAAAATCCAGGGGTACAGGATTGTCAAATTTTCAAAGGAGACATGAAATTTTTATTTAAAAAAAGAATATTTAACATTAAAATACAAAAATTCAAGTAATGATTGATAAAGTAATAAAACACAGGAAACTATTGTAAATTTTATGTACAAAACAATATGAACAGTTGAAGTGTAAGTGAAATAAATAAAACTATTCATCCAACAATTTCTTTAAACGTTCAATTTCCTCAACAGACTTATTAGCTTTAACACATTCTATCAAGAAATCTTTCTTTTTGGAATTTTCATCATGATCTGTCACCAGACAACCTACACACAAGGTTGAGGGTGTTCCTGGAAGTGAGATGTAGGGAGGAGTTTAAAAACATCTTTGAAGCACAGAGGAAATCTTTGAGGAAGTGATTCAAAGATTACTTGAAGGAAGAGCTACTGCTTTGAGATATGTTCGATAATAATTCTAATATAATTTAAAGGTAATATTAATATTCTTAAGATCTCACAAAGGGTTGTAAACTCAATAATTAAAGATTTAAGTTTTAGAAATGATTACTGAGAAAATAAGGAAATGTACAATAATAATGATTTAACCTGAAGCTTTACCACTATTAACTATATATGCGTTTTATAATTTAATTCTAATGAAATATCGAACCAAAATCCAGCCCCTTTTATATCCATTACTCCTCCTCGCATTGACCTCATACCCATCCATCATTCCGCACACCACAGACCTCCGAAAATACACCCGTTACACCTGGACCCTCCTCACTAACATCCATTAGCCCTTTAATCCTCCACTAACCATCCCGTCCATGCTCACTACCCCTGTTAATAGCCCACAGATACTTAATAAACCTTTTTGCGGAATATTGCATTAACTATTGCGCTGTGCCTCACTTATCAAAGAAAAGACTAAACACAATATTGAGAGGTTGACTAATTTAAATTTAAAGTTTAGATTAGCACGGTTGAATAGTGAGTACACAAAGGAAAGTCACAGTTGCTATGTAGAATCGTTGTCTGCGCTTTGAGTATGGATTTGGACCTCTGTATTATTGATTTAATGAGCTTCTTTTACCTCGAGTGTCACGTGGCACGTGACAGATGCCCAGGTATAAAACGCAAGCTCCATTGAGCTCGAGACACATACTAATTTCTCTGACTTGGGTAACCCAGGCCACAGGTAAAAAACGAGGGGTGGAAGAGGAGGTGGATGAACTGGTCAAAGTGAATGAGGATGAAGTTCCCATCTCAAACCAGACTCCAAAGAAGCGGCAGATGATCATTGAAGATGATGAAGAGGAGAAGAAAGTGACAGTAGAGATCACCCCAAGGCTATTTTTAGAGGCTGATCGTTTTTTGAAGTAAGTTTGCCTTTTCTTGTTTCAAAATTCTGTTACTGATGACTGAATGTTTATAGAATTCAGATGTCATAGAGGAAGCTCCAATTGTGGAAGCTGTTCCATCGCTGCCAGTTGAGGCAAGTCAACAGGCGGTTGATTTGAGGGAGGACAACAAGGAAACCCTTGATCAGGTATGGTCGAAGAAACCTCGGAAGGGTTGACGAGCTCAATTTATCAAAAATTTAAGTGATGATATTGACAATATTGTTGATGCCGCCTCCTTTGATGTGGCAGAAGAATTACTGGAGATTGGAGAAATGGTACCGGTAGGAGAGGAGGAGGTATTTGAAAATGCAGGAAGTAAATGAGGGTGGTATTGGATAAAATGAAGAAATTGGTCTGGGAGAAAATACAGGGAGAAAATTTGAAATGGAAAGAGAAAAAAGAAATAAAGAGGGAAGGAAAAAAGTAGAAAGCAATTTGTGTATTTATTTATTTATTTTATTTTGTTGTTTTAATTGAAATTTTAATATATATTTTATAAGATTTTGAAAAGAAAAAGAAAGAAAAAAAATATTTGAATGAAGTTTTTTTTTGTTTTAAAATTTTGAAAGAAGAAAATTCTAATGAAAGAAGAAAAGAAACAATATTTAACTGAGAAAATTTTAGTTTTAAGTTTTGAAAAGAAAGAAAAAATTTAAGTAAGAAGAAAAAAAAATAGTTGATTGAAACAATTCCATTTGAAATGAAAATTTAATGAAAGAAAAATTTGTTATTCGTGAAAGTTTATTTATTGAAGTTTTTGAGGAATTTCGGTTATTTGAAAAGAAAGAGAAAAATAGTTTTGAAAAAAAAAATTTGAAAGAAAGAAGTAATTTTTTTGAAGAATTTTTAAAAGAGAGATTTAAAGGTTGAAGTGAATTTTGAGAAAGATTGTCGTATTGAGTTCATGAAAAATTTTGATAGTTTGAAGAAAAAGAATTAAGGGAATAATAAAATGTATTTTTGAAAAAAAAAGAAAAAAGTTTGAAAGGAGAAAAAGAAAGAAAAAAATGAAAGTAATTATTGATTTTTTTTAATGATTTTATTTTGATGAATTTTAAGACTTTATTTTTATTATTTTATTTTATTTTATTTTTAATTTAATTTTATTTATTTAGTTTATTTATTTATTTTTAAAGAAGGTTGAAAAAGCTTTTGAAAAGAAGAAAGAAGAAAAGATAAAACAGAGTAAGGATTTTTTAGAAGTAAAGAAGTTTTAGAATTTTAAGAAAAGAAAGAAAAGAGGAAGAAAAATAAAAGAGAGTTCTAAGGTTTTGGTTTTAAATGATATTTAAGATGAAAAGATTTTAGGAGTTCAGGGGCGTTAGAAACAGTGATGGCTGGTTCCCAGGATGTTTTGTCTGAGTCATCGAGGAAGCCTTCCCATTCCACAAGGTATTGAAGTTTCCCCTTGCGCATTCTTGAATCAAGGATATGGCTTACTTCCCACTCTAGATGGTCTTCTACTTCGACTGGTTCCTGCCTGGGTATGTTTCTTGAGCCAGTTCCAGGAGAGATACATGAAAAACAGGGTGAATAGCCAGCCATTTAGGAGGTAGCTTGAGTCAAAATGCAGCTTTAGAGACTTCAGAGCCAATTTTGAATGGTCCCAAGCGTTTTTTGGCCAGTTTCTTTGATGGTTGAGTTGTTCAAATGTTTTGTGAATTGAGTCATACTTTGTTGCCTGGTTTAATGGAAGGAGCAGATTGTAGATGTTTGTCGGCCTGTTCCTTGTACCTTTGAATAACTAATTCCAAGTTTTATTTAAGTTTTTCTTGGAGTTGTGATATGTTTCAAAGATAATGTTCCACAGGATGACTAGTTCCTACATGGATTGAGTTGAATTGAGGATGTCTTCCATAAACAGTTTTGAAGGGAGATTGTCGTGTCAAAGAAAGAGTTGAGTTATTATAAGCAAATTCTGCCAATGTTAAACATGTGGTCCAATTGTCTTGTTGATAGCTGACATACATTTGAAGGTATTGTTCAAGGATTTGGTTGACCCTTTCTGTTTGCCCATTGGTTTCAGGATGATAGGCCGTGGAGAGATTCCTTGTGATATTGAGTTGTCGACACAATTGAGTCCAGAATGTGGATACAAACAATGAGCCTTTATCTGAAATAATATAATTAGGTAAGCCATGTTTGGAAAATACATATTCTAGAAACAATTTTGACAAATCTTCTGCTGTAGCAGTAGTAGTGGTTTTTATGAATATAGACATTTTTGAAATTCTATCTACTATTACTAATATAGCATCAAAACTATTAGAAAGAGGAAGTTGAGAAATAAAATCCATTGATAAAGATTCCCAAGGTTCATAGGGAATAGGAAGTGGTTGAAGCAACCCATGGTTTTGGTGATGGGGAGCCTTATTCCTATTACATTCGTAACAAGATCTTATATAGGCCTTGATTTCTCTGGTAATTCCTGGCCAGAAGGAATCCCTTGCTATTAACTGGTAGGTTTTATCAACCCCAAAATGACCAGCTAATGGAGAATCATTTCGACTGTTGAAAATCCATAATTTTATTTCATTGTTGTTGGGTATGACTACTCTACCTTCAAAGACTAATAGACCTGATTCAATACTAAATCTTTTGGCCCCTTGCTTCAAGAGTATTTTGTCTTTTAATCCTAAACAATAATTGTCCTTTGACTGAGCTTCAAGGATGTTGGATAGTGGATTTTAAAAAGATTGAATTGTCATTGAATTAAGTTAATAAGTCGTTAACATTGATTCGTTGAAGATTGATTTCACATTTGCTGGGTTCTTTTCAGCAAATGCATCCCCTTCTGTGGGTAAATGTCATCCCAACGTGACAGGATATCTGGGACAATACAGTACTTACCTGGGAGATAGGAAATAGAAAAAGGAAATTCAGACAGAAATTCAGTCCACCTGGCTTGACACCTGGTTAACACTTTAAAAGACATAAAGTATTTCAAAGCATTATGGTCAGTCAGAATTTGAAAAGGACTATCTAGGCTGAGAAGAAAAGAGCGCCATTTTTTTAAAACAATGAATAATAGCTAAAAGCTCCTTGTCATGAATTTCATAATTTAATCCTGCTGCAATGAGTTTGTGTGACTCAAAAGCAACAGGATGAAACAATTTTGTTTCAGGATTGAATTGAGAAATGACCCCTACAATAGCATAATTGCTAGCGTCTGTCTTGACTATTGTCAAAGCAGAAGGATCAAAGTGTCAAAGAATTGGAGCTGTGGTAAATGCAGTCTTCAAGTTTTCAAATTCTTTTCCTGCTGTAGAAGTAAAAACAAAAGGAATATCTTTTCTAAGAAGAGAAGTAAGATTGGAAATAGTTTTAGAGTAATCTTTAATAAATCTTCTATAGAAATTGGCAAAACCTAAAAATTCTTGGAGGGATAATGGTTTTGGGCTCAGGCCATTCCAGGACTTTTTGGACCTTTTTGTTGTCCATGACTAAACCATCAGTGGATAACGTAAAACCCAAAAAATCAATAGATTTAAGATGGAATTTGCATTTATTGTGCTTGGCATAGAGACCATGATCCTGAAGGCAATTTAGAACCTGTCAAACATGATGAATATGTTCATCCAGTGTCTTCAAGAAAATTTAAATTTCGTCTAAGTAGATGACAACAAATTGTTTGACAACATCTTGAAAGATGTCATTAACAAAAGTTTGAAAAGTAGATGGTGCGTTACATAATCCAAAAGGCATTACTAAATATTCAAAACTTCCAAATCTAGTGCACATTGCAGTCAGTGGCTCATGACCTTCCGCAATGCAAATAAGATTATAAGCGCCTCTAAGATCAATTTTAGAAAAGAAATTAGCACCATTAAAAAGGGTAAGAAGCAATGACATAGGAGGAACAGGATATGCATTTTTCTTTGTGACTGTGTTGAGCTTTCTATAGTCAAGACACAACCTAAGGCTACCATCTTTTTTCTTTACAAAAAGAATAGGGGAGCCGGTTGGAGATTTACTGGCTCTGATAAAGCCTTTGGCTAAATTCTCTGCAATGTAGTCTCAAAGATCTTGATATTCGTCCTTCGACAAGAATAGACAGGACCTGCTGGAGGTACTGGACCTATTAACTCTATTTGATGGTTGTAGGGTCAATGAAGTGATAACTTATCAGCCTTGCGGATTGAGAAAACATTGAGAAATCGTGATAGATTTCCGGTAGAGTTGATTTAATGGCTTCAACGCTGATTTGGTTGTCCTCATCATCTTCGAGAGAATCTGTTGAGGGAAGAACAGAATTGAGAGAGCATAATTCAACTACTTTGAGGCAATTTAAATTCTCTTTGAGTGAAGTGATCGAGCTAGAAGGGTTAGCCAATCGCTCATTTATAGAAAGATCAGATGCTTGCAAGTCATCTGGCAGAGATTTTTCCTCTAACAGGACATTTTCAGGCGGGTTGTTTAACTCCTTATTGACCTGCATTGAAGAATCAGAAATATACTTAGGGCGTGGGGTGATCAATCCCCGTGACCAATCAATTTCAGGATTCCAATGCATTAAAAATTCATGGCCAAGGATGGTATTGTCCATTCTTGGGGTGTCCAAGACTGATAATTCCCACTCAAAGGGGGGGAAATTTGGAAAGTTGAAAACCCATAAAACTTTCTTACTTACCCAATATTTGGGTTCCTCTGATTTGACCAAATAAATTGGAGTTTAATCGATATCTGTGAATGTCAGCTTTAACTTCTTGGAAAAAGATAAACTGACAAAAGAAAATGAAGCTCCAGAGCCTATAAGACAACTGAAGGGGGTATCCTCCTTAAAAAGAATGAATCTCAAGCATTTTAAGGCAACTCCAGTCCTTAAGACATGAAGGTTCTGTGCACTGGGAGAGATAAGATAGTTTGCTTTGTACACAAGTAAACTATCTACTAGTTTTTTGACCTTGAACTAGTACCTTCTCTTTCCTTCAACTTTACACAATCTTCTAGCTTTTTCTTACCCCCACAATACATAAATAACCCATTATCTGCTTGTCTCTTCCTCTCAGCTTCTTTAAGTTCCCCTTTTGGATCCAGTACCTTACTGATATCACCTGGGGTCAAGATTTTCAGTCGAGGTTTGTCCTTTCCCTAATTGGGTTTGGATTGAGTTGAGGAGGATTGAGCTGTACGTGGGTGTGAAGAAGGTCCCAATTTAAAACTTAGGCCTTGAGATTTGTTGGCTTATCAACAATGTTGTAGTCCTCCTTGGTAAACGCCGTTGAGTTCGAGGGTTTGATCCATTAAATCCGTTAAAGTAGTCATCTTCTGACCATGAAGATTTAATTGATTCAGAATCCTCAAATGAAGTCCCTTTTTGAAATGATACTTGAGGGCAGCATCATTCCAACCTACTTGAGTTTGAAGTTCTCTGAAATTTGAAAGGTTCCACGGAGTGAGTGCGGGAAACAGGCCATGTGGCTGTTGGCCTGCCTCTGGCGCAAGCCCTAGTAGTAGCTCCCGTAGGAGGAGTGTGTTGAACAGGTGCCATTTTAAAAAATTTAGAGACACGTGAAAAAGGAAGTAGTAGTGCAAAGAATGAGAACTACAGAAAATTAAATTATACTGTCACAAGACAACCTACGCACAAGGTCAAGGGTGTTCCTGGAAGTGAGATGTAGGGAGGAGTTTAGAAACTTCTTCGAAGCACAGAGGAAATTTTTGAGGAAGTGATTCAAAGATGACTCGAAGGAATAGCTACTGATTTGAGATATGTTCGATAAGAATTCTAATATAATTTAAAGGTAATATTAATATTCTTAAGATCTCACAAAGGGTTGGAAACTCAATAATCAAGTATTTAAGTTTTAGAAATGATTACTGAGAAAAATAAGGAAATGTACAATGATAATGATTAAACCTGAAGCTTTACCACTATTAACTATATATACGTTTTATAATTTAATTCTAAAGAAATATGGAACCAAAATCCAACCCCTTTTATATCCATTACTCCTCCTTGCATTGACCTCATACCCATCCATCATTCTGCACACCACAGACCTCCAAAAATACACCCGTTACACCTGGAACCTCCTCACTAACATCCATTAAACCTTTCATCCGCCACTAACCATCCTGTCCATGCTCACTACCCCTGTTAATAACCCACAGATACTTAATAAACCTTTTAGCATAATATTGCATTAACTATCCCTCTGTGCCTTTCTTATCGAAGAAAAGACTAAACACACTATTGAGAGATTGACTAATTTAGATTTAAAGTTTAGATTAGCGCGGTTGAATAGTGAGTACACAAAGGAAAGTTGCAGTTGCTATGTAGAATTTTTTTCTGCGCTTTGAGTATGGATTTGGACCTCTGTATTATTGATTTAATGAGCTGCTTTTACCTCGAGTGTCACGTGGTGCGTGACATGATCAAACTTATATTCCATCAGCTCTAATAGGTTTTTATGTTTGAGTGTTTTCTCCTCTTTTTTTGATTTTTCAGTACTTAGAGTTAACTCAAACTTCTTCTCCTCCAAATTTTGGGCCCGACCATGCTTCCGTAAAGAGAGCTGGTACTTCCTCTCTTCCAAATCTTTTAGCCTATCATCCCTCCTTAAAGAGAGCTTGTATTTCTTCTTTTCAAAGCTTAGAGTCTCTTTAGAAGTTTCCACTTGTTCTAGAGTGATAATAAAAATTAATATAAAGTAGAATAAAATCAGAGTAAAGTAGTAAGAGGTATGGTATCACTTACCAGCATCACGTTGTAGACAATCCTATAGTACTAGCTATAGGCCTTGACCAAGGGAGTTGGAGAAAAACCAGAGAGAAAATCCCCTGTCCCTTTAGAAAAATAGAGTGATATTTACTTGCTAAAGTAAGTTGGTTCCTGTTTTGCTAAAGCCCCTTATCAACACACTTGACTGCTTGATGAGCCAGGAAAGTAGTCCCCAGATAGACTACCAGACCAAAGAACTGAAATGTAGAACAATGTCCACACCAGGGACAGCAAAGATACTTGATGTAGGCTGCAAATCCACACCAGAGACAGCAATAATACTTGCTATAGCTTTCAAGACTATAAAAGAGAAAACAGTTGCCAAAGTTAAGTTAAATGAAGAACTCACTTGCAACAAACACAGCCAAATTGTGGGCAGAAAACAGTGAAAACTGAGTGAGGAACAATGATATCATCTCCAGATGGTTGTATGATAATTAAGGTTGCCCCAAACTGTCTTATTCACTATGTACACACAGACCACTATCTAAGAGCCCATGCGCACCCACCAAATTGAATAAAAAACCCTCCTGAAGCGCTTTCCAACCTTCTAAAACAGAGGCGGGCGGGCCGCCCAACGTCGGAGGTGCCGCCTGAAGCCAGCAAACCAATAAAAACAACTAATCTACTTAGAAAAATTAGCTACAACTACTAAAACCTTTAAAACACAGAATTTCACTATAACAACATTGAGACATGAAATATAGAGAAAAATTAGCTCTATCCAATGGTACTAAGCACTTAACCCTAAGACTTAAGGTTATCCCGTAAAACATGAAAAACAAAATTAAACAGCAATCTTTTATAAATGAAAAATGAGGAAATGAACCCTTAAAACTTAGAATATGAAAAATGTCTACAAGACATAAAATATAAAGAAAAACTGGGGCTATCTAATCATAGTACCCACATACCTGCAGACCCAATATCAACGGAATAAAAGCAGAAAAATACCCAATTCCTTAACAGATGTCAATTAAGACATGCACAAGCAGCGCCAAATCACGCAACAAAGGCCCCTGCCAATGTTGGAAGACCACAACGGTTCTCAAAAAAAATTTCCATAGACAAAAAAGGGGATTGTGATGAAGTATCATATTTTCTTCTTCTTTGGGAGTGAAAATTTATACTACTTGAAGCCCTACGCTTCTTTTTCAAGGTCACATTTTCCTCCTTGTCATTGTCACTACATTCAGACTCATTTGATTGAGGCTCCTGGGTTTTTTTGTCAGCCTTTTAAGAAATAAGAAAAAGATAAGTAATTAAAAAAATAGAATTAATAAGAAAAAAGAAAAAAGAAACAGACCTGAGTTACATTTGGTTGGGTTAAATTGCCAATAGGATCTACAGATAAGCTATCTAGATTTGTCTCATTCAAATGAGGGGAGGCTTGAGTGGAGGAAGAGGATGGGAAAAGATTTGCTTCAACATCATGTTCAGAGATAGGATCTTCTCCATCCAACATGTTTACAGGATTAACATTGGCTTGCTCTCCAAAAATTACATCCATCTCTTTAAATTAAGGAGATAAAGATTCAATTTTATTGTCTATGGATTTGATACCCTTAGTTATATCAATGTCAGTAACCCCAAAACCAGTGGAAGATGAAAGAGCCTTTGTCTTCTTGTATTTGGCTTGGTAATTCTTGAAGCATTCAGACATCTGTTTAGGCAAAAGATCAATCCTTCCCTTGGCCTTATTCCATAATTCATTTGCCATTAGAAGATAGCCATTAACTTTTGATGCTGGGGGCCATCCTACTTTAGTTGAATACTCAGTACCAAAACAAGAATCATAGTTATATTTGGTTTTCAGCCAGTTGATAAGAATGAGATAATCATCTTTTTTTCATTGAACAGTCTTAGTGTCAGGCTAAGGTCAAGTACAAGGACGTGAACTAGCTTAAATGGTCAGTTGTCTAGAAGATTTTAATGGTCCTATATGAATACTGTAATATAAATCCAATAAATAGTAAAATATAATCAAAATTAAAGGTCTCAGTAATATAATTCTCACTATTTTTATATATGGCTTACAATCTTTGTAGTTGGTAGAAAAATAGATTTTATAATTCAGATACTATTCAAAAGTCTTATAAAAGTACTAATTGATATGAATTGTAATTTATTTGGTTATATTGGTAAATTGTAAATGATAAAGAATGTAGAAACAAGACCCAAAAACCTCCTCCTTTTATACACACTGAGTTCCCCAATAAATCCCTTGATATACCATCCAATACACAGTAAAAGTCGCCTAAAATCCACTAATAGACTTGCCCATCAACATCCCTAGTGATCCATGACATAATTAGACAAGTAAAAACTGCCAAAATCCTGTAATAATAAGGGAAATCCATCAAAATTAAAGAAAAAGACAAAAAGAGAGTATATGCGTATAAAACAATAATATGAAAGACTAAAGGAGACTTTTTAAGGTTAATAATAGCTTAATAATAAGGGGGATTTACTGTAGAAATGGAGGGGCCAATCCTGATATTATACTACGTGAAATTCTCATCCAAAAATAACCAAAATTGACTGAGAAACCACCAAAAAACTTAAAACAGAGCGTGAGATGTGGGGTAACTACATGCAGTCCTTGGCAGGCGCTTGCACGGGTAAATCCTTGACTAAAATTAGGCAAATTTAAGCGTGGTGATGAAATAAGATGCCAAGAATGAGGTTATTAATGAAATTAGTGCATATAAACAAGGTCAATGCACTATTAATTAAGCCAGGACACTAAATAAGCGCCTGTCGCCTATTTTAGTGTGTTTCCCCACAGTGGGCGTAGAATGTGGGGTAATTATAGTGTGAAAAAGCTAACTTTGCTAAAAATGAAGCTATTCACACGGGAAAAAAGCAGGCAGTATGTGGCCAGTACACAGAAGCCATTTCTGGCATAAAAAACACCAAATTTGAAAAGTGTTATTTTTATGCTTTTAAATAGCCAAATCAATATTCCTAAATGAGCTCAATTGATCTTTCAAAGCGCATTTTGGATATTCTCAATTTTATAGCACATATAGTCAACTTTTAAGTGAAATAAAGCCCATTTCTTGTTTTTTGCGTAAAACAATGAATATAATAGCTTTAAGTGTACTTAAAAATTATGTAGCCTTATAATTAAGGTTCTTAAGATTACCCTTACATATTCCAACTTAATATTAAGTACATAAGACCTATAAAAGGTGAATATATGCGTGTATATAAGGTGTTATAATGGCATTTTTTGTGTATTATCATAAATTTACTTATGTATACTGTTTGTGTACTCTCATTTATTGTTCCCATGTAAAGTTCATGTGTTTAAATTAACTTATAAGCACTTTTTACTCAGTCCTGGGGATATACAAGCTGACACTTAGATTTCTCGGCTGAGCAGGGGAAAGAGGGAGTAGTGGGATTTGAAGAACAACTGGGTGATGGCTGTCTTTGAGAAGATCTAGGAAGACGAGGCATGTTAAAATATAAATGAAGATGAAAAGGAGCAGAAACAAGCAGATGAGATAGAGAGATGAAAAGGAGCAGAAACAGGCATATGAGATAGCAAGATGAAAAGGAGCAGAAACAAGCAGATGAGATGGTGAGGGGTTCTGAGTGGATAGAATGAAAAGGATGGGATGAGAATGGGAGTGTGCAGCAAGGTAGAAGGCATATCCAGAGAGTAGTCCAAGATGTGGTTATAACAGAAAGTAGGTCAAGATGTGGTTATGACAGAAAGTTGTCCAAGATGTGGTTATGAAAAATTGAGTAAAAAAATGTCGGATAAGAGGTGAACATTGACATGTAAAGTGTCTAATAACCCAATTATTAGCAAAAATAATTGTGGAGGATAATTGGGGTATGCAGATTATTTTCCGCAATTAATTTAATTGTGGATTGGTCAGCATTGATACCCCCTATTAGGTATACCCAGCTTATGGGTGAACTCAGCAGGACAAAGCAAGACAAAAATATGCATGAATTCCATTTTAATAAAAATTGCCAAATTTTGGTTGGAACAATTTAGGCTGCAGGAGTGGGTATAGATCTCAGGTGTGCTTAAAATGTATATATAATGGTGAGCTCAATGTCTTATATTTCATATTAAGAACAAAAATATGAAATTTTTTATATGTTCAATGTTGAAATAGGAGTTAAATTGGAATCCAGCAGTTGAGAAGCAGGCTGTTGATTGGCTGTATAGAATGGGGAAGCAAAATGAAGTAAATGTTTTGAATTATTTTTTACATGGAAGTATGGAATTCAGCATGTATAAGATTCAAAGGAAGAAAATGGAGCTAAAAATGTAAGCCAAATTTCAATTCTATAAATTCTAATGATAATAGTAATCGTTAAAATTATGTTTTTTTTTCAAGGCTAAGTGTCCCAAACAGTGAAAATGAGGAGTATGAGTGTGCAAACCTATTATTAAGGGAGTTTATTAATCACTCACATTAGAGGAAGTAATAATTTCAAGGAGAGCAGGTAAATTTATGGGATTTTGAGGATTTAAAAGTCTGAGTTGTTGAGGATTTAGAGATGCAAGATAGAAGGGAGAATAAAATCCATTTGAAAAGCTCCAAGGGACATGAAAAGGATTAAGGTTAGGTGATAATGTTGAAACAAAACTGATTCTTTTGTACAAGGCCAAGTCCTTTAGCACACTTCCAGACTAGGTCAAAGTATCTCAAATATCAAAGTTTTGTTGGTCAAGATATTTTTCAACTTTAGAAAAATCTTCAGACCTCCATTGCATTAAGATACATCTTAACGATCCATCATTATCAATTTCAGTGTCTGAACAACACTTGATTTTTGTAAAAAGATTGTGATAAGTTTGACAATGTGGAAGTTGTTTAAGAAGTTTAGTTTGGTTAAATGAATTCTAAGAATCTTTGTTATTTGAAATAAAGGTCATATAAAAAAATGGTTGAAAAAAAGGGGATTTTAATACTTTTTATTATTCTATATTTATGCTTACTCACTTTGATTATTTCTTGAGAGCTATCAGAATCATTCCCAAGTCTTAATTTATCAGCATGACCTAAAACCCAATGGTGAAGAACTCCCATTTGATTTGAGAAGCTAATTTGAGTTGAGTCAATTGGATATTCAATCAAATTATTGGTTTTTAAGTCATTGTCCCAGTGTTTAATGGGAATATTTTCCAAGACCTAGTTCCATTTGTCAAACCAATCTAGGTTCCAAGAAAAAGTTGACCCTGGGAAACCGCACATGCAAAGGTGGTCAATAAAAGATTCACGGAAAATTGGTGGAAACTTCTCCAAAACAGCTGAATTTGGTTCTGGATGAGGTAGTTCAAAGGTGATGTTGCAAGAATTCATGTTGAATGATGAAAATATGTCTAATTTCTCTTCAGTAGGGTTTTGTTTCCATCCATTTGATTCTGGTGACATATCCAAAATTGAATCACAAAAATTGTGTATAGATCTACAGAAGTGAGAATTGAATGGAGGAAAAGTCTCATTAAAAATTCTATTAAGTGTTTGTGTGTTTGTGGGCAGGTTTCCATGAGGAAAGTAAGAGCTACTATGGTTCATAAACAATTAGATTAAGAAAGTGTTCAATAAAATTAATCAAATAGGAAGGATAAATTGTGGAGCTCCAAAACGTTATGATCAAAGTTGATTTAAGGAGAAATACCACAAAAATTAAGAATAAGAAATATTTCAACTTTATGGCATTATAATATGCATAAATTATATTTTTATATGCAATTTGAACTTAAAAGGAATGGTACAAAAGGAAGAGAATGGTTATGTGATAAAAGTAGACTCAGTTGAGAAAAGGATTTTTTTTCTTTTCAGAAAAAATGTTTCCACAAAAATAATTTGATAAATGTGAGGCTATTTTCATTTTTTGATTACCAAAAAATTATTTTTGGTCCAATATGATAGTAATACATATTCCATTGAGTAATTTTTGTTCAACCTAAATAAATAGACTAGAGTGTCACTTCATCACATTTATGTATGAAAATTTATACAAGGTTTTAGCTTTTTTGTAATGCTTTATGGTTTACACTTTTGTAGCATCTATTATTTGAGTATTTTTGATTATTTCTTTATGGAAAATTCTACCTAGTACAGACCAATTTTCAAATTGAAAGAAATATGTTTGTGATTGTTTTTAACAAAATATTAACCTTATTTTTGGGGTAATTTTTTAAATAATTATGTTAGAAATATGGATTACTTTTCTTATAGTCCATAACTAAGAATTTTTACTAAAATAAAATAGTTATAGGGTAGTTAGATATAACTCAGAAGGCACTTGATAGGAAAATAATTAAGATGCTTGTGTACAATAGAATTTTTTCTATGATAGAAAATATTCTGATAAACATGCATGCATTGTTGTTTAAATGCAGAGAGTATACAGAATACAAATAAAGTATACTGAATAACTTTTATTTCATATATAATTTATCAGATTAAAAATTAAACATTTAAACTTAAATAATTTCAACACATATTCCATCATATTCTTTTGATAAAAAAATGTAGCTTATATTAGCTCGTGCCTTGCAAAAAAAAGAATACCTTCAATCGATAACTTCCAACAGCTAACTTATTCCTACATTTATCACAATTATAATGCCTCCATTTTTTCATGTATTTCAATGTCAAGAGCTTGGATGTGTCAATAGAAATTATCAAACTCCTTCTGGGTTGTTTGAAGTTGGTATGGATTTTAAAAGCTCTAATTCTTAGGCAAAACATCAAGAGGAATGAAATAGAAAGGCCCAGATGGTTATTTCTTCCAACAATCCACTTAACATTGAAATTTCCAGATCCACAGAAGGATTAAGCTGTATATATATAGTTCAAAGTGAGAATAAAAGTCTTTATGATGTTTTGATGATTTATTAAATAGGGGCAGTCGCTATTGGGGGCAGAAGTATCTTCAACAGTCTCTAGAAACTCAAATATTGAGGAACGGTATAGCAAAACAATTATGTGGCAGGCAGAAAAGCTTTCTCTGATTCATCATTTGAGCAAAGAAGTTTGTACTCAATTTTTGGATGAAAAAATTAAGAAGCTCAAACTTCTAGGTGATAATGGAAGACTGGATTCTGATAGCTTGTCCGCCTGATTCCAAGCTTGTTAGATATGGGTTTTAGTTGATTAAAGCTCAATCAATCATTTTTCACTAAAACATGCTGTCCTAAATGCTTTGCTCTTTATGAGTATAACTCTGAATCTCAACCATCTATACTATGTTGCATACAACCATTTTTTTCATAATCAGAGCGCTATTTAAAAATGTTTGGAGCAGGAAAAATTGTTGTTAATGTGATGAAAGGCTGTATTTGATGAAGGAACATCAAGAACATGCAAAATACTTATCTCTTAAAAAATTTCATCACCATTATTTTAGTGACTGGCTTAAGGAAAAGATTAAACTGTTCAAATTTGAGCTTCTGATTGAGAAGAAAACCCCTGTGGCAGACAATGCAGAGTGTGATTTGATGAAGGATGGTTGTGATGGTTTAATTTGGAAAAACTTTCCCATTACCACTGCAGCTCTGGATAGCAATGATGATGAATATAAAATAACTTCAGGCAACTTAATGTTTAATTTATATGTCAACTGGTTTAGGCTTGGCAGTAATAGGATCGGAGTTCATCAGAAGTCTGTAGGCAATATTATGATGGTGTGTATGAACCTACCTCAAGAAGATAGATACAAAATGGAAAATCTTTTTTTGTATGCTATTATACCTGGACCAACAGAACCCACAAGTGAACAGCTTAATCACCTTCTAAAACCGCTGGTTAATGATCTACAAACTCTATGGGATGGTATATTGATTGAAAAGACGCATCTTTATCCACAAGGCGGAAAATTAAGAGTTGCATTGTTCTCTTTGATAGGTGACATTCCTGCAATACGAAAATTGGCTGGCTTTTCGAGTCACTCTGCAAAAATGTTCTGCTCTTTCTGTAATATCTCTAAAGATGAAATTAGTGAAAAGAATGTGGGAAATTTTTCATTATGGAATCATGAGGATCATATGTGCTGGGCAACAAAGTGGAAAAATTCTAAGTCACATTGGGAGCGTGTATCAATTGTTCAGAATCATGGGGTACAATGGAGTGAGCTGAATAACCTTGAATATTGGCGTCCAACTGAATATTGCTCAATTGATGTTATGCATTCACATATGCTTTGAAACCTAAAGGATCACAGTCTAAGCTATTTTCAAATCCAAAATGCAGCAAAAGATCTAGAAAGAAAGCTGGAAAAGGATAAAAATTGGCATGTAAGAGAAGAAGATGATGATTTATTTTCTAAAACTTCATTGCACAAACATTCTAAAAAATGTAGAAGCAACTTAAGCACCACAAATAATGATGATAATGATACAGGGCACACGAGACAGTACAAGCGGCAAAGACGTACGAGTTCAAGATAGTCATCAAGTCATCATGGACTAGATAATGAAGGATTGGGAACAAATTAATCAAGAAGCCAGAGTAGGTCATCCAGCTCCAAATTTATTCCTCCATATAGCGATTTGGCCTCAATACAGTCTCACAGCAGTGACAGTAGGAATTCATTGTATAACTTAAGGCAAAGGAGCATTAGCATATCACAGAGTGAAGGATCTCACTCATCAAATGAGACAGCTAGAGATGATGAAAATAAAAGGAAAGTTAAGGAGAAAGAAAATGAAGGTAGTAGTAATCCCTAAATCACAGAAGCAGAGCTACAGGCTGTTTGGAAGATGATTGATCAAGTAAGAAGACCTTCCTGGCTAACAAAAGTTCGAAAATCAGTAGGTTCTATAAAGGAAAGATCCCTCAAGGCAGCAGAATGGCACATGCTGTATACTCTCTACTTACCTTTGTCACTTATACCCCTTTGGTTTGAAAAATTTAAAGAATCTGAATCTTCAGCTTCCTCAGCTGAAAAAACAAGAGAATATTATCTTCTCAAGTCACTTGTAACATTATGCTTGATAACCAATTTTTTGACATTAAAAAATATACAGACTAATAGAGCTTAAAGATCTAAATAAATTTCTGTTAGAGTATTGTGAGTGCCTGGAAGAGGGTTGGAAGAATATTAAGGCAAAGCCAAATCTTCATATCACTAAACATTATCCTAAAATGATAAAGTGTCTTGGTCTACCATCAGGTACAGCCACTTGGTCTGGAGAGCGGGTGAATCATATATTATCTGAAATTCCAAACAATCACCATCCATATATGTAATGTTTGTAAGCAATGATTTAAAAATCAGCTGTGCTAGTTTATTAATATTGATCACAGGAGAGACATAGCTAATAATGCTCAAACATTGGTATCAGAAGTCTAGGGTGTTAGATCTTGGTAAATCTGAAGATAATTATCAAGGTGAGACAAAAAAAATCCATATTGATCTTGATAAACAAAACAAATGGATCCATATAAGTATGGCATTATTTATTAAATGGGTAAGGGCATGAATGGGAAAAGAAACTTCAAGATGGGCTTTGAACACATCGGAGAAAAGTGGGGATCAGGTAGTTGAAAATGTAGCAGGCATATTTATACCTGGAAAGAGGTTTACTAGTTACCATTTACACATTGCTAATTCAACAATTGAATTCTACTATGGAAAAGATAGCCAGTTTGGGAAAGTTAATGATTTTTTCAGGTCAAAGGAAGAGAATGATCAAATATATTTAATAGTAAGTCCTTTCAAGGAGCTCCATCCAGAAGAAACATCAAAGGATCCCTATGAGCTTTTCCCACAAGTGCATTTCCGTTTGGTAAGAGTAGCCAAACCAATTAAAATTGTGATTAAGAAAGATGCAATAATTGGAAATGCAGCTACTGTCAAGCACAAAAAAGAAATGTTTGGAATAAAAGACAAGGTTGTCACTGCCATTGGACTGCAGACAGTAGTGAGTGAAAAAATTAATCAAATTTATTTTCTGTTGACTAACATCTTTGTATTAATTTGGGATTGGGGGAATTTGTAGGATTGGTGATGTTTGTAAATGGTAAAAGAAATATTTCAATGCTTGATTAAAAAATGCAATGCAGAAACCTTACCTTATCTTAAATCAGTGAAAAATTACATTGGTTTCTTTTATTGTGACAGAACCCATGCTTTAAATGAGTCACTTTCATCTTAAATGTAAGAATGAAAGAAAGAAAATCATGATAATGAGAAATATGATAAAATTGTTACTTAATGAATGATCTTCTGGCTCATTCATCTACTATAAATAGTTTGACTTTCCCACTTTAGCTGATAGCTATATATCATTCACTTTATATTTCCCCAAGAGAACATACACATTAACAAGACTATAAACATAGTATCTTTTTTTACTTTAACTTTGATAGGTATAAATTTTAAAAACTGATTATTTTTATTTTATTTTATTTTATTACAGCTCATTATGGATGATAATTTTGAAGGGATGTCTGTTGACCCAACTGATTCTGATTGTATTCCACCTCAACATACTAATACTGGAAATAATCCACCACCACCCGCTGCTCATCCACCTCCAGATGCATCTCAATCTGTACTGCCTAATCCTAACCCACAACCTAATCCCAATTCAGGCCAAGAGTCTCACGAAGAACTGATAAATTTTCATCCCAATCATCCTTCTGCTCCTGTAAGTGCTGATCAGCAAGAGGATCAGCTAGGAAGAGATTGGGCTAGTGAAGTGTTGAGGGATTTTTTTGGAGACCAATCATCATCTGCTCAGCCTAACCAAGGAGCAAGCACAAGTGTAGCTGGTAAGTTAAATTTTTAGTGTATCATTTTATTTAAAAAAAACCAATTCAATTAACTTATTTGAATTGTTAGTGAATCTCTCAATAATTATGGGTATCAGTAATTACCACAGACTCAATTCAGCAGAGTCTCATGAACGAGAATGGGGGTTAAGGGCTGTAAGAGGCTTAGTTAGAAGGAATGATGTTCCCAGGAGCTCAGACAGTCTAAATAGAAATATTTACCACTTTCTGAAGTATTGTTTGGGGTACCAACACAAAAAGCAAAATATCCTGTGAGTCCAACACCTTTGGAGATTGAAAATTTGAAATCTTGGAACCAATTAAAACTGTCCCAACCCAAGTTCAATCTTCTAGCCGTGCCAATTCCGCAGCTGATCAACAATTTCTGATAACCAATTCTATAGCCTTCTTGCGATCCAAAATTTGACTACCCGAATTTTTTCCAGCACCTGAGCCTCGAGGACTAAAAGAAGGAGCACCAATCCCACTTTCTGTCAAAAAAAACTTAGAGCGTAAATCACAAGAAAAAGGTTTTTGGAAATTTGCCTTTAATTGGACTTGCAGTGATTTTTTGGAATCAACTTGGAATCAAGTCATGGGAAGCATAGTATGCAACCACTGTACCAGGTGGTTCACCACCTTGAATGCAATTGATCAGTCAAAGCTTCAGTTCACTCAATGTGTTATTGAGAAATGGGTAGTTAATAGGGGGAAGGATATGATAAGGTTGTTTGGGCAAGAAGAGGAAAGGGTGGAAAGAGACAAAATGGAAAAGAGGGCAAGGGCACAAGTAAAACGTTATCGGACCAAGGTAAGTTTTTTATTTCACTTTGCTTTTTGTTATTATGAATCTGATTTAGTTGGAATTCAGATTGCTAATGCACGCTACAAGTTAGCAAGAGATCTCTGCAGTGATGTGCCAGGTTTTGTTGTGCTTTTTCATGATACTAGGTGCATATCTGATATCGAGGAAGGCCCACCACCAGCCCCAACTGCACCTATTCGAGCTATTCCTGTATGGTGAAATCCTGAAATCAACAATTTGTTTAAAAAATAGATAAGATGATGCAGGACTTAGCCCATACACCAGCTCAAAGAAAATTGGCATTAAAAACATATTCACAGTCATCAGAAAGGACATTTGCACAAGATGGTATATTCAATGTTCCTGAATACCTCCCCAAGAATTTTTATTCAGCAACATTTTTGGCAGGATTATCTGTGAATTAATGTGAGTCACTTGGGGTTGGAGCTCATATTGATCTGGTAAAGATTCGGGAATCAATTAATACAGCATCATAATCATCATAACTTAGGTATAACAGCGATCTTCTGTGTAATATAGCTATCTTATATTGAATTTTATGTATTCTGTTTTTTTTCAAAGCAACTTGGTAAATGTGATAAGGTGATATTGAGAGAGAGTAACATTTTATTTAAGAAAAATAAATAATGTATGAGATATAAAAATGTATTTTCAACAAATTGATGGTCCATACCTCTTTATGTCACATCTATGTATCCATATTAATTTCAACTGAATTTAATGTTGACCAATACATAGTGAATACACGCTATGCCACTTACACTTGCCAGGCATAGCTACCATTAAATATACCAGTATCAAAATTAATTTTGATCAAAATAAATGAGCATGATAATCATGAATTTCTGGAGTCAACTGCATATTTTTATGAATGGTGCCTTTCCAACATTAATTTTGATCGAAATTAATTTTGATACTGGCATATTGCATGGTGGCTATCCCTGGAGAGTGTAAGTGGCATAGTGTGTATTCATTATGTATTGGTCAACATTAATTTCAATCAAATTTCATATTGACATTTGCATATTGAATCCTAACCAGCAAATGACCAAAAAAAATCTTCATAAAAATGCTCACTAATTTTGATCAAAATTAGGGTTTACCATATACATATTGAATGGTAGTTATATCTGGTGTGTGTAAGTTGTAAAGCTTGTGTTCAATGTGTATTGGTCAACATTAATTTTGATTGAAATTAATATTAATGTGTAAATGATATATACATGCTCAATATGCATTGTAATGTGTTTACTTAAGAATAGAGGGCCCCACTTTTCATCTTACAGATAAATGCTTGGTGCCATGTCAAATTTAATTTCAATTAAAATTAGTGTTGACATTTTACCATGCATAACAGTAAGAAACTGACTGAATAAATTGATGATAATCATGAACCTTAATTTTGATCAAAATTAATGTTGCCAAATGCAGATTGAATAAAAGCTATTCCACTTACAATTGCCAGGCATATTTACTATTTATTATGTATTGGTCAACATTAATTTTTATAGAAATTAATATGGATATGTAAATATTATATTTAACCTCAACATGTATAGTAAATTTCAATACTTAAGAATACTTGCTGTCCTTTACATGTCATGTAAAAAAGCATTATATCATTTCAACATTAATTTTGATCAAAATTAATGTTGGCTTGCCATTATGCATTGAAACAACTAACTGACTGTAAAAGTTCATGATCAAAATGCTCATTAATTTTGATCAAAATTAATGTTGACCAATACATATTGAATATAAGCTATCTCCACTTACTCAAACCGGATATAACTACCATTCAATATGTATATTGTCAGCCTTAATTTTGATCAAAATTATTGGGAAGTTTTATGAAGAATCTTTTGGGTTGTTTGCTGGCTTGGGTTCAATATGCAAATGTCAATATTATATTCAATCAAATTAATTTTGACCAATACATAATGAATACACACTGTGCCAGTATCAAAAGTAATTTTGATTGAAATTAATTTTGGCAAGGCACCATGCATAAAAATAAGCAGTTGACTCCAGAAATTCATGATTATCATGCTCATTAATTTCAATCAAAATTAATTTTTGACACTGGCATATTTAATGGTAGCTATTCCTGGCAAGTGTAAGTGGCATAGCATATATTCACTATGTATTAGTCAGCATGAATTTTGATTAAAATTAATATGGACATAGACTATGCATAAAATTCCAATAAGTATAGGTAAGCTAAGCAGTTGGACTAACTGGTTTGATCAAGTATACCATATAAAAATTTATGTTTCAATGCCTTGGTTAATTTTGATTGAAATTAATTTTTAGCCATGCATGTTGAATTTTATCTATGTCTGTGCAGTCCATGTGACATGGTTTGTATTCAATATGCAGGGGTCTACATTAATTTCGATCGAAATTATGAGGTTCATTGCCTCATATATTTTGTGGTTTCTGTCAGGGTTCCATGCATGGTGCCATATGATACTTGTTAATTCATGTCAAAATTAAATTCAACACCAATATATTGAATACAAACCATGGCACTTACAGTACTTGGTCATAGCTAAAATTCAATATGCCAGTCTCAAATTTAATTTCAATAGAAATTAATCAGGATCCGTGAAGTTTATCAATAGTGTATGAGTTAAGTTTCAAGTCATATGTTTCATAATTTTCTTGCACCCATTTCTAGGTTATCTCAACAATTTTTTTCAAGTTTTATTATATTAATCAAAACTGTGGTAAGTTGTGATAAATTAGCTAATCCAAATCTCAAATTGAATATTAATGTTTTATTAATTTTGAATGTTGCTTAAGATATTTCATTGGGTGGTTCATAATAATATTTTATCAACTTAGTCACCACGGGAAATCTGGGGGTGAACTGCTAGCAGTTCCCTCTTTTTGAAACTATTAGGAATTTGTCAGGAAACTGTTGGGAAACCATCCTAAAACTGTCAGAAAGATGTTTTTAAATCTGATAAAAAAACATTGAAAAAATAAACTGTCACAGATTGAATCCAGAACAATCCCTCCTTGAGCAGAGCTTAAGAACCACATTGAACATCAGTTAATCTCAGGTTTGGCAAAAGGTTGAACAACATCACTTAGCATACCTTAATATTCAAATATTAAACTTGAATATATGTTGCGTGTATGATATAGATGCATATGCATTTGAATTTGCATGGTGGATACTTATTGCATGCTGAAAATTGATGTGAATCGCCTTTATAAAGTGTATGCATAATGACTATGAAGAATAAATATGCATAAAAAATTTGCATAAAAATATGCATAAAAAATATGCATAAAAATATGCATAGTGATTATGCATAAAAATATGCATAAAAATATGCATAAAAATATGCATAGTGATTATGCATAAAAATATGCATATTGAATATGCATAAAAATATGCATAAAAATATGCATATTGAATATGCATTAAAAATATGCATATTGAATATGCAAAAAAAAGGTGCATATACGTATATGAATAAAATATATTAATATGCATATAAATATGTATAATGAATATGCATATGAATATGCATAAATATGCATAATGATTGAAAAATGCAAAAAAATGATGCTTAACGAGTATATTTTATGCATAAATAGAAATATGCAATATGAATTCATATTGCATACAGATAACACTGGCAAACCATTTTGACCAAAACTCATACTAAATTTTCATTCTGGACTAAAGGTGTGAGGGAAGAAAGAAAAACAGTCTGACGTTAGAAAAATGCTACATGCACTCATTTTGTAGCAGAGCAAATGAGAAGTGCTGAATTATGGTTGGTGCCCATAATTCAGTATGATATCATAATTTTATTTAATTGTTTTCAATATTGAAAAGACTTTAGGTTGGTTGGTATGGATCTAGCTGTGCCAGGGTCTAATCTAATTATTTTAACAATTTCTTAATAATTAATGGGCTTTAATACAAAAACAGGTTGTATTTTTTGTGGGATATTGGATATGATAAGGTCTTTTGTAAAAAAAACTTATATTGTTTAAAAATATTCCTGAATCAGATGTGGAATAATCACTACAAAAAATTGTAGTACTGTGGGCAATAAAATATATGCACAAGCAGTAAAGAAAGGACCAAGTGAACCCTTTTTGTGCAGTGGGAATCATTAGAGTGGAATTGTGGATGAAAAATATAATTCATTATTACCATTTTATTTAATCAAAAAATTTATAATATTAAAAAGAACTATTGATTAATTGGTATTTGACCTTTGTGCCTCACTCATATTTATCATTTGATTGATTTTTGTCACCATTATGTTATTAATATTATAAGTATAGCAAAAACTCGTGTGCCAAATGCATACTGGGTGATGTTACACCTTTTATAATATTATTAAATAAAGGTAAAAAAATATGAAAATGATTTGTTTTACAAAAAATAAATTGATATACAAAAGCAATATGAGGGATAAAAAGGTAAAATTAATCTCAAAGAGATCAATTATGAAAAACAAAATACTAGTAAAATTCTTGCTCTCAAGAGCCAGTAGAAGTGTTGAAAAAAATGGGAGCCATCAGGGCTAAATTGTAATAAGTGACCCTTTTTTTAAAGATAAAAAATTATACACCTGAGGTTGGGAAGAACAACAGGTGGATGATTCAGCTAAACAAAACTGCTTGTAGTGAAGTTTAATAAAAAAATGTTTTTTTGTTGCCATATAGAGAATTGATCCCATCTGACTGCACGTGACTAAAAGTGTCCAGCACAAGTTCGGCCGAACTTGTGCTGGACACTTTTATGATGGAGAGTAGCTTGGGTGGAAATTTTCTTCAGTTTGTTCATCTTGTATTTCTCATAAACATGTCTACTGGTATTTGATCAGTCTGTATCTTTCATATTTATCATCTGATTAATATTTTATCACCATTATATTATTAATGTTATTAGTATAGCAAAAACTTGTGTGCCAAATGCATACCATGTGAAGTTATACCTTCAATAATTTTTTAAAATAGATGTAAATAAATATGGAAAGGAATAGTTTTACAAAAATTAAATAGAAATTTAAAAGTAAAAAGAGGAATAAAAGAGTAAAATAAAAGTCAAAGAGTTCAAATATGAAAAAAATACTGGTAAAATTCCTGCTATCAAGAGCCAGTAGAGGTGTTAAAGCAAATGGGAGCCATCAGGGCTTAATTGTAATAAGTGACCTTTTCTTTAAAGATAAAAAATTATACACCTGATATTGGGCAGAACAGCAGGTGGATGATTCAGCTAAACCAAACTACTTCTAGTGAAATTTGATAAAAAATTTTTTTTGTTGCCATACAGAGAATTGATCCCATCTGACTGCACATGACCAAAAGTGTCCAGCACAAGTTCGGCCGAACTTGTGCTGGACACTTCTATGATGGAGAGCGGCTGGGGTAGAATTTTTATTCAGTTCATCTGGTATTTCTTACAAACATGTCTACTGGTATTTTATCTTTGTGCCTCACTCATACATATTGTTTGACTAATTTTTTGTCTTACTTATATTATTAATTATATAAGTATAGCAAAAAATCGTGTGCCAAATGCATACTGAGTGATGTTACACTACTTTTTTTTTATTCTATATTTATGCTTTCTCACTTTGATTATTTCTTGAGAGCTATGAAAATCCTTCCCAAGTCTTAATTTATCAGCATGACCTAAAAACCAACGGTGAAGAACTCCCATTTGATTTGAGAAGCTTATTTGAGTTGAGTCAATTGGATATGCAATCAAATTTTTGGTTTTTAAGGCAATGTCCCAGTGTTTAATGAGAATATTAGCCAATACCTGGTTCCATTTGTCAAACCAATCTAGGTTCCAAGCGAAAGTTGACCCTGGGAAACTGCACATGCGAAGGTGCTTAATAAAAGATTCACAGAAAATTGGTGGAAAATTTTCCAAAACCGCTGAATTTGATTCTGGATGAGGTAGTTCAAAGGCGATGTTGCAAGAATTCATGTCAAATGATGAAAATCTGTCTAATTGCTCTTCAGTAGGGTTTTGTTTCCATTCATTTGATTCTGGTGACATATCCAAAAGTGAACAACAAAAATTGTGTATAGATCTACAAAAGTGAGAATTGAATGGAGGCAAAGTCTCATTAAAAATTCTATTAAGTGTTTGTGTGTTTGTGGGCAGGTTTCCATGAGGAAAGTAAGAGCTACTAGGGTTCATAAAGAATTAGATTAAGAAAGTGTTCAATTAAATTAAACAAAGAGGAAGGATAAATTGTTGAGCTCCAAAACTTTATGATCAAAGTTGATTTAAGGAGAAATATCACAAAAATTAAGAATAAGATATATTTCAACTTTATGGCATTATAATATGCATAAATTATATTTTTATATGCAATTTGAACTCAAAAGGAATGGTATAAAATGAAGAGAATGATTATGTGATAAAAGCAGACTCATTTGAGAAACGGATTTTTTTTTCTTTTCAAAAAATTCTTCCACAAAAATAATTTGATAAATGTGAGGCTATGTTCATTTTTTGATTACCAAAAAATTATTTTTGGTCCAATTTGATAGTAATACATATTCGATTGAGTAATTTTTGTTCAACCTGAATAAATAGACTAGAGTGTCACTTCATCACATTTATGTATGAAAATTTATACAAGGTTTCAGCTTTTTTGTAATGCTTTAAGGTTTACACTTTTGTAGCATCTATTATTTGAGTATTTTTGATTTTTTCTTTATCGAAAATTCTACCTAGTACAGACCAGTTTTTAAAAGTGAAAGAAATATGTTTGTGATTGTTTTTTACAAAATATTAACCTTATTTTTGGGTTTAACTTTGATTTTTGGGGTGATTTTTTAAATAATTATGTTAAAAATATGGATTACTTTTCTTATAGTCCATAACTAAGAATTTTTATCAAAATCAAATAATTATAGGGTAGTTAGATATAACTCAGAAGGCATTTGATAGAAAAATAATAAAGATGCTTGTGCGTACAGTAGAATTTTTTTATGATAGAAAATATTCTGATAAACATGCATGCATTGTTGTACAAATGCAGAGAGTATACAGAATACAAATAAAGTAGACTGCATAACTTGTAATTAATATATAAATTATCAGATTAAAAATTAAACATTTAAACTTAAATAATTTCAACACATATTCCATCATATTCTTTTGATAAAAAAATGTAGCTTATATTAGCTAGTGCCTTTCAAAAAAAGGAGTACCTTCAATCGGTAACTTCCAATAGCTAACTTATTCCTAAAATTATCACAATTACAATGCCTCCATTTTTTCATGTATGTCAATGTCAAGATCTTGGATGTGTCAATAGAAAGTATCAAACTTCTTCTGGGTCCTTTGAAGTTGGTATGGCTTTCAAAAGCTCTAATTCTTACGCAAAACATCAAGAGGAAAGAAATAGGAAGGCCCAGATGGTAATTTCTTCCAACAATCCACTTAACATTGGAAGTTCCTGCTCCACAGAAACAGTAAGCTGTATATCTATAGTTCAATGTGAGAATTAAAGTCTTTATCATGTTTCAATGATTTATTACATAGGGGCAGTTGCTATTGGGGGCAGAAGTATCTTAAACAGTCTCTAGAACCTCAAATCTTGGGGAACGGTATATCCAAATAATTATGTGGCAGGCAGCAAAGCTTTCTCTGATTCATTATTTGAGCAAAGAAGGTTGTACTCAATTTTTGGATGAAGAAATTAAGAAGCTCAAACTTCTAGGTGATAGTGGAATACTGTATTCTGATAGCATTGTCCGCCTGATCCCACACTCTATAGATACAGTTTTTAGTCGATTAAAGCTCAATCAATCATTTTTCACTAAAACATGCTGTCCTAAATGCTTTGCTCTTTTTGAGTATAACTCTGAATCTCAACCATTTATACTATGTTGCATACAACCATTTTTTTTTCATCATCAGAGCGCTATTTAAAAATGTTTGGAGCAGGAAAAATTGTAGTTAATGTGATGAAAGGCTGTATTTGATGAAGGAACATCAAGAACATGCAAAATACTTATCTCTTAAAAAATTTCATCACCATTATTTTAGCGACTGGCTTAAGGAAAAGATCAAACTGTTCAAATTTGAGCTTCTGATTGAGAAGAAAACCCCTGTGGCAGACAATGCAGAGTGTGATTTGATGAAGGATGGTTGTGATGGTTTAATTTGGAAAAACTTTCCCATTACCACTGCAGCTCTGGATAGCAATGATGATGAATATACGATAACTTCAGGCAACTTAATGTTTACTTTATATGTCGACTGGTTTAGGCCTGGTGGCAATAGGATTGGAGGTTATCAGAAGTCTGTAGGCAATATTATGATGGTGTGTATGAACCTACCTCAAGAAGATAGATACAAAATGGAAAATCTTTTTTTGTATGCTATTATACCTGGACCAACAGAACCCACAAGTGAACAGCTTAATCACCTTTTAAAACCACTTGTTAATGATCTACAAACTCTATGGCATGGTATATTGATTGAAAAGACGCATCTTTATCCACAAGGCCGGAAAGTAAGAGTTGCATTGTTCTCTTTGATAGGTGACATTCCTGCAATACGAAAATTGGCTGGCTTTTCGAGTCACTCTGCAAAAATGTTCTGCTCTTTCTGTAATATCTCTAAAGATGAAATTAGTGAAAAGAATGTGGGAAATTTTTCATTATGGAATCATGAGGATCATATGTGCTGGGCAACAAAGTGGAAAAATTCTAAGTCACATTGGGAGCGTGTATCAATTGTTCAGAATCATTTGGTACAATGGAGTGAGCTGAATAACCTTGAATATTGGCGTCCAACTGAATATTGCTCAATTGATGTTATGCATTCACATATGCTTTGAAACCTAAAGGATCACAGTCTAAGCTATTTTCAAATCCAAAATGCAGCAAAAGATCTAGAAAGAAAGCTGGAAAAGGATAAAAATTGGCATGTAAGAGAAGAAGATGATGATTTATTTTCTAAAACTTCATTGCACAAACATTCTAAAAAACGTAGAAGCAACTTAAGCACCACAAATAATGATGATAATGATACAGGGCACACGAGACAGTACAAGCGGCAAAGACGTACGAGTTCAAGATAGTCATCAAGTCATCATGGACTAGATAATGAAGGATTGGGAACAAATTAATCAAGAAGCCAGAGTAGGTCATCCAGCTCCAAATTTATTCCTCCATATAGCGATTTGGCCTCAATACAGTCTCACAGCAGTGACAGTAGGAATTCATTGTATAACTTAAGGCAAAGGAGCATTAGCATATCACAGAGTGAAGGATCTCACTCATCAAATTAGACAGCTAGAGATGAAGAAAGTAAAAGGAAAGGTAAGGAGAAAGAAAATTAAGGTAGTAGTAATCCACGAATCATGGCAGAAGAGCTACAGGTTGTATTGAAGATGATTGATCAAGTAAGAAGACCTTCCTGGCTAACACGAGTTCCAAAATGAGTAGGATATAAAAAGGCAGGATCCCTCAAGGCAGCAGAATGGCACATGCTGTATACTCTCTACTTCCCTTTGTCAATTATACCCCTTTGGTCTGAAAAACCTAAAGAATCTGAATCTTCAGCTTCCTCAGCTGAAAAAACAAGAGAATATTATCTTCTCAAGTCACTTGTAACATTATGCTTGATAACCAATTTTTTGACATTAAAAAATATACAGACTAATAGAGCTTAAAGATCTAAATAAATTTCTGTTAGAGTATCATGAGTGCCTGGAAGAGGGTTGGAAGAATATTAATGCAAAGCCAAATCTGCATATCACTCAACATTATCCTGAAATGATAAAGTGTCTTAGTCCACCATCAGGTACAGCTACTTAGTCTGGAGAGCGGGTGAGTCATATATTATCTGAAATTCCAAACAATCACCATCCACGTATGTAATGTTTGTAAGCAATGATTTAAAAACTCAGCTGTGCTAATTTATTAATATTTACCACAGGAGAGATACTGCTAACAATGCTCAAACATTGGTATCGGAAGTCTAGGGTATTAGATCTAGGTGAAGCTGAAGATAATGATCAATGTGAGACTAAAAAAATCCATATTGATCTCGATAAACAAAACAAATGGATCCATCTAAGTATGGAATTATTTACTAAATGGGTAAGGGCACGAATGGGAAAAGAAACTTCAAGACTGGCTTTGACACCATCGGAGAAAAGTGGGGATTGGGTAGTTGAAAATGTAGCAAGCATATTGATACATGGAAAGAGGTTTACTAGTTACCATCAACACATTGCTAATTCAACAATTGAATTCTACTATGGAAAAGATAGCCAGTTTGGGCAAATTGATGATCTTTTCAGGTCGAAGGAAGAGAATGATCAAATATATTTAATAGTAAGTCCTTTCAAAGAGCTCCTTCCAGAAGAAACATCAAAGGATCCCTATGAGCTTTTCCCACAAGTGCATTGTCAGTTAGTAAGAGTAGCCAAAGCAACTCAAATTGTGATTATGAAAGATGCAATAATTCGACATGCAGCTACTGTCGAGCACAAAAAAGGAATATTTGGAATCAAAGACGAGGTTGTCACTGCCATTGGACTGCAGACAGTAGTGAGTGAAAAAATTAATCAAATTTATTTTCTGTTGACTAACATCTTTGTGTTAATTTGGGATTCAGGAAATTTGTAGGATTGGTGATGTTTGTAAATGGTGAAAGAAATAATTCAATGCTCGATTAAAAAATGCAATGCATCCAACTTACCTTATCATAAATCAGTGAACAATTAATTTGGTTGCTTTTATTGTGAGAGAGCCCATGCTTTCAATGAGTCATTTTTATCTTAAATGTAAGAATGAAAGAAAGAAAATCTTCATAATGAGAAATATGATAAAATTTTTACTTAATGAATGATCTTCTTGCTCATTCATCTACTATAAATAGTTTGACCTTTCAACTTTAGCTGATAGCTATATATTATTCACTTTATTTTTCGACAAGAGAACATACACATTAACAAGACTATATACATAGTATCTTTTTTTACTTTAGCTTTGATAGGTATAAATTTTGACAACTGATTATTTTTATTTTATTTTATTTTATTACAGTTCATTATGGATGATAATTTTGAAGGGATGTCTGTTGACCCAACTGATTCTAATTTTTTTCCACCTCAACATACTAATACTGGAAATACTCCACCACCACCCGCTGCTGATCCACCTCCAGATGCATCTCAATCTGTACCGCCTAAACCTAACCCACCACCTAATCCCAATCCAGGCCAAGAGTCTCATTCAGAACCGAGAAATTTTAATCCAAATCATCCTTCTGCTCCTGAAAGTGCTGATCAGCTAGGAAGAGATTGGGCTAGTGAAGTATTGAGGGAATTTTTCGGAGACCAATCATCATCTGCTCAGCCTAACGAAGGAGCAAGCACAAGTGGAGCTGGTAAGTCAAATTTGTAGTGTATTCTTTTATTGAAAAATAATGAATTTAATTAACTTATTTGAATTGTTAGTGAATCCCTCAATCATTATGGGTATCAGTGATTACCACAGACTCAATTAAGCAGAGTCTCATGAACGAGAACGGGGGTTAAGGGCTGTAAGAGGCTTAGTTAGAAGGAATGATGTTCCCAGGAGCTCAGACAGTCTAAATAGAAATATTTACCACTTTCTGAAGTATTGTCTTGGGGGACCAACACAAATATCAAAATATATTTGCGAGCCCAACACCTTTGGAGATTGAAAATTGGAAAGCTTCGAGCCAATTCAAACTGTCCTAACCCAAGTCCAATCTTCTAGCCGTGCCAATTCTGCAGCTGATCGAAAATTTCTGATAACCAATTCTATAGCCTTCTTGCGATCCAAAATTTGACTACTTGAATTTTTTCCAGCACCTGAGCCTCGAGGACTAAAAGGAGAAGAAACGATCCCACTTTCTGTCAAAAGAAACTTAGAGCGTGAATTGCAAGAAAAAGGTTTTAGGAAATTCGCCTTTGATTGGACTTGCCATGATTTTTCGGAATCAACTTGGAATCAAGTCATGGGAAGCATAGTATGCGACCACTGTACCAGGTGGCTCACCACCTTGAATACAATCAATCAGTCAAAGCTTCAGTTCACTCAATGTGTTATGGAGAAATGGGTAGTTAATAAGGGGAAGGAGATGATAAGGTTGTTTGGGCAAGAAGAGGAAAGGGTAGCAAGAGAAAAGATTGGAAAGAGGGCAAGGGCACAAGTAAAACGTTATCAGACCAAGGTAAGTTTTTTATTTTACTTTGCTTTTTGTTATTATGAAGCTGATTTAGTTGGAATTCAGATTGCTAGTGCACGCTACAAGTTAGCAAGAGATCTCTGCAGTGATGTGCCAGGTTTTGTTGTGCTTTTTCATGATACTAGGTGCATCTCTGATATCAAGGAAGGCCCAGCACCAGCCCCAAGTGCACCTATTCGAGCTATTCCTGGATGGCGAAATCCTGAACTCAATGATTTGTTTAAAAAAATGGATAAGATGACAAAGGACTTAGCCCATACACCAGCTCAAAGAAAATCAGCATTAAAAACATATTCACGGTCATCAGAAAGGACAGTTGCACAAAATGGTATATTCAATGTTCCCAAATACCTCCCCAAGAATTGCTATTCAGCAACATTTTTGCAAGGATTATCTGTGAATGAACGTGAGTTACTTGGGGTTGGAGCTGATATTGATCTTGTAAAGATTCGTGAATCAATTAATAGAGCATCAACATCATCATAACTTAGGTACAACGGTGATCTTCTGTGTAATATAGCTATCTTATATTTAATTTTATGTATTCTTTTTTTTTCAAAGCAGCTTGGTAAATGTTATAAAGTGATATTGAGAGAGAGTAACATTTTATTTAAGAAAAACAAATAGTGTATGAGATATAAAAATGTATTTTCAACAAATTGATGGTCCATACCTCTTTATGTCACATTTATGTATCCATATTAATTTCAATCGAATTTAATGTTGACCAATACATAGTGAATACGCGTTATGCCACTTATACTTGCCAGGCATAGCTACCATTAAATATGCCAGTATCAAAAATTAATTTCGATTGAAATTAATGAGCATGATAATCATGAATTTCTGGAGTCAACTGCTTATTTTTATGCATGGTGCCTTGCCAACATTAATTTTGATCGAAATTACTTTTGATACTGGAATATTGCATGGTGTCTATTCCTGGAAAGTGTAAGTGGCATAGTGTGTATTCATTACCTATTGGTCAACATTAATGTCAATAGAATTTAATATTGACATTTGCATATTGAACCCAAACCAGCAAACAACCCAAAAAATTCTTTATAAAACTGCTCATTAATTTCAATCGAAATTAGTAATGACCATATACATATTGAATGGTAGTTATATCTGGTGTGTGTAAGTTGTAAAGCTTGTGTTCAATGTTTATTGGTCAACATTAATTTTGATTGAAATTAATATTAATGTGTAAATGATATATACATGCTCAATATGCATTGTAATATGTTTACTTAAGAATAGAGGGCCCTACTTTTCATCTTACAGAAAAATTCTTGGTGGCATGTCAAATTCAATTTTTATTAAAATTAATGTTGACATGTTACCATGTATAACAGTAAGAAACTGACTGCATAAATTGATGATAATCATGAACCTTAATTTCAATCAAAATTAATGTTGCCATGCGCAGATTGAAAAAAAGCTATGCCACTTACACTAGCCAGGCATATTTACTATTTATTATGTATTGGTCAACATTATTTTTTATAGAAATTAATATGGATATGTAAATTTTATATTTACCTTCAACATGTATAGTAAATTTCAATACTTAAAAATACTTGCTGTCCTTTACATGTCATGAAAAAAAGCATTATATCACTTCAACATTAAGTTTGATCAAAATTAATGTTGGCATGCCATTATGCATTGAAACAACTAACTGACTGAAAAAGTTCATCATCAAAATGCTCATTAATTTTGATCAAAATTAATTTTGACCAATACATATTGAATATAAGTAATCTCCGCCTACTCACACCAGATATAACTACCATTCAATATGTGTATGGTCAGCCTTAATTTCAATAGAAATTAATGGGCAGTTTTATGAAGAATCTTTTGGGTTGTTTTCTGTCTTGGGTTCAATATGCAAATGTCAATATTAAATTCAATCAAAATTAATGTTGAACAATACATAATGAATACACACTATGCCACTTACACTTTCCAGGAATAGCTACATGCAATATGCCAGTATCAAAAGTTATTTTGATTGAAATTAATGTTGCAAGGCACCATGCATAAAAATAAGCAGTTGACTCCAGAAATTCATGATTATCATGCTCATTAATTTCAATCAAAATTAATTTTTGATACTGGCATATTTAATGGTAGCTATGCCTGGCAAGTGTAAGTGGCATAGCATGTATTCATTATGTATTAGTCAACATTAATTTTGATCAAAATTAATATGGACATGGACTATGCATAAAATTCCTATAAGTATAGGTAAGCTAAGCAGTTAGATTAACTGGTTTGATCAAGTACACCATATAAAAATTGATGTTTTAATGCCTTGGTTAATTTCAATCGAAATTAATTTTAAGCCATGCATGTTGAATTTTATCTATGTCTGTGTAGTCCATGTGAAATGGCTTGTATTCAATATGCAGGGGTCTACATTAATTTTGATTGAAATTATGAGGTTCATTGCCTCATAAATTTGGTGGTGTCTGTCAGGGTTTCATGCATGGTGCCATATGATACTTGTTGATTCCTATCAAAATTAATTTCAACACCAATATATTGAATACAAACCATGGCACTTAAAGTACTTGGTCATAGCTAAAATTCAATATTCCAGTCTCAAAATTAATTTCAATAGAAATTAGTCAGGATCCATGAAGTTTATCAATAGTGTATGAGTTAAGTTTCAAGTCATATGCTTCATCATTTTCTTGCACCCATTTCTAGGTTATCTCAACAATTTTTTTCAAGTTTTATTATATTAATCAAAACTGTGGTAAGTTGTGAAAAATTAGCTAATCCAAATCTCAAATTGAATATTATTATTTTAATAAGTTTGAATGTTGCTTAAGGTATTTCATTAAGTGATTCATAATAATATTTTATCAACTTAGTAGTCCTATAACTTTTGAAAAGTAACAATATTGGTATAGTTAGGGACAACAATGCAATATCTTGTGCAGACTAAGATATATTGTAAAATAAAACTATTCAATTTTTTTTCCCCTTAGTTGTATCCAAGTTTATCAATGGTTTGGTCACGGTTCCCACACCCTAGCCTGACACTCCTCCTGTCACTTAAAAAGCAAATTCTTATCTTAAATTTTAATGTTACCAATTTTATATTTATAATTCATTTCTTGTTTGATGAGGCATATCAGTATATATGTGAATCTCGCATTGTCATCTGAAAGTAAATTTAACAAATATTCATAAAGGATTATCCTTTTTTTTCATATAATATACTAATTAAGTGTATCTCCACTGTTTATTAGTAAATTCTAATTTAAAAAATTTTGTATTTACCTGTGGCAATTTGCATATGGGATATACATTTGTTATTATTTGTTTTTCACACTAAAAGTCCCCAAAGAATTACTAGTATTTTCTGTTAGCTACATCAAATTTCGCTTCAATATAAACAGATTGTGATTTAGCATGTTACTCAGTTTACCCCACTATGAATAATACATGTTAAAAAAAGCTCAAATAATATAAAATCCCCCTCTTTATGTTTTTCTGTTTCTTTCATCCTCACTTTAATTTTAATATTATTCAATTTTTTATCCTATTAAATTATCAACTTCAATTTTCTAGAATAGAGTTTATTATAATTATTCATCATATTACATCATAATTTTTTGATATCGAATACTTTTTTTTAATATTCATTAATCAATATGTCTAGTATACAAAAACCTACACCTCCACTTTGTATGTATATCATGTTCCTCTCTCTTAATTTATATATTTCACTTATGTTCTATATCTTTTTTTTTCAAAAATTTGATTTTCCAGCACCCGAATGTGTTTCATCCCACTCTCTGATTGATACTTGCTTTGAAGCTTTTGAGCTTGCACCATGTCTGCCACATGGCATGGCACCTAACCCTCCTGTACTTAGCGATGAGAGGCAGGAAATAACTAGAGTTCAGTATTGCAATTTACTTGAATTGGCTAGAGATAAAACAGAAGAACTTGTCAAGATCCTTAACAATAATCCTTCTCCTTCATTTTTATCTAACCCTTGTAATGACTTACTCCAATATGTGAAAAGCCTTGAAAAATGTATGTTCTTCACCTTTTTTGTCTCCTTTTAAATTAGTAGATAAGATTATTAATATTTTTTTTCTTCATATATATTTGTAGCTTACGAGGAGGGTATGATTCCTCCTGATGAAATCATTGTCATTAGGGATGATGATGAGACAGATGAACTATCAGATTTAACTCATGCCTCAACTTCTAAGGAAAATCTTGAAACACCTGTTATCCGCTCCAAGAAAAAGAGATTATCCCAAGGCTCCTCTTTTGTTCAACGTATTAAACCGGCTTCTGCTAATGAATTTTCCGATGTATCAAATAATAAATCTCAAAAAAAAGCAAAGTCTTTGATATTGAGTATATTCTTGTTGCCTTTTTTTTATTGTTATTCTTTTATCTTTAAAATTCAATCGTATATATCTTTTATTGCTTAAATATTGTACTTTTTATCTTTCTTTTGATATTTTGTACCAGAAACTCACCTGCTGTAGATTGTTCCATCCATAAACGCCCTCTCCCTGATGAAGATGATGAAAAGAGCGATGAAAATAGCAATGATGAACTGTCAGAATATGAAGCTATGCTTGTTCATCAAAAAAAGCAAAATTTAAAATCTTCTTCAAGACATGACAATATGTTTGATAAAGATGATGATTCAAACAGCTCATCACCGAATTCCTTCATTTCTAAGAAGCAATACCCATCACCTCCTAAATTACCTACTTTGACCACTTTGAAAGCTTCTCTACCAATGAAATCAACTCCAATCAAGATATTGAAAAAACCTCTAACTTTTTCACCCTCATTTCTAAAAGACTCTGATTTTCAGGAGGAATTCTGTAAAATTCATAATTTTTATAAAGGTAGAATCAGCATGGCAAAGGTCCTCAGGTCATGGTTGGGAATTGTTACTCTCCTTGAATTACGCCCTTCTACTTCTTCCCAAGAACCCATGTTAAATATTTCAATGTTTACTTTTCATTGGGAGAAATCTTGTGGAGAAGATTGGCTTTCAAAACTTACTGAGTTATGTAAGTTACCATAATTTTTAGTCTTGACTTTTGTTCTTTTACTTATTTTTTTCCTTTTGTAGCAAATATTTTTTTAGAGATTGATAGCTCACAGCTATGGGTACTAGATAATATTGATTTCAAAAAAATGGAAGATTTATGTGATCCTGATGGTTTAAATACTGAAATTATTTCCTCAACAAAGAAAACAGATCACCCTGAATCCAATCTTATCCGAATGCTCATGAGATTAATGATCCCAAGTGACCACTGCCGTTCTTCATGGGTATCTCTTATATCATCTTCACTTTATCTGACCGCACATGAATTCAGCCAGCTTCCATCACATCAAAACATTAACTCAGATTGTCCAATTGAACATGGTCTTCAGCTTCTAGCTCACCATTCAAATCTGAAGAGTCCGATTGCTGATGGCTTAGAAGTTGTTCCCACTGCACTTCAAACCCGTGATATATCAATGTCAACTCTTCTTCAAATCAGCAATATTATCATTGATATAATTATGTAAATTATCATTCTTAAATAAAAATATTGTGCTGCAACAATATCAAGTGGAAAGACTAGCGAAGCTCAACAATCAAGTGAGAAAAACAAAAATACTGAACTGACTATAATGAGACAGAAACAAAATGCTGCACTAAACAAAATAAATTCTGAATACTCTCACCACTGATATCAATCTTTCAAATTCTATATAATTGATGGTGTCGGTGGTTTATTTCTGAGCTCTCAAGATCATAGATTGGCTTCAGCAGCTGATTGCTTGGAGGTAATATCAGAAGTTAAGTTTCTTAATTTAAATGAAAAAAATCATTTGATGGAAGAAATAAATTGGAAAAATTTAAATAACTATATTTTAACATTAATAAAACCTTTTACAAGCAAGTGTGATCCATTTCCTTTAAAATTTGATACCCCAAGTCCTCCGGGAATTGCTAGGGCTATTTCTGCAGATTTTCTTAATCACTGGAGCTCCATTCAGCCAGTATCACCTTTTTTTGCTAAACATAGCCTTTCAATAAATTAATATTCCAACATGTAAATAGATAAAGTTCTGTCTATATGATTTATCTTGTATAATTCAAGTTATTTTCCTTCAAATACGTCAAAAATGTGACCATCTTTGAAATTTATTAAGTAACCTTTGACATGATTTTCTAAATTAATTATTAAAAAAAATTATTGTAAGTCCAGCAATAACAAAGATTTTAAAATCTACTTATATGATTTCAAATACTTGTATTAAATTCTTAAATATTTTATTGTTTATATAAAAATATGATAACTGCTCTAGTTTTGTTACTTTACCTTTAATATTATATAATCTATTAATTATTACAAATATTTTTGTTGAGTGTAACATTTTTAATCAGAAGTAGAACAATTTAAATAATTAAATGAGTACATTCTTAAAAAAATACAATTTAATCTATTATTGATTCAAAATTCTTTCAGCAACTCTAATGATTAACTTTTTATTAATAAGCCTGTTTGACCTAAAATACTATACAGTTAATTTGGTAGCATTAAAAGCACATTTTTATGGCTAATATATTTCAAATTCTTTATTATAGTTTTTTTATTTTAGAACCTTTTCTACCAATTTAATAAAAATGACATTTAAAGATTTCACAACTTATATATTTCCTCAAAAGGAAAGCAAATTTTCTTATAATATTATGAGAAAAAATTATTTTATTTCACAAATAAAAAAAATAGATAATACTAGAATTATCAAAACTGAAAATGTTACAGCTACTCCCAGTATTTATCATGTTTAATTTAGCATTAAGTTGTGTATATATAATATAAATTTTTAATATTTAAATATCTTGATTTTTTAGATTTGTCTTAACATTAGATAAATAATACTTTGCTGAATTTATTTCTTCCTCTATTAAGTCATCTCTTTTCAAAAAAACTCTCAAATAACTAATCAAATATTTATACCTATCTTTTTCTTCTTTAATTTCCAAGTACTCTGAAATATTAATATCAAAAACATTAAGCTTTTCTATAGCATGAAAAAGTATAGTGCTGATTTGAATAGAAGAACCTATCCTAGTGAAGCCAGGAATTTCGTGACATCTTGAGGTAAAATGCCTTAGTTGATTGGCAGGCCATAATGTCACTGTTATTCCATTAGTTGCTTCAAAGTTGATTTTACTTTGAATTTTGGGAAACATAAATTCTCCACCTGTTTGTTGTGGTTGGGTCTTATCATACTTCATATGAATGGTATTGTTTTCTGTATCTTTAGTAAAAAAATATTCCTAAAGTATACTCACTTGCATCCTTATCGAGATGAACCTCATTGGAGAACCCATTACCATTCGCTCCAGATGTCCAAGTTAAATTACTAGCAGATGGTACACCCTCTTCTTCACTAGAAACTTTTGAAAATCCAGGAATACCAAGTTTTGCACAAAGATTAGTTGCCTTGTTATACTGAACATATGATATTCTTTTAAAAAAATATTCAAAGTACATTGCAATCCTCTTCATTCGTTTTTTATATTCATCCGTTTGTACAATATCATCAATGTATTCATCTGCAAGAAAAGCATTCAAAAATTCAGTATTTAAATTAAAAAAAGTGATACTTACGAATATATAAAGATTTCTTCATATCTAAAATAAAGGCACCACCAAACATTTTTCCAAAACTACCAGCTCTTCGATGATAACCATTATTTTTAATTTCATGTTCGCAGTAAGAAAGATCCTTAATGCATTGCACCGTAGCTTCTAACATATCTAGTTCTTTGAGCTCATGAATTTCAAAAGTCTGCACAAGAACATAAGGTATTAAGACACCTTTTGGTTTATAAATACTACATCCAGGAAAAAAATTGTAATAATTATTGCTCTCTGTCATATTATTTGCATAAGATTGTGCATAGAAATGTGGCTTCTTCCCATTTGTATCCATTCCAAGAGCGTTTACAAGTTTCATTCCAGTAGCAATGTCTTTGGCCCACCTATTGTTAGAGTTCTTCCCTGGCTGTTTTTTTTTCAAATTGTTACTCATTGATGGTTCAATCCTAAGAGAATTCAATTTTGATTTAAAATAGAAAAAAATCAAAAATTAGAAAATAGTAACATAATTTCAATTATCAGTCAATGATACCTTTAACTTTGTCATATCTTCAATATTAGAAATACAAAAGTTAGCATATCTACATATTAGTAAATTTATATACTTTTTCTTTATTTCAAATATTAAGAAAGTGTTTCAAAGGTATACTTTATTAAATTATACATATAAAGAGTATAGCTTTATCCTGTATGCATTCAGCAAGTACGAGATTTGGCTCTACACTTAATATTAATAATATAATGAAAGTATGACTCCAATACACTAGTAATATTAAAAAATTTACAGAATTATCATATCCACATATATAAAATGAAAAATCTTGCTCTGACTAATATATTGACTTAGAAAGTTATACTTCAATAAATTATTAATTTTTAAATTGTAGCATTGTCTTGTATGCTTTCAGAAAGTACAAGACTTTGAAACAACTTAAAAATCAATAAATTAAAGGTAAAGTACAAACAATCTAATTATTATTATGAAAAGAAAAACATTATCCTGTATGCTTTCAGCAAGTACGAGATGATGTTTTACTCTTCATATTAATAATATAATGGTTGAGAAAGTATTAAAGAAATATAGAAAAATGATAAGCAAAACATGAACTTACATGTCTATAAAATCTTCTTCCATTTGTAGCTGATTGATGAAAATTAATTATAAAGTTTATTTTATAATCACTGTTTTAAAAAATAAATGGTTAGATAAATAAATTGAACATTTTTGATAAGGAATAAAGAAAAGTAAATTGACAAACAAATAAAAAAACTTTAAGTTAACTGAAAAAGAATTTTTTTATAATGAATCAAAAGGGTACAGTAAAAGATACCATAAAAAAAAATTCAGAATTAGAATCATTAGATTAACTTGTCAAAAGTGTAAAAAAGAGTAACAAACCAAAATGATATGAAATTCAATAGCAAGAAAAATTTGCTTACTGGTAATCAGATAAGGTCAAGAAAATTGTACCAATAACTCAAAATGATAAAGAAAAAATATGGTGGATAATTTTAGAAAAAGGTAAGTGAGAAAGAGAAAGGAAAAAGAAATTGGGTGGCAAAAAGATGTAGATATCATGAATTTTCACTGATCTCATTTTCAAAAAAATGCAGCTCTCCAAGTCATATGATAAGCTTCATCTAAATTCCAAGAATGATGTTGCCAAGGCACTGTACACAGCATGATCATTTTTTCCTATGCATATACTAATTTCAGCTAGAATTTACTTGGCTGCATGTTGTACAGATGAACATTTGTGGAACGCTGAATTTCACATCTAAAAAAAATTGACGCCACATAATTCTAGCTACCATGTTTCACGTAGCTAAAAAACATACACTCATCACATTTAAATTTACATTGCATCAAAATTAATTCATTTTTGAATTTTTTTAAAGGGAACTATAATGTGCACCACCTATTTCTAAAATATGAACCTCCCCACCATATTAAATTGGGAGACTTATAATTATGCAATTTTTTTGCCGTGACCTTTTTCCTGATCTTACTTGGTTCAAAATATTGAAACATGACCAATGTTGCTGAAAGAAACATTTGATTTTGTTTCTATGTGTAACAATGGAAGGCTGTTTCTTACCGGCTGAAGAGTGTTGTATATTTTATTTGAACATATTTTTATTTTTTTATGTATTTTATTTAAAAAATTTACTTTTTATTGCAGCCAGATTTATACTGGCTGCTTTTTAGAAACCTTAATTTATGACCCAAGCCTTTGAAATTGGCTTGGGTCCCTTACATTGCAATTTAGTACTTCCAGCCAGGTTTCCCCTGGCTGGAAGTGTCTCGTTCTAGCAATCAAAGTTGCTAAAAGCGACTTTGATTGCTTGCTGTAACGTTTGCCACCCTCCCAGCTAATTTACTAGGCTGGGAGGTGGCCAAAATTGTGTGCAACGCGCGTTGCTGCTGCAAGTAATGTGCATTGCACAATCGCTTCCATATCTCATGCAGCTGATATCAAGTCAGCTGCATGAGATATGGGCAGCACATGCAATGCGCATTACTTGCAGCAGCGATGCTTGTTGCATGTGCTGCATGCAGTGCATTGCACAGCCAGTTTTTTTCTGGCTGTGCAATGCACACAGAGAAACCAAAGTCCCTGAAAGGGACTTTGGTCTCTAAAATCGAAGCGACTTTCCCTACCAGGTGCAATATGGTGGGAAAGTGAGAGATAAGTTAGACTGAAGTTGTTTGAAAGCAACTCCAGTCTTAAAAACCTTAAAAATCATAAAAAAAAATGAGAAATCTAGAAAAAAAAAATTAAAAAAAATTAAAATGTGAGTATAAGAAAAAAAATAAGTGCTAGTGATACCAAAAACCCAAGCCGATTTCATTTGGCTTGGTTATTTAATAATTATTTTTTAATACATTAAATTTAAAATTCAAACACCATAAAATATATGAAATTTTTTTATATGAATATTATAAATTTAATCTACCTCTTTCTCATAATTATATTTATAATTTTTTTTTAATTTGTGACATTTAAGTTTATTTTTTGGAAATACAAAATTAAATTTTCAACTAAATTTTTTAGGAAGGTAAAATAAATTATAAATTTGACATTTTGTAATTGAATAATGAAAAAAAATTTAAATTCATTTAAAAAATATTTTTGTTGGAAGAATACCAATATTTTAAGGGTAGAAATTTGTTGCAAATTGTAAGTAAAAAAAATTATATTTTTTTTTGTGAGGGGTTATTTCTATTTTTAAAAATATTTTTCAAAAAAAATCATTAAATACTGAATTAAATTACTTTTTAACTCAAATTTTTTGTAAAATAATTAAAAATGAAATATTAATATTGTTATATTTGATATAAAATTTGAATTGGTAATATTAATGTCTCTTTAAGTAAATTTGAAAATCATTTAAAAAGATTATGTTGATAAGTACTTCATTTTTGATATACAATGGTTATATATATATCTTATATATATTTCTTGAGTGTTATTTTTATATACATTCAATAAAATTTGTAATATACAATGCCATTTAATCATTAATTATTGTTCAACTTAGTTATGACAACTTCATATTTAATACCAGCCACTAGTATTTACTTTTTAATTTAAAACTCCAATATAATATGAGAGTATCCTTATTTTGTCTGTATGTAATTAACAACAATAACAAACCATAAATGAGTGGGTAATTAATTACAATAAATAGTTGAAGAATAACCTATAAGAGATGATAAGTTTATCAAAAAGATTACATTAAAAAAATATACTTTTGAAATTTTTTTGATATAATTTGGGTAGTTAAATGAAAATTTAAATTATCAGACATCAAAATGGAAAAAATCTAAAAGTGGTGTTTATATAATAAGCCTCATATAAAAAAACGATAAAAAATCTACTGTGTAACTAAATTATTAAATATTAAGGTATTATTAAAATTATTGAAAAACTTATTTTACAGTTATAATGAAATCTAAATGTGAAAATTATGGTGGGATAATAGTAAGACTATGTGGAAACACTTTAATTTATACATACTTTCAACTACGTTCAGATAAAAAAATTGGTAAAATTGTATAATAACATCTAGTTAATAGCGATGCAATTTTATTTAGATCAAGAATAATTTTTTCTGAGGAAAAACTAATTAAATTGAGATATGGCCATCTCCTTTCAAGAGATAGAATAATAATAAAAATTTAAAAAATTATAATAAAAATTCTTAATCACCATTTTTGAAAAGTCTCTAGTAATATTCATTATAATATATCATTCATTTATTACATTATATGGAGTTTCATCTTGAAGTAGTGATGTGCAACTTTGAACTCATGTTATGGAAAACAAAAAAGTTAAAAAATATATAGTTATACTAATGAAAAAGCCAAAAATAAAAATACTATTATAAATAAATAAAATAAAACTACATAAATTTTATTCTGCTCTACTGATGGAAGGGTACTATGTATGAATTTCCACATGTTAAATCTAAACCTGCTATAAGGCTAGTTTACAGGTAGAGCTATTAAGTTTCCTTAAATTCTAAAAATAACTTATGCATTTTAAAAATTATTTTTTTCTTGTTTTCTTTCCAAAGTTGTTAGAGTTGCTTAATTAATACTGTTATCTTAATTGTAAGATATATAATTTTTTTTGAATACATGATTTATTGTTTCAAAAATTATATTATAAAGTTAAATCATTTATTTCATTTTATAAAGCTTCATTGTCGAAGACACAACTCCATTTTCTATTACTTAACAAATATATAAAATGTGATAGTAAAATTTTAGGAATTTTCTTTTGGAGAGGGTCAAACTATATTGTCATGATTTTTATCTAGAAATTCTTGTACTCTAAGACCAAATAACTTTCTCCCTTAAGTAAGCCATTTGAAAAATATGAGAATATAAACAAGAATATTGACTTATCTTATTTTTATTTTCTTTACTGAAATTTTTAGTTCAATCCCTTTTTTTATATGACATTAGTATAAAACCATGGTTAAATGCTACTATATCATTAACTTTTATTATATATATATATATATATGAAATATTTAAAAGGTCATCATTTTTTATTTACTTGAATAAATGGCTCAATTATAATACCCAACACTTATTAATGTTTCCCAAACTCAATAACAAATTTCTCATATGAAATATTAGCTACTAATATAAGAAGTTTATCTATAGATGATATTCAACATGTGATTTTACTTTTTAGATTCAGCTAAAATTAAACAAAAGGAGAAATCATGCATATGTGTATAAACGGTAACCATATGTTACTTATAGGATTGTGAAATTAACTCATCAGAATGGTTCAAGTATTAAAATAAATTGAGGTCATTATTTTCTAGTATTTGAAACTAATTAGGAAAATATTCTAAAAATATATTTTAATGTGTATCATGTTTAAAAAGTTGGAAATATGATTTTTGAAAATTGTGAGTTTCTTATGAGATACCAAGCTTTAGTTTACATTGTTTCAAGTAGAATAGAATTTTAGTATTAGAAATTGAAAGCAATGTACCATTATCAGATTTTAACTGTGTTCTACTTATAGAATGATTACATAACATTAAACATTATTTAAATCAAAAAGGTTTAAAAGATATTTAAAATTTTACAAAATTTCACCATTTATTAATCTTTGATTTGAAAACCAACTATGATGTACACTCACTAGAAATAAGCAATCCCAATTTTAACATAATTTATCAATCCAAAAATAATGAGTCAATTAACATAAAAATATATATTATTTCAAAACCAAATCTCTAGATTTAAAATATGATGCTTTAATGAAAAATTAATACAAAGCTTTAATGCAATGAACTCTCTTAAAAAATTCAAAAATAGAATATCAAAACAAGTAATTTCTGCAAAAAAAAACTACTAACTATTGTAGATAAAGCATAAAAATAAGTCATATTTTTTAAAAAAATGATCTAACAATATTTATTTTTGTTAAAAAAATCAAAACATTGTTAAGTTTGCTTTTTATAATAATGTTAAAATTCACTAAACATTATCTAAAGGTGGTAAAATATGTTAAAAATATGTTGAATTTTGTGAGCCAAAAATAAACAATTTTGTATCATTTCATGTTGTGCTTTGACTTTATTCCACCCTTTTTATCTGATTCTTCCAGTATTACTTTGCTATGATCACTAGTTTTCAAGTTAAAATTTACAAATGTTCATTATACTTGATAATATGAAAAATAACTAAAACTTTTATACCCACAAAATAAGATTTTGTAAATCCTTCTTTCAATCAATATTTGAAGAAATTTTTAGTTTATTTGGGTAATGATTTTAAGAATAACAAAAAATTTGAAATTCACAAGGACTTATTTCCATGTACTATAATTATTTACTTGTGTAATTCATGAGCTACTTATCAATGATGTAGAACATCAGAAAAGTAATTTATAGTTATAAATCTACAAATTATACTGTGTCTGGTATATATATCTTCAATAAATCTTTTAAAATTATCTTAACCTACATACCACACAATAGAAAATCATTATATTAAAAAAGGAAAAAATTCTATGATAATATCATAAAGAATGATAACCATGGATTGATATTCCATAAAAATGGTTAATAAAATTTTAAGATAACCTAAATCAGTATTATTTCATCAAAATATATCCTTTTTGTCTTTGTAATTTATTTCAAACAAATTTTTTGAAAGTTGAATCTATATATCTAATGCCAAAACCACTATTAAGTTCCCTCTTAGACTTTTTAAGAAATTATATATATATATATATATATATATATATATATATAAATATATTATTTATCAAAAATTGAAATAAAGAATAAAAACATAATTTTATTTACCTTTAATTATTTAAATATAGAGTATCTTCAGAATGCATTGTGGTTACTTGTGAAGGTTAGAAGATTTGAAGTTGGATTTATGAGTTTTTAGAAGCCAAATATTGTAAAATTCTTTCATAAATATTTATTTCATAGTTTCAAATGTTGAAATCTACAAACTGATGGGATTTAAAATTATATTGAGATTTAAAATCTGTTTTCTACTCAAGTAAAATAATATAAAATGATGATATCAAAATTGAAATTAAGTTTAAACTTTGATATGCTCTATCTTCAATTTTATTGATAGTGCATCAAAAATTTAATAATATTTTTTTCCTTCATCACTTTTTACATAAAAGATAGTTTTATCATTTTATGCATTAAAGATTGCTTATATAAAGTTAACATCTATGTCAACTGTTTATGACTATTAATCTATATAATAACTTTTTTAGAAGAAACATCAGTATATACTGACTTTGAAATTATTTAATTTAAAATAGTTTACAGGTAGATAATGAAGAGTGATTTCATTTTTGAATATGAATTATAGAAGTCTTATTTTGTCAATTTTAATTCTTTTTGAGCTCAAATGTATCCACCACAACTTATGTAAGAATAAAAATTATTTTTATTGAAATTTACATGAGAAAGTATGCCTATTATTCAAAATCAAATTTGCTCTAATGGTGTTTTTCAATCATTATTTCCATTCATAACAATAAAAAACATTTCAATTTTCTAAAGTTTTAGTTTTTGATATCCCAAAATTTATATCTCAGGTGTACTATTCACAAAATTATTAAAAATATAATTTTTGAAATACATGATAAACTTGAAAGTGAGGGGGCATTAAATTTTTAAAAATGAATTCTAAATTCAGGATGGATAGTATTTTTTCTATTTTCACAAATTTACAATTTTTTGTTTCAATTAATCCAGAAAGAAAATTTTGTTGTAAGCATATTATATTAGGGGGTATCAATGTTCAGGGATCCGCAATTAGGGATCAGGAATTTTTTTTCCCGGGATCAGACATTATTAATTGCGGAAGATTCTTATCCACTAGCCCCAGGGCTAGTGGATAATAAATCCACGATAATGCATTATACTGCCTCTTATACCCCGATTTCCATTCCTAATTCCTGATCCAAAACTCATCTCATCCATGATGGATTTGCAAGAAAGTCACATGACTCATAATTGCTGATGCCATACTTAAGTCTTTCCTCACTCTATGCTACTTAATTTTGGTGGCAAACACTTAAGTTTTTTTTCTATCTACACACCCCAACTGCACATTTGGCAGTGAATTCCCACTTCCCTCATCACTTAACCCTTCCACCAGCAACAATGAAACACCTCTCTACTAGGAAGCTACTTCACTCAACAATGAATGCTATTAATTTTCTTTTAGTTCTTTACTATAAATCTGACTCTGATTTGGAAGATGCTTTAGCTTATATGTGTTTTCTTTCCAAAAAGTGTTACATCATCACCAGGGGGCCAAATCTTTATCATGATCCCCGATATGATCTGGCCTCCATTCTCAACATTCCTCATTTAAACTTCACACAACTTTTTAGAACTTCTCCTGATTCTTTCTTCAAACTTTATCAACTCATCTCCGATAATCCTATCTTCCATAACAATTCTCATAACAAACAGCGTAATCCTGCCATCCAACTTGCTGTTGCTCTATGTCGCTTTGGCTCAAATGGAAATGGTGCTGCCGTAAGACGTTTGGATAATCTCTTTAACATAGGATATGGTACCATGATATTATACACCAAGCGCTGTATGATTGCTATCCTTTCCCTCAAGTCTCAAACTCTTGCTTGGCCAACTCCAGAACAGAGACTTGAATCTTCTCAAGTAATGCAAGCTGAAGGTTTCCCTGGCTGTATATGTTTTGTTGATGGCACAACCATCCCTTTGAGTCAAAAGCCTGCTCATGATGGAAACCATTATTTTGATCGCAAAAAAAGGTTTCTTCAAAATCTCCTCCAAGTTCTCATCTTTCACAATCTAACTTCTTATCTTCTTTCTAGATACTCTATTGCCGTTCAACTTGTATGCGATGTCAATAAAAAATTTATTGCTTTTCACAGTGGCTGCCCTGGATCATGTCATGACTCTTCCGTCTTCCAAAGAATGAGGATTTCTCAATCCCCTGACTCATACTTTGACGAATCTCAGTACCTCCTTGCAGACTCAGTATATGCAAGTGGAAAGTACATTATACCTGCTTTCCGTGGTTCAAATTCAGAAAATGACCCCAAAGCTAAATTTAATTATCACCTTGCACAATCAAGAGTGCAAATTGAAAATGCTATAGGTATTTTAAAGGGACGATTTTCCAGTCTTCGGGAGCTCAGAATCCAATTTCAAAAAAAATTGGAGATCAAAACTGCAAATCATTGGATCTTGATTTGCATAATACTCCACAATATTCTAGCTGATTTAAAGGATGAGTGGAATGATCTTTATGAAGAAGAGGATCCTGAACCACCACTGGCACTCCCCTCCCTTGATTCACAAATCATTCAATCAACCGGCATATGCCCCATTATAATGCCAATTACTCTCCAACATTTCTCTTCACCCTTTTAATTTTTTATTTTTATGTTTTCATACTTTCCAAATGTCCTCTTTGTGTACTTTAATCACTTGGTTTTGTATTTTGGTTTGTTGCATATTCATTTTTTTTTTTGAATTTACAGTGAATATCTTTTTTTTGGATGGCTCATTGGTTTTCTTTCACCTCCTCAACATGAAATTGCATATTTTCTCATATCGCATGTTTTGTCAGTGATTTTTTTTTTCATTCATCACTCATATCCTTTTCATCCTCTCCTCAAACATCCCTCAAATATTTTGGTTGCATTTATTTTCTCAACTTAACTCACCAGGTAGGTCATTTTTTTTCTTTTTTCTTGGTTTTTTATTTGCTAATCATGATTTTTTTTTTTGTTTTTTTTGTAAGTGCTTCATTTATTTTTGTTCTAGGGTAAACTAATTTTTGTTTTGTTTTTTTCTCTTTTTTCTCTTTTTTTTTGTTTTTTTTTCTCTCCTTCACCTCTCTTTATCATCCTCAAGGCCCCCCTTTTTCCCTCTCTTTACATGTCTCAAGACCCCCTTTTTACCCCCTTTTTAGCTGCCTCAAATCCCCCCTTTCCCCCCTCTTTAGGTCCCTCATCACCCCCCTTCCCCTCTTTTTAGGTGCTTCAATACACCCCCCTTCCCCTCTCTTTATGTCCCTCAAACCCCCCCCCTTCACCTCTCTTTTGCCGCCTCAAACCCCCCCTTCACCTCTCTTTAACCACATCAAACCCCCCCTTTCCCTCTCTTTAGGCGCCTCAAACACCCCCCTTCCCCCCCTACCCAATCCTTACATCCTCCTCTACCCCCCCCCCCCCCCTGATTATTAACAAACGATTTGTAACCATCATTCACTAAGTAATCGAATCATTAGCGATTTGATTACTTAGCGAACGATCATTACAGATCGTTTGTTAACAAGGAGGTGGGGGGGGGGGGGTAGAGAAAGTGGTAATGGTTTGGGAGGGGGTAAGGTGATTGGAAGGGGGGGGGGGTTGAGGTGCCTAAGGAGAGGGGAATGGGGGGGGTTTGAGGCGCCTAAGGAGAGGGGAATGGGGGGGTTTGAGGTGCCTAAGGAGAGGGGAATGGGGGGGGGTTTGAGGCGCCTAAGGTGAGGGGAATGGGGGGGGTTTGAGGCAGCTAAAGAGGGGGGAATGGGGGGTTTGAGGCAGCTAAAGAGGGGGGAAGGAGGGTGATGAGGGACCTAAAGAGGGGGGAAAGGGGGGTATTTCAGGGGGATTTTGAGGCAGGCAAGGAGAGCATTTGAGTGGACTTTTGAGGCAAGGATGGAGGGATTTGTAAGGGCATTTCAAATAAATAAAGGAGGGGAAAAGGGGACATTTATGGGAGATAAAGATGGGTTACCAACTTTTAAATAAAGATACTAACAAATTTTTGTTTGTAATTTTGATTATTTTTTTTATTTTTTTTGCAGTAATATAGAAAAAAAATAAAAATTCTTTCTGATAAGGACTGTCCCTCTTATTTACAAAACAAAAAAGGTTTATAATTTTATTTTTAATTTTTCTATAATTAATTTTTGTGATTTTGATTTTATTTAAATAGATTTTTTATTTTTTATTTTGATTTTACTGATTTTTTTTTTTTTTTTCAGGATCTTGTGAGAAGGTTTTTAATAACCAATCTTCAGGTTCACTTTTAATTTTTTTTTTAATTTTTTTTTTGTGATTTAATTTTTACTGAAATTTTCTTTTTTGAATGAATTTAATTATTAATTTTTTTTAATAGGATTTTGCTTTTATTGTGTTTTTTAAAATAAAACCTCAGGTTTTTTTTTTATAAATTTTTTTTTTGGAAAATTTTTTACTGATTTTTTGGTTTTTTTTTTCAATTACAGCTTTTTTTATTATTAGGTAGGAAATTTTTTTAAAAAAAAATTGAGTTAAAATTTTATTGACAATTAATTTTTTTTTCAGATCAAAAAAATGTCTTCTTCTTCTGATTCACCCCTTACTTCTCTCTTATCTTCATCTTTATCTTCTTTATCATCTTCATCTTTATCATCTCTATCATCTTCTTTGAAATCAACTCAATCATCTTCTTTGAAATCAACTTCCATACAATCATCTTCTAAATCATCAAAAAAAATTAAAGATAATAAGTCTCATCAGAAGAAAAGATATTTAAAAAAAGATTCTCTGCAAAATTTATTTTTGTCATATCCCAAACATTTTCTTTTATAAAACTAAAGTAGATAAAAAAATTCAATATCCAAAAAAATTCCCAGAAGATATCAAATATCTAACAGAATTTGGAGATGATCGAGGTGTTGCAGTTATCAGCAATACTTTTAAGCCTCAATTCATTTTGGAAGTTCATTCATTCGATGGTGTAAAAGATGAAGCTTTTAATCAACTATCCGATCTTATCATAACTCTTTATCAAATGGCTTTGGTTCGGTTACCTATAAGGAATAAGAATTTGTTGGGTGGTATCATAATTGGTTTTGGTTGGAGACCTGGTTTTGTAAAAGGATATTCTCTTGGTATGTCTAATAATTTTTGTTCCATTCTAAATATCATTTCACTTATTTCAATTATATAGGCATATATTCATTGCTCAATAATATCACTAAAGCACAAAAAGATGAAGATTTTAGCTTATGGGACACTCTACCTTCCTTTAATTCTTTTCTTGCTCTTCGACTCAAAAAGCTCTGTAATAAGGCATTTGAAAAAAATCATGAACTTGCAACCAAAGTTGGAATACCGAATTGGTGTGACTCCAAATGGGAAGATATCAGCCACGAATATCTTTTATTTTCTAATGTTATTATCACTCATTCTGGATTCCACAATAGGATTCATATCGATAGGAATGATGCCAATTTTCTTACTTTTGGAATATTCTCATATATCAATCTGATAACTGGCCAGCCAATACCATCTCCAGCTAAAATCAAAGGACATGGTTTATATTTTCCAGACCACCAGTGCATCATTGATTTTGGTTTGAGAAATGGTATCATTGAAACTATTTGGAATTCTTCTAAGGATAATCATCAAACGACCAAAGCTCCTCCTGGTTTGGAATCCTGTCAAGATTTCACTCATTTCGGTTGTTCTTTTCAAATAAGTCAAAAGTTGATTCAAAGAATCAACAAAATAAAGAATGAAGGTAAAGTTAATCAATTTAAAAAAACTTTATCTATATCAAAAAAGTATGGGGATTAGAGTTGTCATCAAAAATTTTATATTTTTTCATAACTTTTTAATAAATATTTTTTATATATCAATTTCCTCAACTAAAGTAATGGGCCAACGACCTTGTGTTGTATAACAGATAATCATGATAACATATATTTGTTTCATGGGGTTCCTCTTGCCTATACCTGTGGAAAGTTCCAAACTTTTGTTTCTCGACTTGGTCTGCATTTTGGCTTGAGGAATTTTCATTACTTTAAACTAGGGAAATTGATATATATTAGATATTTATTTAATAATTTATGTAATTATATTAAATTTAGATGACTTCCACCCCTTAATTCAATAAAATGCAGGGGGATGGTATTGCCAAATTTTCAAATCTGACATGTGAAATTGATGACTTAGAAAAATTTTGGTGATACCCACCCCTTGCTTCAATAAAATGCAGGGGAGAGTATTGCCAATTTTTTTAAACAGATATAGAATTTTTTTGACTTGTAAATAATTTTGTGATACCCCTCCCTTACTTCAATAAAATCCATGGGGGGTTTTGCCAAAATTTCTTATAAGACTTGTGAAATTCTTGAAATGTAAGAATTTTTGGGATACCGGTAAAATGCAGGGGGTAGTAAAGCCAAATTTTCATATAAAACTTTCAAGATTCATGACATGAAAGAATTTTTGTGATACCAACCCCTTACTTCAAAAAAATCCAGGGGTGGGGGATTGTCAAATTTTCAAAGGAGACTTGAAAATTTTATTTAAAAAACAAATATTTAACATTAAAATACGATATTTCAAGAAATACAGAAAATAATTGTAAAATTTATGTACAAATAAATATGAACACATGAAGTGTGAAAGAAATAAAAGAAACTAGTCAACAAAAAATTTCATTAATTGTTCTATTTCTTCAACAGATTTTTTTGCTTTAATGCATTCGATCAAGAAATCTTTCTTTTTAGAACTTTCTTGAAGATCATGCTTATACTTCATCTGTTCCATTAAGGTTTGATGCTCGAGTGTTTTTTCCTCTTTTTTGGATTTTTCAATACTAAGAGTTAACTCGAACTTCTTCTCCTCCAAATCTTGGACCCGATCATCCTTCTGTAAGGAGAGCTCGTACTTCCTCTCTTCCAAATCTTGTACTCTGTCATCCCTCCTTAAAGAGAGCTCGTATTTCTTCTTTTCAAAGCTTAGAGTCTCTTTAGAAATTTTCACTTGTTCTAGAGTGAGAATAAAAATTAACATAAAGTAGAAGAAAAGCAGAGTAAAGTAATAAGAGGTATGATATCACTTACCAGCATCACGTTTCTCTAAAAACTGTTCCATCGAAGAAAAAGGTGTTTGTGATGAAGTATCAATTTTTCGTCTTCTTTGGGAGAGGAAATTTAGACTACTTGAAGCCCTTCTATTTTTGTTCAACATAGCATTTTCCTCCTCATCATTGTCACTAGCTTCAGACTCAGTTTATTGAGGATACTGGGCTTGTTCATCAGCCTTTTAAAAAATAATAAAAAGATAAGTAAATAAAAAATAGAATTGATAAGATAAAAGAAAAAAGAAACAGACCTGAGTTAGATTTGGTTGGGTTAAATCACCTATAGGATCTACAGAAAAGCTATCTATCTATGTCTCATTCAACTGAGGGGAGGCTTGAGTGGAGGAAGAGGATGGGAAAAGATTTGCTTCAACATCATGTTCAGAGATAGGACCTTCTCCATCCAACATGTTTACAGGATTAACATCAGCTCGCTCTCCAAAAATTGCATCCATCTCTTTAAATTAAGGGCATAAAGAATCAAGTTTATTGTCTATGGATTTTATGCCCTTAGTTATATCATTGTCGGTAATCCCAAAACCAGTGGAAGATGAAAGAGCCTTTGCCTTCTTGTATTTTTCTCGGTAATGCTTGAAGCCTTCAGACATCTGTTTAGGCAAAAGATCAATCCTTCCCTTGGTCTTATTGCATAATTCATTTGCCATTAGAAGATAGCCATTAACTTTTGATGCGGGGGGCCGTCCTACTTTAGTGGCATACTTAGTACCAAAACAAGAATCATAGTTAGATTTGGTTTTCAGCCAGTTGATAAGAATGAGATGGTCATCTTTTTTTAATTGAACAGTCTTTGATTTCTTGGCTGAGCGGGGGAAAGTGGAAGTAGTGGGATTTGAAGAACAACTTGGTGATGGCTGCCTTTGAGAAGATCTAGGACGACGAGGCATGTTAAAATATAAATGAAGATGAAAAGGAGCAGAAACAAGCAGATGAGATGGTGAGGGGTTCTGAGTGGATAGAATGGACAGTATGGGACAAGAATGTGAGTGCTCAGCAAAGTAGAAGCCATATCCAGAGAGTAGTCCAAGATGTGGTTATGGCAGAAAGTAGGTCAAGATGTGGTTATGACAGAAGGTTGTCCAAGATGTGGTTATGGAAAATTGAGTAAAAAAATGTCGGATAAGAGGTGAAAATTGACACGTAAAGTGTCTAATAACCCAATTATTAGCAAAAATAATTGCGGAAGATAATTGGGGTATAAGGATTTTTTTCCGCAATTAATTTAATTGCGGATCCCTGAACATTGATACCCCCTATTATATTTATTTTGATTTTAAATACTATATTTTCAAGATTTGTGTTTAATATTTCCTGTGAAAGTTAATGTTAATGTGAATTTCAAGTAAGCTTGAAGAAATTTAATCAATAGGCATATTAGATATTTAAAATAATATTTTGCTCCAATCTTGAATCATCCTGGGCTAAAAAATATCCCGAATAAGGTTTTTGTGGGTCAATTTGGATTTAAGTAGGACTAAGTGAGGTTTAATAAAGGACAGATAAAAGGCTAAATTCATTACTAGTGACTTTTTTCTCAAAATAGTTATAAAATATGTATCATTCTGGAATCAAGCTTCAATAAAGTTGAATTGAAACAGAGATAATTTCTAGCAGCAAATCACCATATTTACAAAGGTGTAAAATACCTCAAATATTACTCATAATATAGGAAGGCAAGGAATCTACAAAATTCACATTTGAAACGAGGATTTATATTTTGAATTTGAAATTGAGAAATGGAATATTATTTTCCAATTTAAATATCTATTAGTCATTTTACCAAAAGTTTTCAGTAATCAGATTGAATTTTGATGGTATTTTGTTGTAGATTAATCATTTTGATGAGCCATTTACTCAAAATTACTGGTTTTGGTTCTAATATTCCATGTGAAATTCATTACAAATCTTTTTGAAAGTGAATAGTTGACATATTGGATATGCAAAAGCTTATGTTAGATCAAAGTGAGATCAAAGGGATTTCAACTCATGATCAAATTAGGATTTTTCAAGATCAAACGGTGATCAATGTAGGTTCATTATGAGCTCAATTTGTGACAAATCTCTGACCAAATGTAAGGCCAAAAAATTTCCTACATGGTGATGATGTGTGCATAATTCAGGCATAGATTTGTGGATCAACGGAGTTCAAGCAAGGGTATTGCTAGAAATACCCCCCCATTTTTTCTGTGGTGTTTCATGTATCAAAGTTGTTGTAGTGAAATTCCGTGTTTTAAAGGTTTTAGTAGTTGTAGCTAATTTTTCTAAGTAGATTAGTTGTTTTTATTGGTTTTCTGGCTTCAGGGAGGCCGGGCTGCTTCAGGCGGCACCTCCGACGTTGGGCGGCCCGCCTGCCTCTGTTTTAGAAGGTCGGGGAGCGCTTCTGGAGGGTTTTTATTCAATTTGGCTGGTACAGAAGCCAGATTTGTGGGTGTGCATGGGCTCTTAGATAGTGTTCTATTTGTACATAGTGAATAAGACAGTTTGGGGCAACCTTAATTATCATACAACCATCTGGAGGTGATATCATTGTTCCTCACTCAGTTTTCACTGTTTTCTGGCCACAATTTGGCTGTGTTTTTTGCAAGTGAGTTCTTCATTTAACTTAACTTTGTGTCACCGGACGACCTATGCACAAGGTCGAGGATGTTCCTGTAAGTGAGATGAGGGTTTTTAGAGACTTCTCCGAAGCACAGAGGAATGATTCGAGGAAATGATTTGAAGGTCACTCGAAGTAATAGCTATAGGTTCGAGGTTTGTTCGAGAAGAATTATAAACTAATTCCAAGGTAATAATAATTCTTAAAATCTCACGAAGGGTTGGAAACTCAATAATCAAAGATTTAGGATTTAGAAATGAATATTGAGAAAGTATAAGAAAGATACAATAACAATGATTTAACTTTTAAGGATTTACCACTATTAATGTAAATATGATATTATAATTTAATTCTAAGGAATATCAAACCAAATACGCAACTCCTTTTATATCCTTTGTTCCTCCTCGCATTGACCTCTCTTCCATCGCAGCATTCCCATTCCATTGACCATTACTAACATACACTTAGACCCTCTCCACTAAATATCCGTCCATGCTCAATTTACCCCTTTTAATTAATTAACAAAACTTTAATGAAAAAACTACTACTATACTATTTCGTTGATCCTAGCGCTGTGCATCGCTTATTGAAAAGGACTAAGGTACCCAATTGGGAGATTGACTAATTTAGATTTAGAGTTTTAGGCTAGCGCAGTTAAATAGTAAGTACACAAAGGAAAATCGCAGTTGCTATGGAGAATTGCTTTCTGCACTTCGAGTATAGATTTAGGACTCAATATTATTGATTTATTGAGTTAATTTTGCCTCGAGTGTCACGTGGCGCGTGACAGATGCCCGGGTATAAAAAACGCGAACTCCGTTGAGCTTAAGCCATCTTCCCACACTAATTTCCCTCACCTCTTAATTTTTTATTTTATAATGAACTGCCCTACTCCCACACCCACGCCTTCACACCCTAAAGGGGATGGGGGAATAATCACACGACAGTTTTCACAGACTTGCACGGCTTGTGAAAGCATGGAATATTTCTGTGTCGAAAGTACGGCGACTCGAGGCCCTCGCCAGAAATGCGAGTTTTGCCATTGGCCGCGAGTGGCGTGTGATGCGTTGACAAAGAATGTGGAAATCGAAAAACGATTTACAAAAACTAAGTTTTGGGTAGTTCCGAAGACCAAAGAGGTGGTTGAAGACATTTGGGATGTCTCGATCGAAGATGAACAATCGGTGGGGGAAAATGATAAGGAGTTGAACAACGAGATCTCAACCTGGGTAACCCAGGCCACGAGTTCGAAGCGAGGTGTCGAGGAATAGGTCGACGAATTGGTGGAGGAGGATGAAGATGAAGTCCCTGTTCCAGGGCGGGCACCCAAGAAACGACAGGTGGTCATCGAGGACGATGAGGAAGAGAGAGAGGTAGAGGTCGAAGTGGTACCCAGGTTATTTCTAGAGCCTGACCCCATCTTCGAGGTAAGTTTTATTTGTTTGTTTTAAGGATGAAGTTACTGATGAGGTTTTTTTTTTTTTTTTTTTTTTTTTTTGTTTTAGACATTGAATAACCTTGAAGAGCCGATTGCGGAGCCTGAGCCGATTATACCAGCTGAGGCAAACCCTCCAGCCACGGAAGTAGTTGAAGAGCCCGAAGACACCCTGGACCAGGTGTGGTTGAAGAAACCTCGTCAAGGTCAACGAGTAAGGTTTGCGGAAGAACTATGTGGGGAGGTCCACGCTATTATTGACGCTGCTTCCTTCGACGTGGTAGAGGAGCTATTGGAGACGGGAGAGGTGGTTCCGGTAGGAGAGGAGGAGGTATTTGAGAAATGCAGGAAGGAAATAAGGGTAGTTTTGGAGAAAATGAAAAGATTGGTTTGAGAGAAGTTAAAAGAAAAGATTTGAAAAGAAAAGGAGATGTAAAGAAGTAGAGAAAAAAAATTGTATTTTAATTTAATTTAATTTAATTTTATTTTATTATTAGTATTATATTTTTTTTTTTTTGTAGGTGAATGTTGTTAATTTTATAAGATTTGAGAGAGAGAGAAAAAGAAAAGAAAAAAAAAGAAAAAAGAAGTTTTAAATAAAAAATTTTAGAATTTGAAAGGGGAATTTTAAAGAAAGAAAAAAAAGGTTGTTTTAATTGAAGGAAGTTTTAGTGTTTTAAAAAGGAAAATTTTTATGTAAGAAAAGAGAGAGAAAAAGAAACGGTTTTGTGATTGAGATGAGTTTGTTAAATTGAGGATTTTGAAATTTTTTTTTTTTTTTTTTAAGAAATTTTAGTTGAAAAGAGAGGAAGAAGAAAGAAAAGAAAAAAAAACAGAATTTAGAATTTAAGAGAATTGAAAAGAAGATTTATTTGTTTCGAAGAATTATTATAGGGAGATTTAGAGGTTGAAGTTAAGTTCAAGGAAATGGTCGTGTCGTACAAGATTTGATGATTCGAAGGACAGAAAGTTTTTTTTTTTTTAAAAAAAAAAGAGAATAAATTTTTTGGAAGAGAAAATTTTAAAGAGAATTTTAAATTTAAGAAAAGAATGTATTTAAAGAATTGAAAAGAAAAGAAAGAAAATATTTAGAGAGATTTTTATTTTATTATTTATGTTTTTATTCTATTTATTTTATTTTATTTTATTTTATCTTATTTAATTTTAATTTTAATTTTATTTTATTTTATTTTATTGTATTTAATTTTAATTTTGATTTTATTTTACTTTATTTTATTGTATTTAATTTTAATTTTGATTTTAATTTTTAGTTGGTTTTGGAGGAAATTTTATAGAAAGAAAAGAAGAGAGAAAGAAGAAAACAAGGCTAAAAAATTTAAGAGGTGTTTTTGATTTTAAAGAAAGAAAGAAAAAGAAAAGAAAATTTTAAATAAAGAAATCTTAAGGTTTTGGTTTTAAAGGATATTTCGAATGAAAAGATTTTAGGAGTTCAGGAGCATTAGAAACATTGATGGCTGGTTCCCAGGATGTTTTGTCTGAGTCATTGAGGAAGCCTTCCCATTCCACGAGGTATTGAAGTTTCCCCTTGCGTATTCTTGAATCAAGGATACGACTTACTTCCCACTCTAGATGATCTTCTACTTTGACCGGTTCCGGAGGGGGTTGGTTCTTGCCCGGGTATATTTCTCGAGCCAGTTCCAGGAGAGATACATGGAAAAAGGGTGAATCGCCTGCCATTTAGGAGGTAACTTGAGTCAAAATGCAGTTTAAGAGACTTCAGAGTAGATTTCGAATGGTCCCAAGCGCTTTTCAGCCAGTTTCTTTGATGGTCTTGTTGTTCGAATGTTTCGTGCATCGAGCCATACTTTGTCGCCTGGTTTAAAGGAAGGAGCAGATTGTCGATGTTTGTTGGCCTGTTCCTTGTATCTTCGAATCGCTGATTCCAAATTTGTTTTAAGTTCTTCTTGGAGTCGTGATATAGTTCGAAGATAATGTTCTGCAGGATGATTAGTTCCTACATGGATTGAGTTGAATTGAGGATGTCGTCCATAAATGGTTTCGAAGGGAGATTGTCGTGTCAAAGAATGAGTCGAGTTATTATAAGCAAATTCGGCCAATGGTAACCATGTGGTCCAATCGTCTTGTTGGTAACTGACATACATTCGAAGATATCGTTCGAGGATTTGGTTAACTCTTTCTGTTTGACCATCGGTTTCAGGGTGATAGGCCGTGGAGAGATTCCTTGTGATATTGAGTTGTCGACACAATTGAGTCCAGAATGTGGATACAAACAATGAGCCTCTATCTGAAATAATATCATTTGGTAATCCGTGTTTAGAAAATACATATTCTAGAAACAATTTTGACAAATCTTCTGCTGTAGCAGTAGTAGTGGTTTTAATAAAAATAGACATTTTTGAGAATCTATCTACTATTACTAATATAGCATCAAAATCATTAGAAATAGGAAGTTGAGAAATGAAATCCATCGATAAAGATTCCCAAGGTTTAGAGGGAATAGGAAGTGGTTGAAGCAACCCATGCTTCCGGTGACGGGGAGCCTTATTCCTATTACATTCGTAACAAGCTTTTATATATGCCTTGATTTCCCTGGTCATACCTGGCCAGAAGAAATCCCTCGCTATTAACTGGTAGGTTTTATCAACCCCAAAATGACCAGCTAATGGAGAGTCATGTCGACTGTTGAAAATCCATAATTTTATCTCATTGTTGTCGGGTATGACTACTCTACCTTCGAAGACTAATAGACCTGATTCAATACTAAATCTTTTGGCCCCTTGCTTCGAGAGTATTTTGTCTTTTAACCCTAAACAATAATAGTCCTTTGACTGAGCTTCGAGGATGTTGGATAGTGGATTTTGAAAAGATTGAGTTTTCATCAAATTAAGTTGATGAGTCGTTAACATTGATTCGTTGAAGATTGATTGCACATTTGCTGGGTTCTTGTCAGCAAATGCGTCCCCCCGCTGTGGGTAAACGTTGTCCAGACGTGACAAGATATCTGGGACAATGCAGTTTTTTCCTGGGCGATAGGAAATAGAGAAAGAAAATTCAGACAAAAATTCAGCCCACCTGGCTTGATGCCTGGTTAACACTTTAGAAGACATGAAGTATTTCAAAGCATTATGATCTGTTAAAATTTGAAAAGGACTATCTAGGCTGAGGAGAAAAGAACACCATTTTTTAAGACAATGGATAATAGCTAAAAGCTCTTTGTCATGATTTTCATAATTTAATTCTGCAGCTATGAGTTTGCGCAACTCAAAAGGAACAGGATGAAACAAATTTGTTTCAGGATTTGATTGGGAGATGACCCCTGCAATAGCATAATCGCTCGCATCTTTCTCAACTATTGTCGAGGCAGAAGGATCAAAATATTGAAGAATCGGGGCTGTGGTGAACGCTGTTTTTAGTGCTTCGAATTCCTTTCGTGCTGTAGAAGTAAAAACAAAAGGAATATCTTTTCTAAGAAGAGAAGTAAGATTGGAAATAGTTTTAGAGTAATCTTTAATAAATCTTCTATAGAAGTTTGCAAAACCCAAAAATCCTTGGAGCAATTTAATGTTTTTGGGCTCAGGCCATTCCAAGATTTTCTGGATTTTTTTATCATCCATGACTAAACCGTCAGTGGACAACGTAAAACCCAAAAAATCAATTGATTTGAGGTGGAATTCGCATTTATTATGCTTGGCGTAGAGACCATGATCTCGAAGACGATTTAGGACCTGTCGAACATGATGAATATGTTCATCCAGTGTTTTCAAGAATATTAAAATATCATCTAAATAGATGACTACAAATTGTTCAACAACATCTTGAAAGATATCATTAACAAAAGTTTGAAAAGTTGAAGGTGCGTTACATAATCCAAAAGGCATAACTAAATATTCAAAACTACCAAATCTAGTGCGCATTGCAGTCAGTGGTTCATGACCTTCCGCAATGCGAATAAGATTGTAAGCGCCTCTAAGATCAATTTTAGAAAAGAAATTAGCACCATTGAAAAGGGTAAGAAGTAATGACATAGGAGGAACAGGATATGCATTCTTCTTAGTGACTGTGTTGAGCTTTCTATAGTCAACACACAACCTAAGACTACCGTCTTTCTTTTTTACAAAGAGGACAGGGGAGCCGGTTGGAGATTTACTGGCTCTGATGAAACCTTTGGCTACATTCTCTGCAATGTAGTCTCGAAGAACTTGAGATTCGTCCTTCGATAAAGAATAGACAGGACCTGCCGGAGGTACTGGGCCTATTAACTCTATTTGATGGTCGTAGGGTCGATGAGGTGGTAACTTATCAGCCTTGCGGATTGAGAAAACATCGAGGAAATCGTGGTAGATTTCCGGTAGAGTTGATTTGATGGCTTCAACATTTATTTGGTGGTCCTCTTCATCTTCAAGAGAATCTGTCGAGGGGATACCTGTATTGAGAGAGCAGAATTCAATTACTTCGAGGCAATTTAAATCCTCTTCGAGTGAAGTCATCGAGCTAGAAGGGTTAGCCAATTGCTCATTTAAAGAAGGATCAGATGCTTGCAAGTCATCTGGCAGAGACTTGTCCTCTAGCAGGACGTTGTCAGGCGGGTTGTTTAACTCCCTATTGACCTGCATTGAAGAATCAGAAATATACTTAGAGCGTGGGGTGATCAATCCCCTAGTCCAATCAATTTCGGGATTCCAATGCGTTAAAAAGTCATGGCCAAGAATGGTATCGTCCATCCTTGGGGCGTCCAAGACTGATAATTCCCACTCGAAGGGGGGAAAGTTCGGAAAGTTGAAAACCCATAAAACTTTCTTACTTACCCAATATTTGGGTTCCTCTGATTCGACCAAATAGATGGGAGTTCGATTGATATCTGTAAATGTTAGTTGAAGCTTCTCGGCAAAAGATAAACTAACAAAAGAAATTGAAGCTCCAGAGTCTATAAGACAACTGAAGGGGATATCCTCCTTAAAAAGAATGGATCTCAAGCGGTTTAAGGCAACTCCAGTCCTTAAGACATGGAGGTTCTGTGCACTGGGAGAGATAAGATAGTTTGCTTTGCACACAAGTAAACTATCTACTAGTTTTTTGACTTCAAACTAGTACCTTCTCTTTCCTTCAACTTTACACAGTCTTCCAACTTGTGCTTACCCCCACAATACATACATAACCCATTATCTGCTCGTCTCTTCCTCTCAGCTTCTTTAAGTTCCCCTTTAGGATCCAGTACTTTGCTGATATCGCCTGGGGTCGAGCCTTTTGGTCGAGGTTTATCCTTTCCCTTATTGGGTTTGGATTTAGTTGAGGAGGATTGATTTGGTCGTGGGTGTGAAGAAGGTCCCGATTTAAAATTTAGGCCTTGAGATTTGTTGGCATATCGACAATGTTGAAGTCGTCCTTGATAAACGCCGTCAATTTCGAGGGTTCGATCCATTAAGTCCGTTAAAGTAGTCATCTTCTGACCGTGAAGATTTAATTGATCTAGAATCCTCGAAGGAAGTCCTTTCTTGAAATGATACTTAAGGGCAGCATCATTCCAACCTACTCGAGTTTGAAGTGCTCTGAAGTTCGAGATATATTCAGAAGCTTTACCATTATCACTCATGCGAAGAAAATCAAGTTCAATTTCCGCGTTGTCCGTTTCATTAGGGTCCCCAAACAACATAAAAAGTTGGTCCTTCAATTTTTCCCAATTATTGATAAGTAAGTGGGTTTCTGTCGAAGAAAGCATGAGTAGATAAGGTTCGAACCATCTTGCTGCTTTCCCGGCTAGGAATGAAGAAGCGTAAACAACCTTTGATTGGTTGCTGTTAAAGGTTCAAGGGTCATTATGGAACAGTAGCTTGCAGGTTTGCAAGAAGGGTCGCAATCTGTCGGGGTGATCTCCATCAAATTTGTCAGGAGATTTCATAGAAGGAGTTTTGAACTTAGATCCCTCTGAAGACGTTGGATTTGAAAGGGTTTTCATAAAAAGTCTCATGAAATCTTCCAGAGAGTTAGATGGTCCCGGTTCTGAGGATTGGCCAGAAGGGTGATTGGCAGGGGCGGATGGTGCCTCATGCATTGTATCCTCTCCTTCTTATTCATCACTATAATCCTCAAAATCTTGTGGAATGTCTTCTACAGATTGAACTGAATGTTTCCGTTCCCTAAGGTTGAGTGGTTCCAAAGAGTGAGTGCAAGAAACAGACCTTGTGGCTGTTGGCCTGCCTCTAGCGCGAGCTCTAGTAGCAGCGCCCGTAGGAGGAGTGCGTTGAACAGGTGCCATTTAAAGTTTTAGAAACACCTAAAAGGACGTAGTAGTGCAAAGAATGAGAACTACGGAGAATTAAATTATACTGTCACCGGACAACCTACGCACAAGGTCGAGGATGTTCCTGTAAGTGAGATGAGGGTTTTTAGAGACTTCTCCGAAGCACAGAGGAATGATTCGAGGAAATGATTCGAAGGTCACTCGAAGTAATAGCTATAGGTTGGAGGTTCGTTCGAGAAGAATTATAAACTAGTTCCAAGGTAATAATAATTCTTAAAATCTCACGAAGGGTTGGAAACTCAATAATCAAAGATTTAGGATTTAGAAATGAATATTGAGAAAGTAAAAGAAAGATACAATAACAATGATTTAACTTTTAAGGATTTACCACTATTAATGTAAATACGATATTATAATTTAATTCTAAAGAATATCGAACCAAATACCCAACTCCTTTTATATCCTTTGTTCCTCCTCGCATTGACCTCTCTTCCATCGCAGCATTCCCATTCCATTGACCATTACTAACATACACTTAGACCCTCTCCACTAAATATCCGTCCATGCTCAATTTACCCCTTTTAATTAATTAACAAAACTTTAATGAAAAAACTACTACTATACTATTTCGTTGATCCTAGCGCTGTGCATCGCTTATTGAAAAGGACTAAGGTACCCAATTGGGAGATTGACTAATTTAGATTTAGAGTTTTAGGCTAGCGCAGTTAAATAGTAAGTACACAAAGGAAAATCGCAGTTGCTATGGAGAATTGCTTTCTGCGCTTCGAGTATAGATTTAGGACTCAATATTACTGATTTATTGAGTTAATTTCGCCTCGAGTGTCACGTGGCGCGTGACACTTTGGCAACTGTCCTCTCTGTTATAGTCTTGCAAGCTATAGCAAGTATTATTGCTGTCTCTGGTGCGGATTTGCAGCCTACATCAAGTATCTTTTCTGTCTCTGGTGTGGACATTGGTCTACATTTCAGTTCTTTGGTCTGGTAGTCTGTCTGGGGACTACTTTCTTGGCTCATCAAGAAGTCAAGTGTGTTGAAAAAGGGGTTTAGCAAAACAGGAACCATCTTACCTTAGCAAGTAAATCTCACTCTATTTTTCTAAAGGGACAGGGTATTTTCTCTCTGGTTTTTCTCCAACTCCCTTGGTCAAGGCCTATAGTAATCCCTATAGGATTGTCTACATTTCTGGCTCCCAACGTGGGGTAGAACTTGCTAGTTCTTTGGAATCTCTGTTTTCTTTGGTTGGCTCTTTTTGGTGTTTTGGTCAGGAGGAATGGCTTCTGGTTCTGCTATTCCTGTGGTGACTGTCAGTGGGGGGAATGGTCCTCCTTCTGTGATGTTTAGGGAGTGTGTGAGGATTAAAACTTGGGATGGTACCAAGTTTAATGGGGAGGATGTCAAGTGGTTTCTAGAGAAGTATGAAACTGCTGCTGGAGTGGATGGTGCTTCCTACCTGGACATGGTGAAGCACAGTATCTTCTTCATTGGTGATAGGTCAATGGAGAAGGAGATTGTGGCCATGCCTGGCTACAAGAAGAGGGATTGGAAGTTGCTGTGTAGGGAGATGGTAGATATATGGGGTGTCAGGTTCACTATGGTGGATCTGAACAAGGTTGTCAGTGAATGGAAATCTTATGGTGGTGTTGGTAACTTACATAGTTACAGGAAGTTTTTGCTACAGTTTGATCCTGTGGTGGAATATTTGGTGGAAGTGGAGGAGCTGGCACATGAAAATGCTGCCAAGGAGGTTTTTTGGTCTGCCCTGGCTAGAGATGTCAGGATGGATGTGTTGAAGGAGCTTTCAAGGAAGGACTTTATGAAGACTCTTTCTAATGGGGACTAGAGGTTGCCTGCCTTGGATAAGGTAAAGGAGGCTGTTGAGGCCCATTTGAAGTTATTGGCTGTGGACACCTATCAGGAGGGGTGTGCCAAATATGTCAGCAAAGTCAATGAGGCTTTGGCTGAAGAGGAAGTTAGGGAGAGGAAAGAGGAGAAGAATATGGTGCAGGTTCCTAAACAGAAGAGGGACCCAGTGGTGAAGCAGTTGGCTGATCTCACAAAGAAGCTGCATATTTTGGTGCAGGAGTCTAAGAAGGTCAATAAGGCACCTTCTCAGCCTAGAGATTTTGATAGGAGGGCTGGTAGGAGTGATCCTTGGGTCTGCTATTATTGCAGCAGGAGGGGGCACAGGTCCAATGATTGTTGGGCATTGAACAGGGATGTGTCTGAAGGAAAAGTGGAGTTTGATGGCAGGGTTTTCAAGTTCCCTAATGGTTCTTTTGTGAAGCCCAGTGAGGGGCAGGCTCCTGTTGATTTGGTCAGGAGAAGGGGTGGTCTCAATCAAAGGAGGCCAAGGTTTGATGAGACTCCTGATCAAGGGAAGTTTTCTGGTAAGGAGGATGAGTATGTCAAGGGAAAGGGAAAGGGAAAGGAGGTCAATAAGGTCTCTTTTTCTACTTCCTTTGGTGGTTTGGAGTTGTATTCTTGTGGTGGACAGTCAAGTGGTGAATGCTTGGCTGGTATTTGTGATGTGGAAGCAGGGAAGGTGGGAAGGCCTAAGAGCAGTTCTCAGGCCCAACCGAAGCCAAAGGCTTCAAAGTTGGATCCTAAGCTGAGTTCAGCTAGGAAGAGGTACAGCAAATAGGAGCTGTACAAGATGCAGAAGGGTATGGCTGACATGGGCCCCCCTTGTTTTGGTGCATTGGACATGAATGGTGAGCCAATGCCGATGGAGGTTGATTCTGACTCTGAGGAGGATGTCCCTTTGTCTTCATTGCCAAAGCCTGCTGGAGTTAGAGGTTCAGGTGAGGGATCTGGTTTGGTTCCTGTTGATGGTAAATCTGTTGGTGGTGCTGGTCCTTAAGAAGCTTCTAGGACCAAGGTAGTGAAGCGAAGAGCTCACTTTGAGAGGCCAGTAGTTTCTGGTCAAGTTAATGTTATGGACTCTGTTCTGGAAAGGATGAATCAGGGTCAGGTTTCCCTATCTTATGGGGAATTGTATGCTACCAGTCCAGGGTTGGGTTATAGGCAGAAAAAGTTGTTGACCAGGAGAAGAGTTTCTTCTGGAGAGGTAGAATATATTTGTGATTCTGCTGAAAAGTTTGGTAAGGGGTTGGAAACTCATTTTTCTGCTCCTCTGCAGTATGTTAATGTCACTCTGAATGGCAGGGAGGAAAGGGCATTGGTGGATTCAGGTTCTCAGATTAACCTGATTTCTTGGTTTGAGGCAACTCATTTGAACCTCCCCATCAAAACTGGTATTGGTGGGAATTTGAGAGGGATCGGTGGTCATGTCACTGAATTGGTTGGAACTTCAAAGTTTGTGAAGTTAGATGTTTGCGGAGCCTCAGGGAAGGTTCATTTTTACATTGCTAAAGGTAATGTAAAAGCAGTTTTAGGTGGGCCATTCTTGATGGATTTTCAGGCAAGAATTGGTTATCAATTTGATTTGGGAATCAGCTTGGAGTTGACTGGTGAAGACAAAAGGAGGCTTCACATGAAGTTATCATCCCCTGGAGAGGATGGTTGGGAGACCAGGCCTGGTTTATCTTCAACGTGCCAGTGCATGGATTGTTGCAGGAGAAGGAAAGAAGTTGGTGCCGCCTCTGGATTTCTGGAGTGTGGCTCAGGCTCTATTGAGAGTCTGTCTTTTTTAGAGCTATGAGGGTTGATCACCCTAGTGCTACAACCTCTCCCCAAGATGAGGAAATCCCAGGTTGTAGTAGGTCAGCTCCCTTGGAGATATACCAAGTGGATTTTCAACTTTCTCTTTTTAATGTTTCTCTTCTCTTCAAGTATTCATCAAGTTTTTTATCAAGTCTCTGTGCTCTCTCAAGATTCTTAATTATTTTTAATTCAAGCTCAAGGAAGAAGATTGGTTATATATCTTTATTGAAAGATATGCAGAAAAGTTTTGGAGTGGTGAGATTAGGGTCTAAAAATAAGTCCTCCCAATTGTGCACTTCTAGGGTTTCTTCTACACCTTTCAATAACATTACCTGGGCCACACCTGTGAGCATTGGCAAAACCCCTGGTTATTATTGTAGGTCAGAAGAAAACTAAAGAAAAGAAGATAAAAATTTCAAGATAATTCAAGAAAATCAAGAAAAAAATCTGAAGATAATAAAGAAAGAAGATTCAAAATATTTTTGTGAAGATCATCAAGATAAATTTTTGGGCCTCCAGCATGAGGTTAAACTGCAGAAAATTATGAAGAAAGAAGATCATCAAGATTAATTTTTGGGCCTCTAGCATGAGGATAAACTGCAAAATTTTAAAAGAGTTTATTCTGAAGATGAATCAAGATTTGAAGATTTGGAAGATGGAAGTGAAGATGAAGATTTGGAATTGCAGAAAAGGTTTGGAGTGGTGAGATTGGGGCCTAAAAGTAAGTCTTCCCAATTGTGCACTGCTAGGGTTTCTTCTACACCTTTCAAAAACATTACCTTGGCCACACATGTGAGAAATTGGGAAACCCTTGGTTTTTGTTCAAGGTCTGATGGTGAAGATTTCCTGAAGATCCCTCAAGTTGAAGGTGGAGCAGCAAAGTATAAGAAGGTAGCGCAGAAGATTAGGCCTGTGAATGAGCCTATGCCTGTGGGTTTGAATCCGCCCATGAAGAGACCTCCTTTTTCAAGAGATCCGTACTGTACTCCTTTGGTGAAGAATCCTCCAGAATTTGTAGAGACGGCTAGGGTGACTGTGGAAAGGTTGAAAGTTGTTAATTTTGGTCCTGATGGGTGGTTGTCTGAAGAAGAAAAGAAGTTGTTGTTGCACGTTATTGTGTCAAGGGAAAAGGCTGTGGCTTTTGTTGAGAAGGAAAGGGGTGTGTTGAAGCACTCTTATGGGGAACCTTACTTGATTCCTGTGGTTTGTCATGAACCTTGGCAAATCAAACCTATTCCGATTCCAGCTGCTATCAGAGAGGATTTTGCGGAGATTGTTAGGGAAAGAGTCAGGACTGGGTTATACGAACAATCAACATCCAGTTACTCAAGTCCGGTTTTCTGTGTAAAGAACCAGAATGGAAAGTTGAGGGTGGTTCATGATCTTAGAGCCTTGAATAGAGTCACTATCAAGGACGCTGGTATGCCACCAAGTGCAGAGGATTTTGTTGAAGCTTTTTCTGGAAGGGTGTGTTATGGTTTGGGTGATATTATGGGTGGTTATGATGAGAGGGAACTTTATATGGATTCAAGGCCTCTCACAACTTTTGAGACTCCTTTGGGAAGATTTCAACTCACTAGGTTGCCTGAAGGAGCAACTAATTCAGTGGCGTTATATCAAGCACAGATGGCTTGGATTTTGCAGGATGAGGTTCCTACTCATGCTGGTATTTTTATTTATTATGGAGGAATTAAAGGACCATCCACTGATTATGATAATGAGGTTTTTGCGGAGAACCCTGGCATAAGGAGGTTTGTTTGGGAATATGCAATAACTCTAGAGAGAGTGTTGTTTAGGATTGAAGAGGCTGGTTTGACCATTTCAGGGTTGAAATTCCGTTGTTGTGTTCCTGCTTTGGAAATTCTGAGTCATGTGGTATGTAAAGAGGGAAGTATTATGGCAAAGAAGAAGATTAATAAAATCCAGTCATGGCCAAGGCCTAAAAATACTACTGAAGTCAGGGGATTTTTGGGTGTATGTGTATATGTCAGGATTTTTATTAAGGATTTTTCTTTTTTGGCTTCACCTTTAAGGAGGTTGACCAGGAAAGATGCAGATTGGGAATGGACTGAAGAGTGTGAAGAGGCTTTTCAGAATTTGAAAAAGATTGTTGGGGAAGATATTGTTCTTCATAAGTTGGATTATGGTGTTGGTGATGGAAAAATTTATCTGGAAGTGGACTCAAGCTATATTGCTGCTGGTGCTGTTTTGTCTCAGGAAGATAAAACTGGGAGGGTCAGGCCAGTAAGATATGAGTCTGCGGTGTTTAGTGAGGTGTAATCTAGGTATTCTCAACCTAAGTTTGAATTTTGTGGTTTAGAAAAAATTTTAAAGAAGCTACAGACTGTTTTGTGGGGGCAGAATTTTGAGCTGCAGGTGGATGCAAAATCTTTGGCTCAGATTATCAATACACCTAGTCTTCCAAAAGCTCCAATAACTAGGTGGCTGGAATTTATTCAACATTTTTCTTTTGACCTGGTACACAAACCAGGCAAAAGTTTTACAATTCCTGATGGATTATCAAGGAGGCCACCTACAGATGAAGATTCTGAGGCTGAAGAGTTTCATGAAGATGTTCCAGTGGTTAGGGCCAGCACAAAGGGTGCTGAAGATTTTTCTGACCTCCCCCAAAAGACTAAAATGGCTGGATCTGATCTTGATTCTGGTGATCAGGATGTTTTTGTTGATGAATATGGAGTTGTTGTTTGGGAAGCTCAAATTTGGAAAAGGGTGTTTTTGTTAGTGAACTGGATTCTCACAAGGTTCAGTGGAAAGAGAAGGACGTGCCAAAACTTACGGATTGGTGTCCTGGTTGGGCTGCTCAATTGGCTCATGTTCATACTGGTGATTTTGATGACATAGTTGTACCCTTGGATTTTGTTTTGTTGGATTTTGAAGATGAGACCTGGCTTCAGTCTGGGTTTTATTTTATTTTGGTGGAATATCTGTTGACCTTGGAGAGGCCAGATAGTTGTGATGATGATACTTGGTTGATAATTAAGAAGAAGAGTCCTGGATTTTATGTGTCAGGAAGAAGGTTGATGAGGAGGAGACATCCAAATCCTCAAGTGGTGGTGACTCAGAAGAAGGGTCAAGAATTGGTTTTGAAGTCTTTGCATGAAGACCTTGATCATAGAGGCTTTGGGGAGACTTATAGAAGAGTAGCTGACAGATTTTGGTGGCCAGGTATGAAGTTGGCTGGGCAGAGTTGGGTTCAATCTTGTGAAGAATGTCAAAGAAGAAGTCACTTGAAATCTAAAGAGGTTGGACATGCTACTGGTGAAATGACTGTTTTTGGGAGGGTCAGTCTGGATGCTGTCCATATTAAAGAGGGCAGGTATAAATACTTGATTGTTGCCAGGGATGATTTGTCTGGTTGTGTTGAGGCAGTGCCTCTGGTTAATTTGACTTCCAAGAACGTGGCAGAGTTTTTGAAGAAGGAGTGGATTTATAGGTATGGGTTGATGTATTTGGTGACTGTTGATGGCGTGACGGAGTTTGGTGCCAAATTTAAAGAAGCTGTGGCTAGTATTGGTTCTAAAGTTAGAGTGGCTACACCTTATTATCCTGAAGCTGAACGCATGGTTGAAAGAGGCCATCAAGTTATCAAGAATGCTTTGGTGAAGATGTGCAGAGATAGTGCTGAAAAGTGGAGGCATTATTTACCCTTGGTGTTATTTGCTGATAGGGTCACCGTGAAGAGGACAACTGGCTATTCTCCTTATGAATTAATGTTTGGTCAAAAAGTGGTTCTACTAGTGGACTTAGAAGCTGTCTCTTATCTTGGAATTGATTGGGATGACGTGCACTCAACAGAAGATTTGCTCTGTGCTAGGATGAAACAGTTGGAATGTAAGGAGGAATGTCAAGAGAAGGCATACTCTAGAATGATTAAGATTAGGAATCAATCAGTCAGGTACTGGGACAAAAAGTTGGCTCATAGACTCAGGAATCCCTTGAAACCTGGTTGTTTGGTTTTGGTGTATAATAGAAGTTTGGAGAGTCAGTGGGGAAAAATGTTTGCTGACAGATGGAATGGACCTTACAGAGTCAAATCTCAGGTGTCTGGAGGTTCTTATGTTTTATAAGAGTTGGATGGTGCAGTCTTAAAGAAGAGAGTGGCTGCAGATCAGGTGAAGAGATTTTATCCAAGAGGCACAAGGCATGAAAAAGATTGACTCCGCAATGAAGATAAACTATGGAACGTTCTTTAAGTTTTGGAATTTTTTGGGTGTTGCAGAGCAACTTTTGTGTTGGAAGCTTTTTGTTAGAAGGTACCCATGGGTGGGGATTCTAGATTTGATCTTGGCAAGTGTAGGGGTAAATGATGGGCTGGCTGCTCTGTAGAACAATTACCCCAGATTGTCTGTTTCCAACCCTTTCTCTTAATTTGGTTGAACCCTAGCATTTGTTTCTTTTCACAGGTTTTAGTCCTCTATGACTTTAAACTGGAATTTCCTTTGGTTTTCATGTGCTGGACTCTTCACTCTTATTTGTTTTGATTAATTTTGTTGGATGTTGTGTTTTTGTTAGAAGGTACTCAGGGGGGGCTTCTAGATTTTATTTTGGCAAGTGTAGGGGTGACTGATGAGCTGGCTGCTCTGTAGAACAGTTACCCCAGAATGTCTGTCTCAAGTTTTTTGTTTTTCCTAGTTGAATTCTTGTTCTGTTGTTTATTATTCAGGTTTCAAGTCCACTATGACTTTAAACTGGTTTGGGAATGGCTTGTTTATTTTTGGTTCTTTTGGATTGGTGGTGGATCACTGATGGTCTCCAATCATTTTTACTTATTGGAGGGAGCCCACCCAGTGATCTTTTCTATGGACCAGACTTTCTCTTATTGGACCATCTATGGAGCTGGAATGTATTTGATTTTATAGTTATTTTTTTTCTAGATAGTAGTTTCAGATTATTTTCTTTTTTCTCTTTTTTTCTTTAAATTTTTTTATGGGGATTGTTCAAATCACAAAATTAAAAAAATAGGGTGTTACCACATCAGGGTCACCTGTATGTGGGCAAGCATTAGTGGGGAAAGGCTCATCAATTGGCCGGGCAATGCTATTTTATCATTTTAGTGTATCCAAATCAAGGTGCACTTGGATGTGGGAAAGGTATCGGGGGATCATCTCATCAATTGGCTGGGGGATACCATTTGTATTATTTTTTATCTTTTATTTTATTTCATTTATTTTTATTTTATTTTATTTATCAATTTTTAATTTTAGTATATTAGTAGAAAAAAAAATTAATTAGAATTTATAGTTATTTATTTTTATTTATTTATTTATTATTTGGTTTTTTAATCTTTTGCAGGAGCTCATTGTCTGGATGATGAAGCTTCTGGAGGCTTGTCTGTATTATGATGTCGTTTTTTTTTGTTGGGGTTGTGGGAAGCACTGTGTTCTTTGAAGTGCATCCTGTTGGAGAGATTATATGGATTGTAATGGGCAGGAATTGGATTAAAGGGAAGTTCAGAGGAGGAAGAAGAAGAGGCAGGAATGGAGTGCTGGAAGGTGTGCTTAATGATCCTAGACATCTTCCAGTGGTCGTCCAACAGGCGCTTTCTCAGGGATTTTTCAAAGTTATTCAAAGGTCCATGGAGGGCAAAGGCTTTTAGCATGTTGGAACACATGGTGCTTAGGTGTTTTTTCATGTCTCCATAATACAGGGTCAAATAAGTTTCTAGAGGTTGCCCAACTCCAATAGTAGATTCAGGAGGAAGGGTGCCAACTAGACAAGAAGAATTGGATCAGTAATTATTTTTGTTGAAGAAATTAGATAAATTAATTTGGTACTTACAGATTGGAAGCTCATCAAATTTGTAAGAAGCCGGAATTTGGATTTCTGAAAATTTTGGAATGGTCATAGTGGGTGGATAAATCAGGGAAAGATATGGATTCTCTTGGTCTTCCTCTGAAAGATTTTGAGAAGGTGAACTAGGAGGCTGATGTTCCTGGGGCCTATTTGGAGCAGTTGGATTGCAGTTCTTGTTGTGGCTGATACTTTTGTTGGATTCAGCTGGAGGAGGTGCTGGTGATGGAGTACCAGGGTTGTTGAAAGATGAGGCAGGAGAGGGTGATTTGGAAGCGGATTGATTTCTTCTGGATGGAGCTTTTGAAGGAATAGAACTTTCAGAAGAATAGTTGGCTGACAGAGGAGAGGTGTAGTTTTTTTGTCTTAACTGGGGACGAAGTTGTTGCTTTGGTGCAGTGTTGGGTGCTCTGGTTTCTTCCTGGGGTCCTCTGGCTGGTCTCCTAGAAGTTTGGGAAAATTTGGAGTTTTTGGACCTTGGAAGGGTTGGCTGAATTGCTCTGGGAGCAGTGGGAGGCAATTGCGTGGAGTTGTTTTTGTTGATTGGTTGAATTTGGCTGTTTTCTGGTTGTTTTTGGAGGTTTTAAGCCTGATTTTCACTGTCTAGTGAGGCGGGAGGACTGTCTGGATGCAGTCTAGAAGCCTAGGAGCTGATTTTGAAGCTTTTGGAGCTAATTTAGCAGAGATAAAAGCAGTTTCTTGGGAAGATAAGGCTGGTCTTTTGGAAAGATTACTGGAAGCTGAGCTTCTGGATCTTCTGGAAGGTGCTGAAGATAAAGAGGAAGAGGAAGGACCAAGCTCTGGGGATCTGGAGATGTATTTATGAGAAGGTGAAAGAGGAGGAATAGGGTAGTTAACATCTCTGTCACATTTTTTCTTTTTGGAGTAGCAAGAATCACAAGCTCTGTTGTAGAATTTGGATTCATGAGTTGGAAAAGTGAATGTGCAAGGTCTGCACATGTGGATGCACTGTTTGCAGGCATAGTCCTTGGGAGAAGTGAAGCAAGGAAGATTGGAGGGGTCAAAATCAAGGGATCTAGTCATGATCTGTGGTGAGAAAAGATGATGGAAAGAGATAGGAAGGAGATTTTTGTCAGTGATGGGTAGATGATGAAGTGAAGGTGGAAGTTCAGAAGTTTGGCTGTAGAGGTATTCTGTATGAAATTGGCTACGTCTTTTTTATAAAAAATTCCGGCAGTCCATCAAGACTTTAAACTGAAATCTGGTTTCTGGTAGTCCTCCAAGACTTAAAACTGGCTGCTTTCAAGACTTTATCAAGATTAGTCCGTCAAGACTTTAAACTGAACACTGTGTTAGTCCCCCAAGACTTTAAACTGAGGATTGTTGTTGGTTCAGTCCCCCAAGACTATAAACTGAGGAATGGGTTTTGTTTTTGGAGTTGGTTTTGAAAGATTGGCGGAGGGTATCCACAGGGGGAGCCTCTGAATTTAGCAAAGGCAAGTTTGGGGGTAATTGATGGGCTGGAAGCTCTATTCACAATTACCCCAGAATGTTAGTTTTTTCTCTGTGTCTTAATGTGGTTGATCTCTGGTTCTGGGTTTATGATTTAGGTTTTTGAGTCCCCCAAGACTTTAAACTGAGGGTTTTTGAGTCCCCCAAGACTATAAAATGAGGATGGTCCCCCAAGACTTAAAACTGAGGTTTGTTTTGTGGTTAAATCCTATAGAGGGTGTGGTCAATTTTTCTTTTCTGAATCAAACTCAAGTACTAGTGGAATTACAGAGGGAATCAAGAGATGAAATGAAGTGTTCAGAATTAGCCTTGAACTGGTGAATGAGGTGTCTTCTGTTCTCAATGTCCTGTGAATCTCTAGCAGGAGTGGATTGGAAGTAGTAAAGCAGAAGTTGTTTCTGTTGAGATGTGTGTTGTTGGAGCTTGGCCTTGATCGTGGGAAAGTGGTTTGGTGTTGGTGGTGCAATGGATCCTATATTGTTATCATCACTCACCAGGTCAATAGTTATATGACTTGCAGTCAAGTGGTTGTTTAGTACCTGTGGTCTAACCTGAGTCAAACCTGCGTTGGAACTTTGGGAGGAAAATTTTTCATCATGACACATAGCTCATAGCTGAATCATTACGACCAATTTGAGTTCTTCATATAGTGCTTTTTTCATAATTTCCAACAGGCAATAGATAATACTTTGGTGTCTAAAAGGCATATATTTAATTCATAATGGATATTACAAAGGTGATTAATAGGCACCAGCTATACTACTTAATGACATTATACAGACAGTATCAGATAAAACACCACCAAAGCCACTTGGATTGAGAGTTCTTGAAGCATGTACAATAATATCTTTATGAGTAATATTAAAATTTTTAGACCATCTATTGTAGCACCAAAATGTTTTAAATCCTGCTTTTGAGAAAGAATTTTCTATTTTTTTTCAATAGCATCATACAATCAAACTAGAATAAAAATTTGATCTGCAAACTTCTTTGACTCCCAAGTTCTTAACACCACTCCAACCTTGTTGCCTTTTGATAATTTGATCTCAATATTCCCATTCCCTTGATGTTTTGAGTATAGTGAGAAGTATTTACCACCAAGGTTAAAGTATTGGAGATCAGTAATTTTTGATGGAAGAAATTCTAGAGCACCAGTCAATTTATCTTTTTCAAAAATATTTGAAGAACACTTTTCAACATCAATCTTGTTTAAATAATCCAGCCATAAAACATATTCTTAATTAAGTAGATTAACAGATGATTTTGAAGTCTTTTTTTTTTCTATATCAAAACATCTTTCATTTTGTTTTCAAATCAATTGTCATTCCTCTCAAGAAGAGATTGAAGCTTCCCAGTCAAGATAAACATTTTCATAAAGGTTTTGTCCATTTCATCTAAAATAAAAAATATTAAAGTAAATAATTATGAGGAACAAAAAGAATATAGGAGCACATACTTTTTTTATTATTGTGTGAGATAGATCCCAACATTCCATCTATACACTCATGAGCCCAAGCTGCTGATAATGGTGCTGGCCCAAATTGTCGCAGAACTTCAGGAAAATGTTGGTCTAAGTGGAAATTAGGCTTGATGTCAATATGTGTCCAAAATTCTTTAAGACATTTCATATACTCTTTCAGATGATCTTGAAGAGATATAATTTGTTCTTTATTTATTTCAAGGGAAGTTAAAAGGTTGATTATCAATACCAAAAGGGAAAGACACTTTATCAACTTCTTCTCTCAACATTCAGAATTTTATATATTCCAAACTGGAAACAAAGAAACCACATAATAAATTTTTTTTAAACAAGTCATTCTTCTGCCTTGAGATTTGTTGACGTGTCCCCTACATGGTTTTTAACACAGTTTAACCATGAGGTAATGAGTGTATGGCAAATAAAATTTTGAACAATCATTGATTTACTAGGCCTTAGAATAAAAACAGAATTTAAATCATTTGGTTTCACAGCTGATCCCAATTTCATTTTAGGTCTAAAATGGGAAGATATTTCCTGTAATATGGACTTTAAAGAAGAAATTTATTAGGTAAAATTCTATCTATTGATGAGTCATCTTATCTTAATTGAACTATCTACATCAGAACTAGATTTTTCTTTTTCTGTGCTGGGTCTAACACCCAAAAGATTAGCACTTTTGATGGCCCAACCATTTTTAGAGCTTCCTCTTCCCCTATCCCAGAAAATTTCTTCATAAGATAGTTTTGGCTTGATTTTTTTTCTCAGTGGTGGTACCACTTTACAAACTGAACTTTCTTTTCTCTACTTTTACTTGAATCATGAGAAGAAGAGTTTCAGGGGAAAGATTTTATTTTTGAAAAAAAAAATCCCTTTTGTGTGAATTCTGCATTTGAGTGTGAACCTTTCTATTTCTCTGTATTTTATATTAGTAGTTTTTTCTGATCTCATGTTGTTTTCTATTTTTTTGGATAGTATAATTTGTCATATAATCAAGAACCTTTCTTTTGTTCCAATTTTCACAATGCAAATATTTTTCTATCTATTTTATTTAACCCTTCAATTTATCCCACCTGTCCACTTCTTCTCCCTTGGCCACATCTGAAAGTCCTTGCACTTTGTGGGGAGAATAAATTCTTTTCTCCAAGTTCTTTCCTTTTATTTTCTGTTTTATTTTCTTCTTACTCTTATAATTCTAACCACAGCAGCTCATAATTGGGTACCTTATAGTTTTATCACATGCTTTGTTGCAGTTACTTTTTTTTGTAAGGTGCACTGTTTCTTATTGACCTGCTTTCATGTATTTTTATTTTTTATTGATATCCAAATATTTTTCTCTCTATTCTCTTTATCCCTTCCATTTCTCTCTCTTCTCCACTGTTCCCTCCCTTGCTTCATCTGACAGTCATGGGTAGAAAAGAGTCCTTTTCCAGTTTTACCACCCACTTTGTTGTAGTTACTTGTTTTTGTAGGATTCACAGTTGCTAAATGACCTTTCTTTAGCCTTCTTTTTTGCTAAATCCTCTTAATAAATTTTTTTATAGGATGGTAAGGTCTGAAAGTAAATAAGGAATAAGGGAAGATAGAAGATAAATGATTTTTTTGATTGAATATATCTTGTACAGGACAGCCCATATGAATTGATGTGTTATAGTCAGGAAGAAGAATAATTATGTTGAAGAGTGATTTAAGTGACTGGGAGATAGTGTCTAGAAAATGAGAAAGATAGAAAATCAAAATATTAATTAGCAGGTGACAGTTAGTATCCTCTTGGGGTAATAATTTAGCTTCAAACCATGTATAAGGGTGAATAATGTACCATAAGCCAACCCCCAACAGGAGCAAATAAAAATTTGTATTCTGGTGAGCCATGTAGGTCATAGAGGATTTTGAAATTAGTGTGGAAATGTTTATCAAAGTTAATATTAGGTGAATTTTCCCTATCCCTGATATTATGTTTTTTATGAGAGGGATAAAGTGAAAAAGGTTGCTCTACCAAACCTGGGGTTCTGCTGAAGTCATATATGTGAGATTGAAGTAAGCCAATTTAGATGAGAGAAGTAGTATAAGATTATGCAATATTAAAAAGAAATAAAGTTTGAGAGGGAAGAAGATAATGCAGGAGGAAATCAGTATTTATACAAGACAAGAAATATTTCTTGGCCATGTAATTCACATTATATAAATAATGACTGGATTTACCATGATGAGTAAAACTGTGTAAAACTCTGTAAGTTAAGATAAACCAACAGAAATTATTTCAGCAATATATATTGCCCAAATTAAATTTTGTCCATATATTAAAACTACAAGATATCCACGTTAACACCTGAAAATTTGAAAAATTAATGAATTTTTGATTCATGTATAATTGGAAATCCACTTGTCAAAAATATGAATAAAACTTTTCTGAAAAAATAAAATCATAGTTTGAGAAAAATTATAACACTAGAAACAAATTAATTTTCTGCTGTTACAAGAAAAGAGACCAGCTTTCTGACTAAAGAAATCTGCTTATGGGCAAAGAAATACATCCAATTAGAGTTCCATGCTACTGATAACCTGTATGGTCACAAATAAAAAGGGCACTGAGGGCCTGAATTATGCCCTTACTTTTAATACATATTTTAAAATCCTGCACAAAGTTAAGTAAAAATAAAAATGGATCCCAACCAAAGTATATAAAAAATATGGTACTTAAAATTCCTTGTAATTTTAATTGATGGTTTTTGAAAGTGCATAGCACAGGTTCAACAGCTTATAGTCAAAAAAGTGTTGGTAAATTTACTAGCTCATGTATATCTAAAAAATTAATGTATTTATAATACGCAATATTAAATTTAACTTTTCCCCTATATTTTTCTCAAGTGCTTTTTAAAAATTAAAACCACAATTAAATTCAATGTCTTTGTGTTACAGTAAAAATAACACAGTACAAATAAATATTCAAATTTACATATTTACAAACCAATTCATCAACTAGAAGAGATGTAGAGTTGTTCCCTGGGGCACCCCACCCAGCCCCCCTGCAGACAGACACTGGGCCTTACACAATAATTTTCAAGTTCCACTTAGTTAATTCAAATTTTTCACTCTTACTTAGCATATTTTTATCATATACTCTGAAGTTTTGCATAAATGGATGTTTTTAAATAAATCACTCAAAAATTTAACAAATTTTTAACTTGAATTTATCACATCTCACAAACAAGACAAAAATTATTAAATGTAAATGAAGAAAGCTCAAGAAAATGGGGAATATACTGCATTATATTTGAATAAAAGTTACACCAAATGATCCAAATTTTATTGGAAATTAAATTTTTCTAATAGTGTATTACAACATGAGGAAACGTAAAGCCTCATGTTTGAAACTTTTTACACTCACCCAAATTACTCTACCAATTGAAATATCATTTCCAAATTTTTTTGCGCACCCTATTATGATAACATGAAATGTAATTCCTATTCAAAAGGGAAAATGAGGCAACATGATGTCTTATGATACAAATATGTACCTACATAAACACAACTTCTGCATGATCACAATTCAATAATAGGATCTATAAATTTCAATGATGAGGAAAAAAGATGGGATCTGTTAATTGAAGTGATGAGAAAAAAATATAAAGAGCAGGTGTAGGGACTTTGCATCTGCAACAGAATTAAACATGGCAACATTTTTCTTAACGAATTGAACATGTAGTAACATAAATGTAGCAGCTGCACTGGAAAATATGTCACCCAGTGCAGCTCATTACTTGCACTTAAAAAAAATTATTTATGTGTATTAAACAATTGGGCAATAGAAGAATTAATATTTCCTAATGTTTTGGAATATATTTTGACTTATTTCAAAAAAAAAATTTTCACAAAAACATCCGGCAGAATTTTGCTGCTCACTCAGATATTCAGAACAAAGGTAGAATTCAAATTTTTTTTTGGCACATAATAGTACATACAAGAATATGCACCATGTCATGTTGAAATGGGGAAGAACATTGCAAAATGTCATCAGAACATGGTTCCTTTGAATATAGATGATGCAAAATTTTGCCTCATCTTATTCTTTGTGCCAAGTCAAGTGTAAGGGGAATCACATTTTACTACATGCATACATGAGGCGACATGTCGCCTCATGTATGCATGTAGGTAATACCAGTAATTTCTTGCTCTAAATTAAAAGGAGAGGAAAAAAAAAGTAGAGAAAAATGACAAAATGAAATTGCATACATGAGGCAACATGTCGCCTCATGTATTCAATAGCAAGAGTACTGGGACAATTCACTTCTGATCCCTCTCCCTAAACTCTTTCTATTGCATACATGAGGCGACATGTCGCCTCATGTATGAAATTTCATTTTGTCGTTTTTCTCTACTTTTTATTTTCCTCTCCTTTTATTTTAGAGCAAGAAATTACTGGTATTACCTACATGCATACATGAGGCGACATGTCCCCTCATGTATGCAATACCATCTTTCACTTTCAATACTATTTTTTCTTTCATCTATGAGTGAGAAATTAAGTGTTTAATCTACATGCATACATGAGGCAACATGTTGCCTCATGTATGCAAGATGACATTCTTTTTTTTATGTATCTTATAGCTTGAGGAAATGAGAAAGTTTCTTACATGCATATATGAGGCGACATGTCGCCTCATATATGCATTTTAGCAACAAACACCATGCACAAATTGCAGATGTTCCCAGCGTGATCATCACCTGGGAATTTGCATTGGGTTCGCATAAAATGTGTGAATGCCACTGCAAAATCCAATGCAAGAACAACACACATTTGTAAACACCACTAATATTTGAAGCATCAGTGCAAATGACGCACTTCCCTCTAACCTTGACTCACTGGTAGCTAGTTTTGTTCTGATACGTCAGCAAATCAAATTTCAAATAAACTGGCTTTGCAGAAACCTTTCTGTTCTTTCTCTTGTTATCTACTTTCCTAATTAATTGTTTACCTCTAGTTATATTTAATTATAATCATAAAAAGTTGTAACAAATCCAAGTTGCTCTCATTTTATTGTTCAAAACATTCTAAATATTTTTAGATTGACCATCTTGGAATCATTCAAAATGGAAAATATATTTCTGCTTGGGAAAAGCTTAAGCATTACAGAAGAGATGAGGCAAACTTCCATTTACTGATAATTAGCTCCTAAGAGTTTTCTGAAGCCTCAGAATTGAGTCCTTAAGTCTTTTGGAAGAGAGCAATAGTGAGGCAGATGTGACATCTCAAGTGGAAGTTACTGGGGCCAGTTGCATTTCTTATGTCTAGCCCAATAAAATGTTGTGATGTTCTTCAAAGCAGGTTCTGAATATTTCCCGAGATTTAAAAAGTGGCTTGTGTTGATTCAGAAGTGCTCACATGTGGTGGCTGATTATCATCAATTCTATTCACCAAAAAAAAGAATTAACTTGATCAAGAACAGTGTAAGTAAAATTAAATGCATAAGGTAAAACAACAATCCTCTTTCCCTTCTCCCTCCCACATTATTGCTCATGTTGCCTCAATCAATACTGGCAGATATCCTAGCAATTTTCCTCTCACCCAACAACTCCTATTTGTTTACCACTTTAATTGCCTGTTCATTCACCTCCTCACCTTTCCTCATCTCACTTGTACTTAATATTATCTTAGTTGTTTCTTTCTTCACTCCCCCAGCTGGGTGGATTGACTGAAATAAAAAAAAGTAGAAATAAAAGAGAATAAATAATTGGAAAATACTTTCAAATTGAGGGAGCAATTAACTCTGGTAAATTTCTCAATAATCTTCCCCTTGCACAGTAGTACCTTGTCTTTGTGTCCATTTCATTTCCCCACTCCTCTTGTCCTGTTTCCCCCTCACGCTTTTATACATAGCATATTTTATGCCCTTCTCCTTCATGCCCCAAGTTGGGTGAAATTATATGAAATAAAAAAAACTGGGGGGGGAATGTTAGATTGATAAATGGGAAAGGAATGCAAGGCATTCGGACTGACGATCTAAAGAATGGTGGTATTCACTAATGTGTGTTATGTCTACCTTGGTGTTCACACATTTCATACAAATCCAATGCAAACCACTGGTTGACAATCACACTGGGAATGTCTGTGATTTGTTGGTGGTGTAAACTACCCTGTACATTTTTTATTCACAGTCATTTATAAGTCCCAAGTGGCCTTTACTTCACTTGGTTATGTTCCCTCTATAGTTATCTTTCTGCCTCTTTCAATTGTCCTAGCCTTGAAATCTTTACAGAGATAATAACTCTTCTACCATCACAAAGTCTACAAGTCATTTTGAAATTTTCAAATTTTTTGCCAGAATTCACTTTTAAAATATGGTATAATTAAGAAGATTAAATTATTTCATGTAGGAAAAGTGTAAATGAGGAAATTCATCCCAACTTTCCTTAACAACAACAGGGTATGAGAGTTTTCAATTTAATTTCATTGATTTTTTTCTTGGTAAAGTCTAATATGCCAACCTGCAGAAAGAACATCATGAAAAGGTATTTCATGGGCCTGGCATAAATGGTGTAAGGGTAGTTAGCATGAAGGACTTCTTTCCAGGAAAAAAAGCTAATATAGCACTGTGGCAGAATTTTCAGAAGTCGCTCAATATCAAATAAGATAGAAAGCTTCAACAATAAGCAGTGCAATATACTTTCTATAATTTTTTTTGGTACAGTGACACTCAGAGTTTTATTCTGGCTTGTAAGTAATTAAAGCACTGAAGTTCCTTCAAAGGTTACTTCCCGTGTTACTTTTAGATACCTGAAAAACCACTTGACTTCAAGTCGTCTAACTTTTGACCTGGTGACTGTCAGAAGAGGGAGGAACTGAGAAGTCATCAGTTTTATAAAGTAGAAAGAAGAAAGGGAAGTTTTTACCATCAGATGGACCATGGATGGTGGAACTTGTTATTTTATGGTTTTTGGCACTCTTCTGGGAAGGGTGAAGCTTTTTGATCAATCTGGGTATCAGGATGGATGGCCTAGATCTTTTGGTGCTGGTAGAAGATGGACCAGGTTGAGGTGGAGGTGAATCTGTTGCAGAAGATAATGGACCAGGTCTGTAGCAAGGCTTCTTTCTAGATTGAAAGACATTGCAGGATGTTCTGTATGGATGGACAGGTGGTTTCATGGCGAAGATTAGATTATTGTCAATGCAGTATTGGCAAGGACCCATTTCAGAGGCATGTTTGGGAAGAAGGTTGAACATGGTGGTTTGATGAAGAAAGAATGTGGAAATTCTTAATTGGAGGGAGGATGTGGTCTTCCAAAATTGGAAGGGGTCTTTGTTGTGTGATTTGGCGCTGTTTGTGCATGTCTTAACTGACATCTGTTAAGGAATTGGGTATTTTTCTGGTTTTATTCCGTGGATATTGTGTCTGCGGGTATGTGGGTACTATCATTGGATAGCCCCGGTTTTTCTCTATATTTTATGTCGTGTAGACATTTTTCATATTCTAAGATTTAAGGGGTCATTTACTCATTTTTCATTTATAAAAGATAGCTGTTTAATTTTGTTTTTTGTGTTTTATGGGCTAACCTTAAGTTTTAGGGTTGAGTGTTTAGTACCATTGGATAGGTGTAATTTTTCTCTATATTTCATGTCTCAAAGTTGTTATAGTGAAATTCCGTGTTTTAAAGGTTTTAGTAGTTGTAGCTAATTATTCTAAGTAGATTAGTTGTTTTTATTGGTTTTCTGGCTTCAGGGAGGCAGGGCCGCTTCAGGCGGCACCTCCGACATCAGGCAGCCTTCCCGCCTCTGATTTAGAAGGTTGGGGAGCGCTTCTGGAGGGTTTTTATTCAATTTGGCAGGTACAGGCGTCAGATTTGTGGGTGTGCATGGGCTCTTAGATAGTGGTCTATGTGTAAATAGTGAATAAGACAGTTTGGGGCAACCTTAATTATCATACAACCATCTGGAGGTGATATCATTGTTCCTCACTCAGTTTTCACTGTTTTATGGCCACAACTTGGCTGTGTTTGTTGCAAGTGAGTTCTTCATTTAACTTAACTTTGGAAACTGTTTTCTCTGTTATAGTCTTGCAAGCTATAGCAAGTATTATTGCTGTCTCTGGTGTGGATTTGCAGCCTACATGAAGTATCTTTTCTGTCTCTGGTGTGGACATTGGTCTACATTTCAGTTCTTTGGTCTGGTAGTCTGTCTGGGGACTACTTTCTTGGCTCATCAAGCAGTCAAGTGTGTTGAAAAAGGGGTTTAGCAAAACAGGAACCAACTTACTTTAGCAAGTAAATCTCACTCTATTTTTCTAAAGGGACAGGGGATTTTCTCTCTGGTTTTTCTCCCACTCCCTTGGTCAAGGCCTATAGCAAACACTATAGGATTGTCTACAACCTGAACTAGCTTGAATGGTCAGTTGTCTAGAAGATTTTAATGGTCCTATATGAATACTGTAGTACAAATGAAATAAGTATTAAAATATAACTTAAAATAAGGGTCTCAGTAATTCTAATCTCACTAATTATATATGGCTTACAATCTTTATAGTTTGTAGAAAAAAAGACTTAATAAATTCAGATACTATTCAAAGACTTTATAAGTACTACTGATATGTATTGTAATTGTATTGGTTATATGTTTAAATTGTAATGATAAAGAATGCAGAAAATAAGACCAAAAACCTCCTCCTTTTATACAAAATTACTTCCCCAATCACCCATATGTTTTACAAGATCAATACACATTCAATGAAGCCTCATTCTAGCCAATAGACATTTTCATAACCCAAAATAGTAACTAATAAAATAATTAGAATGATATCACCCGCCAAAATCCTGTAGTAATAGGGATAATCCACCAAAAATAGAGAATAAGTAAAAAAGAGAGTATATGCGTATTATACATTAATATAAAAGGCCAAAAAGAGAAAATTAAGACTAATTAATACCTAATAATAAGAAGGATTAACTGTAGAAATGTTGGGGCTAATCATGACATGATACTACATGAAATCCCCATCCAAAAATAACCAAAATTGACTGAGAAACCACCAAAAAACCCAAAAAAGGGCATGAGATGTGGGGTATCTACATGCAGTCCTTGGAAGGCACTTTCATGGGTAAATCCTTGACTAAGTGTGGTAGTTAATTAAAGTGCCAAGAATGAGGTTATTAATGAAATTAGTGCATATAAAGAGGGTCAATGCATTTATAATTAAGCTAGGACACTAAATAAGCACCTGTTGCCTATTTTAGTGTGTTTCCCCACAGTGGGATTAGAATGCGGGGTAATTATAGTGTTAAAAAGTTAACTTTTCTAAAAATGAAGCTATTCACATGGGAAAAATGCAGGCAGTATGTGGCCAGTACACAGAAGCCATTTCTGGCATAAAAAACACCAAATTTGAAAAGTGTTATTTTTATGCATTTAAGTAGCTAAATCAATAGTCCTAATTAAGAAAATTGATCTTTCAAAGCGCATTTTCAATATTATTAAGTTAATAGTGCATATAATCAACTTTTAAGTGATTTAAAGCGCATTTCTTGTTTTTTGCACAAAACAATGAAAATAACTGCTTTAAGTGTACTTAAAAATTATGTAGCCTTATATTTAAGGTTCTTAAGATTACCCTAACATACTCCAACTTAATATTGAGTACATAAGACTTATAAAAGGTGGATATATGCATGTATATAAGGTGTTATAATGGCATATTTTGTATATTATCATAATTTTACTTATGTATACTATTTGTGTACTCTAATTTATTGCTCCCATGTATAGTCCATGTGTTTAACATAACTTATAATTACTTTTTACTCAGTCCTGGGAATATCCAGGCTGACAATATTTTAAATTCTTTATTATAGTTTTTTTATTTTAGAACCTTTACTACCAATTTAATAAAAATGACATTTAATGATTTTACAACTTATATATTTCCTCAAAAGTAAATCAAATTTTCTTATAATATTATGAAAAAAAAACTAATTCTATTTCACAAATTAAAAAGAAAGGTAATACTATAATCATCACAACTGAAAATATTAAAGCTACTCTCAGTATTTATCCTGTTTAATTTTGCATTAAGTTGTGTATATATGATATAAATTTTTAATATTTAAATATATAAATTTTTTAGATTTGTCTTAGCATTAGATAAATAATCCTTTTCTTATTCTATTTCTTCCTCTATTAAGTCATCTCTTTTCTAAAAATCTCTCAAAGCACTAGTCAAATATTCAAGCCTATATTTTTCTTCTTTAATTTCCAAGTATTCTGAAATATCAATATCAAAAACATTAAGCTTTTCTATAGCATGAAAAGTCTAGTGCTGATTTGAATAGAAGAACCTATCCTTGTGAAACAATGAATTGGGTGACATCTTGAGGTATAATGCCTCAGTTGATTGGCAGGCCATAATGTCAATGTTATTCCATTAGTTGCTTCAAATTTGATTTTACTTTGAATTTTTGGAAACATAAGTTCTCCACCTGTTTCTCGTCTTTGGATCTTATTGTACTTCATATGAATGGTAATGTTTTCTGTATCTTTAGGAAAAAATATTCTTAAAGTATACTCACTTGCATCCTTATCAAGATGAACCTCATTGGAGAACCCATTGCCATTTGCTCCAGATGTCCAAGTTAAATTACCAGCAAATGGTACACCCTCTTCTTCACTAAAAACTTTTGAAAATCTAGGAATATTATGTTTTGCACAAAGATTAGTTGCCTTGTTGTACTTTACATATGATACTTTTTTAAAAAAATATTCAAAGTACATTTCAATCCTCTTAATTCATTTTTTATATTCATCCACGTGTACAATGTCATCAGTTTATTCATCTTCAAGGAAAAGCATTCAAAAATTCAGTATTTAAATTAAAAAAGTGATACTTACAAATATATAAAGATTTCTTCCAATCTAAAATCAAGCCACCACCAAACATTTTTCCAAAAATACCAGCTCTTTGATGATGACCATTATTTTTAATTTCATGTTTTCAGTAAGAAAGATCCTTAATTCATTGCACTGTAGCTTCTAAAATATCTAGTTCTTTGAGCTCATGAATCTCAAAATTCTGCACAAGAACATTAGGTATTAAGACAACTTTTGGTTTATAAATACTACAACCAGGAAAAAAATTGTAATAATTATTGCAATCTGTCATATTATTTGCATAAGGTTGTGCATAGAAATGTGGCTTCTTCCTGTTTGTATCCATTCCAAGAGCATTTACAAGTTTCATTCCGGTAGCAATGTCTTTTGCCCACCTATTGTTAGAGTTCTTCTCTTGCCGTTTTTTTTTCAAATTGTTACTCATTGATGGTTTGATCCTAAGAGAATTAAATTTTGATTTAAAATAGAAAAAAATTAAAAATTAGAAAATAGTAACAGAATTTCAATTATCAGTCAATGATACCTTTAACTTTATCATATCTTCAATATTAGAAATATAAAATTAGCATATCTACATATTAGTAAATTTATATACTTTTTCTTTATTTCAAATATTAAGAAAGTGTTTCAATGGTATAATTTAATAAATTATACATATAAAGAGTATAGATTTATCATGTATGCATTCAGCAAGTACGAGATTTGGCTCTACACTTAATATTAATAATATAATGATTGTATAACTCCAATACACTAGTAATATTAAAAAAATTTACAGAATTATCATATCTACATATATATAATGAAAAATCTTTCTCTGGCCAATATATTGACATAGAAAGTTATACTTCAATAAATTATTAATTTTTAAATTGTTACATTGTCTTGTATGCTTTCAGAAAGTACAAGACTTTGAAACAACTTAAAAATTAATAAATCAAAGGTAAAGTACAAACAATCTAGTTATTATTATGAAAAGCAAAGCATTATCCTGTATGCTTTCAGCAAGTACAAGATTATTTTTTACTTTTCATATTAATAATATAATGGTTGAGATAGTATTTAAGAAAAACAGAAAAATGATAAGCAAAACATGAACTTACGTGTCTATAAAATTGTCTTTCATTTGTAGCTGATTGATCAAAATTAATTATAAAGTTTATTTTATAATCACTGTTTTAAAAAATAAATAGTTAGATGAATAAATTGAACATTTTTGATAAGGAATAAAGAAAAGTATATTGACAAACAAATAAAAAAACTTTAAGTTAACTGAAAAAGAATTTGTTGATAATGATTTGAAAGGGTAGAGTAAAAGATACCTTAAATATAAATTCAGAATTATAATTGTTAGATTAACTTGTCAAAAGTGTAATAAAGAGTAACAAACCAAAATTATATGAAATGCAATAGCAAGAAAAATTTGCTTACTGGTAATCGGATAAGGTCAAGAAAATAGTACCAATAATTCAAAATGATAAAGCAAAAATATTATCAATAATTTTTGAAAAAGGTAAGTGAGACAGAGAAAGGAACAATAAATTTTATGGAAAACAGATGTGGATATCATGAATTTTAACTGATCTCTTTTTAAAAAAAATGCAGCTCTCCCAGTCATATGATAAATTTCATCTAAATTCCAAGAATAATGTTGCCAAGGCACTGTATGCAGCATTATCATTTTTTCCTATGCATATGCTAATTCCAGCTAGAATTTACTTAACTGCATGTTGTACAGATGAAGATTTGTGGAATGCTAAATTTCACATCTAAAAAAAATTGACGCCACATAATGCTAGCTACCATGTTTCATGTAGCCAAAAAACATACACTAATCACATTTAAATTTACATTGTGTTGTAGAGAGTTCTAAATTACTAAGCAGTAGACACAATTTGAGATGGGTTGGTTCTTCTTTTCAATTTCTAAAAAGAAGTGCCTGCCACTCTTATTTTTAATGACAGCAAAATAATGTGTAACACTAATTTGTGATTAGAAAGTTTATAAGTTGAGAAATGAGTTTAAAAGATTGAAAAAAAACAAGTATTACTATCTGGATATTTCTATTCTTAACAAGCACTAATATTCACAGCTACTCCCTCTTGAAGTGCTCTCTTTGAATATGCCTTATTATAGAAATAAAATAACTCTAATACTAGTCAATCCTACTGAATCTATATCTTCTCTCTATGTTGTGATCTTTCACTTATACTATAAGAAATACACACACAGGCGCACAAATAACAAAAGACTCAGAAATATCTCTAATATATTCTCAAACAAATGATCGCATAAAATCTAATATCTTATAATTGACTCCACAATTATTGAAAATTCTTTTGTTAACTAATTATTCGTCAATTGTTCTCCTTTTTTATATTACTAGATGCAATACCCCTTTTAATATTTTTCCAGCGCTCAAAACACAGTTCCCTAGTGGATCTCCAGTGCTGACTCTAGCGCCACATTAGTAAGACAGTAGCTAATCTATTATTAAACTACGTACACCGCTTGTAATAACTACAGCACCTAAACACACCCTATGCTTACTAACTCTAGTATTAACTTGTTTTACTCATACTCCACATGCGCGCTCATGAATGTACCTTTGTTTTGTTTCAACGCTACTTCCAAGTTTTGACTCCTTCTAATGCTGATTTTAGTCGCCTTAACTCTTGGGTATTTTTGTGATTGAGTCCCCACTCTCCTTACTTCATTGCTAAGTCCATAGTTCTGACAACTCACTTAACTAGTTAACGTCCTACATTACCTGTTTCAGTAAGTTACCACACTTGCGGCGTTGCAGTATACTATGCACTTGAGTCCTTACTTAATGTGTAACACACGATTATTGAAAAATCCAAATCCATATTGTTCAGTGCTTGCAGTCCTAAGTTAATAACACACAATTCCCCATTGTGCGGCGCATCCTGCTACATAATCCGAGCGCACAGACCCTGAATCTTCTTCAGCACTTCTATTTCCCTTTGTTCTTGAAACACAAAAATAGGTATTATAGTTTAGCACTACCTACTGCGCTATTAATCCCCTTTGTTCTTCCTGGACTATGCGAGCTGATTGGTCCAAAATCAAACTACCTGCGAGGTGCGTACCACATCCTCCCTCTACTTGCGACTGTCTTCAGGAGCCTATAAATATCCTGAGTCTTGCAGCGCTTTCTTCCCCCATCTTCCAACTTCTTCATTTACTTGCTACAAATCCTCATTTTTACTTTATCAAATATATTTCCTTCAATGAATACTAGAAATACTACTATTAACACCGAAAATACCACCAACGTTGTGGACGCAATCTAACAGTTTGTGCGTACCCAGCCCACTACTGCTCCACCTAAAATTCCAGTAAGTACGCTGATGGGTGGGACAAGATGCACCTGCTGCATTGAGAATGGAATAACTCCCTGCTACTTCTCAAAAGCCCGCTGTGGCAATACTTTCTTTAGTGTAAGTTTTCTTCATTTCTCTTCCTTCCTTTTTTCCTATTACTAATTTCTTTTTCTTTCTTTCCTAGTCATATGACTACTGTAAAAAATGCAAAACAAATTGTAGTTACAATGGGCTTCCCACTTTTGCGTGCCTGGATCCCAACACTTCCACTTCAAATATTATGAGTCAGATGACCATCAAGCGCCCTGGGCCCACTTCTTCAACCCCACCTGGCAACAAAAGAGTCAAGGTTGGTTACCGCGCACCTACACCTACTAGTGTTGCCTCTATTCCTAACTTTCTCTTTCCAGAGGAGAGTACAGTAAGTTGTCTTTTTCCTTTGTCTCCCTCTTCTGATCTAAAACTAACATTCTCTCTTTCCTCTTTTAGAATGTGCCAGGAACACCTTACGCTGCATTGCCTACGCCTCCTAACGCTCCTCTGTTCCTTCCAGTCTTGGAAGAAGATCCGGCCTGGGATACCGACCCTATTCCGGAGTGTACTCCGCGCACATCAACTCCTGACTAGACTGCTCTTCAGCCAGTTTATGACACCATAATCCCGGATGATTGGCCAGCAAATGTCCCTCCTAACAATGATGAGGAAGATCCCATCATGGCTCAAAACTGGGATTTCACAGAGAACATTGCCTGCGCACCATACAATGCAACCATGTATTGTATGAACAATATGATAGCTGCCGTTGAGGAATTTCTTGAGGCGGTCCCGGTTTATACTCGTTCCAAGTATAATAAACAAAAACAGCTAATAACCACCTTGCAAAAAAACATGCAAGAGGCTGTTAACAACTGGGCCTTCTGCGTCCCGGTCTATGATGATGCAGAATACTAAAAAAACTTCCTTATATATTCCTAATAAATTGTACATAGCTTTGTAAAAAAACATATCAATAATAATTTTTTTTTGTTATTTCTGTTTGACCCCAAGTTCCTTGTGAGAACCCAACATCTGCAGGATGAGTTGCCCCAAAAAATATCATTCTTTTTCCAAACAGCGCACCTTACTACTAAGTGCCTATGAAAGATGAAACAATAAACACAAAATAAATTTAATATTGGTGTTACTTCCTATAGCAGCAAAGACATCCCCTGCATCATATATGCATGCATTCCTTTGAAATATTCAGATTTTCACAACATATGAATTTCCTTTGACTGCAACGGATTTGCCTTTCCTTAGGTCCCTTATTTTTTATTTTTTATTTATGCAAGTTCTTCATATCCTTCTTAGAAACCATTTAGCACTCATGAAAGTTATTGCGCAACTGATGTCTTTTCCATAATGCCATTATTGACTTATAAATAGCCCGTCTAATAACACAGATTACCTTCATCCAAACATCATGACTCAATATCGCACAGTTCCCAAAGATCAAGCGTGCTCATTTTGTAAACGCCGCAACTTTCATTGTACATTTTCTAGACCTTGGGGGTATGACTCCTTTAGACCTTCCTGTGACAACTTCTTTAGATATCACACAACTTGAAATATCTCTCTAAACCAAAATAATCCTCAGCCTACTGGCTATATTCACTTTCCACCTAGTTCTACCAGTAGCGCCCCCATAATTACAACCACTAGTCCCGCTAGCCCCAACTCTTCTACCAATAATAACATTCTTTATGAGTGGCCATTGCTTCCTACTTTTCCCAGGCACAAAATATCTATCCAGCCTAGCACTGCTCCTTCTTCCACTCTGAGCTCTAATGCTTCTATGCGCTCAGGCTCCACTATAGCTGCTCCTGACGCGGTTACCATTTCTTTGCCATCAGCGCGCTCACAAAACTTATTAGAAAGTAAGTACCCTTCATTATACTTAAACTTCCCTTACCCGCTGACTCTTTTTCAGGCTTCAAGGAATCCATCTCCCTGGGATGGGTTCCTATTCCTTTAATTTTTGTTCATTCCATGCAAATGTTTTCCAGGCTTTGTCTTATATATGAAGCTATGTCTCTATCCTATTATAACGCACCAGATTTTTCTGACACTGAAATTGAAGCTTGCTACACCCATATAGAAATGATAGGTCAACAAATGAACAAAAACAGCTCATCAACTATTCTTGGATTCCCCGCCAATCCTTGTTGTTTTGTCATTCCTGAAGACAGGAAAGGATATCTTAATAGCTTTCACCCCAATACTGAATAGTCCACTAGCGCTCTCCATATGAGCCTTCTCTGTCCATTATCCCTGTACATAGTCTTCATATTTTTTCTTGCTATGCCTTTAATAATTGTTTTAGACATGGCCCTATTCTTCTACACCTGTCTTCCATACTACTTGTCTTTTAATTTTAGAGCGCCTTACTTTTCTCCCTCTACTTTCTTTAAAAGACTGTAAACCCTATAAAAAATTCATAAATAAACTTTTAAATCATAAAACTGTACCGCCTTTACTGCAATACAAAAATACACAATGTAAATAAGAATCGAACTGTAGAGTGCCCCATCCATAAATCGTTATTCCACTCCTGGTTAGTTAACTCATTAGCTAAGTTCCCAGCATCTTCTGTGTTTACATGGTATGCGCCTCCTTTAATCCAATTGCCTATCTCATCATGTCCCCTCAAAGAATGAAAATATAAGATTTCATTTTCCTCTACGCCCTCATCTGAGCGCTTATACCAGTTGCCTGTTCAGCCATAGTGCACCTAACTTCCAGTTAGCGCCCTCTATCCGTCACAACTGTGTCAAAGCCTCCTGTGAGTCCTCTTGGAAAAACAAAGCTTAACATAACTTGTTAGTTTAACCTCTTCCTGGAGGTCATTCTGGAGGTTATCTTGTATCACTGGAACAACCCTTATGTAGAATCTTTTGATCTGATCTGCCGCCACATGTCGCTTCCATTCAGTACCATCCAGTTCCTCCAGTAAGTAAGACCCCCCAGTTATCTGCTTTCTTATTCTATAAGGACCGTTCCATCTGTCAGCAAACATCTTTCCCCATTGGCTTTCTAAACTTCTATTTTAAACCAAAACCAAATCTCTTGGGTTCAATGGCTTCCTTAACCCATGTGCTAAACACTCATCCCAATATTTAACTGACTTGTCCCGGATCTGCATCATTCTATCATATGCCATCTCCACAAACTTGTCTTTTCTTTCAAGCTGTGCTACCCTTTCTAGAATCAAATCTTCAGTCGAGTGCACCTGACTCCAGTCACATCCTAGAAAAGATCCAGCCTCTAGATCAATAGGTAATACTTCCCTTTGACCAAACATAAGTTCATAAGGTGAAAACCCTGTTGTCCTTTTGACTGAAATCCTGTCTGAAAACAAAACTAATGGCAAGTAGTTCTTCCACTTTGCCCCATTATTCCCACATAATTTAACTAGCGCATCCTTTACAACTTTATTCCCTCTTTCTACCATCCCCTCTGCTTTAGGATAATATGGTGTTGCAACTCGTAGCCTTGCGCCAATACCTTTGACTACTTCTTGGAATTCTCCAGCAAATTCAGCACCACCATCTACAGTCACCATCTTCATTACCCCGTACCTATAAACCCATTCTTTCTTCAAGAATTCAGCTACATTACTCGCCTTAAGATTTACCAATGGCGCTGCTTAAACCCATCCTGATAGATCTTCCCTGGCTACTACCAAGTATTTAAAGCATACTTCTTTTATATGAAATGCATCTAAACTGACCCTACCAAAAACAGTATCTTAGCCCGTCCCTCTACCTTTCTCTTTTGTCTTTCTCTAACTTCTACGCTGAAATTCAAGAAAAGATTTAACCCAATCTCTTACTTCATTCTTCATATTGGGCCACCAGAATCTTTCCCTAACTCTGAAATATGTCGCGCCTTGACCTCTATGTCCTTAATTCTCATGTAACTCCCTGAGTATCTTCTCCTTCCTTTTCCTAGTTTGGAAAACTAACTGAGGAAACAAAGCTTGATCCTTTCATAACTTCCCATTTTTAATAAAATAGCCTTTAGCCCGCTTTTCAGTTTTGCGCCAAACCTTTTTATTACAAAAATCTGGTCAACTACTACCTTCCAGATATAACTTTAACAACTCTACTCCCTCATCAGTAGATGTGTTGTCTTCAGAATACTCCCCCTCTTTGGGATGAGTACTACTATCTTGACTTCCCCTTGAATCATAGTTTTCATCTGACTCTTCCACAGCCTTTCCTAGTGCACTCCTTGTTGCTACGTTAGCTTCAGAATTACCTAAATCCAGTTTCATACTACCTTTGCTACAAACATCCTTTGCATCTTCAACATCTAGTTTTATGTCTTTACAGACTTTACACGCAACTAGTTTATTGTCATTGCGGACAACCTTGCCTGCTAGTTTATTGTAATTGCAGACAACCTTGCCAAATCTTTAATAACAATAATCTATCCCATTTACCCATCTCTTATCTTCTTCAAATTCTTTGGATTCCAAGTCTTCTTCACACGGCGGTCTTCTAGATAATGAATCTGGCATAGTGAACAAATTTCCCGGCTTATGGACTAAATCAAAAGAGAACAAATTAATCTGCGCCACCCACCTTGTCATGGGCACATCTGGTAAACTCGGGCTACTAATCATTTGCACCAACAATAGCCCATCAACCTGAAACTCAAAATGTTGCCCCCAAAGCATCCATTGTAGCTTCTTAAGTATCTTTTCTACTCTGCATAACTCCAGCTTAGACTGAGAGTACCTAGACTCTACTCTAATAAAAGACTTAGATTCATAAAGGACAGGTCTATCATTACCTTCCTCATCCTCCTGCATCAAAACTGTGCCCACTGCAGACACACTATAATCCACCGCTAGAGTAATTTTCCCACTTCCTGGTCCATATTCCAATCTCTTCAAAAGAATATATTTTCCTAGAATCCTTTTCAACAACTCGAATTACTCATCGCATTCTTCAGTCCAATCACATACAACATCTTTTCTTGTTAAGCACCTTAAAGGTGAAGACAAAAAAGCAAAATCTCACATAAATATTCTTACATATGTAAAAATGCCTAAAAACCCTCTAACTTCCGTAGTATTTCTTGGCCTCGGCCATGTAAGCACCTTATTCTTCTTCTTTTTGGAAATGATCCTCCCTTCCTTGCATACCACATGTCCCACCATATCTAGTGCTTGAACACAACAAGCAAACTTGGATCCAGAGATTGTTAATCCTGCCTCCTCTATCCTGAATAGCACTCTTTCCAGGGTAATCACATATTCCCAAACAAACCTTCTAATATACGGATTCTCCTCTAACACCTCCCCATTGTAATTGCTGGCTGGTCCTTTTATACCACCATCATCAATAAAGATTCCCACATTTTCCAGAATTTCATCCTGAAATATCAAAATCATCTGTGCTTGGTATAACACCACAGAAGTTTTTGTGCCTTGCGGTAACCTTTTCAACATGAAGCGCCCCGGTGGGGTTTCAAATGTCATCATGGGTCTGGATGATTCATCCAATTTGCGCTCATTGTATCCTCCCATAATATCACCTATCCATAACATGCGCATCCTGCAAAAGAATCCACAAACTCCTCTGGCGCTGGTGACATTCCTGTGTCCTTTACCGTAACCTTGTTCCTCTCCCTAAGATCATGAACAACACTTAACTTACCATTATGTTTAACAACAAAAAACAATGGACTTGAATAACTAGACATAGACTGTTCATACAAGCCAGACCTTAACCTTCCCCTAATTAATTCTGTATACTCTTCTCTTATAGCCGCTGGTATTGGAAAAGCTTTATTTTGCCAAGGTGCATAAGGTATAACTGAAACAATATAATGTTTACCATAAGAGTGTTTCAACAAACCCCTTTCCTTTTCAGAAAACGCAATAGCCTTTTCTCTGAGAACCATATCATGTAACAACAATTTCTTTTCTTCCTGCGTCAACCAATCCTCTGGTCCAAAATTAACCATCTGAAGCCTCTCCATTGTGATTTTACTAGTAGGCGCAAATTCAGGTGGAAACTTTGTTAAAGGAGTATATAAGGATTCCTAGACAGCGCGGGCCTCTGAAAAGGAGGATTCAAATCCAGCATTTTTACATTTACTGGTTTAACCTTGAAAGCCACTCGTTTATACTTAGATGCTAAACAGCCATTTCTGCTCCCTTCATTACTTAAAATAAAACCCTTTCTAATATAACTACGGGTTACACCTAAATACTGTTTTTGTCTTTTCTTTTTAATATAAGTATAACAAAATCCTTAATCAAAGAAATCAAAAAGCTTAGGTATAATATATTCTACTTTAGTATTCCCAAGACACCTATGAAGTACTGCTTTACGTATCCCTTCTTTTTGGACTGACTGGTCACTATCAGGGTTCCTCTCATCCTGGGAGATAGTAACACCTAAAATGCCAGTCCCTAATGAAAAAGTTGGCACCTTGCTGGCGGTTGCCCTATCTCATAATCTGAGACTCTCTCATAAAACTCTCTTTCTTTCTCTTATTGTGCAGCTTCAGAGTACTTTGTTTCCCAGCCACCATCCTTGGGCGCTACTAAGACTGATTTTACTGGAATACCATCATCACCCATAATCCTTATTCCAATAGTCTTATTTAACCAATAATCAATAGTTGCGGAATACTCCATTAGAAATGGTGCACCTAAAACTGGGTTAACTACACCCATTGGAACATAAAAATGTATATCCCTCGTTGCTCCCGCAACTCTAGTGCGTACATACTCTGCTACACCTATAGCTGGAAACCTACCTCCACCAATTCCTGCGAAAGTACCCTCACCATATTTAACAGGAAGACCTAACTCCACAGCATCATCTACTAACACCATGTTGATTTGCAAACCTGTATCCACTAATGCTCTAATTTGCTTACCATTTACAGTAATTGTTAAATACCCCAAGGGTCCTGCATATTGTGGCGCCCTAGGTAATCCGGCGACTGGCTGAAATGACTGCTCTCCAACATCAAACTCAGTGCAATTAGCAACCCTTTGCTTCATGCACTTATCCACAATTCCATTTGCTACATCCGGCACTACTGCTTTCAGAACCCCCAATGGAACAGAACTGTAGTCTTCAAACATTGTGCAACTAAATCCTCAGGTGCCTTAGGAAAATCAGAGTGAACCGGGTGCTGCATCCTCCATTTAAGTTGAGTTGCCTTCATACCAGCCTTTGCTCTTCCAGGTGGATTCTTTGGAGTATTGCGCTTTGTTCCTGGCATTCCTTCAGTAGGTACCGCTCTTTGCTGTACTACCTCTGACTCCTCCATCATCATTGTTTGATCTTATACCTGATGATTCACACCATAACCAACTGGTTCCATACCATCCATTTCAACATCCTCAATAGGTGCAGGTGTATTCTCTCTAGTAGTATACCCTACTTCCTCCATATCCTCTGGATTCGCATACATAGCACCAGCTCTTCTCGGCCTACTGATTGTAGGTGGGGCCATTTTCTTGTGCTTTGCTGAAAAAATCTCCAAACAGGCTGCAGTAAGTGGAATTGCAACCACTCCTTCTTTTACTTTTAAATCCAACACTGCGCAAGTAACTGCAAAATTTACTGACTCCGCATCATTGCCTTTCTCTTTAGCTTCAGGCTCCTTGCCCTCCATGGAACTCTTATTAATATGATCAATGACCATGGCTCGCATCCCTCAATCCTTTTCTTTAACAAGCTTAGTCCCATTTTCCAACATAAGCATAGTTCCATCTTTGTAAACTACACTCTCCTCTTTATCCTTTTGAAGTGCATTATACCTCATCATAGTATGCCTGTTGGTGGCTCTCTTGGTCTAGACAATAAAACTGGAGGTCCTTTGAGGGTTTGGATGGGTTCAAAGGGCTCTCAACAAATAGGTACATATTTCTAATAACTTTTGATTGTTTTTACTCAATTAACAGGAGGTGGTTCAAGTTATTATTATAATTTATAGATTAGAATTACGTGGTTGTAACTACTAATGTGATAAAGTATAGTAATGAAGGGTTTAAATAATAATTTTTAAGATATGTAACTAAGTAAGGAATGATCTGAAAAGTACAAAAAGAGAAGGACTTTTATAGGAAAAAATATGATAAATAAAGACACAGAGTTAACACCACCTAATACAAGGGTGTGAGAAGAAAAAACTAAATAAAAGAGAGTGTATGAAGTAATAAAAACTATATTAAATGGTATGTCAATAAGGGTATCATTTTTATTTGAAATAAAACCTGAGTTCCCTTGGACTGTCATAATTAATACAAAACATTTGATTTAAAATGTTGATTCCATGGAAATTTAAATTTTTCAATAAAGGAATTTGAATTTTTTAAGAATTTTATTATATTTTAATATTATTTTTATTCCCACTCAGCTGTATTATTGAGCATGGTGTTAGGGAGTAAAAATATATGGGACAATTACTTAATATTATTAATTAATTACATTACTTAGTGTACTTAGCTAGTTAATTGTAAGTAATAAATAATTAATTACTAATAAGGATTTAAAAGGTGTGGCTTCATCTCAGTAAAATAACTAATTATTTTACTGGATAAGTCTAGTAGCCTGGCTGACACTCCCTCACTCTAAAAAAACAATAAAAATATTCTATGATTTTTTCTTTTTATACTTTTTAAGTAGAGTAGGAAGATTAGATATCTCTTTCCCAGGTATCCAAGAATCATATTCAGATGATTTACTCTTGAATCTCAATAAGTATTCTGTACCTTTTTCAGCAGTGACTATTCTGTCATTCAGAATCTTATCAATTTCTGCTGTCTAAGTGATTTCATTAGGGGTTTTCTTTGGTCTTCCCCTCCTTTTTGGAAATAAATCACTATTGGATGTGTAAGGTTTCAAAAGAGATATTGGAAAAATAGGATGTTTTCTGTCATATGGAGAATACAAAATAACTTCAACTGCATTATCTCCAATCATTCTTCTGACAACAAATGGACCAACAAATGGGTCTTTCAATTTGTTATTACCTTGTAAATTGAAGTGGACTGTAGAAATCAACACTTAATCACCCTTTTTAAAAGTGTATTCTTTATGGGATTTGTCCCATCTCTTCTTCTCATATTCAAATGATTTTTCAATACATTTTTTAGCATGATTTCTGAAAAGTTTTTGCATTTGAAGAAATGATTTTACACCAGGATGTAAATCCAATTTAGGTATTTTGTTATTGAGAATTTGGGCAGGAGTATTTGGAACACATCCAATCCAGAGCTCAAAAGGCTTTCTTTGAGTAACAGAATGAACAGTGCTAATTTAAGCAAATTCCAACCCAGGAAGTAAGGTAACCCAATCATGAGTGAATCTTTCAATGTCTTTATACTCAAGGCCAAAGGCACAATACTTTCTTATCATGTCCTCTAAAATCTAAATCATTTTTTCAGCTAATCCATCAGTTTGAGGGTGTTGGGCAGTAGAAAGTTTCAGAGCACATCCACAAACATCCATCAGAGACATCCAAAATTCAGAGGTAAATTTAGGGTCTCTGTCAGAGATTATGGCTTTGGGAAATCCAGCAGTATTAAACATATGAGACCACCATAAAAAAGCTAATTCTTTAGTGGAAACATCCTTGGGAGTAGGGATAAATTTACACATTTTAGTGAATCTGTCCACAATAACCCAACAAGAGTTATAACTGTTTTTTCCAGAAATAGGTAATCCTGTTACGAAAATTCATGTTTATTATCTGCCATGGTGCATCAGGAGGTTCAATATGTTGCACTAATCTAGCTCTTTTACCAGTCAATCTTTTTGATTTTCAGCAAGAATCACAAGATTCAACATATAATTTGGTGTCTTCAGACATATTAACCCACCAAGAAGTGTTCTTAATTCTGATCATTGTTTTTTCAAGATCAAAATGTCCAGCTAATATTTCATCATGAAAAATTTTCAAGATGATTTCTTTCATAGAAGGAGGAATAACAATAACATTACCCAAATTTCTTCTATAATATAGATATCCTTCTTCTATTAAAAATTTACCTTTTTTCAAAGCCTTTTGGTACTTTGGTGGAAGGGTTTTAATTAATGCTTGTATTGAAACATACTTTGGATCAATTAATATGGTGCATAGCTTTTTTAAGTCAGTGTCCTTATCATATGAATCCAGAATAAGCTGTAATAGCTCTTCCTCAATATCAACCACATATATCCCATGAATATGAATAATTTCATCCTCAGGATTATAAGCAGGATTAGAGTCATCATTTGGTAAAGGTAGCCTTGATAACATATCCACATTTGAGTGAACAATATCAGCCCTATGAATAATTGTCATCCTCCCTTTGTATTCTTGAACAGCTAACTGCCATCTAAACATATGTTTGTTAGGTGTTTTCAAGTTTAAAAGGGATTTAACTGCACTGTAGTTAGTGACAAGTTCAAATTTCTGGTCATCTAGGTAATAATGTAGCTTCTATAGAGCCCAAACTACAGCTAAACATTCAAGTTGAGTGGCACCATATTTCAATTCACTATTTCTCAAGGTTCTTGAAATATAACAAATTACTACTTCTGATACTTTATCATTCATCACTTGTTTTTGATGTAGGGCAGCACCAAGACCAATAAAACTGTCATCAGTGTACAAAAAAAATGGTTGATTAAAGTCAGGTAAAGCAAGAATTGGTGCTGACATCAAACAGTGTTTCATAGAGTCAAAGGCTCTTTGTCTTTCACTATTCCAGACAAAAGCAACATCCTTTCAAGTTAATTGGGTAAGGGGTAAAGCTATGACTTGGTAATTTTTAATATACTGTCTATAGTATCCACATATTCCCAAAAACTTCTGGAGCTCTCTAACTGTGGTAGGAGCCTTCACCTGTTGTATGGCTGCCACTTTGTTTTGGTCAACACATATCTGTAACCCTGAAACAACATGACCAAGAACCTTTAAAAAATGAAAACCAAATTTAAATTTCTTCAAAGCAAGTGTCATATTTAATTCATCCATTTTATGGAACACTTTACACAGGTGGTTAAGATGGTCCTCAAATGTTTTTGAGAATATAATGATATCATCAATATAAACCATCAGCCATCCTTCAATTATCTCCTGATGGAATGTGTTATCCATAACTTTTTGGAAAACTGAAGGGGCATTTTTAGGGCAAAATGGCATCCTAACATACTTATAAATTCCCATATGAGTAGCAATCATCATAAAACTCTGAGAATTCTTCTCAACAGGTACCTGGTGATATCCCTTGTTACCATCCAAACAGCTGATATATTTAGCACCCTGTAAGGTAGCATGGATAGATCTAATTCTAGGTAAAGGATAGATATCATCAAAAGTATAAGTATTCAGTGCTCTATAGTCACCACATAACCTGGATTTATCTTTCTCACAAGAAATTAGGACAGGTGAGATAACACAATATTTAGGTGTTTCAACTACCTTTTCAATAATATTCATTTTTAAAAGGGTAGAGATATTGTCTTCAATATCTTTTCTCTTTGTGGGAGAAGCAGGATAAGGCTTCTTCTTTAAACTAGGTGGTATATTAGTTAATGGACAAGATAATGAAAGTTTTATTTCTTCTCTAACTAATCCTAGTTCATGTGACCCATGAGTAAAGGCCATAGGAAAAAATTTTATCAAGTTAATGATGGAATCTTTATCCTCACCAGAAAGTTGTTCTCCAAAAGAAGAATTGTCAATTTCAGACATAAGGGCATGCATATCTTTTGTAGATCTTCCTTTATATTGAACCACAGAATTACATGTGTTCAATTCTGGTTTTAATAATTTTTTAGGCGAGGAAATCTTGAATTTTCTCTTCCCATTCATCCCCATTGTGAAACAATCGTTTGAAGGATCCAATTTTATGCCATACTTGGTTAAAATATCATTCCTTATAATAAACCAACCACTTAAGTTATCATTTTTCATGAAAAAAAAATCACAAATAGCTCTTACAAAACCATGGTTATATTTAAAAAACACTGTGGCCTTGTATTTACCAACGGGAGACAAAACAGAGCCATAACCTCTCCAATTCACAGAAATGATAGGCAAAAGTTTTGATTTATAGTCTTGATCCACTGAAGCAAGTGCTTTTTCAGATACTACACTTCCTGCAGCTCCAGAATCCAGAAAAACTTCAATGCTGGTTCCGATAATCAAGACTGTTGCCTTGAGAGGGGCAATAACAATTGAGCTATCCTCAATGTTCTTTATGATCTCAGAATCCTCAACTGTAGATAAATCATTATTATCAATATCAATAGTATTTAAATAATGAATATCATCTTCCTGAATCAAGATTTCTTGTTCAGATTCATATGAAATATTGCTGGCACAATCACTTGAAGTATCATCCAGTGCTATTGTGTCATCAGCATGCTCCTCAGTTTTTTCAACAATATTTATCTTCTTGTCACAAACATGGCCTTTCCTCCAAGACTTTTAGCACTTGAAGCAACTTTTTTTGCATACTTTTTGGGTGCAACAGGGTCAGAAGGTTTACCAACCTTTTCCAGAGGTTTCTGTTTGTAAGTGGAGGGTTTCTCCAAAGTGGTTCTAGGAATGAACCTTCAGGAATCATACTTTTTGTTTAGAAGGATCTCATTACAAGTATTAATGAAAAAAAAAGGTTCTCTGGTGAACTCAGTCTTAGCCACAATCAAGTCTCTCAAAGACATCGGTAATTTATAAGGATCCTGTCCTTCCATAACTCAAACTCCATATTTGGGTCCATTTCTCTCAAGATTTATACAAGTTTCATTAAGAACTCAATAGGTTTATCAGTAGAAGAGCTATATCTAGTTTCCTCATACTGCCTTTGTTGAGCCATCCTAAACTTGGAGCCACCAAATTGTGCTTTAATCAATTTTTTCCAATCTTCCCATTAGTAATCATTTCTATCCAGGAGAACAGATTCATAACACATTAGGGCTACATTGGTAGATAAAGAAATTAACTTAGACACAATTTACTCATCTTGAAGTTTGTAAGAGTTTTTCAAGTTATCAATTCTTCAAATGAATTACTGCCAATCAGAAGAAGAATCACCATCAAATGTTGGATACTGGTCAAGTTTTGGCCAATTATTTTTATTTGAAGGAATATCCTTAGTACTAGCTTGTTTCTGAGTAAGAAGCAGCTGTAACTTCTCCAATTGTGCAGTAATCTCATTGTCAAATCCTTCTGTTGAAGATCCTGGTGCATCATCAATTTTTGATGGAAACTCAGTGGTATCAACAGGTATTTCTGAAACTAATTTTACTTTAGATGAACTAGCAAAAGGTAAACCTTTTTATTAATATGATCAATGACCATGGCTCCCATCCCTCGATCCTTGTCTTTGACAAGCTTAGTCCCATCTTCCAACATAAGCGTAGTTCCATCCTCATAAACTACCCTCTCCTCTTTATCATTTTAAAGCGCATTACACCTCATCCTAGTATGTCCCTCCTTATTACAATAGTAACATACCATAGTAGCAAAACACAATGTTTGAAGAGAACTCTTGGGCATAAACAATTATTTTGCCTTCCCCACTTCATTTATTTTCTTCTCCAACTCGTCAATCCTCACCATAACTGAATCAGGCTCCATAGTAAAAACTTCAACTTTAGGAGACAACATCTGAGGAGGCGATTGCATGCCAGACGCATCTTTTTCCATCTCCTTGTTATCCAAAGCAACTCTAGCCGCGCAACACTCAACTTGGCACAACTTCATTTCTGCTTCCACTTCCATTTCTACTTCTTCTAATCCAGGGTACTTATAATTACCATCCCTCTTCTTGACTATCTTTCCTACGTTATCCAAGCGCCTCTTTGCCCAGTCTTCAACTTCTAGTGGTAGTGCTTCAAAAAACCAAGGTAAAGAGGCATTAGTATCACTAAAATCTTTGTCACTGACTAAATACTCCACTATTTGATCAAAATCTTCACTATTACTTTTAAATTCCCCAGGGTCTCAAACACCCCCTTTAGCTTTGACCCTCTTTACCAAGACATCCAGATCCTTTATTGTATACTTAGTTTCCTCGGTAACCTTTGGCCATCTCTTGAGCATCTTTTTTTTTAGCGCTGACCAATTGCGCTCTTCATGCCCCTTTAAATCCTCTAAATCGTCTTTGCACTCATTAGAGACAAAGAAAAGCACTTGACCAACCATATCATACTTGGTTGCTCCATGCACTTCAGCTGCTTGTTCAAACCTTTGTAAGAACTACTTGGTATTTATACCCGCAAAACGCAAACTTTCATCTTGACATCTAATTATTGTAGTTACCATCTGTGGCAACGAAGCCATCAACTTAGGTGTTTAACCTTCTCCTGACATCCCTTAGATGTAGTCAAAGTAGGATCCATTTCCGAAATATGAAATCAAAACAGAGATCACAAAAATAATAAACACACACTTTGTAATTAAACCCGATGTGGTCTTCCAACATTGGCAGGGGCCTTTGTTGTGTGATTTGGCGCTGTTTGTGCATGTCTTAATTGACATCTGTTAAGAAATTTGGTATTTTTCTGGTTTTATTCTGTGGATATTGGCTCTGCGGGTATGTGGGTACTATCATTGGATAGCCCTGGTTTTTCTCTATATTTTAAGTCTTGAAGACATTTTTCATATTCTGAGTTTTAAGGGGTCATTTCCTCATTTTTCATTTATAAAAGATTGCTGTTTAATTTTGTTTTTCGTGTTTTACGGGCTAACCTTAAGTCTTAGGGTTAAGTGCTTAGTACCATTTGATAGAGCTAATTTTTCTCTATATTTCATGTCTCAATGTTGTTATAGTGAAATTCCGTGTTTTAAAGGTTTTAGTAGTTGTAGCTAATTTTTCTAAGTAGATTAGTGGTTTTTATTGGTTTTCTGGCTTCAGGGAGGCCGGGCCGCTTCGGGCGGCCCGCCCGCCTCTGTTTTAGGAGGTTGGGGAGCACTCCAGGAGGGTTTTTTATGCAATTTGGCAGGTACAGGCGCCAGATTGGTGGGTGCGCATGGGCTCTTAGTTAGTGGTCTGTGTGTAAATAGTGAATAAGACAGTTTGGGGCAACCTTAATCATCATACAACCATCAGGAGGTGATCTCATTGTTCCTCACTCAGTTTTCACTGTTTTCTGGCCACAATTGGCTGTGTTTGTTGCAAGTGAGTTCTTCATTTAACTTAACTTTGGCAACTGTTTTCTCTGTTATAGTCTTGCAAGCTATAGCAAGTATTATTGCTGTCTCTGGTGTGGATTTTCAGCCTACATCAAGTATCTTTGCTGTCTCTGGTGTGGACTTTGTTCTACATTTCAGTTCTTTGGTCTGGTAGTCTATCTGGTGACTACTTTCTTGGCTCATCAAGCAGTCAAGTGTGTTTAAAAGGGGTCTTTAGCAAAACAGGAACCAACTTACTTTAGCAAGTATATCTCACTCTATTTTTCTAAAGGGACAGGGGATTTTCTCTCTGGTTTTTCTCCAACTCCCTTGGTCAAGGCCTATAGCAAGTACTATAGGATTGTCTACATTTCTGGCACCCAACGTGGGGTAGAACTTGCTAGTTCTTTGGAATCTCTGCTTTCTTTGGTTGGCTCTTTTTGGTGTTTTGGTCAGGAGGAATGGCTTCTGGTTCTGCTATTCCTGTGGTGACTGTCAGTGGGGGGAATGGTCCTCCTTCTGTGATGTTTAGGGAGTGTGTGAGGATTAAAACTTGGGATGGTACCAAGTTTAATGGGGAGGATGTCAAGTGGTTTCTAGAGAAGTATGAAACTGCTGCTGGAGTGGATGGTGCTTCCTACCTGGACATGGTGAAGCAGATTATCTTCTTCATTGGTGATAGGTCAGTGGAGAAGGAGATTGTGGCCATGTCTGGCTACAAGAAGAGGGATTGGAAATTGTTGTGTAGGGAAATGGTGGATAGATGGGGTGTCAGGTTCACTATGGTGGACTTGAACAAGGTTGTCAGAGAATGGCAATCTTATGGTGGTGTTGGTAACTTACATAGTTACAGGAAGATTCTGCTACAGTTTGATCCTGTGGTGGAATACTTGGTGGAAGTGGAGGAGCTGGCACATGAAAATGCTGCCAAAGATATTTTTTGGTCTGCCCTGGCTAGAGATGTCAGGATGGATGTGTTGAAGGAGTTGTCAAGAAAGGAATTGATGAAAACTCTTTCAAATGGGGATCAGAAGTTGCCTGCCTTGGATAAGGTGAAGGAGGCTGTTGAGGCCCATTTGAAGTTATTGGCTGTGGACACCTATCAGGAGGAGTGTGCCAAGTATGTCAGAAAAGTCAGTGAGGCTTTGGCTGAAGAGGAAGTTAGGGAGAAGAAGGAGGAGAAAAATTTGGTGCAGGTTCCCAAACAGGAGAGGGACCCAATGGTGGAGCAGCTGGCTGATCTGACAAAACAGCTGCACATTTTTGTTCAGGAGGCCAAGAAGTTTAATAAGGCACCTTCTCAGTCAAGAGAGTTTGAAAGAAGGGCTGGTAGGAGTGATCCTTGGGTTTGCTCTTATTGTAGTAGGAGGGGGCACAGGTCCAATGATTGTTGGGCACTGAACAGAGATGTGTCTGAAGGAAAAGTGGAGTTTGATGGCAGGGTTTTTATGTTCCCTGACGGCTCTTTTGTGAAGCCCAGTGAGGGGAAGGCTCCTGTTGATTTGGTTAGGAGAAGAGGTGGTCTCAATCAAAGGAGGCCAAGGTTTGAGGAGATTCCTGATCAGGGGAAGTCTTCTGTTAAGGTAGATGAGGACGTCAAGGGAAAGGGGAAGGAGGTCAATAAGGTCTCTTTTTCTACTTCTTTTGGTGGTTTGGAGTTGTATTCTTGTGGTGGACAGTCAAGTGGTGAATGCTTGGCTGGTGTTTATGATGTGGAGGCAGGAAAGGTGGGTAGGCCTAAGAGCAGTTCTCAGGCCCAACCAAAGCCAAATGCTTCAAAGGGTTACCCTAAGCTGAGTGCAGCTAGGAAGAGGTACAGCAAAGAGGAGCTGTACAAGATGCAGAAGGGTATGGCTGACATGGGACCCCCTAGTTTTGGTGCATTGGACCTGAATGGTGAGCCAATGCCAATGGAGGTGGATTCTGATTCTGAGCAGGATGTCCCTTTGGCTTCATTGCCAAAGCCTGTTGGAGTCAGAGGTTTTGGTGAAGGATCTGGTTTGGTTCCTGTTAATGGTAAATCTGTTGGTGGTGCTGGTCCTCAAGAAGCTTCTAGGACTAAGGTGGTGAAGCAAAGAGCTCACTTTGAGAGGCCAGTAGTGTCTGGTCAAGTTAATGTTATGGACTCTGTCCTGGAAAGGATGAACCAGGGTCAGGTTTCCCTATCTTATGGGGAATTGTATGCTATCATTCCAGGGTTGGCTGATAGGCAAAAGAAGTTATTGACCAGGAGAAGGGTTTCTTCTGGTGAGGTAGAATACATTTGTGATTCTGCTGAAAAGTTTGGTGAGGGGTTGGAAACTCATTTTTCTGCTACTCTGGGATATGTCAATGTCACTCTGAATGGCAGGGAGGCAAGGGCATTGGTGGATTCAGGTTCTCAGATAAACCTGATTTCTTTGTTTGAGGCAACTCATATGGGCCTCCCCATCAAAACTGGTATTGGTGGGAATTTGAGAGGGATCAGTGGCCATGTCACTGAATTGGTCAGAACTTCAGAGTTTGTGAAGTTAGATGTTGGAGGAGCCTCAGGGAAGGTTCATTTTTACATTGCTAAAGGTAATGTAAAAGCAGTTTTGGGCGGGCCATTCTTCATGGATTTTCAGGCAAGAATTGGTTATCAATTTGATTTGGGAATCAGTTTGGAGTTGACTGGTGAAGACGATAGGAGGCTTCACATGTGGTTATCATCCCCTGGAGAGGATGGTTGGGAGACTAGGCCTGGTTTATCTTCAATGTGCCAGTGCATGGACTGCTGCAGGAGAAGGAAGGAAGTGGGTTCTGCCTCTGGTTTTTTGGAGTGCGGCTCAGGATCTATTGAGAGTCTGTCTTTTTTAGAGTAATGAGGGCTGATCAGCCTAGTGCTACAACCTCTCCCCAAGATGAGGAAATCACAGGTTGTAGTAGGTCAGCTCCCTTGGAGATATACCAAGTGGATTTTCAACTTTCTCTTTTTAATGTTTCTCTTCTCTGCAAGTATTTGTCAAGTTTTTTATCAAGTCTCTGTTCTCTCTCAAGATTTTTAATTATTTTTAATTCAAGTTTAAAGAAGAAGATTGGTTATATATCTTTATTGAAAGATACGCGGAATAGTTTTGGGGTGGTGAGATTGGGGTCTAAAAGTAAGTCCTCCCAATTGTGCACCGCTAGGGTTTCTTCTAAACCTTTCAAAAACATTACCTGGGCCACACCTGTGAGCATTGGGGAAACCCCTGGTTATTTTTGTAGGTCAGAAGAAAACTCAAGAAAAGAAGATAAAAATTTCAAGATAAGTCATGAAAATCAAGAAAAAAATCTGAAGATAATGAATAAAGAAGACGCAAAATATTTTTGTGATGATCGTCAAGATCAATTTTTGGGCCTCCAGCATGAGGTTAAACTGCAGAAAATTTTGAAGCATGATGATAGTCAAGATCAATTTTTGGACCTCCAGCATGAGGATAAACTGCACAATTATAGAAGATGTGATTCAGAAGACGAATCAAGATTTGAAGATTTGGAAGTTGGAAGTGAGGATGAAGATGTGGAATTGCAGAAATGTTTTGGAGTGGTGAGATTGGGGTCTAAAAGTAAGTCCTCCCAATTGTGCACCGCTAGGGTTTCTTCTACACCTTTCAAAAACATTACCTTGGCCACACATGTGAGCAATGGGGAAACCCTTGGTTTTTGTTCCAGGTCTGGTGGTGAAGAATTCCTGAAGATCCCTCGAGTTGAAGGTGGAGCGGCAAAGTATAAGAAGGTAGCGCAGAAGATTAGGCCTGTCAATGAGCCTATGCCTGTGGGTTTGAATCCGCCTTTGAAGAGACCTCCTTTGTCAAGAGATCCGTACTGTACTCCTTTGGTGAAGAATCCTCCAGAATTTGTAGAGACGGCGAGGGTGACCGTGGAAAGATTGAAAGTTGTTAATTTTGGTCCTGATGGGTGGTTGTCTGAGTAAGAAAAGAAGTTGTTGTTGCACGTTATTGTGCTAAGGGAAAAAGCGGTGGCATTTGTTGAGGAGGAAAGGGGTGTTCTGAAGCACTCTTATGGGGAACCTTACTTGATTCCTGTTGTTTGTCATGAACCTTGGCAAATCAAACCTATTCCGATTCCAGCAGCTATCAGAGAGGATTTTGTGGAGATTATTAGGGAAAGAGTCAGGACTGGGTTATATGAACAATCAACATTTAGTTACTCAATTCCGGTGTTCTGTGTAAAGAAGAAGAATGGAAAGTTGAGGGTGGTTCATGATCTTAGAGCCTTGAATAGAGTCACTATCAAGGACGCTGGTATGCCGCCAAGTGCAGAGGATTTTGTTGAAGCTTTTGCTGGAAGGGTGTGTTATGGTTTGGGTGATATTATGGGTGGTTATGATGAGAGGGAACTCCATACGGATTCAAGGCCTCTAACAACTTTTGAGACTCCTTTGGGAAGATTTCAGCTCACTAGGTTGCCTCAAGGAGCAACTAATTCAGTGGCAGTTTATCAAGAACAGATGGCTTGGATTTTGCAGGATGAGGTTCCTACTCATGCTGGTATTTTTATTGATGATGGTGGAATTAAAGGACCATCCACTGATTATGGTAATGAGGTGTTAACGGAGAACCCTGGCATAAGGAGGTTTGTGTGGGAATATGCAATAACTCTAGAGAGAGTGTTGTTACGGATTGAAGAGGCTGGTTTGACCATTTCAGGGTCAAAATTCTGTTGTTGTGTTCCTGCTTTGGAAATTCTGGGTCATGTGGTGTGTAAAGAGGGAAGGATTATGGTGAAGAAGAAGATTAATAAAATTCAGGCATGGCCAAGGCCTAAAAATACTACTGAAGTCAGAGGATTTTTGGGTGTATGTGTATATGTCAGGATTTTCATTAAGGATTTTTCTTTGTTGGCTTCACCTTTAAGAAGGTTGACCAGAAAAGATGCAGATTGGGAATGGACGGAAGTGTGTGAAGAAGCTTTTCAGAAGCTGAAAAAGGTTGTTGGTGAAGATATAATTCTTCACAAGTTGGATTATGGTGTTGGTTCTGGAAAGATTTATCTGGCAGTGGACTCAAGTTATATTGCTGCTGGTGCTGTGTTGTCTCAGGAGGATAAGACTGGGAGGGTCAGGCCAGTAAGGTATGAGTCTGTGGTGTTTAATGAGATGGAATCTAGGTATTCTCAACCTAAGTTGGAATTGTGTGGCGTAGCTAAAATTTTAAAGAAGCTACAGACGGTTTTGTGGGGGCAGCATTTTGAGCTGCAGGTGGATGCAAAATCTTTGGTTCAGATGATCAATACACCTAGTCCTCCAAATGCTCCAATGACTAGGTGGGTGGCATTTATTCAACATTTTTGTTTTGACCTAGTACACAAACCAGGTAAAACTTTTACTATGCCTGATGAGTTATCAAGGAGGCCACCTACAGATGAGGATTCTGATTCTGAAGAGTTTGACGAAGATGTTCCAGTGATTAGGGCCAGCACAAAGGGTGCTGAGGATTTTTCTTTCCTCCCCCATGAGGCTAAACTGGATGATTGTTCTGACCTCCCCCAAGAGGTTAAACTGGCTGGATCCAATCTTGATTCTGGTGATAAGGATGTTTTTGTTGATGAAGATGGAGTTGTTGTTTGGGACAGCTTAAAATTGGAAAAGGGTTTTTTGTTAGTGAAATGAATTCTCACAAGGTTCAGTGGAAAGAGAAGGACGTGCCAAAATTTAAGGATTGGTGTCCTGGTTGGGCTGCTCAATTGGCTCATGTTCACACTGGTGATTTTGATGACAGAGTTGTACCCTTGGATGTTGTTTTGTTGGATTTTGAAGATGAGACCTGGGGTCAATATGGGTTTTATTTTATCCTGGTGGAATATCTGTTGACCTTGGAGAGGCCAGATGGTTGTGATGATGATACTTGGTTGGAAATCAAGAAGAAGAGTCCTAGATTTTATGTGTCAGGAAGGCGCTTGATGAGAAGGAGACATCCTAATCCTCAAGTGGTGGTGATTCAGAAGAAGGGTCAAGAATTGGTTTTGAAGTCTTTGCATGAAGACTTTGGTCATAGAGGCTTTGGGGAGACTTATAGAAGAGTAGCAGACAGATTTTGGTGGCAGGGTATGAAGTTGGCTATGCAGGGTTGGGTTCAATCTTGTGAAGAATGTCAAAGAAGAAGTCACTTGAAACCTAAAGAGATGTGCCATGCTACTGGTGAATCAACTTTTTTTGGAAGGGTCAGCCTGGATGCTGTCCATATTAAAGAGGGCAGGTATAAATACTTGATTGTTGCTAGGGATGATTTGTCTGGTTGGGTTGAGGCAGTGCCTCTGGTTAATTTGACTGCCAAGAATGTGGCAGAGTTTTTGAAGAAGGAATGGATTTATAGGTATGGGTTGATGAAGTTGGTGACTGTTGATGGTGGGCCAGAGTTTGGTGCTGAATTTAAAGAAGCTGTTGCTAGTGTGGGTTCTAGGGTTAGAGTGGCTACACTGTTGTGGTAGCCTAAAGTTTAGTACGGCACCTAAATATGTAAATGGAGTTATTACGGCGTGCAAGATTGGTGTTATTATTTTTTATAAAAGGGTTTTATTTAATTTATTGGAGTTTAAAATATGAAGAAATTGGTCACGAGCGAATGCCTACACAAATACAATTTATTTTGCGGAGAAAACTTATTTTTACGGTCTGAAAAATTTATAAGTATCAAGTCAAGTCACTCAAGAACCTTGGGAAATTTTCCCAGAATTTTTACTATTTTTCTTATATTTTTAAATGAATTTTAAAGTTTTATAGAAATATTTACGTTTTCAAAAATTACTTAACTTTGATGAATTTTCACAGGATAATTAGAGCTGCGCAGACTACGAAAATTAGTTTGGTATGTAAAGGGGAAGTAGCTCTATTATGTGTAATTTTTCTAGATTTTTTTTATTATAGTTTTAAGGTTCTAATTGAGTCCGGAAGTCCGGACGGACTCCGTTTCGACTCCGTACGGACTCCGTTCCGGCTCCGTACGGACTCCGTACGGGCTCCGGATTGACTCTGGAAGAGCTCTGGAGGGGAAAACTTAGGCACGTGACTAGGAATACTTAAGCGCTTCTCAAACTCGAAATTGAGAGGGGGGGACACATCATACAGCTTAATCATTAACTACCACAGTCTCATTTTTTATTACTCAACAAATTAAATAAATTTGTAATACCCTTATAACTTTATATTTTATATAACATTTTAGAAATACTACTCAACAATTTAAATCACACTTCATACAGGGTATCTTTAGAAAGGTCTTCATCGCTGGGACTTGATTATTGCTGTCTCATAAAAATTCAAATTATTATAAAAACATAAAAGTCAATCTTTTCAGATCTTTCACTGGTACACCTTAATTGTTGTTATCAGTATTTCTTTATCAACAGCCACTTTCTTTAAATCTCAATAAGCGTTAATTATTTTAGAGTTTCATTATTTTCATCAATCAGATCCAAGTAGATTGGTTAGCTTAGTGATTTAGAATTCCCATTTTGTTATTTTTATTGGAAGGATGGGGTTTTCAGCTAAATCCACATATCTCCTCCGGATTCTGCTTACAGCAAGGCGACTGTAAGAGTTTACCTTACCATAGTTGGCGCCCAACGTGGGGTTCGATTTCTCTAGCTTTCTTTAAAAGACTTACTTGGATCAAGAACGTTATTAGCCTGCAAGAGGCATATTTTCTGGAACTCTAATTGGATTTTTGTTATTGGCCTGCAAGAGGCTTGTTATTTTATCGATTGTTAACGCTTTTCATTACTTATTGGGATGTCTTCTTCTGCTGTTGCTTCTGGATCTTCTAACCCTCTTACTCCCTCAGTTAGAATTGTTTCTTGGGATGGCCCAAAGTTTGATGGGGAGGAGGTTAAATGGTTCATTAGCAGGTATGAAGCTGCTGCTGCTGTTGATGGTGCTTCCCATGTGGATATGGTGAAGCAAGTTAGGTTTTTTATTGCTGATAGGGAGGTGGAAAAAGAGGTTATTGCTATGCAGGCATTTAAGGACAAGGATTGGGTTAAGCTTTCTAAAGCTATGATTGATAGATGGGGTGTTAGGTTTACTATGATGGACCTCAATAAAATTGTTGGAGACTGGCAAGCAAAAGGTGGAGTTTCTTCTATGGCTGACTTCAAAAAGCTCTGTGTTCAGTTTGATGAAGTGGTGGAATATCTCATACTGGTGGACGAGTTAGTGCATGAGAACCAAGCAAAAGATTTGTTTTGGACAGCCTGCAGCAGGGATATTCGTATGGACGTCTTGAAGGATCTTTCAAGAAAAGATTTGATGAAGGAACTGCCTAATGGTGAGCAGAAACTTCCGGCTCTGGAGGTTATCAAGGACAACATTCAAGCCCATCTAAAATTATTGGCATTGGACAAATATCAAAAGTCATGCACTCAATATGTTAGCAAGGTTAGCGAAGTTTTGGCCGAAAACAACAATATTATGGTCAAAGCCCAGGAGGCAAAGAAGGCTCAAATGGGATTACCTGCTGCTAAAGTTGAGGGTAATGTAGATAATAAGATGGTCGATCACTTGGCCAATTTAACGAAACAATTAAAAATATTTGTTCAAGAAACCCAGAAGGCCAATAAGGCCCCAATCGCTTCTTCGTCGACGTCAACTTCTTATCAGTCTAGAGGGTATGAACGTCGAAATTATAATGGCAATAACAACGGTAACCGCTTCCCAGGAAATGGGAGAAATGGTGGGAATGGTGGTAATGGATATAGAGGTGGCTATGATGAGCCAAAGGTGTGCTCCTATTGTAATAGGAGGGGGCACAGAGCAACAGTTTGTTTTGCTCTAGATAAGGATATGGATGCTGGGCGAGTTTTATTTGATGGTAAAGTTTATAAATTTCCTGATGGTTTGTTCATCAAGCCCAGTGATGGACAGTCTCCTTCTGATTTGGTCAGAAGAAGTTTAACGGCTGAAAGGAGAGCCAGATTTGAAGAGGTGACGGATGAAGATGTTAATGCCAAGGGTGGCAAAAATGGTAATGGTAATGGTGGAAAAGCTGACAAGGGCAAGGAGAAAGAGGTCAGTAAAGCCACATTTTCTACTTCTTTTGGTGGTTTAGAGCTGGCGACAGTTGCCCAGGTGGAGGGTAGCTGTATGGCTGGCAAATACAATGTTAATGCTGCTAGAAGAGCAGCTGCTACTAAGGCGAAGAGTAGCATTCAGAGCCAATTGAGGGCTAATCCTGGCAAGGCCAATAACAAAGTGAACCCTTACTCTAAGGACAAGAATTCTAGTGCTCAAACTGCCGCCAACAAATTGAACCCTTACTCTAAGGACGAATTATATAAAATGCAGAAGGGGATTGCTGATATGGGGCCCCCTAGTTATGGCAAGTTTGATTTAAATGGTGAGCCTATGCCAGATGATGATTCAGATTCTGAGGAGGACGTACCGTTGGCGTCTCTACCCAGACCAAGTTTTAGCGGTCCCATCCCAATGGAGGGTGTAAGAAGGACTAGCAATGGATCAGGATTAGTGCAAGAAGCTGGTGATGGAGTTAGGGTTATAGAAAGTGAAGATGTTATAATGGGGGGTGAAGATGGCTCGGTTGGACCTCAAGAGGTACCCAGGGCCAAGGTTGTTAAATCAAAGGTCCAGTATGAGCGGCCAGTAGTTTCTGGTCAAGCTAATGCGATGGACGCAGTTTTGAATAGGGTGAATCAACTTCAGATTCCCTTATCTTTGGGGGAGTTATTTACGATTAGTCCGGCGCTTGCTGAAAAGCAAAAGAAGCATTTGACGAGGCGTCGGGTTTCCACTGGAGAGGTGGAATATATTTGTGAAAATGCTGAGAAGTTTGGGGAAGATGTAGATACACATTTTTCCGCTCCCCTGGGTTACCTGGTGGTAACTCTTAATGGTAAAGAAGTAAAGGCCTTGGTCAATTCAGGGTCTCAAATTAATTTAATTTCATTGGAGCAAGCAACGAGTATAGGCTTGCCAATTAAAAGTGGAACTGGGGGAAACCTCAGAGGCATTGGAGGGCATGCAACCGAGCTGATGGGTACAGCTGAGCATGTCAGGTTAGGCATTGGTGGATCTGTTGGTAAGGTTCACTTTTATGTGGCCAGAGGAGCAGTCAAAACTGTTCTTGGTGGTCCTTTTTTGATGGATTTTGAGGCCAGGATAGGGTATCAAGCTGGCATGGGGATTAGTTTGGAGATCACTGGTGAAGATATGCGGAGGTTACATATGCGGTTAGCGCCTCCTGGAGATGAAGGTTGGGAAACACGGCCAGGGATTACTACTCTGTGCCAGTGTTGTGTTTGCACCAAGAAGCGGCATATAAAATGGACGGCTTCTGGTGAATTATGTTTGTTGGAAAGGGATGAATGCCCTCATTTTTCGGGGTAGCGGGGGCTGATCACTCTAATGTTGTAATCTCTCCTCAGGATGAGATCCCGGATTGCAATAGGTCAGCTCACTTGGAGATAATTCAAGTGGATTCTCAATTATTTTCTGTTAATATTACTTTGGAGTGCAAATACGTTATGGACTTTACTATATGTTTATTGGATTTACCCTGTTTTTCTATTAAATTTAAAAATGGTAAAAAAGGCAAAATGGGCCAAATTAGGTTGGATAAAAATTGGAAGGGTATGTTTTTGGACCTCCAGCAAGAGATTAAACTGCAATTATCTCCTTCTATTTTGGACCTCCAGCAAGAGGGTAAACTGCAAATATCACATCAAAATCCGATAAAAAATCTCAGTATAATTAAAACCCAAAAAAATAATTTTTGTGAAAATTCAATTCCGGTCCTCCAGCAAGAGGTTAAACTGCCAACTTTCTTTACGGGTGATTTACTGTTGGATAAGGGAAGCAAAGGTGTTGGAAAATCTGTTTATAAATTAGACGAGGGAAAGGAGAAAAGGGTAAAATTTAAAAATGAAATAAAATATTTTTCTAATTTTTCTTATTCCGATTCTGGCGATGAAGAAGATTCATTTGATGAAAGTTATAATGGCGATACAAAAGTAAATGATTTACCTCAAGTTAATTTAGATGTGGACGCAGCCAAATATAAGAAAGTAGCAAATAAAGTTTGACCTATTAATGAACCGCTACCTGCTGAATTAAATCCACCTTTGAGAAGACCAAGGTTATCAAGAGATCCTTATGAAAGTCCCTTGGTAAAGAATCCGCCTGAATTTTCTGAGACATCAAGAATCACTTTTGAGAGACTGGGTGTTGTTAATTTTGGACCTGATGGTTGGTTGTCTGGAGAAGAGAAGAAGTTGTTGTTGGATGTGATGGTCAAGCGAGAGAAGGCCATTGATTTTGTAGAAGAGGAGAGGGGTGTGTTGAAGCATTCCTATGGGGAGCCTTACAAGATTCCTGTGGTATGTCATGAACCGTGGCAGCAGAAACCGATTCCTATTCCGGCTGCATTGAAAGAAGCCTATATTAAAGTTGTCAGAGAACAGATACGCACTGGACTGTATGAGCAATCAACATCAAGTTATTCTAGTCCGGTATTTTGTATCAAGAAACCGAATGGCAAGCTTAGAGTTGTTCATGATCTTAGGGAATTAAATAGGGTTACAATAAAGGATGCTGGGATACCGCCTAGTGCTGAGGAGTTTGTTGAAGCGTTTGCAGGGAGAGTGTGTTATGGTTTGGGAGATATTATGGGTGGATATGATGAGAGAGAGTTACATCCGGACTCAAGACCTCTCACTACATTCGATACACCACTTGGACGTTTACAGTTAACAAGATTACCTCAAGGAGCAACAAATTCGGTTGCAGTTTATCAAGCTCAGATGGCTTGGATCCTTCAAGACGAAATTCCACAATATGCTGGAATCTTTATAGATGATGGAGGAATTAAGGGACCAACAACCGACTATGATAACCAGGTGTTGGAAGAGAATCCCGGGATACGCAAATTCATTTGGGAGTTTGCAATTACTTTAGAAAGAATCTTGTTTCGAATTGAAGAGGCTGGTTTAACTATTTCAGGTTCAAAATTTTCATGTTGTGTGCCAGCTTTAGAAATATTAGGCCATGTGGTATGTAGAGAGGGTAGGATTATGTCCAAGAAGAAAGTTAACAAAATTCAGTCCTGGCCAAGACCCAAGAATACGACCGAAGTCAGAGGGTTTTTAGGCGTTTGCGTATATGTTAGAATGTTTATCAAGGACTTTTCTTCATTGGCAGCTCCATTGAGGCGGTTAACGAGAAAGGATGCAGACTGGGAGTGGGATGAAGAGTGTGAGAAGGCGTTTGTGAAGTTGAAGGAGGTTGTAGGGAAGGATTTAGTCCTGCACAAGTTGGATTATGGAAAAGGAGCTGGCAGAATTTATTTAGCAGTTGATTCAAGTCAGGTTGCAGCTGGGGCGGTTTTGTCTCAGATGGATAAAGCTGGTTACATCAGGCCAGTTAGGTATGAATCTGTAGTATTTACTGAGGTCGAATCAAGATATTCTCAACCAAAATTGGAATTATGTGGTGTGGCAAAAATACTGAAGAAACTTCAGCATATTTTGTGGGGGCAACATTTTGAGTTGCAAGTGGATGCGAAATCGTTAATCCAGATGATTAATTCCCCAAGTTTACCGAACGCACCCATGACGAGATGGGTAGCTTTTATTCAACATTTTTCGTTTGATTTAGTTCATAAGCCTGGCAAAACTTTTACTATGCCAGATGGTTTATCAAGAAGACCACCCACTGAAGAAGATTCAGACTCAGAAGAGTTCGATGAAGATATACCTATTATCAAAGCCAGCACTAAAGGAGCTGAAGACTTTCCATACCTCCCCCATGAGGTTAAACTGGCAGGACTATTGTGTTTAGATTATGATGATGATGACCTCCACCAAGAGGATAAACTGGAAAATAGTTTTTATGTTAATAAAGGTGTTGGAAAAGGTGTAGATAAATTCGGTAGAAAGGAGGTAGAAGAAGATGTGGTGTATGTAGAGGAAGATGGATTGGTAGTGTGGGATAGTAGTAAATTAAGGAATGGTGTATATTTTGGAGAATTAGAGAATTTAAATAAAAAGGTGGATAAAGAGAAAGAGGTATTTTCGAATACGGTTTACGAAGGATCCAAAGGTTCAGAAGAAAAACGTCGACACAGCTCGATTAAAGATTTATTTAGGGGTCAACGATTATTGGCTCATTCATGTGCAGGTGATATTGGTGATAGAGAAGTCCCTATTGATGTTATATTAATCGATTATCAAGATGAAGTCTGGGGTCAGACTGGTTTTTATTTTTTGTTAGTCAAATATTTGTTGACTTTAGAGAGGCCAGAAGATTGTGAAGACGATGAATGGGTGGCTATCAAGAGGAAGTCATCTACGTTTTACCTATCTGGTCGACGTTTAATGAGGAGGAGGTATCCAAATCCTCAAGTAGTTATAACTCAACAGAAGGGGCAAGAATTAGTTTTGAAATCACTGCATGAAGATCTCAGGCATAGAGGCATTGGAGAAACGTTTAGAAGAATTTCTGATCGATTTTGGTGGCCTGGCATGAAGATGGCTGTTAAACAGTGGGTTCAGTCATGCGAAGAATGTCAAAGACAAAGTTATTTAAGGCCAAAAGAACCTGGACGCGCAACCGGTGAATATACGCTCTTTGGAAGAGTTAGTTTAGATGCCGTTCATATAAAAGAGGGACGGTATAAATATTTAATTGTGGCCAGAGATGATTTATCTTGTTGGGTAGAGGCAGCGCCTCTTATTAATTTAACTGCCAAAAATGTGGCAGAATTTTTTTTGAATAATTGGGTATATAGGTATGGGGTGATGAAGTTGGTGACGGTAGATGGAGGTCCTGAATTTGGGACAGAGTTTAAAGAGGCCGTATTGAAAGTTGGATCAAATGTTTGGGTAGCAACCCCATATTATCCCGAAGCTGAAGGCATGGTTGAAAGAGGGCATCAAGTTATTAAGGATGCTTTAGTTAAAATGTGTGGGACAAGTGCCAAAAAGTGGAGGCACTATTTACCTTTAGTTTTATTTGCGGATTGAATCACTGCCAAAAGGACGACCGGATTTTCACCTTATGAACTTGTTTTTGGACAGAAAGCAGTTTTACCGGTTGATTTAGAAGCTGAATCATATCTTGGAGTTGACTGGGACATGGTCAAAACTACTGAAGAATTATTGTGTGCAAGAATGATGCAGCTAGAAAAGAAAGAAGAATATTTAGAAAAGGCATATTCACGGATGATGAAGATCCGAAATCAATCAGTCAGATATTGGGATGAGCGGTTGGCACATCGATTAAGGAAACCTTTGAACCCAGGTGATATGGTCCTGGTGTATAATAGGAGTTTGGAAAGTCAGTGGGGAAAGATGTTTGCAGATAGGTGGAATGGACCGTATAAAATCAAGGAGCAAGTTTCCGGCGGTTCATATGTGCTAGAAGAGTTGGATGGAGTAGTATTGAAGAAGAGGGTAGCGGCCGATCAAGTGAAACGGTTCTATCCTAGAGGCACCAGGAGTGCCGAAGTCTTCCTCCGCAATGAGGATAAACTATGATATCAGTGAAACTTTATGGATTCCTCCGCAATGAGGATAAACTATGACATTTATGAAATTATATGGATAACTCCGAAATGAGGATAAACTACAATTTTAATGACATTTATCAAATTTTATCAACCTCCGCAATGAGGATAAACTATGATATCTACGAAATTTTATGGATACCTCCGCAACGAGGATAAACTATCTTCTTTTTTTATCAAAATACTTTACTATCGTTACACTGTATATGGACAACGAAACTGTGATGAAACTTAACGAAATGCAAGAAGACCTTCTTTGAAATTTTCGAAAACTTAAAATTCTTAAAATATGGGTGAAGATAGTGTTGGAAAATTTTTAAAATTTATTGGAAGAAGTGTTCACAGGGGAACCTTCTTAATTTAATATTGGCAAGTGTGGGGGTAATTGATGGGCTGGCTGCTCTATACACAATTACCCCATAATGTTCGTTTCCAAAATTTTCCCTGTTTCTAGTTGAATCCTGGCTTTGTCTTTTAATTTTAGGAAGTCCACTAAGACTATAAACTGGAACGAATCAAGAGACACCGCTCTCAACGCCGGATTCAAGATTTTTTTTATTTTATTTTTTTTTTGATTTTTTATGTTAGATTGTGATTTCTTTTCTTTAATATATATTATGAATTATTGTAAAGGTGATGCTCACTGGTGGTCTCTAATCATTTTTATAAATTGGAGGGAGCCCACCCAGTGATCATCATTATAAAAATTATCTTCTAAAAACTTTCATTTATTTTCTTTTCTTTTCAATTTCTTAAAATTGTGTAACCACATCAAGTTGCACTTGGATGTGGGTATGATGTCAAGGGTACGGCTCATCAAATGGCCGGGGGGCATCTTTTAAAATTTTATTTTGAAATTTTTTTACTTTTTATCTTTCTTTAAAAATTAAATTTTAACTTTTATTTCCAAACTATCTTTTTTAAAATCTTTTATTTTAAATTAAAAAAAAAAAAAATTATTAATGAAAAAAAAATAAAAAAAAATAAAAAAAAAATAAATAAATAAATAAAAATAAAATAAAAATAAAAATAAAATAATAAAATAAAAAAAAATTAATTAATTAAACCAAATTATTATATTTCTCAGTTTTATTTTTTTAGTTTTCATTCTTTTTAGTTTTATTCATTTAGTTTAGACAGGAAACAGGGTCTAGGGGAGCTCAATACCTATGGGATTTTACTTCAAGACAGCTGTTAGTCCTCCAAGACTTTAAACTGGCTACTGTTCAAAAAGTTCTTTAAGGTTTTTTATACCTATTTTGGATCTGTTAGTCCTCCAAGACTTTAAACTGGCTACTGTTCAAGACTTTCCTTAAGGGTTTTATACGAATTATGGAGCTGTTAGTCCTCCAAGACTTTAAACTGGCTAATTTTCAAGACTGTCATTAAAGATTTTTTATTGGAGCTGTTAGTCCTTCAAGACTTTAAACTGAATTTCAAGGATAATCAAGATTTTATGGATATTTTCGGAGACGTATTTCTTTTATATAAATCAAATGTTAGGTCCACCAAGACCTTAAACTGGGCTGTTATCAAGCTGTTGGGTCCACCATGACCTTAAACTGGATTTCTTATCGATTAAATGTTTGGTCCACCATGACTTTAAACTGGTAGTCATTTATTGTTTGGTCCACTATGACTTTAAACTGGAAAATTAATATCTGCAAGAAAATTCAACATTCATTGGTCCACTATAACATTAAACTGGATTATCAAATTTATTCAATCTTTGGTCAAGCCTAGGCCTTACTTAGGAATTTATCAAGTTATTTATGCACCTAAACGATCTTTGGTCCACCAAGACCATAAACTGGCAATCGATTATATGTTTGGTCCACCAAGACCATAAACTGGCAATCGATTATATATTTGGTCTACCAAGACTTTAAGTTGGAATGTCAATCTTGTTTGGATAACTCAATTCAATCTTTTAATTTATCACTGTCCACTAAGACTCTAAACTGGTTATTCAATTATTTCTGGAATTGGGTGCTGATAGCTTTAGGAGGTTAAAATTTTAGGTGGTGATGATGCTAAGGAAAGCATAATGGTTAATTAGGTGAAATTTGTGGCGCTTTAACATGGTCTAAAGTTAATATTATTATTGGAAGCCTGGCAAAAGTATTTTATGGGTTTGCTGTATAGCAAAGTTTGAAAATTGTGATGAAGGAATCAGAAGTTAGGATGGTAGTTGGATTTTAGGGAATGATTTTTTTAGTGCCTCATAGTTAGGCCATTTTTTTTTGGTGTGAAGCTTGGAGGACCTTATGGCAAGATTGGAATCATAGAATTCGGCTCAGTGGGGGGCCCTATGATGTTGGAATCAGGAGTATTCGGCTCATAGGAAGATCCACTCTCTCAATGCTGTGACAAGAAGGAAGACTGGTATATGGGAGTCTGAAGGGATTCAAACCTTGCTCTCAGTAGTGGAATCATCACAAGATTTATATTATTTTATTTTATGTTATATCAAGCCAGAGAAGAAGAAACAACGTTTTTATTATAAAGAATTAAAAGAAGACCAGCTAAAACAAATTTATCAAATTATTTTATTAGAAAAGATAATTCTTTTGGAATTGCTCAACCACTTATGCAAAGTTATAAGAATGGGGACATTCTCGATTGGAGGGAGGATGTGGTAGCCTAAAGTTTAGTATGGCACCTAAATATGTAAATGGAGTTATTACGGTGTGCAAGATTGGCGTTATTATTTTTTATAAAAGGGTTTTATTTAATTTATTGGAGTTTAAAATATGAAGAAATTGGTCACGAGCGAATGCCTACACAAATACAATTTATTTTGCGGAGAAAACTTATTTTTACGGTCTGAAAAATTTATAAGTATCAAGTCAAGTCACTCAAGAACCTTTGGAAATTTTCCCAGAATTTTTACTATTTTTCTTATATTTTTAAATGAATTTTAAAGTTTTATAGAAATATTTACGTTTTCAAAAATTACTTAACTTTGATGAATTTTCACGGGGTAATTAGAGCTGCGCAGACTACGAAAATTAGTTTGGTATGTAAAGGGGAAGTAGCTCTATTATGTGTAATTTTTCTAGATTTTTTTTATTATAGTTTTAAGGTTCTAATTGAGTCCGGAAGTCCGGACGGACTCCGTACAGGCTCCGGATTGACTCTGGAAGAGCTCTGGAGGGGAAAACTTAGGCACGTGACTAGGAATACTTAAGCGCTTCTCAAACTCGAAATTGGGAGGGGGGGACACATCATACAGCTTAATCATTAACTACCACAGTCTCATTTTTTATTACTCAACAAATTAAATAAATTTGTAATACCCTTATAACTTTATATTTTATATAACATTTTAGAAATACTACTCAACAATTTAAATCACACTTCATACAGGGTATCTTTAGAAAGGTCTTCATCGCTGGGACTTGATTATTGCTGTCTCATAAAAATTCAAATTATTATAAAAACATAAAAGTCAATCTTTTCAGATCTTTCACTGGTACACCTTAATTGTTGTTATCAGTATTTCTTTATCAACAGCCACTTTCTTTAAATCTCAATAAGCGTTAATTATTTTAGAGTTTCATTATTTTAATCAATCAGATCCAAGTAGATTGGTTAGCTTAGTGATTTAGAATTCCCATTTTGTTATTTTTATTGGAAGGACAGGGTTTTCAGCTAAATCCACATATCTCCTCCGGATTCTGCTTACAGCGAGGCGACTGTAAGAGTTTACCTTACCATACCATATTATCCTGAATCTGAAGGAATGGTTGAAAGAGGCCATCAAGTTATCAAGAATGCTTTGGTGAAGATGTGTGGAGATAGTGCCGAAAAGTGGAGGCATTATTTACCCTTGGTTTTATTTGCTGATAGTGTCACTGTGAAGAGGACAACTGGCTATTCTTCTTATGAGTTAATGTTTGGTCAGAAAGCCTTTCTACCAGTGGACTTGGAAGCTGTCTCTTATCTTGGAATTGATTGGGATGACGTGCAAACAACAGAAGATTTGCTCTGTGCCAGGATGCAACAGTTGGAATGTAGAGAGGAATTTCAAGAGAAGGCATACTCTAGAATGATGAAGATTAGGAATCAATCAGTCAGATACTGGGACAAGAAGTTAGCTCATAGACTCAGGAATCCCTTAAAACCTGGTTGTTTGGTTTTGGTGTATAATAGAAGTTTGGAGAGTCAGTGGGGAAAAATGTTTGCTGACAGATGGAATGGACCTTACAGAGTCAGATCTCAGGTGTCTGGAGGTTCTTATGTTTTGGTAGAGTTGGATGGTGCAGTCTTGAAAAAGAGGGTGGCTGCAGACCAAGTGAAGAGGTTTTATCCCAGAGGCACTAGGCATGAAGAAGATTGACTCCGCAATGAGGATAAACTATGGACCATTCTTTAATTTTGGTTTTTTTTGTGGTGATGCTATGCATCTGTTTGTTGGAATTTTTTTTAGAAGGTACCCATGGGTGGGGCTTCTATATTTGATCTTGGCAAGTGTAGGGGTGACTGATGGGCTGGCTGCTCTATCAACAGTTACCCCAGATCGTCTGTTTCCAACCCCTTCTCTTAATTTTGTTGAATTCTAGTATTGGTTTATTTTCACAGGTTTTAGTCCTCTATGACTTTAAACTGGAAATTGCTTTGGTTTTCAAGTGCCGGACTCTTCACTCTTATTGGTTTGGATTTTTTTGAGTTGAATGTTGTGATTTGTTAGAAGGTACCCAGGGGGGGCTTCTAGATTTTATTTTGGCAAGTGTGGGGGTAACTGATGAGCTGGCTGCTCTGTAGAACAGTTACCCCAGAATGTCTGTTTCAAGTCTTTTGTTTTTCCTAGTTGAATTCTAGTTCTGTTGTTTATTATTCAGGTTTTGAGTCCGCTATGACTTTAAACTGGTTTGGGACTGGCTTCTTTATCTTTGGTTCTTTCATATTGGTGGTGGATCACTGGTGGTCTCCCATCATTTTTACTTATTGGAGGGAGCCCACCCAGTGATCACTTCTATGGACCGGATTTTCTCTTATTGGGCCATCTATGGAGCTGGACTTTCTTTGATTTTGCAGTTATGTTTTTGCTAGATAGCAGTTTTAGATTATTTTTTTTTCTCTTTTTTTCTTTTAATTTTTTATGGGGGTTGTTTAAAATTATAAAATTAAAAATATAGGGTGTTACCACATCAGGGTCACCTGGATGTGGGCAAGCATTGGTGGGGAAAGGCTCATCAATTGTCCGGGCAATGCTATTTTATTTTTATTTATTATTTATTTCATGTGTTTCTGTGTTTCATTATTTTTTATTATTTTCTGAATTTCCAAATTTTGAATTTTGTTTTCTGATTAATCATTTAAAAGATTTAATTGTGTATCCACATCAAGGTGCACTTGGATGTGGGTAAGGTATCAGGGGTTCAGCTCATCAATTGGCTGGGGGATACAATTTGTATTATTTTTTATATTTTATTTTATTTCATTTATGTTATTTCATTTTCATTTTATTTATTAATTTTTTTTTATTTTAGTATATCAGTAGACTGTAAAAAAAAAAAAAAAAATTCTGAAATTATTTTTTGTTACTTGTTTTATATTATTTTTATGTTTCTAATCTTTTTCAGGAGCTCATTGTCTGGATGATGAAGCTTCTGGAGGCTGGTCCGGATTGTGATGACGTTTTTGTTTTTTGTTGGGATTGTGGGAAGCACTGTGTTCTTTGAAGTGCATCCTGCTGGAGAGATTATAGGGATTGGATTAGAGGGAAGTTCAGAGGAGGAAGAAGAAGAGGCAGGAATGGAGTGCTGGAGGGTGTGTTTAATGATCCTAGACATTTTCCAGTGGTCGTCCAGTAGGCGCTTTCTCAGGGATTTTTCAAAGTCATTCAAGGGTCCATGAAGGGCAAAGGCTTTTAGCATATTGGAACACATGGTGCTTAGGTGTTTCTTCATGTCTCCATAATCCAGGGTCAAAGAAGTTTCAAGAGTTTGGCCAACTCCAATAATAGATTCAGGAGGAGGGGTGCCAACTAGGCAAGAAGAATTGGATCAGTAATTATTTTTGTTGAAGAAATGGAATAATTAATTTGGTACTTACAGATTGGAAGCTCATCAAATCTGTAAGCAGCTGGGATTTGGATCTCTGACAATTTTGTTATGGTCATAGTGGGTGGATCAACTAGGGAAGGATATGGATTCTCATGGTCTTCCTCTGAAGGATCCTGAGAAGGTGAACTGGGATGATGAGGTTCCTGGGGCCTAGTTGGAGCAGTGAGATTGTGGTTGTTGTTGTTTTTGTTATTTCTGTTGGATTCAGCTGGAGGAGGTGCTGGTGATGGAGTACCAGGGTTGTTAAAGGATGGAGCAGGAGAGGGGGATTTGGAAGCAGACTGCTCTTTTCTGGATGGAGAATTTGAAGAGATGGAACTTTCAGAAGAGTAGTTGGCTGACAGAGGAGAGGTGTAGTTTCTTTGTCTTAGTTGGGGACGAAGTTGTTGTTGTGGAGCAGTGTGTGGTGTTCTGGTTTCTTCTTGGGGCTCTCTGGCAGTTCTCTTAGAAATCTGGTAAATTTTGGTACTTTTGGACTTTGGAAGGGTGGATTGCATTGCTCTGGGAGCAGTAGGAGGTAGTTGGTTTGATTTGTTATTGTTATCTGGATGAATTTGGCTATTTTCTGGCGGTTTTTGGAGGTTTTGGCCCTAATTTTTGCTGTTTGGTGAGGCAAGCGGGCAGCCCGACGTTGGCTGGGCCGCCTGGAGGCAGTCTAGAAGCCTAGGGGTTGATTTTGAAGCTTTTGGAGCTAATTTAGCAGTGATAAAAGCAGTTTCTTGAGAAGCTAAGGCTGGTCTTCTTGGAAGAGTGTGGGAAGCTGAGCTTCTGGATCTTCTGGAAGGAGCTGAAGATAGAGAGGAAGAGGATGGACCAAGTTCTGGAGACCTGGTAGGGGATCTGGAGATGTACTTGTGAGAAGGAGAAGGCGGAGGAATAGGATAGTGGGCATCTCTGTCACATTTCTTTTTTTTGGAATAGCAGGAGTCACAAGCCCTGTTGTAGAATTTGGCTTCTGGATTTGGAAGAGTGAATGTGCAAGGTCTGCACATGTGTATGCACTGTTTGCAGGCATAGTCCCTTGGAGCAGTGAAGCAAGGAAGAGTAGAGGAGTCAACAGCAGGGGATCCAGACATGATTTGTGGTGTGAAAGGTGATGAAAAGGATAAGAGAAGATTTTGTCAGTGATGAGTAGAAGATGAAGTGAAGGTGGACGCTCCGTGGGTCTGGCTGTGTGTGTGTATTGCATGAAATTGGCTGGGTCAGATTCATGCAAGATTCTGCCAGTCCTCTATGACTCTAAACTGGAAAATTTAAAGTCCTCCAAGACTTTAAACTGGCTGGTTTCAAGACTTTATCAAGGCTAGTCCGTCAAGACTTTAAACTGAACACTGTGTTAGTCCCCCAAGACTTTAAACTGAGGGTTGCAAGTCCCCCAAGACTATAAACTGAGGGAAAAGTTTTTGTTGTTGGAGTTGTTTTGAAAGATTGGTGGAGGGTATCCACAGGGGGAGCCTCCGAATTTAGCAAAGGCAAGTTTGGGGGTAATTGATGGGCTGGCAGCTCTATTCACAATTACCCCAGAATGTTAGTTTTTTCTCTGTGTCTTAATGTGGTTGATCTCTGGTTCTGGGTTTATGATTTAGGTTTTTGAGTCCCCCAAGACTTTAAACTGAGGGTTTTTGAGTCCCCCAAGACTATAAAATGAGGATGGTCCCCCAAGACTTAAAACTGAGGGTTGTTTGTGGTTACATCCTATAGAGGGTGTGGTCAATTTTTTTTTTCTGAATCAAACTCAAGTACTAGTGGAATTACAGAGGGAATCAAGAGATGAAATGAAGTGTTCAGAATCAGCCTTGAACTGGTGAATGAGGTGTCTTCTGTTCTCAATGTCCTGTGGATCTCTAGCAGGAGTGGATTGGAAGTAATGAAGCAGAAGTTGTTTCTGTTGAGATGTGTGTTGTTGGAGCTTGGCCTTGATAGTGGGCAAGTGCGTTGGTGTTGGTGGTGCAATGGATCCTACATTGTTATCATCACTATCAGAAGAGGAATGAACTGAGAAGTTATCAGTTTTAAAGTTGAAGGAAGGAATGAATGTTCTTTACCATCAGATGGACCAGGGATGGGGGAACTAGTTGTTTTATGGGTTGTGACACTCTTCTGGGAAGGGTGGAGCTTTTTGATTAATCTGGGTATCAGGATGGATGGCCTAGATCTTTTGGTGCTGGCAGAAGAAGGACCAGGTTGAGGCGGAGGTGAACCTGTTGTGGAAGAAAGTGGACCAGGTCTGTGACAGGTCTTCTTTCTGGAGTGGCAGACTTCCCAGGACGTTCTGTATGGATGAACAGGTGGTGTTGTGGCGCAGATTAAATTATTGTTGATGCAGTATTGGCAGGGGCCCATTTCAGAGGCAGATTTGGAAAGGAGGTTAAACATGGTGGTTGGATGAAGAAAGAATGAGGACATTCTCAATTGGAGGGAGGATGTGGTCTTCCAACATTGGCAGGGGCCATTGTTGTGTGATTTGGCGCTGTTTGTGCATGTCTTAATTGACATCTGTTAAGAAATTTGGTATTTTTCTGGTTTTATTCCGTGGATATTGGCTCTGCGGGTATGTGGGTACTATCATTGGATAGCCCTGGTTTTTCTCTATATTTTAAGTCTTGAAGACATTTTTCATATTCTGAGTTTTAAGGGGTCATTTCCTCATTTTTCATTTATAAAAGATTGCTGTTTAATTTTGTTTTTCGTGTTTTACGGGCTAACCTTAAGTCTTAGGGTTAAGTGCTTAGTACCATTTGATAGAGCTAATTTTTCTCTATATTTCATGTCTCAATGTTGTTATAGTGAAATTCCGTGTTTTAAAGGTTTTAGTAGTTGTATCTAATTTTTCTAAGTAGATTAGTGGTTTTTATTGGTTTTCTGGCTTCAGGGAGGCCGGGCCGCTTCAGGCGGCATCTCCGACGTCGGGCGGCCCGCCCGCCTCTGTTTTAGGAGGTTGGGGAGCGCTCCAGGAGGGTTTTTTATGCAATTTGGCAGGTACAGGCACCAGATTGGTGGGTGCGCATGGGCTCTTAGTTAGTGGTCTGTGTGTAAATAGTGAATAAGACAGTTTGGGGCAACCTTAATCATCATACAACCATCCGGAGGTGATCTCATTGTTCCTCACTCAGTTTTCACTGTTTTCTGGCCACAATTGGCTGTGTTTGTTGCAAGTGAGTTCTTCATTTAACTTAACTTTGGCAACTGTTTTCTCTGTTATAGTCTTGCAAGCTATAGCAAGTATTATTGCTGTCTCTGGTGTGGATTTTCAGCCTACATCAAGTATCTTTGCTGTCTCTGGTGTGGACTTTGTTCTACATTTCAGTTCTTTGGTCTGGTAGTCTATCTGGTGACTACTTTCTTGGCTCATCAAGCAGTCAAGTGTGTTTAAAAGGGGTCTTTAGCAAAACAGGAACCAACTTACTTTAGCAAGTATATCTCACTCTATTTTTCTAAAGGGACAGGGGATTTTCTCTCTGGTTTTTCTCCAACTCCCTTGGTCAAGGCCTATAGCAAGTACTATAGGATTGTCTACAACGCTACTCCATTTTCTATTACTTAACAAATATATAAATTGTGATAGCAAAATTTTTAGAATTTTCTTTTTGAGAGGGTCAAACTATATTGTCAAGATTTTTATCTAGAAATTCTTGTACTCTAAAACCAAATAATCATCTCCCTTAAGTAAGCCTTTTCAAAAATATGAAAATATAAACAAGAATATTAACTTATCTTATTTTTATTTTCTTTACTGAAATTTTTAGTTCAATCCCTTTTTTTATATGACATTAGTATAAAAACATGGTTAAATACTACTATATAATTAATTTTTATTATATATATATATATATGAAATATTTAGATAGTCATCCTTTTTTATTTACTTGAATAAATGGCTCAATTAAATTCTCAACACTTATTAACGTTTCCCAAACTCAATAAAAAATTTCTCGTATGAAATATTAGCTTCTAATATTAGCAGTTTATCTATATCTGATATTCAACATGAGATTTCCCTTTTTAGATTCAGCTAAAATTAAACAAAAGGAGCAATCATGCATATGTGTATAAATGGTAACCATATGTTACTTAGAGGATTGTGAAATTCACTCATCAGAATATTTCAAGTATTAAAATAAACTGAGGTCATTGTTTTCTTGTATTTGAAACTAATTAGGAAATTATTCTAAAAATATTTTTTAATGTGTATTATGTTTAAAAAGTTGGAAATATGATTTTTGAAAATTGTGAGTTTCCTATGTGAGATACAAAGCTTTAGTTTAAATTGTTTCAAGTAGAATAGAATTTTAGTATTATAAATTGAGAGTAATGTACCATTATTTGATTTTAATTGTGTTCTACTGATAGAATGATTACATAAAATTAAACATTATTTAAATCAAAAAGGTTTAAAAGATATTTAGAATTTTACAAAATTTCAACATTTATTAATCTTTGATTTGAAAACCAACTATGATGTACACTCACTAGAAATAAGAAATCCCAATTTTAACATAATTTATCGATCCAAAAATAATGAGTCAATTGACATAAAAATATATATATATTCAAAACCATATCTTTAGATTCAAAACATGATGTTTTAATGAAAAATTGATACAAAACTTTAATGAAATAAACTCTCTTAAAAAATTCAAAAATAGAATATCAAGACAAGTAATTTCTGCAAAAAAAACTACTTATTATTGTAGATAAAGCATAAAAATAAGTTGTATTTTTTAAAAAAATGATCTAACAATATTTATTTTTGTTAAAATAATCAAAAACATTTTTAAGCTTGTTTTTTATAATAATGTTAAAATCAACTAAAAATTATCTAAAGGTGGAAAAATATGTCAAAAATATGTTGAATTTTGTAAGCCAAAAATCAACAATTTTGTATCATTTCCTGTTGTGCTATGAATTTATTCCACCCTTTATATCTGATTGTTCCAGTATTACTTTGCTATGATCACTAGTTTTGAAGTTAAAATTTACAAATCTTCATTATATTTGATAATATGAAAAATAACTCAAACTTTTATAACTACAAAATAAGATTTTGAAACTCCTTTTTTCAATCAATTATTGAAAAAAAATTTCAGTTTATTTGAGTAATGATTTTAAGAATAACAAAAAATTTGAAATTCACAAGGACTTATTTCCAGCGACTATAATTATTTACTTGTGTAATGCATGAGATACTTATAAATGATGTAAAACATCATAAAAGTAAGTTATAGTTATAAATCTACAGATTATACTGTGTCTGGTATATATATCTTCAATGAATCTTTTAAACTTATCTTAACCTACATACCACACAATAGAAAATCATTATATTAAAAAAGGAAAAATTTCTATGATAATATCATAAAGAATAATAACCATGGATTGATATTCCATAAAAATGGTTAATAAAATTCTAAGAGAACCTAAATCAGTATTCTTTCATCAAAATATATCCTTTTTGTCTTTGTAATTTATTCCAAAATTTTTTTTTGAACTTTGAATCTATATATCTAATGCCAAAACAACTATTAAGTTTTCTCTTAGACTTTTTAAGCAATTATATATATATATATATATATTATTTATTGAAAATTGAAATAAAATATAAAAAAATAATTTTTTTATTTTTAATAATTTAAATATAGAGTTTTTTCAGAATGCATTGTGGTTACTTATGAAGGTTAGAAGATTTGAAGTCGGATTTATGAGTTTTTAGAAGGGCAAATATTGTGAAATTCTTTCATAAATATTTATTTCATAGTTTCAAATGTTGAAATCTACAAACTAATGGGATTTAAAATTAAATTGAGATTTAAAATCTGTTTTCTACTCAAGTAAAATAAAATAAAATGATGATATCAAAATTTAAATTAAGTTTAAACTTTTGATATGCTATATCTTCAATTTTATGGATATTGCATCAAAAATATAATAATATTTTTTTCCTACATCACTTTTTACATAAAAGATAGTTTTATCATTTTATGCATTAAAGATTGCTTATATAAAATTAACATCTATGTCAACTGTTTATGACTATTAATCTATAAAATAAATTTTTAAAGAAGAAAAAATAACATCAGTATATACTGACTTTGAAATCATTTAATTTAATATAGTTTACAGGTTGATAATGAAGGGTGATTTCATTTTTGAATATGAATTATATTAGTCTTCTTTTGTCAATTTTAATTCTTTTCAAGCTCAAATGTATCCACTGCAACTTATAAAAGAATAATAATTATTTTTCTTGAAATTTACATGAAAAATTATGCCTATTATTCAAAATCAAACTTGCTCTAAAGGTGTTTTTCAATCATTATTTATATTCATATCAATAAAAAACATTTCAATTTGCTGATGTTTTAGTTTTTGATATCCCAAAGGTTTATATCTCAGGTGTACTATTCACAAAATTATTAAAAATATTATTTTTGAAATACATGATAAACTTGAAAGTGAGGGGGCATTAAATTTTTAAAAATAAATTCTAAATTCAGGATGGATAGTATTTTTTCTATTTTCACAAATGAAAATTTTTTTGTTTTAATAAATCCAGAAAAAAAATTTATTGTAAGCATATTAAATTGGATTTATTATGATTTTACATACTATATTTTCAAGATTTGTGTTTAATATTTCCAGTGAAAGTTAATATTAATGTGAATTATAAGTAAGCTTGAAGAAATTGAATCAATAGGCATATTGGATATATAAAATAATATTTTGCTCCAATCTTGAATCAACCTGGGCTAAAAAATATCTTGAATAAGGTTTTTGTGGGTCAATTTGGATTTAAGTAGGATTAAGTGAGGTTTAATAAAGGACAGATAAAAGGCTAACTTCATTACTAGTGACTTTTTTCTCAAAAAAGTTTTAAAATATGTATCATTCTGGAATCAAGCTTCAATAAAGTTGACTTCAAACAGAGATAATTTCTAGCAGCACAACAACATATTTACAAAGGTGTACATACCTCAAATATTTCTCATAATATAGAAAGGCAAGGAATCTACAAAATTCACATTTTAAACAAGGATTTATATTTTGAATTTGAAATTGAGAAATGGAATATTATTTTCCAATCTATATATCTATTAGTCATTTTACCAAAAGTTTTCAGTAATCAGATTGAATTTCAATGGTATTTTATTGTTTATTAATCATTTTGAGGAGCCATTTACTCAAAATTACTGGTTTTGGTTCTGATATTCCATGTGAAATTCATTACAAATCTTTTTGAAAGTGAATAGTTGACATATTGGATATGCAAAAGCTTATGTTAGATCAAAGTGAGCTTAAAGGGAGTTCAACTCATGATCAAATTAGGATTTTAAAAGATCAAACGGTGATCAATGTAGGTTTATCTTCAGCTCAATTTGTGACAAATCTCTGACTAAATTTAAGGCCAAAAAATTTCCTCCATGGTGATGATGTGTGCATAATTCAGGCATAAATTTGTGGCTTAACGAAGTTTAAGCAAGGGGTAATGCTAGCAATAACCCCCCAATTTTTTGTGATGATTGACTCTGCAATTATGATAAACTATGGACCATTCTTTAATTTTGTATTTTGGTGATGCTGTGCATCTTTTTTGTTGGAAACTTTTTTTGTTAGAAGGTAACTATGAGTGGGACTTCTAGATTTGATCTTGGAAAGTGTAGGGGTAACTGATGAGCTGGCAGCTCTGTAGAGCAGAAACCCCAGATTGTCTGTTTCCAAACCCTTCTCTTAATATGTTTGAACCCTAGTATTGGTTTCTTTTCACAGGTTTTAGTCCTCTATGACTTTAAACTGGAAGTTTTTTTTTGTCTTCAAGTGCTGGACACTTGACGCTTATTAGTTTTGGTTTATTATTTTGGATGTTGTATTTTTGTTAGAAGGTACTCAGGTAGGTATCTATTTTTATTTTGGCAAGTGTGGAGGTAACTGATTCGCTGGCTTCTCTGTAAAACAGTTACCCCATAATGTCTGTTTCAAATATTTTTTTGTCCTAGTTGAATCCTAGTTCTGGTTTTTATAATTCAGGTTTCAGGTCCACTATGACTTTAAACTGGCTTGGGAAAGGATTCTTTAGCTTTGATCTATTTGTATTGGTTTCGGATCACTTGTGGTCTCCCATCATTTTTACTTATTGGAGGTAGCCCATCCAGTGATCATTTTCTTGGACTGGACTTTCTATGGAGCCAGAATTTTTCTTTTTCTTTCTTTGATTTTTGTGTCTATGGTTGAGTTAGATAGAAGTTTTAGATTATTTTCTTTTTTCTCTTTTTTTCTTTTAATTTTCTATGGGGTTTATTAGGATACAAAGAGGAAAAAATCACAGAATTATATTATATGGTGTCACCACATCAGGGTCACCTGGATGTGTGCAAGCATTGGTGGGGAAAGGCTCTGTCACCGGACGACCTACGCACAAGGTCGAGGATGTTCCTGTAAGTGAGATGAGGAGTTTAGATACTTCTTCAAAGCACAGAGGGATGGTTCAAGGAAGTGATTTGAAGATGACTCAAAGGAAGAACTACTGCTTCGAGATATGTTCAAGAAGAATTCCAATATAGTTTAAAGGTAATGTTAAAATTCTTATAATCTCACAAAGGGTTGGAAACTCAACAATCAAGTTTTTAAGATTTAGGAATGATTATTGAGAAAAGTAAGAAAGATACAATAATAATGATTTCACTTAAAGTTTTACCACTATTAATTATAAATACGTTTTATAATTTAATTCTAAGGAATATCGAACCAAAAACCCAACCCTTTTTATATCCTTTGCTCCTTCTCGCATTGATCTCATACCCATTCACTATTCCGCACACCACAGACCATTAAAATATATCCATTACACCTGGACCCTCCTCACTAACATCAGTTAACCCCTTAATCCTCCACTATCCATTCTGTCCATGCTCACTACCCCTTTTAATAATTCACAGACATTTAATAACCCTCTTAGTGCACTATTACATTGACTATTGCGCTGTGCGTCGCTTATTGAAGAGAAGACTGAGACATACTATTGAGATATTGAATAATTTAGATTTAGAGTTTAGACTAGCGCAATTGGATAGCGAGTACACAAAGGAAAGTCGCAGTTGCTATGGAGAATTGCTTTCTGCGCTTCGAGTATGTATTTGAGCCTTTAATTATTGATTTAATGAGCTACTTTTGCCTCGAGTGTCACATGGCGCGTGACAGATTCCCGGGTATAAGAATGCCAGCTCTGTTGAGCGTAAGAAATACTTCCCACACTAATTTCCCTTCCTCTTTATTTAATTATTATTACTTTTTTAACTCACTATGATGGATTTCCCCACACCTCCACACCCTAAAGCAGATGTGGGTATCATTACCTGACAGTTTACCAAGAATTGCATGGCCTGCAAGTCAATGGAATATTTTTGCGTGGAAAGCACAGCTACATGAGGGCCTTGCCAGAAGTGCAAATTTCGCCGATGGAGAAGGGTGGCGTGCAACGCCTTGTCGAAGAATGCCGATATCGAGAGTCGGTTTACTAAAACAAAATACTGGGTAATCCCTAAGACGAAGGAAGTAGTCGAAGACATTTGGGACGATCAATTGGTGGGGGAGAGTGAGGAGAAGGTTGAGGATGATTTGACAACATGGGTGACTCGGGCTGCGAGTAAAAAGCGAGTAGTAGAAGAGGAAGTCGTCGAGTTGTTCATGAAGGAAGAGGAGATTCCCATCTCAAGGAGGACCCCAAAAAAACAGTGGGTGGTCATCGAAGATGACGAAGAGGAGAGGGATGTGGCGGTGGAGGTCACTCCAAAATTATTTTTGGAGGCTGGCCCTATTTTTGAAGTAAGTCTATTCCCTGATATTTTAGAAATTTAGGTACTTATGGTCTTGTTTTAGAATTCAGAAGTCATCATCGAAGTCCCTACGGCGGAAGCTTCAAATGTGGAAGCGACCCTTGTGGAACCCACTGCTGTGGAAGTGGCAGTGTCGGTTGAAGATAGATTACCGGCGGTTACCTCAAGGGAGGAACATGAAGAAACCCGCGATCAGGTATGGTTGAAGAAGCCTCATCAGGTTTGACGAGAAAAGTTTATTGAAGACTTAAGCGGTGAAATTGGTAAGATTGTCGATGCTGCTTCCTTCGATGTAGCGGAGGAGATACTGGAACTTGGGGAATTGATTCTGGTAGGAGAGGGGGAGAATTTTGAAAAATGTAGAAAGGAGATAAGGGAAATTTTGGAGAAGATGAAGGGATTGGTTTGGGAGAAAATAAAAAGGAAAATTTAAAATGAAAAGAGAAAAGAAGAGAAAGGAATGTAGAAACAATTTGTATTAAGTTATTTTATTTTGTTACTTTATTTATAATTTTAATACTTATTTTTATAAGATTTTGAGAGAAATCAGAACAAAGAAAAGACAGAGAGAAAAAAAAGTTAAATAGAAATTTTGTTTTAAATTTTGAAAGAAGATGTTTGAATGAGAGGAGAAAGAAGAAGAGAAAAAAAAGAAAATAGTTGATTGAAAAATTTGTTATAAAGAAAATTTAATGAAAAGAAAAAAAAATTGTTATTTAAGTTTGTTAATTGAAGATTTGACGGATTTTAGTTATTTGAAAAAAGAAAAGAAAGAAAATGAAAAGAAGAAATAAAATTTTTAAGAGGATTTTGAAAGAAATAAGTAACTTGTTTCGAAGAATTTAAAGGAGTGATTTAGAAGTTAAAGTGAAGTTCGAGAAAGATGGTCGTGTAATGTTTGTGAAGAATTTTGATAGTTCGAGGAAAAGAAAATTTTAAAGAAAGAATGTATATAGAAAATTGAGAAGAAAAAAAAATTATTTTTATTTGTTTTATTTTATTTTATTTTAATTTGGTTTTATTTTATTAATTTTATTTTAATTTTATTTTATTTATTTTTAATGAAGGTTGAAAAATTTTGAAAAGAAAAAGAATAAAGAAGAAAACAAAAGAATTTTTTTTTAGAAGTAAAGATGTTTTAGATTTTAAAAGAAAAAAAGAACAGAGAAAAGAAAAAAGAAAAAAAAGAGAAAAAAAAAGTAAAAAAGAGTTTTAAAGGATATTTAAGATGAAAAGATTTTAGGAGTTCAAGGGCGTTAGAAACATTGATGGCTGGTTCCCCGGATGTTTTGTCTGATTCATCGAGGAAGCCTTCCCATTCCACGAGGTATTGAAGTTTCCCCTTGTGCATTCTTGAATCAAGGATACGGTATACTTCCCAATCTAGATGGTCTTCTACTTTGACCGGTTCCAGAGGAGGTTGGTTCTTGCCCAAGTATGTTTCTCGAGCCAGTTTCAGGAGAGATATGTGAAAAACAGGGTGAATAGCCTGCCATTTAGGAGGTAGCTTGAGTCGAAATGCAGTTTTAAAGACTTCAGAGTCAATTTAAAATGGCCCCAAGCGTTTTTCAGCCAGTTTCTTTGATGGTCAAGTCGTTTGAATGTTTCGTGCGTTGAGCCATACCTTGTCGCCTGGTTTAAAAGAAGGAGCAGTTTGTCGATGTTTGTCGGCCTGTTCCTTGTACCTTCAAACCGCTAATTCCAAATTTGATTTAATTTCTTCTTGGAGTCGTGATATGGTTTGAAGATAATGTTCTGCAGGATGACTAGTTCCTACATGGATTGAGTTGAATCGAGGAAGTCTTCCATAAACAGTTTTGAAAGGAGATTGTTGTGTCGAAGAATGAGTCTAGTTATCATAAGCAAATTCAGCCAATGGTAACCATGTGGTCCAATCTTCTTGTTGGTAACTGACATACATTTGAAGATATTGTTCGAGGATTTGGTTGACCCTTTCCGTTTGCCCATCGGTTTCAGGGTGATAAGCTGTGGAGAGGTTCCTTGTGATATTGAGTTGTTGACACAGTTGAGTCCAGAATATGGATACAAACAATGAGCCTCTACCTTAAATAATATCATTAGGTAAGCTGTGTTTGGAAAATACATATTCTAGAAACAATTTTGACAAATCTTTTGCAGTAGCAGTAGTAGTGGTTTTAATGAAAATAGATATTTTTGAAAATCTATCTACTATTACTAATCTAGCATCAAAATTATTAGAAAGAGGAAGTTGAGAAATAAAATCCACTGATAAAGATTCCCAAGGTTTAGAGGGAATAGGAAGTGGTTGAAGCAACCCATTATTCCAGTGATGGGGAGCCTTATTCCTATTACATTCGTAACAAGCTTTTATATAGGCCTTGATTTCCCTGGTCATACCTGGCCAGAAGAAATCCCTTGCTATTAACTGGTAGGTTTTATCAACCCCAAAATGACCAGCTAATGGAGAATCATGTTGACTATTGAAAATCCGTAATTTTATTTCTTTGTTGTCAGGTATGACTACTCTACCCTCGAAAACTAATAGACCTGATTCAATACTAAATCTTTTGGCCCCTTGCTTCGAGAGTATTTTGTTTTTCAACCCTAAACAATAATTGTCCTTCAACTGAGCTTTGAGGATGTTGGATAGTGGATTTTGAAAGGATTGAATTGTAATTGAATTAAGTTGATGAGTTGTTAACATTGATTCGTTGAAGATTGATTTCACATTTGCTGGGTTCTTGTCAGCAAATGCGTCCCCCCGCTGTGGGTAAACATCTTCCCGACGTGACAAGATATCTGGGACAATGCAGTTCTTACCTGGGCCTTAGGAAATAGAAAAAGGAAATTCAGCCCACCTGGCTTGACGCCTGGTTAACACTTTGGAAGACATGAAGTATTTCAAAGCATTATGGTCAGTTAAAATTTGAAAAGGACTATCTAAGCTGAGAAGAAAAGAGCGCCATTTTTTAAGACAATGAATAATAGCTAAAAGTTCTTTGTCATGAATTTCATAATTTAATTCTGCTGCAATGAGTTTGCGTGACTCAAAAGCAACAGGATGAAACATTTTTGTTTCAGGATTTAATTGAGAAATGACCCCTGCGATAGCATAATCGCTCGCATCTGTCTCGACTTTGGTCAAAGCAGAAGGATCAAAGTTTCAAAGAATTGGAGCTGTGGTGAACGCCGTCTTCAATGCTTTAAATTCCTTTTGTGCTGTTGAAGTAAAAACAAAAGGAATATCTTTTCTAAGAAGAGAAGTAAGATTGGAAATAGTTTTAGAGTAATCTTTAATAAATCTTCTATAGAAATTTACAAAACCCAAAAATCCCTGGAGGGATTTGAAGGATTTGGGCTCAGGCCATTCCAGGACCTTTTGGACTTTTTTGTGGTCCATGACTAAACCATAAGTGGATAACGTAAAACCCAAAAAATCAATAGATTTTAGGTGGAATTCGCATTTATTATGTTTGGCGTAGAGACCGTGATCTTGAAGTCTATTTAGAGCCTGTCGAACATGATAAATATGTTCATCTAGTGTCTTCGAGTAAATTAAAATATCATCTAAATAGAAGACAACAAATTGTTCAACAACATCTTGAAAGATGTCAATGACAAAAGTTTGAAAAGTTGATGGTGCGTTACACAATCCAAAAGGCATAACTAAATATTCAAAACTACCAAATCTAGTGCGCATTGCAGTCAGTGGTTCATGACCTTCTACAATACAAATAAGATTTTAAGCGCCTCTAAGATCAATTTTAGAAAAGAAATTAGCACCATTGAAAAGGGTAAGAAGAAATGACATAGGAGGAACAGGGTATGCATTCTTCTTAGTGACTGTGTTGAGCTTTCTATAGTCAACACACAACCTAAGACTCCCATCCTTCTTTTTTACAAAGAAAACAGGGGAGACGGTTGGAGATTTACTTGCTCTGATGAAACCTTTGGCTACATTCTCTGCAATGTAGTCTTGAAGAGCTTGAGATTCATCCTTTGATAAAGAATAGACAGGACCTTCCAGAGGTACTGGACCTATTAACTCTATCTGATGGTTGTAGGGTCGATGAGGTGGTAACTTATCGGCCTTGCGGATTGAAAAAACATCGAGGAATTCATGATAGATTTCTGGTAGAGTTGATTTAATGGCTTTAACGTCAATTTGGTCATCCTCATCATCTTCAAGGGAATCTGTCGAGGTAAGACCAGAAATGAGAGAGCATAATTTGATTACTTTGAGGCAATTTAAATCTTCTTCGAGTGAAGTCATTGAGCTAGAAGGGTTAGCCAATTGCTCATTTAAAGAAATATCAGATGCTTGCAAGTCATCTGGCAGAGATTTGTCCTCTAGAAGGACATTGTCAGGCGGGTTGTTTAACTCCCTATTGACCTGCATTGAGGAATCAGAAATATACTTAGTACATGGGGTGATCAATCCCCATGTCCAATCAATTTCAGGATTCCAATGCGTTAAAAAGTCATGGCCAAGAATGGTATCGTCCATCCTTGGGGCATCAAAGACTGATAATTCCCACTAAAAGGAGGGAAAGTTTGGAAAGTTGAAAACCCGTAAAACTTTCTTACTGACCCAATATTTGGGTTCCTCTGATTTGACCAAATAAATTGGAGTTCAATTGATATCTGTAAATGTCAGCTGTAACTTCTTGGCAAAAGATAAACTTACAAAAGAAATTGATGCTCCAGAGTCTATAAGACAAATGAAGGGGATATCCTCCTTAAAAATAATGAATCTCAAGCGATTTAAGGCAACTCCAGTCCTTAAGACATGGAGGTTCTGTGCACTGGGAGAGATAAAATAGTTTGCTTTGCACACAAGTAAACTATCTACTAGTTTTTTGACTTCGAACTAGTACCTTCTCTTTCCTTCAATTTTACACAATCTTCCAGCTTCTGCTTACCCCCACAATACATACATAACCTATTATCTGCTCGCCTCTTCCTCTCAGCTTCTTTAAGTTCCCCTTTAGGATCCAGTACTTTACTGATATTGCCTGGGGTCAAGCTTTTTGGTCAAGGTTTGTCCTTTCCCTTATTGGGTTTGGATTTAATCAAGGAGGATTGAGTTGTCCGTGGGTGTGAAGAAGGTCCCGATTTAGAATTTAGGCCTTGAGATATGTTGGCATATCGACGATGTTGAAGTCGTCCTTGGTAAACGCCATTGAGTTCGAGGGTTTGATCCATTAAATCTGTTAAGGTAGTCATATTCTGACCGTGAGGATCTAACTGATCTAGAATCCTCGAAGGAAGTCCCTTTTTTAAATGATACTTGAGAGAAGCATCATTCCAACCAACTTGAGTTTGAAGCGCTCTGAAGTTCGAGATATATTCAGAGGCTTTATCATTATCACTCATGCGAAGAAAATCAAGTTCAATTTCTGCGTTTTCAGTTTCATTAGGGTCACTGAACAACTTGAAGAGTTGGTCTTTGAACGTTTCCCAATTATTAATAAGTAAATTGGTTTCGGTTGAAGAGAACATGAGAAGATAAAGTTTGAACCATCTTGCTGCTTTTCTGGCCAGAAATGAAGAAGCATAAACAACCTTCAATTGGTCGTTATTGAAGGTTCGAGGGTCATTATGGAACAGGAGCTTGCAGGCTTTCAAGAAGGGCTGCAATCTGTCTGGATGTTCTCCATCAAATTTATCAAGAGATTTCATAGAGGGAGTTTTGAATTTAGATCCCTCTGAAGATGTTGAAGTTGAAAGAGTCTTCATGAAAAGTCTCATGAAATCTTTCAGAGAATTAGATGGTCCAGGCTCTGAAGGGTGACCAGAAGGGTGGTTAGCAGGGGCGTATGGTGCCTTGTGCATTGTATCCTCTCATTCTTCATCATTACTAGAATCATCAAAATCTTGTGGGATGTCTTCTACAGATTCGACTGAATGTTGCTGTTCCCTAAGGTCAAGTGGCTCCAAGGAGTGAGTGCGGGACACAGGCCGTGTGGCTGTTGGCCTGCCTATGGCGCGAGCTCTAGTAGTAGCGCCTGTAGGAGGAGTGCGTTGAACAGGTGCCAATTTAAGGATTTAGAGAAAACACCTGAAAAGGAACGTAGTAGTGCAAAGAATGAGAACTAGGGAGAATTAAATTATACTGTCACCGGACGACCTATGCAAAAGGTCGAGGATGTTCCTGTAAGTGAGATGAGGAGTTTAGATACTTCTTCAAAGCACAGAGGGATGGTTCGAGGAAGTGATTTGAAGATGACTCAAAGGAAGAACTACTGCTTCGAGATATGTTCAAGAAGAATTCCAATATAGTTTAAAGGTAATGTTAAAATTCTTATAATCTCACAAAGGGTTGGAAACTCAACAATCAAGTTTTTAAGATTTAGGAATGATTATTGAGAAAAGTAAGAAAGATAAAATAATAATGATTTCACTTAAAGTTTTACCACTATTAATTATAAATACATTTTATAATTTAATTCTAAGGAATATCGAACCAAAAACCCAACCCTTTTTATATCCTTTACTCCTCCTCGCATTGACCTCATACCCATTCACTATTCCGCACATCACAGACCATTAAAATATATCCATTACACCTGGACCCTCCTCACTAACATCAGTTAACCCCTTAATCCTCCACTATCCATTCCATCCATGCTCACTACCCCTTTTAATAATTCACAGACATTTAATAACCCTCTTAGTGCACTATTACATTGACTATTGCGCTGTGCGTCGCTTATTAAAGAGAAGACTGAGACATACTATTGAGATATTGACTAATTTAGATTTAGAGTTTAGACTAGAGCAATTGGATAGCAAGTACACAAAGGAAAGTTGCAGTTGCTATGGAGAATTGCTTTCTGCGCTTTGAGTATGGATTTGAGCCTTTTATTATTGATTTAATGAGCTACTTTTGCCTTGAGTGTCATGTGGCGCGTGAAAGGCTCATCAATTGGCCAGGAATTCTATTTTCTTTTTTTATCCTTATCTCATTTTTAATTATTTACTTTAATTTCCATTTATTTCATCTTATCTTTATTGATATTATTTTTCTTAAATTATTTTTTATCTCAATTCATTTAAAATTTATATAATGCTTTATCCACATCAAGGTGCACTTGGATGTGGGTAAGGTAGCAGGGGATCAGCTCATCAATTGGCTGGGGTATACTATTTGCAATTATTAGTAATTTCATATTATTATTGTTCATTTCATTTTAATTTCTCAGCTATCATATTTTGTTGGGAAATTTTGTTTAATTATTTTTAAATTTTTTTTAGTATGTTAGTAGTTTAAGTAATAATCAGTAAAATAAAAATAAAAATAAAAATAAAAATAAAAATAAAAATAAAAATAAAAATAAAAATAAAAATAAAAATAAAAATAAAAATAAAAATAAAAATAAAAATAAAAATAAAAATAAAAATAAAAATAAAAATAAAAATAAAAACAAAAATAAAATTAAAATTAAAAATAAAAATAAAAATAAAAATAAAAATAAAAATAAAAATAATAATAAAAATAAAAATAAAAATAAAAATAAAAATAAAAATAAAAATAAAAATAAAAATAAAAATAAAAATAAAAATAAAAATAAAAATAAAAATAAAAATAAAAATAAAAATAAAAATAAAAATAAAAATAAAAATAAAAATAAAAATAAAAATAAAAATAAAAATAAAAATAAAAATAAAAATAAAAATAAAAATAAAAATAAAAATAAAAATAAAAATAAAAATAAAAATAAAAATAAAAATAAAAATAAAAATAAAAATAAAAATAAAAATAAAAATAAAAATAAAAATAAAAATAAAAATAAAAATAAAAATAAAAATAAAAATAAAAATAAAAATAAAAATAAAAATAAAAATAAAAATAAAAATAAAAATAAAAATAAAAATAAAAATAAAAATAAAAATAAAAATAAAAATAAAAATAAAAATAAAAATAAAAATAAAAATAAAAATAAAAATAAAAATAAAAATAAAAATAAAAATAAAAATAAGAAAAAAATAATTTTTTTTTATATTTATCTTCTAATTATTATTGTTCTTTCTATTTATTGAGTTATTAATTTCTTTTTTTTATTTAATGTTTGGGAGAATAAACCTCCAGCAGTTGATCTGGATTATGTTGGTGTTTTTACTTTATGTTGGGATTGGAGGAAGGACTGTGTTCCTTGTGCTGTAGGTGGCTAGAAAGAGTGTATGGACTGTAATGGTCAGGAACTATATTGGAACGTAAGTTTTGTGTAGAAGTGGAAGAGGTTGTGATGGAGTGTTGGAAGGTGTTCTTAACTATTCTAAATATCTTCCAGTGGTAATCAAGAAGTTTTTTTCTCAGATTCTTCTCAAATTCATTTGATTTCCCATGAAGAGCAAAAGACTAAAGCATCTTTGAACACATCATACTTAGGTTTTGCTTCATATCAGGGTAATCCAGTGTTAATGTGGTTTCTAGAGGTTTGCCAATCCCAATAGCAGTTTCAGGATGCAGGGTTCCAACTAAAAAGAAGAATTGGATCAGTAATTTTTTTCTGTTGAAGAAATTGGATTTATTAATTTGTTACTTACAGATTGGAAGCTCATAAAGTTTGTAAACGCCCAAAATCTGGACTGTTGAAGGATTTTGAATGGATATAGTAGGAGGCTCAACCAGATAGAGGTATGGATTTTTGGGGTCATCTTCTAAATGGTGTTGAGAATATGAACTAGAAGGAGGACATTCCTGTGACCTGGCTGGAGCAGCAGGGCTGCTGATGTTGTGGTTGATATTGTTGCTTGATTCAGTTTGGTTAGATACTGGAGGTGGAGTACCAGGTTGGTTGTAGGATAGACCAGGAGAAGATGACCTGGAAGCTGATTGGGATCTTCTGGATAAAAATCTGGAATAAATAGAGCTTTAAGATGGGTAATTGGCTTGAAGAGGAGAGGTGTAGTTAATTTTTCTTGTTTGAGAGGGAGATTTTTGTCTGGGAGCAGTGTTTGGTGTTCTGGTGTCTTCTTAAGGTCCTCTGGCAGGTCTTTATGAAGTTTTGAAATTTTTTGGCATATTTGGATGAGAAATTGTTGAGCACATTGCTCTGGGAGCACTAGGAGATCTTTGCATGGTGTTATTGGTTTTTGCTGGTGGAAGTTGGTTGTTTTACAGCTGATTTAAAAGGTTTTTAGCCTGATTTTCACTCCCTAGAAAGGCGTGCAGGCCCCCTGGACATGGTCTAGCAGCCTGAAAGCTGATTTTGAAGCTGTTTTAGCAGAATTTGCTGAGATAATTGCTTTTTATTGAGATGATAAAGCAGGTTTTTCGGAGAGTGTTTTGGGGACGGAGAAGCATGATCTTCTGGATGGAGCTGAAGATAAAGAAGAGGAAGCAGGACCAAGTTCTGGGGATCTGGTAGGAGATCAAGAGATGTATTTGTGTGAAGGTGAAGGTGGTGGTACAGGGTAATTGGGGTCTTGGTCACATCTTTTCTTTTTGGAGTTGCACAAATAACAGGCCCTGTTTTAGAGTTTGGCCTCAGGAGTTGAAAGATTGAAAGCGCAAGGTCTACACATGTGGATACAATGTTTGCAAGCATAGTCCTTGGGAGCAGTGAAACAAAGAAGGTCTGATGGTTCAAAATCTGGGGATCCATTCATGATCTGTGATGGGACAGAAATGAAGAAAAAAGAGATAAAAAAAATTATTTTATCAGTGATGGGTAGAGGATGAAGAGAAAGTGGAAGTTCAGTAGGGTAGTTGCGGAGCATTGTGCATGGAGTTGGCTCCCTCTTTTTATGCAAAGTGTGAAAAGTCTATCAAGACTTTAAACTTAACACTTTGGTCAGTCTATCAAGAGTTTAAACTTAAAAATGGTATATTCCCCCATGACTATAAACTGAGGATGCTTTGATGGTTGAGTCCTTCAGGACTATAAACTGATAATTTGGTGTTGTTTTGATTCTGGAAGAGGACATTTAAAGGGGTAGTCTCTGAATTTACTTAAGGCAAGTGTGGGGGTAATTGATGAGCTGTCCGCTCTGTAGAACAGTTACCCCAGAATGCTAATTTATTATTTTGGTCTTTAATGTTTTGATCTCTGGTTCTGTCTTTATGATTTAGGTTTTTAGTCCCCCATGACTATAAACTGAGGGTTTTTGAGTCCCCCAAGACTTAAAACTGAGTATGAGTCCCCCAAGACTTTAAACTGAGGAATTTATTTATGGTTGGCTACATTCAGAAAGTCTGGAAAATGGTCAAATTTTTATTTTATTTCTAAGTCAAGAATTTCAGGCATAATCAATTACAGAAGAGTATCAAGAGATGAAACAAAGTGTTCAGAATTAGTCTTGAACTGGTGGATGAGGTGTCTTCTTTCTCAATTTCCTGCTGATATTTTTCAGGAGTGGATTGGAAGTAGTTTAGAATGAGATGTTTTTTGAGAAGAGTTTTTTTTGAGTTTGTCCTTGAAGGTGGGCAATTGATTGGGTGGTGGTGTTTCAATGGTTCCCACATTGTCATCATCACTGTCTGCATTGGAATGAACTGGAAATTCATCAGCATGAATTTCAGTATGGAGAATCATTGGTTTTACCATCAGAAGGACCAGTTATGATAGAGCTAGTGGCTGTAGTGGTGTTGGCACTCTTTTTGGAAGGGTGTAACTTGTCGATTAATCTGGGTATCAAGATGGAAGGCCTAGATCTTTTAGCTTTGCTGGAAGATGGACCAGGTTGAGGGGGAGGTGAATCTGTTTCAGATGATAATGGACCAGGTCTGGAGCAAGATTTCTTTCTGGAATAGCAGGCATCACAAGAAGTTCTGTATGGATGAATTGGTGGTGTTATGGTGCAGATGAGGTTATAGTCAATAGAGTATTGAAAGGGACCCATTTAAGAGATTGATTTTGAAAAATGTTTGAACATGGTGGTTTTTGTGAAGGAGAATGTGGGAATTCTCAGATTGAGGGAGTATGTGGTCTTCCAACATTGGCAGAGGCCTTTGTTGGGCTGTTTGGTGCTGTTTTAGTATGTTTTAATTGACATTGGTTGATTAATTGGGTGTTTTTCTGATTTAATTCAGTGAATATTGGGACTATGGGTATGTGAGTACTATTATTGGATAGCCCCTGTTTTTCTCTATATTTCATGTCTTTATGACATTTTTCATATTAAAAGTTTTAAGGGGTCATTTGCTCACTTTTCATTTTTAAAAGATAGCTGTTTAATTTTGTTTTTTGTGTTTTACAGGCTAACCTTAAATCTTAGGGTTATGTGCTTAGTACCATTAAGTAAAACTAATTTAGCTCTACATTTTATGTCACAACATCGTCATAGCTTAATTTTGTGTTTTAAGGGTTTTAGTAGTTGTGGTGGATTTTTCCAAGTATTTTGGGCTTTATTGGAGGTTTTTGGTGGTTTTCTGGCTTCAGGGAGGTCTGGCCATGTCTAGGCAGGCTGCCTGCATCAGGTGGCCGCACGCCATGGTTATAGAAGTCTGGGGAGCGTTTCTTGAGGGTTTTTAATTAATTTGGCTGTCAAAAGCGCCAAAATTGTTTCTGTGAATGGATTTTTTAGGTGATGGTCTGTGTGTACATACTGAATAAGAAAGTTTGGTGCAACTTTAATTATCATACAACCATCTGGTAATTATATCATTGTTTCTCACTCAGTTTTAATTGTTTTTTTGGCCACAATTGGCTGTGTTTGTTGCAAGGTTAGTTCTTCATTTAACTCAACTTTGGCCACTGATTTCTCTGGTGTAGCTTTGCAACCTGCATCAAGTATTTTTGTTGTTTTCTGTGCAACAAGTGCACAGTGTTTTGCTTTTCTGGTGTGGATCTTTCTGCATTTCTGGTTCTTTTTGGTCTGTGGTCTAACTAGGCTACTTTCTTGAATTGTTAAGCAGTCAAGAAGTGTGTTGGAAAGGCTATAGTAACAGTATCTAATTTTATGTAGCAAATAAATCTCACCTGTTATTTCTTCAAGTGACAGGGGTTTTTCTCTCCAGTTTTACTCCAACTCCCTTGGTCAAGGCCTATAGCTATTACTATAGGATTTTCTACAGTGCATGCATACATGAGGCATCATGATGCATCATGTATGCATGTAATTTACCTTCTTGCACCCTAAAAGGCAGGGGGTTCACAAGCATGCATATATGAGGCAACATGTTGCCTCATATATGCATGCAGGTCCACTTTTTGAGCACAAAAAATAACATTGTCAATGAAAATATACTTCAAGCTTAAATACATGAGGCAACATGTTACCTCATGTATGCATGCTTGTATAATTATTTGTATGGCACTAATTTTATTTTTATTGTTTAATATTACTATGCAATTCTGAAAAAATATAAATTAAACTTGTTTTTCAACCTAAGCACTAGTCTTCACTTGCATGCATACATGAGGCGACATGTGGCCACATGTATGCATGTTTGAAAACTTAATTATTTATACCTTTTTGATTCCAAAGGCATTTATGGTTCCATTGAACGCATAAAAGTTGTGACATTTGGCCTCATGTATGCATGCAAGTGAAGCCGTTTCTAGGATTTTTTACAAAAATGAGGTAAATTTCAATTTAAAATTGCATATATGAGGCAACATGTTGCCTCACGTATGCTGCATCATTTTTTATCTATTATATATATATATATATATTATTTTTCCAATCACTAAGTTGCTTACATGCATATTTGAGGCCACTTTTTGCCTCATGTATTCATGCTAGTAACTGAGTTGTTTAAATTTTATCCTTATTTTAAAAAGCTATTTCATACATGATGCAAAATGTTGTCTTATGTATGCAATATTTATTTTTCATTTTAATAAAACTTATTGCTGACTTAAGGCTACATGATGCCCCATGTTTTAAATTTAATAATATTCTTTTTTATTTTTTTAATTTTCATTTTGTTGATGGTGTGTCTCACAATTTCCAATAGATGAGGCAACATGTGATCTCATGTATGCATGTATGTTTCTTCCTTGCTTGCTGATAAAAGGAGAAAGCATGAATACATGAGGAAAAATGTGGCACCTTTTATGAATGCTTTTGAGCATTTTACTTTTTCATTTTCCTTTATTTTGCTGATTTTTTTTTTAACTTTTTGTGATAATTAAATGCAGTGTCCTTTCTATCTGCTTGCTATTACTTCATTTATATTTTATTTTTATTTCTTGAATGTGTTATTTGTTAAATAAACATAGATTGTTTTTTGAAAAAGCTCAAATGTTTTATCTATAAGAGTAAATGTAAGTAAAACATAATAGTACATGATAACAATTAAATTAGTCATAATATAAATGTTGAATGAAGTGAGTGGCATTTCGAAATTTCTGAGTAGGGCGCAGAACCTGCCTGAAGGGGCTGGGTGGGGAACCCCTTGGCACTACTGTACATCTCCTCTAGTTGTGCAAGTGTTTTTTCAATAAATTAAGTTGAATTTTTATTTTTAATTTTATGTCTGTACTGGATAAAAAATTTATTTAATTGAAAGGTTGTTTCAATTTTTTCAATGTGTTTGAGAAAATAAAGGAAGGAAGTATAACTTTATATTTTTTATCAAAATTTAATTATTTTAATGGATATAAATAATCTTGTGAACTTTCCAGCATAAGTTTGACTCTATAAAGTGTAATCTGTGGTCTTTATTCACAATATCCCTCAAGTTAAATTACAAGCTCTATACAATATCTGATTTTTCATATTCATTGGCTGTGATCCACAGATATTTAAACCCTTTTCTGTGAAGGGTGCTAAAAAAGAATTTAATTAAATTCATACTTCTAATCTTCATGATCTTGCCTTCTCATTGTCATTCTGGGTAATGGAAGCATAAAGAAATTCTGGATGTATACTTTATCCATAGACACTTTTTTTCAGTCCAAAATTTTTTTTTTCCACTTGCAAAGGTAGAAAATTTGGTATTTACTTGTTTTGTAAGTTTTTCCCAATCTATTCTTTAAGTTTGAGGGATAAAATTAATTCATATATTTGAAAAGTGCAGTTTAAGTTATTCATGAATAAAAAATCTATAATTTTTCACATTTTCCATGGCTAATGTGGACCTCTTAAGATTTAAATCTCTGTAAAAAGTTTAATTTAGTTAATATTGCTTTTTGACATTTTTTCAGATATTTTATCTGGACCTACAGTGTTTGAAACAAATTTAATAGCCTTTGATAACTTGTTTATTATTTAGATCATGTGAATACTTAACCATGAAATTTTTCTATTTTATATAAATAAAAAATTCTTCCTGAGTTATATTCTTTTCTCTAAAACTTAATTTCTATTAAATATGGGATAATATTCTACTACTTCTCCCATCTGCATTGGCTTGCTTCAATTTTACATTTCTGATTTAAGTAGCTCCTCAAATTTTATTGAAAAACCTGCATCACTTTATTTCTCTCATAAAAAATATTATATAAGGGTTTAGGTACATTCACCTTATCTTACCATCAGTAAAATATGCCATAAACATTCCCAAATACTCTATGGTACTGTAGGAGCCAGCTTGGAGCCAATATTCTGAGAAGCAGGAAATTGGTCATGTTAATTTCTTTGGATAAGTAATAGAAGTTTAATTATACAAGTATATATTTGAATCTACCACTGAGGAAAATATTTCATGTGTCAGCACCATTTCTTGTACCTTCATTTTGAAGATTCTCTCTCATCAATTATTGTTGATATATGTAAAACCAATTAAGTTAGAGGTAGCTTAGTATGTTTCATTAACTCTAACATCTTATCAACATCAAAATAAATTTTATTCTTTTATTAGTCTAGCATTTTCTGTATTAAATATTGAGGTTTAAACTTTCATTTTTTCCTTAAGAAAATATTAATGTCTTCAATTTACTTGACCACTACCAAGCTAGTAGCTTAGCTGTGTATTTTTCTACTTTTATTACTGTGTCACAAGTACAAAGGAAATTTTTTTATATAGAAGCACTTTGTTAATTTTACACAAAGGGACAAATTTTAAAATAACATATATGGAGCTGATTATACCACTTCATTTTAATAATCTAGAAACATTTCACATTTATAGATTATAGGAAAATTACTTTCAAAAATTCTTCCAACATGTAAGGCTCTCATTCTTTTTTTGAATACTTTTTTCACCTTTTGTATAAGCTTATACTTTGATTCCTACCACAGTCTTCAGGAGAACAAATGCTTTTAACAAAACTCTTTCCCAAATTGTTTTTCCTAGTTTTAAGGCTTCTTCCATCATTTCAGTTATTTAATTCACAAGGCTTGTTATTGGGAAAAGTCAAAGCTGGACAATTTCCCACCTCCACCAGCCACTGCTGAATTATAATATCTTTTAAATGAACTATTTACTACAAATTTATCTCCACCTCCTGAAAATATGTACACCCTTGAAGAATTTTCTTTATCACCATCTGAACTCCAAAAAACAACTCACGTGATTTTTTACCATACTTGCCATCAATGTTGGGATTCCCCACTTATGCCTCTCATTCAACATTGAGCACAGTGATTGGAATCAAAGAATCATTCAACACTTGAAAAAGCACTATTTATATGCCTATAAATACCAGGCATTTGTTCAGTATCACATAGATCATTTTGAAGAAAAAATAAAGTTTGTGCCACTAATTCTGGAACAATGGCTTCAAGGAAAAATTTCAACCAGTAAATCTTTAGATTTCTCTCAGTTAAATAGAATAAGAATAATGGATACTAGGCAGAAAGTTTCTGAGAATATTTTTTTTGTAGATTTATATTAATAATTGTTTTCTCAGTTGCATGCTTGTTGTAGGAAAACAGCTTTAGCTTTTATTGATGCTAAACTTCTCTTTTTGTTTGATAATACTTGCTTCCACTCTGACACTGAAGAAGATGAAGAAGTAAATCATTGGAAAAGGAAACCATCTTGACTCTCTGAGGAATTGTCAAATTTATTCTCACAAGTTGATCAAATTACTCTTAACTTGATAAGAGAATCTAAAAATCATGGACATATTTCTAAAAATATTTTTTCCCTTAGGAAAGACTCAAGTATTGCTTCAAATACACTTGTATTTCCTTGTAATCTTCCCACCAATTGTTAAAACATTAATAATCTCAGAATTTTCCAGTTTTTACTTATATACCATAATTCTTCTTTTACAATCCCTTCTCTCTCCAATCTGCTTTAGTGTTTCACCTGTAACTGTTGTTTAGAATTTTCCTCCTGATTAAATTGTATTGAATAGCCATTTTGAATAGAAGAATTATTTTAGAATTTGAATACATTATTTTCTCCTTTTTATGTCATCTGGTCCAAATACCACCAATAATAAATTGTTTTCTTATTATTTCAACATACTCTCCTCTGAACATGCCTACTAGATATGTTGTTTGCACTTGCTCTGAGCTTGGTTGCAATAAAAATATTTCACCAATAGTGAACGTGAGATAGTTCAGGGGCTTTCAATGTCTACAACTTCATATTACAAGCATCAAGACAAAATTCAACTTTTGAAGAAACAAAGTCAGTTTATAGACCAACCCACAGCTCCTGAGCACCAACCACTGGCCAAAAGTAGCTCTCACTGAGAATCTTCTTTCTCTTTTTTTCCTGCGGAAAGCTCTTCAAATGAAGTATTTTTACCCACTATTGAGGAGGTAAGCACCTGAAGTTTACTTTAATTTATAATTATTGTAGTTTATTAGATTTTTTTACCATTTTTATCTTAATATTTTTTCCAAAACCACTCAGTCAGTCTTGATTCTGATGATGCTAAGTCAATCATCCAAATCATCAAAAAATCATAAAGTTTCAAAAGTTCTTCTTACCTTTAAAATTTATTAGGAATTGAAACCTCCAAATTTTCTCCCACTTCTCTTGCGAATCTATCACCATTGAATTTTTTGTATACTTATTGATCTGGCACATGGTCTTCTGATTCAAAACTTATCACATAGGCAAATGAAAATACAGATAAAAGCTAAATTTTTAAAGATAATTATATAATCTAAAACTTATAAAGATGATAAAAAACTTCTTCATGAGTCTAAAAAGCTTCCTCATAACATTTCCACTTCTCTCAAACACCTCAACCTACATGTGCCCCTTACAACTCTTCTGTTTTGTCCAAACTACTTCCACCACAAAAAAACACCTTTAACCTGCTAGAAAGTTCCATTCCCTCAATCCATTTGTGACACAAGAATAACTCAGATTTGATTCCACACAAGCTAGCATGCTCAGTTTTCAGTGCATGGTTTTTCCAGAAGAATCACAGCTGATCTAGAGCTGAATTAAATCAAAGATAGGAATTGGCACCTGCAATCAGGTACCCACATTTTATTTTCTGGTGTTTCATCAACCTTTCAAAACATGTAACAATTACAACTTTGAAAATACCCATTGTAGTCAAATATTTCTCAATGCTATACCTTGTAAAAAGAATGTTGTGTTGAAATGCAATCATCCATTGTTTCAGAAAAAAGAAAATCAAACATTAGATTTAGTTCCAGTCCAAAATTTTACAACTCAATCTCTTATATATTGGTTTTCCTGACTTCTTCTTCTTCTGGGGTTTGAGGACTATCTGGATTACTCATTAAGAAGGACACATAATACATGAGGAAAATGTGCAATGTTTGGGATGGTTTGGTCTGGAAGGAATTTAAAGATATAAAAGGAGATTATTTTAAAAATAAAATTGGTAATCTTGTTTTCAGCCTGTATATTGATTGGATTAATCCTTTTGGGAATAAAGTTAGTGGTCACACTCAGGTGTCATTTGGATCTATAATTCTAATTTTTCTAAATCTTCTACCTCATTTAAAATATAAAAAGCAGAATTTTCTCTTGGCAGGAATCACACCTTGGCCACATGAAACTAGTCTGGGCCAGTGCAATCATGTAATTTCACCTCTTTTTGATGAACTTGAAAAGTTATGGAAAAGATGATTTTTTTCAAACACATTTCATTATCATGAAGGAAGACCAATACATGCTGCAATATTTCCTTTAATTAGTGACCTACAAGATATCCAGAAGCTCTCCGGTTTTTCCAGCTATTGCTAAGATAATCCATTCTCATTTTGCTTTATTTATAAAGAAGATTTGAAATCTGTGAAACTTCCTGCTGATTTCTTATAACACACTGATTCAAACCACCAAACTCAAGCTATTAAATGGAAAAATACTTCTAGTGCCCAAGAGAGAAAGAAGATCTTTGATAATGAAGCTGTTGAAATTTGTCTCTTCTGGAACTTCCATATTGGAAACCAGTCTCTTTTGCTGGATTAGAGCTTATTCACTGCTTACTTCTTGGTATTTCCAAAGACTTCAGTTAAAATTAACTTCTCATTATAGCAGCTGAAAATTACATTCAAAAAGAATAAAAAATATTCAAAAAAAGGCTTTCAGGATTACCATTCATTCTCTTTAAAATCCAGTCACCATTCATTTTCCAGCTTATCCTCTAATCTATCTATATTTAAGAAATTAACAAAAAAAGATTTCAAAATTACCACCATTCTGCTCAACTTCTTCTTCTCATGATTCAAGTAAAAGTAGAAATACAAAAAGTAAAGCTAATGTAGTGATACCACCACTGAGAAAAAACTTCAAAAAAAAACTATCTTATTATGAAATTGGTCAGAAGAAGGCTGGAAAAGCTTTAAAATTGGATGGGCCATCAAGAAGTACTAATCTACAGGGTGTTGAAGCCAGATCAGAAAAAGAAGATTATAGCTCTGAAGTAGACAGTTCAAGTAAACTATACTGAATTATTTTTAATTACATATTTCCCTAATAAATATTTTCTTTAGAGTACACATTTCAAAATTTTTTTGCCCATTTTAGACCTAAAATCAATTTGGGATCAGCTGCAGCACCAAATTTTTTGACTTCTGATTTAAGTCTAAGGCCTAGTGAATTAATGATTGTAAAAAATTGTATTTTTCATATACTTATTCACTCATGGTTAACCTGTGTTCCACACCATGCAGGGGAGACTGGAACAAACCTCAAGGCAGAAGAATAGTTCGCTATAAAAAAAATTATTATGTAGTTGCTTTGTTCCCAGTTTGGAGTATAGAAAATTCTGAATGTTGAGAGAAGAAGTTTATAAAGTGTCTTTCCCTGTTGGTATCTATTATCAACCTTTTAACTTCCTTTGAATTAAATGAAGAACAAATTGTATCTCTTCAGGATCATCTAAAAGAGTATATGAAATGTCTTAAAGAATTTTGGCCACATATTGACATCAAGCCTAATGTCCACTTAGCCCAACATTTTCCTGAAGTTCTACAACAATTTGGACCAGCACCATTATCAGAAGCTTGGGCTCATGAGTGTATCAATAGAATTTTTGGATCTATTTCACACAATAATAAAAAAAGCATGTGTTCCTATATACTTTTTATTCTGAAAAATTATTTACTTAATTTTTTTTAATTTTAGATAAAATGGATAAAGCCTTTATGAAAATGTTTATCTTAACTGGGAAGCTTCAATCTCTTCTGGAGACTAATGACAATTGATTTGAAAACAAAATGAAAGATGCTTTTGATATAGAAAAAAAAGACTTCAAAATAAAGTGTTAAACTACTTCATGAAGAATATGTTTTATGGCTTGATTATTTAAACAATATTTATGTTAAAAAGTGTTTCTCAAATATTTTTGAAAAAGATAAATTTACTTGTGCTTTAGAATTTCTTCCATATAAAACTATTTATATCCAATACTTTAACATTGGTAGTAAATACTTCTCACTATAGCCAAAACATCAAGGGAATGGGAATATTGAGATCAAATTATCAAAAGGCAACAAGGTTGGAGTTTTATTAAGAAAGTGGGAGTCACAGAAGTTCCAAGATCAAATCTTTATTCTAGTTTGAGTGTATGATGCTTTTGAAAAAAAAGAAAATACTTTCTCAAAAGCAGGATTCAAAACTTTTTGGTGCTACAATATATGGTCTTAAAATGGTATTATTACTCATAAAGATATTATTTGAAATGTTTCAAGAAATCTCAATCCAAGTGTCTTTGGTGGTGTTTTATCAGATACTGTCAGTATAATGTCATTAAGTAATATAGCTTGTGCCAATTAATCAGCTTTGTAACATGCTTTATGAATTTAATATATGTTTTTTAGACACCAAAGTATGATCTATTGCCTGTTGTAAATTATTCAAATAGCACTATATTGAAAACTCAAATTGGTCCTAATGATTCAACTATGAGCTATGTGTCATGATTAAAAATTGTCCCACGTATGTTCCAACACAGGTTTGACTCAGGTTACTCCACAGGTCCTAAACAACTACTTTACTGCAAGTCATCTTAATTTTGATCTGGTGTACTTACCATGTTACTTCAAGGTACCTGAAAAGCCACTTGACTGAAAGTTGTCTTTCTTTTCATCTTCTGTATGATACTTCTGCATAGCTGGAAGTGTCAAAAGTAGGCATTTGAAGTATAATATATGGTAGATTTTAATCAATGATTCCATTCCAAAATAAGATAGTCATTCTTCTTAATATAAAAATCTCCAGAATTGTCTTGGATACATAATTGGCATCAAGATTGTAATATTCTAATTTGGCTGAAGGAATTTATGTGAAAATCAGGGACATAGAGACAATACTCAAAATGAGTTAAGTAATTATTAGAATGTATAGCAAAAGTCCCTAAACCTTGGGAGTAAATTTTTGCAACAACTCCAATTATCACTGCTGAATTAAAAGGTTCAAGGGACCAAAAAAATACTTTCTTGTAAAACATATTTCAAGTTTCTTTACTTTTGAGTAGGAACTCATTGTTGTTAAAGCCATCAGTAGAGATAATTAGAAAGTGATTTTTGGGGTCAAAATGAAAAGGCTAGGCCATATTCCACCATTTCTTCATCTAGATTTGTAGTTTCCGATTTTTAAAACCTTTTTGGGCATAAGTAAGGATATATTTGAAAGAATTGCTCTTGTGAATGTCTTTCTTTAGTATTATGAGCCCTATTTGTGCAAATTTTAATTACCTGTTGGTTTTGACTTACTTTAAGTTCAGATTCAGTTTTCTATGGTGGAAATTCCATTTTGAAGACAAGTAAAGCTGCAGTAATGTCTTTGATTCACCACACAATATGGGGGGCAGACTTGCTAGCGAGTCCGCAACCTTGGACCCAAACTCACCACAGATTGAACACACATTGAGCTATTGATAAAGGAACCATACAATCAGGGATGAGCACCACTCAGTAGAACAGTTTTAGGTGGGTGTTCAAGTAGAGTTCAGTATGGGTTCAGTATGAGTTCAGTCTCAGTTCCACCTGAGTTCCATCTGAGTTCAGGTTGAGGACTTGCTAGCAAGTCCACCCCCTATATTGCGTAGTGATTGTTATCAGCTCCCTTATTGCTGATAAATTGTGAATTATAGATTCTTTAAGACATTTAAACTCTTCGGGTAATAAATTTAAAAAAAAGGTTGCGAGTAAATCTTCATTGAGTTTGATCCTGACAGCTGGGAGATTATGCTCACAGTTTCTAATGGTCTCAAGATAACTTTTGATAGGACCATTAAATTTTAAATCAGGAAAGAATTAAATACTCTCCGAATATTAGTGCTTCTCTTTGAGAGATAATAATTTTGGAGATTAATCTATAGGAGGCGAGAATTATTTTTGGTATTGCCATTTAAAAAAAGACTCAGGTTGAATTTTATTTTATATTTATCTGACATTGAATTGGTTAACGGGTGAGAGTTTATCAGATATTTATGTACTTGAATCAATTTTGTTTTAAAAAGGAATCTAATCAAGTAATCTAAAGAGACAACTAAAATTAATACTAAAATTCTGACAGAAAATACATCCCCTAGCAATAGAATAAGGCCGCTAGAGATTATACTTGGAATTGATGACAATATTTATATACCTAAGAGGTACATGCTATTTCTAGGGTCTATGCACAACAACAAAATGAATAAAAGTATAAATATATATTTATCTCTTCTAAAATAAATGTTTTCATAGTTTTTGTGTCACATATGATTAGTGGATAATGACATATAAATCTATAATATATTTTTAAAAGCTTCAACAAAGTTTTTTTTTGGAAAAACTTGAAGTAAAAGACTAATGATATCAGCTATTATCACAAGGAGAAAATTCTTGGTGGATTGTAATGTTGATACTTCCTATTGAGTTACTGACGGTGAGTCTTCAAGATGAACTTCCTGAGCTTTTTTTTTCAGCAGATTCACGTTGTGCTTTAATATCATCAACTCTTTTTGAAGGCTACCATGTGCAAAAAAATATTTTAAGTGAAACATCTATCCATAGAGGTGATTATAAGCTATGTAATTTATAGACTGACTTACGTGTACATTGGGGTACTTCTTGCTTAAAGCCTTTGCGTCCAAACCTGGATTTTTACTCGTTGCATATTCTTCATTAATTTTTACCAATTTTTTATAATTATTTAGCTGAATATTAAAAATAATTCATAAATAAGTCACAATTTATCGTTAAAATGAATGAAGAACTATATATCATTTGGTTAAAAAAATTTTCTACCTCTTCACTTGAATACAAGTTGCCAGATTCTACCCGCCCTCCCTTAGATTCGTGTATTTAAAAATACAATTCATGTTTTGTAAATAATTAATAAGCGGTCCCAATTTTTATAAAGATTGGCGTGAGCTCCAATTGAATGGTTTGGCCCAGTTAATGCACTCTGCTTACACTTGTAGTCGCCTGAGTAGTACTAGAGACAAGATTGGCGTCTTTCCCAAAAGACGCTTCCATAGCAGCAGCATAATATAGATATTTTCTTAGTGTTATTGCAATGAAAAAGAGTGTGGATAACTTAGGTTGCATTTTTAAAAATGTTTTGGAGTAAGAATGCAAGTAATAAGAGAGGAAGCTTTACCAGAAGAAAAATGCGAGAACTTGATAGCAGGCCCCAATCCTTATATTTGATTTAACTCAGCTGTACAACCTGTGCGACGCTCGCCCAGTAAACACTGATCACACCATTTTTCACTTTATCAAAACTGAGTTTGTTTTGTATCGCAAATTACTTTAGGGATTGGAAAATCTTAGCAGGTGCCAAGAGTTTTTTTGTAGTGCTTGAGCCTTGCAATATATAGTTGAGACACTTGACTTAATTTTGTCACACTTACTTTGATGTACAAAGTATTAGTATCACTACGTTTTTCACTAAAGAAATTTATACATTTGAGAAGAGACATGCTTTCTTACATGACATAGTTTGATGATATGGTTGGGGTTCCGGCTTAAAATAATGATTGTGGTATTGAATGAGAGCTAAATCTAGAGCAAAGTACATATATACATTACAGTAGGCGACAATAAGTCTACGAAAATGGCTTTTTTGAAACCATTTAAAAATCTGAATGCATTAAAAAATTGCCTCCTTTTCAAGCACATAATGTAGATTCCGAATATGAAATCAGAATGTATAAAGCATCAATACAATTTTTTAAATAACAATTTTTGGAAAATAAAACAATTGAGATCAACAACAGAGATCTTTATAAAATTATGTTATACTCATTTGATAGCCACAGAGGTTTAGTGACTATTCTCAAAAGGAATCATCTAAAAAGAAAGAATATAAAAACCCATATTGATTTTTTGACAGGGTGTCACCACAGGCATCCACACCCCTGATCACACCCCAATTTGTTACACCCCCATTCTCTCTACTTTCTGGCTAGTCATGGTTGTTCTATTGTATTGTGTTGGCTGTTGTACTCCCCCCTCTCATATATCTCTCTTCACCGCCTGCGTAAACTTAGCACCAGTGCCCATCATCCGGTGGATGATATCTTGTACATAGCATCATTGATAGTGGTTTCATGCCGTTAGGGCGAGCGATCCTAGATAATAATAATAGTAATGATAATGAAGGTGAAGGAAATATGAATAAAATTTCGCGATGACTTATTGCCGCCTACTGTACATACATACAACACAAAATGGAAATCTTTCGATCCCCTAGCCAATGAATTCAAGATAGGAACTATATTTCATTCCAGACTAATTTTTCTATTCCCAAGAAGAAAACTATTAGATGCTAAGTTTTTGATTTCCTAATTTAGTGTTGGTGCTCCTTTCTCTCTGTATTAATTTAGTTCCCAGTAAACTGCGGTAATATTAGAATACAAGAAGCTTTAATCAAACGTAAGTCTTTTTCTCTAGTAACACTGGGATGAAGCTGAAGATGCTTATTATGATGCGCTAACCTAAAAAATGCAGTTGAAAATCGTTACTAATCCGTAACACACAATTAATGCAGTGATGTGCTGACCTTTAATCAAATGTAAGTCTTCTTCTCTAGTAACACTGGGATGAAGCTGAAAATGCTGATAATGATGCGCTAACCTGCTTGGTCAAGTGTGGATGCGTAGAAAGATAGAACGAGATGGTAAGCAAAGTAAAGGAAGTATATATTATATTGCAGAGATAAGCACACCTAAACAGTGAAGTTGAATATCACTACTAATCCGTAACACAAAAGTAATGCAGTGATGTGCTGACCTACAGTAAATAGAAAAATAAGACTAATGAAAACAATAATCTATGGTTAAAACACACCTCTAATCAAACGTAAGTCTTCTTCTCTAGTAACACTGGGATGAAGCTGAAGATGCTGATTATGATGCGCTAACCTATAGTGAGAATAAATTTTAGATATAATAATAAAAATTAGAACTAATCATTATAAACACCTGCTTGGGCAAGTGTGGATGCGTAGAAAGATAGAATGAGATGATCAGAGCATGTGCAATCGTGCATGAAAAATTAAATTAGCAAATGTTGCATGACATTAAAAAATTAGGCTAATTGGCCCCTTTCTGCAATCATTCAAAATAGTATTCAATATGAATTCACTAATGTTTGCTAAAACTGGAGTTCCACAATCATGCATCATTAAATCCTTATGTCCCTCCCTCTCCATGCATCATTGAATCCTTACGTCACCCCTCTCTCTGCCTACCATGCCACCCATCAATTGGTGCAATGTTTTGAGCAACCAAACAGTTGCAACTCTTCTCAACAATGTGCAAACATTTAATGAGCTATATCCTCTAGGAGATGATCAAACTTCTTTTACTTTTAGGAGAATACATTGTGAACAAGCTCTAGGAAACAATTGACTCATCTCAGATTGTCTAGGTGATAACCCAAAGTACCCAGAGTCCTGTTTTGACCGCCGCTTCCAAGTAAATAAAAAAATATTTTTGAGATTAGCCAATGACTTCCAGGCTCATAATATCTATTGGGTTCAATGAAAGGACTGTTGTGGAACCTCTGGATTATCAACAAACCAAAAACTTTCAGCAGCCATCTGACAAATGGCATATGGTGTATTATCTGAAATAACAGATGAATACATTCAAATTGGTGCAAGTACTGCAATTGAATGTTAAAAAAATTTTGTTAAAGATGTGACAGCAATATATGGTTCTGAATTTCTTCAACCTCCAAACCCTGAAGAGCTAAAAAAGATTTTAAAGGAAAATGAGGATTGAGGCTTCCCTGTCTGTAAAAGAAGCTCGGATGGAACACACTGGACATGGAAAAACTGTCCTGCTGCCTGGGCTGGCCAGTATCAAGGTAAGGAAGGTACAAAAGCAATGGTTCTGGAAGCTGTGGCATCAGAAAATTTACAGTTTTGGCATGCATTTTTTGGAACACCTGGTGCACTCAATGATATTAATGTGTTGAATTGTAGTACTTTGTTTTATGACTTTATATCTGGTGTGTAATTTCATGTAGAGAAATATTATACAAGCTTTTCTCATGATTGAATCTATAGGGAAGGAAGATGAAGTTCATTTTAATTTAAATGGCCATCAGTACACTCATGCATACTATCTTGTTGAAGGGATTTGTCCAACTTGGCCTGTGTTTGTTAAGTCACTTCACCATCCTCAAGATGATGCTTGTAGACATTATCAGACCTTCAAAACTGATTGCAGAAAATATATTGAACATGCCTTTGGTGCTCTCAAAGCATGGTGGGGTATAATTTCTCAGCCATGCTGCTTGTGGTACATAGCAAATATTCATGATGTTATAGCCTGTGCAATCATTCTTCACATCATGATTGTACAGGTGAATTATAATTAAAACTGGTTTCAATTAATAAATGAAGACAGCACTGAAACTTTGGCTCATATAGTTCCAGAAAATCATGATCCAGAGATTTTTTTCACACCATCAAGATATCAAGCAATAAATTTTAAATTATGGGATACTTCACTTCATCTCCAAATCATGAAAAATTTAAAAAATTACAACTGGTTGAGGAGAGGCTTTCAATCCTAAGACAAATTTGAAAAATAAATTTAATATTATTTATTATTTTCTTTTTGGTTCCTAAAATTATCACTTTTAATTTTCATAATTTTCTTATTTTTTTTACATCCATTTTTCATTATTATTCTTTCCTTATACTTCTAGCCATTTATTAACTTATGAGTTTCATTGAATTTTAGCTTGTTTGTTTTTAAGAAAGTAGTTTATTGGTCTCTTTTTGTTGTGTGAAGTAGTTAGTATTTTTATTAAATAAATACAAGTTTTACATTTAATATTTGTTTCTATTTTGATATTATTCTGGAGGTATGAAGAAGATAAATGAGAAGCAAAGAAATATTATAAACAAACTTTTCCACTGCTAAAAAGGAAGCTGAATTTCCTTTGAACCTTCCTTCCAGGGGAGTGTTGCAAAGGAACTTAAAAAAATAAAAAAAGGAATGATTAATATGAAACATCATACACATTGAATAGATAATATTTAAGCAAAGATAAAGCATATTTAAATTTTTTGACTCAAACTATGCTTCTTTTCTTTTCTTTTTTTTTTTTGGATTTTGGGTTTTTGGTTTTTGGTTTTTATTTTTAATTTTATAGTTTTTGATTTTTGATTTTTGGTTTTTGCTTTTTAGTTTTTGCTTTTTTTTTGGTTTTTGGTTTTTGATTTTTGATTTTTGGTTTTTAGTCTTTGGTTTTTTGTTTTTTTGTTTTTTGGTTTTTTAGTTTTTTTTTAGTTTTTTAGTTTTATTTTGTTTATTTGTTTTGTTTTTGTTTTTGTTTTTTTGTTTTTTTGTCTTTTTTAATTTTTTAGTATTTTAATATTTTAGTATTTTAGTATTTTAGTATTTTAGTATTTTAGTTTTTTAGTTTTTTAGATTTTTAGATTTTTAGTTTATAAGTTTATAAGTTTTTCAGTCTTTTAGTTTTATAGTGTTATAGTTTTTTTAGTTTTTTAGTTTTTCAATTTTAAAGTTTTTTAAGTTTTTAGTTTTTTAGTTTTTAAGTTTTTTAGTTTTTTAGTTTTTTAGTTTTTTAGTTTTTTAGTTTTTTTAGTTTTTTAGTTTTTTAGTTTTTTAATATTTTAGTTTTTAGTTTTTTAGTTTTTTAGCTTTTTAGTTTTTTAGTTTGTTAGTTTGTTAGTTTTTTAGTTTTTTTAGTTTTTTTAGTTTTTTTAGTTTTTTAGTTTTTTAGTTTTTAGTTTTATGATTTTATGATTTTATGATTTTTTTATGATTTTTTAGGTTTTTTGATTTTTTGATTTTTTGTTATTTTGTTATTTTATTATTTTGTTATTTTGTTATTTTGTTATTTTGTTATTTTGTTATTTTGTTATTTGTAATTTTGTAATTTTGTAATTTTGTAATTTTGTTATTTTGTTTTTTTGTTATTTTGTTATTTTGTTATTTTGTTATTTTGTTATTTTGTTATTTTGTTATTTTTTTTTTGTTTTTTTTGTTTTATTTTGTTTTATTTTGTTTTTGTTTTTTAGTTTTTTGATTTTTTAGTTTTTTAGTTTTTTAGTTTTTTATTTTTTTAGATTTTAATTTTTTAGTTTTTTAATTTCTTAGTTTTTCAGATTTTTTGTTTTTTAGTTTTTTTTTTTTTAGTTATTTAGTTTTTTAGCCTTTTAATTTTTTAGCTTTTTGATTTTTTGATTTTTTGGTTTTTTGATTTTTTGATTTTTTGGTTTTTTGGTTTTTTAATTTTTTGATTTTTTAATTTTTTTGATTTTTTAATTTCTTTGATTTTTTAATTTTTTAAATTTGTTGTTTTTTTGATTTTTTGATTTTTGATTTTTTGATTTTTTTTTTAATTTTTTTTTTTTTTTTTTGATTTTTTGATTTTTTGATTTTTTGATTTTTTGAATTTTTGTTATTTTGTTATTTTGTTATTTTGTTATTTTTTTATTTTCGTTTTTTGTTTTTTTGTTTTTTTGTTATTTTTTTATTTTTTTATTAGGTTTTTTTTTTTTACTTTGTTTTTTTTTATTATGTTATTTTGTTTTTTTTTGTTTTTGTTTTTTAGTTTTTTAGTTTTTTAGTTTTTTAATTTTTTAGTTTTTCAGATTTTTTAGATTTTTAGTTTTTAGTTTTATAGTTTTTTGATTTTTTGATTTTTTTAATTTTTTTAATTTGTTGTTTTTTTGTTTTTTTGATTTTTGATTTTCCAATTTTGATTTTTGATTTTTTGATTTTTTTATTTTTTTATTTTTTTTTTTATTTTTTTTTATTTTTTAAATTTTTGATTTTGTGATTTTTTTATTTTTTATTATTATTTTTTTTTTATTTTTTTATTTTTGCATTTTTGGATTTTTGATTTTTGATTTTTGATTTGATTTGATTGGTTTATTTTTTTTTCTTTTTGTGTTTTGTGTTTTGTGTTTTGTTTTTTGTTTCTTGTGTTTTGGCTTTTGGCTTTTGGTTTTTAATTTTTGATTTTTGATTTTAAATTTTTGTTTTTATTTTTTGTTTTTTGTTTTTTAATTTTTGTTTTTTGATTTTTGATTTTTGATTTTTGCTTTTTTTTTTTGATTTTTGATTTATGATTTATGATTTATGATTTTTGATTTTTGATTTTTGATTTTTTGTTTTAAATATAATTTTTTTATTTCTTTTTTATTTTTTCTAAGAGACTGAAGAAAAGAAAAACAAAAAATAAATTAAATTAATAAATAAAAGAATAAAATACACCACACAATATTTGGGTGGACTTGCTAGAAAGTACTCAACTTTAAGTCAGATGGGAATCAGATGGAACTCTGACCAAAGTAATACTGAACTTTCAATTGAAGTATCGCACAAACATTAAAGGATCTATATTAAAAAAATAGTGGAAGTGTGAGGATAACTGAATGGAAACCAGAAAAATCATTCCATGAGTCTACTCAATGCACAGTATTTTTTGATGCAACTCATTTAAATAATACATTAATAATTTAAGTTGATCAATGAAAATCTATCATTAATATAAGAATTTTAAATACAATAATGTTGTTAAAAACTATTAGATTACATATAAAAAAAAGCAGTGATTTTTTCTATTACCTACAACTGTTTTTCCAGAATTGAAAAACTGTAATTTTCTTATTATCACAATATAAACTGAATTTCTCCATGATGTATTTTTTGAATGTCAAGATTTAGCAATGGTATATTTCAGTATATTGAATTTTATTTAAAAAAATAGAATCAGCAGAAAGCTTAAATTATCTATTATAGATTACAATTAAAAACATTGAAAACCAAAATACAAAGTATGGTCATTATTTTTGAAGCTTTTTGACTAAATGAAGAATTTTGTCAGCCAGGCTACTAGACTTACCCAGTAAAATAATTAATTATTTACTGGGTGAAGCCATGCCCTATTATTTTAATTATTTAATTAAATTAGTTACATTAAAATTACCTGTAATAAATTAACTAATTACAGAATGGAAAAATTAAATGAATAATTAAAATTAAATATAAAATTTCCCTTATATTTTTTCTCTAACACTGTGCTCACTGACAGGTTAGAAGAAATAAAGTCTTATATTATAAAATAGATTTTAAATAAAAATAAAATTTTAATATTCAAATAAAAATAAATATATACAAGAAATTCAAATTTCTTATTTAGAATTGACTTCTACAGTAAATATTAAATAAATTTATGTATTTCTGACATACTCTGTAAATATATCTTTATAATACATCTTTTTGACGCCTTCTGTTTAGAACAACTTTGTTATTTGAAAATACTCCTTCTGGAATATTCTTTTTCTCTCTCTCTCATACACCTGTTTTTAGAATTTCATTGCCGTGGTTTGTCCCTCCTTAGCCTATATAAGGCCTCTCTTTTGGTTGTTTTTTAGGATTCATTACTTACTTATTTTATTACAACTATTTACAATCCTTTTATCAATATTTATTATTGCCTTATTATTTACATTAAATGTAGCTCTAATCTATTAATTTTAATAATAATCCAACTCTTTACCTCTTATTATTGAGTAAATAATCTTTATGATAGGTAAATACATACCTGAGTTTGAATCCCTTAAAATCCTTTGTTACCGCCATTGGACCTCCCTATAAAACCTTCTAAACTTGAAAGACCCCTTGAAAGTTGGAAACCTTTCCGAATTGTTGACGGCGCATTGTTATCTTGAGGACCGGAGACCGTGGGACCATTGCCATTGAGGTACCTGTAAGATGAGTGGACAACAAAAACGATGAACGTCATATATCATGTGACTTATTTTTTTGCTGCAAACGGGAATTGAACCACACTTCAAAACTTAGGCCTATATACTAATTAATAGTTGTATATTTTGTGGTAATTATTGATTACTATTTGTGGGTCACTTTGCACTCTTCATACTCTGCCTATTTCCTTTTACTCAGCACTCTGTAAGTGGCATTAATTTGCTCATTTTACAGGGGGAGGTGTCTGGTAAATTGAAATTTATTTATTTTTTATTTATTTTCCTAGATTACAAAGATAGAGCAATTGTCTTCTTAGTCCTAGAAGAAATAAATTTTTATTTTTTTAAATTAATTGTAATTTTCAGTTGACTTTGTCCTGATAAATTAAAAACAATTTTTTTTGTTCCAGTTGACAAATTGTCCTGACAATAAAATTTTAATAATTAATAAAAAATAAACTATATTTAATTATTTCAGTTAACATTGAGTCCTGGTAATTAAATATCTTTCAGTTGATTTAAATCCTGATAATTATCATAAATAAATTTGTTAAATTAAAATTTATTTTTATTTCTTCAGTTGATTTCTTTTAAATCCTGGTTTTAAGATAATTTTGAATTAATAAATAATTGATTATTATTTTCAGTTGATTTTTGTCCTGAAGAATTTTATATTCTTTTTATTATTATTTTTCTTTTAAAAAAAGTAAAAGAAAACTGATTCATCTTATTGTTTCTTTCCCTCACTTCAGGTTAGATTTAAAATAATGACTGACCAAGGTTTTTCTGCTTCATGTGAAGATGAACTGGATCTGATTGATTATGATGAGGCTACTTCTGTGAGCTCTCCTTTAACTACACAATTAGCTCAAATTAATAAATCATTGAACCAATCAGGACATGGAAATGGAGGAAGTGGAGATTCTGGTAGAGACAAATGCCCAGGAACAAAAACCTTCAATAAACCCCCCAGAAGAGCTTTCCAAAGGCTTCAAGATAAAAAAGATGCCCTTAAACCAGCAGGTAAAAAATCTCTCTACTCACATCAAGGAGTTGAGGATAGAAAACCTCAAGCTGAGGTCAAGGATAGACTGTCTAGAAGACAAAGTAAGAAATATAGTGTCTTTTCTTCAAGAGAAGAAGAAACCTCCTCCTCCAAAAGCCCTTCCACAACTGGCCCCCCAGCAACAAGAAAAGGTGGAATTCTCAAAGTGGCAGTGGGATTGGCTGAACACCCAGTGGAATTATCTGTCCCAACAGCAACAGCAACAAGCACCTCAGGCAGGTCCTTCAAGAAAAAATCAGTTCAATCCAACACCTCCTCATACCATCAAGGAGGAAGAAGGAGAAAGAACAACCACATCCAAGTCTTTCCCAAGCCATGGTAAGCCCCTCTATTGAATCTAAAGTACCATTTCTTGTAACTGATTCAGCTCCTTCAGGTAATTCTGGAAGAGGAGATGAGACTGTGAGACCTGTAGAGGCTGAGAACAGTAGAAAAATTGCTCAAATTTAAAATGTATCTAATCCTTTAGTTCTAATTGCTACTTCAATGATAAATCCTGATATGGCTATTATTGATGAAACACTTGAGCCTGAGTTTTATGAGAATCTGGAAAGTTACTCTGTTTCCTTATTGAGAAACACTCCAGATGTAGCTAACATTAATGATGAATATTTAAGGGATATTATTGCTAAACAAAATCATATAATGAAAAACATGCAATTGACTCAGAAATATAATAGTTTGTTAACTGAACAGGGTTATCAAGCATTGAGGAGTGAGTTACAGAGAGTTTCTGATGATTTGTTTCATTACAAATAAACCCATGAAAAGAAAGTTGCTTTATGGCAAAATATTAAAAATGATTTGTCTAAGCTGCAAGATACTGTATCTACCTGTTGCCTGGAGCTAGAGGTAGATAAGATGAACCTGAAAAGATTGAGTGATCATTATTTATCTTTTCAAAATAAAACCCAGTTATCTTTTGAAACAATCAATGAGAGTTTATCTAGTCTTCCAAGAATGAAAACCAGACTAACAACCATTGAAGAAAAATTGAATTCATTTTTAATGATCAAAAATATTCTGAAACTTCTTTGAAGGAACATATGGTACAGGATACTCCAAGTTTACCTGTTGCTAGTTCATCTAAAGTAAAATTAGATTCAGAAATGCCTGTTGATACCACTGAAGTTTCATCAAAAATTGATGATGCACCAGGATCTTATACAGAAATTTTAAACAATGAGATTACTGCACAATTGGAGAAGTTACAGCTGATTCTTACTCAGAAACAAGCTAATACTAAGGAGGCTCCTTCAAATCAAAAGAATTGGCCAAAACTTGACCAGTACCAGACATTTGATGGTGATTCTTCTTCTGATTGGCAGCAATTTATTAGCAGAATTGATAACTTAAAAAATTCTTACAAACTTGCAGATGAGGAAATTGTGTCTAAGTTAATTTCTTTTTTTACCAATGTAGCCCTAATGTGGTATGAATCTGTTCTCCTGGATAGGAATGACTACTCATGGGAAGATTGGAAAAAATTGATTAAAGCACAATTTGGTGGCTCCAAGTTTAGGATGGCTCACCAAAGGCAGTATGAGGAAATTAGATATAGGTCTTCTACTGATAAACCTATTTAGTTCTTAATGAAACTTGTAAAAATCTTGATGGCAATGGACCCAAATATGGAGTTTGAGTTATGGAAGGACAGGATCCTTTATAAATTACCAATGTCTTTGAGTGACTTGATAGTGGCCAGGACTGAGTTCTCCAGAGAACCTTCTTCCTTCATTAATACTTGTAATGAGATCCTTCTAAAAAACAAGTATGATGCCAGAAGATTCATTCCTAGGACCCCTTTGGAGAAATCCTCCACTTACCAACAGAAACCTCTGGAAAAGGTTGGTAAAACTTCTGCCCCTGTTGCACCTAAAAAGTATGCAACAAACACTTGCTTCAAGTGCAACAAGACTTGGCAGAAAGGCCATTTTTGTGAGAAGAGGATAAATCTTGTTGAACAAACTGAGGAGCAGGCTGAAGACACAATAGCACTCGATGATAGTTCAAGTGATTGTGCCAGAAATATTTCATATGAATCTCAACAAGAAATCTTGATGCTGGAAGAAGATATTAATTATTTAAATACTATTGATATTGATAATAATGATTTATCTACAGTTGAGGATGCTGAGATCATAAATAACATTGAGGATAGCTCAATTGTTATTGCCCCTCTCAAAGCACCAGTCTTGATCAATGGAACCAGCATTGAAGTTGTTCTGGATTCTGGAGCTGGAGGAAGTGTAGTATCTGAAAAAGCACTTGCTTCAGTGGATCAAGACTATAAATCAAAACTGGTGCCTATCATTTCTGAAAATTGGAGAGGTTATGGCTTTGTTTTGTCCCCCATTGGTAAATACAAAGCCAAAGTGTTTTTTAAATATAACAATGGTTTTGTAAGAGCTATTTGTGATTTGGTTGTCATGAAAAATGATAATTTAAGCAGTTGTTTTATCATAGGAAATGAAATTTTAACCAAATATGGCATAAAATTAGATCATTTAAACCAATGCTTCAAAATGGGGATGAATTGGAAAAGAAAATTTAAGATTTCCTCCCCCAAAAAATTGTTAAAACCAGAATTGAACACATTTAATTCTGTGATTTAATATAAAGGAAGGTTTACAAAGGAAATGCATGCTCTTATTTCTGAAATTTACAATACTTCTTTTGGAGAACAACTTTCTGGTGAGGATAAAGATTCCATCATTAAATTGCTAAAATCTTTTCCTATGGCCTTTGCTCATGGGTCACATGAACTAGGATTAGTTAAGGAAGAAATGAAACTTTCATTATCTTGTCCATTAACTGACATACCACCTAGTTTGAAGAAGAAGCCTTACCTTGCTTCTCCCACAAAGAGAAAAGATATTGAGGATAATATCTCTACCCTTTTTAAAATGAATATTATTGAAAAGGTAGTTGAAACACCTAAATATTGTGTTATCTCACCTGTCCCAATTTCTTATGAGAAAGACAAAGCCAGGTTATGTGGTGATTATAGAGACATGAATACTTATACTGTTGATGATATCTACCCTTTACCTAGAATTATCTCTATACATGCTACCTTACAAGGTGCTAAATATATAAGCTGCTTGGATGGTAACAAGGGATATCACCAGGTACCTGTTGAGAAGGATTCCCAAAATTTTCTGATGATTTCTACTCATATGGGTATTTATAAGTATATTAGGATGCCATTTGGCCCTAAAAATTTCCCTTCAGTTTTTCAAAAAGTTATGGATAACACATTCCATCAGGAGATAATTGAAGGATGGCTGATGGTTTATATTGATGATATCATTATATTCTTAAAAACATTTGAGGACCATCTCACCCACCTGTGTAAAGTGTTCCACAAAATGGATGAAATAAATATGACACTTTCTTTGAAGAAATTTAAATTTGGTTTTCGTTCCTTAAAAGTGCTGGGTCATGTTGTTTCAGGGCTACAGATATGTGTTGACCAAAATAAAGTGGCAGCAATACAGCAGGTGAAGGCTCCTACCATGGCTAGAGAGCTCCAGAGTTTTTTGGGAATGTGTGGATACTATAGACAGTATATTAAAAATTACCAAGTGATAGCTTTACCCCTTACCCAACAGACTAGAAATGATGTTGCTTTTGTCTGGAATAGTGAAATACAGAGAGCTTTTGACACTATTAAACGCTGTTTGATGTCAGCACCAATTCTTGCTTTACCTGACTTTAATCAGCAATTTGTTTTGTACACTGATGCCAGTTTTATTGGTCTTGGTGCTTCCCTCCATCAAAAACAAGTGATGCATGATAAAGTATCAGAAGTAGCAATTTGTTATATTTCAAGAACCTTGAGAAATAGTGAATTGAAATATGGTGCCACTCAGCTTGAATTTTTAGCCGTAGTGTGGGCTCTAGAAAAGCTACATTATTACCTAGATGATCAGAAATTTGAACTTGTTACTGACTGAAGTGCAGTTAAATCCCTTTTAAAATTGAAAACACCTAACAGACATATGTTCAGATGGCAGTTAGCTTTTCAGGAATACAGAGGGAGAATGACAATTATTCATAGGGCTGGTATTGCTCACTCAAATCTAGATATTTTATCATGGTTACCTTTATCAAATGATGACTCTAATCCTTCTAATGATCCATAGGATGAGATTATTCATATTCATGGGATATATGTGGTTGATATGGAGGAAGAGCTATTACAGCTTATTCTGGATTCATATGATAAGGACACTGACTTGAAAAAGTTATGCACCATATTAAATGATCCAAAGAATGCTTCAATACAAGCATTAATTAAAACCCTTCCAACAAAGTACCAGAAGGCTTTGGAGAAAGGTAAATTTTCAATTGATGAAGGATATCTATATTATAGAAGAAAGTTGAGTAATGTCATTTTAATTCCTCCTTCTATGAAAGAAATCATCTTGAAAATTTTTCATGATGACATATTAGCTGGACATTTTGATCTTGAAAAAACAATGATCAGAATTAAAAACACTGCTTGGTGGGTTAATATGTCTGAAGACACCAAATTATATGTTGAATCTTGTGATTCTTGTCAAAAATCAAAAAGATTGACTGGTAAGAGAGTTGGATTAATGCAGCATATTGAACCTCCTGATGCACCATGGGAGATAATAAACATGGATTTTGTAACAGGATTACCTATTGCTGGAAAAGACATTTATAACTCTTGTTGGGTTATTGTGGACAGATTCACCAAAATGTGTAAATTTATCCCTACTCACAAGGATGTTTCCACTAAGGAGTTAGCTTTCTTATGGTGGTCTCATATGTTTAATACTTCTGGTTTTCCTAAAGCCATAATCTCTGACAGAGACCCTAAATTTACTTCTGAATTTTGGATGTCTCTGATGGATGTGTGTGGTTGTGATCTGAAACTATCTACTGCCCATCACCCTCAGACTGATGGATTAGCTGAAAGAATGATTTAGACTCTAGATGACATGATAAGAAGGTACTGTGTCTTTGGCCTTGAGTATAAAGACAATGACAGACTCACTCATGATTGGGTTACCTTACTGCCTGGGTTGGAATTTTCTTATAATAGCACTGTTCATTCTGTTACTCAAAGAAAGCCTTTTGAGCTCTGGCTTGGATATGTTCCAAATACTCCTGCCCGAATTCTCAATAATAAAATACCTAAATTGGATTTACATCCTGGTGTAAAATCTTTTCTTCAAATGCAATAACTTTGCAGAAGTCATGTTTAAAAATGTATTGAAAAATCATTTGAATATGAGAAGAAGAGATGGGACAAATCCCATAAAGAATACACTTTTAAAAAGGGTGATGAGGTGTTGATTTCTACAGTCCACTTAAACTTACAAGGTAATAACAAATTGAAAGACCCATTTGTTGGTCTATTTGTTGTAAGAAGAATGGTTGGTGATTATGAAGTTGAAGTTATTTTGTATTCTCCATATGACAGAAAACATCCTGTTTTTCCAATATCTCTTTTGAGACCTTATACATCCAATAGTGATTTATTTCCCAAAAGGAGTGGAGGACCAAAAAAGACCCCTAATGAAATCACTGAGACAGAAGAAATTGATAAGATTCTAAATGACACAATAGTTACTGCTGAAAAAGGTACAGAATACTTATTGATATTCAAGAATAAATCTTCTGAATATGATTCTTGGATATCTGGGAAGGAAATATCTAATCTTCCCACTCTGCTAAAAAAAATATAAAAAGAAAAAATCATAGCATTTTTTTTATTGTTTTTTGGAGTGAGGGAGTGCCAGCCAGGCTACTAGAATTACCCAGTAAAATAATTAATTATTTACTGGATAAAGCTACGCCTTATTTATTTAATTATTTAATTAAATTAGTTACATTAAAATTACCTGTAATAAATTAACTAATTACAAAATGAAAAAATTAAATGAATAATTAAAATTAAATATAAAATGTCCCTTATATTTTTTCTCTAACACCGTGCTCATTTACAGGTTAGAAGAAATATAATCTTATATTATAAAATAGATTTTAAATTAAAATAAAATTTTAATATTCAAATAAAAATAAATATATACAAGAAATTCAAATTTCTTATTTAGAATTGACTTCTACAGTAAATATTAAATAAATTTATGTATTTCTGACATACTCTTTAAATACATCTTTATAATACATCTTTTTGACGCCTTCTGTTTAGAACAACTTTGTTATTTGAAAATACTCAATCTGGAATATTCTTTTTCTCTCTCTCTCATACTCCTGTTTTTAGAATTTCATTGCCATGGTTTGTCCCTCATTTGCCTATATAAGGCCTCTATTTTGGTTGTTTTTTAGGATTCATTACTTACTTATTTTATTACAACTATTTACAATCCTTTTTTTACTATTTATTATTGCTTTATTATTTACATTAAATGTAATTCTAATCCAACTCTTTACCTCTTATTATTGAGTAAATAATCTTTAAGATAGGAAAATACGTACCTGAGTTTGAATCCCTTAAAAACTGTCGTTACCACCATTGGACCTCCATATAAAACCTTCTAGACTTGAAAGACCCCTTGACAAATTTTCACAACTTACACCACATAATACAGGGGGCAGACTTGCTAGCAAGTCCGCAACCTTGGACCCAAACTCACAATAGATTGAACACACATTGAGCTATTGATAAAGGAACCATACAATCAGGGATGAACACCACTCTGAAGAAAAGTTTTAGGTGGGTGTTCAAGTAGAGTTCAGTATGGGTTCAGTCTGAGTTCCATCTGAGTTCAGGTTGAGGACTTTCTAGCAAATCCACCCCCTATATTGCATAGTGTTATTTATACTAATTACTTTTATATGAAAAATAGTGTATTATGTATCTAAGAATTAGCATATATCTTTAGGCTTTAGACTCCAATGCATTTTGGGGGCATAGAAAATGCAAGAAAAGGAAAACAAAATCTGAAAAATACTTTTCTCTTTTTAAATTCTACCAACTCCTCAGCTACTAAGACAATATAAAAATTATATCATGGGTAAATGAAATATCTATTTAGATTTTACAATATCATTTTTTTGATTTCATAATTTTTTTTGGCATACATTCAAATGGTGAAGTAATCTAGAGAAGTTAAGAGAAATACCACTCAGTGAATTCCTTTCATAAAAAATACAGATAAAATGTGCCTAAAAATATGAAAATAATTTTTAAGTAAATAGAGGAATATTCCTTAAAAACCTTAGCTGAATATTATAGTGTACTTTAATTCTAATATTTGAGATTAAAATACTGTTCATCTGGAGATTTTCCTCACAAATTTTACAGTGTTTCCATGTAAGAGGTGCACAACATCAAATTTCAGGCTTTTATAAAATTCAAATACTCTAACAATGAGGTTGAACTGACATTATTCATCATTCCATAATTTTATTTGTAGAAAGACATCTATATAAATTTTTTTTTTGTAAGAAAGATACAATAGATAACTTGAATAATGATAATATAAGTTTCTACCATTATAAAAATTAAGTTCTGATTAGTATAAATTTATTAAAATAATTTAAAATATTTGTAAAAATTATTCAGCTTTTTTATCAAATTTTCTTAGTTAAAATTGTATAGGAACATACTCTTGGTTGTTGAGATAAATAAATTTACTAGATACTTTTACAGCTCTAAAATTCCACCTTCTACTCATGTTAGAATTATAGATTAATTGTTTTTCAATTCTGTATTTGAAATGGGATAATAAAACCTATAGGTAAAAAATTATCTTATACATTTAATGAGTCAATATATTTGATACTTACTTGAAATAAATACTATATAAATCCTCTTAAATATTTAAAATATCAAAACTCAATACATGAATAATTAATTTTTACTTAAATAAACTTCAGCTGAGAGTATTATGAATTTCCAGTGAAGATTAAAGCAGAAAAACAAGATAATAAGTTAACTTATATTCCAATTTAAATTTTTGAAAAAGATTTTATGTTTATATTTTAAAAACTCCTATTTTTACGCATTGGAATTGATTTATACTTAAAATTATAGATCTATATAAAGAATGTGTTACTAGGAAGTACCTGCAATATTTTTATTTAAAAGAGATTTTTTTCTTTTGTTTAAGTATATTGAGTATCAATAGGAGCTCTGGAAACTATTTATAGATATTATAGGAATATAAACATAGATGTAGAAATTTTTTTAGTCTATCAATTGAAAGCAAAATCATTTTATAATAATTGAAGTAAAAATTACAGCTATTTATAATAATGCTTTTTAATAAATTAAATTTTATTTTATTTATTCCCATAAATTCATATCATGTATAAAAAATATTTTTGTTAAAAAAATATTCTTAGACTTACATTATAATAACTTTTTTTTAATTTCAAGAAATTTAAAAAAAATTTCACATTTTAAGTAAGTTTGAACCACAGTCATGCATAGGTTGCCATTGAGAGTTCAATCTAAGTTCTATCAAAGCTAAGGGATTTAATTTTAAAAAATTGTATGTATTTATTGCAATAAAAGATTTTTAGAAATTAAGAGATTTCAGAGAGTTGTTTCTTTTACTGATTAAATAATAATACATATATTATGAAAGTTTATACTATTTCTTTCCCTGAGTTTTTAGTAATTACATTTACTTATTATTGTACATATAGTGATCAGAAATTATGAAATTAAGAAATTAAGAAAAAAATAATCATTTTATCATTTTATCTTGTGGTAAATCTTCATTTGAAGCCCATAATTCATGTAGAAGATTTTTTTCACCTCCCCAGCAGAACTCACATGTACATTCTAAACTATGTAAGCTCACCTATTGAGGACTATGAAAATGGTTTAAAATTTAATCAAATTTTTTTGGTTATAATTATATTCTAAAATATCTATTATTTTTTTGTCATATATATAATTATCATTCACCACCATGAAATATGAGGGGTGGACTTGCTGGCAAGTCTGCCACCTTGAACCCTAATTCAAATATTTTTGAGACCACATTGAATTAGTGATTAAACCACCAAGAAAATATATTGACATTCTGGTGAACTCAATATGAATACAACTTGAACATTTAATCAAGCATAGGTAATAATAATTTGAACAAATCTTGAGATATGAAGAATGCGATTTTTTTATAGAAATTTTAATACAGTACAGACCACACCCAAGTTATTTGGAAAACACATATTTTAAACTATTTAAGCAGTTTTTTTGCAATTTTATAAAAAAAGAACACCAATGTATAGATTTGGCAAGATACCATCTAACATTATTATATAAGTTTCTTTGGCCAGAAATACATGGAGAAACTATAATTTGAAATATGTTAATTTGTTCATGAAAGGTTATTTTGTGCATTTAAATTATTTATTGTATTATTTTCAAGAATTGTAAAAATTATATACTAATTTTATGACTAGATAATATTGAATATTATAAATCATTAAAAGATCTAAAGAAGGTGCAAAATCTTAAAAATGATGTTACAAAGACTTTACTTAGACATATTATTTTCAAATTAAATTGAGATACTATATTTTACTAGTAAATAAAAAAAATTTCATACTAATATTTATTAAAATTTATTTCCCTTCTTCTTCAAAATTTTCAAAAAATTAAAATGTAGATTTTTATTTAATTTAAGTAAATGAAGAAAATAACAGTATTGGAGCTGTAAATTTTTAGGATTCAAGGAATTCCTGTGCCCACTCTTAGTAAAATATTTTATATATTTTATATTTTTTGTATATTTATTTTGTATTACTATCTTCTTTTATTGTCTTTTTTTACTCCCTCTCAAGAATACCCCACTCTTTTCACTTTGAAATATTCCTTTATCCTCACCTCATCTTTCTCCTGAACCTTTTCACTCCCTTTTTCATCAATATCAACTGCTATCCATATTTGCCTCTCCCTCTCCACCCCTCCCCACTCCTCTTTTTCCAGTTTTCTTACCTCCCCATTCTGTCCTAACACTTTATTTTTATATACAGAAATAGGGACTGAGTTGAAAGGGAGGAAATCGGGGTTCAAGGATTGTGGAGGCGAGGTAAAGGGGAGGAATGGGGCTACAAGGGTTGGGGAGGCTAGAGAGAGGGGTAGAAAAAAGGTTGGGAAAAAGTTGGAAGGGAAGATTAAGGGTTCCGAGGCGTTTTGATTTAAGAAAAGGGTTGGGGAGTGGTTGAGAGGGGTGAAATGTGGTTCAAAAGAGGAGGAATACAATGGGGCTGGGAGGGTAGAGAAAGGGGTGGGGAGGGAATACAAGCATGTGTTGATAGAATTGAAAGGGATGGGGATTGGTGCAAACAGATTGCGAAAATAGGAGGATGAACTCTGTTCTTTGGGCGAAGAGAAGAGTTCACTGCCATAAAATATTAGCTGAAACATAGTTTTCAATTCTGAATAACAGTTGTAGGTAATAGAAAAAGTCACTCATTTTTTTATATGTAATCTGAAAATTTTTAACAACATTATTTTATTTAAGAATTGTGATATTTTCAATCAATTTTTATTGTTCAACTTAATTTAATAAGGTATTATTTAAATAAGTTGCTTCAAAAAATACTTTACATTTAGTAGACTCATGGAATGATTTTTTCTGCCTTCCATTCAGTCATCCTCACACTTTCACTATGTTTTTAATATAGATCCATTATTGTTTGTGTGATACTTTTAGTGAAAGTTCCACATTACTTCAGTCTGAGTTCCATCTGATTTCCATCTGACTTCAAGTTGAGGACTTGCTAGCAAGTCCCCCCCAAATATTGTGTGGTGCACATTACATAAAAATTTTGAAAGAAAAATTAAAATAATATTATATGGGTATTTTTTATCTCATATTAATTCTCATGATTTATATTAAAATGTATATAAAAAATTATCAATACATTTGTATGTTGAGTTAGTGAAAAATAATACAAATCCATACACCAGAATTAAAAAATAATTTACATGATAAAGGAAATTTACAACTTTAGTATCCTATTTAAAATGCTAATGTATTTCTAAAACTACTTAGGAGTTAATCGTTTCACCTTATATATTTAAAGTTTCAAGTAATATTTTATGGCAGTGAACTCTGTTCTTTGCCCAAAGAACAGAGTCCATCCTCCTATTTTCACACTCTGTTTGCACCGATCCCCATCCCTTTAAATTCTATCAACGCATGCTTATCTTACCTCCCCACTCCTTTTGCTACCCTCCCAGCCCCATTGTATGCCATCCTCTTTTGATCCCCATCTCACCCCTCCCAACCTCTCCCTGACACTTTTCTTCATTCAAAATGCCTCGGAAACCCTTAATCTTCCCTTCCAGCTCTTTCCCAACCTTTTTTCTACCCCATATACCCTTCCTCACCCCTCTCTATAGCCTCCCCAAACCTTGTAGCCCAATTCCTCCTCTTTTCCTTGCCTTCACAATCCTTGAACCTATATTTCCTCCCTTATAACTAAGTCCTTATTTCTGTATATAAAAATAATGTTTTAGGGAGGAATGGGGAGATAAGCAAACTGGAGGGAAAGGAGTGGAGAGGGGTGAAGAGGGGTGGAGAGCGAGAGGCAAATGTGGATAGGGGTTGAAAATGATGAAGAAGGGAGTGAAAAGGGTGGGTAGAAGGATGAGGTGAGGAAAAAGGAATATTTCAAAGTGAAAAGAGTGGGGTATTCTTGAGAGGGAGTAAAAAAATACAATAAAAGAAGATAGTTATACAAAATATATATACAAAAAATATAAAATATATAAAAAATGTTACAAAGATTGGCCACAGAAATTCATTCTTTCCTAAAAATCCTCAAGTCTTATACTTTTATTTTCTTCATTTACTTAAATCAAATAAAAATCTACATTTTAATATTTTGAAAATTTTGAATATGAAGGGAAATAAATTTTAATAAATATTAGTATGAAAATATTTTTTTTATTTACTAGTAAAATAAAGTATGTAAATTGAATTTGAAAATCATATGTCTAAGTAAAGTCTTGGTAAAACCATTTTTAATATTTTTTCACTTTCATAAGATATTTTAATGATCTATAATATTCAATAATATCTACTCATAAAATAAGTGTATAATTTTTTCAATTCTCAAAAAATAAAACAATAAATAATATAAATGCACAAAATAATATTTCATAAACAAATTGACATATTTTAAATTATAGTTTCTCCATGTATTGCAGGCCAAAGAAACTTATATAATTATGTCAGATGGTATCTTGCCAAATCTATACTTTGGTGTTCTTTTTTTAAAAATTGCAAAGAAACTGCTTAAATAGTTTAAAAAATATGTATTTCTCAGAATAATTTGTGTGTGGTCTGCACTGTATTAAAATTTCAATAAAAAATTCTCATTCTTCATATCTCCAGATTTGTTCAAAGTATTATTACCCCTGCTTCATTAAATGTCCAAGTTTTATTTATATTGAGTTCACCAGAATGTCAATATTTTTTCTTGGTGGTTTCATCAATAATTATATGTGGGCTCAAAAAGATATGAATTAGGGTTCAAGGTTTTGGACTTGCTAGCAAGTCTTCCCCCCATATTGCGTGGTGATAGGTGCAAGAAATTTGCTTTCAGACAGCAGCAACATCTCCTGTGGGTCTCCCAGCCATGCTGCTCTGGTTGAGAGACTTTCAAGGGGTCCTGATGGACTAGAAGCTTTTAATGGCAGACAAAGCGCAATCAAAGGTGAAGAACTCAAGAATTTCAAAGCAGGTACATAAATTTTATCTTATATTGTTTATTACTCAAAATAAAGGTAAGATTATATTATTATTATTACTTATAATGATTAGAATTACACAAATGTAAATACTAAACTAATTATAGTAGTAATGGAATTGAATTATTGAATATAATAAATTGTAAGTAAGAAATGAGGAAAAACAGAAAAAATGGATGGCATTTTATAGGCAAAAAGGAGAGAAACCACGGGGTTAAGAAATCTACATACAGGAGTGTGAGAGGGAGAAAAATTCAAAAATTAGATATTGCAAATAATAAGAGTGTTCTATAAAGAATGTGTCAATAAAATTTAGTTACATTATATATGAAATTTTTTGATTTATTTCAAAGTTTTCTGTAAATGTCACCCTTAAAATAAGTAATTTGAATTTAATTTTTAGTATTAATATAATTTTAACTATTTTAAATAAAATCATTTTAATATAAATTTTTAGTATTAAAATTTTTATTTCACTTCTAACCTGTCATGAGGACTGTGTTAGTGAATAGAAATATGAGGGACATTAATTTTAAATATTTACATGAGTTACTTATTTTAATTAGTTAATTTATTACAAATAAATTTTAAAGTAAATATAATATAATTAATAAAATAATAATTAAAAGTGTGGCTTCATCCCAGTAAATAATTAATTATTTTGATGGGTAAGTCCAGTAGCCTGGCTGACACCCCCTCACTCTAAAAAAACAATAAAAAAATGCTATAATTATTTTATTTTATATTTCTTTAGTAGGGCAGGAAGTTTAGATATCTCTTTCCCAGGGATCCAAGAATCATATTCAGAAGATTTATTCTTGAATCTCAATAATTATTCAGTACCTTTTTCAGCAGTGATTATTCTGTCATTAAGAATCTTATCAATTACCACTGTTTCAGTGATTTCATTAGGGGTCTTCTTTTGTCTTCCCCTCCTTTTGGTAAATAAATAACTATTGGATGTATAAGGTTTCATAAGATATATTTGAAAAACAGGATGTTTCCTGTCATATAGATAGTACAGAATCACTTCAACTGAATTATCACCAACTCTTCTTCTGAGAACAAATGGACCAACAAATGGGTCTTTTAATGTTTCATTACCTTGTAAATTGAAGTGGACTGTAGAAATTATTACTTCATCACTAATTTTCAAAAGTTTCTTCTTTATGGGATTTTTCCCACCTCTTCTTCTCATATTCAAAAGATTTTTCGATAAATTCTTGAGCATGACTTCTGCAAAGTTTTTGCATTTGAAGAAAAGATTTTACACATGGATGAAGATCCAATTTAGGTTTTTTATTATTGAGAATTTGGTCAAGAGTATTTGGAACATATCCAAGCCAGAGCTCAAAAGGCTTTCTTTGAGTAACAGAATGAACAGTGCTATTATAAGATAATTTGAAACCAAGAAGTAAGGTGACCCAATCATGATTGAAGGTGTCATTTTCTTTATACTCAAGGCCAAAGGCACAATACCTTCTTATCATGTCCTCTAGAGTCTGAATCATTCTTTCACCTCATCCATAAGTCTGGGGGTTATGGGCAGTAGAAAGCTTCAGATCACAACCACAAAAATTTATCAGTGACATCCAAAATTCATAAGTAAATTTAGGGTCTCTGTCAGAGATTATGGCCTTTGGGAAACCAGGAGTATTAAACCTATGAGACCACCACAAGAAGGCTAATTTTTTAGTGGGAACATCCTTGTGAGTAAGGAAGAATTTACACATTTTTGTGAATTTGTCCACAATAACCCAGCAAGAGTTATAACTGTCTTTTCCAGAAACGGGTAATCCTGTTACAAAGTCCTTGTTTATTATTTGCCATGGTGCATCAGGAGCTTCAATATGTTGCATTAATAGAGCTCTTTTTACAGTTAATCTCTTTGATTTCTGGTATTAATCACAGGATTCAACATATAGTTTGGTGTCTTCAGACATATTAGCCAACAAAGAAGTGTTCTTAATTCTGATCATTGTTTTTTCAAGATTAAAATGTCCAGCCTATATGTCATCATGATAAATTTTCAAGATGATTTCTTTCATAGAAGGAGGAATAACAATAACATTACTCAACCTTCTTCTATAATAGAGATAGCCTTCATCAATTGAATATTTATCGTTCTCCAAAGAAATCTGGTACCTTTGTGGGAGGGTTTTAATTAATTCTTGTATTGAAGCATTCTTTGGATAATTTAATATAGTGCATATCTTTTTTAAGTCAGTGTCTTAGGCATATGAATCTAGAATAAGCTGTAATAGCTCTTCCTCGATATAAACCACATATATCCCATGAATGTGAACTATTTCATCTTCAGGAACATATGCAGGATTTGAGTCATCATTTGGCAAAGGTAACCTTGATAACATATCCACATTTGTGTGAACAATACCAGCCCTATGAATTATTGTCATCCTCCCTCTGTATTTTTGAAAAGCTAACACAGGGTAAAATATATGATAACTTTTAGGCAAGTCATTTTTTTACCCCTCAGACTACCCCCAGAGTAACCTCAGTAGTAACACTTGTGGCCCTTATTTTTTTGTAAGAGTGGTTCAAACATGAATCAGATATCAAAATTTTTATTTTCAATAGGGGGTATCAAAGTTAGAAATTTTAAATTATTTAAAATGTATTTGAAAGCACAAAAAAAGCCATGAATTTGATCTTTATTCTCAGTAAAAAGGTGTTTTGGGGGTGCAATATGAAAATTTTTAAAAAATAATCATGGTTTATTTGGTGGAAAAAAGAGGTATTTTAAAATGGAGGATTTCTAACTTTGATACCCCCTAATATATCAATTCCTCTTGAAAAAGGCAAGTATTAGATTTTAGTCAAGTAATATTAAATGGAAAGGACAAATTTTTACCAAAGTTCATATGAAAAAAGAGTTCAGTATTTTATTGACTATTTTTTGAATCTCTTTAAAAAATTTCTTAAATTTAAAGAAGTTTTAAAAAAATTTATTGAATTTTTTAAATTTCTAAAACTTGCATGAATTTTTCACAATTTATTTATTTTTTATTGATTTACTGTAATCATATCAATTATTTCTTAATTTTCTAGAGATTATTTTATTTTTTTTTGGGATTCATTACAATTTTTTTGTATTTTTTGAAATTTTTTTGAAATTTTTTAAATTTTTTTGAAGTTTTTGAATTTTCTAAATTTTTTTGAATTTTCCTGAATTTTTTTGGACTTTTTTGATTTTTTTTTGATTTTTTTGTATTTTTTTATGTTTTCTGATATTTTCTGATTTCTTTTTGTATTTTTTGAATTTTATTGAAGATTTCCACTTTTTTTTTTGAATTTTTTTAAGTGTTTCTTGACATTTTTTTACATTTATAGTCTTTTACAAATTTTTTTTGTACAATTTTTGATTATTTTTATGTCTGAATTGTGATTGAGTCAGGTGCTGAAAAGACTCAGCATCTTTTCCATCACATGACTTTATTTCAATTTCTGTAGTTCAAGTTGTCAGCTAGACCTCATTAATTTTTGTCAAATTTACTAGTGCAACGCAATATTTTCAAGTGAGCAGAAAAGACAATGTGTCTTTTCAGCACGTGACCTGTTGTTTCTTAACACTACATTCTTTTTTTCTCCTTTTTGATTGACCTTACAAGATGCTAACTCATATTTTATCTCACTATTCTTGATTATTGAACAAGATTTTGGTGAAATTATTGAAAATGAAGTAGTATGATGTTAGTATTACATTTATTTTACTTAGTTTCATCACAATTTTACTTTTTTGTAGCCCATCTGACATTTTGAACCAGAGAAATGAAAAATAAGTCATGCAACAGAAAAGATGCTGCATCTTTTCAGCACATGACTTCAATCAAATTTCAAGCATAAAAATAATTAAAAAAAAGCAAGAAAAAGTAAAAAAATTGTAAATTAAAAAAATAACAAAAAAACTAAATTCTTGACCACTGCAGCTCTTGAAGAATCTTGAGGGCCTGAATAACCACCTCCACAAGAATGCTCAACAACATCAGGAAAGGTATCTGGCCCATAACTAGCAAATTTTTCTTCCTCTACTGAAGCCATAACACTACCAGGCCTAGATAAAACCTAATGAATAAAAATAAAGTCATTTCAAGAGAGGGCACACAGCATCAATTTTTTCTTTGAGACATGAATTTTTTAAGCAAGAAATTTTTTTTTGAATTTTGAAGCATATAGTGACTTTTATTCCAAAATAAAGATTTTATATAACTATTTCTAAATAACTGGTAAGAATGAGACTCATAAATTTGAAATGAAATAAATATATGATTATGGGGTATTAGGGCGAGAAAAAAAGTAAAAAAAAGTGAAAAATATGCTAAAGATTAAAATTTTGTCAAGAAATAAAGATATTAAAAGCTCTGGTCCAAATCTCAAATTTTCTTGATAAAATTGTACATTTTTAACAAAACTAAATTGACATACTTTCAGCCCTTTCTTAGCCCCAAGTTGGGCCTGGTAAGGGCCCTGCAGGGTAAACAAAGGGGCTAAGTAAAAAAATATAAAGGGGAAAAAAGGGCCAAAACATAAGTAGTTACAGAGATAGTGAAACATTTCCTTCCTCTTTTTTTTTTATGGATTTTTATTTCTATTGAAGAGAAATGTCCTTATAACAGTTTTTTAAAAAAAATTAAAATCATACTTACATATATTGAATTGGTGTTCAATTTTTTCAAGGAATGTTTTACTGGGGTGCGATTTTATCTTATACAATGAAATATTTCTGCAATGTCATGATATTAACAAATGAACAGGGTAAGTCAAAACAAAGTGATAATTTTCTTGAAGTTTTATTTCAATTATTATTATTTATCTCAATTATAATAAGTTTATTTCAGATAATTCTGATTCTTGATTTATAAAAACATTTTTAATACACATGGGCTTATTGAATTTATTATAGAATTTATAACTTTCATACTAGGCTGCTAAGCAAAAACTGAAATTTTATTGCAAGTATTTTTAAACAAAAATTTTTAATAATTAAGGCTGAATGATGTAGAAGCCTTTATTTCAACTCTCAAAGAACACTTTTTTATTTTAATTGTGTATAAAAACTTATTTTACCCTTATCAATTAACATGAGCATTAAAATTCAGATATGAAAATAAATTTCAATTTTTAAATATAATATGTTGTTGATATATTATTTAAAATTGGTTTTTATTACCAGAAATAAAAATGGAGCCTGCTAGCAGGTCCATATGGATGAGAAAACTATGGAAGTTTTTTTGAGGGGGGGCACCTGCTAGCATGTGACATCAATGTTTGTATGTAAATTTTGTTAAATTAAACATCAAGATCCATGAAATATATAGGGAATCATTGAAAAATTATTCTATGTACATGAAAGAAATTATCAAATTTTTTTACTTCAATTTATTCTTCAGTAATTTAAATTGGATTGGTGTTATAAATGTGGGGGGGGTTATTTGAAATTTTAATTGTGTTTAACCTTTTTCTGCTTCAATGGACCCCATAAATAAAAAACAGAAGTTTTATGTAATCTTGTATTAATTGGTCCCAGATATTTTAAACTCTTATGGATTAGTGAAACATATTTATCTATGCACATTTTTACTATCTCAAATATCATTAAATTTATAGAACCTAAACCAACATTGGATGTTTTAAATATTCCTTAAAATTATATAATATATAAATATTATTTCTTGGTAAATATAATATTTCATGATAAATTTAGCGCTGTTTGAGGCTGGTTGTGTGTTCAAAAATCACTCCAGCCTTGAATAAAGTCCATACTTCTTCTTGAAAAAAATTGAGAAATTTATATAAAGAAATCTATATGCATGAAAGTTTCAATAAAAACCCTATAATAAATTTTTTCAAAACTTTCCACAAACTATAAATTACCAATTTTCAAAGATAAAAAGCAGAATAACTTATCATTGCATATGATATGGTTTATATTTTTTGGGGAAGTTTATCACTTGTAAATTTTTCTTCCTTATCAGATTGGTATTAAAAAATTAAAATTTAGCTAAATTTAGGAAGTTTGGGGAAAATTTTAATTAAATTTGCCTCAGAGTTTCATTAAAAATGATTATTTTGGTTATTGCAAGGATATTTTAATTCAAAAAAATTTTCTGATGGAGTTTTTGGTTACTCTGATTCCTCAAATTATACAAAATCACTTGTGGACCTTTTGCCTGTACAGATCCAAAAGACCCACTGTAAGGTTCCTTTAAGGCTACTTCATGGGTTACTTTAAGATTTCTCAAAAACAACTTGCCTACAAGTCTTCTTAATTTTCACCCTGTCTAACTGCCATCTGAACATATGTCTGTTAGGTGTCTTCAAGTTCAAGAGGGATTTCACTACACTGCAGTCAGTGACAAGTTCAAACTTCTGGCCATCCAGATAATAATGTAGCTTCACTAGAGCCCCCACTTCTTCTAAACACTCCAGTTGAGTGGCACCATATTTAAATTCACTATTCCTCAAGGTTCTTGAAATATAAAAAATTACTACTTCTGATACTTTATCATTCATAACTTTTTTTTGATTGAGAGAAGCACCAAGGACAATAAAACTGGCACCAGTGTATAAAATAAAGGGTTTATAAAGTTAGGCAAAGCAAGAAATGGTGCTTATCTCAAACAATTTTTCATAGTGTCATAAGCTCTTTGTCTTTCACTGTTCCTGACAAAAGCAACATCTTTCCTAGTTAATTAGGTTAGGGGTAATGCTATGACTTGATAATTTTTAATATATTGTCTATAGTTTCCACACATTCCCAAAAAAATTTGGAGCTCTCTCACTGTAGTAGAAGCTTTTACCTGTTGTATGGCTGCCACTTTTTTCTGGTCAACACATATCTGTATACCTGAGACAACATGACCAAGCACTTTCAAAGAATGAAACCCAAATTTGCATTTTTTCAAGGAAAGTGTCATATTTATCTCATCCATCTTATGGAACACTTTCCACAGGTGTTTAAGATGGTCCTCAAATGTTTTAGAGAATATGATGATATTATCAATGTAAACCATCAGCCATCCTTCAATTATTTCTTGATGGAATGTGTTATCCATAACCTTTTTAAAAACTGAAGGGGCATTTTAGGGGCCAAATGGCATCCTAAAATACTTACAAATACCCATATGAGTAGCAATCATCAGAAAATTCTGGGAATTCTTCTCAAAAGGTACCTGGCAATATCATTTATTACCATCTAAACAGCTTATATATTTAGCACCTTGTAAGGTAGCATGTATAGAGCTAACTCTGTATAAATGATAAATATCATCTACAGAAAAGTATTAAATGCTCTATAATCACAACATAACCTGGCTTTATCTTTCTCATAATAAATTAGGACAGGTGAGATAACACAATGTTTAGGTGTTTCAACTGCCTTTTCAATAATATTCATTTTTAAAAGGGTAGAGATATTGTCTTCAATATCTTTTATCTTTGTGGGAGAAGCAGGATAAGTATTCTTCTTTAAAATAGGTGTTATCTCAGTTAATGGGCAAGATAATGAGAGATTCATTTCTTTATTTACTAATCCTAATTCATGTGACCCATGAGCAAAGGCCATAGGAAAAGATTTTATCAAATGAATGATGGAATATTTTTCCTCACCAGAAAGTTGTTCTCTAAAAGAAGCTGTGTCAATTTCAGACAGAAGGGCAGGCATTCCTTTTGTATATCATCCTTTATATTGAACTAAAGAACTACATGTGTTCAATCCTGGTGTTAATAACTTTTTGTGGGAATAAATTTTAAATCCACCCTTCCCATTCAACCCCATTGTGAAGCATTGGTTTGAGGGATCCAATTTAATGCCATATTTGGTTAAAATATCATTTCCCACAATGAACCAACTACTTAAGCTATAATTTTTTATAACTAAAAAGTCACACATAGCTCTTGCAAAGCCATAGTTAAATTTAAAAAATACTGTAGCTTTGTATTTACCAATGGAGGACAAAACAGAGCCATAAGCTCTCCAAGTTTCAGAAATGATAGGCATAAGTTTTGATTTATAATCCTGATCCACTGAAGTAAATTCTTTTTCAAATATTAAACTTTCTCCAGCTCCAGAATCTAAAAAAACCTCAATGTTCTTTCCATTAATCAAGACTGGTGCCTTGAGAGAGGCAATGATTATTGAGCTTTCTTCAAGGTTTCTTATGATCCCAGCATCTTTAAATGTAGAAAAATTATCATTCTCAATGAAAATAGTATTCAAATAATGAATATATTATTCCAGAATTAAAATTTCCTGGTGAGATTCAAAAGAAGTATTTCTGGCACAATCACCTGAAGTATCATCCAGTGCAACTGTGTCATCAGCATGTTCCTCTGTTTTTTCAACAAGATTTATTTTCTTGTTGAAAAAACGACCTTTCTGCCAAGGCTTTCTGCATTTAAAGCAGGTGTTTGATGCATACTTTTTAGGTGCAATAGGGGCAGAAGGTTTACCAACTTTTTCAGGAGGTTTTGGTTGGTAATTGGAGGTTTTCTCAAATGAAGATCAAGGATTGAACCTTCTAGAATCATAATTTTTATTTAAAAGTATCTCATTAATTGTATTAATAAAAGAAGAAGGTTCTCTTGACAACTTAGTCCTAGCAACTATTAAGTCTCTCAGATACATAGGCAATTTATAGAGGATCCTGTCCTTCTATAATTCAAAGTCCATGTTTGGGTTCATTTTCCTCAGGATCTTTACAAGTTTCATCAGGAGCTCAATAGGCTTTTCTGTAGAAGAAGAAGAGATATATCTAGCTTCCTGATACTGCCTTTGTTGGGCTAACCTAAACTTTGAACCACCAAACTGTGCTTTAATCAATTTCTTCCAATCCTCCCAGATGCAGTCATTTTTATCCAAAAGGACAGATTCATACCACATCAGGGCAACATTTGAAAATAAAGAAATCAATTTTGACACAATTTCTTCATCTGGCAGTCTGTAAGAATTTTTCAGGTTATCAAATCTGAAAATAGATTTCTTCCAATCAGAGGAAGAATTACCATCAAATGTTGGATATTGGTCAAGGTTTGGCTGATTCTTCTGATTTGATGAAATCTCCTTGTTACAAACTTATTTCTGTGTAAGAAGAAGATTTTATTTCTCTAACTGGGTAATAATCTGATATTTAAACCCTTCTGTAGATGAACAAGGTGCATAATTAATTTTTGATGGAAACTAAGGAATATTTACAGGAATTTCTAACACTAATTTTACTTTAGATGAACTAGGAACAGGTACAATTGGAGTATCTTCTGCAGCAGGTTCTTTCAAATAATTGGCACAATACTTTTAGTCATTTAACAATGAATTCAACTTTTCTTCAATATTTGTTAGTCTAGTTTTCACTCTTGGAATACTGGATTATGTCTCATTGATAGTTTCAAGATACAATTGATTCTTTTTTTTCACAGATGAGTAATGGTCACTTAGTCTTTTCAAGTTCGATTTCTGACCCTCTAGTTCCTGGAAACAGATAGACACAGTGTCTTGTAACTTGGACAAATCATTCTTGATATTTTGCCACAAATCAACTTTCTTCTCATGAGTTACTTTGTAATTATATAAATGATTAATAATTCTCTGCAAATCACTTCTCACTTATTGGTAACCTTGTTCAGTTAACAAACTATTAAATTTTTGAGTTAATTGGAGGTTATTCAATATATGATTTTGTTTGGTAATAATATTTCTCAAATATTCATCATGAATAGTAGCTACATCAGGAGTATTTCTCAATAATGAAACATAGTAATTTTCCAGACTCTCATAAACTTCAGGATCAATTGTCTCATCTACAATGGCCATATAAGGGTTAATAATTTAAGTAGCAATTAATACTAAAGGAGTAGTTACATCAGAATATTGAGTAATATTCCTACTAGAGCCAGCCTCTACTGGTATCAAGGTATCATCTCCCCATCCAGAATTACCTGAAGGAACTGAATCAGTAATAAGAAAAGGTACTTGGGATTCAATAGAGGGGCTTACCATTGTTTTGAAAAATTTGGAGTTGATTTTTTTCCTTTTACTTCTTCCTTGGTAGGGATGAGGAGGGGTTGGGTTGAATTGTTGGGGTCTATAGGGACCTTCTTGAGTTGCTTGTTGCATCTTTTGAGCTTGGAGGGAGTCCTACTGAGTGTTGAGCCAGTCCCACTTCCATTTTGAGACTTCCACCATTTCCTGTGGTTGAGGATCTAACAATGGAAGGGATTTTACTGCTGTAGGAGGTTTCCTCTTCTCTTGAAGAAAATTTTCTACATTTCTTACCTTTTCCTATAGCATTTCTAACTTTGATCTTAATTTGAGGTTCTCTTTTTTCAACTCCTTGAGGTTAGTTGAGAGGTTTTTGAATTGTTTCTGCATGGGTATTGTTTTTATTTTGAAGCCTCTTAGAAGCTTTTCTGGGGGGCTCACTGGGGGCTTTGCATCCAGAGCAGCCTTTTCTACTTTTATTTCTACATCTGGAATCTCCACATCCTGTTTGGTCCTACAATTGATTAATTTTAGAATTTTTGCAGTCAAAGGAGAACTTACAGAATTCTGATCATCATCAATTAAGTCAAGTTCCTCTTCATGGGCAGCAGGAGCACTTTGATCAGTCATTTTTAAATAAATTAAACTGAGAGAAAAGAAATATTAATATTTAATCAGTTATTAAATAACTCGTTGAAAAAAAAAGGTGTTGAAATAAAAAATATTTCAAGTATATGATCAATTATCAGGATTATAAATCAACTGGAATAATAAAAATAAAATATTATCACAACAAAAATCAACTGAAAATTATTAAAAAAAATTAGTTAATCAAATTAAATAAGATATTTATATTTTATTACCAGGATTTGAAACAAATCAACTGAAATAATAAAATAATTTATTGATTATCTGGACAATGAGTCAATTAGAATAATTAACACAATTCTCAATTAAATATTGATATATATATTGATATATAATTATCAGGACTAAGAGTCAACTGAAGATTTAATTACCAGGACTTAATGTCAACTTAAATAATTTAATATAATTAATTAAATTAATTTACATATTTATTACTTTACTTCCAGGACAAATTTTCAACTGAAGCAATGGTATAATATTTTAATTATCAGGACAAAATGTCAACTGAAAAAATTTAAAAAAAATATAACATAATTGATTTAATTTATATTACTTCTAGGACCGCGAAAAAAATTTCTCTATATTGGTCAACAAGAAAAAAAAATTATTATATGCCAAACACCTCTCCCTTTAATGCAAGCAAATTAATGCCACTACAGAGTGCTGAGTAAAAAGATATATGTTGAAGAAAATCCAATAGTACTAGCTATAGGCCTTGACCAAGGGAGTTGGAGTAAAACTGGAGATAAAACCCCCATTCCCTTTGGTAAATACCAGGTAAGATTTATTTGCAACAGCAAATTAGAGACTGTAACTATACCCCTTCCAACACACTTCTTGACTGCTTAACAAGTCAAGACAGTAGCCAATGGCAGACCACTGAGAACCAAAGAAACAGAAACCAGAAATGTGGAAAGATCCACACCAGAAAAACAAAACACTGTGCACTTGTTGCACAGAAAACAGCAATAATACTTGATGCAGGTTGCAAAGCTACACCAGAGAGACCAGTTGCCAAATTTGAGTTAAATGAAGAACTAACCTTGCAGCAAACACAGCCAATTGTGGCCCAAAAACAGTGAAAAATTAGTGAGAACAAAGATATTACCTCCAGATGGCTTTATGATAATTAAAGCTGCCCCAAAATGTCTTATTCAGTATGTACACACAAACCACCATCTAAAAAATCTATGTACAGCAATGAATTTGGTGCTTTTGGCAGCCAAATTGAATAAAAACCCTCTATAAGCACTCCCCGGCCTTCTATAACTGATGCAGGTGGCCCGCCTAGAAGCTACCAGACCTCCCTGAAGCCAGAAACCACCAAAAACCTCCAATAAAGCTCAAAATACTTAGAAAAATCTACCACAACTACTAAAAACCTTAAAACACAAAATTAAGCTATGACAACATTTAGACATAAAATATAGAGCCAAATTAGCTCTACTTAATGGTACTAAGCACTTAACCCTAAGACCTAAGGTTAGCCCATTGTGGTCTTCCAACATTGGCGGAGCCCTTTGTTGGTCTATTTGGTGTTGATTTGATATGTCTTAAATGGCATTATTAAATAATTGGGTGTTTTTCTGGAATTATTCTTCAAATATTGGGACTTCAGTGATGTGGGTACTACCACTGTATAGACCTGGGATTTCTCTATATTTTACATCTTGATGACATTTTTCAGAGTTTAAGTATTAAGGGGATAATTTCTCATTTTTCATTTAAAAAGATAGCTGTTTAATTTTGTTTTTTGTGTTTTATAGGCTAAACTTAGGTCTTAGGTTTAAGTGCTTAGTACCATTACAATGAGCTAATTTTTCTCTACATTTTATGTCCCAATGTTGTTATAGCCTAATTATGTGTTTTAAAGGTTTTAGTAGGTGTAGTAGATTTTTCTAAGTATTTTGGGTATTTTTGGGGGTTTTTGGTGGTTTTTGGTGGTTTTCTGGCTTCAGGGTGGTCCAGCCACCTCAGGTAGGCCAACCGCCCACCTTGGTGCTAGAAGGCTGGGAAGCGTTTGTAGAGGGGTTTTATGCAATTTGGCACTCAAAAAGGCCAAATTTGTTGTTGTGCAGGGGCTCTTAGATAGTGGTCTGTATTTACATAGTGAATAAGACAGTTTGGGGCAACTTTAATTATCATACAACTATCCAGAGGTGATATCCTTTTTCCTCACTCAGTTTTCATTGTTTTTTGGCCATAATTGGCTGTGTTTTTTGAAAGGTGAGTTATTCATTTAACTTAACTTTGAAATTGGTCTCTCTGGTATAGCCTTGCAAGCTATATCAAGTATTATTGCTGTCTTTTGTGTGGATTTGCATCTTACATCTAGTATCATTGCTTTCTCTGGTGTCGACATTGGTCTACATTTCAGTTCATTTGTTTGGTAGTCTGTCTGGAGACTACTTTCTTGGCTGATCAGGCAGTCAAGTGTGTTGGAAAAGGGGCTTTAGCAAACAGGAAGCAATTTACTGTAGCAGTTAAATCTTAATTTATTTTTCTAAAGGGACAGGGGATTTTCTCTCTGGGTTTTCTCCAACTCCCTTGGTCAAGGCCTATAGATAGTACTATAGGATTGTCTATATTTCTGGTTCCCAATGTGGGATGGAAGCTGCTAGTTCTTTGGAATCTCTGTGGTCTTTGAATGGCTTCTGGTTCTTCTATTTCTGTGGTGACTGTCAGTGGGGGGGAAGGTCCTCCTGCTGTGATGGTTAGGGAGTGTGTTAGGATTAAAACTTGGGATGGTACCAAGTTTAATGGTGAAGATGTGAAGTCGTTTCTGAAGAAGTATGAAACTGCTGCTGGTGTGGATGGTGCTTTTTACCTGGACATGGTGAAGAAGATTATTTTCTTCATTGGTGATAGGGCAGTGGAGAAGAAGGTTGTGGCCATTTCTGGCTACAAGAAGAGGGACTGGAAGTTATTGTGCAGGGAGATAGTGGGAAGATGGGGTGTCAGGTTCACTATGGTGGATCTGAACAAGGTTGTCAGTGAATGGCAGTCTTATGGTTGTGTTGGTAACTTCCACAGTTACAGGAAGTTTCTGCTACAGTTTGATCCTGTGGTAGAATATTTGGTGGAAGTGGAGGAGCTGGCACATGAAAATGCTGCCAAGGATGTTTTTTGTCTGCCTTGGCTAGAGATTTCAGGATGGATGTGTTGAAGCAGCTTTCAAGGAAGGACTTGATGAGGACTCTTCCCAATAGGGATCAGAAGTTTCCTGCCTTGGACAAGGTGAAGGAGGCTGTGGAGGCCCATTTGAAGTTATTGGCTGTGGAAACCTATCAGGAGGGGTGTGCCAAATATTTCATCAAAGTCAGTGAGACTTTGGCTGAAAAGGAGAATAGATTGAAGAAGGAAGAGAAGAATATGGTGAGGGTTCCCAAACAGGAGAGGGACCCAGTGGTGGAACAGTTGGCTGATCTAACAAAACAGCGACATATTTTTTTTCAGGAGGCTAAGAAGGCCAATAAGGCTCCTTCTCAGCCTAGATATTTTGATAGGAGGGCTGGTAGGAGCTATCCTTGGGTCTGCTCTTATTGCAGCAGGAGGGGGAACAAGTCCAATGATTTTTGGGCTCTGGACAAAGATTTGTCAGAGGAAAAGGTGGAGTTTGATGGCAGGGTGTTCAAGTTCCTTGATGGTTCATTTATGAAGCCCAGTGAGGGGCAGGCACCTGTTGATTTGGTCAGGAGAAGGTGTGGTCTCAATCAGAGGAGGCCAAGGTTTGAGGAGATTTCTGATCAGGGGAAGTCTTCTAGTAAGGAAGATGATTATGTCAAGGGAAAAGGGAAAAAGTTTAATAAGTTCTCTTTTTTTACTTCCTTTGGTGGATTGGAGTTGTATTCTTGTGGTGGACAGTCAAGTGGTGAATGCTTGGCTGGTGTTTATGATGTAGAAGCGGGAAAGGTGGGAAGGGCTAAGAGCAGTTCTCAGGCCCAACGAAAGCCTAAGGCTTCAAAGGTGGAGCCTAAGAAGAGTGCAGCTAGGATGAAGTAAAGTAAAGAGGAGCTGTACAAGATGCAGAAGTAGATTGCTGATATGGGCAACCCTAGTTTTGGTGCATTGGACTTGAATGGTGAGCCAATGCCTATGGATGTTGATTATGACTTTGAGGAGGATTTCTTTTTGGCTTTATTTCCAAAGCCTGCTGAAGTTAGAGGTTCTGGTGAGAAATCCAGTTTTATTCTTGTTGATGGTAAATCTGTTTGTGGTTCTGGTCCTCAAGAATCTTCTAGGACCAAGGTAGTGAAGCCAAGGGCTCACTTTGAGAGGCCAGTAGTTTCTGGCCAGTCTAATTTTATGGACTCTGTTCTGGAAAGGATGAATCAGGGTCAGGTTTTCCTTACTTATAGGGAATTATATGCTATCAGTTCTGGGCTGGCTGATAGAAAAAAAAAGTTGTTGACCAGGAGAAGGGTTTCTTCTGGGGAGGTGGAATACATTTTTGATTCTGCTGAAAAGATTGGTGAGGGGTTGGAAACTCATGTTTATGCACCTCTGGGTTATGTCAATGTGACTCTTAATGGAAGCAATACTAGGGCATTGGATGATTCAGGTTCTCATATTAACCTGATTTATTTGTTTGAGGCTAATCATCTGGGCCTCCCCATCAAGACAGGAATTGGTGGAAATTTAAGAGGAATGGGTGACCATGTCACTGAGCTGATTAGAACAGCTAAATTTGTGACACTGGATGTTGGTGGAGCCTCAGGGAAGGTTCATTTTTACATTTCCAAAGGTAAGGTAAAAGCTGTTTTGGTTGGACCATTCTTGATGGATCTCCAGGAAAGAATTGGTTATCAGTTTGATATGGGAATCATTTTGGAGTTGACTGGTGAAGATGAAAGAAGACTTCACATGAGGCTTTAATCTCCTGGAGATGATGGTTGGGAGACCAGGCCTGGCTTGTCTTCAATGTGCCAGTGCATGGATTGTTGTAGCAGAAGAAGGTAAGTGGGTGCCGCCTCTGTTTTTTTTGAGTGTGGCTCATGCTATAGTGAGAGTCTGTCTTTTTTAAGAGTGATGAGGGCTTATTGCCCAAGTGCTACAACCTCTCCCCAAGATGAGGAAATCTCAGGTTGTAGTAGGTCAGCTCCCTTGGAGATAAACCAAGTGGATTTTCAACTTTCTCTTTTTAATGTTTCTCTTCTCTGCGAGTATTCTTCAATTTTTTTATCAAGTATCAGCTCTCTCTCAATATTCTCAATTATTTTTAATTCAAGTTCAAAAAAAAAGATTGGTTATATATCATTACTTAAAGATATGTGGAAAAGCTGTGGAGTGGTGAGATTGGGGACTAAAAGTAAGTCCTCCCAATTGTGCACCACTAGTGTTTCTTCTACGCCTTTCAAAAAAATTACCTTTGCCACGTTATGGTAAGGTAAACTCTTACGGTCGCCTTGCTGTAAGCAGAATCCGGAGGAGATGTGTGGATTTAGTTGAAAACCCCGTCCTTCCAATAAAAATAACAAAATGGGAATTCTAAATCACTAAGCTAACCAGTCTACTTGGATCTGATTGTTAAAAATAATGAAACTCTAAAATATTTAACGCTTATTGAGATTTAAGTAAAAGTGGCTGTTGAGAAAGAAATACTGATAACAACAATTAAGGTGTACCAGTGAAAGATCTGAAAAGATTGACTTTTATGTTTTTATAATAATTTGAATTTTTATGAGACAGCAATAATCAAGTCCCAGTGATGAAGACCTTTCTAAAGATACCCTGTATGAAGTGTGATTTAAATTGTTGAGTAGTATTTCTAAAATGTTATATATAAAATATAAAGTTATAAGGGTATTACAATTTATTTAATTTGTTGAGTAATAAAAAATGAGACTGTGGTGGTTAAAGATTAAGCTGTATGTTGTATGATGATTGTAAGATGATGCCCAATTTCGAGTCTGAGAGACTCTTAAGTATACCTAGTCATGTGCCTAAGTTTCCCCTCCAGAGCTCAGCCAGAGCCCATCCGGAGCCCGTACGGAGTTCAAACGGAGTCCTTCCGGTCCTCCGGACTCAATTTGAACCTTAAAACTATAATAAAAAATCTAGAAAAATTACACATGATTGAGCCACTTCCCCTTTACATTCCCAACTAATTTTCGTAGTCTGCGCAGCTCTAATCACCCAGTGTAAATTCATCAAAGTTAAGTAATTTCTAAAAACATAAATATTTCTATAAATCTTTAAAATTCATTTAAAAATATAAGAAAAATAGTAGAAATTCTGGGAAAATTTCCCAAGGTTCTTGAGTGACTCAACTTGATACTTATAAATTTTTCAGACCGTAAAAATAAGTTTTATCTATAAAATAAATTGTTTTTGCGTAGGCATTTGCTTTTGACCAATTTCTTCATATTTAAAACTCAAATAAATTAAATAAAACCCTTTTATAAAAAATAATAGCGCCAATCTTGAACACCGTAATAACTCCATTTACGTATTTAGGTGCCATACTAAACTTTAGGCTACCACAACATCTGTGAGCATTTGGGAAACCAATTATCAGTAAATAAAAATAAAAATAAATTAAATAAATAAATAAAAAATTAAATTAAAAATAAATAAATAAAATAAAACAAATTTATATATATATATATCTGCTAATCATTTTTTTTCTCTATTCATTGAATTATTAATTTATTTTTTTATTTAATTTCTGGAAGAAGAAGCCTCCAGCGGTTGGTCCGGATAATGGTGGCATTTTCTCTTTTTTTTGCGATTGGAGGAAGAACTGTGTTCCTTGTGGCATAGGCAGCTGGAAAGAGTGAATGGATTGGAAGGTAATTTTTGGGTAGAAGTAGAAGAGGCTGGGATGGAGTGTTGGAAGGTGTGCTTAATTATTCTAGATATCTTCCAGTGGTCATTAAGAAGTTGTTTTCTCAGATTCTTCTCAAATTCATTCAATGGCCCATGAAGAGCAAAGGCTTTAATAATTTTTAAATAGCATTCAGAAATATATTATAAAGCCATTATAAATTGATATTATATTTATATAAGCTATAACTATATTTTATTCATCTATTTTCCACCACTAGCATGCATTTAAATCCAAGTATTGTGAGTTTTATTTGAGTATAACTATTTTATTAGTCTTCCCCTGAGGTTTAATCACTAAATCATTTATCAATAAGTAATAGGACCATAAATAAACACTATTATATCATACTAATATACTAGACTATACTGACAAAAACCCAACCCCTTTTATATCCTTTACTCCTCCTCACATTGACCTCATACCCATCCACTATTCTGCACACCACAGACCATTAAAAAATACACCCGTTACACCTGGACCCTCCTCACTAACATCCGTCAACCCTTTAATCCTCCACTAACCATTCCGTCTATGCTAACTACCCCTTTTAATAATCCACAGATACTTAATAAACCTTTTAGCAGACTATTACATTGACTATTGCGCTGTGCGTCGCTTATTGAGGAAAAGACTAACACACACTATTGAGAGATTGACTAATTTAGATTTAGAGTTTAGACTAGCGCGGTTGAATAGTGAGTACACAAAGGAAAGTCGCAGTTGCTATGTAGAATTTATTTCTGCGCTTTGAGTATGGATTTAGACCTCTGTATTATTGATTTAATGAGCTGCTTTTGCCTTGAGTGTCACGTGGCGCGTGACGGATGCCCGGGTATAAAAACGCAAGCTCCATTGAGCATGAGACATATACTTCCCACACTATTTTCCCTTTATTGAATTCTTGATTATTATTATTATGTCAGCTTGCCTGACTCCAACTCCCACGCCTCCTCACCCCAAAGCGGATGGTGGGCTTGCTACCCGACAGTACTCCCAAGCATGCACGGCTTGTGAAAGGATGAAATACTTCTGTGTTGAAAGCACGGCTACTCGAGGTCCTCTCCAGAAATGCAAGTTTTGCAGATGGAGATGGTTGGCGTGCAATGCTTTATCTAAAAACTCTGACATTGAAAGAAGATTTACTAAGACCAAAGAGGTGGTCAAAGATATATGGGACGTGTCAATTGGGGATGATCAATCAGAAGCAGTTGAGGAGGAATTTGAGGGTACCGTGGCAACCTGGGTAACCCGAGCCATTGGTAAAAAACAAAGGGTAGAAGAGGAGGTGGATGAATTGGGGGAGGAAGATGAGGAGGAAGTCCCTATCTCAAGGCCAATGCCGAAAAAGCAGTGGATGGTCATTGAAGATGACAAAGAAGAAAAAGAAGTGACAATGGAAGTCACATCAAAGTTATTTCTAGAGGCTGATCCGATGTTCGAAGTAAGTTTGCTTTTATTTTATTTTTTTTTAATTTTTTTTTTTCAAAGAAAAAAGTTTTACTGATGACCATATGTCTTAGAATTCAGATGTCATCGCAGAAGCCCCTACAGTGGAAACCTCGAGTGTGGGAGCTCCTATTGTGGAAACCACTGCTGTGGAAATGGCCGTTGTTGAAGTGGAGCCGTCAATCCCTACTGAAGAACATTTAGCAGTGATTGCCTTGAGGGAGGATAATGAAGAAACTCTTGACAAGGTATGGTCAAAAAAACCTAGCCAGGGTCAAAGAGCTAGGTTTATTGAAGAGTTCAGTGGCAATATCGACAAGATTATTGATTCTGCTTCCTTTGACGTGGCTGAAGAATTGCTGGAGATTGGGGAAGTGGTACCGGTAGGAGAGGGGGAGGTTTTTGAGAAATGTAGGAAGGAAATAAGGGTGATTTTGGAGAATATGAAGAAATTTGTTTCAGAGAAAGTAAAGGAGAAAATTTAAAATGGAAGGAAAAGGAAAAGAAAGAAAGAGGGAAGGAAAAAAGTAGAAAGCAATTTGTGTATTTATTTATTTATTTTTATTTTGTTGTTTTAATTGAAAATGTTGATATATATTTTATAAGATTTTGAGAAAAGAAAAGAAAAAAGGAAGAAAGAAAATATTTGAATAAAATTTTGTTTTAAATTTTGAAAGAAGAAAATAAAGAATATTTAATTGAAGGAATTTCAGTTTAAGTTTTGAAAAGAAAAAAGAAATAGTTGATTAAAACAATTTTGTTTGAAATGAAAATTTAATGAAAGAAAAAATGGTTATTTGTGAAAGTTTATTTATTGAAGTTTTTTTTTTAGGAATTTTGGTTATTTGAAAAGAAAGAAGAAAAATAGTTTTTGAAAAAAAAAAGAATTTGAAAGAAAGAAGTAATTTGTTCAAAGAATTTTAAAAGAGAGATTTAAAGGTTGAAGTGAAGTTTGAGAAAGATTGTTGTATTGAGTTTGTGAAAAATTTTGATAGTTTGAAGAAAAAGAAAAAAGGGAAAAGAAAGAAAATTAAAGGAATTGTTGATTTTTAAGATTTTATTTGAATGAATTTTAAGATTTTAATTTTATTATTTTATTTTATTTTATTTTTTATTTTTTTAACTTTTAACTTTTTTAATTTAATTTAATTTTGATTTTAGTTTATTTTATTTTATTTTATTTTATTTATTTTTAAAGAAGGTTGAAAAAAAGCTTTTAAGAAGAAAGAAGAAAAGAGAAAGAAAAGAGAAAGAAGAGAAAAAATAAAAGAGAGTTCTAAGGTTTTGGTTTTAAAGGATATTTAAGATGAAAAGATTTTAGGAGTTCAGGGGTGTTAGAAACATTGATGGCTGGTTCCCAGGATGTTTTGTCTGAGTCATTGAGGAAGCCTTCCCATTCCACGAGGTATTGAAGTTTCCCCTTGGGAATTCTTGAATCAAGGATATGGCTTACTTCCCACTCTAGATGGTCTTCTACTTCGACTGGTTCCGGAGGAGGTTGGTTCCTGCCTGGGTATGTTTCTCAATCCAGTTCCAGGAGAGATAGGTGGAAAACAGGGTGAATAGCCTTCCATTTAGGAGGTAGCTTCAGTCGAAATGCAGTTTTAGAGACTTCAGAGTCAATTTCGAATGGTCCCAAGAGTTTTTCAGCCAGTTTCTTTGATGGTCGAGTCATTCAAATGCTTCATGCATCGAGCCATACTTTGTCGCCTGGTTTAAAAGAAGGAGCAGATTGTTGATGTTTGTCGGCCTGTTCCTTGTACCTTCGAATCGCTAATTCCAAATTTGATTTAAGTTCTTCTTAGAGTCGTGATATGGTTCAAAGATAATGTTCAGCAGGAGGACTAGTTCCTACACGGATTGAGTTGAATCGAGGATGTCTTACATAAGCACTTTCCAAAGGAGATTGTCGTGTCAAAGAATGAGTCAAGTTATTATAAGCAAATTCGGCCAATGGTAACCATGTGGTCCAATCTTCTTGTTGGTAACTGACATACATTCAAAGGTATTGTTCGAGGACTTGGTTGACCCTTTCTGTTTGCCCATCGGTTTCAGGATGATAGGCCGTGGAGAGATTCCTCATGATATTGAGTTGTTGACAAAATTGAGTCCAGAATGTGGATACAAAGAATGAGCCTCTATCTGAAATAATATCATTAGTTAAGGCATGTTTGGAAAATACATATTCTAGAAACAATTTTGACAAATCTTCTGCTGTAGCAGTAGTAGTGGTTTTAATAAAAATAGACATTTTCGAAAATATATCTACTATTACTAATATAGCATCAAAATTATTAGAGAGAGGAAGTTGAGAAATAAAATCCATCAATAAAGATTCCCAAGGTTTAGATGGAATAGGAAGCGGTTGAAGCAACCCATGCTTCTGGTGACGGGGAGCCTTATTCCTATTACATTTGTAACAAGCTCTTATATAGGCCTTGATTTCTCTGGTCATTCCTGGCCAGAAGAAATCCCTCGCTATTAACTGGTAGGTTTTATCAACCCCAAAATGACCAGCTAATGGATAATCATGTTGACTATTGAAAATCCATAATTTTATTTCATTTTTGTCAGGTATGACTACTCTACCTTCGAGAACTAATAGACCTGATTCAATACTAAATCTTTTGGCCCCTTGCTTCGAGAGTATTTTGTCTTTTAACCCTAAACAATAATTTTCCATCGAATGAGCTTCGAGGATGTTGGATAGTGAATTTTGAAAAGATTGAATTGTCATTGAATTAAGTTGATGAGTCATTAACATTGATTTGTTGAAAATTGATTTTACATTTGATGGGTACTTGTCAGAAAATGCGTCCCAACGTGACAAGATATCTGGGACAATGCAGTTCTTACCTGGGCGATAGGAAATAGAAAAAGGAAATTCAGACAGAAATTCAGCCCACCTGGCTTGACGCCTGGTTAACACTTTGGAAGACATAAAGTATTTCAAAGAATTATGGTCTGTTAGAATTAGAAAAGGACTATCTAAGCTGAGAAGAAAAGAGCACCATTTTTTAAGACAATGAATAATAGCTAAAAGCTCTTTGTCATGAATTTCATAATTTAATTCTGCTGCAATGAGTTTGCATGACTCAAAAGCAATAGGATTAAACAATTTTGTTTCAGGATTTAATTGAGAAATGACTCCTGCAATAGCATAATAGCTCGCATCTGTCTTGACTATTGTCGAAGAAGAAGGATCAAAGTGTCAAAGAATTGGAGCTTTGGTAAATTCAGTCTTCAATGCTTCGAATTCCTTTTGTGCTGTAGAAGTAAAAACAAAAGTAACATCTTTTCTAAGAAGAGAAGTAAGATTGGAAATAGTTTTAGAGTAATCTTTAATAAATCTTCTATAGAAATTTGCAAAACCAAAAATCATTGTAGGGATTTAACAGTTTTGGGCTCAGGCCATTCCAGGACTTTTGGACCTTTTTGTTGTCCATGACTAAACCATCAGTGGATAAGGTAAAACCCAAAAATTCGATTGATTTAAGATGGAATTTGCATTTATTGCGCTTGGCATAGAGACCGTGATCTCAAAGTTGATTTAGAACCTGTCAAACATGATGAATATGTTCATCTAGTGTCTTTGAGAAAATTAAAATATCATCTAAATAGACGACAAAAAAATTTTCAACAACATCTTGAAAGATTTCATTGACAAAAGTTTGAAAATTCAATGGTGCGTTGCAGAATCCAAAAGGCGTAACTAAATATTCAATACTACCAAATCTAGTGCGCATTGCAGTCAGTGGTTCATGACCTTCTGCAATTCGAATAAGATTGTAAGCGCCTCTAAGATCAATTTTAGAAAAGAAATTAGCACCATTGAAAAGGGTAAGAAGCAATGACATAGGAGGAACAGGATATTCATTCTTCTTAGTGACTGTGTTGAGCTTTCTATAGTCAACACACAACCTAAGGCTACCATCCTTTTTCTTTACAAAAAGAACAGGGGAGCCGGTTGGAGATATACTGGCTCTGATGAAACCTTTGGCTACATTCTCTGCAATCTAGTCTTGAAGAACTTGAGATTCATCCTTCAACAAAGAATATACAGGACCTGCCAGAGGTACTGGACCTATTAACTCTATTTGATGGTTGTAGGGTTGATGAGGTGGTAACTTATTGCCCTTGCAGATTGAGAAAACATCAAGGAAATCATGATAGATTTCTGGTAGAGTTGATTTAATGGCTTCAACGTTGATTTGGTTGTCCTCATCATCTTTGAGAGAATCTGTCGAGGGAAGACCATAATTGAGAGATAATAATTTGATTACTTCGAGGCAATTTAAATCCTCTTTGAGTGAAGTCATTGAGCTAGAAGGGTTAGCCAATTGCTCATTTAGAGAATGATAAGATGCTTGCAAGTCATCTGGAAGAGATTTTTCCTCTAGCAGGACATTGTAAGGCGGGTTGTTTAACTCCCTATTGACCTGCATTGAAGAATCAGAAATATACTTAGTGTGTGGGGTGATCAATCCCTGGGACCAATCAATTTCAGGATTCCAATGCGTTAAAAAGTCATGGCCAAGGATGGTATTGTCCATTCTTGGGGTGTCCAAGACTGATAATTCCCACTCGAAGGGGGGAAAGTTCGGAAAGTTGAAAACCCATAAAACTTTCTTACTTACCCAATATTTGGGTTCCTCTGATTCGACCAAATATATTGGAGTTTGATTGATATCTGTGAATGTCAGCTTTAACTTCTCAATAAAAGATAAAATAACAAAAGAAATTGAAGCTCCAGAGTCTATGAGACAACTGAAGGGGGTATCCTCCTTAAAAAGAATGGTAGGAGGAGTCCGTTGAACAGGTGCCATTTTTAAAAAATTTAGAGACATTGGAAAAAGGACGTAGTAGTGCAAAGAATGATAATTATGGAGAATTAAATTATACTGTCACCGGACAACCTACACACAAGGTCGAGGGTTTTCCTGGAAGTGAGATGGAGGGAGGAGTTTAGAAACTTCTTTGAGGCACAGAGGAAATGTTTGAGGAAGTGATTCGAAGATGACTCGAAGGAAGAGCTACTGCTTCGAGATATGTTCGAGAAGAATTCTAATATAATTTAAAGGTAATATTAATATTCTTAAGATCTCACGAAGGGTTGGAAACTCAATAATCAAAGATTTAGGATTTAGAAATGATTACTGAGAAAATAAGGAAAGATACAATAATAATGATTTAACCTGAAGCTTTACCACTATTAACTATATATACTTTTTTTATAATTTAATTCTAAAGAATGTCAAACCAAAACCCAACCCCTTTTATATCCTTTACTCCTCCTCACATTGACCTCATACCCATCCACTATTCCGCACACCACAGACCATTAAAAAATACACCCGTTACACCTGGACCCTTCTCACTTACATCCGTCAACCCTTTAATCCTCCACTAACCATTCCATCCATGCTCACTACCCCTTTTAATAATCCACAGATACTTAATAAAGCATTTAGCAGACTATTACATTGACTATTGCGCTGTGCATCACTTATTGAGGAAAAGACTAAAACACACTATTGAGAGATTGACTAATTTAGATTTAGAGTCTATACTAGCGCGGTTGAATAGTGAGTACACAAAGGAAAGTCGCAGTTGCTATGTAGAATTGCTTTCTGCGCTTTGAGTATGGATTTAGACCTCTGTATTATTGATTTAATGAGCTGCTTTTGCCTCGAGTGTCATGTGGCACGTGACACCAGGTACAAAATCTTTTCTTCAGATGAAAGAATTATGCAGAAGGCATTCTCAAGAATGTATAAATAAGGCATTTGAGTATGAGAAGAAAACGTGGGATAAAGCCCATAATGAGAAAATGTTCAAAGAGGGTGATCAAGTTCTTATTTCTACACTAAATTTCAATTTAAATTGTAATTTTATATTGAAGGATCCATTCATTGGACCATTTGTAGTAAAAAAGATGGTTGGTAACAATGCTGTTGAAGTTATTCTATATGCACCATATGATAGAAAACATCCAGTATTTCCTATTTCTCTTATAAAACCATACCATTCTAATGATACTGCTCTATTTTTTTAAGAAGATCAGGAAGGCATAAACAACAACCTGAAGAAATAGTTGAAAAGGCAGAAATTGAAAAGATACTCCAAAAGAGACTCCTTACAAAAGAAAAGGGAGTTGAGTATCTATTAAGGTTTTAAAATAAATCAAGTGAATATGACCAGCGGATTCCAGAAAATGAAATCTCAGATCTTAAAAATCTCTTGAAAAAATTTAAATCAAAATAATAATGTTTAATTCAGTATATGTATCATAGAAAATTTGAAAATTATTTTTCTATTCACTTGTTACTTATTAATTAAAATGTCTTAACATTTTTTTATTGTTTTTTTGGGTGAAAGAGTGTCAGCCTAGGTATCCCCAGGACTGAGTAATTCTTATGTTTAAAATAAGATAACCTTAATTACATTAAGCTTATAACTTAAAAATAAGGTTAACATACTTATATATATGGTTATAATACATATATATATAATTATTACACTATTATATGACTTATAATAATTTAAATAACTTATCCATAGCCTAATAATACTTATTAAGGTGTTAATGGTGTCATAATATACTTATCTTAAGTGATATTAAGTAATTATAGACATAAATAAACTTATATATATACATGAACCTCATATTCAGTGAAATATGTAGTTATATTATGTATATTTATGTCTATAAGTGGGTTTTAACCTCTTAATAGCCTATAACCTTTATTTTTCTGCTTATTTTAGGTCATATGGACGTATGCAGTGGACTCACAATGCCTACACAAGCATATACACCTTTTTTAGGTGCATATATCCAGTTTGGACAACTTAATCTGCTTCCTTTGATGGATTTTCATGGATTTATGGGTTGGGATATCATTACTGGGTTAATATGGATGCTTGGGGATGTTTTTGGGAGCTTGGACAATCAATTTGGTTCCTTTATATGGTTTGGGTTTCATTATATACTCTTTGGATGAGTTATTTTACCTGTTTTTTTATGCTATCCACTTTTATCTGTTTATTCTATTTATGGTATGTGTCTGTGGTATCATTAATTGTGATGGAGGGTCCTTACTGGAGGTCTGGGTGTTGAAACTGCTTGAAGTGGACACCATGGGGAGGTGATGGGCCCTCACAGTGCTTTAATTGGCAGTGATAGCAGTGACATCATCTGGATTGAAGGTCTGTGCACTCCAGTGGATTTTGGTATAAGTAAGGGAGGATTTGACAGGTTATTGGACATCATTCAATTAATAAATCACTTACTACAACACCAATAAAAACTATAATACAATTATTATTATATATAAATATATTATAAAGCATTTATAAATTGATATTATCTTTATATAAGCTATAACTATATTTTATTTATCTATTTTCCACCACTAGCACACATAAAAATCCAAGTATTGTGAGTTTATATTGAGAATAACTATTTTATTAGTCTTCCCCTGAGGTTTAATCACTAAATCATTTAACAATAAGTAGTAGGACCATTAATATTTACTATTAAATCATACTTAGATACTAGCACATACTGACAGCTAGTACTATAGGATTGTCTACACCAGGAATATACAAAATTTTCTTACTGCTAGTAAAAAATTAGGGACAGCCCATAACCTATGGTAGCAGTGTCAGCGCTTTGTCCGGAGTGAACCGGAGTTAGACACGTCAGCTGCACCACAGACTATATACACCTTATGTACTTAACAATCACTAAGCTATCGTACTACACATAACAGTTAAACACTCTATTCTTAAAACTGCCACAGAATTTCTGGTTGACAAAAGAAAAAAAATTCGGGCACCTGCTAGCAGGTGTCTCTCCCAATCAAACTACCATAGTTCAGTCAGGGATAGGAACTTGCTAGCAGGTTCCAGGTTTTTTTTTCTGGCGTGACATATTTGCAATATTTGAGAGATATTAATTGCTTCTCCATAACACAAATGATGTGTAATTTGAAAAGTTAGGAAAAATTCTAGAAATACTTGATGCTTTACACAGGGGAGATATTTAGCTTTTAAGGGATATAGAAGTTTTTTTTTGTGCAGTATAGAGGATGCGATTAATTATATCATCACTTGACTAAGTTTTCAAGCTGAATATATTAATTTCGAGGTTTGTGATCCAAAATAGCTACAACACTAAAAGAAACGAAGAAATATGTTGAGGGAAAGGGTGCAGTTTTGCATGAAATAGTAGGCTTAGAAGAGCTCAGGATGTAATAGGTAGACGTTAAGCCTGAATTATAGCGCACGGGAAGCATTACAGGGTATGTCTAGCCCGAGTCTTTGATGGAGAAGATAGGTAGGGAAGAGAAATAGCTTTAATTTTAAATTGATTCATTTTATCAATTAACAGCTTGATTTCTAGCAACTCTGGGGATTTTATTGGAAGTTTGATGAAACCTTAAGATCAAGGTGCTTCAATATCTTATGTTTGCAGAAACCTGTTAATGTCGGTAAATGAATATTCAGTAGACTAGAAACAGTTAAAAAAAACTCAAAATCTTTCATCGCATTACCTAAAACCCCCTTTGATGAGGAAGAGATGAAGACCTTCCGTGTATCCATGAACAAGATTTGGCAATCGGCAGATGATTTACACTCCGCACCAAGTGAGATATCCCTGATGGGGATATCCAGCGCGAGTTGGGGATATTTTAGGGAGGGACATAAGGATAGAAAAATATGTGTAAGAGCATCCCCAGCCGTGTCGGTAAAGCGGTTCGGTATGCATATTTTACCGACTTATTCCCCAATCGTTGCTCAATTAGACTCTAGTAACTAATTTATTCTGTAGTCATATAATCAAATGAGCGAAGTTGCTTGAGTAGCGTTTGTAATTGCCAAAACCTCGCGCCACTTTTTTTCGACTCAACCATTACCTACTGAAGCCAGACGCGCCTCATTAATTACTTATCCGTTTTTTCACCCTCACTTCACACAACAATAGCCACTACTATTCATTCAATTACTACATATATTTGCATTAAACACTTCAGCCACACCTTCTCATCTATAATAGCTCAATAATAACTCATTTATGTTGACTGAATCTAGGAAAAAAAGGTCTCCTAATTGACACCCCCAAGAAGAACAACTTGCTTTGTCATGGATAAGCATTAGCGAGCAACTCGAGTGCTTCACATTTGACTTACAGTCCTCTGTGTCCAATATACACATTATGTAGCTATATATCGTTAGAAATTTAAAGAAATAGAGTTTTCCCAATGCAAAAATGGCGGTGAAACATGGTTGAGCTGTAGGTACTATTTGTATTACAGTAGTCTTTCATCAGCTGGTGATGTCCATCAATGTGATTGCGATTAATAAATATTTTTTGTGGGCTTTATTACTTGAATTCATTGACTCTAAAAGTTCTCTAAATATGATTTCTTCTTCTTCAATAGATTGTGGTTCATCTATAAGCTGCATGAAATGTTGTTTCATGTTATTGGAGATGTGTTTGTATGAGTTGAAGTGTGAAATGGATGTGTGCTAGTAGTTATTGAATGAGTTACACGATTGATGAATATTTTTTAACGCATGTTTAGTTAAAGAATTTGCATACGGCTGATGAATATTGCAATTAAGTAACAAATGGCGCCAGTAAAATGCATATAGCTACTGAATATTTGCTGAAACGGCTGCGGATGCTCTAAATCGCGCTGGATATCCCCCATCAGGGATATCTTACTTGGTGCGCAGTGCTATGATATGAAATTGCGTATGAAAGCCTGGTTGGTTTGCATTTGGGTTTTGCATAAGGAGCGGTATGCAGTATCCCAATGCATGGGAGGCATTATGCAATGTCGTTTTCATAATGAATGGGAAAACTGTGCCACTCTTGGATATTTATTTTTTCAACACTAGTAATTCTTTCCTTGCATTGGGTTTCAAATTTAAAATCATGGCTCATTTACTTAATGCAAGAAACTGTTCTTCGTCTTCAGAAAGTCCGTCAAATCCAGTTACCACTACTTCTGCAACTGGCCAGTCAGCTTCTGCTCTCAAACCACCACTTATTCCATCTACAAATCTTCTCCTTGTTAACCATTGTCAAGTCTGGTTACAATTTCCATTTTCTTTTCATGTTCCATTTTTTCGTTTTCTTCCAGAAGCTAATTATTCGCTTGTATGTATGGTCACATTTAGAAAGGAAATCCTGTTATTAATCTTATTCAATCTATTCCATGGGAATATTCTACGATTAAAGCTGATTATCAAGTTGGTACTACTTCTGGTGTTTTATTTCTTTCATTAAGATATCATCGTCTTCATCCCGAATATCTTCATCATCGTATGGCAAAATTAGGAAAATCGTATACTCTTAGAATTGTTCTTGTTCATTGTGATGTTGAAGATTATGAACCTTCTATTAAGGAAATTACAAAAGTTTGTTTCAATCCTACTATCAACTTCTTGCGCACACATTCGCCCTCTCTTTCTTCATTCATATATGAAATCACAAATTAACTTATTTAACTTTTAATTTTTCAGATTTGCATTGTTAATCAATATACAATGATTGTCAGTTGGTCAAATCAAGAATGTGCTCGCTATCTTCAACTTTTCAAATCATTTGAACGTAAACCGCCTGATTTGATTAAAGAACGTATTAGTGATGATTACATGTCACGTTTAAATTCCATCATGAAAAATGTTAAAGGTATCAATAAAACTGATGTGGTCACTTTAATATCCAACTTTGGAGTTTGTTGCTTTATACTCTCACCTTTTTTTTCTTTTTTTTTGCGTACTTCTATCAAGTAACACTGATACTATTTCTTTTTTCATTCATCTGATTGGTGTCATGGCAATGACTTGATCTTGTATCATTAACTGATTAATAGTCTTTTAAAGGAATAGCTCAAGCTTCATCTGAAGAGCTTTCTTTATGTCCTGGACTTGGTGAAAAGAAAATTAAAAGATTAAGAGAAGCTTTTGAAGGCCCACTTAAAGCCCCTCAATGAAACTAATCACAAAAGGGCAGCTATCTGGTGACAATCTTAATTTTGTCTGGTAACAACCTAGATTTCTAAATATAGTAATTACATACACATTATACAACTTCTTTTTGTATGAAGCATATTAGACACACATAAAATACATACTTTATCCATCAACAACCTGGAGTTCATAATATGAAGAATCAAGCTGAATCCCTTCAATTATGTAACTTCAATTCAATTCAGCCTTGTTCCTTGGCAAAACTGAATTGAAGTTACTTAAATGAAGGGATTTAGCTCAGCACTTGTGGATTCTCTAGGAGAATTTATCACTGTCTTGTTGACCTGGCTTGTTGAAACAAAATTTATGGATAATGAACTAAAAGTACACCATTGTGTGCCTTAAGGTTATCTTTGGTAAAAAATAATATTTGGCTGAAAGGTTGATGCAGCTAACTTTACAAGGTTTAAATAAGGCTAGTACAATAAACTTGGATTTATATTGCATATCGTGCTTCACCAGCTTCTCTCACACAACTTTTTTGTTTACCTTTCATCTTGCAGCTTTTTTTATTAATTTCATTTTAAATTTTCACCTTTTGCCTTTGGGTTTCTCAAGCACAGCATGTAAAAACATTCAGATTTTTGAAAATCTACTTCCCATTAAGTCTGATCTGTACAATGGATGGCAATAGGTCCTCACATATTTTTTTGAATCTTTGACACATCTTCATTTTGCTCCAGCAGCAACCATATCAACAATACAGACATTTGGACCTGATTTCTGAATGTCTTAAATTCTTGGCTATCTATCTGTAAGTGGAAATATACTTATTTGTTTTGTTACAGTAATTTTTTATACTCTCAAAATCCAGGATTTTTTTCTATCTTTTGACAATTCAAGACTCCTATAGCTCAAGCAAAGGAGGTGGAACTCAAAGCAAAAGCATTTCTAGCTACTATGGGAAATCATTAAGAAAACCTTAACTTCATTGGATCTTATCCAAATATTCCCTTTTTTGTTCCCTAATAACATGATAGGTGCACAGCAAAAAATTCACTTTCTAATTCATTTTTAACAATTCTGGTGGGTCTACCTACCAGTGACCCCTTCCAAAAAAGTAATACTTTTTCTTAAATTTACTATTATTCTACAAATCCTTTTACAGTTATTTACTGTACCTATTAGCCTACCATTTGGTGGTATGCACATCTCATAGAAATATCCTGCTTTTGAATGGGTGTCTGCTTTTTATTCTGGTGTTTATTACTGTTTTTGTAAGTTTTCCTTTTGCTGCTTTTTTCAAATATTTTTCTTTTTATTTTATTGCAGTGAATTGTATTTTATAAAAGATAATTCAGAATTAGATGTCATATTTTTTCAGATTATTTATATGAAATAAAACTAGAAAAAATAAATTAGAAGAATGTAGTTAAGGCTCATGAGAGCCCCCCAACTACTTGGGAGAACTCATATGAAATCACCAAAGCATTTTTAATAAGCCTCACAGCATGTCTCAAGGCTGGATGGTTTATTGAATCAATTAGGAACAGGGAAATTTCATCATGGATATTCTGGTACAAAAATCCACACACTGTCAGGTAGAATTATAAGCTTAATTTGAGAATCATCATGAAATTAAAATCTTGCAAGCTACTATGAATATTGAGTTGGCATTGAAATTAAATATGACAAAAACTTTCTTAGAAGCTGGATCCAAAAAAAGAAAAGGAAAAAAGAATCAATAATGTTTTCCCTATTAATGATTATAACCCTGAAACTCATGTTTTTATGGGTAAATTATTTCAGACCCAAGTCACTCTAAGAAATATAAATAAGTCTTCTCAGCAGCACTAAGGTCTGATTAAGATCAAAACCAGGTTAGGTATAATAATATACCAATAAATCCTACTTATTTATAGCTTTTAGTGTATGCATACATGGTTTACTACTTATATATTACCATGAATAACTCAATTTAATGCTATAAATATATATAATTATTATATAGCAATTCCCACTATGAATACAGACCTTATAAAACAGGTACTAGACTGAAATGCTTAAATATTTTATCCAGACTATGAAGTTATCAGAAAATATCTAATAAGTATCTTTACTTATGATTCTTCAATCACTACTTTTAATTCTCAACAAAAGGTAGATGGGAGTAAATTTCTATAATTATTGCTTACTCTAAAATAGAGATTAACTATTTAAGATACAATATTGCCAATATACTCCTATATTTAATTATAAGAGTTGATAATAAATAAATAGAATACAATATATATAGTGGAACTTGCTCAATAAAATTAAGATTATTATAAAAATTAATTCTTAAGTAACTAAAACTCTAGTAACTCAAAACATGCATTTGGTAAATTATTTGGTAAAAGTAGATGGTTATTTCCTTATAAAATCAATTCTTTATATATTATTTTATCTATTCTATCTATATTCAATTTTTGTATCCCATTTGTTCTTCTTTTATTTCCATTCAATCTTTCCCAGGGGGTAAAAATGGCTACCAGACATTGGATTTAACTCACAGACTGAATTGAATCAATTTAGTATGTGAACTTTACCAGAAATATAGTTGCCATTTTGTTCCCCCTATGTTTGTTTGTTTAGTATAGTTTTTTCAAATCTTTTATTTAATCTTTTAGTGGTTGTGAGATTTTTACTTTAGATATTTTACTTCTATTTACTCAGTAACTATCATTCCCTTATTCTTGCATAACTTAATTATATTTATAACTGTGCAAGTTTTTCTATCATGTAGTTATCCCTTTTTTCTTATCATATCTCTAATCACAATTGCTTTACAGGTGTTTCATCCCAACAGCTAAACATTTTGTTGTCTTTTTTCTGATTTTTTTTCTCCAGAATTTGTTTGATTTAATCTCAGATAGTTCAGGGATCTTATCAAAAGCAACTGGCTGGAAACAAAAGGAAACTGAATCAAATGCATTTCAATTTTCATACCTACAAACTGATTCAACATCATCTCTTTGGTCTCCCTGTAAATGTTAGAAACAATCTATATTGCAAAAGAGTCATTAAAAAAATTTTATTTTGAGTTTTATTTGGTGAAAATTCTAAGGTTAGTTTTTTAATTTCAATCTTTTTTTCTAATTTATGTTGACTGTAGGGGATTCCAATGAGCACTTATTCATGATCTCAAAGCGTCTTAGGAATGGATCATGCTGCAGAAATTAATCATGGTGGAAAAATATCAGCAATTGTCTCAAAAAATGGTTTCTATCTTATGTATAGTACCTGGAAAAAAATCCTTGTTGCCATGTATGCATATTTTTGTTTTCACCAGTCTCTCATCTTTCTCTCTTACAGCCATAATCACTGTGATAACCTCAAGAACCATTATAATGACACTTTTTCTTTCAACATAAAATCCTGGAACTTTCTCTCTGTCATTTATCTGTTTTTTAGCTAACTTGATACTTAAAAAATATGCACTTTTTTGCCAATTAGGACCACCTTTCACAGTTTCCTGATTTAAAAATTGGCAGTGTGCACCTCAATGGAAAGAAAGATAAAAGTAAGAGGAATTCAAGAACCTCATCAAAAAAATTGAGTCATTATCTTCTTTCTTTGAATAACTGTATTGTGATAACTGTTGAAATATCCCCTTTCTAAGGGATCTCTCCAGCCAAATAAGGCAAAAAAGAACTTTTAAATAATTCATCATACTTCCCTTTGTATTTCATATTTCTTTCTTTATTTGTTTTAAATACTTTTTTACTATATCCTCTTTTGGTTTTATGCAACAAAAGGTACTTTTCTTTCAGTTTTTTTGTCTTCATCACTGACTTGAAAGTTGACCTTTTGGTTATTTTTCTTTTCTTCTTGGTTTTTTATTTTTCTCTTTTTCTTGGTTTTTGTTTTTTTCTTTTTCTTGGTTTTTGTTTTTCTGGTTTTGGATAAATTTTAAACTCACTCTTAAAAGTCTAAAACATTCTAAAGCTCTTTTCAAATCATATTGGCTGCTATCACTTAGGTAAAATTTACTTATTAATGGTTTGTGGCACTTAGATGGCTTCTGATAAAAATCTTTTTTTCAATTTTTTTGGTGAAGAATATGTATATAAAGAGAGTTTTCATTTAGTTCAGGTCTCATTTTTTCAGAATTTTTTTTTTGAAAGCCATAAAAATTGCCAATTTTTATATTCATTATTACAGAAAAATGTGTGAATGAAATTAAAATATGATTTGATTTTTGATATCTACACACAAAAGAGAATGGAAATTAACTATTGGTTCATGGGTTCTGTGTGCTATGTTTGTGAGCCACTACAAAATAAAAAGTGACAAGGATTTTTTTGGGGGTAGTGTACATCCCAGCATCAAGCTATTAGGGGAAAGTTCAAAAGAAAAGATAAATTACATAGGTGTCAATAGTTTCATCATTAAAAAATGAATGTGGTACCTCTTCAAAGCTGATAACTATGTCAATTAAGAATTTTTTTAGCTCCTGTATCTTCAATTTTATTAAAAAATATTGCCTTAAAAATGAATATTTGAACTAAACTATTTGAACTTGTATCTTTTATTAAACACACAAACATTTCTGTTCAAAAATAATTAAATTTAAGTTAAATTTTCTGTAAAATTCATAAAAGCTTTTAATTTCTCTAAATTTCACTTAGAAAGCTTTCTAGTAAGTTTTTCTACTAATATAAAGTGCCTGGAAATATTTATTTTTCACCCTCTTTTTTTTTACACTACTCTCACAAAAATGATTTGATTTCACTCAAATTTTGTTATATGGACAATAGAGACTTTGATATTATTATTAAAAAATAAAAATAAAAGAGTATCAAGTATTTTTTTAATGTTTTAAACTTTTTTAAGATCTTCAGTTTCTTTATAGAGAAGTAAGGATCAGAGAGATATAGGATTAGTATGAGCAAACAGCTAACTAGACTCGGGAGGAAATCATAAAATAACAAGAGGGAAATCACAAAAATTTTTGAAGAAAAAAAGAAAAAAAGTTTGGGTTTAATGGAAGGTAGTCACCATATAAAACATCATTGTATGGGGTTATCAGCATTTTGGTATGTCTCATAAGATTAAATTTGATGCCACAGATATGATATTTGGTTTGATAAACATTCTTTTTGAATTTTGATAGTAATTGAATTTCTTCTCTTGCAGTGGGAAGCTTTATTTGCAAAAAAATGTCTGGTATCAAGATGATGGTGGTTGTAAGAAAGAATAATTGAGCTAGCTGTATGCATAAAAAAAACTAAGAACTTATTTTCAGGAACTGTACTTATGTTTCATTTTTTAAAAAAGAACATTATTTGAAAATAAAAATCTAGATCTAAGACATCATCACCTTCAACTAATTTTGAGTAGAGAGGTCTGAAAAATACATTTTATATGTGATCAAGAATGCACAGGCATAAAATTTTAGTATACTATCCTCTACCATTCTATCCAATGTAAAATATTAAAATAAATTCATTGGATGAGATGAATCTCAACTAAAGCCTTTTTAAAATCACTTTATTTTTTCTGAAATATGCTTCTTGAAAAAATTAGAGATTAAATATTTATATTGTGTAACATTTGGCTCAGATGATAGAGGTTCAAGTTTTTGATCTCCTATTTCTTGGTTTGGGGAAAATATTTTCAATTGGGAATCATTGAATAAACTTATTTCAGATTAAAAAGTGTTTTTGCATTTATCTGGTATAGTCTTCTCCCATTTTAAATAAGGTGTTTAGGGGGAATCACATAAGTAGCTGCAAAATTATTTTTAGCTTGAGCAATAAAAAGTTGATCTGAGTAATAAAAATAAGTAATAATAATTATAAAAAACTCATCAGAGCCTTGATCAATTTTTGCATTTTTAAATATGTAAGATTTATATATTTGACATAAATAATTGGGTTGGTATATCAATATCTCTCTGGGGCACTAAAAATTTTGGTACATGCATGTTGTGTATCATTAATTAACTGATCTCATTTTCAGTAAGATTATTTATTTATGATATATTCATTAACATTTGGTGCAGATGAATTAAAGTAAGCTTATGGTTTTCACCTCTGGAATTTATATTATTCTTTCTTTAAAAACAACAAAATAATAATGTTCAAAGTGAAAAAACACAGAAAATAGAAAGTAAAGTAATTATGTTTTTTATTTTCAGCAGGATGTTTTTAATACAGTAGTAGTAAAATTTTATATTGATACAAAATTAAAGTAGCTTCATTAGGGGGTATTAAAGTTATAAATTTGTAATTATTTAAAGGTTATTTCAAAAAAAAGCCACTAACTTGACATTAATTCTCAGTAAAAGGGTGTTTTGGGGAACAGTATGGCATATTTTAAAAATTATTCATGGTTAATTTGGTGTAAAAAAGAGGTACTTTATAATGGAAGATTTCTAACTTTGATACCCCCTCTTGAAAAATTCTCTCAAAATAGGGGGTTTCAGTTATATCAAATATGCACTTAACTTAAGTGTTGATTACAAAACAGATCAGCACTTACAAATCATCAATTAAATTTTGCAAAAAAGTCACTTATTTCAAAAATGGGTATCAGTTATGACTTCAAATCAGCACTTTTTTCCCATTTTTTTCACAACCACATGTTGGCCACATCTTTCCTTCCTTTCCCACCCTATCCCTGTTACATGAGACATGCAGACCTCCATCCCCTCACCAAGCCTCAGAACACACTCCTCACTGAGATTTGAATCATTTTATTGCAACATTTTAACCAGGCATGTTTTTTTCCTTCTTTTTTTATATTTTCAAGCTCTTAACCTCTTTTATTGTAATGTATCAGTTTCATAATGCCTCCCAGAAAATCCAACACTCAAAAGGAAACTCAAAAAAATGTGTCATCACAAAGGTCTTCCCATAATGCAAGCCCCTCAACTGAGAAATTATAGCCTGGACAGCTAAAAAAGGAAGATTATCTTATCATAATAAACTTCCTAAAAATTAAATCAAATTTTGATGCATGTTTTGAATGTTAGAAGTCCACATGAATTGGATATCCACCTTCATCAAAGCTCAATGGCTTCTTTTTAATGGCAAATGAAGTAAAAAAGAAAATAAAAAGGGAGAATTGACATCAATCCTTGGTAAATGAAGGAAAGGTTCAAAAGTTATCAATCCAAATAGAAAAAGGCTTATTTTTCTTCCACTTCCACTAGATTTGGTATTGTTGATTATGATTTGGAAATTGGAATCAATACTGTTTCCAAAAAGCTCAATGTCATGTGTCCTTTCTATGAAGAAATGGATAATATTTTTGGTTCCCAAGTTAATGTTAACCCTTGGTTTATGCAAAATACTACTAAGGATATTCCCTCTGGATCTCAACAAACCAATAATTTTCCCAACACACCTGATACTCAAGGACATCAGTCCCCTCCATCCTCTAACCATAGTTCACCTGAAGATTATTCTGACTATCAAGCAGAACAATCATTTTGGAGTAGATTTGAGTCCTCAGAGCCCCAAAATTTTAATGTATTTTTACTTTCTCTTTTTTCTTCAATTATTTTCTAAATTTCTCATTCTTTATTTTCTATTCTCCTCCTACTAAAACTCAAATTTCTAATAATAATAATAATTCTGGAAGTTTCAATCCTGCTTTGCAAGCTGCCTTAGATGAACTTCCTGAACCCTCTAGCTCAAACTCCAAAATAAAGCGTCAGGCTTCAACTTAAATGAACTTGAACCATCTTTTAAAGCATGGTAATACTTCAACCACCTCTCTGTTCTCCCTTGACAATTATTTTGAGAAAAAAGATATAAGTAAGATTTGGTCACAATATATCTTCTTCAATAGCATATTTATATTTTTTTATTCAATTTTCTCAGAAAAATCTTCTATTGGAAAAAATTCCCTTGACTTTTAAAAGGTGAAGTTATATTATATGCTAATGAAAGATGAACAGTCTTTATATTTGGAGGAATTTTTTTTTTCTTCAATCAAATTTTGAAAAGGCTAAATTCAAGGCAGAGGAGATTGAAAGAGCTCACCTTCGCTTGGAGAAAACAAAATATTGTGAATTTCAAATAGAAATGTCTGGTTGTTAATTGGAAAAACAAGAAAGTTTAAATAAAATAATTCATTACAGATTTTATAAAAAATGGCCAATCTTATGAGGACATTAAAAAATTACTTGACTTTTTTAATCGATTAATTGTTTATCAGGTTAATGGTTGTGGAATGACTTTGATAGTTACTTTTAATCTTATCAAATATAGTTATATCATGATATTCTCATAACACCATTTGTCCTTACTGGACTCTAAAATATTGCACTTTTGGAATTTCAGATGGTAAAATAATATTGACACCTGTGCAAAAATCCTCATCACCACAAATTTTCATTTCTAAATAGAGCTAAGCCATTAAAATTCTATATTTGTTTGAATCATTTGGAAATACCCTCCCCTGAATTTTATTGAAGCAAGTGGTGGGTATCACCAAAATTTTCCAAGTCATCAATTTTCCATGTCAGATTTGAAAAATTTGCAATACCCTCCCCTGTGTTTTATTGAATTAAGGGGTGAAAATCACCAAAATTTGATATAATTCCATAAATTAATAAATGAATAAATAAGATAAATCAAATTCACTAGTTTTAAAGTAATTATAATTCCTCAAGACAAAATTTAGAGCAAGTCTACAAACTAAGTTTGGGACTTTCCAAACGTATAGGTAAGATGAACCCCATAAAACAATTTGATGTTATCATGATTAACGTTTATACAACACAAGGTAGTTGGCTCATTAATTTAATTTAGTAAATTGAAATATATGATTTATTTATTTAAAATTTATGAAGGAATAAAAAATATTTGATGACTTTACAAATCCCCATAATTTCTTCATCTTCCGTAAGTTTTATTTATTTTGATATTTTTACCTTATTTTTCTACCTTTTTTATCCTTTGTATTGGCTTTCAACTTATTTGGAAGGAGAAGCCAAAATGAGTAAAGTTGTGACAAGATTCCAAACCTGGAGGAGCTTTTTTTGTTTGGTGATTATCATGAGAAGAGTTCCAAAATGATTTGATGATTCCATTTCCTAATCCAAAATTGATCATACACCTATGACCAGGGAAATATAAAACATGTCCTTTAATTTCAGCAGGTGAAGGAATAGGCTGTCCAGTAATAGGATTGATATAAGAGAAGATCTGAAAAGTAAAATAATTGGCATCATTCAAATTGGTATATATCTTGTAATGAAATTCAGAATGAGTAATCATAACATTTGTAAACAATAGATACTCATTGCTAATTTCTTTCCATTCCAAGTCACACCAATTTGGAATTGCAACTCTGGCTGAAAATTTGTTATTTTTTTGAAAAGATTTATTACAAAGTTTTTTAAGTCATAGAGCAAGACAAGAATTAAAGGAACATAAAGAGTACCATTTTTTAAAATCATTATCTATTTCCACTTTAGATAAATTTCTAAGCAAATAATAGATGCCTATAGAATTAAAATGAATGAAATATATTAAGAATGAAACAATATAAATTATTATAATTATCAAGAGAATAACCTTTAATAAATCCTGGTCTCCATCCAAAATCAATCATGATACCACCAAACAAATTCTTATTCCTTATTGGTAAGAGAACCAAAGCCATTTGATATAGTGTCAGAATGAGTTCAAGTTCAGAGATGTGAATAGCTTGAATAACTAGTTTTCTATAAGATTTCAACATTCCTATATGAATACTGTAGTCAAAATAAAATAAGTATTAAAATATAACTCAATATAAGGGTCTCAGTAATTTTAATCTCACTAATTTTAAATGGGTTACAATCTTATAGTTGTTAGAAAAATATATTTAATAATTCAGTTACTACTCAAAGACCTTTAGAGGTACTATTGATATGTATTGTATTTGTGTTGGTTATATATTTTGATTTTAATGATAAAGAATGTAGAAAACAAGACCAAAAACCCCCTCCTTTTATACCACCTAATTCTTCAATGTATCCCTTTTATTTACCAGTCCTATACATGTCTAATGAAGCCTAATTCTAGCCAATACACCTGTCCTTCAACGTAATTAATGACCAATAACATAATTAGAATGATATCACCTTTTAAAATCCTGGAGTAATAGGGATAATCCATCAAAATAAAAGAATAAGCAAGAAAGAGAGTATATGCATGTAATGTCTTAAAATAAAGACTTAAAAAAAGAATAACACTGAATACTACACAATATTAGGGGGGACTAACAGTAGAAATGATGGGGCTAATTATTCCAAATCACTACATGAAATACCCATCCAAAAATTATCAGAATTGGCTGAGAAACCACTGAGAAACCCAAAAAAGGACATGAGATGTGAGGTAACTACATGCAGTCCTTGGCAGGTGCTTGCACAGGTAAATCCTTGAATAATTTAGGCAAATTTAAGCATGGTAGTGAATTGAAGGTGCCAAGCTTGAGGTTATAAATGAAATTAGTGCATATAACAAGGTAAATGCACCTATAATTAAATTAGGACACTAAATAAGCACCTTTCACCTATTTTAGTGTGTTTCCCCATAGTGGGAATAGAATGTGGGGTAATTATAGTGTGAAAAATCTAACTTTCCTAAAAATGAAGCTATTCACATGGGAAATATGCAGGCAGTATGTGTCCAGTACACAGAAGCCATTTCTGGCATAAAAAACACCAACTTAGAAAAGTGTTATTTTTATACATTTGAGTAGCCAAATCAATATTCCTAATTAAGTCAAATTGATCTGTCAAGGTTTATTTTTAATATTATCAAGTTTATAGCACATATATTCAACTTTTAAGTGATTTAAAGTGCATTTCTTGTTTTTTAACATAAAACAATGAAAACAACAGCTTTGACTCTACTTAAAATTATGTAGACTTATGTTTAAGGTTCTTAAGGCTATGCTAGAATATTCCAAATTAATATTAAGTACATAAGACTTATAATGGGTGGATATATGCGTGTATATAAGGTGTTATAGTGGCATACATTGTATTTTATCATAAATTTCACTAGTTTATACAACTTGTGTACCTTTATTTATTGTTCCCATGTATACTCCATGTGTTTAAAAAAAGTTATAAGTAATTTTTACTCAGTCTCGGTGTAGACAATCCTATAGTACTAGCTATAGGCCTTGAAAAAGGGAGTTGGTGAAAACCCAGAAAGAAAATCCCCTGTCCCTTTAGAAAAATATAAGTGAGACTTACCTGCTACAGTAAATTAGTTCCTGTTGTTTAAAGCCCCTTTTCCAATACACTTGACTGCCTGATAAGCCATAAAATTAGTCTCCAGACAGACTACCAAACCAAAGAGCTGAAATGTAGACTAATGTCCACACCAGAGAAAGCAATGATACTTGATGTAGGTTGCAAATCCACACCAGAGACAGCAATAATACTTGATATAGCTTGCAAGACTACACCAGAGAAAACAGTTGCCAAAGTTGAGTTAAATGAAGAACTAACCTTGCAACAAACACAGCCAATTGTCGCTAGAAAACAGTGAAAACTGAGTGAGGAACAAGGATATCACCTCCAGATGGTTGTATGATGATTAAGGTTGCCCCAAACTGTCTTATTCACTATATACACACAGACCACTATCTAAGAGCCCATGAAGAGCAACAAATCTGGCATTTCTGAGTGCCAAATTGCATAAAACCCCTCTAGAAAAGCTTCCCAGCCTTCTAGCACTGATGCGGGCAGTCTGCCTGATGTCAGGAGGCCCGCCTGAGGTGGCCGGACCAACCTGAAGCCAGAAAACCACCCAAAACCTCCAAAAATACCCAAAATACTTAGAAAAATCTACTACAACTACTAAAACCTTTAAAACACATAATTAAGCTATAACAACATTGAGACATGAAACATAGAGAAAAATTAGCCCATTCTAATGGTACTAAGCACTTAACCCTAAGACTTAAGGTTAGCCCATAAATCGCAAAAAACAAAATTAAACAGAAATCTTTTTAAAATGAAAAATGAGAAATAATCCCTTAAATACTTAGAATATGAAAAATGTCATCAATACATAAAATATAGAGGAAAACTGGGGCTATCCAATGGTAATACTCACATCACCACAGTCCCAATATTTGCTGAATAATTCCAGAGAAACACCCAATTACTAAACAATGCCATTTAAGACATATCAAAACAACGCCAAACAGACCAACAAAGGGCTCCACCAATGTTGGAAGACCACATCGGAAATATCCAGGCTGACATATAGTGTTGTAATGAGATCAGATAGTTGAATAAAGGATTCATCTTTAATTCCATTGAAAGAACAATTTTCATAAAGAAATTGAGGTTTAAAGTATTACTGATTAAAGCCATAGCTTCATTACCTCCTAATTTGGTTATATATTTGATATCTTCAGGTAAGTTCTTGGGATGTTTATTTTTTTATTGAATTTAGTTTTATAATACTTGATGTTGGATATATGGCCAAATAAAATATTCAAGAATATATTTTATAAGTTTTTTATTTTGATAAGATTGATCATCATTTTTTATGTTTGGAGGTTTTGAAGAAGATTTAATTGAATTAGAAATTGAAGAAGATGATAAAAAATATAATGATGAAGATAGACATGCAAGGCTTGAATCAGAAGAAACAGATTTTATTTTTTCGGAATTTTATTTGGACACACTTTCTGAATTTTTTTTTTTTGAAAATTTTTCTGAAATCTTCTTTGATGATTAAAATGAAGTAGAAATTGAAGAAGATGATAAAGAAGATAAAGTTTAAGATAGAGGTGTAAGGCTTGATTAGAAGAAACAGACATTTTATTTTCTGAAAAAAAATTATTGGTCAAAAAAACATCAAAATCTTTTTTAAAAATAATTAAAAACTCACATAATTTAAATTAAATGGTGTTAAAGATTTTCTGCAAATAATTATTAAGAATAATTATTACTTCACTTCAATTTGATGAGTTTTTGTGGTTAATTCTGCAAAAAAAACCAAAAAAAAGAATAAAAAAATTAAATAATAATAAAAATTTTCTGTCAATTTTTTAATTGCACCCTCATTGGTCCCTGTAAAATTTCCTATTATTGCTTTCATTAGTCCCTCTTTAGTCCTTTTTCTCCCCTTGAAAAAACTCTCCAAAGCCCACTACAAAATCCCTCCAACCCCCCCCCTAAATCCTCACCAAAATACCCCTTAACCCCTCTCCAAAATCCCAGCAAAACACCATCTCAAACCTTCTCCAAAACTCTATCAATACCCCCCCCCCCTATAGCCCCCTTGAATCCCCCCTCAATCCCTACCTACACCCACTTCAAACACCTCCCCCAACTCTCTCCAAAACCCCTCCAAAACCCCTTAAAACCCCCCTAGACTTGCTTGAACCTATACCCCTGGTCCCCCTAATATCTCCTACCAATTCCTGCCTTACTCCCCCCCCCCAGCTGCTCATTTTTTAACTAATTATTGTTACCAATCATTCATTAACTAATGAAAAATTGTTGTCAATTGTTTGTTAACAAAAAAATATGGGGAAGGGGTAAGGGGAGATTTGGAGGGGGGGAATTGAAGTGGGTGTAAGGGGGGTTTGAGGGGGGTTTTGAGGGGGGGTTTTGAGGGGGGTTTTGAGGGGGGGTTTGAGGGGGGGGTTGAGGGGGGGTTTGAGGGGGGGTTGAGGGGGGGTTTGAGGGGGGTTTGAGGGGGGGTTGAGGGGGGGTTTGAGGGGGGGTTTGAGGGGGGGTTTGAGGGGGGGTTTGAGGGGGGGTTTGAGGGGGGGTTTGAGGGGGGGTTTGAGGGGGGGTTTGAGGGGGGGTTTGAGGGGGGGTTTGAGGGGGGGTTTGAGGGGGGGTTTGAGGGGGGGTTTGAGGGGGGGTTTGAGGGGGGGTTTGAGGGGGGGTTTGAGGGGGGGTTTGAGGGGGGGGTTGAGGGGGGGGTTGAGGGGGGGTTTGAGGGGGGGGTTGAGGGGGGGGGTTGAGGGGGGGGTTGAGGGGGGGTTGAGGGGGGGTTGAGGGGGGGGGTTGAGGGGGGGGTTGAGGGGGGGTTGAGGGGGGGTTGAGGGGGGGGTTGAGGGGGGGTTGAGGGGGGGTTGAGGGGGGGTTGAGGGGGGGTTGAGGGGGGGTTGAGGGGGGGGTTGAGGGGGGGGTTGAGGGGGGGGTTGAGGGGGGGATTGAGGGGGGATTGAGGGGAGATTGAGGGGGGGGTTGAGGGGGGGGTTGAGGGGGGGATTGAGGGGAGATTGAGGGGAGATTGAGGGGAGATTGAGGGGAGATTGAGGGGAGATTGAGGGGAGATTGAGGGGAGATTGAGGGGAGATTGAGGGGAGATTGAGGGGGGGTTGAGGGGGGATTGAGGGGGGATTGAGGGGGATTGAGGGGGATTGAGGGCAGATTGAGGACAGATTGAGGGCAGATTGAGGGCAGATTGAGGGCAGATTGAGGGCAGATTGAGGGCAGATTGAGGGCAGATTGAGGGGGATTGAGAGGGGATTGAGATGGGATTGAGGGGGGTTAGAGGCAGCCAAAGAGAAGGGAAAGGTGGGAAAGGTGGGATAATGACCAGGCCAAGGAGGGATAAAGAGGGGATTATGGAGAGTAAAAATGAGAAAAAAGGGAGAGAGTGAACAAAAAAAGAGTTAACTTAACCTTGAAAACCAGAAAATGAACTTCTTACCAAAACAAAAATTTAAAAAAAAATAAAAAATAAAAAACACAGAAAACAGAAAATAAAAAATAAAAAATTATTATTATTAAAAAAAAAATTCAAAAAAATGAAAAAATGACTTACCTGGAGAGATGAGATTAGAAAATAAATGAAGCAAAAATGTTTGAGGGATGTTTGAGGAGAATAATAAAAGAATATAAGGTTTAAATGAAAAAAAGAATGACTGAAAAATCATGCAATAGCTGAAAATATTAAATTTCATGTTGAGGTGGTAACCAAAAACAAAAGAGACAGTGAAAAAGAGACATTCACTGAAAATTCAAAATAAAATTCAATATTCTGAATTAAAATTACAAAAGAAAGTGAATAATACATGCAACTTGATCATTTAAAGATTTTTAAAAAAATTAAAAGGGTTTTATTGAGAAAAGTTGGAGTATTATTGGCATAATGATGGAGCATATCCTAGTGGAAATAAAGATTAATAGTAGATAAAAATGAAATGAAATTTTTAATAATTTAAGAAAAAATTTCTAAATCTCCCAATGTGCTAGTGCAATTGGAAGAATTTTTTCCTGTATGCTAGTGGTTTGAGGAAAATAAGTGTTGGATATAGTGGGAGGTATTTCAACTTTTTCATCTTCATACAACTCAAACCATTGATCTTTGAGGTCAGCAAGTAGGTTATGAAGTATAATGCAACACAGAATCCAGTTGGTAACTTCCTCCATTTCAGACCTATTTCTTATAGGACTTCTTAACTCCCTTAAACTTGAAAAACAACCTTTCAAGATTCCAATAGAATGTTTAATACAGATTCTTGACTTTGCCAAATGATTGTTGAACTTGGCATTTAGACTGTCTTCAGATGCTGCTCCACAAAAATCAGGAAGAACATACTTTCTATTCACATAAGCAGAATCTGCAAGAAGATACTGAATTTCATTGAAAAAATTTTCAGGTTCTTTTGAAATTTGCATTCTTTGAAAGATGTAGGAGTCATGACATGAACCAGGATATCCAGAAAAGAAAGATGTAAATTTTTTGTTCACATCACATATAATCTGAGCAGAAATTTAATATCTATAGAGAAGATATAGTTTATTGTGTTAGTATGAAAGAAAAAGAAATAATGAAATTGAAAATAAACTACCTTTTTTTTACAGTAAAAGTAATTGTTTCCACCTTGAGCAGGTTTCTGACTCAAAGGAATAGTAGTACCATCAACAAAACTAATACATCCTGGGATGCCCTCTGATTGCATAACCTGAGATGATTCAACTCCCTCTTCTTTAGTTTTCCAGGTGAGATGTTTAGATTCCAAGGAGTTGATAGCAGTGATGCATCTTTTTGTATAAGTGTTAACAGAGCCATACCCTGAATCAAAGGCATTTTCCAAATATTTCAAGGCAGCTCCATTACCATTGGAGCCCAAACAGCATAGTGTGATGGTTAATTGAATTGAAGGATCATGTTGTGGTTTTTGAGAATTATTTTTAGCCAGGCTATATTGAAAGTCAAGTAAAATCTTATGTTAAATTAAAATAAGAAAAAAATTGGATTTAAAATATATATAAATTATATATTATATTAAAATAAAACTATATAACAATATGTTTTAAATAAATTGTTATATTAATTTTATTATTATATAAATTTTATATAAATTTATATTCTATAAAAAGTTAGTATGTTTTTATGTACTTAATTATTTAATTATATATATTAAACCATAAAAATAAAAATACTTTACACATTTATTGAGCACTCCATTTTTCCTCACAATTGGTCCAATAAAATAAAATAAATAAATTAAAAATTAAATAAATACATTAAACAAGTGAAATCTTTATTTTAAAAATAAGTGTTTTATTTTAATAAAACTGATTTTATTAAAATACTTGTTTAACTATAATAATTACTATACTAGTACAGTTTTTAAATTCACTTACTAAATATTGTTTTAAAACTACGTTAGTTAGATATAAAAAATTGTATGTCCCAAATAGTATAAAATAATTTTGTTTCATTTAAAATTTGTATTTTCTACAATAAAAACAAAATGTAATGTCTTTTTAATTACTATAAGTACATTTTTCTGTTATTGATCAAACTAGTGTCCTATTTCATCTCTTATGTTGTTACAGGGTTTAAAGGGATGGATGCATTGAAGTCTTTTATTCTGTTTTTGTAAATAGTTACATAGAAACCCCTATTATTCTGTAACACTTCATTTTATTTGTTTCTTTTCTTTTGTACCTATAGTAACATCTCAGAGGGCCTCATTTGCCTATTTAAAGGCTTTGGTTTCTCACTTTGTAGTCTCCATTACTTACATTACTTTACAATTTATAAAATAACAATTTTTGTTACAATTACTAGTATTTTTCAATCAACTTTATTATTGCTTTGAGAATATGTAAATTGAGAGATTAAACTATATACAAGGTTGCTTTAAGAGAAGTTCACTTTTATCTTTTGTTTTGATTATAGTTAGAGGAATAAAAATTACTTGTTTAAATAAGAAGCCTTAAATCCAAATAGTTGTTTTTAAAAAGTTTTATTTTTCTTTTAAATTTGTAGTTAGTTGGTTATTTCTTCTTGTTATTCTTTGGTTCTTCCTTTACTTCTTTTTTTGGTTGTATTTTTGTTCTTCTTCTAGACAACTTGCCAACAATTATTGTGAAAGATGGGGTGGTCCTGAATAAGCTCAAGAAATTTAAGGAAACATTCCTGAGAAGTCCTGAACACCTGTCTAAAACTGGGTACAGATAGGTTAAGAAGGGTTTGACTGGTGTACTTGGGGGTATGAAGTACTTGAGGCTTTCTAGGAAGAAGGTAATGTTTCCTGGACATTTTTGATAAAAAAAGAAAATCTTCTTTAAGATCAGACTCAGAATCACAATCAGAGTCAAAGAGGTGATCAAGAGCTATGAAAGTCATTGCTTGATGTAGCTTATCACAATTTGGGAGTGAGGAAGGCATGACTCTTATACAGTATAAAAATGTAAATGATGTATGATGTTTTGAGTTATAAAGTGTTATGCTGTGGAGTGCTGTGTATGAATGGGATGATGCTGACAAATCAGTGAAATGAGATGTTATGGTGAAATTAGCACTTTTGGTTGAGAAAGTGCGGATTTGAGTGAAATAAGTGACTTATTTCATTTTGAAATCCACCAGTGTTGGGGCTAGTGTGTTTCAGGAATCTGCACTTAAATAAGTGCAGATTTGTAAGTGTGGATTTTCCAGAACTGACACCCCCTAATATCAGAGTTGTCCCACAATTTTATTTGAGAGCTTAAAAACTTTCTTGTATGAGGAATATATATGCTTCATTTTATATTTCCTTTTTCTATTTCTTTTTCATCAAAAGATTCAAGATATATTTTAAGAAAATTTATTACTGTTTTTTTAAACTCAGAAAAATCTTTAACTTCAACTTGCCACACAAAAATAAGCTTTTCTGTTTCTGCTATCCTTCATTAGTGTTTGGAGGAAAAAAATAAGAGTGAGAGTAATCAAGGGTGGGATAAATTAAGTGTTAGACTATGATGTTAGGGTGCCTTAAGACTTGATACACCATGTACTGTGTGTGTATAAATAAGCTCATAAGGATTAGCTGAAGAAAAAGTTTAAGGTATGGGCGTGTGTGTACCTAATGCTGACGAATCAAGTTAAGGGGAAGAAGTGTTTGAGGGGCTTAGATGTACTCAACAGTTGGTGTGTGTAGGGAAAAACACGCTGTTGAAGTATACCAGTTAATGGGGTATGTAATCTGAATTAAAATGACTTACTTGGTACCTTTTTTGAGGCTTGCTTGAATGGAATATATGGTAATGTTTGACACCCCCTAATAAGATTTTTTTTTTAAAAAAAAAGAATTGGAATGGGCAATTCGAGAGTTATACAACATGGGAGATGATTTCAGCTGCCAGATTCTACAGGATTATCCGCTAACAGACGAATTTGGATCACCAGAAAAAAAAACATGGGCACCTGATAGCAGGTGCTAATCCCTATCTTTGACTTAACTCAATTTCAGCTCAGCTGTAATTCTTCTGGAAAGACTGCGCACTGAACAATGAGCACACTAGCTTGTGCAACATCACATCAAACTTCCTCTTAAATCAAAACTGAATATAGGTATAGGCACCTGCTAGCAGGTGCCACTTGCTTTTTTGCAGTGGATTATTAAAGTTTTGATAAATCAGACAAAAAGGAAGAAGTGAATTAAAATAAACCTCAATAAAACACTCCACTCCAGAGATCAACTTGGCTGGAGTTAGAAAAACAAATAAGAATGATCTGCATTTCAACGATTCTTGCTGACTTTGGTGCCAATGGGTTTTGTGGAGCGTTTAGTGCCCTAACCTAACACCCTACCAGATTTGCCCACCTTAAAACCCGCTGCCCCGATCATCGGGGAAATTCCTCGGTCGTTCATCCATCCAAATTCCTACTTGATCGATATATCATCCTCAAAATGTCTCAACAAGAACAAACTTTTATCAGTCAGTTCTCTTCCTTAGAACTTCATCATACTGTTTATGCCTGTCCTTCATCATCTGTGGAGTCTGTCCATATTCTTCCCTTTGTTCTCGACATTTGGTCATATAGAATTCAGATAGCTGATTCTTTTTCCATCTCACACCCTCTTATGATGACACTTACATACTTTTTGTAAAACTTAACGTCTTCAGTGGTCAAGGTTGACGGTGTTCAACGAGGCCTTGTTGGTGAAATCATCGGCCGGTAAGCATTCTCAGTTTCCTCACTTGCACTGTGTTTGAGACTTCTTTGAATTACCCCTAATACCATTTCTCCAAATAATCATTGGGAAGATTCGAAAAACGTGGTTACAAAATTGCCGCATTGAAAATGGTTCACCCTTCTAAGGACCATGTTGAAAAACACTACTCTGATCTTAAAGACAAACCCTTTTTTGGAGGATTGTGCTCATTTATGAGCAGTGGACCAGTTGTGGCCATTGTTTTTGAAGGGAAAGACGTGAGATATTAAACCTTACAACTCTGCTGCATCCAGACTGAATTTATTTTTGTTACAGGTTGTTAAACAAGGTCGGGCCATGCTTGGTGCCACTAATCCTTTGTCCTCTGCAGCTGGAACCATTCGTGGTGATTTTGGTTTGTTGATCTGTCTTAATTCTTGATTTTCTGGATGTACCTGTTGACTTATGCCCATCCCGTGACAGGTATCGACATGGGAAGAAATATCTGCCATGGCTCCGATGCCGTTGAATCTGCCAAAAAAGAAATAGGTGAGTGTTGACTGGGTCTTCGTTGTAGTGTTGGCAATGTGAATTTTTGACAATGTTTTGATGGGCCCTTCCTTGTAATGCGATCAGCCCTTTGGTTTCCTGAAGGTAAATTTTATTCCATATCCATCAGAATTAGTTTTCAAGCCACTTATCATCTCAACCTGCTTTGCTTCAACAAAAGGTACTGTTCAATACAAATTGACTGCCGATGTCAACGTTTATGAATAATTCAGCCGTTTATCTGGCGGCTAAATATCTTTACACTGTGATATTCAACAACACCTTTTCTGTCTAGTAGAAATAAAACAAGTTGCAATATATTTATGTTCAAATTTTTCTTTGCCCTTATTACAATATGCATGCATTCATAAACCAGTTCACTGGCCATTAATATTTATCCTGCTCAAGTAAATTTGCAGGATCTTAATTTAAGAATAAAATTCAAAGTAAAAGCCAATTTTTGGGTGCAGGCAACATCTGTCACTTGCTTGAGAGAGGAGCGATTGTTGTGAGGACAATACTGGAATTTAGAGAGTGCTATAACTGTACCAAATCATTAACCTCGGTGTTTTATGCAAAGTGGCGGGCAAATATATTTTCAACTCAATCAACCATCAAAATGATCCTACGAAGATTTTCCAGAGCCCCTCCTAAATCTGCTTTTCCACTGCCACCCTCCCCACCACCCATCCAGCCTTATCATAATCATTCACTCGGTCAGCCTCAAGCTAGAACCAACTATCTCAATCACCATTCAAACTACATCAATCCCTTCAGCCCCCCCAACAAGTCAGTCAATCCTTTCAGACCGTCCAACAATCCAAACACTCATCAAGAAATTAATTCTCATTTTGCTCAGCAACCTCTACAGTATCCAGATCCATCACCATTGGCCAACCATCTTCCTCCAATTCTCTCCACGGGTATTGCCTCGCTATATAATGCATCCAGAGCTTCTCTGCATCATGGGATTTTTCTCTATCGATCGGTTCCACCTAGCTCACGCCCTCAAGATCCTTTTCATGTCGCAGTAACGCAAGGTTTTTGCCAAATAGTTCAGCTTGATACTGGATTGGAATTCAGTATTCCGCAAACTGTGATGGTTGACCTTGTCAAGATTGTGCAGGCAAAGCTTCGTCAATCTGCGGTGGAAGGTGGAATTAATGTCAAAGAATGGGAAGACGCCCTTAAAGTTCTTATTCAAGCTGGAACTCGGCCAGGACTGAGCCAAGTCGGTTTCTGGGCCTGGGAAGAAGTGGAACGAGGAGAGGAAGGCTGGAAAAGACTTGTAGCTGTCTGGAATGGCATCCGAGGAGCAGTAGCTGCTCGCCGGAAAGCACTCCGGTCTGGTCACCACAGCCCTGGAACGCTTGACTTTCCTGTTTATCCAGGTGCTGAGAGTGATGGGGAAGTGACAGAAGCTGTGGATTCTGATCCACCCATAGTTCTTAACACCCATTTCTTCACTGCTCTGGTTGGTGTGAGCTCAGCTCTGCAAGAAACTCCGCCGTTGTCACAGCTTGTTGAGTCACTTACTCAAAATGTCTATTCCTTTATCACCTTTCCTCCACCATCAACAACACATACAAGTTTACAAAATTATTTCTCAGCTTTGCCAAACCCACAGCGTGCACTTTACTTTCTCAGTGCTGTTCGGCTAGCACACCAATGGTGCAAGTCACCCTCAAGTCAATCTATTGAACCCAGTGAAAGTGATATTGCTTTGTCAGATAAACAAAGGTTAGATGATGATCGGCCAGTTTATCTTCTGCGTAGATGGTTCCAAATTCCAAACAATATGAACAAAGCATGTGATTTTTGGAACACCATCCGGCAGGCTGTTGAAGGCATAGATGGGATTGAACCAGGTTGGCTGACCGCTGATTGGACTGAACCAACACTGGCAGCCAGTACAAGTCTTGATCTTTCATCGATGAGTGTTGAAGAGATAGAATCAAAATTAAACAATGAATCAGAAACTGTGAACATAACTCAGCCAAGTGAATCTAAACCTCAGAAGTTAGCGCTTACTCAACGTATTGTAGGGACTGTCCTGACAGGACTTGCACGCTATGAACAATATGATAAAATAGAAGAAGTCATCGACTTTGTTCGCTCTTCTAAAAGACATCCAAAGCTTCAGATGTCGCTATATCTTTGGACTTCTCTTATTCGAGGTGCTGTTCTATCCCGCAATCCTAGTTATGCGTCAAAATACTATGAGCGAATGCGACAGGAAGACAATATCATTCCAGGGGCAGTCACAGATTGTCTTCTGATCAGCAGTTTTTTCAATAATCCCAATATTTCGACTCCTACAGTAATTGAATATGTTGAACAGTTTTTGCGCTCGGATGAAATTCGAGCGCGTTATGGCTCTAAACTTCCAATTGAGGCTTATAATGCCCTCATTTCTGGTTTATTGAATCGAAAGCTGATTGAGAGAGCGGAACGGGTGCTAGACGAGATTGTGGCTCATCGAGTTAAGCCAGATGCTGTGACAATGAACCATTTTTTGAAGTGTCATTCACTTCCGAAGCAGCCAAATTTTGCAGCTGTTCAAGCTACCCTCAAAAAAATGGAACGATTAGGAATCAAACCTGATGTAGCTACCTTTACCATTCTCTTAACTACTATGACTAAGCTAGGAGTGGAAAACGCTCATGAAAAAGTTCTGAACATGATGGAACTTATGGGAGTTCGCCCCAGTGCTATTACTTATGGCTTGATTGTTCATCTTTTGTGCAGACGCGATAGGGATGTTGATTTAATGCTTGCTCTGCAATTAGTTGATGAATTAGAAAAAAAATCCATGTAAGGATTTCTTTTTTTGTTATTCATCTTCTTCTGATCATCGGACGTTTTGCCAAAAATGATTTCATTTCTCAACCTTGTTGGCCATTGTTCTTTTTGATACTGACTGTATCCTGGGTTTCACTTTTTTTTGATTGATTGATCGATTGATTGAATGTATAACATCAGTGCAACAACTGAACTTACGTACACTGCCTTGATTCAAGGATTCCTTCGTGGGCACTTGCGGGCACTTCAATCCTCCTCTGCAACAACAAAACCACAATCTTCAATTACATTCCCTGATTCCCCTCGCTTAACACAATACGACTATCTCAATACTGCTCTTGCACTAGTCAAACGAATGACTCAGCATGGACATTCTCTCAACCGAGTTGCCTATCACGCTCTTATTCACTCTCTTCTCCGGACTAATACTCCTCCCACCACAGAATTAGCAATGGGACTGTTTGAACGGATGAAAACTCATTATTCCCATCAATCCTCTACCCCCAACCCACACATCGGCTCTCGAATAACTAACACCCAATCATCCAATACTAATAACTCAAAACATATGCCGATCGGTATGGCGACATATGGGTTGGTTTTAAAGGATTTGGTGGCGAATGGCGAGATGGATAAGGCTAGAAAAGTGGCTTTTGAAATTAGATCTATTGGGCTTGCTGGTCGATCTTCTCCGATGAAAGCGCAAGAAGATAGAGAGGATATTCCGAGATGGATTAGGGAGTTGCTAAATACAGTTGAAGAGCAAAGATGGGGCTAAGAAAAAGGGAAGGATATTTATATTAATATATCATCTAACTTAGAGACTATGTTTATTTTTTAAACAAAGAGCATGGTTTTAATTTTTAAAAAAACTGAAGTTGAGGTGAAATGTAATACCCAAGCACATCATGAAAGATGATAAGCGCGAGATATTTGAGAGGAGATAGGTGCTGCAGGGTAAAAGATATGAGGAAGTGTTGAAGTTTGGTAAGCGTTTTAAGCTAAGATGTTCATACTCATCTTTTAAGTTCAATTTTCATGTCAATACTTTATTTATTTATTTATGTATGGGAGAGGCTTAAAAGGAACCATCTTTCTATATTTAGTCTCAAAGGTTTACTGTTGAAACAAACCACACCATTCATTTAGGTGAATAAAAAAATAAAAGTAAAAGTAAAAGTAAAAAAAGTTGGTGGTATTTGACATTATATCCACTTAATCAATTCCTAATATCACCTTACTACAATAGGGGGTGTCAGTTCTGGCAAATCCGCACTTACAAATCCGCACTTAAATTTGACCAAATCCGCACTTAAATAAGTGCGGATTTCCAAAACACACTAGCCCCAATACTGGTGGATTTCAAAATGAAATAAGTCACTTATTTCACTCAAATCCGCACTTTCTCAACCAAAAGTGCTGATTTCACCATCAAGTCCCATTTCACTGATTTGTCAGCATCATCCCATTCATACGCAGCACTGCACAGCATAACACTTCATAACTCAAAACATCGTACATAATTTACATTTTCATATCATATCATATAAGAGTCATGCCTTCCTCACTTTCAAATCATGATAAATTACATAAAGCAATGACTTTCATGGCTCTTGAACTGCTCTTGGACTCTGATTGTGATTCTGATTCTGATCTAGAAGAAGATTTTGTCTTTTTATCAAACACTGGCCACAAAACTTTACCTTCTTCTCAGAAAGCCTCAAGTACTTCATACCCCCAAGTACACCATCCAAACACTTCTTAAACTATCTACACCCAGTTTTAGACAGCTGTTCAGGACTTCTCAGGAATGTTTCCTTAAATTGCTTGAGCTTATTCAGGATCATCCCATATTTCACAATAATTCTCAAAAAGAACAGCAACATCCTTCAATTCAATTGACCATCACACTATGTCATTTGGGTTCAAATGGTAATGGAGCCGCTTTGAAATGTTTAGAAAATGTCTTTGATTTAGGGTATGGTTCAGTTAACACTTATACCAAATGATGTATCACTGCCATCAACTCCTTGTAATCTCAACTTCTCACCTGGCCAACAAAAGAAGAGCGACTTGAATCATCTCAGGTTATGCAAGCAGAGGGCTTCCCAGGATGTATTGGTTTTGTTGATGGTACTGCTATTCCTTTGAGCCAGAAACCTGCTCAAGGTGGAAACAATTACTTTCACATTCTTGTCAAAATTTTTTACCAAAATATTTACAAGTCAAAAAAATTCTATATCTGTTTTAAAAAATTGGCAATACTCTCCCCTGCATTTTATTGAAGCAAGGGGTGGATATCACCAAAAATTTTCTAAGTCATCAATTTCACATGTCAGATTTGAAAATTTGGCAATACCCCCCCCGCATTTTATTGAAGTAAGTGGTGGAAGTCATCTAAATTTAATAGAATTACGTAAATTATTAAATAAATATCTAATATATATCAATTTCTCTAGTTTAAAGTAATGACAATCCCTCAAGCGAAAATGCAGACCAAGTCTAGAAACAAAAGTTTGGGACTTACCACAGGTATAGGCTAGAGGAACCCCATGAAACAAATAAATGTTATCATGATTACCATTTATACAACACAAGGTCGTTGGCCCATTACTTTTGTTGAGGAAATTGATACATAAAAAATATTTATTAAAAATTTACGAAAAAATATAAAATTTTTGATGACAACTCTAATCCCCATACTTTTTGGATCTAAATAAAGTTTTTTTAAATCAATTAACTTTACCTTCTTTCATTACCTTATTGATTCTTTGAATCAACTTATGACTGATTTGAAATGAGCAACCAAAATGTGTTAAATCTTGACAGGATTCCAAACCAGGAGGAGCTTTGGTCGTTTGATGTTTATCCTTAGAAGAATTCCAAATAGTTTCGATGATACCATTTCCCAAACCAAAATCAATGATGCACCAGTGGTCTGGAAAATATAAACCATGTCATTTGATTTTAGCTGGAGATGGTATTGGTTGGCCAGTAATCGGTTTGATATATGAGAATATACCAAAAGTAAGAAAATTGGTGTCATTGGTATTGGTGTGAATTTTATTGTGAAATCCAGAATGAGTGATAATAACATTAGAAAATAAAAGATATTTGTGGGTGATATCTTCCGATTTGGAGTCACACCAATTCGGTATTCCAACTTTGGTTGCAAGTTCATGATTTTTTTCAAATGCTTTATTACAGTGCTTTTTGAGTTGAAGAGCAAGAAAAGAGTTAAAGGAAGGTAGAGTGTCCCATAAGCAAAAATCTTCAACTTTTTGAGCTTTAGTGATATTCTTGAGCAACGAATATATGCCTATATAATTGAAATGCCTAGATAATAATCATATAAGAGTTTCAGAATCCTTATCCTCTAAATATGCAATATAAAAATGTGAAATAAGACAAGTGAAATTTGGAAAAAAGGCTCAACTTCAAAGGTCAAAATCTCAGCAACCACTGAACCTAATTCAAACCTGTTTGAGGAAAATGAAAGATATGCTTTATTAGAATCTTCAGTTAAAGTACATGTGATTTAAATAAACCTAACCCTAATTTGTTACATTAAAAAATGAAATAAAAATTTAAATTGGGAAAAAAAAGGCTCAACTTTAACGGTCAATATCTCAGCAACCACTGAATCAAATTCAAATCTGTTTGTGGGAAATGAAAGGTAGCCTTCAGGAGAATCTTCAGTAAAAAGAACATTAGATTTGAATAAACCTAACCCTAATTCCGAGTCTGATTTTCAAAATTTTACAAAAACTTGAAAAGTGGTAATGAAGATGAGATCAAAAGGAGTTTTATAAGTTCACTGTTATCCAGATAAGAGTCATACATATATTTAAGTATGAACTTTTAATAAAAGGAATGAGATATCATATAGGCATGAAAAAAAGGAGATAAAACTTACCTTGATAGAAAAGTAGAAAAAATAGAGTGAGAAAGATTGATGTTGGAATTGTGGGGAAATTGAATATGGAGTAAGTGAAATGCATAAAGAATGTGCAATGTATGTGTTTCAATGAAATGGAGCCAAAAAAAAGTGAAATAAGGGAAAGGGGGGATAATGACCATGCCAAGGAGGGATGAAGAGTAGGGTGATGGAGCTATAAAAGAAAGTAAAGAGGGAGAGAAAAAAAAGGTTAATTATACCATTGAAATCCAAAATAACCACTTACAAAAAAAATTTAGATAAAAAAAATAAAATAAACAGAAAAAAACAAAAAAAATTATAATTAGTAATCAAAAAATCAAAAAAAAGAATAAAGTGACTTACCTGGAGAGATGAGATGACAAAATGAATGAAACCGAATTGTTTGAGGGATGTTGGAGGAGAATAGGAAAAGGATATGAGGGATGAATGAAAAAAAAATCATTGACAAAACATGCGATTTCATGTTGAGCTGGTGAAAGAAAACCAATGAGCCATCCAAAAAAAAAAATTTCACTGTAAATTCCAAAAAAAAATGAATATGCAACAAACCAAAATACCAACCCAAGTGAATGAAGTACACAAAGAGACATTTGGAGAGTACAAAATGGTATGGGAAAGAAAGGGATGATGTGGCCAACATGTGGTTTTGAAAAAAAAATCACGAAAAAAGTGCTGATTTGAGGTCAGAACTGACACACATTTTTGAAATAAGTGACTTTTTTGCAAAATTTAAGTGCTGATTTGTAAGTGCTGATTTGGTTTGAAATCCACACTTAAGTTAAGTGCGGATTTGCCAGAACTGACACCCCCTAATATATGTATATATATTTTGAACATCCATTAAAATGGGTTTCTTATATCACACTAGCTAATCTAGTTTTAGTCTAAATAAGTATAAAATGATAAGAACAAAAAAAAAGAAAGGAAGAAAGAAAATAAAAAAAAATACCTATCAATGGAAGCACATAAAAGGGTGTAGAAATTAAAAGTTGAAAAACTCATTAAAATGTGATTATTTTTTATATACAGATGAAAAAGAAAAAAAGAGCTTAGATATATATATATATAGAGGGAGAGGGAGAGGGAGAGGGAGAGGGAGAGGGAGAGGGAGAGGGAGAGGGAGAGGGAGAGGGAGAGGGAGAGGGAGAGGGAGAGGGAGAGGGAGAGGGAGAGGGAGAGGGAGAGGGAGAGGGAGAAAAGAGGAGCTGAGTGTAAATCAACTTGTTAATTGAATTACTAAATGAATACAAAATCAATATATTTATTTATTTATTATTTATTTATTTATTTTTACCTTGAACTTTTTTTTTTATTTTTTTATTTTCAGGTTCCGGCATACGAAATGAAATCATTATAAAACTTTATTTTTATTTTTATTTTTTTATTTCACTTTTGTAAGCTGATAGAAAATAATTTAAATAACACATAATAACTCATCAGCGATGATTATGATATAAATATCCAAGACTTTTATATCTCCCCTACCTGAAAAAAGAATAAAAGAAAAAGTGAAAAGTGAAAAGAAGAAGAAAAAAGAAGAAGAAAGAAAGAAAGAAAATAAAATAAATATATAAAATAAATAAAAGAAAATATGAGAAAAAAGAAAAGAAAAAAGAAAAGAAAAGAAAAGAAAAGAAAAGAAAAGAAAAGAAAAGAAAAGAAAAAAGAAAAGAAAAAAGAAAAAAGGGGGGTTGGAGAGAAAGAGAGAACTCGAACAATATTGGAGTTAATTTAACCACAGTTTGAAGCACATGTACCACTCCAAAACGTCAACCCACTTGAGTAACTTAAGCTACGCATATCATCGACACTATCTTGCCTAGAGTTAGGTGATGTTACTCGAATATTTTCAGTCGTAGAAGCAATAATACTGTCAATGGTTCTCAAGTCACCACTGTTCACACTAGGAATTGTTGACATCTTCCTAACCAGTTGGCCGTCACTCATCCGAACGAATACCTTTAGTTTATGGTAACGTATAAGGTGAGGGAAGGAGAAGGGGGGGGGGGGAGAGATGTGGAAAAAAGTTTTGGATGGTGATTCCAGATATTTATTATCAAAGCTTCAGCTATGAGATTCAGATCAATAGTGAGCAGGGTTGACTTACATTATTTGACTTGAAAGTAGGGGATTTTATGGAATGGTTGGAGGACCGATTTGATGTAAAGGCTTGTATTCTCGATTGTGATGATTCATCCACTAAGCTAGATGAGCAATGGTTTTGTGTGTTAGATGAATAGCTTCTGGCAGGGAAAATGACCAAGTGAGTATGATTATCAATATTTTCGCTAGATTCATTGAGTATTCCTTGAGGAGGAGGAAGAATAATATCATCATGCTGGTATTTACTTGTGCTTCTATGAAACTTAGGATCTGAGTGGTTCGATAACCAAAACCCTGGAAGAACACTTTCCATCATCTCCCCATTTTCAGCACCTCCATTCATATCTTCTTTTGTAAAAAACGGTCGTATGCATGAAGGTACATAATCTATAAAAGCAAAGTTTGACGTATTTTTCGTAAAGTCACCAAGTTTATCGTCCCATCTATGAGTTGTATGACCAATTTTATTTCGAGTGAATTTGGTCATGAATTTGATGTTAGGGAATCCCATGTCTTGTGACTTGTTCCCCAAATTGACAAACTCGTTGATAATCGAAACGGGTGACATTTTTTTTTTATCAATATCCTCTTCATTGGATTTACCGAGCAAAATAAATTCCACGCCATATCTTAGTAAAATCAATTCTACTTTGATTGCGCTAATCATGCGCCTGCTGTAGTATTCTTTTCTATTTTGATCTAGCTTAGCAATGAACATCAACCATGTAAACTAAAAAATAATTTCATATTCAAACATTCAGTTAGAAAAAGTGGTATAATATATTTTCTATAGGAAGATGAATTAATTACAAATGAGATTGAGCGTGAATATTTTGACTTACAGACACAAAAGTTGTGATTGCGAGTCGTAAAGAGCTGATCGTTACCCAATGACCAAGTTGAGAGAGTTCACGGGGACACCTTCTTAGATTTCCTTGCCAAAATAAATCCAAACCCGAGCTACAACGTACTTGCGCTATATCCTTTAGTCCGACTGCTAGCACCAAGTCAAGTGACGCAGCAGTTATGTTTGCAGTTAACGTTAGAAAGCTCATCAAACCAATAGCTATTCTCCAGCGCATTTTTCTTGAATCAAACTGAAACAGAAACCCGATGGAAGATAAGACGGGAGGGATAAAAGATTGAGATAAAAATTGCAAAATTAAAAAGCCATGAAATTTATAAAAAAAGTAAGCCTTGGGTCGAAAGCCCTCACATGTTAGAAGAAAAAATTGATCAAAGAGCTGACAATACATGTCCAAAGCAATACCGGAATTGAGATAAATGCACCTACGGCACAAATAATAAGCTGATCCCGCAGAAGTCTCTGTCTATAAGTTCCTTCTTCATCTACCCAGTCTTTTAATTGAATTAAACTTCCACAAGTTTTTCCAAGGATGCCAAATTGCGCCGCAAGAATAACCAAACTGAATAACGCGCACATCAATCCCCAAGGCGTACAATCTCCGGATGCATTATCTGCTTGCAAGCGTCTGAGTTCATCTAGTAGAGAATCCATTCTGAAACCTTTTAAAGCCAATTCTGAAGAGAGTTTGACTATTTGAACTTCATTTTTTAACTCTTGCTTGGATTGTTTCAACAAGGATGTACTACTATATTGTTTTTCACTAATCGTTGAACAGTTTCTGAATTTATTGACCGGCTCGTATGGTATGTTTGGGGTTTTCTCATAATCAATCCGTTCCATATCGGACACTTCTGCTACCCACAAAATACGATAACAATCTAGTTTTTCGTCAACACCCCTTCTAGAGTTCTTTTTCTGGTGAATATTCTTCTGAAAAACCTTTCTGACCAACAGTTTTGAGCTAGACCTTCCTAAATTTCACGATGAGATGCACTAATATTGAGACAGAGAGGGTTTTAAGAATTTAATATACTTTGATGAGAATATATGACTATAAGAGATATTATTGGAATTAAGTGTTAACGTTGGATCAATAATCTCCTACTTTGCTATTTTTGGTACACGATTTTAAACAGGGAAAACTTGATTAATTCAAAGTTTGAAGACGCAGATTTTGCAGAGTCAGCAATGCTATTTTGAAATCAACCGATTAGATGGCAGTTTACTTATTCTCCGAAAGAGAGAGCAGTTTTTGATCAAGCTGGACAAGCTCATATCATACATAAGTGGTAAAGGTGTGAATTCACAAAGTTTGTATGATATCGGTAATTTCAGTGTCATTCATTTCCCGCAAAACAACTTGCCTTTTCAACCAGAATCTGAAAAACTGAACCGAAATACAAGGAACAGTTGGTCAATGTAGATAGGAATTAATTTTCCTGCGGTAAATAAAGGAAGTGCACTAGTTTTTATTCGAGATAAAACGTTGAAAGGATAAAAAAGGTGTTCAAACACATCACTTCTTTCAAGTGTTTTTATGTGCCGCACATTGTCGGTGACTTCTAATAGTATCGCTCCGCTATCAATTCGAAAAGAAAACGTTTAAACTAACAAGTCAGCCTTTTCATCTACACAAGCGATCGATTCTCAGACCTCGCAGTGCTTACTTTTTCGTTTACTGTCGCAAAAGCTGTTCATAACTGACATTCGTCAAATTTCAGTTATCAATAAGTTTTTTCAAGCATATAAATCTCCGAGATTTTATGGATAAATGTGATTGAGAAGTAAAATCATTTTGGCCATTTATTTATTGGCGCAATGCCATTTTTTTCAAGAAAAAAAAAAAAAAAACAGACATCGATAACGATTTAGGAGTGAGGAGTTGGACGTTTTGTATGTAGCGTCTCGCAGTGTGAGATATGTTAGCCTGTTCGCCTGGTGGAACGAGTTAGCGGCTTAACAATCCCTCTCTTATCTTCTCCTCAAGTCGCCATCAGAAATGCTTCGAACAGCCAAAAGACAAAGAGAAAGATTGTTTATTCATAAAAAATAAAATAAATTTGTGAGGGATACAGGAATTTCATGCGTAAAGGGATACGAGGCAAGTAACTGTTATATTCCTTTTCCAGTTTTTGGCGAGTAGAGTCCATAACCAAAACCCGGACAAATGTGTAATGGATTAAATATCGTTATGCGCCAAACTCGTTTGATTTTCACGGAGTAGAAGAAACTTGACATTGAGAAAAAAAATGTAAACTTAATTTCACACTCCCTTCACAAGAAACATATGTCAATTTCAAAAAGGATTCTCAGCAGATAAATCCGTTAATTCTTTATCTGTTACAATCGCTTCAAAGAGGAAATCATTCATATGTTGTGTATGAATAGAAGAAAATTCTTGCCAATGTGTCGTGTCTGGTTTACAGATGTGTTATTCTTCACAGCTGCATTGGCAACTAAGTTGATTGAAATAAACTATTGAGAATCTTCATATATAGTTTCCGCCAACTGTAAACTTAGCTCAATATTTTTGAGGGCCAACAGCTGTTAAACTGTCAATTTCTCGCTATGATAATGCTCACATAGGAACATGGATACATTTCAGACCGCTAAAGTAGATTGTGTTTCAACAGTTTTCGCTGTTTGTAAACATTGTCTATAATGATAAGATGATTTGACATTTTTCCATAAAAACCCCATTAGATGGTTTTTGATATGAAGGTTTATATGGGGATAATTTGTAAATTAATTGCTCATTACTTTTAGAGGCTCCACTAACAGTCCTGGAAATCAACATGCAGATGAAGTAGAAAAATATATTTCATTTCTCAGTTAATTATATTGAAAATCTTATGTAAAAGTCTTAAGAATTTTAGAGTGCAGTCTATTCAGTCGCTTTCACTTTTCACATTTTCTTCTTATCTTTGAATGATATGATTGTTATGTCTTTTTAACAACAAATCAACGATTGGGTAAGGACAAAAACATTAGTTACAAGAGATATGAAATGCTATTCTCATAGAAACAATGTGTTGGACTGGAAAACAAAAACCTGATTTTCCGGGATAAAATTTTATAGATTCTAATCATCAACCATCAAGTTGAATTGAATAATCATTCGGTAACCATGTCATCCAGCTCAAATGGAAGAGAATTCATGGAAAAAGACAGAACTGTAAGTTCTACGCATCAAAGTACCGGGATCCGTAAGTATCAGCGAAGCTTGAGCATTAGTCGTGGTGAAGATGCTGGTGGAATTGGAGTGGCCGTCGGAGCCGTGGTCGGAGGAGAGCCAGGTGGAAGCGGACCAGTTACACCAACGTCAAGCAGCTCGTCAACATTTCATTCCGCAATGCATGCCGGCATTGGCGTTGGGCTTCATAATATTTCTCAAACAACACTTGCTCGACAGTCTCTTCGGGGAAGAAGATCTAGAACACTATCCGAAGGTGAGTGAGTAGATTAACAAAAAAAAGCACAACGCACAGAAGAAAGTTACAGGATCAAGGCCAAAGCAAAAAGACTAGGGATAACCAGAAGCACTGAGAATCACAAGTCTGGCCAAGTATATAAAGAGTGATTGATAAAGAAAATGCTGTTCGTTTTTTGTGATTGTCGATAGAACGGACGAGTGTTCCTGCAGAAGTGGCATCCATCGCGTCTTACTGTATTCCACCTGCTGAGCCACAACGTCAAATTTCCAAGATATATCCTACTCAACCTGTTAATGTGTCTTGGCTAATTTCAATCTTGAATCCACCCCACTCTCAAGTATCTTCATATTCCGAACCGCAGTCTCCTTCAACAGCAACACTCATATCTGGCACAACACCAGCAACATCCTCAAGAACAGCAATATCATCCGCAACAACTGCTCATCCTCCTCATCCTCATCCTCCTGCTCCTTCTTCTCCCTGTAACACACTGTCTGCTCTTGGACCATCAAGACATGCCAATCCTGGTTCGGAAGTTTTGGTTCCACCTTTGGGTTTTGCTATGGTTGCACCTGGTGTCTATCGTTCCGGACACCCCAACCACCGCAATTTTTCTTTTCTAGATGGTCTCAATCTCACTTCTATAATGTGTGTGCATGCATGAACATATTGTGTTCATTTCATCTAGTAAATTTGTTATAGCCGATCGTCAGTCTGACTCTGAATTTTGTTCTTCTCTGGGGTACCTATTTAAAAAAACATTTTGAACTCAAAGGTATCTCTGTACGGATGCATATCGACCTCATACACTCAACTGGGCCCAAAAGCGAGGACTAAAAATATTTCACTATCGGTAAGTCAGCCTCAATATAGTTTGAAACATAGTAAACTTAGTGTCTTATCACCGTTACAGAATTGATAGTAACAAAGATCCAGCTATTCCCTTTCCACCCCCATCACTTTATGCGACCGCACTTAGTGACATTCTTGACCGAAGAAATCTACCAATACTGGTTCACTGCAATAGAGGACAAGTTAGAGTGGGTACTCTTTGTGGCTTGTTAAGATTGATGCAAGGATGGTCATATGAAAGTGCAAAAGCCGAATGGGATAAATTTCTCAACGAGGGAGCCAACCCACCGGGGGCTCAAGGAATATGGAGTCCCCAGCCGGAAGGTGCAAGAGATGATGAGCGAAGAGGAAAGACAAAAAACAAGAAGGCGGATGGTACATTAAGGATGAAGCAGTGGTTGGTGAGTAAGAGTCAAAAGCATTTGTACATACATCCTCCTGGAGGGCAAGAAGAGTTAGGCCAAACTTGCTAACAAGTTTCTTGTCTCATTAGTATGTAGAAGAATTTCCAATAGATATAGTGGAAGTGAAATTACTGTGGAGACCAAGTTGGCTTGGATGTATTTGATAAAGATATTTGTTAAGAGTAAATTGGCTCAGGTGGTAAAAAGAGCTAAATACATGGAGTTATTATCAATGCAAAGATAGATAGCTACATGAAAAATTAGACGACGATAACTTTTAGTTTTACCATTCTACTCAATACAAGAATCTGGTATTCAAATCTTTCAAGTTAAAATGTATTAATTCCAGCATGCTGTAATAGTAGCTTCAATATAAATGATGCCCCATAAAAATACAAGATAACACCACGTGAAGAATAGAAATGTGGTGCAGTCAAATCTTCATTACTTGAGACGAAAATGGGGTTTTTTTAAATTATGTTTTGCCTTTTTTTTTTTTTTTTTTTTTTTTTTTTTTTTTTTTTTTTGCGGCCTGCATGTCAATTTGAACAGCGCTGGCTCAATTTGTATAGTGCTAGAGTTTGATCCCCCCGTTTTTTGCTTAAATTGTCATACAGGCCGCGAAAAAGTAAGACAAATCAAGTCAGAAATTTTCTGGAAAAACTTTCATTTTTGTCTCAAGTGATGATAGTTTGACTGTATGAACAGCGGGTAGAAATATGTATACGCCATTCTTACTGTTTCACTAATAGCACTTACTCAAATGACCTAAAATTTTTGTATATGATCAATTTAAAGGCCTAGATTTATAATATCTTATCAAAAACATGAAAATACAAATTAAATTTTTTAATAATGTTGAATTTTGAAGAAAATTTGAAATGTGGCCTTAAAAGCTAGTGGTTGTAACAAAATAACCCTAGGACCACACTGCGCGTAACAGATCTGTTAAGTTTGCATTTTGGCTGGCAGTGTCCTGTAATCAAACGTGACATAGTGCGGGAGCCCATATCACGCACAAGCTACGTGACATGAAATCACGCAACTGTCTCATAGTGCATACATCACACACACACACTGCACAAGTCGATTACGCCCCACCACAAGCAACATGTGTGACATGTGCGAGATAAAATGTCCGGTTTTATTATGAGACATCATGTCTCGTTGTGTGAGCGAGATATCGCCACCTGAAATGAAAACGTGACACAGTTTTGCCCGTAGTGCTTTTTCACTACACCACAAGTAAGATATCCCCGATGGGGATATTCATGCGCGAGTTGGGGATATTTTAGGTAGGGACATAAGGTCAGAAAAATAAAAGTAAGAAAAGTAAGTGCAAGAAAAATCATTTGCAACCATGAGATTTTTTTTTCTCAAAAAAAAAAAAAAAAAAAAAAAAGTAAAAAAAATAAGAAAAAAATTAAAAAAAATCATTTTTTCAAGAAAAAATATATATATATATATATATAATAAAAAACAAAATGTCACATGGTTGCAAGATATCTTTCTTAATTTTCTCACACATATTTTTGTGCACATATTTTTCTTACACTTATTTTTCTTGCACTTATGTATTTCTCTTACACTTATTTTTCTGTCCTTATGTCACTCCCTACAATATCCCCAACTTGCGCATAAATATCCTTATCAGGGATATCTTACTTGTTGCATAGCATTTGTATATTAAAATATTATGGAGTTATCAGTTTGTTTTTTAAACACCTGATTCAGTAACTATTTTAATCAACATGCAGTATTACATTCCTGTCTTCATAACACCCAAAGTGAAAAATACCCAATAGGGGGTATCAAAGTTAGAAATTTGTAATTATTTAAGAGGTATTTCACAGCTCAAAAAGAAAGCCACAAGCATGACATTAATTCTCAGTAAAAAGATGTTTTGAGGGCACAAGATGGCATACCTCAAAAAATAATCATGGTTGATTTGGTGGAAAAACAAGGTATTTTGAAATGGAAGATTTCTAACTTTGATACCCCCTAATGTGTCAGTGTCACCGGACGACCTACGCACAAGGTCAAGGATGTTCCTGAAAGTGAGATGAGGGATTTAGAAACTTCTTCGAAGCACAGAGGAATGATTCAAGGAAGTGATTCAAAGGTCACTCGAAGTAAGAGCTACAGGTTCGAGGTATGTTCAAGAAGAAATATAAGATAGTTTCAAAGGTAATAGGAATTCTTAAGATCTCACGAAGGGTTGGAAACTCAATAATCAAAGATTTAGGATTTAGAAATGATTATTGAGAAAATAAAAGAAAGATACAATAACAATGATTTAACTTAAAGATTTTACCACTATTAAATTTAAATACGTTTTATAATTTAATTCTAAGGAATATCAAACCAAATACCCAACCCTTTTATATCCTTTATTCCTCCTCGCATTGACCTCCCTCTCATCGCACCATTCCCATACCATTGACCATTACTAACATACACTTAGACCCTCTTCGCTAATATCTGTCCATGCTCAATTTACCCCTTTTAATTAATTAACAAACTTTTAATGAAAACTACTAATGTACTATTACGTTGATCATAGCGCTGTACGTCGCTTATTGAAATTGAGACTAAGGCACACTATTGAGAGATTGACTAATTTAGATTTAGAGTTTAGGCTAGCGCAGTTGAACAGTAAGTACACAAAGGGGAATCACAGTTGCCATGGAGAATTGCTTTCTGCGCTTCGAGTATAGATTTAGAACTCGATATTATTGATTTAATGAGCTGCTTTTGCCTCGAGTGTCACGTGGCGCGTGACAGATGCCCGGGTATAAGAATTGCAAGCTCCGTTGAGCTTGAGCCATCTTCTCACACTAGTTTCCCTTTCCTCTCTATATATATTTTTTCTTATTTATTAATTTCCCCATTATAATGAATTGTCCTACTCCCACACCTACGCCTCCACACCCTAAAGCGGATGGGGGAATGGTTACGCGGCAGTTTTCCCAAGCTTGCACGGCTTGTGAAGCTATGGAATACTTCTGTGTCAAAAGTACGGCAACTCGAGGCCCTCGCCAGAAATGCGAGTTTTGTCGTTGGCGACGAGTGGCGTGCGATGCGTTGACAAAGAACGCAGAGATTGAACAACGATTCACCAAGACCAAGTTTTGGGTGATCCCTAAAACAAAAGAGGTGGTCAAAGACATTTGGGATGTCTCGGTTGGAGACGATCAATCGGTGGGGGAGAATGATAAGGAGCTTAACAACGAGATCACAACCTGGGTAACCCAGGCCACGAGTTCGAAACGGGGTGTCAAAGAAGAGGTCGACGAATTGGTGGAGGAAGATGAGGATGAAGTCCCTGTTCCAGGGTGGACACCCAAGAAACGACGGGTGGTCATTGAAGATGACGAGGAGGAGAGAGAAGCAGAGGTAGAGGTGGCTCCAAGGTTGTTCTTAGAACCTGACCCCATCTTCGAAGTAAGTTATAGTTGTTGTTTTTTAGGGACGAGGTTACTGATGAGTTTTTGTTTAGACATCAAATACCATTGAAGACCCAATTGGGGAACCTGCGTCGCTTTTGCCAACTGAGGCAAACCCTCCGGTCACGGGTGGAATCAAAGAACCTGAGGAAACGCTGGACCAGGTATGGTCGAAGAAACCTCGTCAGGATCGACGAGTTGGGTTCGCAGAAGAGTTGTGTGGGGAGGTCGATACAATTATTGAAGCTGCTTCCTTTGACGTGGCAGAGGAACTCTTGGAGATTGGAGAGGTGGTTCTGGTAGGAGAGGAGGAGGTATTTGAGAAATGCAGAAAGGAGATAAGGGTAATTTTGGAGAAGATGAAAATATTGGTTTGAGAAAAATTAAAAGAGAAAAATTTGAAATGAAAAGGAGAGATGTAAAGAAGTAGAAAAGTAGAATTGTATTTTAGTTTTATTTTATTTTATTTTTTTATTATTGTAGGTGAATATTATTATTTTTTATAAGATTTGGGAGAGAGAGAAAAAAAAGTTTTAAATAAAATTTTGCTTTAGAATTTTGAAAGAAGAAATTTAAATAAGAAAGAAAGAAGTTATTTAATTGAAGGAAGTTTTAAGTTTTTAAAAGAAAAATTTATGTAAGAGAAGAGAGAAAGAAAAAAATGGTTGGTGATTGAGATGAGTTTTTTGAAATGAGAATTTAATGAAAGAAGAATTTGTTATTTGCGAAAAGTTGTTTATTGATTTTTTTAGGAATTTTTAGTTGAAAGAGAGGAAGAGAAAAAAAAAACAGAATTAGAATTTAAAGAGAATTTGAAAAAGAAGAATCATTTGTTCGAAGAATTTTATAGGGATATTTAGAGGTTGAAGTTAAGTTCGAGGAAATGGTCGTGTCGTACAAGATTTTGATGATTCGAAGGAAAGAAAGTTTTAAAGAGAGAATAATTTTTAGAAAAGAAATTTTTTAAAGAGAATTTTAAATTTAAGAAAAGAATGTATTTAGAGAATTGAAAAAGAAAAGAGAAAGAAAACATTTAGAGAGATTTAAAAGTTTTTTATTTTATTTTATTATTTATGTTTATTCTATTTATCTTATTTTTTTTTTTTTTTTTAAATTTTATTTTATTTTTAATTTTTAATTTTAATTTTTTAATTTTAAATTTTAATAAAATTATTATTATTTTTTTTTAATTTTAATTTTGATTTTACTTTTAGTTGGTTTTGAAGAAAATTTTATAGAAGGAGAAGAAAGAAAAAGAAGAGAAAAAAAGAAAAGAAAACAAGGCTAAGAAATTTAAGAGGTGTTTTAGATTTTTAAGAGAAAGAGAAAAAAGAAAAAGAAAAAGAAAATTTAAAATAAAAGAAATTATAAGGTTTTGGTTTTAAAGGATATTTCAAATGAAAAGATTTTAGGAGTTCAGGGGCATTAGAAACATTGATGGCTGGTTCCCACGATGTTTTGTCTGAGTCATTGAGGAAGCCTTCCCATTCCACGAGGTATTGAAGTTTCCCCTTGCACATTCTTGAATCAAGGATACGACTTACTTCCCACTCTAGATAATCTTCTTCTTCGACCGGTTCCGGAGGGGGTTGGTTCTTGCCTGGGTATATTTCTCGAGCCAGTTCCAGGAGAGATACATGGAAAACAGGGTGTATCGCCTGCCATTTAGGAGGTAACTTGAGTCGAAATGCAGTTTTAGAGACTTCCGAGTCGATTTTGAATGGTCCCAAGCGCTTTTCAGCTAGTTTCTTTGATGGTCGTGTTGTTCGAATGTTTCGTGCGTTGAGCCATACTTTGTCGCCTGGTTTAAAGGAAGGAGCAGATTGTCGATGTTTGTCGGCCTGTTCCTTGTATCTTCGAATCGCTGATTCCAAATTTGTTTTAAGTTCTTCTTGGAGTCGTGATATAGTTCGAAGATAATGTTCCGCAGGATGATTAGTTCCTACATGGATTGAGTTGAATCGATGATTTCGTCCATAAATGGTTTTGAAGGGAGATTGTTGTGTTGAAGAATGAGTCGAGTTATTATAAGCAAATTCGGCCAGTGGTAACCATGTGGTCCAATCGTCTTGTTGGTAACTGACATACATTCAAAGATATTGTTCGAGGATTTGGTTAACTCTTTCTGTTTGACCGTTGGTTTCAGGGTGATAGGCTGTGGAGAGGTTCCTCGTGATATTGAGTTGTCGACACAGTTGGGTCCAGAATGTGGATACAAACAATGAGCCTCAATCTGAAATAATATCATTTGGTAAGCCGTGTTTGGAAAATACATATTCTAGAAACAATTTTGACAAATCTTCTGCTGTAGCAGTAGTAGTGGTTTTAATGAAAATAGACATTTTTAAAAATCTATCTACTATTACTAATATAGCATCAAAATCATTAGAAAAAGGAAGTTGAGAAATGAAATCCATCGATAAAGATTCCCAAGGTTTAGAGGGAATAGGAAGTGGTTGAAGCAACCCATGCTTCCGGTGACGGGGAGCCTTATTCCTATTACATTCGTAACAAGCTTTTATATAGGCCTTTATTTCCCTGGTCATACCTGGCCAGAAGAAATCCCTCGCTATTAACTGGTAGGTTTTATCAACCCCAAAATGACCAGCTAATGGAGAATCATGTCGACTGTTGAAAATCCATAATTTTATCTCATTGTTGTTGGGTATGACTACTCTACCTTCGAAGACTAATAGACCTGATTCAATACTAAATCTTTTGGCCCCTTGCTTCAAGAGTATTTTGTCTTTTAACCCTAAAAAATAATCGTCCTTCGACTGAGCTTCGAGGATGTTGGATAGTGGATTTCGAAAAGATTGAATTGTCATTGAATTAAGTTGATGAGTTGTTAACATTGATTTGTTGAAAATTGATTGCACATTTTCTGGGCTCTTGTCAGCAAATGCGTCCCCCCGCTGTGGGTAAACGTCGTCCCGACGTGACAAGATATCTGGGACAATGCAGTTTTTACCTGGGCGATAGGAAATAGAGAAGGAAAATTCAGACAAAAATTCAGCCCACCTGGCTTGACGCCTGGTTAAAACTTTGGAAGACATGAAGTATTTTAAAGCATTATGATCTGTTAAAATTTGAAAAGGACTATCTAGGCTGAGAAGAAAAGAACACCATTTTTTAAGACAATGGATAATAGCTAAAAGCTCTTTGTCATGAATTTCATAATTTAATTCTGCGGCTATGAGTTTGCGTGACTCAAAAGCAACAGGATGAAACAAATTTGTTTCAGGATTTAATTGGGAGATGACCCCTGAAATAGCATAATCGCTCAAATCTGTCTCAACTATTGTCAAAGCAGAAGGATCAAAATGTCGAAGAATTGGGGCTGTGGTGAACGCTGTTTTTAGTGCTTTGAATTCCTTTCGTGCTGTAGGAGTAAAAACAAAAGGAATGTCTTTTCTAAAAAGAGAAGTAAGATTGGAGATAGTTTTAGAGTAATCTTTAATAAATCTTCTATAGAAGTTTGCAAAACCCAAAAATCCTTGGAGCGATTTAATGGTTTTGGGCTCAGGCCATTCCAGGATTTTCTGGACTTTTTTGTCATCCATGACTAAACCGTCAGTGGAAAGCGTAAAACCCAAAAAATCAATTGATTTGAGGTGGAATTCGCATTTATTATGCTTGGCGTAGAGACCATGATCTCGAAGACGATTTAGGACCTGTCGAACATGATGAATATGTTCATCTAGTGTTTTCGAGAATATTAAAATATCATTTAAATAGACGACTACGAATTGTTCGACAACATCTTGAAAGATGTCATTAACAAAAGTTTGAAAAGTTGAAGGTGCGTTACACAATCCAAAAGGCATAACTAAATATTCAAAGCTACCAAATCTAGTGCGCATTGCAGTCAGTGGTTCATGACCTTCTGCAATGCGAATCAGATTGTAAGGGCCTCTAAGATCAATTTTAGAAAAGAAATTAGCACCATTGAAAAGGGTAAGAATTAATGACATAGGAGGAACAGGATATGCATTCTTCTTAGTAACTGTGTTGAGATTTCTATAGTCAACACACAACCTAAGACTACCGTCCTTCTTTTTTAAAAAGAGGACAGGGGAGCCGGTTGGAGATTTACTGGCTCTGATGAAACCTTTGGCTACATTCTCTGCAATGTAGTCTCAAAGAACTTGAGATTTGTCCTTCAACAAAGAATAGACAGGACCTGCTGGAGGTACTGGGCCTATTAACTCTATTTGATGGTCGTAGGGTCAATGAGGTGGTAACTTATTGGCCTTGCGGATTGAGAAAACATCGAGGAAATCATGGTAGATTTCTGGTAGATTTGATTTAATGGCTTCAACGTTGATTTGGTCGTCCTCTTCATCTTTGAGAGAATCTGTCGAGGAGATACCTGTATTGAGAGAGCAGAATTCGATTACTTGAGGCAATTTAAATCCTCTTTGAGTGAAGTCATCGAGCTAGAAGGGTTAGCCAATTCCTCATTTAGAGAAAGATCAGATGCTTGCAAGTCATCTGGAAGAGATTTGTCCTCTAGCAGGACATTGTAAGGCGGGTTTTTTAACTCCCTATTGACCTGCATTGAAGAATCAGAAATATACTTAGTGCATGGGGTGATCAATCCCCGGGACCAATCAATTTCAGGATTCCAATGCATTAAAAAGTCATGGCCAAGGATGGTATTTTCCATTCTTGGGGTGTCCAAGACTGATAATTCCCACTTGAAGAGGGGAAAGTTCGGAAAGTTGAAAACCCATAAAACTTTCTTACTTACCCAATATTTGGGTTCCTCTTATTTGATCAAAAAGATTGGAGTTCGATCGACATCTGTAAAGGTTAGTTCAAGCTTCTTGGCAAAAGATAAAATAACAAAAGAAATTGAAGCTCCAGAGTCTATAAGACAACTGAAGGGGATATCCTCCTTAAAAAGAATGAATCTCAAGTGGTTTAAGGCAACTCCAGTCCTTAAGACATGGAGGTTTTGTGCACTGGGAGAGATAAGATAGTTTGCTTTGCACACAAGTAAACTATCTACTAGTTTTTTGACTTCAAACTAGTACCTTCTCTTTCCTTAAACTTTACACAGTCTTCCAATGTGTGCTTACCCCACAATACATAAATAACCCATTATCTGCTCGTCTCTTCCTCTCAGCTTCTTTAAGTTCCCCTTTAGGATCCAGTACTTTGCTGATATCGCCTGGGGTCAAGCCTTTTGGTCGAGGTTTATCCTTTCCCTTATTGGGTTTGGATTGAGTCGAGGAGGATTGATTTGGTCGTGGGTGTGAAGAAGATCTTGATTTAAAGTTTAGGCCTTGAGATTTGTTGGCATATCGACGATGTTGAAGTCGTCCTTGATAAACGCCGTCAAGTTTGAGGGTTCGATCCATTAAATCCGTTTAAGTAGTCATCTTCTGACCGTGAAGATTTAATTGATCCAGAATCCTTGAAGGAAGTCCTTTCTTGAAATGATACTAAAGGGCAGCATCATTCCAACCTACTCGAGTTTGAAGTGCTCTGAAGTTCGAGATATATTCAGAGGCTTTACCATTATCACTCATGCGAAGAAAATCAAGTTCAATTTCTGCGTTGTCAGTTTCATTAGGGTCCCCAAACAACGTAAAAAGTTGATCTTCGAACTTTTCCCAATTATTGATAAGTAAGTGGGTTTCTGTCAAAGAAAGCATGAGCAGATAAGTTTCGAACCATCTTGCTGCTTTCCCAGCTAGGAATGAAGAAGCGTAAACAACCTTTGATTGGTCGCTATTAAAGTTTTGAGGGTCATTCTGGAACAGTAGCTTGCAGGTTTGCAAGAAGGGTCGCAATCTGTCAGGGTGATCTCCGTCGAATTTGTCAGGAGATTTCATAGAAGAAGTTTTGAACTTAGATCCCTCTGAAGACGTTGGATTTGAAAGGGTTTTCATGAAAAGTCTCATGAAATCTTCCAGAGAGTTAGATGGTCCAGGTTCTGAGGATTGACCAGAAGGGTGATTGGCTGGGGCGGATGGTGCCTCGTGAATTGTATCCTCTCCTTCTTCTTCATCACTAGAATCCTCAAAATCTTGTGGGATGTCTTCTACAGATTGAACTGAATGTTGCCGTTCCCTAAGGTTGAGTGGTTCCAAAGAGTGAGTGCGGGAAACAGACCTTTTGGCTGTTGGCCTGCCCCTAGCGCGAGCTCTAGTAGTAGCGCCCGTAGGAGGAGTGCATTGAACAGGTGCCATTTTAAAACTTCAAAAACACCTAAAAGGACGTAGTAGTGTAAAGAATGAGAACTACGGAGAATTAAATTATACTGTCACCGGACGACCTACGCACAAGGTTGAGGATATTCCTGAAAGTGAAATGAGGGATTTAGAAACTTCTTTGAAGCACAGAGGAATGATTTGAGGAAGTGATTCAAAGGTCACTCGAAGTAAGAGCTACAGGTTCGAGGTATGTTCAAGAAGAAATATAAGATAGTTTCAAAGGTAATAGGAATTCTTAAGATCTCACGGAGGGTTGGAAACTCAATAATCAAAGATTTAGGATTTAGAAATGATTATTGAGAAAATAAAAGAAAGATACAATAACAATGATTTAACTTAAAGATTTTACCACTATTAAATTTAAATACGTTTTATAATTTAATTCTAAGGAATATCGAACCAAATACCCAACCCTTTTATATCCTTTATTCCTCCTCGCATTGACCTCCCTCTCATCGCACCATTCCCATACCATTGACCATTACTAACATACACTTAGACCCTCTTCGCTAATATCTGTCCATGCTCAATTTACCCCTTTTAATTAATTAACAAACTTTTAATGAAAACTACTAATGTACTATTACGTTGATCATAGCGCTGTGCGTCGCTTATTGAAATTGAGACTAAGGCACACTATTGAGAGATTGACTAATTTAGATTTAGAGTTTAGGCTAGCGCAGTTGAACAGTAAGTACACAAAGGGGAATCGCAGTTGCTATGGAGAATTGCTTTCTGCGCTTCGAGTATAGATTTAGAACTCGATATTATTGATTTGATGAGCTGCTTTTGCCTTGAGTGTCATGTGGCGCGTGACAGTCAGTCAGGCTGCTAGACTTACCCAGTAAAATAATTAATTATTTACTGGGATGAAGCCACACCTTTTTTATTTCTTATTTTATTATTAATTATAGTATATTTACTTTAAAATTACTTGTAATAAATTAACTAATTACAAAAAGTAAATTTAGTAAATATTTAAAATTAATATTAATGTCCCTTATAATTTTTATTCCCTAACACCATGCTCAATGACAGGTTAAAGAGATAAAAATATACTAATACTAAAAAATGATAAAAAATTCAAATTAGTTTATTTACTATACTCAAATTATATTAAAATTTCTAAATACTGAAAATTCAAATTATTTTGTACTAAGTGTGACATTTAAAAATGAACTTTAAAATATATCAAATAATTTGATATATATTAAAACATATTTTATTTGCGCATCTTTTTAGTACTCTCTGTTATTGGTTATTTTTTATTTTGGAAGGATCTTTTCTCTCACACCATTGTATGTAGGCTTCTTAACTCCGTGTGCTCTCTATCCTTTTTGCCTATAAAAGACCTTCTACTTTGTGCTTTTTTTCTTCATCCTATACTACTTACAATTTTATTATATACAAACCAAAAACCATTTTATTACTACTACTACTGTTTTAGTACTTACACTTGTGTGAATTCTAAACCTTACAAGTAATAATAATCTTATTCTTATACCTCTTATTTGAGTAATTAAAACATAAAGATAAAAATTTACGTACCTGCTTTGAAATCATTGAGTTATCCACCTTTTCCGCCATTTGGACCACTGTAAAATCTTCTAGACCCAAAAGAACCCCTTGAAAGTTGGGAGACTTTCTGAATCATTGTCAACACATTGTTATCTAGACGCCGGCAACCGAGGGAACTTTGACTACAAGGACCAATAAGGACTTGTGGACGACTGAAAAATGACAAACGTCATAAATCATGTGACTTACTTTTTTTGCCGCAACTGGGAATCAAATTCGTTCTAAATCTAAGGTTTATATAGGTGTTTTTGTCTTATATATTTGTAGTGACTATACCAGTTACTATCTGTAGGTCTCACTCTGCTTATTTCATCTTTCACATATATCTTTTTACTCAGCAATCTGTAGTGGCATTGATTTGTTCACATTACAGGGGGAGGTGCCTGGTAAATAATAATTTTTTAATTGTTTCCTAGTTGACCAAGATAGAGCAATACTGTTCTTAGTCCTAGAAGTAATAAAACTATTTTAATAAAATATATTATTATTATTTTTTAATTATTTCAGTTGAAAATTGTCTTGATATCTAAAATTTTATTTTATTGTTTCAGTCAACAATTGTCCTTACAGTGAAATAATAAATATATATAAATTATCTAAATTAATTATATTAAATTACTTCAGTTGACTCATAGTCTTGATTATTATATATCAATATATATAACTATTTGAGATTTGTATTAATTATTTCTGTTGAAAATTATTTGATTATTTCAGTTGATTCATTTTGAATCCTGGTAATAAAATATAAATATCTTAAGTAGTTTAAATTAAAATGTTATAATTATTCAGTTGATTTTTGTCCTGATAAATAATATATTTTCATTATTCCATCTGATTAAATAATCCTGATAATTGACTATATACCTGAAATATTTTCATTTTTTCATTTATTTTTCTTTCAAAAAAGTCATATAATAACTGATTAAATTTTAATATTTCTTTCTCTCAGTCCAGTTATACACAACAATGACTGATCAAAGTGCTTCTTCTGGCCGTGATGAGGAACTAGACTTGATAGATTATGATGAGACTTCTGTAATTTCTCCTTTGACTACAAAACTTGCTCAAATTAATCAATTATTGGACCAATCAGGATGTGGACATGCAAGAAATAGAAATAAAAGTGGAAAAAACTGCTCTGGATAAAAAGCCTTCAGTGAACCCCCCAGAAGAGCTTCCAAAAGGATTCAAGATAAAAAAGATGCCCTTGCAGAAGCAATTCAGAAACCTCTATACTCACATCAAGGAGTTGAGTGCAGGAAATCTCAAACTAAGATCAAAAGCAGAAATTCTAGAAGAAAAGGTAAGAAACATAGAATCATTTCTTCAAGAGAAGAGGAAACCTCCCCCAGAAAAAAAAGCCCTTCCACAATTGGCTCCTCAACAACAGGAAAAGGTGGAAGTTTCAAAATCAAAATGGGACTGGCTAAACACCCAGTGGGACTACCTCCAGGCCCAACAACAACTGCAAACACCTCAGGCAGGTTCTTCCAGAACCCATCAGCTCAACCCAACACCTCCTCACCCCTACCAAGCAGGAAGAAAGAGGAAGAAAAATCAAATTAAATTTTTGCCAAAACCATGGTGAGCCCCTATAGTGAATGCCAAGTACCCTTTCTTGTTACTGATTCAGTTCCTTCAGGTAATTCTGGAAGAGGAGACAATAATTTGAGACCAGTAGAGGCTGACTGTAGTAGGCAGATTGCTCAATATTCTAATGTAACTAATACTTTGGTATTGATTGCTACTTCAATGAAAAATCATGATATAGCTATAATTGATGAAACACTTGATCCTAAAATTTATGAGAATCTGAAAAATTATTCTTTTTCCTTATTAAGAAATACTATAGATGTAGCTAAAATTAATGATGAATATTTGAGAGATATTATTGCCAAACAAAATAATATAATGATCAACATGCAATTGACTCAAAAATTTAATAGTTTGTTAACTGAAAAGGGTTATAAATCAGTGAGAAGTGAATTACAGAGAGTCTCTTATGATTTTTCTAAGTAAAAAGTAGCTCATGAGAAGAGGATTGCTTTGTGGCAGAATATCAAGAATAATTTGTCTAAGTTACAAGACACTGTGTCTCTCTGTTTCCAGGAACTAGAGGGACATAAGTTGAGCTTAAAGAGACTAAGTGACCATTATTCATCTTTAAAAAATAAGAACCAATTATCTTTTGCAACCATCAATGAGACTTTATCTAGTATTCCAAAAGTGAAGAATAGGCTAAAAGCCTTTGAGGAGAAAATGAATTCATTGTTCTATGACCAAAAATATTCTGGAATTTATTTGAAAGAGCCTTTTGCACAGGATACTCCAATTGTACCTGTCCCTGGTCCATCTAGAGTAAAACCAGTGCCAGAAATGACTGTAGAAATTCCTGAGTTTCCAACAAAAATTGATGATGCACCTTGTTAATCTACAGAAGGGATAAACAATGAGATTATTTCCCAGTTAGAGAAGTTAAAGCTTCTTTTCACTCAAAAACAAGCTTGAAATAAGGAGACTGCATCAAATAAAAAGAATTGGCCAAAACTTGACCAATATCCAACATTTGATGGTGGTTCTTCCTCTGATTGGCAGAAATTAATTTGCATGATTGATAATCTTAAAAAGTTCTTACAAACTTCCAGATGAAGAAATAGTGTCAAAATTAATTTCTTTATTTTCCAATGTTGCCCTAAGGTGGTATGAATCTGTCCTTTTAGATAAAAATGACTACTTTTGGGAAGATTTGAAGAAATTAATTAAAGCACGATTTGGTGGCTCCAAGTTTAGCTTAGCTCAACAAAGGAAGTATGAGGAAGCTAGATATAGCTCTTCTTCTGCTGAAAAACCTATTGAGTTCCTGATGAAACTTGTGAAGAGCCTGAGTGCAATGGACCCAGATATGGATTTTGAATTATGTAAGGACAGGATCCTCTATAAATTGCCTATGTATCTGAGAGACTTAATAGATGCTAGGACTGAGTTCTCCATAGAAACTTCTTCTTTTATTAATACTTGTAATGAGATCCTTTTAAATAACAAGTATGATTCTACAAGATTCATTCCTAGAAATTCATTGAAGAGAACCTCAAAATACCAACAGAAACCTCCTGAAAAAGTTGATAAACCTTCTGCCCCTGTTGCACCTAAAAAGTATGCAACAAACACTTACTTTAAATGCAGAAAGCCTTGGCAGAAAGGCCATGTTTGTGATAAGAAAATAAATCTTGATGAAAAAACAGAGGAACATGCTGATGACACAGTTGCACTGGATGATAATTCAAGTGATTGTGCCAAAAATATTTCATATGAATCTCACCAGGGAATTTTAACTCTGGAAGAAGATATCCATTATTTAAATAATATTGACATTGGGAATAATGATTTATCTACAGTAGAAGATTCTGAGATCATAAGAAATCTTGAGGACAGCTCAATTATTATTTCCCCTCTCAAGGCACCAGTCTTGGTAAATGGAAATAACATTGAGGTTGTTTTAGATTCTGGAGCTGGAGGAAGTGTAGTATCTGAAAAACCACTTGCTTCAGGGGACCAGGATTATAAATCAAAACTTATGCCTATCATTTCTGAGAATTGGAGAGGTTATGGCTCTGTTTTGTTCCCCATTGGTAAATACAAAGCCAAAGTATTTTTCAAATATAACCATGGTTTTGTTAAAGCTATGTGTGATTTTGTTGTCATTAAAAATGATAACTTAAGCAGTTGGCTCATTGTGGGAAATGATATTTTAACCAAATATGACATATAATTGGATCCCTCAAACAAATGCTTCACAATGGGGATGAATGGGAAGAGAAAATTTAAATTTTTCTCCCCTAAAAAATTATTGACACCAGGATGAAACAAATGTCATTCTGTAGTTCAATATAAAGGAAGATCTAAAAAATAAATTCCTGCCCTTTTGTCTGAAATTGACACTGCTTTGTTTGGAGAACATCTTTCTGGTGAGGAAAAAATTCCATCATTCAATTGATAAAATCTTTTCCTATGGCCTTTGCTCATGGATCACATGCATTAGGATTTGTAAAAGAACAAATGAATATTTCATTATCTTTCCCATTAACTGAAATACCACCTAGCTTAAAGAAGAAGCCTTATCCTGCTTCTCCCACAAAGAGAAAAGATATTGAAGACAATATCTCTACCCTTTTAAAAATGAATATTATTGAAAAGGTAGTTGAAACACCTAAAATTTGTGTTATCTCAACTGTCCTGATTTATTATGAGAAAGATAAAGCCAGGTTATGCGGTGATTATAGAGCACTAAATACTTATACTGTTGATGATATTTATCCTTTACCCAGAATTGGCTCTATACATGCTACCTTACAAGGTGCTAAATATATTAGCTGTTTAGATGGTAATAAAGGATATCACCAGGTACCTGTCAAGAGAAATTCTCAGAATTTTCTGATGACTTCCACTCATATGGGTATTTCTAAGTATGTTAGGACGCCATTTGGCCCCAAAAATACCCCTTCAGAATTCCAAAAAGTTATGGATAACACATTCCATCAAGAAATAATTGAAGGATGGCTGATGGTTTACATTGATGATATCATCATATTTTATAAAACATTTGAGGACCATCTTAACCACCTGTGTAAAGTGTTCCATAAGATGGATGAGATAGATATGACACTTGCCTAGAAAAAAATGCAAATTTGGGTTTCATTCCTTAAAAGTGCTTGGTCATTTTGTCACAGGTTTTCAGATATGTGCTGACAAGAACAAAGTGGCAGCCATAAAACAGGTGAAAGCTCCTACCACAGTTATAGAGCTCCAGAGTTTTTTGGGAATGTGTGGATACTATAGACAGTATATTAAAAATTATCAGGTCATAGCATTACCCCTTACCCAATTAACTAGGAAAGATGTTGCTTTTGTCTGGAACAGTAAAAGACAAAGAGCTTTTGACACTATGAAACATTGTTTGATGTCACCACCAATTCTTTCTTTGCCTGACTTTAATCAACTATTTGTTTTATACACTGATGCCAGTTTTATTGGTCTTGGTGCTGCTCTCCATCAAAAACAAGTTATGAATGATAAAGTATCAGAAGTACTAATTTGTAATATTTCAAGAACCTTGCAAAATAATGAATTGAAAAATGGTGCTACTCAACTGGAGTGTTTAGCAGTAGTGTGGGCTCTAAAGAAGCTACATTATTATCTGGATGACTAGAAATTTGAGATTTTCACTGACTGAAGTGTAGTTAAATCCCTCTTAAACTTGAAAACACCCAACAGAATTATGTTCAGATGGCAGCTAGCTGTTCAAGAATACAGAGGGAGGATGAAAATAATTAATAGGGCTGGTACTTTTTACTCAAATGTGGATATTTTATCAAGATTACCTTTTCCAAATGATGACTCAAATTCTGCATATGATCCTGAAGATAAAATTATTCATACTGATAGGATATATGTGGTTGATATGGATGAAGAGCTATTACAGCTTATTCTGAATTCATATGATAAGGAAACTGACTTAAAAAAGTTATGTTCTATATTAAATGATCCAAATAATGCTTCAATACAAGCGTTAATTAAAAGCCTCCCACCAAAGTACCAGAAGGCTTTGAAAAAAGGTAAATTTTCAATTGATGAGGCTACCTCTATTATAGAAGAAAGTTGAGAAATTTTATTGTTATTCCTCTTTCTATGAAAGATATCATCTTGAAAATTTGTCATGATGACATATTGGCCAAAAATTTTAATCTTGAGAAAACAATGATCAGAATTGAGAACACTGCTTGGTGGGTTAGTATATCTGAAGACACAAAACTATATGTTGAATCCTGTGATTCTTTCCTGAAATCAAAAAGATTGACTGGAAAAAGAGCTGGATTAATGCAAGATATTGAAGCTCCTGATGCACCATGGAAAATAATAAACATGGACTTTGTAACAGGATTACCCATTGCTAAAAAAGAAATTTATAACTTTTGATTGGTTATTGTGGACAGATTCACAAAAATGTGAAAATTTATCCCTACCCACAAGGATGTTTTCACTAAAGAATCAGCTTTTTTGTGGTGATCTCATATGTTTAATACTGCTGGTTTTCCAAAGGCCATAATCTCTGACAGAGACCCTAAATTTACTTCTGAATTTTGGATGTCTTTAATGGATTTTTGTGGTTCTGATTTGAAGCTTACTACTGCCCATCACCCCCAGACTGATGTATTAGCTGAAAGAATGATTCAGACCTTAGATTACATGATAAGAAGGTATTTTACCTTTGGCCTTGAGTACAAAGACAATGATAGATTCACTCATGATTGGGTTACCTTACTTCCTGGTTTGGAATTTTCTTACCATAGCACTCTTCATTCTGTTATTCAGAAAAAGCCTTTGAGCTCTGGATTGGATATGATCCAAATACTCCTGCCCAAATTCTCAATAATAAAATACCTAAATTGGATTTAAATCCTGATGTAAAATCTTCTCTTCAAAGGCAACAAATTTGAAGAAGTCATTCTCAAAAATTAATTGAAAAATCTTTTGAATATGAGAAGAAGAGGTGGGACAAATCCCATAAAGAATACACTTATAAAAAGGGTGATGAAGTACTGATTTCTAAAGTCCATTTTAATTTACAAGGTAAAAAAAGATTTAAAGACCCATTTGTAGGTCCATATGTTGTCAGAAGAGTGGTTGGTGATAATGCAGTTGAGGTTATCCTGTATTCTTCATATGACAGAAAACATCCTGTTTTTCCAATATCTCTTCTGAAACTTACACATCCAATAGTGATTTATTTCCCAAAAAGAGGAGAAAACCAAAGAAGACCCGTATTGAAATCACTGAAACAGAAGAAATTGACAAGATTCTGAATGACAGAATAATTACTGCTGAAAAAGGTACTGAATACTTATTACAATTCATGAATAAATCTTCTGAATATGATTCTTGGATACCTGGGAAAGAGATATCTAATCTTCTTACTATGCTAAAGAAAAATAAAAAGAAAAAATCATAGCATTTTTTTTTTTTTGGAGTGAGGGAGTGTCAGCAAGGCTGCTAGACTTATCCATTAAAACCATTAATTATTTGCTGGGATGAAGCCACACCTTTTTTATTTCTTATTTTATTATTAATTATAGTATATTTACTTTAAAATTACTTGTAATAAATTAACTAGTTACAAAAAGTAAATTTAGAGAATATTTAAAATTAATATTAATGTCCCTTATAATTTTTATTCCCTAACACCGTGCTCAATGACAGGTTAAAGAGATAAAAATATACTAATACTAAAAAATGATTAAAAATTCAAATTAGTTTATTTACTATACTCAAATTATATTAAAATTTCTAAATATTGAAAATTCAAATTATTTTGTACTAAGTGTGACATTTAAAAATGAACTTTAAAATATATCAAATAATTTGATATATATTAAAACATATTTTTTGCGCATCTTTTTAGTACTCTCTGTTGTTGGATATTTCTTATTTTGGAAGGATCTTTTCTCTCACACCCTTGTATGTAGGCTTCTTAATTCCATGTGCTCTCTATCCTTTTTGCCTATAAAAGGCCTTCTACTTTGTGCTGTTTTTCTTCATCCTATACTACTTACAATTTTATTATATACAAAACAAAAAACCATTTTATTACTACTACTACTGTTTTAGTACTTACACTTGTGTGAAATCTAAACCTTAAAATTAATAATAATCTTATTCTTATACCACTTATTTGAGTAATTAAAACATAAAGATAAAAATCTACATACCTGCTTTGAAATCCTTGATTTATCCACCTTATCTGCTGTTTGGACCACTGTAAAATCTTCTAGACGCAAAAGGACCCCTTGACACATTGGGTATACCCTAGGCTGGGTTGGGTATAAAAACATTTTTTTTTTGTATTTTTTTTCAATAGTATGGGAAAAAAAGTTTAGAAATTTTTCATCACCATGACAAAAATAATGAAGAATACTACACACCAAGTAAGATATTTCTGAAGGGGATATCCAGTAAAAGTTGGAATTTTGAGGGAGGGACATAAGGTGTCATCTGAGTTCAAGTACAGAGACGTGAATAGCTTGAATAGTCAGTTTTCTAGAATATTTTAATGATCCTATATGAATACTGTAGTACAAATCTAATAAGTATTAAAGTAAAACTCAATATAAGGGTCTCAGTAATTTTTATCTCACTATTTATAAAAGTGCTAACAGTCTTATAGTTGGTAGAAAAATAGAGAATATAATTAAAAAAATATTCAAAGACTTTAAAAGTACTAATGAAAATGTATTGTAATTGAAATAGTTATATGTTTTAATTTTAATGATAAAGAATGTAGAAAATAAGACCAAAAACCCCCTCCTTTTATACCCAATAATCATCCAATGTGTCCCCCTGATTTACCAATCCTATACACAGCCAATGATGCCTCATTCTAGCTAATACACCTGCCCATAAGCCTAAGGAACGACCAATAACATAATTAGAATGATATCACCTTCCAAAATCCTGTAGTAATAGGGATAAGCCATTAAAATAAAAGAATAAGCAAAAAAGAGAGTACATGAATGTAATACCTTAAAATAAAAGACTAAAAAAAGAAAGAATAACACTAAATATTACAAAATATTAAGGGGGATTAACAGTAGAAATGAAGGGGCTAATTATTCCAAATTACTATGTGAAATCCTCATCTAATAATGACCAATATTGACTGAGAAACCACTGAGAAACCCAAAAAAAAGGACATGAGATGTGGGGTAACTGAATGCAGTCCTTGTAAGGCATTTGAACAGGTAAATCCTTGACTAATTAAAGCAAGTTTAAGTGTGGTAGTGAATAAAGGGCACCCATCTTGAGGTTGTTAATGAAACTAGTGCATATAATGAGGTCTATGCACTTATAATTATATTAGGACACTAAATAAGCACCTTCTACCTATTTTAGTGTGTTTCCCCATAGTGGGTGTACAATGTGGGGTAATTATGGTGTGAAAATGCTAACTTTGCTTTAAATGAAGCTATTCTTGTGGGAAAAATGCAGGCAGTATGTGGCCAGCACACAGAAGCCATTTCTGGCATAAAAAGAACAAATTTGAAAAGTGTTGTTTTTATGCACTTGAGTAGCATAATCAATAGTCCTGATGAAGAAAAATTAATCTTTCAAGGCACATTCTTTAGTATTATTAGTTTTATACTGCATATATTCAACTTTTAAGTGATTTAAAGTGCAATTCTTGTTTTTTCCATAAAACAATGAAAACAACAGCCTTAAGTCTACTTAAAAACTATGTAGCCTTATGTTTAAGGTTCATAAGATTTCCCTGATATATTCCAGATTAATATTAAGTACATAAGACTTATAAAAGTTGAGTTTATGCATGTATATAAGGTATTGCAATGGCATATATTGTATTTAATCATTGATTTCACTTATCTATACAACTTTTGTACCTTTACTTATTGTTCCCAAGTGTACTCTATGTGTTAAACATATTTTAAAAGAAGTTTTCAATAAGTCCTGGGAATATCCAGGCTGACATTTTCCTACCCAAAAAAACATTAAAATAAACATTTTTTTATTTTTATTTTTAAGGTATTCAGAAAAATCTGTAGTGTTAAAGAGTAATTCTTTAAAGAAAAAACATAATAGAACTATGATTACTGGTTTCAAACCCCTCAGCTGGTTGAAAGAATTATATTCCTGTTTACATTTATTAAGAAGGGAGGATAGATTTGAAATTTCTTTTTCAGGTACCCACTTATCAAATTCATTTGATTTTCCCTTATATCTTAATAAATACTTAGTTCCATTCTCATTGGTGAGGATTCTTTTCTTGAGTATTTTTTCAATCTATGATTTTTCCACAAGTTCTTCAGGCTTTCTCTTAGGCTTTCATCTTCTTTTTGGAAACAAGTCAGGATCATTTGCATGGTAAGGTTTTAATAATGAGATATGGAAAAATGGATGTTTCCTATCATAAGGGGCATATAATATGACTTCCACAGCATTATTACCATCCATTTTATTTACTACAAAAAGTCCTGCAAAAGGATCCTTCAATTTAACATTACCTTGTAAGTTAAAATGTAGTGCTCAAATAAGGACTTCATCTCCTTTTTTAAATTAAAATTCTTTATGAGATTGATCCCACCTTTTCTTTTCATATTCAAATACTCTTTGAATTAATTCTTTTGCATTCTTTCTACACATTTGTTGCATATGAATAAATAATTTAGTAACAGGGTTTATATCTAACCTTGGTCATTTATCTAAATGTTTTACTGGGGTGGTTGGAACATATCCCAGCCAGAGTTCAAATGGGTTTTCCTTTGTTACAGAATGAGTTGTGCTATTATAAGCGAATTCATGGCCAGGAATTATTGTTATACAGTCATGTGTGAATTTCTCATTGTATTTTTATTCTAATCCAAAGGAAAAATATCTTCTTATCATATCTTCCAGAGTCAGTTTCATTCTATCAGCTAGCCCATAAGTTTGCGGATGGTGTGCTGTAGAAAATTTCAATTGACAACCTGATACTTCCATCAAAGATGTCCAGAACTCTGAAGTAAATTTAGTGTCTCTTTCAGAGATAAAGGATTTGGGGAACCCAGAAGTATTCGTCATTTGAGTCCACCATATCAATTCCCAGTATTTTTCAGATAACTCTTTATGGGTAGGAATAAACTTACAAATTTTTGTTAGTCTATACACAATTACCCAGCAGGAATTGAAGCTTTCATTTCCCGCTAATGGCAATCCAGTTACAAAGCCATGTTTATAATTTACAATAGAGCTTTTGGCTGCTCTATTTGTTGCGACAACACAGCTCTCTTCAAATTTAATCCTTTAGATTTTCAGCAAGAGTAACATGTGTCAATGTTTTTTTTTTACATCTTCTTTAATGTTTATCCACCAGGCTGTGTTTTTAACTCTAGTTAATTTTTTTGTTAAAATTAAAATTACCAGCTAAGATGTCATTATGGGAAGTATTTAACATTAGCTCTTTCATAGATGGAGGTATAAATATTACATTACTTAGCTGTTTCCTGTAATATACACCACAGGAAATCGGGGGGTGAACTGCTAGCAGTTCCCTCTTTTTGAAACTTTTAGGAAGAGGTTGGAAACACATTGGGGAAGTGTTGTAACTGTTTTAGGAAACTGTTTTTAAATTATATGAAAAAGGTTTGAAAAAAAAGTTGGCCCTAAATTGAGCCTCAATTTATCCCTTCTTGAGCAGAGCTTTGGATTCAATTTGAGCATCAGTTGGAACAAATTTGAGAAATGGTTGAGCCACAACACTTAACATACCATAATATTCAATTTTATATCTATATCCATTGTATGTTGGGAGGTCAGGTTTCATATTAGTAGAAATATCTTAAATGACACATTTTATACTAGGTCTGGAATATTATTTCAATTATTATTTTTATTTCCACAAATATCAAAAAAAGCATACTACTTGAGTCCTTTTTAAAAAATTTATTAATAAAAATATAACTCTGTAAAAATACTTGCACATAATTTTAAATTTTCTAGACAAAAGTTGATATTGAGCACTTATAAATAAAGGATTTCTCATTGTTCCTTGGAATAAAAAAAATATAAGACAATATTTAAAAAATTTAATGTAGGAGAATATATATATATATATTTTATAAGGGGAAAAAATAGTAATGTATTTTTTTACATTTACACTATTAAAGAAGCTAAATTTAATATATTGGCACAAAAATTAGGCACTAAAATAATGCACTTCTTTCAGTTATCTATATGTATTTAGTTATTATTGAAATGTGAGTCAACATTAATTATTGACATATATGAAAAATTCAATTGTGAATATTCATCTAATATTATATATATTCTCTACTTTCATCTCTTTCAAAACTTTGCTCTCATCCTCACTTTCTTTAAGCTACCACCATCACCATAAAATTCATTTAATTAAAATGTCAAATTTAAGATGCATTGAAAAATTCTCTTTGAATTTTTAACCTATTTCTCCAAGAGAAAGATCAGTATTTAATGAAGTATCCACTTCAGTTATTATGAAATGAGAAAGATCTTTATTTCATGTTTTTAGATTATTCAAAGAAGGAGAAGCAACACCTATTAGTGATTTTTCTAACAAACAGAGTTGCCAAATTGGACAACTACTTGGAGAAATTGGATCTGGATCTCAAATCTGTCTTCTTCCACAATGAAGATATTTGATTTCATCAAATTGTTTTTTGGTAAGAGTGTCCAGCACAAGTTCACCCAAACTTGTGCTGGACACTTTTATGAGGAACACCTCACTTCTCTTAAAAAAATGCACCTAACCATATTCATATAGAAAACGTTTCCAGCACAAGTTTGGCCAAACTTGTGCTGGACACTTTGATCTTGTACAGTATCTTATTACTTCAAAAAAATTATAAAAAAATAGGCTGGAACATAAAGATATTTGATGTCATAAAATTGTCTTTTTGTAAAAGTGTCCACCACAAGTTTAGGCAAACTTTTGCTGGACACTTTTATGAGGAACACCTCAATTTTCTTAAAAAAACATGCACCTAACCAACTTCATATTGCAAAAGTTTCCAGCACAAGTTTGGCCAAACATGTGCTGGACACTTTTACCAAAAAACAATTAGATGCCATCAATTATGTTCATTATATGGCCTATTTTTTTGGTTTTCCTTGCAATTTTTGGTCACTGGTTTTGTCCAAAGTGTCCAGCACAAGTTTGGCCAAACTTGTGCTGGACCCTTTTTCAATATGAAGTTGGTAAGGTGCATTTTTATTTAAGGGAAGTGAGGTGTTCCTCATAAAAGTGTCCAGAAAAAATTTGACCAAAATTGTGCTGGACACTTTTGAAAAGACCAATGACTAAAAATTGCAAGGAAAACCTCAAAAAATAGACCATATAATGAAGATAATTGAGGGCATCAAAATGTTTTTTGGTAAAAGTGTCCAGCACAAGTTTGGCTGAATTTGTGCTGGACACTTTTACCAAAAAGTATTTCTTAATTAATTTCCATAACAACCTTTCAAGTTATAAACCTTAAGGACTATTTTTATTTTTATTTAAATATAATTTTTTTTATTGAGTAACTGAAGATTTTATTTGCAATAGCTTGTAGGTTTTATATTTTAGGTAAAATAAAAAAAATTCCACAAAGTTTAGTTTTACAAATACTTAATAGATTTGAAGTGAGAAGTGAATATATTCTTTTTAAAATTTTAAAATAGGAATGGAATTAGTTATTTCAATCCCTATAGTTATCAATATTTGTGATCAAAAAATTTGCTAAATTTATTTATTTTTGCAATTATGTAGTAAAAGATATCATTATTGTAAATCAAATTTACTTTCACAATTTTATGGTTTATCTTTTGGATGAAAAGTAATGCTTAGGTATGTTAAGGAATAATTTTTATCCTCGAAATTGATAATCATATTGGATATTCAAAAACTTATGTTGGATAAATATGTGCTCAATGAAGGATAAAATTATGGTTATAGTTGATCAATTTATGCATAACTTGAGATCAATTCAAGTTCATTTTTGGACCAATCTGAGAATAAATGTAAATCTAACTCTAATTTACTTATCACTATGCAATATAGGAGGTGGACTTGCTAGCAAGTCCCCAACCTGAACTCAGATGGAACTCAGATGGAACTCAGACTGAACTCATATTGAACCCATACTGAACTCTACTTGAGAACCAAGCTAAAACTGTTCTGATGAGTGGTTTTAATCCCTGATTGTATGGTTCCTTTGTCAATAGCTCAATGCGTTGTAGAACAATCCTATAAAACTAGCTATAGGCCTTGACCAAGGGAGTTGGAGAAAAACCAGAGAGAAAATCCCCTGTCCCTTTAGAAAAAAAAAGAGTGAGATTTACTTGCTAAAGTAAGCTAGTTCCTGTTTTGCTAAAGCCCTTTTTAAACACAATTGACTGCTTGATGAGCCAAGAAAGTAGTCCCCAGACAGACTACCAAACCAAAGAACTGAAATGTAGACCAATGTCCACACCAGAGAAAGAAAAGATACTTGATGTAGGCTGCAAATATACACCAGAGACAGAAATAATACTTGATATAGCTTGCAAGACTATACCAGAGAACCTGTTGCTAAAGTTGAGTTAAATGAAGAACTAAACTTGCAACAAACACAGCCAATTGTGGCCAAAAACAGTGAAAACTGAGTGAGGAACAAGGACATCACCTCTGGATGGTTGTATGATAATTAAAGTTATCCCAAAATGTCTTATTCACTATGTACACACAGACCACTATCTAAGAGCCCATGCACACCAACAAATTTGGCACCTGTACCAGCCAAATTGAATAAAAAACAATCCAGAAGCGCTCCCCAACCTTCTAAAACAGAGGCGGGCGGGCCGCCCAACGTCAGAGGTGCCGCCTGAAGCCAGAAAACCAATAAAAACACCTAATCTACTTAGAAAAATTAGCTACAGCTACTAAAACCTTTAAAACATGGAATTTCACTGTAAAAATATTGAGACATGAAATATAGAGCTAAATTAGCCCTATCCAATGGTACTAAGTACTTAAACCTAAGACTTAAGGTTAGCCAGTAAAACACAAAAAACAAAATTAAAAAGCTAACTTTTGTAACTGAAGAATGAGGAATTGACCCCTTAAAACTTAGAATATGAAAAATATTATCAAAACATGAAATATATAGAAAAACAGGGGCTATCAAATGATAGTACCCACATATCCGCAGACCCAATATCCATGGAATAAAACCAGAATAATACCCAATTCTTCAACAGATGTCAATTAAGACATGCACAAACAGCGCCAAAACACACAACAAAGGCCCCTGCCAATGTTGGAAGACCACAGCGTGTTCAATCTGTGGTGAATTTGGGTCCAAGGATGCGGACTTGCTAGCAAGTTGGCCCCCCATATTGTGTGGTGTATGTTTATAAAGTATTCATAAACCTGCAATAATGAAGGGACACTCTAAGATTCTGGAGAAGGGATTTCTAGCACTTCACCCCTAGATTTCCTGTGGTGATATGCATCCATATTCAATTGACAGTTTACCTTTGTCAAATGCATTTTTATACTTTAGAAGTAAAGTTTTGATTAATGCACTCATTGAGGAATTTGTTGAATCATTTAAGATGGTTGATAATACAGAAAAATCTTTATCAGATGAATAATTTTTCAATATTTTTTGCATAAATTCTTCCTCTAAATCCACTATATAAATCCCAAATATATGAATTAACTCATTTTTAGGCACATAAGCTGGGTTGTCAGTATCATTTGGCAAAAGACTTCTTGATGATTAAGCCACATTAGAATGCAATGATCCTTCTCTGTGAGTGATTTTCATTCTTCCTCTGTACTCTTTAAAAGCTAGTTTCCATCTAAAAATGTGCCTATTAGGTGTTTTCACGTTAAGTAATGATTTTACTGCACTTCAATCTTTTATTAATTCAAACTTCTGGTCTTCCAGATAGTAATGAAGTTTCTCCAGGGATCACACAATGGCTAAACATTCCAGTTGGGTAGCACCATACCTTAATTCAGTAATTCTCAAGGTTCTGGATATATAAACAATAACCACTTCAGATAATTTACCATTTATTATCTGTTTTTGCTGTAAAGCAGCACCTAACCCTGTAAAGCTTGTATCAGTATACAAGATAAAAGGGAATTTAAAATATGGAAGCTCAAATATTGGAGCTAACATTAAACATTTCTTTAATTTATCAAAGACATGTTGTATTTCATTATTCAAAATTAAAGCCTCATTTTTCCTGATTAATGTCATTAAAGGGGCTGCAATTTATTGGTATTTTTTATCTACTGTCTATAATATCCACACATACCTAGAAAGATTTGAAAATCTTTCATATTTTTAGGTATATTAATGTTTTTTATTGCTGCCACTTTATTCTGGTAAACACAAATTTTTAATCCAGATAAAACATGTCCAAGTAATTTCAAGAATTGAAATCCAAACTTGTATTTATTTAATGAAATTGTCATATTAATTTCATCCATTTTTTGGAATACTATTCTCAGGTGATTTAAATGCTCATCATATGTTTTTGAAAAAACTATGATGTCATCAATATAAACTAAGATCCATCTTTCATCTATTTCCTGATGAAAAACACTATCCATCAATTTTTGGAAGACTGAAGGGGAATTTTTTGGGCCAAAAGGCATTCTCACATATTTATATATCCCCATGTATGTGGCTATGAGTAAGAAATTCTGAGAATTTTTTTCCACAGGAGTCTGGTGGTAAACCTTGTTTACATCCAGACAGGAAATATATTTTTCTCCTTGTAAGTTAGTGTGGATAGAAGCTATCCTTGGGAGAGGGTAAATATCATCCACAGTGAATGTATTTAGAGCTTTTTAATCACCACATAATCTTACCTTTTCTTTTTTATAAAAGATTAAAACTGGTGAAATAACACAATACTTAGGTTTTGTGTCTAATTTTTCAACAATAACCATTCCTAACAACATCTTAAAGTTGTCTTCAATGAATTTCCATTTTTCAGGAGAAGCTGGGTAAGGTTTCTTTTTTAAGCTTCCAGGAATATTATCCAAATCACAACTTAAAGAGATTTTCATCTCATGGTTTTTGACCGATCCTAGTTCATTTGAACCATGAGCATATTCAATAGGATAAGATTTTATTAATCTCAAAATATTATTTTCTTTAATTTTTGAGAGTTGAGGACTGAAAGAGGCTTTTTGGATTTGGCTTTCCAGCTCAACCCCTTCAGAGGTGTTTTTTCCACCTTGGAGTTGTTCTTCTTTAGTAGAAATAGAATAAATTGAATTTTGAGAGAAAATCTTGAATATTATTTTTCCATTTACACCTATAGTGAAGCAACTATTTTCAGGCTCTATTTTCATGCGAAATTTGGTCAATAAGTCATTGCCAAAAATAAACCAATAACTACAATTATTATTATCCATTACTACAAATTCACATACTGCTTTTACATATACATTATTATATTTAAAGAATATCAAAGCTTTGAATTTTCCAATTGGGCATAATACTGAACCTAAACAGCTCCAGTTCTTTGTCTGTAAAGTTTCCACTTTTTCTTTGTACTTACTGTCAAGTTTCATTAAGGTATTAACAGAAAGTACACTACCTGCAGCCCCAGTGTCAAGCATAGCAGTCATTTCCATTCCACATATAATAACAGGTGCTCTAATGGGTGTGTTTTGTAAGTATCATGATTTACATCTTTTATTTTTTCAACTTCCTCAATGGAAGTTAAGGATGTATCTGTGAGAAATATTGCATCATTCAGGAACATAATATCCTATTCTAATACAAGTCTCTCATTTTTATCATCACTTTAAGAAATTTTACTTTTACAATCCTCACTAGACTCCTCATTTTAGTCTTCATGATTACTGGGTTCAGAATTTTGTGAGTTTTCAATAAAATTTATTCTCTTCTTACAAGTATGACCTTTAACCCAAGGCTCATTACATTTGTAGCAAGTATTACTTTATTGTCTCTTAGGAGCAGGGAGGAACTGAAGTTTTTTTCTTCTCCACTGGTAACATATTTGTAGTAGGTTTTACTACCTCAAAAATGTGCTTATAATGATTATACCTTTTTAATATTTGTGGCTCAATAATATTTCATTGCATATACTAATAAACACAGAAGTATCTCTGATGGTTTCAGTTCTAGCTACAATAATGTCACTGACTGATATAGGAAATTTATACATTATTTTGTCTTTCCACTCATCATAATCCATTTTTGGATACACGCCTTTCATGATTTTTATTAAATTCATTAAAAATACCATGAAGCTATCTCCAGCATTTGGATTATATCTGGTTTTTTCATACAATATTTTTTGAGTGATTCTAAATTTTAAGCCACTGAATTGTCTTTCAATTAGTGCCTTCCATTCAACTCAGGAGTAGCTGATTCCCTCACTCAATACATATTCAAGCCATAATAAGGCCACATCTGTAAATAAAGGTATTAATTTTTATGTAATTTCTTCATCAGGTAATTTTTATGAAAATTTTAAGTTATCCATCTTTGTATGAATTGTTGCCAATCAGATTTTGAATCCCCATCAAAAGAAGGGTACTGATATAACTTAGGCCAGTCCTTTTGGTTAGTTCTAACTTCCTTAACCTGAGGAATATTTAGTAAAATTCACTAACTTTGGATAGATGATCATGTATTTCATCTTTTACTGATTTTTTACTCTCAGAGCCCATGACACTATTTTATTATTCAATCATTAGTTTTTCATATAAATTTTTCATATATAGTGGTATATTATCCACATACAAGGTGTTGTTATTTATTCTGTCAGTATTTCTCAAAATATTAGCTACCTCAATTTCAAATCTTTTTAACCTATCTTTTATTACAGGTAAATGTGATAAAGTATCATTTACATTTGAAAAAGACAATTTTACATGTGCCTCAATGGTAGCCATTATATTTTGAGAACTTTCTAATTTATTGTGCAAATTATTGATCTCAAAGTTTAACTTTTAATTTTCATTTTTCAATTCATTATTTATATTTTTAATGACCTTTAATTTATTGGAAGTATTACTCAATGATTGTGTAAGGTTTAATAATACACTTTTTGTATTATTTTTAGACTCTCTAGAGAATTCTTTTAATTTTTCAATTCTTAATAATAATTTGCTTATGATTTTTGATTCCATTGGTTTTTCTTTCAAGAAATATTGAATTTTTTCCATGTCTAACTCAGGAGACTCATCATTATTATTTGCCTCAAGATTTAATTCATTTGGTTCCATTTTAATATATCTAGTATCATCTTTATTAATAAAACTATGTACATTGAATTCAACATGCTATGTTCAAATGGGTAATTTTTTAGATCTTTATCAACTATATTAAGTACATCCCTATCAATCTCATTACCTATGAGTAATTCATTGTTAGTATCATATAATTGATTATGAGGAGATGGATGACTTACCATGGTCTCATTCCTTTCCCCTGTAAGGGTGACTGCTTAAAGCCTGCTGTGTATGGTGGTTGTAGTTCTGGAGGTACCAGTCCCATTTCTCTTTTCTCACTGTAATTTTATGATCTTCCTCTTGGGCTGGAGGTGCTTCTGTTACAACCATGGAAGAATTTTTCACTACTGATTTTGGCTGAGCTTTTAATTGTACCAGAGCTTGATTGACTTCTACAGATCCCTGTGCTTCTCTTTTTTCCAGATTTTTCATCTGGTCTACCATGTTGTTGACTTTTATGGTGAGGGTATTTATAAGATTTGAAAGGGAGTGAGTTTTTTCTTGTAATATGTTTTTAATTTACTTATAGAAAGTTGGTTTAGAAGTCTTTTCCTTTCCTCCACAAAAATCTGTTGAGAGTTGCTGTTTTTGGAGATACTTCCTCCATTTGAATGTCCTTTAACAGGTCTTTCAGCTCTAGGTCTTAAATTCTAAGTTTTTACCTTATTACTCACAATGTCAACATTGTCACACATTTTTACATTGAATTAGAATCAAAAATTGATATATGAGTTATTAAAACTTCAAAAAGGAGTTTTATCAGTATGAGTTAATTCTACTTAAGTAAATTTAATTGCTTACTTGTAGGTTTTAAGTGAATTTATAAGTTCCAAAAGTCAAATATGTTTTTATGTTGTCACTTAATTTAATTGTTCTACATTATGGAGCCTTATTTTGATATTTAAAAAAGAAATTTGTAAGTAATATTCTTTTTAGATGTTAAATGATTTTAACAAACCAATAAAAAGGAATAAAATTCTTTTTAAAAAGAATCAATTAATCAGTTTTTATTATCTGGTTTTTATATCTTCAAAGATCACAGAATTAATTGGTCTACTGACAGGCTCCCACTAAGAACAATTTATGTTCAATTAGTGTCAAAATTGTTGATTCAATATCACAATTTTATTATATAACAGGGCTTCTTTTTCTGAAATCACTATATGAAGTGACCCCAACCTGTTTTTATTAACCAAATATTTCTATAGGGATTTTATTTACTTGTAGCCTCTTTTGAATTTTTACTTACTGAAAGATAACCAACATAATTTGTGAGGAAAGATCCCCAATCATCAGGATGTTCTCAAGTAAAGAGACATTAATGGCTTAAATAGTCAGTTTTCTAGAAAATTTTAATGGTCCTATATGAATACTGTAGTAAAAATCCAATAAGTATTAAAATATAACTCAATATAAGGGTCTCAGAAATTTTTATCACACTATTTATTAATGGGTTACAATCTTATAGTTGGTAGAAAAATAGAGAATATCATTCAAAAAATATTCAAAGAATTAAAAATTACTAATGATAATGTATTATAATTGTAATGGTTATACGTTTTGATTGTAATTTTTATATGTTTTAATTGTAATGATAAAGAATGTAGAAAATAAGACCTAAAAACCATTCCTTTTATACCCAATAATTCTCCAATGTGTCCCCCTGATTTACCAATACTATACATGGCCAATGATGTCTCATTCTAGCTAATACATCTGCTCATCAACCTAATAAATGACCAATAACATAATTAGAGTGATATCACCCACCAAAATCCTGGGGTAATATGGATAATCCATCAAAATAAAAGAATAAGCAAAAAAAATATTATATGCGTGTAATACTTAAAATAAAAGACTAAAAAAAGAAAGAATAACTCTAAATATTACAAAATATTAAAGGAGATTAACACACCACACAATATGGGGGGCGGACTTGCTATCAAGTCTGCAACCTTGGACCCAAACTCAACACAGATTTAACACACATTGATCTATTGATAAAGGAACCATACAATCAGGGATGAACACCACTCAGCATGATAGTTTTAGATGAGTGTTCAAGTAGAGTTCAGTATGGGTTCAGTATGAGTTCAGCCTGAATTCAATCTGAGTTCAGGTTGAGAACTTGCTAGCAAGTCCACCCCCTATATTGCGTAGTGACAGTAGAAATGAAGGGGCTAATTATTCCAAATTGCTATGTGAAATCCTCATCCAATTATGACCAATATTGACTGAGAATCCACTGAGAAACCCTAAAAAAATGATGTTAGATGTGGGGTAGCTGAGTACAGCCCTTGGAAGGCACTTGCATAGGTAAATTTAAGCATGGTAGTGAATTAAGGGCACCCATCTTGAGGTCATTAATGAAATAAGTGCATATAATGAGGTCTATGCACTTATAGTTAAATTAGAACCCTAAATAAGCAACTGTAAACTATTTTAGCATATTTCCCATAGTGGGCATACAATGTGGTGTAATTATAGTGTGAAAATTCTAACTTTTCTAAAAATGAAGCTATTCTTGTGGGAAAAATGCAGGCAGTATGTGGCCTGCACACAGAAGCCATTTCTGGCATAAAAACACCAAATTTGAAAGGTGTTATTTTTATGCATTTCAGTAGCCTAATCAATAGTCCTGATGAAGAAAAATTAATCTTTCAAGGCACATTCTTTAGTATTATTAATTTTATACTGCATATATTCAACTTTTAAGTGATTTAAAGTGCAATTCTTGTTTTTTCCATAAAACAATGAAAACAACAGCCTTAAGTCTAATTAAAAACTATGTAGACTTATGTTTAAGGTTCATGAGATTGCCCTGATATATTCCAGCTTAATATTAAGTACATAAGACTTATAAAAGTTGGGTATATGCATGTATATGAGGTATTACAATGGCATATATTGTATTTAATCATTGATTTCACTAATGTGTACAACTTTTGTAGCTTTACTTATTGTTCCCAAGTGTACTACATGTGTTAAAAATATTTTATAAGCAGTTTTTACTCAGTCCTGGTAATATCCAGGCTGACATAAGGTGAGCAAAAAATGTAAGAAAAGTAAGTGTGAAAAAAATAAGTGTCAGAAAACATTTTGCAAGCATGAGAATTTTTTTATCAAAAAATACATTAAAAAGAATTAAATATTTAAATAATGAAAATGAAAATGAAAGAAAAACAAATGAAGAAAAAAAGAAAGAAAAAAATATAAAAAAAGGAAAAAAGGAAAAAAGATAAAAAGAAAAAAAGAAAAACAGAAAAAAAGAAAAAAAGAAAAAAGGAAAAAAAGAATAAAAGAAAAAAAGAAAAAGATAAAAAGGGAAAAGAAAAAAAATTTAAAAAAAGAAAAAAAAAACTTAAATAAATAAAAAAAATAAAAATAAGCATAATTTTGAATTCAAATTCAAAAAAAATAAATAAATAAGTAAAAACTCCAAAAAAATGAACAATGAAAAAAATGAAATGAAAAATTATGAAAAAAATTTGTAAAAAAAGTAAAAATTTAAAAAGATTTAAAAATATTTAAAAAGATAAAAATGAAAAAATTGAAACAAATGAAAAAAAATTTGAAAATTTAAAAGGATGTAAAAAAATGAAAAAATGTAAAAGGAAAAAAATGAAAAAATGAAAAAAAAATGAAAAAAAAATTGTAAAAATTTCAAAAAAAATAATTAATAAGAAAATTTAAAAAAGTAAAAGAAAAGTAAATAAAAAAAATTAAATGAAAAATAAATATAAAAAAAGAAAAAGAAAATATAGGAAGGATAAAACTTTAAAAAAATAATAGAAAAAGAAAAATAAAAAAATAATGAATGAATGAGAAATTTGATTTAAATATAAAATAAAGCAGGCAACAATAAACTGGCCTACCACTGAACAAGGTCTTTGTCACTGTTACTTAAAGGTGACATAATATAATTTTTGAGCAAGATAGAAAAGACATTGTCATAGGTAATAGCTAAATACAAAATATAACCTTTTTAACACAAAATAAAGCATACAATGATAAAATGGCCTGCCACAGAGCAAGGTCTTTGCTGCTGTTACCTATGTACATTTGAATATAAGAATAAAAGAAAATTAATAATATTAATAAGTAAGAAGATTATCTAAATCTAACCTAAAGGTGAGATAATATAATTATTGAGAAAGATAGAAAAGACAGGCAAAAAGGAAAGAACACAGCCCAGTATATAAGATAGTATCTTGCTCAATATCTAGGGATATGGTTGAAAATTAGTATGAGAATGTTAATAAATGTTGGCCAGTTGTCTAGAAGATGAAGAAAAAACTATACAAAAAGAGAAGAAAGAAAGGAACTAAGAAGAAAAGAAAAACAACAGCAAGTAACTAAATGATTTAAGAGGGAAAAAAGGAATTTAACAAGACAACTTTTAGAGTTGAAGATTTTATTTCAACTAGTAAGTAAGTTTTTTGTTTCTCTATAATAAAAAAATAAAATAAAACAATTGAACCACTCTTAAAGCAACCTTTATATAATTCTATTCCTTAATTTTAATATACTAATATCAGTTATAAAATTGATAGAAAGAAATGTATATTTGTAACAAAATATGTAAATTGTAAATTTTAAAGTAATGTATGTAATGCAGACTAAAAAGTGAGAAGAAAAAGCCTTTAAATAGGAAAATGAGGTTCTCTAAGACATTAATAAGTGTATAAAGGTAAGTAAACAATTTAAATAAAGTGTTACAAAGAAATATGGGTTGATACGTAACTATTTACAAAAACAGAATAAAAGAACCCAATGTATCCATCCTTTTGAGCCCTGTAAAAATGTAATAGTTTAACTAGGATTCTGATTTTTTAAACAACAGAAAAAAATGTAACTATAGTACTTACAAAAGAAGTTACATTTTTCTGTATTGTAAAAGGTTCAATTTTCAGTGAAACAAGAAAATTATACTAATTTGATGTACAATTTTTTATATTTTGTTAATATAGTTTAACTCAATATCGAGTAAGTAAATTGACTGATTGTACTAGTATAATAATCATTGAAATTTAAACAAGTAAGTATTTCAATAAAAGTATTTTTTATAAAACTAATTAAATCAAGTACTTTACTTGGTTTAATCTATTTATTTATTGATTTATTGACCCCATTTTGAGTACAAAGAGTGCTCAAAAACGTTATAAAGTACTTTTATTTTTATAATTTAATCTCTATAATTAATTAGTTAATTAAATTATAAGTTTATTTTATTACTTATAATATTTTGTAGATAATTAATTATTAATTTATAATCATTAAGTAAATAAAAGTATACTAACATTTTTATACTTTATTTAAATGCATATACAGTATATATAATAATAAGATTAATAAAAGAATTTTTTTGAAAAATATTGTTATATAATTTTATTTCAATATAATATTTGAATCCAATTTTTTTTATTGTTATTTAACATGCACCACACAATATTTGAGGGGGACTTTCTAGAAAGTCCTCAATTTGAAGTCTGATGGAGCTTAGATAGAACTCAGACTGAGCTCAGAATGAACTCAGACTGAAATTGTCATGAAATAAGCTTAAAATATTCACAAAACATTGGTGAGTTTTGATTGAAAGCATTATGAAAACCTATTCAAAGCTGAATGGTAATCAGAATATAAGAACTTTAAAATATTTTCAATAAGAAATACCTTTTGATGAAATGTAATCAGATGATCTTTCTGAATAAAAAATTAAGAATAAAAAGACATGAAATTACATTATTTTTTCTTATGTATAAATTTAAATCATTCTAAGAAATATACCACATGATTTTGAAAAAATTTAAAAAATAGTTCCTGACTTCTTAATGTAGAAAACATCCATTCTTTCATAAACCAAAACAATAATTTTTTATAGAGACCATGTAAACTGAATTTTTCTCAATTTTTTTATTCAGAATTTTTAGCTTATTTAATAATTTTCATATTTTAATGAATTATATAACTGAAAAATTAAGCCATAGAGCCTATCCCATATTATATTCTAAAATTCTGTATGAAAGACACAAAATCATAAAATTTAGATGCAGTAATATTTTATTTTTAAATGGTGAAGTTGATGAAGCACCTTCATTTCTCTTATCCTCAAATAAATAAAAATTGAAGAATGAGATTATTTATGTTAAACAAAAAAATTCTTTAAGTGGTAAATCTATTTTTTTTAATAAAATTTACAAATGCAAGAAAATGATACAAACAGTAAGCAAAGTAATTTTGGTCTTTCTTAGGATAAAATATGTGCTCAACTTCAAAAGAATTATATGATAAATTTTTAGTAGTTAAAATACTTTTCATAACTATGAAGTAATTTTTATCAAATCAATAAATATTCTTTAGGTTCATTTTCATTCTTTAAAGTAATTTTATCAAGTCACAGAAATTAACTTCTACTCAGTGAAATGTTGTTCTTAAAATCAATTAATTAAAAGGGACCCAGAATACAAATTAAAAAATTAATATAGATCAACAAATAATCTTCCAAAATGTAAGCTGTATGCTTTATTTTTCTTGAATTTAATAATTTAAGATATCAATAGTTTTCACCTGAGAATACACAGCACAAACTAAACAGACTTTTATAATGCACTATGAGAGTTTTTGAATTTCAATTTCATGTTCTACTATTTTTCACAGACTCAATATTATGTATTAAAGTGAAGTTTAATTTATTAATGCATAATTTTATTTATAGAAGAATCAATATATGATAGTATAGTGTGAAATGAGAGAAAACACATATTTCAGTGATACTGATAGAACAGGCTAATATTAGCATAATTGAATTTTAATTAAGTTAAAGTTAAGAAAATGTTTTTAATAGGGGGATGAAATGTTTCAATTGTTTCTTTTTGAGCTTTGAATTGAGTATAGCAGTGCAGAAGTACCTTCTTTTTTTCCAGAAAGAGAGTATTAGCCATGCAAACATTATAGTCAAGTGAAAAAATACAGATTAATAATTTATTAATGCTTTGTTAGTAATATGATTTTAACACCAATATTTAAAAAAATTATTTTCTTTATTAGCAAATATAAAAATTAAAAATAATTGAGATTTTATTGAACAGTAAGAATTCATGCATCCTCTTAGCTATATTCCTTATTAAGAATCAATACTTAAATAAACTACTTTTTATAAAAATTCATTTTAATGGAAAAATATTTAAATTTTCATTTAGTATAAAAATAAAAAGTTAAGGCTGTAAGTTGAAACTATTTTTAAGTTCTAATTAATGATATTTTTTTTTCAAATTTTTAAACTATCTGAATTCGTAACTTGAAGTTTTCAATAAAATTTGAAGTAAAAAGCTAAGAAAAAGATTTTGAGAATCAGAAGGAGCTAAATAATTTTTAATAAGTACAAAAATCATATACCTTCAGTTTAGTTTAAGTACAAAAAGAAAAATGTGTGTCTTTTAATGTATATTGTAGATACAAAAAATGAAATTTAAAAGTTTTTTTAATCTATCATATGGAAAACTAATATTATAATTATTAAAAAGAAATTTAAAGATTCTGTTAAAAAAACAAATTAGAATAATTCCAAATTTTGATATATTTTCAGCACATATAAATCTTTTTAATGAAAAGATAAACCTCGGCACACATTAAGGAGTTTGCAATAAAATTTAACAAAAAATAGAAAAAATCTTAAAGATTAACTTATCTTGAACAGTGTTCAGAAACAGAATCTCATTGGGAGCTCAATTCAAGTTCCATCAAAATTAAGATGTATAGGTTGTGGTCTTCCAACATTGGCAGGGGCATTTGTTGTGTGGTTTGGCGCTGTTTGTGCATGTCTTAATTGGCATCTGTTGAAGAATTGGGTGTTTTTCTAGTTTTATTCCGTGAATATTGGTACTGTGGGTATGTGAGTACTATCATTGGATAGCCCCGGTTTTTCTCCATATTTCATGTCTTGATAATATTTTACATATTCTACGTTTTAAGGGGTCATTTCCTCATTTTTCAGTTACAAAAGATAGCTTTATAATTTTGTTTTTCGTTTTTTACTGGCTAACCTTAAGTCTTAGGGTTAAGTGCTTAGTACCATTAGATAGGGCTAATTCAGCTCTATATTTCATGTCTCAATGTTGTTATAGCGTAATTTTGTGTTTTAAGGGTTTTAGTAGTTGTAGTGAATTTTTATAAGTAGATTAGGTGTTTTTATTGGTTTTCTGGCTTCAGGGAAGCCGGGCCGCTTCAGGCAGCACCTCCGACGTTGGGAGGGCCGCCCGCCTCTGTTTTAGAAGGTTGGGGAGTACTTCTGGAGGGTTTTTTATTCAATTTGGCTGGTACAGGTGCCAAATTTGTTGGTGTGCATGGGCTCTTAGATAGTGGTCTGTGTGTACATAGTGAATAAGACAGTTTGGGGCAACTTTAATTGTCATACAAACATCCGGAGGTGATATCCTTGTTCCTCACTCAGTTTTCACTGTTTTTTGGCCACAATTGGCTGTGTTTGTTGCAAGGTTAGTTCTTCATTTAACTCAACTTTAGCAACAGGTTCTCTGGTATAGTCTTGCAAGCTATATCAAGTATTATTTCTGTCTCTGGTGTGGATTTTCAGCCTACATCAAGTATCTTTGCTTTCTCTGGTGTGGACATTGGTCTACATTTCAGTTCTTTGGTCTGGTAGTCTGTCTGGGGACTACTTTCTTGGCTCATCAAGAAGTCAAGTGTGTTTAAAAAGGGGCTTTAGCAAACAGGAACCAGCTTACTTTAGCAAGTAAATCTCGCTCTATTTTTCTAAAGGGACAGGGGATTTTCTCTCTGGTTTTTCTCCAATTTCATTGGTCAAGGCATATAACTAGTACTATAGGATTGTCTACATTTCTGGCGCCCAACGTGAGGGTGTGAACTTGCTAGTTCTTTAAAATCTCTGTTTTCTTTGGTTGGCTCTTTTTGGTGTTTTGATCTGGAGGAATGGCTTCTGGTTCCTCTATTCCTGTGCTGACTGTCAGTGGGGGAGATGGTCCTCCTGCTGTGATGGTCAAGGAGTGTTTTAGGATTAAAACTTGGGATGGTACTAAGTTTAATGGGGAGGATGTCAAGTGGTTTCTGGAGAAGTATGAAACTTCTTCTGGAGTGGATGGTGCTTCTTACCTGGTCATGGTGAAGCAGATTATCTTCTTCATTGGTGATAGGGCAGTGGAGAAGGAGATTGTGGCCATGTCTGGCTACAAGAAGAGGGATTGGAAGTTATTGTGTAGGGAGATGGTAGATAGATGGGGTGTCAGGTTCACTATGGTGGATCTGAACAAGGTTGTCAGTGAATGGCAATCTTATGGTGGTCTTGGTAACTTTCATAGTTACAGAAAGTTTCTGCTACAGTTTGATCCTGTGGTGGAATACTTGGTGGAAGTGGAGTAGCTGGCACATGAAAATGCTGCCAAGGATGTTTTTTGGTCTGCCCTGGCTAGAGATGTCAGGATGGATGTGTTGAAGGAGCTGTCAAGGAAGGACTTGATGAAGACTCTTTCTAATGGGGACCAGAAGTTGCCTGCCTTGGATAAGGTGAAGGAGGCTGTTGAGGCCCATTTGAAGTTATTGGCTGTGGACACCTATCAGGAGGGGTGTTCCAAATATGTCAGAAAAGTCAGTGAGGTTTTGGCTGAAGAGGAAGTTAGGGTGAAGAAGGAGGAGAAGAATATGGTGCAGGTTCCCAAACAGGAGAGGGACCCAGTGGTGGAGCAGTTGGCTGATCTCACAAAGCAGCTGCATATTTTTGTTCAGGAGGCTAAGAAGGTCAATAAGGCACCTTCTCAGCCTAGAAATTTTGATAGGAGGGCTGGTAGGAGTGATCCTTGGGTCTGCTCTTATTGCAGCAGGAGGGGGCATAGGTCCAATTATTGTTGGGCATTGAAAAGGGATGTGTCTGAAGGAAAGGTGGAATTTGATGGAAGGGTTTTCAAGTTCACTGATGGTTCATTTTTGAAGCCCAGTGAGGGGAAGGCTTCTGTTGATTTGGTCAGGAGAAGGGGTGGTCTCAATCAAAGGAGGCCAAGGTTTGAGGAGATTCCTGATCAGGGGAAGTCTTCTGGTAAAGAGGACAATGATGTCAAGGGAAAGGGGGAGGAGGTCAATAAGGTCTCTTTTTCTACTTCATTTGGTGGTTTGGAGTTGTATTCCTGTGGTGGACAGTCAAGTGGAAAATTCTTGGCTGGTGTTTATGATGTGGAAGCAGGGAAGGTGGGAAGGCCTAAGAGCAGTTCTCAGGCCCAACCAAAGCCAAAGATTTCAAAGTTGGATCCTAAGCTGAATGCAGCTAGGAAGAGGTACAGAAAAGAGGAGCTTTACAAGATGCAGAAGGGTATGGCTGACATGGGCCCCCCTAGTTTTAGTGCATTGGACATGAATGGTGAGCCAATGCCAATGGAGGTTGATTCTGACTCTGAGGAGGATGTCCCTTTGGCTTTTTTGCCAAAGTCTGCTGAAGTTAGAGGTTCTGGTGAGGGATCTGGTTTGGTTCCTGTTTATGGTAAATCTGTTGGTGGTGCTGGTCCTCAAGAAGCTTCTAGGACCACAATAGTGAAGCCAAGGGCTCACTTTGAGAGGCCAGTGGTCTCTGGTCAATCTAATGTTATGGAATCTGTTCTTGAAAGGATGAATCAGGGTCAGCTTTCCCTTTCTTATGGGGAATTGTATGCTATCAGTCCAGGCTTGGCTGATAGACAGAAAAAGTTGTTGAACAGGAGAAGAGTTTCTTCTGGGGAGGTGGAATACATTTGTGATTCTGCTGAAAAGTTTGGTGAGGGGTTGGAAACTCATTTTTCTGCTCCTCTGGGTTATGTCAATGTCACTCTGAATGGCAGAAAGGCAAGGGCATTGGTGGATTCAGGTTCTCAGATAAACCTGATTTCTTTGTTTGAGGCTACTCATTTGGGCCTCCCCATCAAAACTGGTATTGGTGGCCATGTCACTTAATTGGTTGGAACTTCTGAGTTTGTGAAGTTAGATGTTGGTGGAGCCTCAGGGAAGGTTCATTTTTATATTGCTAAGAGAACAGTTAAAGCTGTTTTGGGTGGGCAATTCTTGATGGATTTTCAGGCAAGAATTGGTTATCAATTTGATTTGGGAATCAGTTTGGATTTGACTGGTGAAGATGAAAGGAGACTTCACATGAGGATATCATCCCCTGGAGAGGATAGTTGGGAGGCCAGGCCTGGGTTATCTTCAATGTTCCAGTGCAGGGATTATTGTAGGAGAAGAAAAGAAGTGGGAGCTGCCTCTGGTTTTTTGGAGTGTGGCTCGGGCTCTAGTCAGGGTCTGTCTTTTTTAGAATGAGTAGGGCTGATCACCCTAGTGCTACAACCTCTCCCCAAGATGAGGAAATCCCAGGTTGTAGTAGGTCAGCTCCCTTGTGGATATACCAAGTGGATTTTCAACTTTCTCTCTTTAATGTTTCTATTCTCTGCAAGTATTCATCAAGTTTTTTATCAAGTCTCTGTTCTCTCTCAAGATTCTCAATTATTTAAATTCAAGCTCAAGGAAGAAGATTGGTTATATATCTTTATTGAAAGATATGCGGAAAAGTTTTGGAGTGGTGAGATTGGGGTCTAAAAGTAAGTCCTCCTAATTGTGCACTGCTAGGGTTTCTTCTACACCTTTCAAAAACATTACCTGGGCCACACCTGTGAGCATTGTGGAAACCCCTGGTTATTTATGTAGGTCAGAAGAAAACTCAGTAAAAGAAGATAAAAATTTCAAGATAATTCAAGAAAATCAAAAAAAATCTGAAGACAATGAAGAAAAAAGATTCAAAATACTTTTGTGAAGATCATCAAGATCAATTTTTGTGCCTCCAGCATGAGGTTAAACTGCAGAAAATTATGAAGAAAGAAGATCATCAAGATTAATTTTTGGGCCTCCAGCATGAGGATAAACTACACAATTTTAAAAGAGTTGATTCTGAAGATGAATCAAGATTTGAAGATTTGGAAGACAGAAGTGAAGATGAAGATTTGGAATTGCGGAAAAGTTTTGGAGTGGTGAGATTGGGGTCTAATAGTAAGTCCTCCCAATTGTGCACCGCTAGGGTTTCTTCTACACCTTTCAAAAACATTACCTTGGCCACACATGTGAGCAATGGGGAAACCCTTGGTTTTTGCTCCAGGTCTGGTGGTGAAGATTTCCTGAAGATCCCTCAAGTTGAAGGTGGAGCGGCAAAGTATAAGAAGGTAGCGCAGAAGATTAGGCCTGTCAATGAGCCTATGCCTGTGGGTTTGAATCCGCCCTTGAAGAGACCTCCTTTGTCAAGAGATCCGTACTGTACTCCTTTGGAGAAGAATTCTCCAGAAATTGTAGAGACCGCTAGGGTGACTGTGGAAAGCTTGAAAGTTGTTAATTTTGGTCCTGATGGGTGGTTGTCTGAAGAAGAAAAGAAGTTGTTGCACTTTATTGTGCTAAGGAAAATGGCTTTGGCTTTTGTTGAGGAGGAAAGGGGTGTGTTGAAGCACTCTTTTGGGGAACCTTACTTGATTCCTGTGGTTTGTCATGAACCTTGGCAAATCAAACCTATTCTGATTCCAGCCGCTATCAGAGAGGATTTTGTGGAGATTGTTAGGGAAAGAGTCAGGACTGGGTTATACAAACAATCAAAATCCAGTTACTCAAGTCCAGTTTTCTGTGTAAAGAAGCAGAATGGAAAGTTGAGGGTGGTTCATGATCTTAGAGCCTTGAATAGAGTCACTATCAAGGATGCTGGTATGCCACCATGTGCAGAGGATTTTGTTGAAGCTTTCGCTGGAAGGGTGTGTTATGGTTTGGGTGATATTATGGGTGGTTATGATGAGAGGGAACTTCATATGGATTCAAGGCCTCTCACAACTTTTGAGACTCCTTTGGGAAGATTTCAGCTAACTAGGTTGCCTCAAGTAGCAACTAATTCAGTGGCAGTATATCAAGCACAGATGGCTTGGATTTTGCAGGATGAGGTTCCTACTCATGCTGGTATTTTTATTGATGATGGTGGAATCAAAGGACCATCCACTGATTATGGTGATGAGGTGTTAGGGGAGAACCCTGGCATAAGGAGGTTTGTTTGGGATTATGCAATAACTCTAGAGAGAGTCTTGTTTAGGATTGAAGAGGCTGGTTTGACCATTTCAGGGTCAAAATTCTGTTGTTGTGTTCCTGCTTTGGAAATTCTGGGTCATGTGGTATGTAAAGAGGGAAGGACTATTGCTAAGAAAAAGATTAATAAAATTCAGTCATGGCCAAGGCCTAAAAATACTACTGAAGTCAGGGGATTTTTGGGTGTGTGTGTATACGTCAGGATTTTTATAAAGGATTTTTCTTTGTTGGATTCACCTTTAAGGAGGTTGACCAGGAAAGATGCAGATTGGGAATGGACTGAAGAGTGTGTAGAGGCTTTTCAGAAGTTGAAAAAGGCTGTCAGGGAAGATATTATTCATCACAAATTGGATTATGGTGTTGGTGCTGGAAAAATATATCTGGCAGTGGACTCAAGCTATATTGCTTCTGGTGCTGTTTTGTCTCAGGAAGATAAAACTGGGAGGGTCAGGCCAGTAAGATATGAGTCTGTGGTGTTTAATGAGGTGGAATAAAGGTATTCTCAACCTTAGTTGGAATTGTGTGGTTTAGAAAAAATTTTAAAGAAGCTACAGACTGTTGTGTGGGGGCAGCATTTTGAGCTGTAGGTGGATGCAAAATATTTGGTTCAGATGATCAATACACCTAGTCTTCCAAATGCTCCAATGACTAGGTGGGTGGCATTTATTCAACATTTTTCTTTTGACCTGGTACACAAACCAGGCAAAACTTTTACAATTCCTGATGGATTATCAAGGAGGCCACCTACAGATGAAGATTCTGAGGCTGAAGAGTTTAATGAAGATGTTCCAGTGGTTAGGGCCAGCACAAAGGGTGCTGAAGATTTTTCTGACCTCCCCCAAGAGGCTAAACTGGCTGGATCTGATCTTGATTCTGGTGATTAGGATGTTTTTGTTGATGAAGATGGAGTTGTTGTTTGGGACAGCTCAAATTTGGAAAATGGTGTTTTTGTTAGTGAACTGGATTCTCACAAGATTCAGTGGAAAGAGAAGGATGTGCCAAAATTTAAAGATTGGTATCCTGGTTGGGCTGGTCAATTGGCTCATGTTCACACTGGTGATTTTGATGACAGAGTTGCACCCTTGGATGTTGTTTTGTTGGATTTTGAAGATGAAACCTGGGGTCAGTCTGGGTTTTATTTTATTATGGTGGAATATCTTTTGACCTTGGAGAGGCCAGATAGTTGTGATGATGATACTTGGGTGGCAATCAAGAAAAAGAGTCCTGGATTTTATGTGTCAGGAAGAAGGTTGATGAGGAGGAGACATCCTAATCCTCAAGTTGTGGTGACTCAGAAGAAGGGTCAAGAAGTTGTGTTGAAGTCTTTTCATGAAGACCTTGGTCATAGAGGCTTTAGGGAGACTTATAGAATAGTAGCTGACAGATTTTGGTGGCCAGGTATGAAGTTGGCTGTGCAGGGTTGGGTTCAATCTTGTGAAGAATGTCAAAGAAGAAGTCACTTGAAACCTTAAGAGGTCCGCCGTGCTACTGGTGAATCAACTGTTTTTGGAAGAGTCAGTCTGGATGCTGTCCATATTAAATAGGGCAGGTATAAATACTTAATTGTTGCCAGGGATGATTTGTCTGGTTGGGTTGAGGCAGTGCCTCTGGTTAATTTGACTGCCAAGAATGTGGCAGAGTTTTTGAAGAAGGAGTGGATTTATAGGTATGGGTTGATGAAGTTGGTGACTGTTGATGGCAGGCCAGAGTTTGGTGCCAAATTTAAAGAAGCAGTGGCTAGTGTTGGTTCTAAAGTTAGAGTGGATACACCTTATTATCCTGAAGCTGAAGTCATGATTGAAAGAGGCGATCAAGTTATCAAGAATGCTTTGGTAAAGATGTGTGGGGATAGTGCTGAAAAGTGGAGGCATTATTTACCCTTGGTGTTATTTTCTGATAGTTTCACTGTAAAGAGGACAACTGGCTACTCTACTTATGAGTTAATGTTTGGTCAGAAAGCTGTTCTACCAGTGGACTTGGAAGCTGTCTCTTATCTTGGAATTGATTGGGATAAGGTGCACTCAACAGAAGAATTGCTCTGTGCCAGGATGCAACAGTTGGAATGTAGAGAGGAATGTCAAGAGAAGGCATACTCTAGAATGATGAAGATTAGGAATCCATCAGTCAGATACTGGGATAAGAAGTTGGCTCATAGACTCAGGAATTCCTTGAAACCTGGCTGTTTGGTTTTGGTTTATAATAAAAGTTTGGAGAGTCAGTGGGGAAAAATGTTTGCTGACAGATGGAATGGACCTTACAGAGTCAGATCTCAGGTGTCTGGAGGTTCTTATGTTTTGGAAGAGTTAGATGGTGCAGTCTTAAAGAAGAGAGTGGCTTCAAATCAGGTGAAGAGTTCTATCCCAGAGGCACTAGACATGAGGAAGATTGACTCTGCAATGAGGATAAACTATGGAATGTTCTTTAAATTTTAGAATTTTTGGTGTTGCAGAGCAAATTTTGTGTTGGAAACTTTTTATTAGAAGGTACCCATGGGTGGGGCTTCTAGATTTGATCTTGAAAAGTGTAGGGGTAACTGATGGGCTGGCTGCTCTGTAGAGCAGTTACCCCAGATTGTCTGTTTCCAACCCTTTCTCTTAATTTGGTTGAACCCCAGTATTGGTTTCTTTTCACAGGTTTAAGTCCTCTATGACTTTAAGCTGGAATTTTCTTTGGTTTTCATGTGCTGGACTCTTCACTCTTATTTGTTTTGGTTTATTGTGTTGGATGTTGTGTTTTTTTTAGAAGGTACCCAGGGGGGGCTTCTAAATTTTATTTTGGCAAGTGTGGGGGTAACTGATGAGCTGGCTGCTCTGGAGAAAAGTTACCCCATAATGTCTGTCTCAAGTCTTTTGTTTTTCCTAGTTTAATTCTAGTTCTGTTTGTTTATTATTCAGGTTTCAAGTCCACTATGACTTTAAACTGTTTTGGGACTGGCTTCTTTATCTTTGGTTTTTTTGGTTTGGTGGTGGATCACTGGTGGTCTCCCATCATTTTTACTTATTGGAGGGAGCCCACCCAGTGATCATTTCTATAAACTGGACTTTCTCTTACTGGACCTTCTCTTAATCTGGACCATCCATGGAGCTGGACTTTATTTGATTTTTTAGTTATGATTCTGCTAGATAGTAGTTTAAGATTATTTTCTTTTTTCTCTTTTTCTCTTTTAATTTTTTATGGGGGTTGTTAAAATTATAAAATCAAAAATATAGGGTGTTACCACATCAGGGTCACCTGGATGTGGTCAAGCATTGGTGGGGAAAGGCTCATTGATTGGCCAGGCAATGCTATTTTATCATTTTATTTTATTTTATTTTTATTTTCATTAATGTCATTTTTTATTTTTTTATTCTCATTATTACCCTTAATTTATGTTTCTTATTTCAAATCATTTAAATTATTTAAGGTTTATCCACATCAAGGTGCACTTGGATTTGGGCAAGGTATCAGGGGATAAGCTCATCAATTGGCTGGAGGATACCATTTGTATTATTTTTTTATCTTTTATTTTATTTCATCTATTTTTATTTTATTTATCAATTTTTAATTTTAGTATGTTAGTAGACTGTAAAAAAAATAAAAATAAAAATTAGAATTTTTAGTTATTAATTCTTTTTTTATTTATTTATTAGGGGGTATCAATTTTCAGGGATCCGCAATTAAATTAATTGCAGAAAAAAATCCTTATACCCCAATTATCTTCCGCAATTATTTTTGCTAATAATTGCGTTATTAGACACTTTATGTGTCAATGTTCACCTCTTATCCGACATTTTTTTACTCAATTTTCCATAAACACATCTTGGACAACCTTCTGTCATAACCACGTCTTGACCTACTTTCTGCCATAACCACATCTTGGACTACTCTCTGGATATGGCTTCTACCTTGCTGAACACTCACATTCTCGTCCCATCCTGTCCATTCTATCCACTCAGAACCCCTCACCATCTCATCTGCTTGATTCCGCTCCTTTTCATCTTCATTTATATTTTAACATGCCTCGTCATCCTAGATCTTCTCAAAGGCAGCCATCACCAAGTTGTTCTTAAAATCCCACTACTCCCACTTTCCCCCGCTCAGCCAAGAAATCAAAGACTGTTCAATTAAAAAAAGATGACCATCTCATTCTTATCAACTGGCTGAAAACCAAATCTAACTATGATTCTTGTTTTGGTACTGAGTATGCCACTAAAGTAGGACGGCCCCCCGCATCAAAAGTTAATGGATATCTTCTAATGGCAAATGAATTACACAATAAGACCAAGGGAAGGATTGATCTTTTGCCTAAACAGATGTCTGAACGCTTCAAGCATTACCGAGCAAAATACAAGAAGGCAAAGGCTCTTTCATCTTCCACTGGCTTTGGGATTACCGACAATGATATAACTAAGGGCATAAAATCCATAGAGGATAAACTTGATTCTTTATGTCCTTAATTTAAAGAGATGGATGCAATTTTTGGAGAGCGAGCCAATGTTAATCCTGTAAACATTTTGGATGGAGAAGATCGTATCTCCGAACATGATGTCGAAGCAAATCTTTTCCTATCCTCTTCCTCCACTCAAGCCTCCCCTCATTTGAATGAGACATATCTAGATAGATTTTCTGTAGATCCTATAGGTGATTTAACCCAACCAAATCTAAATCAGGTCTGTTTCTTTTTTCTTTTATCTTATCAATTCTTTTATTTATTTACTTATCTTTTTCTTATTTCACAAAAGGCTGATGAACAAACCCAGGATCCTCAATCAACTGAGTCTGAAGCTAGTGACAATGATGAGGAGGAAAATGCTACGTTGAACAAAAAGAGAAGGGCTTCAAGTAGTCTAAATTTCCTCTCCCAAAGAAGACAAAAAAGTGATACTTCATCACAAACACCTTTTTCTTTGATGGAACAGTTTTTAGAGAAACGTGATGCTGGTAAGTGATATCATACCTCTTATTACTTTACTCTGCTTTTCTTCTACTTTATGTTAATTTTTATTCTCACTCTAGAACAAGTGTAAATTGCTAAAGAGACTCTAAGCTTTGAAAAGAAGAAATACGAGCTCTCTTTAAGGAGGGATGACAGAGTACAAGATTTGGAAGAGAGGAAGTACGAGCTCTCCTTACAGAAGGATGATCGGGTCCAAGATTTGGAGGAGAAGAAGTTCGAGTTAACTCTTAGTATTGAAAAATACAAAAAAGAGGAAAAAACACTCGAGCATCAAAACTTAATGGAACAGATGAAGTATAAGCATGATCTTCAAGAAAGTTCTAAAAAGAAAGATTTCTTGATCGAATGCATTAAAGCAAAAAAATTTGTTGAAGAAATAGAACAATTAATGAAATTTTTTGTTGACTAGTTTCTTTTATTTCTTTCACATTTCATGTGTTCATATTTATTTGTACATAAATTTTACAATTATTTTCTGTATTTCTTGAAATATTGTATTTTAATGTTAAATATTCTTTTTTTAAATAAAATTTTCAAGTCTCCTTTAAAAATTTGACAATCCCCCACCCCTAGATTTTTTTGAAGTAAGGGGTGGGTATCACAAAAATTCTTTCATGTCATGAATCTTGAAAGTTTTATATGAAAATTTGGCTTTACTACCCCCTGCATTTTACCAGTATCCCAAAAATTCTAACATGTCAAGAATTTCACAAGTCTTATAAGAAATTTTGGAAAAACCCCCCATGGATTTTATTGAAGTAAGGGACAGGTATCACAAAAATATTTACAAGTCAAAAAAATTCTATATTTGTTTAAAGAAATTGGCAATACTCTCCCCTGCATTTTATTGAAGCAAGGGGTGGGTATCACCAAAATTTTTCTAAGTCATCAATTTCACATGTCAGATTTGAAAATTTTGCAATACCCCCCCTGCATTTTATTGAAGTAAGGGGTGGAAGTCATGTAAATTTAATATAATTACATAAATTATTAAATAAATATCTAATATATATCAATTTCCCTAGTTTAAAGTAATGAAAATTCCTCAAGCCAAAATGCAGACCAAGTCAAGAAACAAAAGTTTGGGACTTTCCACAGGTATAGGCAAGAGGAACCCCATGAAACAAATAAATGTTATCATGATTACCTGTTATACAACACAAGGTCGTTGGCCCATTACTTTAGTTGAGGAAATTGATATATAAAAAATATTTATTAAAAAGTTATGAAAAAATATAAATTTTTTGATGAAAACTCTAATCCCCATACTTTTTGGATCTAGATAAAGTTTTTTTAAATTGATTAACTTTAACTTCTTTCTTTATTTTGTTGATTCTTTGAATCAACTTTTGACTTATTTGAAAAGAACAACCAAAATGAGTGAAATCTTGACAGGATTCCAAACCAGGAGGAGCTTTGGTCGTTTGATGATTATCCTTAGAAGAATTCCAAATAGTTTCGATGATACCATTTCCCAAACCAGAATCAATGATGCACCGGTGGTCTGGAAAATATAAAACATGTCCTTTGATTTTAGCTTGAGATGGTATTGGGTGGCCAGTTATCGGATTGATATATGAGAATATTCCAAAAGTAAGAAAATTGGCATCATTCCTATCGATATGAATCCTATTGTGGAATCCAGAATGAGTGATAATAACATTAGAAAATAAAAGATATTCGTGGCTGATATCTTCCCATTCGGAGTCACACCAATTTGGTATTCCAACTTTGGTTGCAAGTTCATGATTTTTTTCAAATGCCTTATTACAGAGCTTTTTGAGTTGAAGAGCAAGAAAAGAATTAAAAGAAGGTAGAGTGTCCCATAAGCGAAAATCTTCATCTTTTTGTGCTTTAGTGATATTATTGAGCAATGAATATATGCCTATATAATTGAAATAAGTGAAATGATATTAAGAATGGAACAAAAATTATTAGACATACCAAGAGAATATCCTTTGACAAAACCAGGTCTCCAACCAAAACCAATCATGATACCACCCAACAAATTCTTATTCCTTATAGGTAACCGAACCAAAGCCATTTGATAAAGAGTTATGATAAGATCGGATAGTTGATTAAAAGCTTCATCTTTTACACCATCAAATGAATGAACTTCCAAAATGAATTGAGGCTTAAAAGTATTGCTGATAACTGCAACAACTCGATCATCTCCAAATTCTGTTAGATATTTGATATCTTCTGGGAATTTTTTTATCTACTTTAGTTTTATAAAAAAATGTTTGGCATATGACAAAAATAACTTTCGCAGAGAATCTTTTTTTTAAAATATCTTTTCTTCTGATGAGACTGATTATCTTTAATTTTTTTTGATGATTTAGAAGATGATTGTATGGAAGTTGATTTCAAAGAAGATGATAGAGTTGATTTCAAAGAAGATGATAGAGATGATAAAGATGAAGATGATAAAGAAGATAAAGATGAAGATAAGAGAGAAGTAAGGGGTGAATCAGAAGAAGAAGACATTTTTTTGATCTGAAAAAAAATTAATTGTCAATAAAATTTTAACTCAATTTTTTTTTTAAAAAAATTCCTACCTAATAATAAAAAAAGCTGTTTTTTTATTTTAAAAATAAAATTGAAAAAAAAACCAAAAAATCAGTAAAAATTTTTCCAAAAAAAAAATTTATAAAAATAAAACCTGAGGTTTTATTTTAAAAAACACAATAAAAGCAAAATCCTATTAAAAAAAATTAATAATTAAATTCATTCAAAAAAGAAAATTTCAGTAAAAATTAAATTAAAAAAAAATAAATAAAAAATAAAAAAGTTAACCTGAAGATTGGTTATTAAAAACCTTCTCACAAGATCCTGAAAAAAAAAAAAAAAAATCAGTAAAATCAAAATCAAAAACAAAAAAATTATTAAAATAAAAAAAAACCAAAAAATTATTTACTAGAAAAATTAATTTTTAATTTAAAAACCTTTTTGGATTTGGAAATAAGAGGGACAGTCCTAAACAGAAAGAAATTTGTTTTTATTTCTATAATACTGCCAGCCAAAAAAATTAAAAAATAAATCAAATTTAGAAAAAAAAATTTGTTAGTATATTTATTTGAAAGTAGGTAACCCCTCTTTATCTTCCATAATTTTCCCCTATTCAACTCCTTTGTTTATGTGCAATCCCCTTGCCTATCCCTCCCTCCTTGCCTCAATATTCCCCTCAAATCCTCTCCTTGCCTGCCTCAAAAACCCCCTAAATACCCCTGCATAATTTCATCAAACCCCCCCAAAATTCCCCCCCAAATTCCCCCCTTCACCCTTCTTTATATCTCCCAACCACCCACCTTCACCTCTCTTTAGCCGCCTCAAACCCCCCTAAAGAAAGCATCAGACAGGATAAAAATTTAAAAGAGAGGAGTGCCAAAAGTGGAAAAATCAGTAAACCTTGTTACTTGAAATGCCTGACACACAAAATGAAAATGCAGAAAGCTAGCAACCATAAAACCGCTCTAGCGTCACCAACGTTGGCGGTATAAAGAGTCTGCTTGATTTTTTGTTTTGTACCAGGAGGCTCAGCAGAGGAGGATTGAAGAAACTTTTTGCACTCATTGGACGCTTTCCCTCTTTGTTTAATAATTTATGGCTTTGGACAAAGGAGTTTACCCTTGAGTCATCTCATCTGGTTTCTCGAACTGGTGTTCAGTGTATTCAAATCATTTCAGATGGAATGCCTCGTTTGGAGTATAGAACGGATGAGCTTGACATCTTGGAAAAGGGATGGGATGAATGGATCCAACCAGTGATTTTACGGGGGCCTACCAATGGTCAGATTGTTCGGGGTTCTCATTCGTTTTTTATATCACAACATATTCAATCAATCCGCATAAGTGTTAAGCGATTGATTCGTTGCCTAAACCGATTTAACAAAGGTCAAACTCAAGCTTTACAGGAACGTTTGCTCATATTTTCAAAACAGACATTGTTTGAAGGCCAAGTTGATTGGAAGGAGGGCATCTTGCTAGAGAAAATAGGATCTGGTTCGAAGCAAAGGATTAAAACTTTATCCTTAATCAGGGACAGGGGTTGACCGAGGGGCCTTGATGATTTCATCGAGAAGATACTAAATAAACAAGAAGTGAAATAAGCCAAGGAAGAAGAGTGTTTCAACGGAAGGGAGATTCTAAATAAAGGGAGTATGTATACTTTGTGAAACCATTTTCCGCACCACTCAGCGGCATGCTTTCCGGCATGAACATCAAAGACGGCAAAGTAGTCTTGACCATCCTGATGGCCAAAGCTGTAGACAAAAGAATGGGCATCTTCCATTGTTCAACAACACTTGCGATTGCGGTCAGCACTGAGCTCAACTCTGAAGCAATTGGAAGAGATTAAGTGTGGAGGAGGATGTTGATTAGCAGTCTGGAAGCAAAACAAAAGAAGGGCCCAAGTTCAGCTTGGGAAGGAGAAAAGAGAAGGAAAGCCAAAGAACGACGGACAGCACGGACAAATTTGTCACCATTGTGAGCCTGAGTGACCTGGATACTTTTAGCATTGGGAGAGCTGGGAGACTGGGTGAGATGACGGGAAGAAGGAGTGGGATGAGAATTGGCAGAGAAAGAGGAGTGAGTGGAAGCAGGAGACTGGACGGTGGGGGGAATGGCTGGAAGGAAAGGAGACTGGGTGAGATGACTGGAAGAACGATCGTTCATTAAGAAGGAAGGGGGGGTAGAGGAGGAGGTAAGGGAGTGGGTAGGGGGGGAAGGGGGGTGTTTGAGGCGCCTAAAGAGAGGGAAAGGGGGGTTTGAGGTGGGTAAAGAGAGGTGAAGGGGGGTTTGAGGCGGCAAAAGAGAGGTGAAGGGGGGGGTTTGAGGGACATAAAGATAGGGGAAGGGGCGAGTATTGAAGCACCTAAAAAGAGGAGAAGGGGTGTGATGAGGGACCTAAAGCGGGGGGAAAGGGGGATTTGAGGCAGCTAAAAAGGGGGTAAAAAGGGGGTCTTGAGACAGGTAAAGAGAGGGAAAAAGGGGGGCCTTGAGGATGATAAAGAGAGGTGAAGGAGAGAAAAAAAAACAAAAAAAAAGAGAAAAAAGAGAAAAAAACAAAACAAAAATTAGTTTACCCTAGAACAAAAATAAATGAAGCACTTACAAAAAAAAAAAAAAAAAAAAAAATCATGATTAGCAAATAAAAAACCAAGAAAAAAGAAAAAAAATGACCTACCTGGTGAGTTAAGTTGAGAAAATAAATGCAACCAAAATATTTGAGGGATGTTTGAGGAGAGGATGAAAAGGATATGAGTGATGAATGAAAAAAAAAATCACTGACAAAACATGCGATATGAGAAAATATGCAATTTCATCTTGAGGAGGTGAAAGAAAACCAATGAGCCATCCAAAAAAAATATATTCACCGTAAATTCAAAAAAAAAAAAAATGCAACAAACCAAAATACAAAACCAAGTGATTAAAGTACACAAAGAGGACATTTGGAAAGTATGAAAACATAAAAATTAAAAATTAAAAGGGTGAAGAGAAATGTTGGAGAGTAATTGGCATTATAATGGGGCGTATGCCAGTTGATTGAATGATTTGTGAATCAAGGGAGGGGAGTGCCAGTGGTGGTTCAGGATCCTCTTCTTCATAAAGATTATTCCACTCATCCTTTAAATCAGCTAGAATATTGTGGAGTATTACGCAAGTCAAGATCCAATGATTTGCAGTTTTGATCTCCAATTTCTTTTGAAATTGGATTCTGAGCTCCTGAAGACTAGAAAATTGTCCCTTTAAAATATCTATAGCATGTTCAATTCGTACTCTTGATTGTGCAAGGTGCTAATTAAATTTAGTTTTGAGGTCATTTTCTGAAGTTGCACCACGGAAAGCAGGTATAATGTACTTTCCACTTGCATATGCTGAGTCTGAAAGGAGGTACTTAGATTCGTCAAAGTATGAGTCAGGGGATTGAGAAATCCTCATTCTTTGAAAGACGGAAGAGTCCTGACATGATCCAGGGCAGCCACTGTGAAAAGCAATAAATTTTTTATTGACATCGCATACAAGTTGAATGGCAATAGAGTATCTAGAAAGAAGGTAAAAAGTTAGATTGTGAAAGATGAGAACTTGGAGGAGATTTTGAAGAAACCTTTTTTTGCGATCAAAATAATGGTTTCCATCATGAGCAGGCTTTTGACTCAAAGGGATGGTTGTGCCATCAACAAAACCTATACAGCCAGGGAAACCTTCAGCTTGCATTACTTGAGAGGATTCAAGTCGCTGTTCTGGAGTTGGCCAAGCAAGAGTTTGAGACTTGAGGGAAAGGATAGCAATCATACAGCACTTGGTGTATAATATCACAGTACCATATCCTATGTTAAAGAGATTATCCAAACGTCTTACGGCAGCACCATTTCCATTTGAGCCAAAGCGACATAGAGCAACAGCAAGTTGGATGGCAGGATTACGCTGTTTGTTATGAGAATTGTTATGGAAGATAGGATGTTCAGAAATGAGTTGATAAAGTTTGAAGAAAGAATCGGGAGAAGTTCTAAATAGTTGGGTGAAGTTTAAATGAGGAATGTTGAGAATGGAGGCCAGATCATATCGGGGATCATGATAAAGATTTGGCCCCCTGGTGATGATGTAACGCTTTTTGGAAAGAAAACACATATAAGCTAAAGCATCTTCCAAATCAGAGTCAGATTTATAGTAAAGAACTAAAAGAAAAGTGATAGCATTCATTGTTGAGTGAAGTAGCTTCCTAGTAGAGAGGTGGTTCATTGTTGCCGGTGGAAGGGTTAAGTGATGAGGGAAGTGGGAATTCACCGCCAAATGTGCAGTTGGGGTGTGTAGATAGAAAAAAAACTTAAGTGTTTTCCACCAAAATTAAGTAGCATAGAGTGAGGAAAGACTTAAGGATGGCATCAGCAATTATGAGTCATGTGACTTTCTTGCAAATCCATCATGGATGGGATGAGTATGGGATCAGGAATTAGGAATGGAAATTGGGGTATAAGAGGCGGGATAATGCATTATCGTGGATTCCTTATCCACTAGCCCCAGGGCTATTGGATAAGGATCTTCCACAATTAATAATGTCTGATCCTGGGAAAAAAAATTACTGATCCCTAATTGCAGATCCCTGAACATTGATACCCCCTATTATTATGTTTTTTAATCTTTTTGCAGGAGCTCATTGTCTGGATGATGAAGTTTCTGGAGGCTGGTCTGGATTATGATGTCGTTTTTGTTTTTTGTTGGGGTTGTGGGAAGCACTGTGTTCTTTGAAGTGCATCCTGCTGGAGAGATTATATGGATTATAATGGGCAGGAATGGGTTTGGATGGAAGTTCAGAAGAGGAAGAAGAAGATGCAGGAATGGATTGTTGGAAGGTGTGCTTAAAGATCCTAGACATCTTCCAGTGGTCGTCCAATAGTTGTTTCCTCAAGGTTTTCTCAAAGTCATTTAAAGGTCCATGGATGGCAAAGGCTTTCAGCATGTTTGAACACATGGTGCTGAGGTGTTGTTTCATGTCTCCATAATACAGGGTCAAAGAAGTTTCAAGAGGTTGGCCAACTCCAATAGTAGATTCAGGAGGAGGGGTGCCAACTAGACAAGAAGAATTGGATCAGTAATTATTTTTGTTGAAGAAATTGGATGAATTAATGTGGTACTTACACATTGGAAGCTCATCAAATTTGTAAGCGGCTGGAATTTGGACTTCTGAAGATTTTGGAATGGTGATGTAGGTGGATCAATCACGGAAAGATATGGATTCTCTTGGTCTTCCTCTGAAAGGTTTTGAGAAGGTGAACTAGGAGGCTGATGTTCCTGGGGCCTAGTTGGAGTAGCAGGCCTGTTGTTGCTGTTGTTAATATTTCTGCTTGATTCAGTTGGATGAGGTGCTGGTGATGGAGTACCAAGATTGTTATAAGATGGGGCAGGAAAGGGTGATCTGGAAGTGGATTGATCTCTTCTTGATGGAGCTTTTGAAGGAATGGAACTGTCAGAAGAATGGTTGGCTTACAGAGGAGAGGTGTAGTTTTGTTGCCTTAACCAGGGGCAAAGTTGTTGCTTTGGTGCAGTGTTAGGTGCTTTGGTGTCTTCCTGGGGTCCTCTGGCAAGTCACCTAGAAGTTTGGGAAATTTTGGAGTTTTAGGACCTTGGAAAGGTTTTCTTCATTGCTCTGGGAGAAGTGGGAGGTGGCTGCTTGGAGTTGTTATTGTTGATTGGAGGAGTTTGGCTGTTTTCTGGTTGTTTTTGGAGGTTTTGAGACTGATTTTCACTTTCTAGTGAGGCAGGCGGGCTGCCTGGACGCGGTCTAGCAGCCTAGGAGCTGATTTAGCAGAGATAAAAGCCGTTTCTTGGGAAGTTAAAGCAGGCCTTTTGGGGAGAGTTCTGGAAACTGAGTTCCGGGATCTTCTGAATGGTGCTGAGGATAAAGATGAAGAGGCTGGACCAAGCTCTGGGGATCTGGTAGGGGATCTGGAGAGGTATTTATGAGAAGGTGATGGAGGAGGAATAGGGTGGTTGGCATCTCTGTCACATTTCTTCTTCTTGGAGTAGCAAGAATCACAGGCCCTGTTGTAGAATTTAGCTTCAGGAGTTGGAAGAGTGAATGTGCAAGGTCTGCACATTTGGATGCACTGTTTGCAGGCTTAGTCCTTGGAAGCAGTGAAGCGAGGAAGATTGGAGGGGTCAACATCAGGGGATCCAGCAATGATCTGTGGTGAGAAAAGATGATGGAAAGAGATAAGAAGGAGATTTTTGTCAGTGATGGGTAGATGATGAAGTGAAGGTGGAAGTTCAGCAGGTTGGCTGTAGGTGTATTCTATATGAAATTGGCTGGGTCTATTTTATGCAAAATTCTGTTAGTCCATCAAGACTCTAAACTGAAAAATCTATGGTTTCAAGAATAGTCCATCAAGACTTTAAACTGAACACTGTGTTAGTCCCCCAAGACTTTAGACTGAGGATTGTTTGATGGTGTAGTCCCCCAAGACTATAAACTAAGGAATGGGTTTTGTTGTTGGAAGGGGTTTTAAAGATTGGCAGAGGGTATCCACAGGGGGAGCCTCTCAATTTAGCAAAGGCAAGTTTGGGGGTAATTGATAGGCTGGAAGCTCTATTCACAATTACCCCAGAATGTTACTTTTTTCTCTGTGTCTTAATGTGATTGATCTCTGGTTCTGGGTTTATGATTTAGGTTTTTGAGTCCCCCAAGACTATAAACTGAGGGTTTTTGAGTCCCCCAAGACTATAAAATGAGGATGGTCACCCAAGAAATAAAACTGAGGGTTGTTTATGGTTACATCCTATAGAGGGTGTGGTCAATTTTTCTTTTCTGAATCAAGCTCAAGTACTAGTGGAATTACAGAGGGAATCAAGAGATGAAATGAAGTGTTCAGAGTTAGCCTTGAACTGGTGATTGAGGTGTCTTCTGTTCTCAATGTCCTGTGGATCTCTAGCAGGAGTGGATTGGAAGTAGTTTATCAGAAGATGTTTCTGTTGAGATGTGTGTTGTTGGAACTTGGCCTTAATTGTGGGCAAGTGGTTTGGTGTTATTGGTTCAATGGATCCTACATTTTTATCATCACTGTCAGAAGATGAAGGAACTGAGAAGTCATCAGTTTTATAAAGTCGAAAGAAGAAATGGAAGTTTTACCATCAGATGGAACAGGGATGGTGGAACTTGTTTTTTTAGTGTTTTTGGAACTCTTCTGGGAAGGGTGTAGCTTTTTGATTAATCCAGGAATTAAGATGGATGGCCTAGATCTTTTGGTGCTGGTAGAAGATGGACCAGGTTGAGGTGGAGGTGAAGCTGTTGCAGAAGATAATGGACCAGGTCTGTGGCAGGTCCTCTGTCTGGATTGGCAGACATTACAGGACGTTCTGTATGGATGGACAGGAGGTGTGATGGAGCAGATTAGATTATTGTCAATACAGTATTGGCAAGGACCCATTTCAGAGGCAGATTTGTGAAGAAGGTTGAACATGGTGGTTTGATGAAGAAAGAATGTGGAAATTCTGAATTGGAGGGAAGATTTGGTCTTCCAACATTGGAAGGGGCCTTTGTTGTGTGGTTTGGCGCTGTTTGTGCATGTCTTAATTGGCATCTGTTGAAGAATTGGGTGTTTTTCTGGTTTTATTCTGTGAATATTGGTACTGCGGGTATGTGGGTACTATCATTGGATAGCCCCGGTTCTTCTCTATATTTCATTTCTTGTTAATATTTTTAATATTCTAAGTTTAAGGGGTCATTTCCTCATTTTTTCAGTTACAAAAGATAGCTGTTTAATTTTGTTTTTCGTGTTTTACTGGCTAACCTTAAGTCTTTGGGTTAAGTGCTTAGTACCATTAGATAGGGCTAATTTAACTCTATATTTCATGTCTCAATGTTGTTATAGCGTAATTTTGTGTTTTAAGGGTTTTAGTAGTTGTAGTGAATTTTTATAAGTAGATTAGGTGTTTTTATTGGTTTTCTGGCTTCAGGGAGGCTGGGCTGTTTCAGGCGGCACCTCCGATGTTGTGCGGCCCACCCGCCTCTGTTTTAGAAGGTTGGGGAGCACTTCTGGAGGGTTTTTTACTCAATTTAGCTGGTACAGGTGCCAAATTTGTTGGTGTGCATGGGCTCTTAGATAGTGGTCTTTGTGTACATAGTGAATAAGACAGTTTGGGGCAACTTTAATTATTATACAACCATCCGGAGGAGATATCCTTGTTCCTCACTCAGTTTTCACTGTTTTTGGCCACAATTGGCTGTGTTTGTTGCAAGGTTAGTTCTTCATTTAACTCAACTTTAGAAACAGGTTCTCTGGTATAGTATTGCAAGCTATATCAAGTATTATTGCTGTCTCTGGTGTGGATTTTCAGCCTACATCAAGTATCTTTTCTTTCTCTGGTGTGGATGTTGGTCTACATTTCAGTTCTTTGTTCTGGTAGTCTGTCTGGGGACTACTTTCTTGGCTCATCAAGCAGTCAAGTGTGTTTAAAAAGGGGCTTTAGCAAACAGGAAGCAACTTACTTTAGCAAGTAAATCTCACTTTATTTTTCTAAAGGGAAAGGGGATTTTCTCTCTGGTTTTTCTCCAACTTCATTGTTCAAGGCCTATAGCTAGTACTATAGGATTGTCTACAACGTTTATAAAATTGTATATGATTATTTGTGTGAAAAAACTTAAGCAATGAAAGGGATCAAGGGGCTTAATACTTTACTGAATAAATATCATTAAATATATTGGAATGGCTTTATTATTTAATTTTCATAAATTTCTTTTTATTAAGTATAATTATTCAGATATATATAGCAATCATAAATCAAACAAAATCAATCTAAAAGGTAAAATATGGCAATGAATTTTTTTTTCAAGTCTCATCTGCACTCTATAAGGAAAGCCATAGTTATTTTTCATCTAACCAACAGCGTTTAATATTAAAGTAAAGAATAAATGAATTCACCTCATAATATAGAAAAGAGACTTTTTTTTAATATCATATATGCTTTTTTCCATTTTTTATTTTTTTTCTAAAATTTACCCATAAAATTAATTTTTTGATCTTATGTATAACTATCACAATCATTCCATGAAATAATATTTTAAAAACTTTACTAGGGCTTTATGGCTAGTTTTTTTATTTTTATAACTCTTCTACTTCAAATATAAGTATTTATTATTAACAGAAAATATATATGTATTTTAAATTTATTACTCTATCGCTCTTCAATACAGTCCACCCCTCACATTTTCCATCCCCTCCCTTTTACTTTCTATCTAATGTCTTTCACTCTAAAGCAATTAAAAGAGGCTGGAGAAAGGAGTGAAAGGAGCGAGTTCCAAGGAGGTAGGATGGAGAGGGGTGGAGAAGCAATCAAAAAGTGTGAAGAGGAAATAGAATAGGTAAGAAAACATTAAAATGAAAATAAGGGAGAAGATTCAACAGGGGAAGAACATGATATGAACCGTAAATTGGAGGGAAATATATGAAAGGAGAGTTTTGAAATAAAATAAATAATATATATATATATATAATAACAAAAAATTGGAAGGGTAATATCCCAAAACCAAAAAAAATTAAATTTTAGTGCACTAATTATTAAACATATGGTTTATCATCATAGAACTCCACCCTTAATATTTTGATTTATTGAAGAAGAAGTAAATTTATTATTTAAAAATAATAGTGACCAAATCATTTTTTCACTTGATTGAAAAAAATGATATGTATTAATTATATAAATGATACTTCTAAATTAATGTACTTTAACTAAATTTGAAAGAGATTTTTAACTTTCACAAATATTTTAGAGCTTGAAAAAAATTAATATTTCCTGATCATAAAAATAGAATATATATATATATTTACAAAAATTTTGATGATTAAATACAATGAAAAATATCAGTAAACTACATATATTCTCCTCAAAAGCTTCTTATGATATTAAGTGAATTCTCTATATAATGATAGCTCCAAAACCTATATGATTATGTAAAAAAGATTTTAAATTAATTTACATGAGAAATTTACTATTTTGTATGAATTCCTAAAGCAGAAGCACAATATTTATAAACTCTTATGCATTTTCCAGCCTGTTAATGTTGTGGACTTCCCTCATATTAATATACCTTTGATAATTACAGTAAGTAAGATTACAAGAATTTTTGAAATAATGATCAAATGTAGGACTAGCGATGGATCAGGATTAGTGCAAGAAGCTGGTGACGGAGTTAGGGTTATAGAAAGTGAAGATGTTATAATGGGGGGTGAAGATGGCTCGGTTGGACCTCAAGAGGTACCCAGGGCCATTCAATAAGTCTTCAACTTGTCTTTAAGTTTAATTCAGAGAGGTTCCAAGCTTGATTGTTGGCTGTATCATCACTGTCTCATTAGGTACTAAATCAGATATGAGTTAGGGTTCAAGGTTGTGAGCTTGCTAGCAAGTCTGCCTCCCGTGTTACATGGTGATAAGATTTTACTTGACTCTCAGTATAGCCTGGCTGACACTAAATATTTCAGGCTGAGCTCAAGTACAGAGACATTAATAGCTTTATTTTTCAGTTGTCTGGAAGAATTTCATGGTCCTATATGAATACTGTAGTACCATTCCAATAACTAGTAAAATATAACCCAATATAAAGGTCTCAGTAACTTTAATGTCACTAATTATAAATGGGCTACAATCTTATAGTTTGTAATATATATATATATAATAATCCAAACACTATTCAAAGACTTTTAAAAGTAATATTCATATGTATTGTAATTGTAATTCTTATATGATTTAATTGCAATAATAAAGAATGTAGAAAGTAAGAATAAAACCCTCCTCCTTTTATACCCAATAATCATTCAATATTTTCCCCTGATTTACCAATCCTAAAAATGGCCAATGATTCCCCAGTCTAGCAAAATCCTGGAGTACTAGGGATAATCTATCAAAATAAAAGAATAATCAAAAATAAGAGTGTATGTATTTAACTCCTTAATATAAAAGACTAAAAAAAAGAATGAATAAAACTAAATATAACATATAATTAAGGGAGATAAAAAGTAAAAATGAAGGAACTAATTATTCCAAGTTACTGTGTGAAACTCCCATCAAATTATGACCAATATTTTCAGCCAGGCTGCTAGACTCACCCAGTAAAATAATTAATTATTTCCTGGGATGAAGCCACACCTTTTTATTACATATTATTATTAATTTTAATATAAATACTTCAAATTTACTTGTAATAAATTAATTAGTTACAAAAGAGTAAAATTAGTAAAAAATAAAAATTTATATTAATTTTCCCATATATTCTATTTTATTTTCTAACTCTGTGCTCAATGACAATTTAAAGAAAATAAAATTCAATATACAAAAACAATTTAATATTTAAGTAAAATTTAATATTTGAATTACAATTTATAAAAAAAAATAAATATATACAACAAAATAAAACAACTTATTTAAAAATGACAGTTACCAGAGTTTTTAAATAAACAAATTCTTTTGACATATACTGTAAATACAATATTTTAAAAAATTCTTTATAGAACATTCTTAATATTTAAAATATTACTTCTTCTGGGAAATTCCTTCTCTCATACACTTGTATTTAGAAATTTTTACTCTGTGTTTTGCTTCTCCTTTTCCAAAAAAAGGCCTCCCTTTCTAGTTGTTTTGGATCATTCAATTACTTACTTATTATTTTATTAAATATAATTACTACACCCAAATATTTATTACTATTACTTATTATTTTTATTATTTACTAACACATAATTCTAAATAATTAAATATAATAATATTTATAAATTTTTTACCTCTTTAAATTGAGTAAACTAAAAAAGAAATATATTATACATACCCTGACTTTGAAACCTTCAAAACCCACCTATCACCACCATTGGACCTCCGTTAAAATCTTCTAGACCATCAGAATCCTTCAACACTTGGGGGCCTTTCTAAAATGTCAATGGTGCATGGATATCTTGAAGCCGTAAACCAAGGGACCATCAATGACAAGACACCAGTATTATGAGTAGACAACGAAAACAACAGATGTCATTGACCATGTGACTTATTTTTTTGCTGCAACTGGGAATCAAACCATGCTCCAAAATTTAGGTTCATACATTGGCAATAGTCATATATAATTGTGGAAATTATATTGATTACTATTTGTGGGTCATTTTTCACATTTCATTGTCCATGTATATCTTTTTTTACTCAGCACTCTGTAAGTGGCATTAACTTGCTCATTTTACAGGTGGAGGTGCCTGGTAAATAATTTTTTTTTCCTAGTTGACCAAGATAGAACCATATTTTTCTTAGTACTAGAAGTGATATACAAAATTAAATTATTTTTATTAAAATTATTTTTTAATTATTTCAGCTGACTTCTGTCCTGATAATCAAAATTTTACATTATTGTTTCAGCTGAAAAATTGTCCTGGAAGTAAATTAATAAGATTTAAAAATTAATTATATTAATTATATTAAAATTATTTTCAGTTGACATTAAGTCCTGGTAATTAAATTCTTCAGTTGACTTCTAGTCCTGATAATTATCAACATATAAATTACTAATTAATAAATTATTTAATTATTTCAGTTGATTCATTTTTAATCCTGGTTAGAAAATTATTTTAATTAATAAAAATTGTGATTATTATTTCAGTTGATTTTTGTACTGAAAAACATTATATTTTAATTATTCCAGTTGATTACAAAATCCTGATAATTACTTATATACTAAAAAAATTTTTTTCCTTATTTTTCTTTAAATAAATTAAAAATAATAACTGATTAAATTTTAATATTTCTTTCTCTCAGTTCAGGTTAATTAGAGCTATGACTGATCAAGGTGTTTCTGCTGGCCGTGATTAGTAACTGGATTTAACTGATTATGGTGAAGCTTCTTCTGTAAGTTCTCCTTTTACAACAAAACTGGCTCAAATTTATCAATTACTGGACCAATCAGGATGTGGAAATGCAGGAGATGGAGATATTAGTGGAGACAACTGCTCAAGATCAAAATCCTTCTATCAACCCCCCAGAAGAGCTTCCAAAAGGCTTCAAAATAAAAAAGATGCCCTTGAATCAGCAATTCAAAAATCTCTCCACTCACATCAAGGAGTTGAGGCCAGAAAACCTCAAGCTGAGGTAAAAAACAGACTCTCTAGAAGACAAGGTAGGAAAAATAGAGTCCTTCCTTCAAGAGAAGAGGAAACCTCCTCCTCCCTCCAAAGTCCTTCAACAATTGGCCCCCCAGGAACAAGAAAAGGTGTAAGTCTCAAAGTGGCAGTGGGTTTGGCTGAACACCCAGTGGGATTATCTGTCCCAGCAACAACAGCAACAAGTACCTCAGGCAGGTCCTTCAAGAACCAATCAGTTCAACCCCACACCTCTTCACCCCTATCAAGGAGGAAGAAAAAGAAAAAAAATCACATTCAATTCTTGCCCAAGCCATGGTAAGCCCCTCTATTGTATCTCAAGTACCATTTCTTGTTTCTGATTCAGTTCCTTCAGGTAAATCTGGAAGAGGAGATGAGACTGTGAGACCAGTAGAGGCTGAGAACATTAGAAAAAATGCTCAATACTCTAACATATCTTATCCTTTGGTTTTGATTGCTACTTCAATGATAAATCCTTATATGGCTATTGTTGATGAGACAATTGATCCTGAGGTTTATGAGATTCTGGAAAGTTATTCTATTTCCCTATTGAGAAATACTCCAGATGTAGCTAACATTAATGATGAATATCTGAGGGATATTTTTGCTAAACAAAATCATATAATGAACAACATGCAATTGACTAAGAAATATAATAGTTTTTTAACTGAACAGGGTTATCAATCATTGATGAGTGAGTTACAGAGAGTTTCTGATGATTTGTTTCATTACAAAGTAACCCATGAAAAGAAATTTGCTTTATGGAAAAATATCAAGAATAATTTGTCTATACTAAAAGATACTGTTTCCATCTGTTTCCAGGAGCTAGAGGGCCATAAGTTCAACTTAAAAATATTAGGTGACCATTATTCATCTTTACAAAATAAGAACCAGTTATCTTTTGAAACCATCAATGAGAGTTTATTTAGTATTCCTAGAGTGAAAAATAGGCTAACAACCATTGAAGAGAAATTGAATTCATTGTTACATGATCAAAAGTTTTCCGACATTTCTTTAAAAGAACATGTTGTGCAGAACACCCCAATTGTACCTGTTCCTAGTTTATCCACAGTAAAATTAGTGCCAGAAATGCATGTTGATACCACTGAGGTTCAATCAAAACTTGATGATGTACCTGGATCATCCACAGAAGGATTAAACAATGAGATTACTACCCAATTGGAGAAGTTACAGCTCCTTCTCACTCAGAAAACAACTTGCAATAAGGAGACTACTTCAAATCAAAAGAATTGGCCAAAACTTGACCATTATCCAACATTTGATGGTGAATCTTCCTCTGATTGGCAGCAGTTCATTTGCAGGATTGATAATCTAAAAAGTTCCTACAAACTCCCAGATGAGGCAACTATGTCAAAATTAATTTCTTTATTTGCCAATGTAGCCCTCATGTGGTATGAATTTGTTCTCATGGATAAAAATGACTGCTCATGGAAATATTGGTAAAAATTAATTAAAGCACAATTTGTGGTTCCAAGTTTAGATTATCTCACCAAAGACAATATGAAGAAACCAGATATAGCTCTTCTACTGAAAAACCTATTGATTTTGTCAGCCTGTATATCTCCAGGACTGAGTAAAAAGTAATTATAAGTTATGTTAAACACATGAACTATACATGGGAATAATAAATAAGAGTACACAAATAGTATACATAAGTAAAATTATGATAATACACAAAAAATGCCATTATAACACCTTATATACACGCATATATCCACCTTTTATAGGTCTTATGTACTTAATATTAAGTTGGAATATGTTAGGGTAATCTTAAGAGCCTTAAGTATAAGGCTACATAATTTTTAAGTACACTTAAAGCTGTTATATTCATTGTTTTATGCAAAAAACAAGAAATGCGCTTTATTTCACTTAAAAGTTGACTATATGCGCTATAAAATTGAGAATATCAAAATTGCGCTTTGACAGATCAATTGGGCTCATTTAGAACTATTGATTTGGCTATTTAAATGCATAAAAATAACACTTTTCAAATTTGGTGTTTTTTATGCCAGAAATGGCTTCTGTGTACTGGCCACATACTGCCTGCTTTTTTCCCGTGTGAATAGCTTCATTTTTAGCAAAGTTAGCTTTTTCACACTATAATTACCCCACATTCTACGCCCACTGTGGGGAAACACACTAAAATAGGCGACAGGCGCTTATTTAGTGTCCTAGCTTAATTAATAATGCATTGACCTTGTTTATATGCACTAATTTCATTAATAACCTCACTCTTGGCACTTTATTTCATCACCACGCTTAAATTCGCCTAATTTTAGTCAAGGATTTACCCGTGCAAGAGCCTGCCAAGAACTGCATGTAGTTACCCCACATCTCACGCTCTTTTTTAAGTTTTTGGGTGGTTTCTCAGTCAATTTTGGTTATTTTTGAATGGGAATTTCATGTAGTATAATGTCAGGATTAGACCCATTATTTCTACAGTCAATCCCCCTTATTATTAAGCTATTATTAACCTTAAAAAGTCTCCTTTAGTCTTTAATATTATTGTTTTATACGCATATACTCTCTTTTTGTCTTTTTCTTTAATTTTGATGGATTTCCCTTATTATTTCAGGGTTTTGGCGGTTGTTACTCTTCTAATTATGTCATGGGTTACTGGGAATGTTGATGGGAGTGTCTATTAGTTGTTTAGAGGCGTTATTAACTGTGTATTGGGTGGTACATCAAGGGAATCATTGGGGAACTCAGTGTGTATAAAAGGAGGAGGTTTTTGGGTTGTATTTCTTCATTCTTTATCATTACAATTTAACCAATATAACCAAATCAATTACAATACATATCAATTAGTACTTTTATAAGACTTTTGAATAGTATCTGAATTTATATAATCTATTTTTCTACCAACTATAAAGATTGTAAGCCATATATAAGAATAGTGAGAATTATATTACTGAGACCTTTATATTTGATTATATTTTACAACTTAGTGGATTATAACTACAGTATTCATATAGGACCATTAAAATCTTCTAGACAACTGACTATTCAAGCTAGTTCACGTTCTTGTGCTTGACCTTAGCCTGACAATTGGGGACCTTTCCTCAAGAATTCTGTTATAATCCTGTAAGTGAAATTTTCAAAAGAAGGTGCACGTAAATAATATCCCTATAGAATTATTTGGATAATTACAACAGGTTGGGGTCACTTATATAGTGATTTCAGAAAAAGAAGCCCTGTTATATAATAAAATTGTGATATTGAATCATCAATTTTACCACTAATTTAACATATAATTGTTCTTAGTGGGAGTCTGTCAATAGACCAATTAAATTTGTGATCTTTGCAGATAATAACCAATTAAACTGATTAATTGTTTTCCTTTTACAGGACTCTTAATCCCTTTTTATTGGTTTGTAAAATTCATTTAATATTTAGGAAGAATCTTACTAACAAATTTTCTTTTTTAAATATAAATACACAGCTACATATTGTAGACCAGTTAAATCAAGTGACCACATAAAAAAGCATATTTGACTTTTGGCACTTAAAAATTCACTTAAATACCAATTAGTAAGCAATAAAATTGTCTTCAGTGGTAATAAAAAATACTGATTAAACTCCTTTTTGAAGTTTTTCAAATCTAAACTTTCAATTCTCTAAAATTCCATGTAAAAATGTGTGACAACAATGACATTGTAAGTAATAAGGCAAAACCTTATAACTTAAGAACTAGAGCTGAAAGACCTGTTACAGGACATCCAAATGGAGGGTCAAGAATCACCAGTAACAATAAACAACACCCCACCAATGTCCATGGAGGAAAAGGAAAAGCTCTTAAAAAAATGTCAATAAAGAAGTCCAAAAACACCTTACAAGAGCGAATTCACTCCCTCTCAACCCTACTGAATACACTAACAATAAGAGTAAACAATATGTTAGACCAGATCAACAATCTGGAGAAAAGGGTAGCACAGGGCTTTATAGAAGTCAACCAGGCTCTAGTGGATATAAGGTCTCATCAACAACCAGTGGCACCAAATACCACAGCAACACCTCCAGTCCCAGAAGAGGACCAAAAGATAACTGTAAGCAAATGGAAGTGGGATTGGTATGCCCAAAACTACAACAGTCCTCCTCAACAGGGATCCAGCAGTCACCCTTACAGGGGAAAGCTAAGGAGAGGCAGGGGAAATGGAATAAGACCGTGGTAAGTCATCCATCTTCTCAAGATCAATTATATAATCCTAACAATGAATTACTTATAGGTAATGAAATTGATAGAGAGTTATTGGATATAATTGATAAGGATTTAAAAAATTATTCATTTGAAAATAACATGTTAGACTTGTCATTACATGAGGACAATGTACATAGTTTTATTGATCACCAGGAAAATACTATTAATATAAAAATGGAATCAAATGAAGAAAAAATTGACCCTGATGATGAATCTTCTGAATTGGAAACAGAAAAAATTGAATATTTTCTGAAAGAAAATCCAATGGAATCAAAAATAATTAGTAAATTATTATTGAGAATTGAAAAATTGGAAGAATTCTCTAGAGAGTCCAACAATAATACAGAAAGTGTATTATTAAACATCACACAATCATTGAGTACAACAGCCAATAAGTTAAAAATTATTGAGAATTCAAATAATGAATTAATCAATGAAAACAAAAGATTAAATTCTGAGATTAAAAATTTAGAAATTAAATTAGAACATTCTCAAAATATTATGGCCACCATAGAGGGATGTGTAAAATTGTCTTTTTCAAATGTAAATGATACTTTAACTCATGTACCTGTAATAAAAGATAGGTTACAAAGAGTAGAAATTGAGGTAGCCAACATTTTGAAAAATACTGAAACAATAAAGGATAATACCTCTTATGTAGAAAGAGTACCAGTTTTTATGAAACACTCTAATGATAAACCAATGATGGAACATGAACATAGTGTCATGGGCTCTGAGAATATAAAATCAGTAAAAGATGAAATTAATGATCATATTTCTAAAGTGAGTGAATTAATCAATATTCCTCAGGTTAGGGAAGCTAAAACTAGCCAAAAGAACTGGCCTAAGTTAGATCAGTACCCTTCTTTTGACGGGGATTCAAAATCTGATTGGCAACAATTCATACAAAGAATTGATAACTTAAAATTTTCATATAAATTACCTGATGAAGAAATTACTTCAAAGTTAATATCTTTATTTACAGATGTGGCCTTATTATGGTTTGAATCTGTATTGAGTGAGGGAATTAATTACTCCTGGAATGAATGGAAGGCACTAATTGAAAGGCAATTTGGTGGCCCAAAATTTAGAATCACTCAACAAAGACTGTATGAAAGGGCCAGATATAATCCAAATGCTGGAGATAAACCCATGGTCTTCTTAATTAATTTAATAAAAATCATGAAAGCTATGGATCCAAAAATGGATTATGAAGAGTGGAAAGAAAAAATAATATACAAGTTGCCTATATCAGTTAGAGACATTATTGTAGCTAGAACTGAGACTGTCAGAGACACCTCTGGATTCATTAATATATGCAATGAGATATTATTAAACCACAAGTATGAAACCAAGTATAGTAATTACAGACAAAGTGTTGACATGGTAAAACCTACTACAAGTAAGTTACCAGTGGAAAAGAAAAAACCTTCAGCTCCCCTTGTCCCTAAGAGACAAGAAAATAACACTTGTTACAAATGTAATGAACCTTGGGTTAAAGGTCACACGTGTAAGAAAAGAATAAATGTTATTGAAACCTCACAGAATTCTGAACCTAGTAATCATGAAGATGAGAATGTGGAATCCAGTGAGGATTGCAAGAGTAACATATCTTACAGTGATGATGAAAATGAGATATTTGTATTAGAACAGGATATAATCTTCCTGAATGATGCTATACCTCATACAGACACATCTTTAACTTCCATAGAGGAAGCTGAAATAATTAAAGATGTATCTCATGAAACTTACAAAATAACACCTATCAGAGCACCTATTATCATATGTGGAAAAGAAATGAATGCCATTCTTGACACTGGGGCTGCAGGTAGTGTAGTTTCACTTAATGCATTAATGAAACTTGATAGTAAGTACCAGGAAAAACTAGAACCTGTTCAGACAAAGAACTGGAGGGGTTTTGGTTCAGTATTAAATCCAATTGGCAAATACAAAACTGCTGTATTCTTTAAATATAATAATGGATATGTTAGAGCAGTTTGTGAATTTGTAGTAATGGATAATAATAATTGTAGTGATTGGTTTATTATTGGCAATGATTTATTGACAAAATTTGGCATTAAACTAGATCCTGCAAACAGTTGTTTCACCATAGGAGTGAATGGTAAAAGGAAATTCAAGATATGTTCTGAAAATTCAGTATATGCCATTTCTCCTAGAGAAGAACAACTGCAAGGTGGAAGAGCCACCAATGAAGTGGGTGAATTGGAAAATGAAATCCAAAAGGCCTCTTTCAGTCCCCAACTCTCAAAAATTGAACAAGAAGACATTTTGAGATTGATTAAATCATATCCTATGGCATTTGCTCATGGATCAAATGAACTAGGATTGGTCAAAGACCATGAGATGAAAATCTCTCTAAGCTGTGATCTGGATAATATTCCTGGAAGCTTAAAAAAGAAACCTTACCCAGCATCTCCTGCAAAAAGGAAAGATATTGAAGACAATATAAAATTGTTGTTGGAAATGGGTATTGTTGAAAAAGTGGACACAACACCTAAGTATTGTGTCATTTCACCAGTATTAATCTCTTATGAAAAAGATAAGGCAAGATTATGCGGTGATTATAGAGCTCTGAATACATATACAGTAGATGATATTTACCCTCTACCAAGGATAGCTTCTATCCATGCTACCTTACAAGGAGCAAAATATATTTCCTGTCTGGATGGGAACAAGGGTTACCACCAGATTCCTGTGGAAAGAAATTCTCAAAATTACTTATTAATAACCACACATATGGGTATATTTAGGTATGTGAGAATGCCATTTGGCCCAAAGAATGCCCCTTCAGTCTTCCAAAAATTGATGGATAGTGTTTTTCATCAGGAAATGGTTGAAGGATGGCTATTGGTCTATATTGATGACATCATAGTGTTTTCAAAAACATATGATGAACATTTAAATCACCTGAAAAGAGTCTTTCAAAAAATGGATGAAATTAATATGACTATTGCATTAAAGAAATGTAAGTTTGGATTTCAATCCTTGAAAGTATTTGGACATGTTGTATCTGGATTACAAATTTGTGTTGACCAGAATAAAGTGGCAGCAATTAAAAACATTGGGATACCTAAAAATGTAAAAGAGGTTCAAAGTTTTTTGGGTATGTGTGGATATTATAGACAATATATTAAAAATTACCAATCCATTGCAGCCCCTTTAACAACATTAATCAGGAAGAATGAAGCTTTCATTTGGAATAATGAAAGACAACACGCCTTTAATAAATTAAAGGAATGTTTAATGTCAGCTCCAATATTGGGACTGCCAGATTTCACCCTACCTTTTATCTTGTACACTGATGCAAGTTTCATAGGTTTGGGTGCTGCTTTACAGCAAAAACAGATAATAAATGGAAAATTATCTGAAGTAGTTATCTGTTATATATCCAGAACCTTAAGAAAAACAGAATTAAGGTATGGTGCCACACAGCTAGAATGTTTAGCCGTGGTGTGGCCTTTGGAGAAACTTCATTACTATCTGGAAGACCAGAAGTTTGAACTTATAACAGATTGCAGTGCAGTAAAATCATTACTAAACATGAAAACACCTAATAGGAACATGTTTAGATGGCAACTAGCTGTACAAGAGTACAGAGGAAGAATGACAATCACTCACAGAGCAGGAACATTGCATTCAAATGTGGATTTGTTATCCAGAAGTCCTTTGCCAAATGATGCTGACAACCCAGCTTATGTGCCTGAAAATGAGGTTATACATATATTTGGGATTTATATAGTGGATTTAGAAGAAGAGTTTATGCAAACTATATTGGAAAATTATTCATCTGATACAGATTTGTCTAAACTAACTACCATTCTTAATGATCCAACAAATGCCTCCATGAGTAGTATAAAAATGCGTTGGAAAAAGGTAAACTATCAATTGAAGATGGATATATATATTACAGGAAAAAGTTAAGCAATGTAATAGTAATACAACCTTCTATGAAAGAGTTAATGTTGAGTACTTGTCATGATGACATCTTAGCTGGTCATTTTGACTTTAACAAAACATTAACCAGAGTTAAAAATACAGCCTGGTGGATAAACATGAAAGAGGATGTACAAAAATACATTGAAACATGTGACTCTTGTCAGAAATCTAAAAGATTAACTGGGAAGAGAGCTGGGTTGTTACAACAAATACAGCAGCCAAAAGCTCCATGGGAAATTATAAACATGGATTTTGTAACTGGCTTGCCATTAGCAGGAAAAGAAAGTTTCAATTCTTGCTGGGTAATAGTGGATGGATTAACAAAAATGTGTAAGTTTATCCCTACCCATAAAGAGGTATCTGCAAAAGACTTGGCATTACTATGGTGGACTCAGATGATGAATACTGCTGGGTTCCCCAAAGCCATAATCTCTGACAGAGACCCTAAATTTACTTCAGAGTTCTGGACATCTTTGATGGAAGTATCAGGTTGTCAATTTAAATTGTCTACAGCACACCATCCACAAACTGATGGGCTGGCTGAGAGGATGATACAAACTCTAGAAGACATGATCAGAAGATATTGTGCCTTTGGATTAGAATACAAAGACAATGAGAAACTCACACATGACTGGGTAACATTAATTCCTGGCCTTGAATTTGCTTATAACAGCACAACTCATTCTGTAACAGAGAAGAAACCATTTGAACTCTGGCTGGGATATGTACCAAATACCCCAGTAAATCATTTAAATAAACTACCAAGGTTGGATATACACCCTGGAACTAAATCCTTTATTCATATGCAACAAATGTGTAGAAAGCATGCAGAAGAATGCATCCAAAAAGCATTTGAATATGAAAAGAAAAGGTGGGACAAATCTCATAAAGAATTTGAATTTAAAAAGGGAGATGAAGTCCTCATATCAACACTACATTTTAACTTACAAGGTAATGTTAAATTAAAGGATCCCTTTGTAGGACCTTTTGTAGTAAATAAAATGGTTGGGAATAATGCAGTGGAAGTCATATTATATGCTCCATATGATAGGAAACATCCAGTTTTCCCTATCTCATTATTGAAACCTTACCATGCAAATGATCCTGACTTATTTCCAAAAAGAAGGGGAAGGCCTAAAAAGCAACCTGAAGAAATTGTGTAAAAAGCAGAGATTGAAAAAATACTCAAGAAAAGAATCCTTACTAAAGAAAAAGGAACTGAGTATTTACTAAGATTTAAAGGGAAATCAAATGAATTTGATAAATGGATACCTGAAAAAGAAATTTCTAATTTATCCACCCTTCTTAAAAAATTTAAACAGAAATAAATTTCTGTTCAACCAGCTGAGGGGTTGAAAAACCAGTACTCATAATATTTTATTATGTTTTATTTCTTTAAAGTTGAATCTTTAATGCTACAGATTTATTCTGAATACCTGAAAATTACAAATTAATAAAATAAAATGTATAACTTATCATTTTTTTTATTGTTTTTTTTGGGTGGGCAAGTGTCAGCCTGTATATCTCCAGCACTGAGTAAAAAGTAATTATAAGTTATGTTAAACACATGAACTATACATGGGAATAATAAATAAGAGTACACAAATAGTATACATAAGTAAAATTATGATAATACACAAAAAATGCCATTATAACACCTTATATACACGTATATATCCACCTTTTATAGGTCTTATGTACTTAATATTAAGTTGGAATATGTTAGGGTAATCTTAAAAACCTTAAGTATAAGGCTACATAATTTTTAAGTACACTTAAAGCTGTTATATTCATTGTTTTATGCAAAAAACAAGAAATGCGCTTTATTTCACTTAAAAGTTGACTATATGCGCTATAAAATTGAGAATATCAAAATTGCGCTTTGACAGATCAATTGGGCTCATTTAGAACTATTGATTTGGCTATTTAAATGCATAAAAATAACACTTTTCAAATTTGGTGTTTTTTATGCCAGAAATGGCTTCTGTGTACTGGCCACATACTGCCTGCTTTTTTCCCGTGTGAATAGCTTCATTTTTAGCAAAGTTAGCTTTTTCACACTATAATTACCCCACATTCTACGCCCACTGTGGGGAAACACACTAAAATAGGCGACAGGCGCTTATTTAGTGTCCTAGCTTAATTAATAATGCATTGACCTTGTTTATATGCACTAATTTCATTAATAACCTCACTCTTGGCACTTTATTTCATCACCACGCTTAAATTCGCCTAATTTTAGTCAAGGATTTACCCGTGCAAGAGCCTGCCAAGAACTGCATGTAGTTACCCCACATCTCACGCTCTTTTTTAAGTTTTTGGGTGGTTTCTCAGTCAATTTTGGTTATTTTTGAATGGGAATTTCATGTAGTATAATGTCAGGATTAGACCCATTATTTCTACAGTCAATCCCCCTTATTATTAAGCTATTATTAACCTTAAAAAGTCTCCTTTAGTCTTTAATATTATTGTTTTATACGCATATACTCTCTTTTTGTCTTTTTCTTTAATTTTGATGGATTTCCCTTATTATTTCAGGGTTTTGGCGGTTGTTACTCTTCTAATTATGTCATGGGTTACTGGGAATGTTGATGGGAGTGTCTATTAGTTGTTTAGAGGCGTTATTAACTGTGTATTGGGTGGTACATCAAGGGAATCATTGGGGAACTCAGTGTGTATAAAAGGAGGAGGTTTTTGGGTTGTATTTCTTCATTCTTTATCATTACAATTTAACCAATATAACCAAATCAATTACAATACATATCAATTAGTACTTTTATAAGACTTTTGAATAGTATCTGAATTTATATAATCTATTTTTCTACCAACTATAAAGATTGTAAGCCATATATAAGAATAGTGAGAATTATATTACTGAGACCTTTATATTTGATTATATTTTACAACTTAGTGGATTAGAACTACAGTATTCATATAGGACCATTAAAATCTTCTAGACAACTGACTATTCAAGCTAGTTCACGTCCTTGTGCTTGACCTTAGCCTGACAGATTTCCTGATGAAACTTGTAAAAATTTTGAGGGCAATGGACCCAGATATGGAGTTTGAGTTATGGAAGGACAGGATCCTCTATAAATTACCTATTTCTCTGAGAGACTAAATAGTTGCTAGGACTGAGTTCTCATGGGAAACTTTTTATTTAATTAATACTTGTAATGACATCCTTCTAAACAACAAATATGATGCTAGAAGATTCATTTCTAGAACTTCATTGGAGAAAACCTCCAGTTTTAAACAAAAACCTCTGGAAAAGTTTGGTAAACCTTCTGTCCCTGTTGCACCCAAAAAGTATGCAACAAAAAGTTGCTTCAAATTCAGCAAGCCTTGGCAGAAAGGCCTTGTTTGTGACAAGAAGATAAATCTTGCTGAACAGACAGAGGAAGATGCTGATGACACAATAGCACTGGATGATACCTCAAGTGATTGTGCCGGCAATATTTCATATGAATCTCACCCAGAAATTTGACTTCTGGAAGAGGATATTCATTATTTAAATAATATTAATATTGAGAACAATGATTTATCTACAGTAGAAGATGCTAAGATCATAAAAACCTGGAAGACAACTCAATTATTATTTCCCCTCTCAAGGCACCAGTCTTGATCAATGGAAACAAAATTGAGGTTGTCTTATATTCTGGAGCTGCAGGATGTGTAGTATCTGAAAAATCACTTGCTTCAGTGGACCAAGATTATAAATCAAAACTAATTCCTATCATTTCTGAGAATTGGAGATGTTAAGGCTCTTTTTTTCCCCTTATTAGTAAATACAAAGCCACAGTATTTTTCAAATATAACCATGGTTTTGTAAGAGCTATATGTGATTTTTTTGTAATAAAAAATGAGAACTTGAGTAGTTGGTTCATTGTGGGAAATGACATTTTAACCAAATATGGCATAAAATTGGATCCTTCAAACCAATGCTTCACAATGGGGATGAATGGGAAGAGAAAATTTAAGATTTCCTCCCCAAATAAATTTTTAACACCAGGGTTGAACACATGTCATTCTGTAGTTCAATATAAAGGAAGATCTACAAAAAAAACTCCTGCCCTTGTGTCTGAAATTGACAATGCTTCTTTTGGAGAACAACTTTCTGGTGAGGATAAAGATTCCATCATTAAATTGATAAAATCTTTTCCTATGGCCTTTGCTCATGGGTCGCATGAATTAGGATTGGTAAAGGAAGAAATGAAACTTTCATTATCTTGCCCCTTGACAGAAGTACCACCTAGTTTAAAGAAAAAGCCTTATCCAGATTCTCCCACAAAGAGAAAAGATATTGATGAGAATATCTCTACTCTTTAAAAAATGAATATTATTGAAAAGGTAGTTGAAACAACTAAACATTGTGTTATCTCACCTGTCCTTATTTCTTATGAGAAATATAAATCCAGGTTATATGGTGATTATAGAGCATTCAACACTTATACTGTTGATGATATCTATCCTTTAACCAGATTTAGCTCTATACATGCTACCCTACAAGGTGCTAAATATATCAGCTGTTTGTATGGTAATAAGGGATATCACCAGGTACCTGTTGAGAAGAATTCTCAGAATTTTATGATGATTGCTACTCATATGGGTATTTATAAGAATATTATGATGCCATTTGGCCCTAAAAATTCAATTCCCCTTCAGTTTTTAAAAAGTTATGGATAACAAATTCCATCAAGAAATAAATGAAGGATGGCTGATGTTTTATATTGATGATATCATTATATTCTCTAAAAAAATTGAGAACAATCTTAACTGCCCATGTAAAGTTTTCCATAAGATTGATGAGATAAAAATGACACTTGTTTTGAAGAAATAAAAATTTGGTTTTCATTTCTTAAAAGTGCTTGGTCGTGTTATCTCAGGTTTACAGATATGTGTTGACCAAAACAAAGTGGCAGCCATACAGCAGGTGAAGGCTCCTACCACAGTTAGAGAGCTCCAGAGGTTTTTAGGAATGTGTTGATACTATAGAAAGTATATTAAAAATTTCCAAGTCATAGCATTACCCCTTACCCAATTGACTAGTAAAGATGTTTCTTTTGTCTGGAATAGTGAAAGACAAATAGCTTTTGACACTATGAAACATTGTTTAGTGTCAGCACCAATTCTTGCTTTTCCAGACTTTAATAAACCATTTGTTCTATACACTGTTTCCAGTTCTATTGGTCTTGTTGCTGCGCTCCATCAGAAACAAGTGATGAATGATAAAGTATCAGAAGTATTAATTTGTTATATTTCAAGAACCTTAAGAAATAGTGAATTGAAATATGGTGCCACTCAACTAGAGTGTTTAGCAGTGGTGTGGGCTCTAGAGAAGCTACATTTTTACCTGGATGACCAGAAATTTGAACGTGTCACTGACTGCAGTGCAGTTAAATCCCTCTTAAACTTAAAAAAACCTAACAGACATATGTTCAGATGGCAGCTAGCTGCTCAAGAATACAGAGGGAAAATGACCATAATACATAGGGCTGGTATTGTTCACTCAAATGTGGATATGTTATCAAGGTTACCTTTGCCAAATGATGACTCAAATCCTGCATATGATCCTGAAGATGAAATAATTCATATTGATAGGATATATGTGGTTGATATGGAGGAAGAGCTATTACAACTTATTATGGATTCATATGATAAGGACACTGACTTAAAAAATTTATGTACCATATTAAATGATCCAAAGAATGCTTCAATACAAGCATTAATTAAAACTCTTCCACCAAAGTACCAGAAGGCTTTGAAAAAAAGGTAAATTTTCAATTGATGAAGGATATCTACATTATAGAATAAAGTTTAGTAATGTAATTGTTATTCCTCCTTCTATGAAAGAGATCATCTTGAAAATTTGTCATGATGACATATTGGCTGGACATTTTGATCTTGAAAAAACAATGACCAGAATTAAAAACACTGCTTGGTAGGTTGATATGTCTGAAGACACCAAACTATATGTTGAATCCTATGATTCTTGCTAAAAATTAAAAAGATTGACTGGTAAAAGGTCTGGATTTTTGCAACATATTGAACCTCCTGATGCACTAAGGCAGATAATAGACATGGACTTTGTAACAGGATTACCCATTGCTGGGAAAAAAATTTATAACTCTTGTTGGGTTATTGTGGACAGATTCACAAAAATTTGTAAATTTATCTCTACTCACAAGGATGTTTCTACTAAAGAATTAGCTTTCTTGTGGTGGTCTCATATGTTTAATACAGCTAGTTTTCCTAAAGCCATAATCTCTGATAGAAACCCTAAATTTACTTCTGAATTCTGGATGTCTCTGATGAATTTTTGTGGCTGTGATCTGAGACTTTCTTCTGCCCATCATCCCCAAACTGATGGATTAGCTGAAAGAATGATTCAGACTTTAGAGGACATGATAAGAAGGTATTGTGCCTTTGGCCTTGATTACAAAGACAGTGACAGATTTACTCATGATTGGGTTACCCTACTTCCTGGTTTGGAATTTGCTTATAATAGCACTGTTCATTCTGTTACTCAGAAAAAGCCTTTTGAGCTCTGGCTTGGATATGTTCCAAATACTTCTTCCCAAATTCTCTATAATAAAATACCTAAATTGAATTTACATCCTGGTGTAAAAATTTTTCTTCAAATGCAATAACTTTGCAGAAGTCATGCTCAAAAATGTATTGAAAAATCCTTTGAATATGAGAAGAAGAGATGGGACAAATCCCATAAAGAAACACTTTTAAAACTGGTGATGAAGTACTGATTTCTACACTCCACTTCAATTTACAAGGAAATAAAAAATTGAAAGACCCATTTGTAGGTCCATTTGTTGTCAGAAGAATGGTTGGTGATAATGCAGTTGAATTTATCATGTATGCTCCATATGATAGAAAACATCCTGTTTTTCCAATATATCTTTTGAAACCTTACACATCCAATAGTGATTTATTTCCCAAAAGGAGGGGAAGAGCAAAGAAAACCCCTAATGAAGTCACTGAGACAGCAGAAATTGATAAGATTCTAAATGACCAAATAGTTACTGCTGAAAAAGGTACAGAATACTTATTGAGATTCAAGAATAAATCATCTGAATATGATTCTTGGATACCTAGGAAGGAGATATCTAATCTTCCTACTCTACTAAAGACATATAAAATGAAAAAATCATAGCATTTTTTTTATTGTTTTTTTAGAGTGAGGGAGTGTCAGCCAGGCTGCTAGACTCACCCAGAAAAATAATTAATTATTTCCTGGGATGAAGCCATGCCTTTTTATTACATATTATTATCAATTTTATTTTAAATACATCAAATTTACTTGAAATATATTAATTAGTTACAAAAGAGTAAAATTAGTAACCAATAAAAATTTATATTTATTTTCCCATATATTTTATTGTATTTTCTAACTCCATGCTCAATGAAAATTTAAAGAAAATAAAATTTGATATAAAAATACAATTTAATATTATAATAAATTTTAAAAATAAAGATAAATATATACAAAAAAATCAAAGAACTTATTTAAAAATGACAATTACCGGAGTTTTAAATAGATCAAATTCTTTTGAAATATACTTTAAATACAATATTTTAAAACATTCTTTATAGAACATTCTTAATATTTGAAATATTCCTTCTTCTGGAAAATTCCTTCTCTCTCATACACTTATATTTAGAAGTTTTGACTCTGTTCTTTGTCTCTCCTATGCCTATATAAGGCCTCTCTTTCTAGTTGTTTTGGACCATTCAATTACTTACTTATTATTATATTAAATATCATTACTACAACCAAATATCTAATACTATGTTTTTAGTAATTACTAACACATAATTCTAAATCATTAAATATAATAATATTTATAAATTTTTTACCCCTTTAAATTGAGTAAACTAAAAAAGAGATAAATTATATGTACCTTGACTTTGGAACCTTTAAAACCCACCTATCACCACCATTGGACCTCCGTTTAAATTGTCTAGACTATCAGGACCCTTCAACAAATATTGACTGAGAAACCACTGAGAAACCCAAAATAAGATGTGAAACGTGGAATAACTGAATGCAGTCTCTTTTCAGGCACTTGAAAGGGTAAATTCTTGACTAAATAGGTAAATTTTAAGTATTTTAGTGAATTATGGGCTCCAATCCTGGGGTTATTGATGGAATTAGTGCATATAATGAGGTCAATGCACTAATAATTAAATTAGGACACTAAATAAGCGCCAGTCACTTACTTTAGTGTGATTCCCCATAGTGGGTGCAAAATGTGTTGTAACTATATTGTGAGACTTCTAAATTTTCTAAAAATGAAGCTATTCACATGGGAAAAATGCAGGCAGTATGTGGCCATAACACAAAATCCATTCCTGGCATAAAAACACTAAATTTGAAAAGTGTTATTTTTATGCAGTTGAATAGCCAAATATATAGTTCTAACTAAGACGAATTGATCTGTGAAGGTGCATTTTTAATATTATTAAATTTATAGTGCATATATTCAACCTTTAAGTCATTTAAAGCACATTTTATGTTTTTTCTATAAAACAATGAAAACAACAGCTTTTAGTCTACTTAAAAACTATGTAGCCTTATGTTTAAGGTTCTTATGAATACCCTGACATATATAAACTTAGTATCAAGTACACAAGACTTATAAAAGGTGGATATATGAATGTATATAAGGTATTATAATGGCATATATTGTGTTTAATTATTGATTTCACTTATGTATACAGCTTGTATATCTTTATTTATTGTTCCTATGTGTACTACAGTTTTTTAGCATAATTAATAAGAAATTTTTACTCAGTCCTGGGAGTATCCAGGCTGACAAATACATGTGCATATCTTTACATGCATGTTCTAACAATTAGTAACATCTACATATCTAAAAAAAGACATAAAAGAGAAAATTTAATGAAAATGATATAGTTAGAATTAACTTTTTTTACAAAGAATAAAAACAGAAAAAAGAAGGAGAAGGAGAAAAAAGTAGAAGGAAAGGAAAAAATAAAATAGCAAAGAAAGCAAAGGATGAAATAAAATATAATAAATAAAAATGTCATAAACGAAAAAAAGAGAAAAAATAATATAAAAATAAATAAAAATAAAATAAATAAAATTAGAAAATTAGAAAATGAAAAAATAAAATATAAATAATTAAGAATAAAAAAATCAGGAAAAATAATAATATAATAAAAAATAAAAAGAGAAAAAATATATAAAAAAGAACAAAAAACAACAAAAAAGAAAAAAGAAAAGTTTTTTGTTAGAAAAATAATAAAAGAAAAACATTCTGGGTTCAAATTATTTTTATTACACTTGTTTTTTTCATCATACTAATTTTTCTCTTCCTTATTTTTGTGACACTTATTAGTGTGTGTCAGCTCTGTAAAATCCACACTTAACTTTAGTGCAGATTTTAAACCAAATCAGCACTTGAAAATCAGAACTTAAATTTTTCAAAAATGGGTTCAGTTATTACTTCAAACAAGAACTTTTTCCCAATTTTTTTTCACAACCACATTTTTGCCACAAATCCCTTCCTTGTTCACCCCATTACTTTCACATGTGACATACTGACCTCTATCCCTACCCATCAATTCTTGGCAAAATTTTATTACAACATTTTGACCAGGAATGTTTCCCTTCTTTCCTACTTATTTATATAACCTCTTAATATATTTTTGTCACCGGACAACCTACGCACCAGGTCCAGGATGTTCCTGAAAGTGAGATGAGGGATTTAGAAACTTCTTCGAAGCACAGAGGAATTATTCAAGGAAATGATTCGAAGGTCACTCGAAGTAATAGCTACAGGTTCGAGGTTTGTTCAAGAATAATTATAGACTAGTTTTAAAGGTAATAGTAATTCTTAAAATCTCACGAAGGGTTGGAAATTCAATAATCAAAGATTTAGGATTTAGAAATGAATATTGAGAAAATAAAAGAAAGATACAATAATAATGATTTTAACTTTAAGGATTTACCACTATTAATGTAAATACGATTTTTTATAATTTAATTCTAAGGAATATCGAACCAAATACCTAGCCCCTTTTATATCCTTTGTTCCTCCTCGCATTGACCTCCCTTCCATTGCATTATTCCCATTCCATTGACCATTACTAACATAAACTTAGACCCTCTTCGCTAAATATCCGTCCATGCTCAATTTACCCCTTTTTAATTAATTAACAAAACTTTAATGAAAACTACTACTGTACTATTTCGTTGAACCTAGCGCTGTGCGTCGCTTATTGAAAAGGACTAATGTACCCTATTGGGAGATTGACTAATTTAGATTTAGAGTTTAGGCTAGCGCAGTTAAATAGTAAGTACACAAAGGAAAATCGCAGTTGCTATGGAGAATTGCTTTCTGCGCTTCGAGTATAGATTTAGGACTCGATATTATTGATTTAATGAGTTGATTTCGCCTCGAGTGTCACGTGGCGCGTGACAGATTCCCGGGTATAAAAAATTGCGAACTCCGTTGAGCTTGAGCCATCTTCCCACACTAGTTTCCCTTTTTCTAATAATTCTTTCCCTCACTTCTTAATTAATCTTTTTTATAATGAACTGCCCCACTCCCACACCTACGCCTCCACACCCTAAAGCGGATGGGGGAATGATCACACGACAGTTTTTGCAGACTTGCACGGCTTGTGAAAGCATGGAGTATTTCTGTGTCAAAAGTACGGCGACTTGAGGCCCTCGCCAGAAATGCGAGTTTTGCCGTTGGCGGCGAGTGGCGTGCAATGCGTTGACGAAGAATGCAGAAATTGAAAAGCGATTTACCAAGACTATGTTTTGGGTAATTCCTAAAACCAAAGAGGTGGTTGAAGACATTTGGGATGTCTCAATCGAAGATGAACAATTGGTGGGGGAAAATGATAAGGAATTAAACAATGAGATCTCAACCTGGGTAACCCAGGCCACAAGTTTGAAGCGAGGTGTCAAGGAAGAGGTCAACAAGTTGGTGGAGGAAGATGAGGATGAAGTCCCTGTTTCAGGGCGGACACCCAAGAAACGACGGGTGGTCATCGAGGACGACGAGGAAGGGGGAGAGAGGTAGAGGTCGAAGTGGCGCCAAGGTTATTTTTAGAGCCTGACCCCATCTTTGAGGTAAGTTTTAATTGTTTATTTTAAGGATGAAGTTACTGATGAGTTTTTGTTTTAGACATCGAATAACCTTGAAGAGCCGATTGGGGAGCCTGTGCCGATTATACCAACTGAGGCAAACCCTCCGGCCACGGAAGTAGTTGAAGGGCCCGAAGACACCCTGGACCAGGTGTGGTCGAAGAAACCTCATCAAGGTCGACAAGTAAGGTTCGCGGAAGAACTATGTGGGGAGGTTGACACAATTATCGACACTGCTTCCTTCGACGTGGCAGAGGAGCTCTTGGAGATGGGAGAGGTGGTTCCGGTAGGAGAGGAGGAGGTATTTGAGAAATGCAGGAAGGAGATAAGGGTAGTTTTGGAGAAAATGAAAAGATTGGTTTGAGAGAAATTAAAAGAAAAGATTTGAAATGAAAAGGAGATGTAAAGAAGTAAAAAAAATTGTATTTTAGTTTTATTTTATTTTATTTTATTTTATTTTATTTTTTTATTGTAGGTGAATATTATTAATTTTATAAGATTTGAGAGAGAGAGAAAAAGAAAAAAAAAGAAGTTTTAAAATAAAAATTTTAGAATTTGAAAGAAGAAATTTAAAGAAAGAAAAAAGGTTGTTTAATTGAAGGAAGTTTTAATGTTTTTTTAAAAGGAAATTTTTATGTAAGAAAAGAAAGAGAACAAAAAAAGAAACGGTTTTGTGATTGAGATGAGTTTGTTAAATTGAGGATTTAATGAAAGAAAAATATATGTTTTTTTTTTTTTTTTTAAGAAATTTTAGTTTGAAAAGAAGAATTATTTGTTTCAAAGAAATATTATAGGGAGATTTAGAGGTTGAAGTTAAGTTCGAGGAAATGGTCGTGTCGTACAAGATTTGATGATTCGAAGGAAAGAAAGTTTTAAAAGAGAGAATAAATTTGTGGAAGAGAAATTTTTGAAGAGAATTTAAAATTTAAGAAAAGAATGTATTTAAAGAATTGAAAAAGAAAAGAAAGAAAATATTTAGAGAGATTAAGAGTTTTTTATTTTATTTTATTATTTATGTTTATTCTATTTATTTTATTTTATTTTATTTTATTATTTATATTTATTCTATTTATTTTATTTTTATTTTATTTTATTTTATTATTTATGTTTATTCTATTTATTTTATTTTATTTTATTTTATTATTTATATTTATTCTATTTATTTTTATTTTATTTTATTTTATTTTATTTTATTTTATTTTATTTTATTTTATTTTATTTTATTTTATTTTATTTTATTTTATTTTATTTTATTTTATTTTATTTTATTTTATTTTATTTTATTTTATTTTATTTTATTTTAATTTTAATTTTGATTTTATTTTTAGTTGGTTTTGGAGGAAATTTTATAGAAGGAGAAGAAAGAAAAAAGAAGAGAGAAAAAGAAAACAAGGCTAAGAAATTTAAGAGGTGTTTTAGATTTTAAAGAAAGAAAGAAAAAGAAAAGAAAATTTTAAATAAAGAAATTTTAAGGTTTTGGTTTTAAAGGATATTTCAAATGAAAAGATTTTAGGAGTTCAGGAGCGTTAGAAACATTTATGGCTGGTTCCCAGGATGTTTTGTCTGAGTCATTGAGGAAGCCTTCCCATTACACGAGGTATTGAAGTTTCCCCTCGCGTATTCTTGAATCAAGGATACGACTTACTTCCCACTCTAGATGATCTTCTACTTCGACCGGTTCCGGAGGGGGTTGGTTCTTGCCCTGGTATATTTCTCGAGCCAGTTCCAGGAGAGATACATGGAAAACAGGGTGAATTGCCTGCCATTTAAGAGGTAACTTGAGTCGAAATGCAGTTTTAGAGACTTCAGAGTTGATTTCGAATGGTCCCAAGCGCTTTTCAGCCAGTTTCTTTGATGGTCTTGTTGTTCGAATGTTTCGTGCGTCGAGCCATACTTTGTCGCCCGGTTTAAAGGAAGGAGCAGATTGTCGATGTTTGTCGGCCTGTTCCTTGTATCTTTGAATTGCTGATTCCAAATTTGTTTTAAGTTCTTCTTGGAGTCGTGATATAGTTCAAAGATAATGTTCCGCAGGATGATTAGTTCCTACATGGATTGAGTTGAATCGATGATGTCGTCCATAAATGGTTTTGAAGGGAGATTGTCGTGTCGAAGAATGAGTTGAGGTATTATAAGCAAATTGGGCCAATGGTAACCATGTGGTCCAATGGTCTTGTTGGTAACTGACATACATTCAAAGATATTGTTTGAGGATTTGGTTAACTCTTTCTGTTTGACCATCGGTTTCAGGGTGATAGGCCGTGGAGAGGTTCCTCGTGATATTGAGTTGTCGACACAGTTGGGTCCAGAATGTGGATACAAACAATGAGCCTCTATCTGAAATAATATCATTTGGTAAGCCGTTTTTAGAAAATACATATTCTAGAAACAATTTTGACAAATCTTCTGCTGTAGCAGTAGTAGTGGTTTTAATGAAAATAGACATTTTTAAAAATCTATCTACTATTACTAATATAGCATCAAAATCATTAGAAATAGGAAGTTGAGAAATGAAATCCATCGATAAAGATTCCCAAGGTTTAGAGGGAATAGGAAGTGGTTGAAGCAACCCATGCTTCCGGTGACGGGGAGCCTTATTCCTATTACATTCGTAACAAGCTTTTATATAGGCCTTGATTTCCCTGGTCATACCTGGCCAGAAGAAATCCCTTGCTATTAACTGGTAGGTTTTATCAACCCCAAAATGACCAGCTAATGGAGAATCATGTCGACTGTTGAAAATCCATAATTTTATCTCATTGTTGTCAGGTATGACTACTCTACCTTCGAAGACGAATAGACCTGATTCAATACTAAATCTTTTGGCCCCTTGCTTTGAGAGTATTTTGTCTTTTAACCCTAAACAATAACCGTCCTTCGACTGAGCTTCGAGGATGTTGGATAGTGGATTTCGAAAAGATTGAATTGTCATCAAATTAAGTTGATGAGTCGTTAACATTGATTCGTTAAAGATTGATTGCACATTTGCTGGGTTCTTGTCAGCAAATGCGTCCCCCCGCTGTGGGTAGACGTCGTCCCAACGTGACAAGATATCTGGGACAATGCAGTTTTTTCCTGGGCGATAGGAAATAGAGAAAGAAAATTCAGACAAAAATTCAGCCCACCTGGCTTGACACCTGGTTAACACTTTAGAAGACATGAAGTATTTCAAAGCATTATGATCTGTTAAAATTTGAAAAGGACTATCTAGGCTGAGAAGAAAAGAACGCCATTTTTTAAGACAATGGATAATAGCTAAAAGCTCTTTGTAATGAATTTCATAATTTAATTCTGCGGCTATGAGTTTGCGTGACTCAAAAGCAACAGGATGAAACAAATTTGTTTCAGGATTTAATTAGGAGATGACCCCTGCAATAGCATAATCGCTCGCATCCGTCTCAACTATTGTCGAGGCAGAAGGATCAAAATGTCGAAGAATTGGGGCTGTGGTGAAAGCTGTTTTTAGTGCTTCGAATTCCTTTCGTGCTGTAGAAGTAAAAACAAAAGGAATGTCTTTTCTAAGAAGAGAAGTAAGATTGGAAATAGTTTTAGAGTAATCTTTAATAAACCTTCTATAGAAGTTTGCAAAACCCAAAAATCCTTGGAGTGATTTAATGTTTTTGGGCTCAGGCCATTCCAGGATTTTCTGGACTTTTTTGTCATCCATGACTAAACCGTCAGTGTACAACGTAAAACCCAAGAAATCAATAGATTTGAGGTGGAATTCGCATTTATTATGCTTGGCGTAGAGACCATGATCTCGAAGACGATTTAGGACCTGTTGAACATGATGAATATGTTCATCCAGTGTTTTCAAAAATATTAAAATATCATCTAAATAGACGAGTACAAATTGTTCAACAACATCTTGAAAGATATCATTAACAAAAGTCTTAAAAGTTGAAGGTGCGTTACACAATCTAAAAGGCATAACTAAATATTCAAAACTACCAAATCTAGTGGTCATTGCAGTCAGTGGTTCATGACCTTCCGCAATGCGAATCAGATTGTAAGAGCCTCTAAGATCAATTTTAGAAAAGAAATTAGCACCATTGAAAAGGGTAAGAAGCAATGACATAGGAGGAACAGGATATGCATTCTTCTTCGTGAATGTGTTGAGCTTTCTATAGTCAACACACAACCTAAGACTACCGTCCTTCTTTTTTACAAAGAGGACAGGGGGGCCGGTTGGAGATTTACTGGCTCTGATTAAACCTTTGGCTACATTCTCTGCAATGTAGTCTTGAAGAACTTGAGATTCATCCTTCGATAAAGAATAGACAGGACCTTCCAGAGGTACTGGGCCTATTAACTCTATTTGATGATTGTAGGGTCGATGAGGTGGTAACTTATTGGCTTTACGGATTGAGAAAACATCGAGGAAATCGTGGTAGATTTCTGGTAGAGTTGATTTAATGGCTTCAACGTTGATTTGGTCGTCCTCTTCATCTTTGAGAGAATCTGTCGAGGGGATACCTGTATTGAGAGAGCAGAATTCGATTACTTTGAGGCAATTTAAATCCTCTTTGAGTGAAGTCATCGAGCTAGAAGGGTTAGCCAATTGCTCATTTAGAGAAGGATCAGATGCTTGCAAGTCATCTGGCAGAGACTTGTCCTCTAGCAGGACGTTGTCAGGTGGGTTGTTTAACTCCCTATTGACCTGCATTGAAGAATCAGAAATATACTTAGAGCGTGGGGTGATCAATCCCCTAGTCCAATCAATTTCGGGATTCCAATGCGTTAAAAAGTCATGGCCAAGAATGATATCGTCCATCCTTGGGGCGTCCAAGACTGATAATTCCCACTCGAAGGGGGGAAAGTTCGGAAAGTTGAAAACCCATAAAACTTTCTTACTTACCCAATATTTGGGTTCCTCTGATTCGACCAAATAGATGGGAGTTTGATCGATATCTGTAAATGTTAGTTGAAGCTTCTCGGCAAAAGATAAACTAACAAAAGAAATTGAAGCTCCAGATTCTATAAGACAACTGAAGGGGATATCCTCCTTAAAAAGAATGAATCTCAAGCGGTTTAAGGCAACTCCAGTCCTTAAGACATGGAGGTTGTGTGCACTGGGAGAGATAAGATAGTTTGCTTTGCACACAAGTAAACTATCTACTAGTTTTTTGACTTCGAACTAGTACCTTCTCTTTCCTTCAACTTTACACAGTCTTCCAACTTGTGCTTACCCCCACAATACATACATAACCCATTATCTGCTCGTCTCTTCCTCTCAGCTTCTTTAAGTTCCCCTTTAGGATCCAGTACTTTGCTGATATCGCCTGGGGTCGAGCCTTTTGGTCGAGGTTTATCCTTTCCCTTATTGGGTTTGGATTGAGTCGAGGAGGATTGATTTGGTTGTGGGTATGAAGAAGGTCCCAATTTAAAATTTAGGCCTTGAGATTTGTTGGCATATCGACGATGTTGAAGTCGTCCTTGATAAAAACCGTCAAGTTCGAGGGTTCAATCCATTAAATCAGTTAAGGTAGTCATCTTCTGACCGTGAAGATTTAATTGATCTAGAATCCTCGAAGGAAGTCCTTTCTTGAAATGATACTTAAGGGCAGCATCACTCCAACCTACTCGAGTTTGAAGTGCTCTGAAGTTCAAGATATATTCAGAAGCTTTACCATTATCACTCATGCGAAGAAAAGCAAGTTCAATTTCCGCGTTGTCCGTTTCATTAGGGTCCCCAAACAACGTAAAAAGTTGGTCCTCGAACTTTTCCCAATTATTGATAAGTAAGTGGGTTTCTGTCAAAGAAAGCATGAGTAGATAAGGTTCGAACCATCTTGCTGCTTTCCCGGCTAGGAATGAAGAAGCGTAAACAACCTTTGATTGGTTGCTGTTAAAGGTTTGAGGGTCATTATGGAACAGTAGCTTGCAGGTTTGCAAGAAGAGTCGCAATCTGTCGGGGTGATCTCCGTCGAATTTGTCAGGAGATTTCATAGAAGGAGTTTTGAACTTAGATCCCTCTGAAGACGTTGGATTTGAAAGGGTTTTCATGAAAAGTCTCATGAAATCTTCCAGAGAGTTAGATGGTCCAGGTTCGGAGGATTGGCCAGAAGGGTGATTGGCTGGGGCGGATGGTGCCTCGTGCATTGTATCCTCTCCTTCTTCTTCATCACTAGAATCCTCAAAATCTTGTGGGATGTCTTCTACAGATTGAACTGAATGTTGCCGCTCCCTAAGGTCGAGTGGTTCCAAAGAGTGAGTGCGGGAAACAGACCTTGTGGCTGTTGGCTTGCCTCTAGCGCGAGCTCTAGTAGTAGCGCCCGTAGGAGGAGTGCGTTGAACAGGTGCCATTTAAAATTTTAGAAACACCTAAAAGGACATAGTAGTGCAAAGAATGGGAACTACGGAGAATTAAACTATACTGTCACCGGACGACCTACGCACCAGGTCGAGGATGTTCCTGAAAGTGAGATGAGGGATTTAGAAACTTCTTCGAAGCACAGAGGAATTATTCAAGGAAATGATTCGAAGGTCACTCGAAGTAATAGCTACAGGTTCAAGGTTCGTTCGAGAAGAATTATAGACTAGTTTTAAAGGTAATAGTAATTCTTAAAATCTCACGAAGGGTTGGAAATTCAATAATCAAAGATTTAGGATTTAGAAATGAATATTGAGAAAATAAAAGAAAGATACAATAATAATGATTTTAACTTTAAGGATTTACCACTATTAATGTAAATACGATTTTTTATAATTTAATTCTAAGGAATATCGAACCAAATACCCAACCCCTTTTATATCCTTTGTTCCTCCTCGCATTGACCTCCCTTCCATCGCATTATTCCCACTCCATTGACCATTACTAACATACACTTAGACCCTCTTCGCTAAATATCCGTCCATGCTCAATTTACCCCTTTTTAATTAATTAACAAAACTTTAATGAAAACTACTACTGTACTATTTCGTTGAACCTAGCGCTGTGCGTCGCTTATTGAAAAGGACTAATGTACCCTATTGGGAGATTGACTAATTTAGATTTAGAGTTTAGGCTAGCGCAGTTAAATAGTAAGTACACAAAGGAAAATCGCAGTTGCTATGGAGAATTGCTTTCTGCGCTTCGAGTATAGATTTAGGACTCAATATTATTGATTTAATGAGTTGATTTCGCCTCGAGTGTCATGTGGCGCGTGACTATTTTCTTGTGAAATATCAGTTTTATAATGCCTCCTAGAAAACCTACCACTCAAAATGTAACACAAAAAATTCTTTATCACAAAATTCTCCTTGTAAGACAAGCCCCTAACCTAAAAATCACAGTCAGGACAGCTGAAAAAGGAAGATTATCTCATTGTCATCAACTTCCTTAATATCACTATGCAATATAGGGGGTGGACTCGCTAGCAAGTCCCCAACCTGAATTCAGATGGAACTCAGACTGAACCCATACTGAACTCTAGTTGAACACCCACCTAAAACTGTTCTGCTAAGTGGTGGTCATCCCTGATTGTATGGTTCCTTTATCAATAGCTCAATGCGTGTTCAATTTGTGTTGAGTTTGGGTCCAAGGTTGCGGACTGGCTAGCTAGCCCGCCCCCTATATTGTGTGTTGTATTAAATTAAATTATGATGCATATTTTTGATACAAGAATTCCACCTTCATCAATGTTCAATGGCTTCTTTCTGATGGCAAAGGAAGTAAAGAAGAAAACAAGAGGGAAAATTGACATTAATCCTACACAAATGAAGGAGAGGTTCAAAATCAATGATACAAAATATAAAAAAGCTCATTTTTCTTCCACGTTCACTGGCTTAGGTATTGATCATGATGATGATTTGAAGAATTTAATTACATCTGTTTCTGAAAAGCTCAATGTTATGTGTTCTTTCTATGAGGCAATGGGTATTCTTTTTGGTTCCCAAGTTGATTTCAACCTTAGCTTCTTCACAATACTACCAAGGATAAGCCATCTGGCTCTCAACCATTCAATAATCCTTTTGACACACCTGAACTTCAAGGAAAACAATTCTCTCCAGCTTCAAAGCCATAGTTCACCTGAAGATGGTCTCAACTATCAAGAAGAAAAAATTATTTTGGAGCAGATCTGAGTATTCTGAGCCATAATATTTTGATGTATGTTTACTTTTACTTTTTTTATAAATTCTTCACTAAATTTATCATTCTTTCTATCAAATTTCAAAAAATATTGATGATTTCAGCAATGAGAATCTTGCTTTACAAGCTACTTTATATGAAATTCCCAAAACATCAAGCTCAAACTCTAAACTAAAGAATCAAGACTCAACTTAAATGAAATTGAACCATCTTTTAAAACTGTTAATACTTCAACCATCTATATGGGCCCCCTTGAAAACTATTTTGAGAAAAAAGATATAAGTAAGAATTTTTGACTATATATCTTATTTAATAACATATTTTTATTCAACTTTCTCAGAAAAATATTCCATTGCCAAAAATGCACTCAAACTTGAGGAGATGAACTTTGATTGTATTATATTGAAAGATCAAGTGGCCTTAGCTTTGAAGGAACTTTTTTTCCCTTTAATCAAACTTTCAAAAGGCCAGCTTCAATTCACATGAGACAGAAAGTGTCAATGTATGCTAGTATCTAGGTATGATTTAATAGTAAATATTTATGGTCCTACTACTTATTGATAAATGATTTAGTGATTAAACCTCAGGGGGAGACTAATAAAATAGTTATTCTCATTATAAGTTCACAATACTTGGATTTCTATGCATGCTAGTGGTGGAACATTGATATATAAAATATAGTTATAGCTTATATAAAGATAATACCAATTTATAAATGCTTAATAATATATTTATATATGATAATAATTGTTTTGTAGTGATTATTTGACTTTCAGTAAGTAATTTAATGTCTAATAACCCATCAAATCCTCCCTTACTTATACCAAAATCCACTGGAGTGCACAGACCTTCAATCCAGATGATGTCACTGCTATCCCTGGAAATTACAGCACATTGAGGGCTTATAACCTCCCCATGATATTTAATTCAAGAATTTTCAACACCCAGACCTCCAGTAAATACCCTCCTTCACAATTAATGATGCCACAGACCCATACCATAAATAGAATAAACAGATAAAAGCAGATAGCATAAAGAAACAGGTAAAATAACTCATCCAAAGAGTATATAATGAAACACAAAGCATATAAAGGAGCCAAATTAACTTTCCAAGCCCCAAATAAAATCCCCAAGCATCCATATTAACCCAGTAATCATATCCAAACCCATAAATCCGTGAAAATCCATCAAAGGAATCAGATCAAGTTGTCCAAACTGGATATATGTGCCTGAAAAAGGTGTATATGCATGTGTAGGCATTTTGAGTCCACTGAATATGTCCATATGACCTAAAATAAGCAGAAAAATAAAGGTTATAGGCTATTAAGAGGCTAAAACCCACTTATAGACCTAAATGTACATAATATAACTACATATTTCACTGAATATGAGGTTTACGTATACATATAAGCTTATGTATGTCTATAATTACTTAATATCACTTAAGATAAGTATAATATAACTCTTTTAACACCTTAAAAAGTACTATAAGGCTATGGATAAGCTATTTAAACTACTATAATTCATATAATAGTGTAATAATTATATATATAAGTATTATAACCATATATATAATTATTATAAGCTTAATTTAATTAAGTTTATCTTATTTTAAACATAAGAATTACTCAGTTCTGGCAATACTTAGGCTGACACTCCCTCACCCAAAAAAAACAATAAAAAATGTTAAGACATTTTAATTAATAAGTAAAAAGTGAATAGAAAAATAATTTTTAAATTTTCTATGATACATATACTGAATTAAATAGTATTATTTGGATTTAAATTTTTTCAAGAGATTTTTAAGATCAGATATTTCATTTTCTGGAATCCGCTGGTCATATTCACTTGATTTATTTTTAAACCTTAATAGATACTCAACTCCCTTTTCTTTTGTAAGGTGTCTCTTTTTAAATATCTTTTCAATTTCTGCCTTTTAAACTATCTCTTCAGGTTTCTGTTTATGCCTTCCTGATTGTCTTGGAAATAGAGCAGTATCATTAGAATGGTATGGTTTTATAAGAGAAATGGGAACTACTGGATGTTTTCTATCATATGGTGTATATATAATAACTGTAACAGCATTGTTAACAACAATCTTTTTTACTACAACTGGTAAAATGAATGTATCCCTCAACTTAACATTACCATTTAAATTGAAATGTAGTGTAAAAATAAGGACTTCATCACCCTATTTGAACATTTGCTCTTTATGGGATATATCCCATCTTTTCTTCTCATACTCAAATGCCTTATTTATACATTCTTTAGCATGCCTTCTGCATAATTGTTGCATCTGAAGAAAAGATATTCTACCTGGATGGATATCCAATCTAGATAGTTTATTAAGAGTTTTAGCAGGGATATTAGGTACACAACCCAACCATAACTCAAATTGCTTTTTGCCAGTGACAGAATGTAGAGTACTATTTTATGCAAATTCTAAACCTGGGATAAGGGTTACCCAATCATGTGTGAATTTTTCATTTTCTTTAAAGTTAAGACTAAAAGCACAATATCTTCTTATCATATCTTCTAAGGTTTATATCATTCTTTCTGCTATCCCATCAGTTTGTGGATGGTGTGATGTAGAAAATTCTAATAGAAAACATGAAACATCCATAAGTGATGTCCAGAACTCAGAAATAAATTTTGGATCTCTGTCTGAAATTATTGCTATGGGGAATACTGCCATATTTAACATTTGTGTCCACCATAAAAAAGCTAAGTCCTTTGCAGAAACCTCTTTGTGGGTAGAAATAAATTTACACATTTTTGTAAATCTATCCACAATTACCCAGCAGGAGTTATAAATCTTATTCCCTGCTATTGGAAAACCTGTTACAAGTTCCATGTTAACTATTTCCCATGGAGCTTTAAGTTTCTTTATTTGTTGAAATAAACCAGCTCTTTTGCCTGTTAATCTTTTAGATTTTTGACAAGAATCACATGTCTCAACATATTTTTTGAGCATCATCAGACATGTTAACTCACCAAGCTGTATTTTTTACTCTGGTTAATGTTTTATGGAAGTCAAAATGACCTGCTAATATATCATCATGACATATACTTAACATTAACTCCTTCATTGAAGGGGGAATTTCAATTACATTGCTTATTTTCTTCCTGTAATACATAAAACCATCCTCAATGGAAAATTTTCCTTTTTCTAATGCTTCCTTATACTTTTGTGGTAATGTTTTTATTAAAACACTCATTGAAGCATTAGATGGATCATTTAATTTTTTAGTAAGTTTACTCAAGTCAGGATCTGAAGCATAATTATCAAGAATTGATTGCATAAATTCATCCTGAAGATCTAAAATATAAATGCCATAAATGTTAATAATCTCTGTTTCAGGAACATAAGCAGGATTATCATCATTATTAAGTAGAGGTGCTCTAGATAGCAGATCCACATTAGAGTGTAAGGTTCCTGCTCTATGCGTAATAGTCATCCATCCTCTGTACTCTTGTACAGCTAATTGCCATCTAAACATATGTCTATTAGGAGTTTTCATGTCTAAGAGTGACTTAACTGCACTAAATTCAGTTATTAACTCAAATTTTTGGTCTTCAAGGTAATAATGTAGATTTTCAAGAGCCCATACTAGTTCCAAACACTCAATTTGAGTAGCACCATATTTCAATTCCCTACTTCTTAGAGTACATGAAATATAGAAAATTACTTCTTCTGACATTTTCCCTTCAATTATTTATTTTTGATGCAAAGCAGAACCCAAACCAATAAAACTTGCATCAGTATGCAATACAAAAGGTGATTGGAAATCTGGTAATGCCAAGATAGGAGCTGTCATCAAACATTCTTTCAGCTTATCAAAAGCCTGTTGTCTTTCATTATTTCAAATGAAAGCTTCTGATTTCTTTATCAGTGTGGTTAATGGTGCAGCAATTAATTGGTGGTTCTTTATATATTGTCTATAATAACCACACATACCAATAAAAGATTGTACATCCTTTACATTTTGAGGAATGCCAATATTCTTTATTTCAGCCACATTATTTTGGTCTACACATATTTGTAAGCTAGATACAATATGACCAAGCACTTTTAAAGACTCAAACCCAAATTTACATTTTTTTAATGCAAGGTTCATTTTTATTTCATTCATCTTTTGAAATAATTTCTTTAAATGGATTAAATGTTCATCATATGTCTTAGAGAACACTATGATGTCATCAATGTATACCATCAACCATCCCTCAATCATTTCATTATGGAATGTTATATCCATTGATTTCTGAAATACTGAATGAGAACTTTTTAGTCCAAATGGCATCCTGACATATTTATATATTCCCATATGCATTGTTATCAACTAAAAGTTCTGTGAATTCTCTTCAAAAGCAATTTGATGGTACCCTTTATTTCCATCTAAGCAACTTATAAACTTAGCACCTTTAAGGGTAGCATGTATAGAGGCAATCCTTGGCAAGGGATAAATATCATCTACTGTAAATGTATTTAATGCTCTATAATCACTGCATAGCCTTGCTTTATCTTGTTCAAAAGAAATTAGCACTGGTGATATCACACAATATTTTGGTGTAGTTTCAACTTTTTCAATAATGTTCATCTTTAACAACATCTTAATATTTTCTTCTCTGTCTTTTATCTTCATTGGTGAAGCAGTGTATGGTTTATTCTTAAGACTAGCAGGAATATTATCCATATCACAGGTTGAACTAATCTTCATCTCATGATCCTTAACAAGGCTAAGCTCATTGGTCCCATGTGAAAAAGCCATTGGAAATGTTTTAATTGAGTCCAAAATATTTGTTTTCTCAGTTTCATTTATCTGAGTGCCAAATGATGCTTTAGAAATTTTTGTTTCCAGAAGTTCCATCTCATTGGATTCTCTTCCTTTGCAAGGAATATCTATGACTGACTCAATGTTTAAGACTGTGTTAAAAGAATTTATTTTAAAATTTTTTTTACCATTCATGCCAATTGTAAATTTATCATTAGCAGGGTCTAATTTCACACCAAACTTAGTCAGAACGTTATTTTCAATGGTAAAGCAGCTACTACAATTAGTATTATCCATTACTACAAAGTCAAAAGTTACTCTAACATAACTATGTTGGTGTTTAAAGAAAACAGCAGCTTTGTATCTACCAATCGGGTGTAGTACTGATCCAAAACCTCTCCAATCTTTACTATGAAGGGGTTCAAGCTTTGAATTATAATCACTATCAATTTTCTGTAATGTATTTGTAGAAACAACAGAACCAGAAGCTCCTGTGTCCAATACTATATTTACATTTTCTCCATAAATGATATCTGGAACCGTGATAGGTGTCATTTATAAGTTATCAGCTTGTATATCCTTAATGATTTCAGAATCCTCAAAATTCATTTAAGTTTCATTTGAGTCCATACTTAATATTAGATTTTTAAAGATGGAAAAATCTTCTTCCAACATACAGACTTCATTTTGCTCACTATATGAGATATTACTGTCATAATCACTTGAATCTTTACTTTTTTCTGTTTCATTTTCAGATTCTTGCTGATTTTCAACAATATTTATATTTTTCTCACATTTGTGATGTTTAACCCAAGGCTTATGACACTTATAACAAGTATTAGTCTCATCCTTTTTAGGTACTACAGGTGCAGTAGGTTTTTTCTGCTTTTCCTGCAGTTTTTTTGAATTATTATTTTTCACAGCTTCATTATTTTGTTTATAAGTGGTGTACCTTGCTTCATACTTATATTTTAATAATATTTCATTACAAATATTAATAAATTCTGAGTTATTGTTCTAGCTACAACAATGTCTCTGAAAGATACAAGTAATCTATATATTATTCTATCTTGAAATAAGTTAAAATCCATATTTGGCTCAATTTATTTCAATATTTTATTTAAATTCATTAAAAATACCATTGGTTTTTCACCATTCAATGGATTATACCTAGTTTTCTCATATAATCTTTTCTGAGTTATTCTCACCACGCAATATTTGGGGGTGACTTGCTAGCAAGTCCTCAACTTGAATTCAGATGGAATTCAGACTGAACTCAGACTGAACTCAGACTGAACTTTACTTTGAACTCATCTTGGGCTCTTAACCAAACATGGATGAGTCTGTGCTTGAGTAATAGTGAAAGTTTAATAAATAATTTATAGAAATAATAATAAGGGAAGATTAATAATCTGATCCATTCACAGAATTTTTTTCACAAAACTCATTTTCATTTTCATTTTGAATTTCACCTGATCACTTAAAAGACTGAAAATTATACTATTTATTTCAAAAACATCACTTTTAACCTCTCTAATTATTTTATTCTATTTTTTTTGAAAAAATATAAAATAATATCAGTGGTTCTCTTTAATGATAACTCCTTTTAACCAAGAATTTGAAGCTTTTATTTTTTAATTTAAACCATATTACCTGATATTTTTTTTTTGTATTTTTATTATTTCTTATTATGCAATATAATTATTTTAAACTCAATGGAATTATTTAATAAAAATATTGAACCATAAAAATTCTCAAGTTTCTATTCTAGAATACTGTGAAAAGACTCATAATTAAGAAAAATAAAAGATAGAAATATGTTTTCATAATTTCTGTTTCAATGAAGTTCTCTAATATCTTCTTTACACTTAGCACTAATAATTGATAAATTGTTTAATTATATGTCTAGAAAGAAGTATAATTCTTATACAAGTGAATTTTAATCCAGTTTTTTCCATTTTTGTATGCAAGAAGATGATTAAAATTAAAAGGAAATATCTTTTAGCTCTTTTTTTTCTATCAAATATTCAACTACTAAGAATTTTCACAATATTAATTTATTCAATGTAATACACATATGATTTTCTGGAACTCTTCATGATGTATTTCATCAAAATTCAATGTAAATATGGTTATTTGGTAGAGTAATCTCATGAGTTGAAATAATTAATCACTACTTAGTGAATTTTTCATATGAAAGACTGAAATTCAAGCTAGATGTATAAATTTAAAGATAATTAAAACAAAGTAGTATAAATTTATTTAAACTTTAATTTTAGTACTTGATTTTGCTTCAATGCTGTATTGTGGGATAATTTCAGTGTCAACCTGGGAATAAGCACCATATAATTTGAAAAGTGATCTCATGTTAAAAAATGTGCTTCAGGTAGATATTTTGATTGTATTATTGTTCAAGAACTGAATTAAATAGGTAAAAGTGGTAATTTTTCATAATTCTATCAGTTTCAAATTAAAAAACTATTATATGATATTCATTTTGTAAAAAAGACACAATAGGTAATTTAGATTATACCCATGTAGAAAAGCAGCTGTAAAGGCAATCATCTTTTTATTAAAAATAATATTATTCCATGTTTTAAATGAAAAGAAAAAATATTTCAATTCTATGGTTTTGAAAAATAAATTAAATGAAACATTTCAGGTACGCTTTTTTAGTCATTAGAATCAAAGTTTTGATAGGAGTAATTCACAACTGAACACTTACACGCAATTGTAAAATTATATATATGGGTTCAAGATTTATCAATGATTTATTGGAATTATGATATTTATGCTGATTGGTAGATCTTATATGATGTTTCTATTCAGTTTCTAAGTGTATGAAAAACAATCCCTTTGATATTTTATTTAAACAGAAGAATTTAAAAATTTTCTTGAAATTGGCCTTATCACAAAGCAATACTGGAATGGTTATATTGTTATAAAAATTAATTTAAATAGCAATATTTCAAATCTTCATAACAGATTTTAAACTAAACATAAATATTAAAATTTGACTTTTTATAAAAATATATATTGATTTAAAAGATATTTACTTATTTTTTTTTTTACAAAATGACCAATTTTATCCTGTGAGGCTTCCATTCAACTTAAATGTGTAAGTCTAAAAAATTAATATGATGCTCTGAATACTCTATATAATGTGTACCTAAGGCAAAAATAATGTTTTTTTGAAGTACTTTAAATCTAAGCAGAAGAGCTGATATCTATTTTATGTAATATAGTTGTATAAAATTGATTTTTAGGTAGTTTCGTAATACGTAATATGGAAAGAAATCATATCATAATAATATATAATCAACTTAAAACTTTTTTTAATATAATATTATCTAAAAATAATTCTTAATATGTACTTATTTTTAGAACTTCAAAGTGTTTAATAAAAATATTTTGATATAAAAATATAATTATTTTTATATTTAAAAGTAATTAATAAAACTTCTAAAAAAGTATAAATTTTTTCATGGCTTAAATTATTATGAACCACACTTGGAAACAAGATTGCATTGAGAGTTCAATCTAAGTTCCACCAAAAACATGATAAATAATTTTTTTGAAAATGTATATAGTCATTGAAATGAAAAAAAATTAGTAAAAGAAAGGACTCAGATATTTTATTCTGTTACTGAATAGATTATCATAAATATATTGAGGTAGATAACTTATTGAAGTTTTTTAAATTTGCAGTTATTAAAGTCAATTATCCAGTTATATATAGCAATCACAAAACAAGAAATAAGCCTAAATGGTTATATATGTGGATAAATCTTTTCCTCAACCTTTACCCTAATTATTTAATTTAATTCAAAGCTATTTTTAATCTAACCAACATATTTTACTATTACATTTAAAAATAAATACAATAAACTCAAAAAATACATAAGTTCAATAGTTTAAAATTTCTTTAAATATTTTATTCTAGTTTTTAACTTTTTGCTACAATTTTCCTATTATATTATTTATTTATATCATGTATAGTTATCAAAAGAATTCTGTGAATTATTGTGTAAAAAAGCAAAATAGTATTTCATTATCAATTATTTTACTATATTACTTTCTTAGTCTTAAAGTGCATTGTAAATCAAAAATATAAAATAAAGACGTATAAACTATAGGTTTAAGTTAAAAAATATCAATAAAAAATAATTATCAATCATTTTCCATATCGGCAGAATAGAGCTGTAGATTGAGGGGGTGGACTCTGATGTTCGCCCGAAGAACAAAGTTCACACTCCATTTTTCACTACCTCAATGGACAACCTCTCAATCTCTCCACACAAATTTTTCTGCTTTTTCATTTCTGTTAATTCTATTACCACTCACCACCCTTTTATTTCCCTCCTGATACATTTGCTACACCCTTTAAGCTTCAAAATCTATGTTTAAGCCCTCCTCACTACTCCCCTCCACTCTATTTTCACTTTTAACACAACTACACCCCTTTTGCAACCTCTCGCTCACCTCCCATTCCCCTCACTCACCCCACTCACCTCCATTAGCCCTCACCAGCCTTTCTCTCACATTCTAAAACTATTACTCACCTCCCCAGCTTATTGTCCACATCCCCCAGCTCTCGCTTACCTCCCCTAGCCCTTTCTCACCTTCCCAATCTTTCCAGCCCTTCACTCACCTCTTCCAGCCTCCCCCAGTCCCTTACTTTGGCTGGAGATGTGAGCGAGGTGCTGTAAAGACTAAGGAAGGCTGGGAGAAGTGAGTGAGAGGCTTTTATTACCTCCCACAGACTTTCAAAGCCCCTCGCTCACCTCCCCCAGCTTCCCAAGTCCCTTAATTTGGCTGGAGATGTGAACGAGGTGCTGTAAAGACTAAGTAGGGCTGTGAGTAGTAGGTGAGAGGCTTTTATCAACTCTCCTAGCCCTTTAAGGACCCTTGCTCACCTTTTCCAGCCTTCCCGAAGTGGGTTAGGGGATTTTATAACCTCTCCCAGCCCTGTAAAGCCCCTCTCTCACCTTCCCCAGCCTTCCCCAGTTCCTTTATTTTTCTGGGGGAGGTGAGCGATGAGATTGAAGAGGTGAAAAAAGTGTTGGGGAGGCATGCAAGGGCTTGCGAAGTAGCCAACTTTTTATAAACTTGAGAATAATTAATATGTATAAATTAGAAATAACAAGGAATAAAATTTTGAGGAATTATAACCCATTCCAAGTGGTAAATAATGTAACTAAATACATATTTCAGAATTTGAGTTGCTTGTGTTTACTAAAAAAATGTGGCCAATCGTTGAAAAAGGAAGATTTTTGTAGGGAAGAAACATGAAAAATGAAAAAAATACAAAGTAAAATAAAACTAAATAATGACAGTGGGCTGGGAAAGGTGAGTGAGGGTCTGGGGGAGGTGTGAGAAATGAAGAGAAGAGAAGGGAGAGGGGGGGAAGGAGAGGAGAGTTGTTTTCTCACTGTGAAGGAAAGGAATAGGGAAAATGGGTAAGTAGATGGCAAGTTTAGAAATGAGATAAGGGGGTAGGATAGGAAGTCAGATTGAAGATAAGGGAGAATTAGGGGAGGGAGGCATCAGATGGAAGTCCCACTTGTAATTCTACCAGGAATCAATTCAGGAAGCAAAAAAAAGCACTAGACATCTAGTGCACACTTTTTTCCTGCTGTGAATATTTTTTGAACTATTAATCAACTGTGGTGCAATGAAGGTTCAAATCAGTTTCAAGGTGTTTTCAAAGTAAATTCAATATTTCTTCATGATTGTTTCATCACCACCTCAATGTGTGCTGAAAAAGATATGAATTAGGGTTCAAGGTTGCGGACTTGCTAGCAAGTCCGCCCCCCATATTGCGTGGTGTCTGAACTTAGAACCTCCAAATTGTTTTTCAATCAGGTGTTTCCATTCAGCCCAAGAGTAATCTTTACCCTCACTTAATACAGCTTCAAACCATAATAAAGAAACATCCTTAAATAAAGAAATCAATTTTTATGTTATTTCTTCATCTGGTAACTTATATGAGAATTTTAAATTATCAATTCTTTGAATAAAATGCTGCCAATCAGAGCTGGCTTCTCCATCATAATTTGGGTACTAATCAATCTTTGGCCAGTTCTTCTGGTTGGATTTAATCCCATTATCTTAGGTAGATTCAATAACTCATTCACTTTGAATTAATGGTCTTGTATTTCCTCTTGCACAGATTTGTGACTTACATTTGTTTTCTCAGACTTGAAACTTCTACCAGATGATTTTACTTGTGGTGGCATTGGAAATGATTGAGATTTATTTTTGAAAATTAAAGGATTATTATTATACTGTGTATACTTATGATGATCCTGATTCATTAGTAGCTTGGCAGTTTCAATCTCAACCTTAGTTAATCTTTGTAACAGATTATAAACACTCTGATTTATTTGTACAAAAAATAACTTTGTTCTTGATTCATATTTTAATAAATGTGCTTCATACAATTTTTTTTTTCACAGAATATGTTTAAAAGGTCACTATATTTATTACTTAAAGAATCATATTTAAGAGTTAGTTCCAGGTGTTCTTTCTCTAGCACTTTATTTCTTGTTGCCAATTTAGAAATATTCAATTTCAAGGATGAAATTGTTTCACTTATGAGCTTAATTGTCTTTTCCTCACACTAAGTCATTCTATTCCATAATGCTGAAAGAATTCTATGGACAGTTGGGTTATTATCAAAATACTCCATGTCTTCCTTCTCACATTCTTCACTATTTTTGAAGCTCTCAACTCACTAATAAGTGGTTACATCTGAGGTTTAACTGTATTATTATTATAAATAGTACTATTGTTATTAACGAAAGATAAATCAGGTGTATCTACATCAAAACCTAATTGTCTTAAGTCCTCCTCAATTTTCTGGACAGATTTCACATCAATAACATTACCTACATTGTAATCATTAGTATTGTGTTCAATCTGAGAGGGTAATCTACTTACCAAGGAATAGCAGCAAGCCCTGACTTTTGGCTTGTTTGCTTTCCTCTGTAAGGGTAAGCTGAGGTTGTCTGGTGAGGGGGTGGGTCCCTGTTGCATTTGTGGCTTGACCACTGCTGATGGAACCAATCCCACTTTCATTTCTCTACCAAGATCTTGTCCTGGGACTGACTCGATCCTCCTTGGGTAAGGGGTTGCTGATTTGGCTGAACGTTCTTTAACTCCACCAAAGTTTGGTTTATTTGCTGAAATCACACCTTGCAGGTGTTTTTCAGCTGTTCTACCTCCTTTAGTATGGAAGATCTTGACTCCTCTAGTTTCAGAACCTGTTTTTCCAGATGGGAAAGTTGATCCAGAAGTGGAGGAAAAGTCTTTTTTATGGTTATCTTTTTTAATAAAGCATCTTTTTCCTCTATGCTCATTTCTTCTGGCTGTGGGTAGGATTGGCCTTCCATAGTGATGTCCTGGTGCAGTGTTTTTAGCTTCAGACCTGGTGTTAAAAGCAGGTTTATCACTTACATTGTCCTGTGAAGCACTCATTATGACTTAAAATAACTATTCTTCACATCTAAAAGAGAAAAAATCTGTATGGTAATTAGTTGACAAAAATTATTAGCAATATAATTACTAAGAAAAGCACTGGAGCTTACCCTGAATTTATATCTTTATTTATTTAAATAAAATATAAGAAAAGTTTGAAAAAATCTGTTAAAAATTAAATAATAACTTTAAATAGACCTTTATAAGGGTGAATAATTAGATAACTAAGATTTAACCAAATACCAATTTTATTGGGTGTTATATTGGTGTCCCAATACCAAGTAAAATTGGGTTTATATTGGGTACAGTTACTACTGTAAGTACCTAATTTTTATTATAAAAAATTAGTAAAATTATTATAAGGATTATTTTCTGCAATCACTAAGTTATGATGACACACTAATTTTCTACAGACCCAAATATTTTGTTTGTATGAGATATACTAGAGTAAAAATCATGTCCTAAGGCTTATACTAAATAATAAGTAAAAATTAAGGAAAGACCCCAAATTGTCAGTGTATGCTTGTATCTAAGTATGATTTAATATTAAATTTTAATGGTCCTACTACTTATTGATAAATTATTTAGTGATTAAAACTCAGGGGAAGACTAATGAAATTGTTATTCTCAATATAAACTCACAATACTTGGATTTCTATGTGTGCTAGTGGTGGAAAATTGATAAATAAAATATAGTTATAACTTATATAAAGATAATATTGATTTATAAATGCCTAATAATATATTTATATATTATAATAAATGTTTTATAGTGTTTATTTGAATTTTATTAAGTAATAGATGTCTAATAACCCAATAAATCCTCCCTTATACCAAAATCCACTGGAGTGCACAGACCTTCAATCCAGATGATTTCACTGCTATCCCTGGCAATTACAGCACTATGAGAGTCCATAACCTCCCCATGGCATCCAATTCAAGAATTTTAAACACCCAGACCTCCAGTAAGGACCCTCCATCAAAATTAATGATGCAACAGACCCATACCATAAATAGAATTAATAGATAAAAGCGGATACCATAAAGAAACAGGTAAATTAACTCATACAAATAGTATATAATGAAACCCAAAGCACATAAAAGAACCAAATTAACATTCTAAGCCCCAAATAAAATCGCCAAGCATTCATATTAACCCAGTAATCATATTCCAACCCATAAATCCGTGAAAATCCATCAAAGGAATCAGATCAAGTTGTCCAAACTGGATATATGCACCTGAAAAAGGTGTATATGCATGTGTAGGCATTGTGAGCTCACTGAATATTTCCATATGACCTAAAATAAGCAGAAAAATACAGGTTTTTGGCTATTAAAAGGTTAAAACCCACTTATAGACCTAAATATACATAATATAACTACATGTTTCACTGAATATGGGGTTTATGTATACATATAAGCTTATGTATGTCTATAATTGCTTAATATCACTTAAGATAAGTATATTATAATTCTATTAACACCTTAATAAGTATTATAAGGCTATGGATAAGCTATTTAAACTACTATAAGTCATATAATAGTGTAACAATTATATATATAAGTATTATAACCATATATATAATTTTTATAAGCTTAATGTAATTAAGGTTATCTTATTTTAAACATAAGAATTACTCAGTCCTGGGGATACCTAGGCTGAGGGAAAGAGTTGATCTTAGCTCAGAGAAAACAAGATGGTGAATCTCAATGAGAAATAAAAAGTTGTGAATCTGAAAAGCAAGGAAATTTTAAAAAAATTCATTACTGAATGTATAAAAAATGAACAATATTATGAGGACATTAAAAAATTACTTGCCTTTTTTAATCTATAATTTTTTTTTTTTGGTAATGATTGGGGCATGACATTGGTAGTTACTTTTGATCTTATCAAAAATAGTTATTTCATCAAATTCTGTTTACATTATTTGTGCTTACTGAACTTTTAAAATATCACACTTTTGGAATTTCAGATGGTGAAATAATACTGAAACCTCTGCAATTTGAATTTCTAAACAGAGCTAAGTCAACAAAAATTTATCTCTGTTATGAAATTTTAAAAAGATCCTCCCCTGCATTTTATTGAGGTAAGGTTTGGGTATCACCAAAATTTTTCCAAGTCATAAATTTTACATGTCAGATTTAAAGATTTTGCAATACTCTCCCCTAAATTTTATTGAAGTAAGGGGTAAAAGTCCTCAAAATTAAATATAATTACATAAATTGATAAATAAGTAAATAAGATATATCAAAGTTACTAGTTTTAAAGTATTGTAAAGTCCTCAGGCCAAAATGCAGTTCATGCCTAGAAACTAAGTTTGTGAATTTCCACAGGTATAGGCTGGAGGAACCCCATGAAACAAATTCATTTTTTCATGAATATAAAAAATATTGTGTGTCTTTACAAATCCCCAAAATTTTTTGATATACCTAAAGTTTTATTAAATTTATTACCTTTTCCTTCTCTTTTTACCTTTTTATCATTTGACTTAGCTTTTGACATATTTGAAATGAGAATTCAAAATGAGTAAAGTTGTGACAAGATTCTAAACCAGGAGGAGCTTTTGTTGTATGGTGATTATTGTGAGACGAGTTCCAAACTTATTAAATGATTTCTTTTCCTAAACCAGAATCCATCACACACTTATGATACAGAAAGTATAACTCATGACCTTTTATTTTAGCTGGTGAAGGAATAGATTTTCCAGTAATAGGATCAATATAAGAGAATATCCTCAAAGTAAGATAATTCACATCATTAAAATTGGCATGAATCTTGCTATAATAACCAAAATAGATAATTATAAGATTTAAGAATAATAGATATTCACTGCTAATCTCTTCCCATTTTCAGTCACACCAATTTGGTATTCCAACTCTAGTAGCTAGTTCATAATTTTTTTAAAAGGCTTTATCACCACAAAAAATGAAGTGTAACCTGCTAGCAGGTGCCTATCCCTACATCCAGTTTTTATTTAAGAGTAAATTTTATTTGATGTTGAATGAGCTAGTGTACTCATTGTTCAGTGTACAGTCTATCCAGAAGAATTGCAACAGAGCTGAAATTTAGTTAAGTCAAAGATAGGGATTAGCACCTGCTATCAGGTGCCCATGTTTTTTTTCTGGTCTATTGGAAATTTTTTTGAAACTTAGAGAAAGAAAAGATTTAAAAGATGATAAGATGTCCCATCTTGGAGAATCAAAATCTTTTTTGGCTTTAGGAAACATTTTTGAGTAAAGAATAGATACTGATAGCATTAAAATAAGTAATGTTTTTCATCATTAAAAAAATTAACACTTTTAGAAAGAGAATAAACTTTAACAAATCCTGGTCTCCATCCAGATCCAATCACAATACCTCCCAAAAAAAATTCTATTCCTTATTGGTAAGAAAAACAAGGCAATTTCATATAGTGTTGTAATGAGATTGGATAGATGATTAAAAGATGCATCTTTTAAATCATCACAAAATGATTTTTGTAAATCAATTAAGGTATAAAAGAATTACCAATAACTGCTTTAACTTGATTTCCTCCTAATTTGGTTAGATATTTTATATCTTCTGGTAAGAAATTTGAATAATTAATTTTTGTCCACTTTAGTTTTCTAGTACTCAATGTTTGATATATGGCCAAATATACTATCAAATAGAATTTTATTTTTTAAATATTTTTTTGATTTTTATTATCATTATTTTTTTGATTTTTTAGATGATGATTGAAAAGAAGTTGAAATTGAAGAAGATGAGAGAGAAGTAAGGGATAAATCTGAAGAAATAGAAATGTTTTTTCTACAAAAAAACTTGTTATTTTTTCAAAACCCAAAATATTAAAAATAAAAAAAACTCACATAATTTAAAATAAATGACGTTAAAAATTTACTGCAAAAAACTAACAAGAATAATTATTACTTCAATTGAAACTGAGGAATATTTTTATAAAATTATGCAAAATAATAATAATAATAATAATAATAATAAATGTTCTAATACATATCTGTCAAGGTTTTTAAGAAGCTAGAAGTGGGTTTGGCTGGGTATGTAATATATCAGTGAGGGTGACTGCATGAGTGTAGTCATTTCATTTCTGTTCTTTTTTTATAAGGGAGGGTGGGGGTTTCAGGTCTTTAAATAGCCAGCCAGCCAGTGAACCTTTTTTTCTGTTTTTAATATGTGAAGGAGGGTGGTTGTTAAAATGGAGATGCACAAGGTGGTAGTTCATTTAGTTAATGAATGATTGTTATATATTTTTTATCAAACAAGGAGAGGGGGAGTGGTCCAGGATTAAGGGGGCTAGAAGGGGGGGTAGGGGTGAAATAAAGGAGAAGTTTTGACAAATCCAAAGAGTTTTTATAGGGGGATACTGGGGGGGTATCAAGGTCACCAATAAGAGGGGGAAAGGGGTATCAAGGCAGCCATGGAGGGGGAAAAGGTGAGAAAATTCCCAAGCCAAGGAGGGATAAAGAATAGGATGTTGGAGAGAAAAAGAGGAAGAGGAAGAGAAAAAATTTTTAATTTTACCTAGATAATCAAAAAAAATCCACTTGCAAAAAATAAAGAAAAAAACAGAAAAAAAATTATAATTAGAGAACATAAAAGTAAAATTGAAAAATGACTTACCTGAAGAGATGAGTTGAGAAAACAATTGACTTCAAATTATTTGAGGGATGAAAGAGGAGAGAAGAAAATGGATATGAGTAATGAAAGAAAAATAGGATGATTGAAAAATTAAGTTATTGAGGAAAATATACAATTTCATGTTGAGTTGAGGAAGGAAAACCAAGAGACTTGAAAAAAAGAGAATTTAAAAGCAAAATCAAAATCAAAGTCAATATGCAAAAAATAAACAACAATTGAAAGTGTATAAAACAAGAAACTTTATCATTTGAAGAGTATGAAAAAAATAAAAAGGGTTGGGTTGAGAAGTTCTGGAGTATGGTTGGCATAATGATGGAGTGTTTCCAGTGGAATGTAAGCTTTGTGAATCAAAAGCAGGTAGTAATAGTAGATAAATATTTAAAATAATTTAAGAATAAATTAAAGCAAAATCTCCTAATTTGCTAGTGTGATTGGAAGAGTTTTTACCTTTATGATAGTGGTTTTAGAAATAAAAGTGCTGGATGTAGTGGGAAATACTTCAGCCTCTTAATCTTCAAACAACTCTAACCATTGATTTTTGAGATCAGTGAGTAAGTTATCATGTATAGTGCAACACAGAGTCCAGTTGATGTTAGGATTTGGTTGAGAGGTGAGGAGTAGGAGCACTATGGGCTCAATGCCTTGTGAGAGGCAGTGTAGAAAGAAATTTCTATAATACTAAGCTATAGACACAATTCAAGATGGGTTGGTTCTCCTTTCTAAAACTACTTTAAAAAGAAGCACCTGTCACTCTAAAAAAGACAGTGAAATCAAGTATTGTAAGTGTGGTTATATGTGTAGAGAAGGAATGAGTAGAATGATTTAGAGATCTTTTAAAGAAAGAGGTAAATATATTTATAAACAAGTAATCTATCTGTTGGCTATATCTACTCTCAGTAATCACTAGTATTCTCAGTTACTCCCTCTCTGAAGAACTCTATCTAATACTATCCTTACTGTAGCAATAAAATAACTCTAAAGCTCTACTTCTGGTATTTACACCCGCTATGCACAAGAAATAAATATATCTGTGTATCTTTTATCTCTATCTATCAATTTCCTCTAATAATTAATTTTCTATATAAAAATTTTCCTTCTCTCCCTTTTTTTTTAAAAAGTGAGTTCTATTTTATATGCCCTGTATTTCTAGTGCCCTTCTCCTATGTTACGTTCCCCTACTGGTTCTCTTACACAATTTCAGTGCTACTACAAAGATATAAAACGGTAACTAAGTATCTCAATAATCTTGATACATTTGTTAGCATAAGTATTGGTTTTAATAGCACTTGAAACATTAATGCAATAATAACTATTAGTGCCTGACGCTTCACCTTTCTGTACACACCCTATACATCTTGAGATTCCTAACTACATAATAGGTACTTTACTGACTTCCATAACTATTACAATAACCTGGGCTTTCCATGTGAGCATCCACTAATTTTGAAAACATCTGCGCTTAGTAAGTACCCCTCTATTTCTTGAGTCTTACTTTTTCTTTTCTTTTTATCAAATACCACATACTAACCTTCCCAATCATTGCTTTTTCTTCTAGCCCTGACTTTTCCTACTGTTTCTATCAGTGATGGGCATTCATAGCCTACTTTTTAAGTGCTATCAAATTTATCTAAGTGTGAAACGCATAACCTTTCTTAACTCTGTTTCCTAAATCCTTACTATTCCTCTAGCCCAAGCCATGTCTTTCTCAAGTACATACCATATACTTCATGTCTTCTAGTCTTGTATGAACTTTCCTCTATACTTCACTTTTCATGGCTCATATATCCATAGTACACAAAATAAAATGTGCATGGATAGTCTACTTTTTCTGCACTTTTGAAGACCCCTTAGTGGCACCTCTGTAATCATCCTTCTTAGAAACCCCATTGTTGTTCTTGCTGAAAACTAAGACATTTTCTGTGTTACTGAAAGATGTGTACCACAGCAGAGGAGGGGATATTGCATAAGGGATTATATGGGGCAAGAACTGTGGAGCGCTCCTCATTTGACAGCTTATCTAGTAATCCAGTTACTCTCTAGTCTCACTGCTAAACTAGAATAGTCATTCCTGTCTTCCCTCACTGCTGGTAGACCCAAAATATTCAGTCTTAGTTAGTCTCACAGCTTTATCCAGCATATTCAGTACCATCTCAGGCTAGTGTTAGCCCTAGTAGTAGTTGGCCTATTTAGGTCCTAACAGTCAATCACTTCTTCCATTTTGATTTTATTTCTAAGAGGGCTTCTTAATTTTCTTAAAATAGAAAAAATAACCTTCCAAGATTCCAATAGAGTGTTTGATACAGACTCTTTACTATGCCAAAAGATTGTTGAATTTGGAATTTTAAAGGTCTTCTGAAGCTGCTCCCCAAAAAGCAGGAATTTAATACTTTCTATTCACATAAGCATAATGTTCCAGAAGATACTGACCTTCATCAAAGAATTTTTCAGGTTTTTTTGAAATTTGCATTCTTTGAAAGACATAGAATTCATGAAATGATCCAGAATAGCCAGAAAAAAAAATAATTTTTTTTTCTGATGTCACATATAAGCTGAACAGAAATTGAATATCTATAGATCAAATATAGTTTTTTGGGTTAGTTTCAAAAATAATGAGAGGAATTAAAAATAATATACCTCTTTTTATGGTGTGGCAGTCCAAAGATTAGAACAGCACTAATAATTACTTTAAGGATGATTTGGGAAGTTTATTGTAAAGATTGAATTTATATACATTTTATTTGACAGAAAGAATGGTATTTATGTTGAAAAAGGGTTAATTTTACAAGTCAAGATAAAATAATTATTTAACAGACAAGAAAAGCAAATATAGGCTCACCAGTGCACAGAAATGAAAGTCAGGAGTGTCTGGAGCCTTTGGGAATTTTTTTATTTTTTTCTTATATTTTTAATAGTTTAATGAAGCATTTTTGATTATATTTTGTTCTTCATAATTTACTTAACTTTGACAATTTTTAAGTAGATGAATAGGGCTGCGCAAGCTACAAAAATTATTTGGGAATGTAGACACAACAGCAATTATTTTTTTTTCTATGTGGTGGAAATATTACACAGCAGTTGTGTAACAGTTACAAAACAATAATTTTTTGAACTTAAAAACAACCTAAGAACTTTATATGCCAAAAACAATTGTTACATAACTGTTGCATAATTGTTGCACCATTTTTGGGCCCCAAGATGAAACAAAAATTTAATGTAGTGAGAGGAGAGGTAGCTCTATTGTCTGTAATTTTTCAAAAATTTTATCAAGGTTTTAAGGTTCTAATTGAGTCCAGAAGTCAGTACAAGCTCCATACAAACTCTGTGATTCTCCAGGCAGGGAAAACAGGGCACATGACCTAACTATGCATATAAATCTGTAGACTAAAAATTAGATGAGACATCTTAATATCTAAAAATTTAATAATTAACAACCAATAATGCATATCAACAACTTCCATCTCATATTAACATAAAATTTTAACAATTTGTAATACCCTTTTGAAAATAACACTTTTATATAACACTTCATAAATATTATTCCACAACAAATTTATATATACTTATAGGGTATCATTGTAAAGGTATCAACTTGAGGGACTCAAAGATAAAATCTGTTCACAAATATATAAACTTCATATAAATATAATTATTCAATCATTTAAATGAACTTTCTGGTACAACTTTACTGTTGTATTTTATTCATCAAAACAAAACAACACCAATTTTACATATCTAAAATTTTACTTTCAAAAGTCAACTGGTAATTTCTATAACAAGTAGAATTAATAGCTTAGTTAATTGTGAACTCTTTATTTAATTAAAGGGACAGGGTTTTCTTCTGTTTATCCCACTCCCTTGGATTCTCCTTACAGCCAGATGACTGTAAGAGTCTTTCTACAACAGTAAAAGTAACTATCTCCATTTTGAGAAGTTTTCTGGCTCAAAGGAATAGTAATACAATCTACAAAATTAATATATCCTGGGAAACCCTCTGCTTTAATAACCTGAGATGCTTCAAGTCACTCATCTATAGCTGGCCAGGTGAGAAGTTTAGACTACAAGGAGTTGATAGCAGTGATGCATTGTTTTGTATAAGTGTTAAAAGAGCCGTTTCATAAATCAAAGACATTTTACAAATGTTTCAAGGCAGCTCCATTACCATTGGAACTTAAGCAACATAGTGTGATGTCCAATTGAATTGAAGGATCATGTTGTGGTTTTTTAGAATATTGTGAAAGACAAGGTGGTCCTGAATACTCTCAAGAAATCTAATGAAACATTCCTGTGAAGTCCTGAAAAGTATCTAAAACTGGGTAAAGATAGGTTAAGAAGTGTTTGAATGGTGTACTTGGGGGTATGAAGTACTTGAGTCTTTCTAGAAATAAGGTAACATTTCTTGGCCATTTTTGATAAAAAAAGAAAATCTTCTTCAAGATCAGAATCAGAATCACAATCAGAGTTCAAACGGAGATTAAGAGATATGAAAGTCATTGCTGGATGTAGCTTATCAAAATTTGAGAGTGAGGAAGGCATGACTCTTATATGGTATAAAAATATAAACAATGTATGATGTTTTGGGTTATGAAGTGTTATGCTGCAGAGTGCTGCATATGAATGGGATGATGCTGACAAATTAGTGAAGTGGGACTTTATGGTGAAATCAGCACTTTGGTTGAGAAAATTCTGATTTGAGTAAAATAAGTGACTTATGTCTCTTTTGAAATCCACCAGTGTTGTGGCTAGTGTGTTATGGAAATCCACACTTATATAAGTGCAGATCTACCAGAACTGACACCCCCCACTAGGGGGTATCAGAGTTAGAAATCTTCCATTTCAAAATACCTCTTTTTTCCACCAAATCATCATGACAAGTTTATATTAAATATGCCATATTGTGCCCCAAAAACTCTTTTTTAATGTGAATTAATATCAAGTTTGTGACTTTCTTTTTGTGTTGTTAAATATCTTTTAAATAATTACAAGTTTCCAACTTTGATACCCCCTATTTATCAGTCTTTATGTTTCTCCATAGGATATCCCTAATACACACATGAATATCCCCATCAGGGATATCTTATCTGGTGTGTAGAGTTATTGAGTGGAAGACAAGGATTATAAATTGTAAGACAAAGGACATAGGTTTTGTAGTTTGGGTTTGACTTGATATTTCTAAGGCTGCTTTTTCTTTTTATTTTTTTTCATTTTTGTTTCTAGGTGAGAAAAATGCAGTTTTTTTTTTGTAAGATTGTTTTTCTTGTGAGAGCTTTTTTTCCCACACCATTAAAAATTTATGGAAAAATAAAAATAAACCCAAGTAGCCTAAAATTTACCTAACCCAACCAAGAATATACCTATTAGGGGGTATGAATGTTCAGTGATCCACAATTAGGGATCATAAATTATTAATTGTGGAAGATTCAAATACACTAGCCCCAGGACTAGTGGATATGAATTGCACAATAATGCATTATCCCACCTCTTATACCCCAATTTCTGTTCCTAATTACTGATCCCAAACTCATCACATTCATAATTAATTTGTAAGCAAGTCACATGACATATAATTGCAGATGCCATCCTTATGTGTTTCTTCACTCTATGCTACTTAATTTTGGTGGCAAAAACATAACATTTTTTCTCATCTTTATGTGTCTCTTAAATCTATGCTACTTAACTTTGGTGGAAAACATATAACATTTTTCTATCTACACACCCCACCTGCCCATTTGGTGGAGAATTCCAACTTCCCACTCATCACCTAAACCTTCTACTGACAACCTTTTCTACCAACAATAATGAAGCACCTCTCTACTAGGAAGAAAATTCACTCAGCTATGAATGCAATCACTTTAACTTTAGCTTCTGACTTTGATTATTACTCTGGTTTGGAAGAAACTTTAGCTTATATATCTTTTCTTTCCAAAAAGCATTAAATCATCTCAAGGGGAAGAAATCTTTATCATGATCCCCGATGTGATCTTGCCTTGATTCTTAAAATTCCTCATTTAAACTTCTCCTGATTCTTTTTTTAAAATTTCTCAACTCATATCTAATCAACCTATCTTCCATAAAATTTCCCATAACAAGCAGCATAATCCTGCCTTTCAACTTTCTGTTGCACTATGTTTCTTTGGTTCAAATGAAAATGGTGCTTCTGTAAGACATTTAGATAATCTCTTTACCATAGGGTATGATACTGTCATATTATACACCAAGAGCTGCATTATTTCTATCCTTTCTCTCAAGTCTCAAACACTTGCTTAGCCAACTTCACAACAGAGACTTGAATCCTCCCAAGTAATGCAAGCCAAAGGCTTCCCTGGATGTGTAGGTTTTGTTTATGGTACAACTACAACTTTGAGTCAAAAGCCTGCTCATGATGGCAACCATTATTTTGACTGCAAAAAAAGGTTTCTTCAAAATGTTCTACAATTTCACATCTTTTATAAATAAACTTTTTATCTTCGTTGTAGATACTCTATTGCTGTTCAGCTTGTTGGCTGTGTAGGTTTTATTGATGGTACAGCTATACCATCAATCCAAAAGTATTCTAATGATGGAAACCATTAATTTAATCACAAAAAAAGGTTTCTTTAAAATGTTCTCAAATTTCTCTTAATTCATGTACTAACTTTTTATCTTCTTTCTAGATACTCTACTGCCGTTCAACTTGTGTGAAATGTCAATAAAAAGTTTATTGCTTTTCATAATGGCTTCCCTGGCTCATTTCATGACTCTTCTGTCTTCCAAAGAATCGGTATTTCTTAAAATACTGCCTCATACTTAGATTAATCTCAGTACCTCCTTGAAGACTCAGCATATGCAAGTGGAAAGTATATTATACCTGCTTTCCAAGGTGCAACTATAGAAAACAACCCAAAAAAAACTTTTAATTATCATCTTTCACAATCAAGAGTACAAATTGAACATGCTATTGGTATTTTAAAGGGAAGATTTTCTAGTTGACAGGAACACAGAATCCAATTTTAAAAAAATGGAAATCAAAACAGCAAATCATTAGATAATGACTTGTGTTATACTCCACAATATCCTAGCTGATTTAAAGGATGAGTGAAATTATCTTAGGAAGACAAGGATCCCAAACCTGTTCAACCTCTCCCCTCCCTTGAATCACAAAACATTCTTTCCACTGGCATATGCTCTTCCATTATGCCAATCACCCTCCCATTTTTTAAAGCACAACTCTTTTAATTTTTTTTCCTACTCTCCAAATGTTCAACTTGTCTGCTTTATTCTCTTGGGTTTTTTCTTTTTTTTTGCATATTCATTTTTATTTTTTGTTTATGGTAAATGAGTCTTTTTTAGATGTCTCATTTTTTTTCATTCACCAGCTCAACATGAAATTGCATAATTTCAGTAATCACATAGTTTTTACTGTTTCTGTTTTCAATAATCTCTCATATGCTTTTCCTCCTCTCCTCAAGCATCCCTCAAAAAATTTGGTCTCATTTTTTTCCTCATCTCATCTCTCCAGGTAAGTCATTTCATTATTTTTTTTTGATTTTTTGTTTGCTAATTATATATTTTTGTGTTTTTTTTCTAATTTTTTTTGTAAGTGGTTCTTTTTTTGTTTTCAAGTTTAAATTAACTTATTTTTTTTGTTCTTTCTCTACCTCTTTTCTCTTTTTTTATTCTCCATCATCCCATCTTTATCCCTCCTTGACCTCCTCAATCCCCTTTTTTCTCCCTTTGGTGTTCTCAACAACCCTCATTTCTCCCTTTTATCCCCTTAAATGTCCTCAGACATGTCCCTTTTCCCCCCTTTCATTTCCTGAAAACACCCTCTCCCCACATATCCCAGCCTCTAATTGCTCCCCCCTTCATTACTTAGCAATTTGTTAGTGATTTTCTAAGTTAATGAATCATTAAAATTATTTTTCAGTAAAAATTTGTTAGACTAATGAACGATTGTCACCAATTTTTCATTAACTTAATGATTTGTTAGAGAATCACAAAGTAATGAAGGGGGGGAGGGAAGGAGAGGTAGGAGCAATAAGGGGGGAGAAATTAGGGGCTGGGATAAGTGGGGAGGGGGGAAATGGGATGTGTCTGAGGATGCCTAAGGGGAAAAATGGGGGGTGTCTCAGACACCAAAGGGGGCAAAAGGGGGGTTTTTGAGGATATAAAGGGGACAAGAGAGGGATTTTGAGGATTCCAAAGGGGACAAAAATGGTGATTGAGGACACCAAAAAAAGAATAATAGGGGGGATATTGAGGACATCAAAAAGGGGAAATTTAAGGATAAAGGTTGAAAGAAATGAAAAATTAATTATTAATTTTTGTTTGTTATTTTTTTATGTATATTTAAAAAAAAGTAAAGAATAGATTCAAAAATATCAAAAAAATTTCTGGAATAATGTTAAAGTCCTCATCACTCCCATCATCTTCCTAACTGTTTTTAGAAGTGAAGCTTATAATTTCTAATAAAAAGGCAGAATCTTATCAAAAAAAAGTTTAATTCAAAAGAAACATTTTTGTAAAGCCTTCTTTGGTTCTTTCAAAAATCTGTCTTACTTCAAAACTATGATATGTAAAAAAATATTATCCCAATTCATTACCAGAAAATATTAAATACTTATCTGCTAGTGGAAAGGGCATTGCAGTTGCAATTATCAGTAATGGATAAAAACCTCAATTTATTATGCAGGTTCTTTTTTTCAATGGTGTTCAAGATGAAGTGTTTAATAAATTATCAGATGAAATTAGTTCAACAACCTTTAAGAAATTAAAATAAGAGTGGAGAAATTATTATAGGACTTGTTTGGAGACCTAGATATAAAAAGGGTGCCTTACTTGGTCAGTCTTTATTTTCGTAAATTTTTAAGAAAAACTATTTTCTTATTTTTTTCTCCAGGTATTTATTCTTCACCCCAGAATCTCAGTGATCAAGGTATAAAGAAAGATTTAGAAAGATGGAAAAGCTTAGGATCATTGAATTCTTTCTTGGCCAATTAATTGAAAAAAATTTATGTATTTGGGAATTTAAATCTAATCATAAACTCCACAAGAAAGCTGGACTTCCTGATTGGATGGATATGTAATGTGTTGAGCTCAGTACCAATTATATTATTTCTTCTAATGTTATAATCACCTATGGAGGATTTCATAAACATATTCATGTAGAAAAATACAATTCTAATATGCTTACTTATGGGATTTTCTGTTATATCAATCCTATTACTGGAAAACCAATCCCTTCACCAGCTAAAATCAACAGCCATGGACTATAATTTCAAAATAATAAATGTATCATGGAGTTTAGTTTATAAAATGGGATTTTGGAAGCAATTTGGAATTCTTCAAATAATAATCAAACTACTAAGGCACCTCCTAAATTGGAATCTTGAAAAAAGTTTACTCATTTTAGATTTTCTTTTCAGATCAATCAAATTTTAATAAACTGGGTAAGTAAGTTAAGGGGTGAAGGGTTAATGGCTACTAAAACATTAGGGAGGGATTCTAAATATGGTAATTAAAGGTTTTCTAATTTTTTATTTTTTATTCTTAAATTTTAAATTTATCAGTTATTTAAGATAATCAATCAATTTAAGTATTGTACCATTGGGCCCTTTTGCTGTATAAAGGTTTTCATTCAATTATATTCTATGAATGAGTTCATAATATCATTCTTCTCATATGTTTTCTTTCACTTTTCTCATGACATCATTGGCAGATAATATTTGGGATTCCTTTACTTGGTTGATTATCTTTTTTAATTGATTTATTTAATTATTTATGAAATAAAATGAAAATTTGGTAATCCTTACCCCCTCCCAGAATAAATTTCAGGAAGGGGGTATTGCCAAATTTTCAAATAAGATGTGTAAAATTTTTGACTTGAAAAAATTTGGAATGAAATATGAAGGAAAAAAAACTAGTCATCAAACATTTTCATTAAGCGGTAAATCTCCTCAACAGATTTATTAGCATTAATGAATTCTATCAAGAAACTTTCTAAAAAAATTTGTGATGAAATATTAACAAAATAAAAAAAACTTCTCACTAAACATTTTCATTAAGTTTTCAATTTCCTCAAACGATTTATTAGCTTTAACTCATTATATCAAGAAAACTTTCTTTTTTGAACCATATTCTAGTTTATACTTGAGTTTCATCTGATCCAATAGAAATTTTACCGAAGAGTCTTCTCCACTTTCTTTATCCCAAATTACTTCTCCTCCAAGTCATTTTACCTCTCATCCCTCTTTAAATAAACTTAAATTTATTCTTCTCCAAGTCTTCTACCCTCTCTTCCCTCTGAAAGAGAGCTCAAATTTCTTCTCCTTCAAGTCTTTTTCCCTATCATCCTTGCATAAAGAGAGCTTGTATTGTTGCTTTTGAAAGTTAAGAGTATCTCTTGAAACTGTAACTTTACCTAGAGTTAAAAGGAGTATAAAAAATAAAATAAAAGCTCACTTAATTATTAAGAGGTATTTTATCACTTATCAGCATCATGTTTCTCCAAAAAATCATCAATGGAAGAAAAAGGGGTTTTGGAAAAACTATCTCTGTTTTGTTTTCTTTGGATGTTGAAATTCAAAGTAGATGATGGTCTTTGCTTTATTTTGGAGGTGACCATTTCATCTTCATCATTGATGCTAGCTTCAGACTCACTTTCTTGAGGATCCTGGCTTTGTTCATTGGCCTTTTAGAAATAAAAAAAAGAAAACAACTAGACAAGAAATAAAATCTCACTGGAGTGAGATCAGGTTGGTTTTTATCACCATAAGGATCTATTAAAAAGAAATCTTGATTGGTGGAATTAAAATGAGGAGAGGCTTTAGTAGAAGAGGAAGGAGAAAGATTTCTTTCAACATCATGTTTGGAGATATCATCTTCTCCATCCAACATGCTTTCAGGATTAATGTTGGCTTTCTCTCCAATTATTTAATTCATCTTTTTATAGTAAGGACATAAAGAATCAAGTTTATTGTCTATAGATATTTTTTCCCTACTTATATCAAGGTCAGTAATACCAAACCCAGTGGAAGATGAAAGAGTCTTAGCCTTCTTGTATTTGGCTCAATAGTGCTTGAATGTTAGGATTTGGTTGAGGTGATGAGGAGGAGCTCTATGGGTGCTATGCATTGTGGGAGGTGGGAGAGGGAATACTGCATAATGGGCTTATATGGGGAAAGTGCTGTGGAGTGCTCCTTATTGGAAAACTTATATAATAATCCAGTTACTTCTGAGTCTCACTGCTGTATCAGTGTAGTCAGTCCTGTCTCACTGCTGTTTATCCCAACATAGTCAGTCCCTTCCCAGGCTAGTGTCAGCTGTGGTAGTAGTCCACCTTCTTAGGTCTTAACATTGAAGCGCTCAGAAATTTGTTTATGCAATAGATCTATCCTTCCTTTGATCCTATTCCATAACTCATTGGCCATTAGAAGATAGCCATTAACTTTTTATGCATGGAGGCATCCTACTTTAGTTGCATTCTCAGTGCCAAAACAAGAATTATAATTAGTTTTAGTTTTCAGCCAGTTAATCAGTATGAGGTGATTTTCTTTTTTTAGTTGAACGTCCTTTGAATTCTCAGCTGTGGGGGAAAAAGGAAGTAGTGGGATTTGAAGAGAAACTGGGGGAAGGCTGCCTTTGAGAATATTTATAATGAAAAGGAAAGTTGAGATATTTGAAAATGAAAAAGAGAAGAAACAAAAAGATGAGATGGGGAGGGGTTTTGAACAGATAGAATGAATAGACAGGATGGGATTTTGCAGCAAGGTAGAGAGGCTGGCACATCCATAAAGTTGTGCAAGATCTGGTTATGAAAAATTGAGGATAAAAATGTCAGATAGAGGTGAAAATTGACACATAAAATGTCTAATAACCCATTATTAGCAAAAATAATTGCGGAAGATAATTGGGGTATAATTATTTTTATCCACAATTAGGGATCAGGAATTTTTTTTTCTGGGATCAGACATTATTAATTGCGGAAGATTCTTATCCACTAGCCCCAGGGCTAGCGGATAAGGAGTCCACAATAATACATTATCCCGCCTCTTATACCCCAATTTCCATTCCTAATTACTGATCCCAAACTCATCACATCCATGATGGATTCTTAAGAAAGTCACATGACTTATAATTACTGATGCCATCCTTAAGTCTCTCCTCACTCTATGCTACTTAATTTCAGTGGCAAACACTTAAGTTTTTTTTCTATCTACACACCCCAACTGCACATTTGGTGGCGAATTCCCACTTCCCTCATCACATAAGCCATCCACCAACAACTATGAAACACCTCTCTACTAGGCAGCTACTTCACTCAACTATGAATGCTATTGCTTTACTTTTAGTTCTTTACTATAAAACAGACTCTGATTTGGAAGATTCTTTAGCCTATGTGTCTTTTCTTTCCAAAAAGTGTTAAATAAACCCAAGGGGGAAAAATCTTCATCATGATCCTATATATGATCTCCACTCAATTATCAACATTCCTCAACTAAACTTCACTCAACTATTTCAAACTTCTCCTGATTCTTTCCTCAAACTTTATCAACTCATCTCTAAACATCCTATATTTCATAACAATTCTTAAAATAAACAGCTTGATCCTGCTATTCAACTTGCTGATGCACTATGTTTCTTTGGCTCAAATGGAAATGGTGCTGCTGTAACACGTTTGGAAAATCTCTTTACCATAGGATATGGGACAGTGATATTATACACCAAGCGCTGTATGATTTCCATCCTTTCCCTCAAGTATAAAACACTTGCTTGGCCAACTCCACAACAGCAACTTGAATCCTCTCAAGTAATGCAAGCTGAAGGTTTCCCTGGATGTGTAGGATTTGTTGATGGTACAGCTGTACCTTTGACTCAAAAGCCTGCTTACAATGACAACCATTATTTTGATTGCAAAAAAAGGTTTCTTCAAAATGTTCTCCAATTTCACATCTTTCATAAACTGACTTTTTATCTTCTTTCTAAATATTCTACTGCTGTTTAACTTGTGTGTGATGTCAATAAAAAATTTATTGCTTTTCATAGTGGCTGCCCCGGCTCATGTCATGACTCTTTTGTCTTCCAAAGAATGAGGATTTCTCAAACTCCTGACTCATACTTTGACAAATCTCAGTACCTTCTTGCGTACTCAGCGTATGCAAGTGGAAAGTATATTATACCTGCTTTCTGTGGTGAAACTATAGAAAATGACCCCAAAAACACCTTTAATTATCACCTTTCCCAATAAAAAGTATGGATTGAACATGCTATTGGGATTTTAAAGGGAAGATTTTTCAGTCTCAAGGAGCTCAGAATTCAATTTCAAAAAAAATGGAAATCAAAACTGCAAATAATTGGATAATGACTTGTGTTATACTCCACAATATCCTAGCTGATTTAAGGGATGAGTGAAATGATCTTTATTAAGAAAAGGATCCAGAACCAGAACCGGCTCTTCCCTCCCTTGAATCACAAAACATTCATTCAACCAGCATATGCTCTGTCATTATGCCTATTACTCTCCAACATTTCTTTTCACCACCCTTTTATATTATTTTTTTGTACTCTCCCAATTTTCAACTTCCTTGTTTTTTTCACTTGTGTTATTTTCATGTTCCATGTTTTATTCACTTGTGTTGGTTATTTTTTTGCATAACTAAAATTTTGAATCAGCTTTCAATTCTCTTTTTTGGATGTCTCATTTGTTTCATTTCATCAGCTTAACATGAAATCGTATATTTTCTGCAATCACATAATTTTTCACTGTTTCATTCTTTCATTCATCCCTCATATCTATTTTCTCCTCTCCTCAAACATCCATCAAATATTTTCAACTCCTCTATTTTCTCATCTCATCTCTCCAGGTAAGTCATTTTTTTTCTTATTTTTGATTTTTTTACTTGCTAATAATTTATTTTTTCTCTTTTTTTTTTCCTGTGAGTGCTTTTTTTGGTTTTCAAGGTTAGACTATTTTGTTTTTTTTGTTTTATCTTTTTTTTCTTATTTTTCACCCTCCATCATCCCCCTTTCCCCCCTCCTTTCTCCCCTTCTTGGCCACCTCAAGTCCCCCCCTTTACCCCCTCCATCATCCCCCTTTCCCTCCTCCTTGTCTTCCTCCATACCCACCTTTCTCCCCTTCTTGGCCACCTCTGCTCCCCCCTTTAATCCCTCCTTTCCCACCTCAACCCCCCTTTACCCCTTCTTTACCCCCCTTTACCCCCCCCCCTTTACCCCCTCCTTGCCCACCTCAAACCCCCCTTCACCCCCCTTCACCCACTCCTTGGCCCCCTCAAGCCTTCCCCTTTACCCCCTCAATCCCACCTCAAACCCCTTCCCTCAAACCCCTCCACACACCCCCCAGTACCTACTTATGGAATTGTTACCAATTTGATAAGATAGGTGTAGGGGGTTTGTGCAGGGGTTTGAAGGGGGGGTTTGAGGCAGGTCTGAGGTGGTAAAGGGGGGGGCTGAGGTGGAAAGGAGGGGGTGAAGGGGGGTTGAGGCAGGTAAGGAAGGGTTAAAGGGGGGTTTTGAGGTGGGAAAAGAGGGGTTAAAGGGGGGTTTGAGGCAGGTAAGGAAGGGTTAAAGGGAGGGACTTTTTGGGGGCATTTTAAAGCAAGAAAAAAAGACTAATCTCTGCTTTTTAATTTTTTTTTCTTTCCCTTGGTTTCTTGACATTTCCCCCTGTTTCCAAAATAAATCATGTAATTTATTTTTTTAATTGTGTTTGTTTTTGCAAATAATTAATTATTCTGAAATTTTCTGAATTCAATTTTTTTTAATTTTATTTTAATAAATTGGATTGAATGACACCAAGTGGTATTTCCAATAGCAGGTAAGTAATTTTTATTTATTTATTCTTTATATATATTTTTTTCAATTAAATTTACTGAATTTATTTAAATTTTTCTTTTTTATTTATTCACTTTTTTTTGATGAATTTGTTTGTTGTTTCAAGAAATTTATCTGGTATTTCAAAAAAAATTCAGGATTTATTTTTTATTTTTATTTTTTGCAATTAATTTAACTTATTTTTTTTTTGAAATTTTTTTTCTAGGATATTACCTGGTATTTCAATCCTAATTCAGGTTTTTATTTTGAATTTTTTTTTTAATTTTTTACTGATTTCTTTGAAATTTTTTTTTGTTTTTTTTTAACAAATTTTTTTTTCTTTTCAATTTATATAATGGTGCATCTGGCCTTAGATTGTTCTACTGGCTATTATATAAAATAAGAAAACTTGATTGGGACTGGTGAAAATAATTGCTTGTAGAAATTTTATATTTTAATTTTTTTTCCATTTGATTTCTTTGATTCAATAAATTGCAGGGGGGGTGGGTATTGCCAAATTTTCATATCAGACTTTAAAAAAAATTTGACTTGAAAATTTGGTGATACCCTTCCCTTAATTCAGTAAAATACAGGTGGGGGGGGTATTGCCAAATTTTCATATGAGACTTGCAAAAAAAAATCAACTTGAAATTTTAGGTGATACCTATCCCTTACTTCAATAAAATGCAGGGGGGAGTATTTCCAAAGTTTCATATAAGACTTGCAAAATTCTTTACTTGAAAGAATTTTGGTGATACCTGCCCCTTAGTTCAATAAAATGCAGGGGTGGGATTGGGAAATATTCAAATGTGACTTGAAAATTCTAACTAAAAAAGAATTTTTAACATTAAAAATTCTTGAAAATTTTATTTAAAAAAGAATTTATAACATTAAAATATGAAAATTCAACTAATGATGGATAGAGTAAAGAAATACAGGAAATTAAGATAAAATTTTATGTACAATCAATTATGAACAGTTGAAGTGTGAGATAAATAAAACAAATTAGTCATCAAACAATTTCTTTAAATGTTCAATTTCCACAACAGATTTATTAGCTTTAACACATTCTATCAAGAATTCTTTCTTTTTGGAATTTTCTTCATGATAAAGCTTATATTTCATCTGTTCCATGAGATTTTGATGCTCAAGTTTTTTCTCCTCTTTCTTTGATTTTTCAATACTTAGAGATAACTTGAATTTCCTCTCCTCCAAGTCTTGTGCCCTATCATCCTTCCATAAAGAGAGTTTTTACTTCCTCTCCTCCAAGTCTTTTTCCCTATCATCCTTCTGTAAAGAGAGTTTGTACTTCCTCTCCTCCAAGATTTGTGTCCTATCATACTTCCGTGAAGAGAGTTCAAACTTCTTCTCTTCCAAATCATTTACCCTGTCATCCCTCCTTAAAGAGAGCTTATCTTTTTTCTTTTCAAACTTTAGAGTCTCTTTAGCAACTTCCACTTGTTCTAGAGTGATAAGAAATATCAACAAAAAGTAGAAGAAAAGCAGAGAAAAGTATTAAGAGGTATTGTATCACTTACCAGCATCATGTTTCTTCAAAAATTCTTCAATAGAAGAAAAAGGGGTTTAAGATGAAGTATCACTTTTTCTTCCTCTTTGAGAGTGGAAATTTAGACTATTTGAAGCCCTTTGCTTTTTGTTCAAGGTCACATTTTCCTTTTCATCATTGTCACTGGCTTCTGACTCAGTTGATTGTGGCTCCTGCTTTTGTTCTTCAGCCTATTTAGAAATAAGAAAATCTAAATAAAAAAAGAATTGGTAAGATAAAAGAAAAAAAAACATACTTGAGTTGGATCAGGTTGGTTTATATTACCATAAGGATCTATTGAAAGGATATCTTGATTTGTGGAAGTTAAATGAGGGGAGGCTTGAGTAGAAGAAGAAAAAAGATTTCTTTCAACATCATGTTCAGAGATAGCATCTTCCCCATCCAACATGTTTGCAGGATTAACATCAGCTTTCTCTCTGAAAATAGCATCCATCTCTTTAAAGTAACGACATAAAGAATCAAGTTTATTGTCCATGGATTTGATGCCCTTACTGATATCAAGGTCAGTAATACCAAAACCAGTAGAAGATGAAAGAGTCTTTGCTTTCCTGTATCTGGCTCGATAATTCTTGAAGCATTCAGACTTCTGTTTAGGTAAAAAATCTATCTTTCCCTTGGTCTTATTCCATAATTTGTTGGCCATTAGAAGATAAACATTAACTTTTGATGCTGGGGGCCATCCTACTTTAGTTGCATTTTCAGTACCAAAACAAGAATCATAGTTAGATTTAGTTTTCAGCCAGTTGATAAGAATGAGATGATCATCTTTTTTTAATTGAACAGTCTTTGATTTCTCAGCTGAGCAGGGGAAAGAGGGAGTAGTGCAATTTGAAGAACAACTGGGGGAAGGCTGCCTTTGAGAATATCTATGATTACAGGGCATATTAAGATAATTGAAGATGAAAAGGAGAAAAACAAGTAAATGAGATGGTGTCAGGAGCCACGTGACACTTGAGGCGAAAGCAACTCATTAAATCAATAATATCGAGTCCTAAATCTATACTTGAAGCACAGAAAGCAATTCTCCATAGCAACTGCGATTCCCCTTTGTGTACTTACTATTTAACTGCGCTAGCCTAAACTCTAAATCTAAATTAGTCAATCTCCCAATAGGGTGCCTTAGTCTCCTTTTCAATAAGCGACGCACAGCGCTAGGTTCAACAAAATAGTACAGTATTAGTTTTTTCATTAAAGTTTTGTTAATTAATTAAAAAGGGGTAAATTGAGCATGGACGGATATTTAGCGAAGAGGGTCTAAGTGTATGTTAGTAATGGTCAATGGTATGGGAATGGTGCAATGGAAGGGAGGTCAATGCGAGGAGGAACAAAGGATATAAAAGGGTTGGGTATTTGGTTCGATATTCCTTAGAATTAAATTATAAATCGTATTTACATTAATAGTGGTAAGTCTTTAAAGTTAAATCATTGTTATTGTATCTTTCTTTTATTTTCTCAATATTCATTTCTAAATCCTAAATCTTTGATTATTGAGTTTCCAACCCTTCGTGAGATCTTAAGAATTCCTATTACCTTTGAAACTATTTTATAATTCTTCTCGAACAAACCTCGAGCCTGTAGCTCTTACTTCGAGTGACCTTCGAATCACTTCCTTGAATCATTCCTCTGTGCTTCAAAGAAGTTCCTAAATCTCTCATCTCACTTTCAGGAACATCCTCGACCTTGTGCATAGGTTGTCCAGTGACAGTATAATTTAATTCTCCGTAGTTCTCATTCTTTGCACTACTACGTCCTTTTAGGTGTTTTTAAAGTTTTAAAATGGCACCTGTTCAACGCACTCCTCCTCCGGGCGCTACTACTAGAGCTCGCGCTAGGGGCAGGCCAACAGCCACAAGGTCTGTTTCACGCACTCACTCTTTGGAACCACTCGACCTTAGGGAACGGCAACACTCAGCTCAATCTGTAGAAGACATCCCACAAGATTTTGAGGGTTCTAGTGATGAAGAAGAAGGAGATGATACAATGCACGAGGCACCATCCGCCCCAGCCAATCACCCTTCTGGTCAATCCTCAGAACCTGAACCATATAACTCTCTGGAAGATTTCATGAGACTTTTCATGAAAACCCTTTCAAATCCAACGTCTTCAGAGGGGTCTAAGTTCAAAACTCCTTCTATGAAATCTCCTGACAAATTTGACGGAGATCACCCCGACAGATTGTGACCCTTCTTGCAAACCTGCAAGCTACTGTCCCATAATGACCCTTGAACCTTTAATAGCGACCGATCAAAAGTCGTTTACACTTCTTCATTCCTAGCCGGGAAAGCAGCAAGATGGTTCGAACCTTATCTGCTCATGCTTTCTTCAACAGAAACCCACTTACTTATCAATAATTGGGAAAAGTTCGAAGACCAACTTTTTACGTTGTTTGGAGACCCTAATGAAATGGACAACGCAGAAATTGAACTTGATTTTCTTCGCATGAGTGATAATGGTAAAGCCTCTGAATATATCTCAAACTTCAGAGCACTTCGAACTCGAGTAGGTTGGAATGATGCTGCCCTTAAGTATCATTTCAAGAAAGGACTTCACCACGCAATATAGGGGGAGGACTTGCTAGCAAGTCCGCAACTTGAAGTCAGATGGAAATCAGATGGAACTCAGACTGAAGTAATACTGAACTTTCACTTGAAGTATCACACAAATAACAATGGATCTATATTGAAAACATAGTGAAAGTGTGAGGATAACTGAATGGAAGCCAGAAAAAATCATTCCATGAGTCTACTCAATGCAAAGTATTTTTTGAAACAGCTTATTAAAATAATACTTTATTAAATTAATTTGATCAATAAAAATTGATTGACAATATTGCAATTCTTAAATACAATAATTTTATTAAAAAATTTCAGATTACATATAAAAAAAATCAGTGACTTTTTCTATTACTTACAACTGTTTTTACAGAATTGAAAACTATGTTTCAGCTAATATTTTATGGAAGTGAACTCTGTTCTTCGCCCGAAGAACAGAGTTCATCCTCCTATTTTCACACTCTGTTTGCACCAATCTCCATCCCTTTCAATTCTATCAACACATGCTTGTCTTCCCTTCCCATGCCTTTCGCTATCCTCCCAGCCCCATTGTATGCCATCCTCTTTTGATCCCCATTTTACCCCTCTCAACCTCTCCCAGACCCTTTTCTTCATTTAAAATGCCTCGGAACCCTTAATCTTCCCTTCCAACTCTTTCCCAACCTTTTCGCTACCCCATACACCCTTCCTCACCCCTCTCTCCAGCCTTTCCAGCCCTTGTAGCCCCATTTGTGTTCACATGAGCTTCAAGGTGTGTTCAAAGTAAATTCAATACTTCTTCATGATGGTTTCATCACTTCCTCAATGTGTGCTCAAAAAGATATGAATTAGGGTTCAAGGTTGCGGACTTGCTAGCAAGTCCGCCCCCCATATTGCGTGGTGCTTCCTTTGAGGATTCTGGATCAATTAAGTCTTCACGGTCAGAAGATAACTACTTTAACGGATTTAATGGATCGAACCCTCGAACTTGACGGTGTTTATCAAGGACAACTTCAACATCGTCGATATGCCAACAAATCTCAGTGCCTAAATTTTAAATCGGGACTTTCTTCACACCCACGACCAAATCAATCCTCCTCGACTCAATCCAAACCCAATAAGGGAAAGGATAAACCTCGACCAAAAGGCTCGACCCCAGGCGATATCAGCAAAGTACTGGATCCTAAAGGGGAACTTAAAGAAGCTGAGAGGAAGAGACGAGAAGATAATGGGTTATGTATGTATTGTGGGGGTAAGCACAAGTTGGAAGACTGTGTAAAGTTGAAGGAAAGAGAAGGTACTAGTTCAAAGTCAAAAAACTAGTAGATAGTTTACTTGTGTGCAAAGAAAACTATCTTATCTCTCCCAGTGCACAGAACCTCCATGTCTTAAGGACTGGAGTTTCCTTAAACCGCTTGAGATTCATTCTTTTTAAGGAGGATATCCCCTTCAGTTGTCTTATAGACTCTGGAGCTTCAATTTCTTTTGTTAGTTTATCTTTTGCCAAGAAGCTTCAACTAACATTTACAGATATCGATCAAACTCCAATCTATTTGGTGGAATCAGAGGAACCCAAATATTGGGTAAGTAAGAAAGTTTTATGGGTTTTCAACTTTTCAAACTTTCCCCCCTTTGAGTGGGAATTATCAGTCTTGGAAGCCCCAAGGATGGACGATACCATTCTTGGCCATGACTTTTTAACGCATTGGAATCCAGAAATTGATTGGACTAAGGGATTGATCACCCCACGCTCTAAGTATATTTCTGATTCTTCAATGCAGGTCAATAGGGAGTTAAACAACCTGCCTGAAAACATCCTGCTAGAGGAAAAGTCTCTGCCAGATGACTTGAAAGCATCTGATCCTTCTCTAAATGAGCAATTGGCTAAACCTTCTAGCTCAATGACTTCACTCGAAGAGGATTTAAATTGCCTCGAAGTAATCGAATTCTGCTCTCTCAATACAGGTATCCCCTCGACAGATTCTCTCAAAGATGAAGAGGACGACCAAATCAACGTTGAAGCCATTAAATCAACTCTACCAGAAATCTACCACGATTTCCTCGATGTTTTCTCAATCCGCAAGGCCGATAAGTTACCACCTCATCAACCCTACGACCATCAAATAGAGTTAATAGGCCTAGTACATCCGGCAGGTCCTGTCTATTCTTTATCGAAGGATGAATCTCAAGTTCTTTGAGACTACATTGCAGAGAATGTAGCCAAAGGTTTCATCAGAGCCAGTAAATCTCCAACTGGCTCCCCTGTCCTCTTTGTAAAAAAGAAGGACGGTAGTCTTAGGTTGTGTGTTGACTATAGAAAGCTCAACACAGTCACGAAAAAGAATGCATATCCTGTTCCTCCTATGTCATTACTTCTTACCCTTTTCAATGGTGCTAATTTCTTTTCTAAAATTGATCTTAGAGGCGCTTACAATCTGATTCGCATTGCAGAAGGTCATGAACCACTGACTGCAATGCGCACTAGATTTGGTAGTTTTGAATATTTAGTTATGCCTTTTGGTTTATGTAACGCACCTTCAACTTTTCAAACTTTTGTTAATGATATCTTTCAAGATGTTGTTGAACAATTTGTAGTCGTCTATTTAGATGATATTTTAATGTTCTCGAAAACACTAGATGAACATATTCATCATGTTTGACAGGTCCTAAATCGTCTTTGAGATCATGGTCTCTACGCCAAGCATAATAAATGTGAATTCCACCTCAAATCAATTGATTTTCTGGGTTTTACCTTTTCCACTGACGGTTTAGTCATGGATGACAAAAAAGTCCAGAAAATCCTGGAATGGCCTGAGCCCAAAAACATTAAATTGCTCCAAGGATTTTTGGGTTTTGCAAACTTCTATAGAAGGTTTATTAAAGATTACTCTAAAACTATTTCCAATCTTACTTCTCTTCTTAGAAATAACATTCCTTTTGTTTTTACTTCTACAGCACGAAAGGAATTCAAAGCACTAAAAAGGGCGTTCACCACAGCCCCAATTCTTTGACATTTTGATCCTTCTGCCTTGACAATAGTTGAGACAGATGCGAGCAATTATTTTATTGCAGGGGTCATCTCCCAATTAAATCCTGAAACAAATTTGTTTCATCCTGTTGCTTTTGAGTCACGCAAACTCATAGCGGCAGAATTAAATTATGAAATTCATGACAAAGAGCTTTTAGCTATTATCCATTGTCTTAAAAAATGGTGTTCTTTTCTTCTCAGCCTAGATAGTCCTTTTCAAATCTTAACAGATCATAATGCTTTGAAATACTTCATGTCTTCTAAAGTGTTAACCAGGCGTCAAGCCAGGTGGGCTGAATTTTTATCTGAATTTTCCTTCTCTATTTCCTATCACCCAGGTAAAAACTGCATTGTCCCAGATATCTTGTCACGTCGGGACGACGTTTACCCACAGCGGTATGGTAAGGTAAACTCTTACAGTCGCCTTGCTGTAAGCAGAATCCGGAGGAGATATGTGGATTTAGCTGAAAACCCCGTCCTTCCAATAAAATAACAAAATGGGAATTCTAAATCACTAAGCTAACCAATCTACTTAGATCTGATTGATAAAAATAATGAAACTCTAAAATATTTATCGCTTATTGAGATTAAATGATCGTGGCTGTTGATAAAGAAATACTGATAACAACAATTAAGGTGTACCAGTGAAAGATCTGTAAAGATTGACTTTTATGTTTTTATAATATTTTAAATTTATATGAGACAGCAATAATCAAGTCCCAGCGACGAAGACCTTTCTAAAGATACCCTGTATGAAGTGTTATTTAACTGTTGTATTGTATTTCTAAGATGTTATGTAAAAAAATAATAATGTTATAAGGGTATTACAAGTTATTTTAATTTGTTGAGTAATAAAAAATGAGACTGTAGTGGTTAAAGATTAAGCTGTATGATGTGTCCCCCCTTCTCAATTTCGAGTTTGAGAAGCGCTTAAGTATTCCTAGTCACGTGCCTAAGTTTTCCCCTCCAGAGCTCTTCCAGAGTCAATCCGGAGCCCGTACGGAGTCCGTACGGAGCCGGAACGGAGTCCGTACGGAGTCGAAACGGAGTCCGTCCGGACTTCCGGACTCAATTTAGAACCTTAAAACCATAATAAAAAATCTAGAAAAATTACACATAATAGAGCTACTTCCCCTTTACATACCAAACTAATTTTCGTAGTCTGCGCAGCTCTAATTACCCCGTGAAAATTCATCAAAGTTAAGTAATTTTTGAAAACGTAAATATTCCTATAAAACTTTAAAATTCATTTAAAAATATAAGAAAAATAGTAAAAATTCTGGGAAAATTTCCCAAGGTTCTTGAGTGACTCGACTTAATACTTATAAATTTTCCAGACCATAAAAATAAGTTTTCTCCATAAAATAAATTGTATTTGTGTAGGCATTCGCTCGTGACCAATTTCTTCATATTTAAAACTCCAATAAATTAAATAAAACCCTTATATAAAAAAAAATAATAACGCCAATCTTGCACGCCGTAATAACTCCATTTACGTACTTAGGTGCCGTACTAAACTTTAGGCTACCACATCCTCCCTCCAATCGAGAATGTCCCCATTCTTAAAACTTTGCATAAGTGGTTGATCACAATATTCATCTTTAACCTTCAACCACCATCTTCTTTAATCAACTATAAAATTCATCTTCATCAATATGTCTTCCAAAGAACTTGTTGCTCCATGTGAACTCTGCGCTCGATACCAGGTACCTTGTTTAATGTCCAACCCTAATCTTCCTGGCAGAACAGCTTGCGACTTATGCCGTGTGAAAAAAGTCAAATGCAACCGGCCAATAGTTCCTTCTAAAACAAACGTATATTTAGGACCAGCAGCTCTCCCTGATCCCTCAACTTCTAAAAAGCGATCCAAAATTCCTGTCTTCTTAAAACGAATAAGAACAAAAACAGCTTCAAAAGTTCAATCTTCATCAACGGATCCCGGCCTAATTTTGCCTTCACAAGATCCTAATCCTATAACGCCAGTACCCCCAACTAACTTTGCTGAGACTATGTTTCCTGGCTCTAAATGTAAGACCCTATTTATCTTACTAAAAAAAAAACTTTTAATCAAAATTGACTAAACCTATGACTTAATAACATATTTGAATTTCTAGCTGTCGAAATAACCAACACTGATGATGTTGGTAGAGTGAAGACGGACTATATCAATCATTACCCAAATTTTCATCGCTATCTTTTTCTTGACTTTACTAATGAGTTGAAATGAAAAATGCTGGCCTATTTTCAAGAAACTCCAGCTAATAACCATGAAGACCTCATGAAAAGAAGAATTTTAATGCAAAGCTTTGATAATGATGTTGAACAATTTCAAAGAAATTATCTTTTCTAACAGTATAACTTGATAAAATTTTGTTTTTGCTTGGTCTTCTTAAACTTTCAACATAAATGATGTTTTCTTTCTTCTCTGGCTTGATATAACATAAAATAAAATAAAATAAATCTTGTGATGATTCCACTACTGAGAGCAAGGTTTGAATCCCTTCAGACTCCCATATACCAGTCTTCCTTCTTGTCACAGCATTGAGAGAGTGGATCTTCCTATGAGCCGAATACTCCTGATTCCAACCTCATAGGGCCCCCCACTGAGCCGAATTCTATGATTCCAATCTCGCCATAAGGTCCTCCAAGCTTCACACCAAAAAAAAATGGCCTAACTATGAGGCACTAAAAAAATCATTCCCTAAAATCCAACTACCATCCTAACTTCTGATTCCTTCATCACAATTTTCAAACTTTGCTATACAGCAAACCCATAAAATACTTTTGCCAGGCTTCCAATAATAATATTAACTTTAGACCATGTTAAAGCGCCACAAATTTTACCTAATTAACCATTATGCTTTCTTTAGCATCATCACCACCTAAAATTTTAACCTCCTAAAGCTTATCAGCACCCAATTCCAGAAATAATTGAATAACCAGTTTAAAGTCTTAGTGGACAGTGATAAATTAAAAGATTGAATTGAGTTATCCAAACAAGATTGACATTCCAGTTTAAAGTCTTGGTGGACCAAACATATAATCGATTGCCAGTTTATGGTCTTGGTGGACCAAAGATCGTTTAGGTGCATAAATAACTTGATAAATTCCTAAGTAAGGCCTAGGCTTGACCAAAGATTGAATAAATTTGATAATCCAGTTTAATGTCATAGTGGACCAAACATTTGATCGACAAGTAATCCAGTATAAGGTCATGGTGGACCCAACAGCTTGATAACAGTCCAGTTTAAGGTCTTGGTGGACCTAAAATTTGATAACACTCCAGTTTAAGGTCTTGGTGGACCTAACAACTTCTCTATCCTTGAACCCAGATTTTGCCACCAGCTTTCTTCATCCTAGTTTCAAGTTTTCTTCTTCAAAAAAAAAAAAAAAAAAATATCTCCTAACAAGATGAAACCTTCTGACTTCATTGCTTCAGCTGATCAATCTTGCAAATATTGTGCCTTCACCCATAGGGAATATATCTTCTCTTTTAACTGGCAAAAGCACACTTATAACAGGGCCTGTTTATCCTGCTATGAGAAGAAAAGAAAATGTTCTGGCTTGAACTGTGGTTCTTTCCCCAATACTGCTACTAGCTTCGCCGCCTTCTGCAATCCTCCTCCTTCTTCTTCACCTTCTACTCCACCCCCTATTCCATCAACCTCTAAAGATCCCATACCTTTTTCTCCATCAGCCTATTTAAACCTTTCTCCATCACCTAATCCTCTGGGTCCTTCTCTCCAATCTAGACTTGCTGCTACTCCCCCAAGAACTATTGCTGCTCCCAGGGCCATGCTTCAACCTTCTAACAATTCTTCTCCTTCTTCCAACATCTTGAAACACAAAAGGTCCTATAATAGCCAGCAGTCTTCATCTTCTCTTGTATCATTCAAAAGGCCCAGAACATCTACTTCAAACACCAAATCCAACACCAGTCCTCCTCATCTATCAAAAATAAAAAATCCTTTCCTAAACATAAAAAATCCCACTCCATTACCAAGTAAGCCGTTTATCTATGATCATGATAGTGTTGACACAGGTTAGTTGTCTCTTTTTATTTTCTTAATCTTCAGGTTTTAATTTGCTGATATTTTAATTTGATAAGCGTCCACCGGTTCTCCAATTTCATATTCTGCTTATGAACTACCAGAACCTAATCCAAGCTTCCCTAGAGTTCCAATTCACCTAGTGTCTGAAAAGCTTTTTGCCAATTTTAATAACCTTATCGCTTATTTCCAACCATACCCGCCCTCTGATAGATCAGAATCTTGGATGAGAGAGCAACTGTTAAGAGACCTTTTCAAAATAGCCAACTGGCTTCAACACTATCGTGACCGTGAAATAAGATTCGAATCCCAGGAAATCGATCAAGGTCCTTCTAAATTCTCTAATTTAGATTCTTCAAAAGATAACAACCCTTGATGGTGTTCTTCCTGGTATGTAGCTTTCTTGAATAATGTTTGAAAAAAAATAAAATATAAACATCTAAACTACCTAAAACTAAAATACCTTTTATTTTTTTATTTTTTTATTTTATTTTTTTTTTTTTTTTATTTTTTAGTTTTTTTTTTTTTTTATATATATTTTTATTTTTATTTTTTATTTTTATTTTTTTATTTTTTTTTTTTTTATTTTTAATTTTTATTTTATTTTTTAATTTTTTTTTTTTTTTTTTTTTTTTGAATTTAAAATAAAAGATTTTAGAAAAGATAGTTTTGAAATAAAAGTTAAAATTTAATTTTTAAAGAAAGATAAACGAATGTGAAAAGAAAGATAAAAAAAAGTAATAAAATAAAATTTTAAAATAAAATTTTAAAAAGATGCCCCCCGGCCATTTGATGAGCCGTACCCTCGACATCATACCCACATCCAAGTGCAACTTGATGTGGTTACACAATTTTGAGAAATTGAAAAGAAAAGAAAATAAATGAAAGTTTTTTAGAAGATAATTTTTATAATGATGATCACTGGGTGGGATCCCTCCAATTTATAAAAATGATTAGAGACCACCAGTGAGCATCACCTTTACAATAATTCATAATATATATTAAAGAAAAGAAATCACAATCTAACATAAAAAAATCAAAACAAAATAAAATAAAAAAAATCTTGAATCCGGCGTTGAGAGCGGTGTCTCTTGATTCGTTCCAGTTTATAGTCTTAGTGGACTTCCTATAATTAAAAGACAAAGCCAGGATTCAACTAGAAACAGGGAAAATTTTGGAAACGAACATTATGGGGTAATTGTGTATAGAGCAGCCAGCCCATCAATTACCCCCACACTTGCCAATATTAAATTAAGAAGGTTCCCCTGTGAACACTTCTTCCAATAAATTTTAAAATTTTTCCAACACTATCTTCACCCATATTTTAAGAATTTTTAAGTTTTTGAAAATTTCAAAGAAGATCTTCTTGAATTTCGTTAAGTTTCATCATAGTTTCGTCGACCATATACAGTGTAACGATAGTAAAGTATTTTGATAATAAAGAAGATAGTTTATCCTCGTTGCGGAGGTATAAAATTTGATAAATGTCATTTAAAATTGTAGTTTATCCTCATTTCGGAGTTCGTCCATATAATTTCATAAATGTCATAGTTTATCCTCATTGCGGAGGAATCCATAAAGTTTCATTGATATCATAGTTTATCCTCATTGCGGAGGATCCATAATATTTAAGAAGTTTCATAGTTTATCCTCATTGCGGAGGAAGACTTCGGCACTCCTGGTGCCTCTAGGATAGAACCGTTTCACTTGATCGGCCGCTACCCTCTTCTTCAATACTACTCCATCCAACTCTTCTAGCACATATGAACCGCCGGAAACTTGCTCCTTTATTTTATACGGTCCATTCCACCTATCTGCAAACATTTTTCCCCATTGACTTTCCAAACTCCTATTATACACCAGGACCATATCTCCTGGGTTCAAAGGTTTCCTTAATCGATGTGCCAACCGCTCATCCCAATATCTAACTGATTGATTTCGGATCTTCATCATCCGCGAATATGCCTTTTCTAAATATTCTTCTTTCTTTTCTAGCTGCATCATTCTTGCACACAATAATTCTTCAGTAGTTTTGACCGTGTCCCAGTCAACTCCAAGATATGATTCAGCTTCTAAATCAACCGGTAAAACTGCTTTCTGTCCAAAAACAAGTTCATAAGGTGAAAATCCGGTCGTCCTTTTGGCAGTGATTCGATCAGCAAATAAAACTAAAGGTAAATAGTGCCTCCACTTTTCAGCACTTGTCCCACACATTTTAACTAAAGCATCCTTGATAACTTGATGCCCTCTTTCAACCATGCCTTCAGCTTCAGGATAATATGGGGTTGCTACCCTAACCTTTGATCCAACTTTCAATACGGCCTCTTTAAACTCTGTCCCAAATTCAGGACCTCCATCTACCGTTACCAACTTCATCACCCCATACCTATATACCCAATTATCCAAAAAAAATTCTGCCACATTTTTGGCAGTTAAATTAATAAGAGGCGCTGCCTCTACCCAACCAGATAAATCATCTCTGGCCACAATTAAATATTTATACCGTCCCTCTTTTATATGAACAGCATCTAAACTAACTCTCCCAAAGAGCGTATATTCACCTGTCGCGCGTCCAGGTTCTTTTGGCCTTAAATAACTTCGTCTTTGACATTCTTCGCATGACTGAACCCACTGTTTAACAGCCATCTTCATGCCAGGCCACCAAAATCGATCAGAAATTCTTCTAAACGTTTCTCCAACGCCTCTATGCCCGAGATCTTCATGCAGTGATTTCAAAACTAATTCTTGCCCCTTCTGTTGAGTTATAACTACTTGAGGATTTGGATACCTTCTCCTCATTAAACGTCGACCAGATAGGTAAAACGTAGATGACTTCCTCTTGATAGCCACCCATTCATCGTCTTCACAATCTTCTGGCCTCTCTAAAGTCAACAAATATTTGACTAACAAAAAATAAAAACCAGTCTGACCCCAGACTTCATCTTGAAAATCGATTAATATAACATCAATAGGGACTTCTCTATCACCAATATCACCTGCACATGAATGAGCCAATAATCGTTGACCCCTAAATAAATCTTTAATCGAGCTATGTCGACGTTTTTCTTCTGAACCTTTGGATCCTTCGAAAACCGTATTTGAAAATACCTCTTTCTCTTTATCCACCTTTTTATTTAAGTTCTCTAATTCTCCAACATATACACCATTCCTTAATTTACTACTATCCCACACTACCAATCCATTTTCCTCTACATACACCACATCTTCTTCTACCTCCTCTCTGCCGAATTTATCTACACCTTTTCCTACACCTTTATTAACATAAAAACTATTTTCCAGTTTATCCTCTTGGTGGAGGTCATCGTCATCATCATAATCTAAACACAATAGTCCTGCCAGTTTAACCTCATGGGGGAGGTATGGAAAGTCTTCAGCTCCTTTAGTGCTGGCTTTGATAGTAGGTATATCTTCATCGAACTCTTCTGAGTCTGAATCTTCTTCAGTGGGTGGTCTCCTTGATAAACCATCTGGCATAGTAAAAGTTTTGCCAGGCTTATGAACTAAATCAAACGAAAAATGTTGAATAAAAGCTACCCATCTCGTCATGGGTGCGTTCGGTAAACTTGGGGAATTAATCATCTGGATTAATGATTTCGCATCCACTTGCAACTCAAAATGTTGCCCCCACAAAATATGCTGAAGTTTCTTCAGTATTTTCGCCACACCACATAATTCCAATTTCGGTTGAGAATATCTTGATTCGACCTCAGTAAATACTACAGATTCATACCTAACTGGCCTGATGTAACCAGCTTTATCCATCTGAGACAAAACCGCCCCAGCTGCAACCTGACTTGAATCAACCGCTAAATAAATTCTACCAGCATCTTTTCCATAATCTAACTTGTGCAGGACTAAATCCTTCCCTGCAACCTCCTTCAACTTCACAAACGCCTTCTCACACTCTTCATCCCACTCCCAGTCTGCATCCTTTCTCGTTAACCGTCTCAATGGAGCTGCCAATGAAGAAAAGTCCTTGATAAACATTCTAACATATACGCAAACGCCTAAAAACCCTCTAACTTCGGTCGTATTCTTGGGTCTTGGCCAGGACTGAATTTTGTTAACTTTCTTCTTGGACATAATCCTACCCTCTCTACATACCACATGGCCTAATATTTCTAAGGCTGGCACACAACATGAAAATTTTGAACCTGAAATAGTTAAACCAGCCTCTTCAATTCGAAACAAGATTCTTTCTAAAGTAATTGCAAACTCCCAAATGAATTTGCGTATTCCGGGATTCTCTTCCAACACCTGGTTATCATAGTCGGTTGTTGGTCCCTTAATTCCTCCATCATCTATAAAGATTCCAGCATATTGTGGAATTTCATCTTGAAGGATCCAAGCCATCTGAGCTTGATAAACTGCAACCGAATTTGTTGCTCCTTGAGGTAATCTTGTTAACTGTAAACGTCCAAGTGGTGTATCGAATGTAGTGAGAGGTCTTGAGTCCGGATGTAACTCTCTCTCATCATATCCACCCATAATATCTCCCAATCCATAGCACACTCTCCCTGCAAACGCTTCAACAAACTCCTCAGCACTAGGCGGTATCCCAGCATCCTTTATTGTAACCCTATTTAATTCCCTAAGATCATGAACAACTCTAAGCTTGCCATTCGGTTTCTTGATACAAAATACCGGACTAGAATAACTTGACGTTGATTGCTCATACAGTCCAGTGTGTATCCGTTCTCTGACAACTTCAATATAGGCTTCTTTTAATGCAGCCGGAATAGGAATCGGTTTCTGCTGCCACGGTTCATGACATACCACAGGAATCTTGTAAGGCTCCCTATAGGAATGCTTCAACACACCCCTCTCCTCTTCTTCAAAAGCAATGGCCTTCTCTCGCTTGACCATCACATCCAACAACAACTTCTTCTCTTCTCCAGACAACCAACCATCAGGTCCAAAATTAACAACACCCAGTCTCTCAAAAGTGATTCTTGATGTCTCAGAAAATTCAGGCGGATTCTTTACCAAGGGACTTTCATAGGGATCTCTTGATAACCTTGGTCTTCTCAAAGGTGGATTTAATTCAGCAGGTAGCGGTTCATTAATAGGTCGAACTTTATTTGCTACTTTCTTATATTTGGCTGCGTCCACATCTAAATTAACTTGAGGTAAAACATCGCCATTAAAACTTTCATCAAATGAATCTTCTTCATCGCCAGAATCGGAATAAGAAAAATTAGAAAAATATTTTATTTCATTTTTAAATTTTACCCTTTTCTCCTTTCCCTCGTCTAATTTATAAACAGATTTTCCAACACCTTTGCTTCCCTTATCCAACATTAAATCACCCGTAAAGAAAGTCGGCAGTTTAACCTCTTGCTGGAGGACCGGAATTGAATTTTCACAAAAATTATTTTTTTGAGTTTTAATTATACTGAGATTTTTTATCGGATTTAGATAAGATTTTCGCAGTTTACCCTCTTGCTGGAGGTTCTGAATAGAAGGTGATAATTGCAGTTTAACCTCTTGCTGGAGGTCCGTGATAGAAGGAGATAATTGCAGTTTAACCTCTTGCTGGAGGTCACAAAACATACCCTTCCAATTTTTATCCAACCTAATTTGGCCCATTTTGCCTTTTTCACCATTTTTAAATTTTATAGAAAAACAAGGTAAATCCAATAAACATATAGAAAAGTCCATAACGTATTTGCAATCCAAAGTAATATTAACAGAAAATAATTGAGAATCCACTTGAATTATCTCCAAGTGAGCTGACCTATTGCAATCCGGGATCTCATCCTGAGGAGAGATTACAACATTAGAGCGATCAGCCCCTGCTACCCCAAAAAATGAGGGCATTCATCCCTTTCCAACAAACATAATTCACCAGAAGCCGTCCGTTTTATATGCCGCTTCTTGGTGCAAACACAACACTGGCACAGAGTAGTAATCCCTGGCCGTGTTTCCCAACCTTCATCTCCAGGAGGCGCTAACCGCATATGTAACCTCCGCATATCTTCACCAGTGATCTCCAAACTAATCCCCATGCCAGCTTGATACCCTATCCTGGCCTCAAAATCCATCAAAAAAGGACCACCAAGAACAGTTTTGACTGCTCCTCTGGCCACATAAAAGTGAACCTTACCAACAGATCCACCAATGCCTAACCTGACATGCTCAGCTGTACCCATTAGCTCTGTTGCATGCCCTCCAATACCTCTGAGGTTTCCCCCAGTCCCACTTTTAATTGGCAAGCCTATACTTGTCGCTTGCTCCAATGAAATTAAATTAATTTGAGACCCTGAATCGACCAAGGCCTTTACTTCTTTACCATTAAGAGTTACCACCAGGTAACCCAGGGGAGCGGAAAAATGTGTATCTACATCTTCCCCAAACTTTTCAGCATTTTCACAAATATATTCCACCTCTCCAGTGGAAACCCGACGCCTCGTCAAATGCTTCTTTTGCTTTTCAGCAAGCGCCGGACTAATCGTAAATAACTCCCCTAAAGATAAGGGAATCTGAAGTTGATTCACCCTATTCAAAACTGCGTCCATCGCATTAGCTTGACCGGAAACTACTGGCCGCTCATACTGGACCTTTGATTTAACAACCTTGGCCCTGGGTACCTCTTGAGGTCCAACCGAGCCATCTTCACCCCCCATTATAACATCTTCACTTTCTATAACCCTAACTCCGTCACCAGCTTCTTGCACTAATCCTGATCCATCGCTAGTCCTTCTTACTCCCTCCATTGGGATGGGACCGCTAAAACTTGGTGTGGGTAGAGACGCCAACGGTACGTCCTCCTCAGAATCCGAATCATCCTCTGGCATAGGCTCACCATTTAAATCAAACTTGCCATAACTAGGGGGCCCCATATCAGCAATCCCCTTCTGCATTTTATATAATTCGTCCTTAGAGTAAGGGTTCAATTTGTTGGCGGCAGTTTGAGCACTAGAAATCTTGTCCTTAGATTAAGGGTTCACTTTGTTATTGGCCTTGCCAGGATTAGCCCTCAATTGGCTCTGAATGCTACTTTTCGCCTTAGTAGCAGCTGCTCTTCTAGCAGCATTAACATCATATTCGCCAGCCATACAGCTACCCTCCACCTGGGCAACCGTTGCCAGCTCTAAACCACCAAAAGAAGTAGAAAATGTGGCTTTACTGACCTCTTTCTCCTTGCCCTTGTCAGCTTTACCACCATTACCATTACCATTTTTGCCACTCTTGGCATTAACATCTTCATCCGTCACCTCTTCAAATCTGGCTCTCCTTTCAGCCGTTAAACTTCTTCTGACCAAATCAGAAGGAGACTGTCCATCACTGGGCTTGATGAACAAACCATCGGGAAATTTATAAACTTTACCATCAAATAAAACTCGCCCAGCATCCATATCCTTATCAAGAGCAAAACAAACTGTTGCTCTATGACCCCTCCTATTACAATAGGAGCACACCTTTGGCTCATCATAGCCACCTCTATAATTACTACCATTCCCACCATTTCTCCCATTGCCTGGGAAGCGGTTACCATTATTATTGCCATTATAATTTCGACGTTCATAACCTCTAGACTGATAAGAAGTCGACGTCGACGAAGAAGCGATTGGGGCCTTATTGGCCTTCTGGGTTTCTTGAACAAATATTTTTAATTGTTTAGTTAAATCGGCCAGGTGATCGACCATCTTATTATCTACATTACCCTCAACTTTAGCAGCAGGTAATCCCATTTGAGCCTTCTTGGCCTCCTGGGCTTTGACCATAATATCGTTGTTTTCGGCCAAAACCTCGCTAACCTTGCTAACATATTGAGTGCATGACTCTTGATATTTGTCCAACGCCAATAACTTGAGATGGGCCTGAATGTTCTCTTTGATAACCTCCAAAGCCGGCAGTTTCTGCTCACCATTAGGCAGTTCCTTCATCAAATCTTTTCTTGAAAGATCCTTCAAGACGTCCATACGAATATCCCTACTGCATGCTGACCAAAACAAATCTTTTGCTTGGTTCTCATGCACTAACTCGTCCACCAGTATGAGATATTCCACCACTTCATCAAACTGAACACAAAGTTTTTTGAAGTCCACCATTGAAGAAACACCACCTTTAGCTTGCCAGTCACCTACAATTTTGTTGAGGTCCATCATAGTAAACCTAACACCCCATCTATCAACCATAGCTTTAGAAAGCTTAACCCAATCCTTGTCCTTAAATGCCTGCATAGCAATAACCTCTTTTTCCACCTCCCTATCAGCAATAAAAAACCTAACTTGCTTCACCATGTCCACATGAGAAGCACCATCAACAGCAGCAGCAGCTTCATACCTGCTAATGAACCATTTAACCTCCTCCCCATCAAACTTTGGGCCATCCCAAGAAACAATTCTAACTGAGGGAGTAAGAGGGTTAGAAGATCCAGAAGCAACAGCAGAAGAAGACATCCCAATAAGTAATGAAAAGCGTTAACAATCGATAAAATAACAAGCCTCTTGCAGGCCAATAACAAAAATCCAATTAGAGTTCCAGAAAATAAGCCTCTTGCAGGCTAATAACGTTCTTGATCCAAGTAAGTCTTTAAAGAAAGCTAGAGAAATCGAACCCCACGTTGGGCGCCAACTATGGTAAGGTAAACTCTTACAGTCGCCTTGATGTAAGCAGAATCCGGAGGAGATATGTGGATTTAGCTGAAAACCCCGTCCTTCCAATAAAATAACAAAATGGGAATTCTAAATCACTAAGCTAACCAATCTACTTAGATCTGATTGATAAAAATAATGAAACTCTAAAATATTTATCGCTTATTGAGATTAAATGATCGTGGCTGTTGATAAAGAAATACTGATAACAACAATTAAGGTGTACCAGTGAAAGATCTGTAAAGATTGACTTTTATGTTTTTATAATATTTTAAATTTATATGAGACAGCAATAATCAAGTCCCAGCGACGAAGACCTTTCTAAAGATACCCTGTATGAAGTGTTATTTAACTGTTGTATTGTATTTCTAAGATGTTATGTAAAAAAATAATAATGTTATAAGGGTATTACAAGTTATTTTAATTTGTTGAGTAATAAAAAATGAGACTGTAGTGGTTAAAGATTAAGCTGTATGATGTGTCCCCCCTTCTCAATTTCGAGTTTGAGAAGCGCTTAAGTATTCCTAGTCACGTGCCTAAGTTTTCCCCTCCAGAGCTCTTCCAGAGTCAATCCGGAGCCCGTACGGAGTCAAAGCGGAGTCCGTACGGACTCCGTACGGAGTCGAAACGGAGTCCGTCCGGACTTCCGGACTCAATTTAGAACCTTAAAACCATAATAAAAAATCTAGAAAAATTACACATAATAGAGCTACTTCCCCTTTACATACCAAACTAATTTTCGTAGTCTGCGCAGCTCTAATTACCCCGTGAAAATTCATCAAAGTTAAGTAATTTTTGAAAACGTAAATATTCCTATAAAACTTTAAAATTCATTTAAAAATATAAGAAAAATAGTAAAAATTCTGGGAAAATTTCCCAAGGTTCTTGAGTGACTCGACTTAATACTTATAAATTTTCCAGACCATAAAAATAAGTTTTCTCCATAAAATAAATTGTATTTGTGTAGGCATTCGCTCGTGACCAATTTCTTCATATTTAAAACTCCAATAAATTAAATAAAACCCTTATATAAAAAAAAATAATAAAGCCAATCTTGCACGCCGTAATAACTCCATTTACGTACTTAGGTGCCGTACTAAACTTTAGGCTACCACAGCGGGGGGACGCATTTGCTGACAAGAACCCAGCAAATGTGCAATCAATCTTCAACGAATCAATGTTAACAACTCATCAACTTAATTCGATGACAATTCAATCTTTTCGAAATCCACTATTCAACATCCTCGAAGCTCAGTCAAAGGACGAATATTGTTTAGGGTTAAAAGACAAAATACTCTCAAAGCAAGGGGCCAAAAGATTTAGTATTGAATCAGGTCTATTAGTCTTCCAAGGTAGAGTAGTCATACCCAACAATGAGATAAAATTATGGATTTTCAACAGTCGACATGATTCTCCATTAGCTGGTCATTTTGGGGTTGATAAAACCTACCAGTTAATAGCGAGGGGTTTCTTCTGGCCAGGTATGACCAGGGAAATCAAGGCCTATATAAAAGCTTGTTACGAATATAATAGGAATAAGGCTCCCCGTCACCGGAAGCATGGGTTGCTTCAACCACTTCCTATTCCCTCTAAACCTTGGGAATCTTTATTGATGGATTTCATTTCTCAACTTCCTTTTTCTAATGATTTTGATGCTATATTAGTAATAGTAGATAGATTTTTAAAAATGTCTATTTTCATTAAAACCACTACTACTGCTACAGCAGAAGATTTGTCAAAATTGTTTCTAGAATATGTATTTTCTAAAAACGGCTTACCAAATGATATTATTTCAGATAGAGGCTCATTGTTTGTATCCACATTCTGGACCCAACTGTGTCGACAACTCAATATCACGAGGAACCTCTCCACGGCCTATCACCACACAATATGGGGGGCGGACTTGCTAGCAAGTCCGCAACCTTGGACCCAAACTCACCATAGATTGAACACACATTGAGCTATTGATAAAGGAACCATACAATCAGGGATGAACACCACTCAGCAGAACAGTTTTAGGTGGGTGTTCAAGTAGAGTTCAGTATGGGTTCAGTCTGAGTTCAGTCTGAGTTCCATCTGAGTTCCATCTGAGTTCAGGTTGAGGACTTGCTAGCAAGTCCACCCCCTATATTGCGTAGTGTATCACCCTGAAACCGATGGTCAAACAGAAAGAGTTAACCAAATCCTCGAACAATATCTTTGAATGTATGTCAGTTACCAACAAGACGATTGGACCACATGGTTACCATTGGCCGAATTTGCTTATAATAACTCGACTCATTCTTCGACACGACAATCTCCCTTCAAAACCATTTATGGACGACATCATCGATTCAACTCAATCCATGTAGGAACTAATCATCCTGCGGAACATTATCTTTGAACTATATCACGACTTCAAGAAGAACTTAAAACAAATTTGGAATCAGCGATTCGAAGATACAAGGAACAGGCTGACAAACATCGACAATCTGCTCCTTCCTTTAAACCAGGCGACAAAGTATGGCTCGACACACAAAACATTCGAACAACACGACCATCAAAGAAACTGGCTGAAAAGCGCTTGGGACCATTCAAAATCGACTCTGAAGTCTCTAAAACTGCATTTTGACTCAAGTTACTTCCTAAATGGCAGGCGATTCACCCTGTTTTCCATGTATCTCTCCTGGAACTGGCTCGAGAAATATACCCGGGCAAGAACCAACCCCCTCCGGAACCGGTCAAAGTAGAAGATCATCTAGAGTGGGAAGTAAGTCGTATCCTTGATTCAAGAATACGCAAGGGGAGACTTCAATACCTCGTGGAATGGGAAGGCTTCCTCAATGACTCAGACAAAACATCCTGGGAACCAGCCATCAATGTTTCTAACGCCCCTGAACTCCTAAAAACTTTTCATTTGAAATATCCTTTAAAACCAAAACCTTAAAATTTCTTTTATTTAAATTTTCTTTTCTTTTTCTTTCTTTCTTTTTCTCGTAAAAACCTAAAACACCTCTTAAATTTCTTAGTTTTTTTTTTCTTTCTTCTCCTCTTCTTTTTCTTTCTTCTCCTTCTATAAAATTTCCTCCAAAACCAACTAAAAATAAAATCAAAATTAAAATTAAATAAAATAAAATAAAATAAAATAAAATAAATATGAATAATAAAATAAAATATAAAAACATAAAATAAATAGAATAAACATAAATAATAAAATAAAATAAAAAACTCTTAAATCTCTCTAAAATATTTTCTTTCTTTTCTTTTTCAATTCTCTAAATACATTCTTTTCTTAAATTTAAAATTCTCTTTAAAAATTTTCTTTCCTAAAATTTATTCTCGTTTTAAAACTTTCTTTCCTTCGAATCATCAAACCTTGTACAACACGACCATTTCCTCGAACTTAACTTCAACATCTAAAATCTCCCTATAAAAATTCTTCGAACAAATGATTCTTCTTTTCAAATTCTCTTTAAATTCTAAATTCTGTGTTTCTGTTTTTTTTTCTTCTTTCTTCTTTCTCTCTTTTCTTACATAAATTTTTCTTTTAAAACCTTAAAACTTCCTTCAAATTAAACAACTTTTTTCTTTCTTTATTTAAATTTCTTCTTTCAAATTCTAAAAGCAAAAAATTATTTAAAACTTCTTTTTTTTCTTTTTCTCTCTCTCCCAAATCTTATAAAATTAATAATATTCACCTACAATAAAAATAAAATAAAATAAAATAAAATAAAATAAAACTAAAATACAATTCTACTTTTCTACTTCTTTACATCTCCTTTTCATTTCAAATTTTTTCTTTTAATTTTTCTTGAACCAATCTTTTCATTTTCTCCAAAACTACCCTTATCTCCTTCCTGCATTTTTCAAATACCTCCTCCTCTCCTACCGGAACCACCTCTCCAATCTCCAAGAGTTCCTCTGCCACTTCAAAGGAAGCAGTGTCGATAATTGTGTTGACCTCCCCACACAACTCTTCTGCGAACCTTACTCGTTGACCTTGACGAGGTTTCTTCGACCACACCTGGTCCAGTGTGTCTTCAGGTTCTTCGACCACATCCATGGCCGGAGGGTTTGCCTCAGTTGGTAAAAGGGGCGCAGGCTCCCCAATTGGGTCTTCAAGGGTATTTGATGTCTAAACAAAACTCATCAGTAACCTCATCCTTAAAAAATAACAATTGAAAACTTACCTCGAAGATGGGGTCAGGCTCTAAGAATAACCTTGGCGCCACCTCTACCTCTGCTTCTCTTTCCTCCTCGTCGTCTTCGATGACCACCCGTCATTTCTTGGGTGCCGGCCCTGGAACAGGGACTTCATCTTCATCTTCCTCCACCAATTCGTCGACCTCTTCCTCGACACCCTGCTTCGAACTCGTGGCCTTGGTTACCCAGGTTGTGATCTCGTTATTTAGCTCCTTATCATTCTCCCCCACCGATTGTTCATCTTCAACCGAGACATCCCAAATGTCTTCGACCACCTCTTTTGTTTTAGGGATTACCCAAAACTTGGTCTTGGTAAACCGTTGTTTGATCTCTGCGTTCTTCATCAACGCATCACACGCCACTCGTCGCCAACGGCAAAACTCGCATTTCTGCAGAGGGCCTCGAGTTGCCGTACTTTCGACACAAAAGTATTCCATGCTTTCACAAGCCGTGCAAGTTTGTGAAAATTTTCGCGTAATCATTCCCCCATCTGCTTTAGGGTGTGGAGGCGTAGGTGTGGGAGTAGGGCAGTTCATTATAAAAGGGAAATTAATAAGTGAGAAAAAATTATAGAGGAAGGGAAACTAGTGTGAGAAGATGGCTCAAGCTCAACGGAGTTCACGATTCTTATACCCGGGCATCTGTCACGTGCCACATGACACTCAAGGCGAAAGCAACTCATTAAATCAATAATATCGAGTCCTAAATCTATACTCAAAGCGCAGAAAGCAATTCTCCATAGCAACTGCGATTCCCCTTTGTGTACTTACTATTTAACTGCGCTAGCCTAAACTCTAAATCTAAATTAGTCAATCTCCCAATAGGGTACATTAGTCCTTTTCAATAAGCGACGCACAGCGCTAGGTTCAATGAAATAGTACAGTAGTAGTTTTCATTAAAGTTTTGTTAATTAATTAAAAAGGGGTAAATTGAGCATGGATGGATATTTAGCAAAGAGGGTCTAAGTGTATGTTAGTAATGGTCAATGGTATGGGAATGGTGCAATGGAAGGGAGGTCAATGCGAGGAGGAACAAAGGATATAAAAGGGTTGGGTATTTGGTTCGATATTCCTTAGAATTAAATTATAAATCGTATTTATATTAATAGTGGTAAGTCTTTAAAGTTAAATCATTGTTATTGTATCTTTCTTTTATTTTCTCAATATTCATTTCTAAATCCTAAATCTTTGATTATTGAGTTTCCAACCCTTCGTGAGATCTTAAGAATTCCTATTACCTTTGAAAATATTTTATAATTCTTCTTGAACGAACCTCGAACCTGTAGCTCTTACTTCGAGTGACCTTCGAATCACTTCCTCGAATCATTCCTCTGTGCTTCGAAGAAGTTCCTAAATCTCTCATCTCACTTTCAGGAACATCCTCGACCTTGTGCGTAGGTCGTCTGGTGACAGATGGTGAGGTGTTCTGAATGGAGAGAATAGTCAGGATGAGATGAGAATGGGAGTGTGCAGCAAGGTAGAAGACATATCCAGAGAGTAGTCAAAGATGTGGTTTTGAATGAAAGTAGGCCAAGATGTGGTTAAGAAAAATTGAGTAGAAAAATTTCAGATAAGAGGTCAGCTTTGACATGTAAAATGTCTAATAATTGGGTTATTAGACACTTTACGTGTCAATGTTCACCTCTTATCCAACATTTTTTTATTCAATTTTTCATAACCACATCTCGGACAACTTTCTGTCATAACCACATCTTGACCTACATTCTTCCATAACCACATCTTGGACTACTCTCTGGATATGCCTTCTACCTTGCTGCAAACTCCAATTCTCATCCCATCCTGTCCATTCTATCCGCTCAGAACCCCTCACCATCTCATCTGCTTGTTTCTGCTCTTTTTCATCTTGCTATCTCATATGCTTGTTTCTGCTCCTTTTCATATCTATATCTCATCTGCTTTTTTCTGCTCCTTTTCATCTTCATTTATATTTTAACATGCCTTGTCGTCCTAGATCTTCTCAAAGGAAGCCATCACCCAGTTTTTCTTCAAATCCCACTACTCCCTCTTTCCCCTGCTCAGCCAAGAGATCTAAGACTGTTCAATTAAAAAAAGATGATCATCTCATTCTTATCAACTGGCTGAAAACTAAGTCTAACTATGATTCTTGTTTTGGTACTGAGTATGCAACTAAAGTAGGACGGCCCCCAACATCAAAAGTTAATGGCTATCTTCTAATGGCAAATGAATTATGGAATAAGACCAAGGGAATGATTGATCTTTTGCCTAAACAGATGTCTGAATTCTTCAAGAATTACCAAGCCAAATACAAGAAGGAAAAGGCTCTTTCATCTTCCACTGGTTTTGGGGTTACCAACATTGATATAACTAAGGGTATCAAATCCATAGACAATAAACTTGAATCTTTATGTCCTTACTTTAAAGAGATGGATGCAATTTTTGGAGAGCAAGCCAATGTTAATCCTGTAAACATGTTGGATGGAGAAGATCCTATCTCCAAACATGATGTTAAAGCAAATCTTTTCCCATCCTCTTCCTCCACTCAAGCCTCCCCTCATTTGAATGAGACCAATCTAGATAGCTTTTCTGTAGATTCTATTGGCGATTTAACCGAACCAAATCTAACTCAGGTCTGTTTCTTTTTTCTTTTATCTTATCTATTCTATTTTTTTATTTACTTATCTTTTTCTTATTTCTTAAAAGGCTGACAAACAAACCCAGGATCCTCAATCAACTGAGTCTGAAGGTAGCAACAATGATGAAGAGGAAAATATGACCTTGAACAAGAAGTGTAGGGCTTCAAGTAGTCTAAGTTTACACTCCCAAAGAAGAAGAAAAAGTGATACTTTATCACAAACCCCTTTTTTGTCTATGGAACAATTTTTAGAGAAACATGATGCTGGTAAGTGATACCATACCTCTTATTTCTTTATTCTGCTTTTCTTCTACTTTATATTAATTTTATTATCACTCTAGAACAAGTGGAAATTGCTAAAGAGACTCTAAGCTTTGAAAAGAAGAAATACAAGCTCTCTTTAAGGAGGGATGATAGGCTACAAGATTTTGAAGAGAGGAAGTATGAGCTCTCTTTACAGAAGGATGATTGGGTCCAAGATTTGGAGGAGAGGAAGTATGAGCTCTCTTTACGGAAGGATGATCAGGTCCAAGATTTGGAGGAGAAGAAGTTTGAGTTAACTCTAATTTTTGAAAAATCAAAAAAGAGGAGAAAACACTCAAACATCAAAACATATTAGAGCAGATGAAATATAAGTTTAATCATGAAGAAAATTCCAAAAAGAAAGATTTCTTGATAGAATGTGTTAAAGCTAATAATTCTGTTGAGGAAATTGAATGTTTAAAAAAATTTTTGGATGACTAGTTTGTTTTATTTCTCTCACACTTCAACAGTTCATATTTATTTGTACATAAAATTTACAATAATTTCATGTATTTCATTACTCTATCGATCATTACTTGAATTTTTGTATTTTAATGTTAAATATTCTTTTTTTAAATGAAATTTTCATGTCTCCTTTGAAAATTTGATGATCCCCCACCCCTGGATTTTTTTGAAGTAAGGGGTGGGTATCACCAAAATTCTTTCATGTCATGAATCTTGAAAGTCTTATATGAAACTTTGGCTTTAATACCCACTGCATTTTACCGGTATCCACAAAATTCTTACATGTCAAGAATTTCACAAGTCTTATAAGAAATTTTGGCAATACCCCCCCTGGATATTATTGAAGTAAGGGACAGGTATCACCAAAATATTTACAAGTCAAAAATTTTACATGTTAAATTTGAAAATTTGGCAATACCCCCCCTTACATTTTCTTGAAGCAAGGGGTAGGTATCACCAAAATTTTTACAAGTCTTCAATTTTGAATGTCACATTTGAAAATTTGGCAATACCCCCCCCCTTCATTTTATTGAAGTAAGGGGTGGAAGTCATCTAAATTTAATATAATTACATAAATTATTAAATAAATATTTAATATATATCAATTTCCCTAGTTTAAAGTAATTAAAATTTTCTCAAGCCAAAATGCAGATCAAATGTAGAAACAAACGTTTGGGACTTTCCACAGGTATAGGCTAGAGGAACCCCATGAAACAAATAAATGTTATCATGATTACCTGTTATACAACCAAAGGTCATTGGCTCATCACTTTACTTGAGCAAATTGATATATTAAAAATTTTTATTAAAAATTTTTGAAAAAATATAAATTTTTTGGTGACAACTCTAATCCCCATACTTTTTGGATCTAGATAAAGTTTTTTTAAATTGATTAACTTTACCTTCTTTCTTTACCTTGTTGATTTTTTGAATCATGTTATGACTGATTTGAAATGAGCAACCAAAATGTATGAAATCTTGACAGGATTTCAAACCAGGAGGAGCGTTGGTCATTTGATGATTATCCTGAGAAGAATTCCAAATAGTTTCAATGATACCATTTCCCAAACCAAAATCAATGATGCACAGGTGGTCTGGAAAATATAAACTATGTCCTTTGATTTTAGCTGGAGATGGTATTGATTGGCCAGTTATTGGATTGATATATGAGAATATACCAAAAGTAAGAAAATTGGTGTCATTCCTATCAATATGAATCCTATTGTGGAATCCAGAATGAGTGATAATAACATTAGAAAATAAAAGATATTTGTGGGTGATATCTTCCCATTTGGAGTCACACCAATTCGGTATTCCAACTTTGGTTGCAAGTTCATGATTTTTTTCAAATGCTTTATTACAGAGCTTTTTGAGTCAAAGAGCAAGAAAAGAGTTAAAGGAAGGTAGAGTGTCCCATAATCAAAAATCTTCATCTTTTTGAGCTTTAGTGATATTCTTGAGCAATGAATATATGCCTATATAATTGAAATAAGTGAAATGATATTAAGAATGGAACAAAAATTATTAGACATACCAAGAGAATATCCTTTAACAAAACCAGGTCTCCAACCAAATCCAATCATGATACCACCCAACAAATTTGTATTCCTTATAGGTAACCAAACCAAAGCCATTTGATAAAGAGTTATGATAAGATCGGATAGTTGATTAAAAGATTAATCTCTTACACCATCAAATGAATGAACTTCCATAATGAATTGAGCCTTATAAGTATTACAGATAGCTGCAACAACTTGATCATCTCCAAATTCAGTTAGATATTTGATATCTTCTGGTAATTTTTGATTTTTTTATCTACTTTAGTTTTGTGAAAAAAAATTTTTGGGATATGACGAAAAAAACTTTCACAGTGAATTTTTTTTTTTCAGATATCTTTTATTCTGATGAGACTGATTATCTTTATTTTTTTTGATGATTTAGAAGATGAATTTTTTTTTTCAAATATCTTTTCTTCTGATGAGACTGATTATCATTAATTTTTTTTGATGATTTAGAATATGATTGTATTGAAGTTGATTTTGAAGAAGATGATAGAGATGATAAAGAAGATAAAGATGAAAATGATAGAGAAGTAAGGGGTGAATCTGAAGAAGAAGACATTTTTTTGATCTGAAAAAAATTTAAATGTCAAAAAAAAATTCAACACATTTTTTTTTTAAAAAAAAAACTCACCTAATAATATCTTTTAAAATAAAATTTAAAGCATAATCTTTTTTAAAAAAAATTTTAAAAAAATTTTTAAAACAAAAAAAAAATATAAAAATTTTCAGTAAAAATGATTTCAAAAAAAAAAAATTCAAATTAAAACCTGAAGTTTGGTTATAAAAAATCTTCACAGAAAATCCTGACAAAATAATTTAAAAAATAAAAATAAAAATTCAGTAAAAGAAAAATCAAAACAAATAAATTTTAAAAAAGAAAAATTAAATTCAGTAAAATTAGTTGGAAGAAAAATTAAAAATTAAAATCTAAACCTTTTTTGTTTTGTAATTTACAGGGAAAGTCCTTAACAGAATGTAAAAGATTTTTTTTTCTAAAATTCTGCCAAAAAAAAAAATTACAAAAAACAAATTTTTAGTATGTTTTTTAGAAAGTAGGTAACCCCTCTCTAACTCCCATAAAAGTCACCTTTCCCCCCCCCCCATCCCCTATAAAATCCCTCCCTCCTTGCCTCAAAATCCCCCTCAAATCCCCTCCTTGCCTGCCTCAAAATCCCCCTGAAACCCCCTCCTTAATTGCCTCAAAACCCCCCCAAACTCCCCCCCTTAGTTACCTTAAACCCCCCCCCTTTACCCCTCTTTATATGTCCCAAACCCCCCCCCTCTTTAGCCACCTCAAAGCTCCCCCCTTTTAGGTGCCCTCTCCCCCTTTTACTCCCCTTAAACTGCCTCTAGCCCCCCCCCCCCTCCTTCTTAACAAACAATTGTTACCGATTGTTTGTTAAGAAGGGGGGGGGTAGAGGCGGATTAAGGGGAGTGGAAGGGGGGAAGGGGGGGTTTTTAGGCAGCTAAAGAGAGGAGAAGGGGGGTTTTGAGGCTCCTAAAGAGAGGGGAAGGGGGTAATGAGGCACCTAAAGAGGGGGGAAAGGGGGATTTGGGACAGGTAAAGAGGGTGAAATAAGGGGGACTTGAGGAAGGTAAAGAGAGGGGAGAAGGAGTGACTTGAGGCAGGTAAAGAGAGAGGAAAAGGGGTGAAATGAGGCAGCTAAAGAGGGTGAAGGAGAGAAAAAAAAGAGAAAAAAGAGAAAAAAAATTAGTCTAACCTTGAAAATAAAAAAAAAGGAATTACAAAAAAAAAACAAAAAAAAAACAAAAAAAAACAAAAAAAAAAACAAAAAACAACAACAAAACAACAACAAAAAAACAAAAAAAAGCAAAATAAAAAAATTCATGATTAGCAAATAAAAAACAAGAAAAAAGAAAAAAAAAGACTTACCTGGTGAGATGAGTTGAGAAAATAAAAGTAACCAAAATATTTGAGTGATGTTTTAGGAGAGGATGAAAAGGATATGAGTGATGAATGAAAAAAAAAATCACTGACAAAATATGCGATTTCAGAAAATATGCAGTTTCATGTTGAGCTGGTGAAAGAAAACCAATGAGCCATCCAAAAAAAAGATATTCACCATAAATTCAAAAAAAAAATGAATATGCAACAAACAAAAATACCAAACCAAGTGAATAAAGTACACAAAGAGGACATTTGGAGAGTACAAAAAAATAATTTAAAAGGGTGGTAAAGAGAAATGTTAGAGAGTAATAGGCATAATGACAGAGCGTATGCTGGTTGAATGAATGTTTTGTGATTCAAGGGAGGGGAGAGCTGGTGCTGGTTCAGGATCCTCTTCTTCATAAAGCTCATTCCACTCATCCTTTAAATCAGCTAGGATATTGTGGAGTATAATGCAAGTCATGATCCAATGATTTGCAGTTTTGATCTCCAATTTTTTTTGAAATTGGATTCCGAGCTCCTGAAGACTAGAAAATCGTCCCTTTAAAATACCTATAGCATGTTCAATTCGTACTCTTGATTGGACAAGGTGATAATTAAAGGCAGTTTTGGGGTCACTTTATAAACTTGCACCATGGAAAGCAGGTATAATGTACTTTCCACTTGCATATGCTGAGTCTGTAAGGAGGTACTGAGGTTTGTCAAAGTATGAGTCAGGGGTTTGAGAAATCCTCATTCTTTGGAAGACGGAAGAGTCATGACATGAGCCAGGGCAGCCACTATGAAAAGCAATAAATTTTTTATTGACATTGCATACAAGTTGAACGGCAATAGAGTATCTAGAAAGAAGATAAAAAGTTGGTTTATGAAGGATGAGAAATTGGAGAAGATTTTGAAGAAACCTTTTTTTGTCATCAAAATAATGGTTGCCACCATGAGCAGGCTTTTGACTCAAAGGTATAGTTGTGCCATCAACAAATCCTACACAGCCAGGGAAACCTTCAGCTTGCATTACTTGAGAGGATTCAAGTCACTGTTCTGGAGTTTGCCAAGCAAGTGTTTGAGACTTGAGGGAAAGGATAGCAATCATACAGCACTTGGTTTATAATATCACAGTACCATATCCTATGTTAAAGAGATTATCCAAACATCTTACAGAAGCACCATTTCCATTTGAGCCAAAGCGACATAGTGCAACAGCAAGTTGGATGGCAGGATTACACTGTTTGTTATGGGAATTGTTATGAAAGATAGGATGGTTGGAGATGAGTTGATAAAGTTTGAAGAAAGAATTGGGAGAAGTTCTAAAAAGTTGGGTGAAGTTTAAATGTGGAATGTTGAGAATGGAGGTCAGATCATATTGGGGATCATGATAAAGATTTGGCCCCCTGGTGATGATGTAATGCTTTTTTGAAAGAAAACACATATAAACTAAAGCATCTTCCAAATCAGAGTCAGATTTATAGTAAAGAACTAAAAGAAAAGTAATAGAATTCATTGTTGAGTGAAGTAGCTTCCTAGTATTGAGGTGTTTCATTGTTACCAGTGGAAGGATTATGTGATGAGGGAAGTGGGAATTCACTGCCAAATGTGCAGTTGGGGTGTGCAGATAGAAAAAAAACTTAAGTGTTTGCCACCAAAATTAAGTAGAATAGAGTGAGGAAAGACTTAAGGATGGCATCAGCAATTATAAGTCATGTGACTTTCTTGTAAATCCATCATGGATGAGATGAGTTTGGGATCAGGAATTAGGAATGGAAATTATTGTTCCGTAACCCCAGACCTGTGAGTCAGTGTCTGTCTTCTCTTATGCCAAAAGGTATATATTGCTTAAGTGTAAACTACTGACCTATTGTTCCATAACCCCAGACCTGTGAGTCAGTGTCTGTCTTCTCTTATGCCAAAAGGTATAAGGGAAGAGAAGGTTACGGTACAATACTATATACATGTGGCTGAGTTGTGACCTAACCTAACTTACCTATATCACCACACCAACACCCCCCCCCTCACAACGTGGCCTCAATATCTACAAGGAATACAGTTTGAATGGAAAAATGAGAAGAGAAAATAATAATAAAAAATAAAAATAATACTATAAAAAAATGAATGTAGAGAATTTAATTAATGCGTTATTTGTAAATCTAATAATGCTTTTTTATTGTTGATGGGACCCAGAGGTTTAGTAAATGTATCAGCTACTTGCGAATCAGAACAAATCCATTCTAATTCAATGAGTTTTTCAAAGATTAGTTGATTGACAAAGTAAAAATCCCTCCGCAAATGTCGCGTCTCCTTATTCGACGGTTTGTCAATGCCAGTGATAGCTGCTGCTTGGTTGTCGCACTTTAAGATGACTCTGACCTTTTTTGCAAGGAAATCTTCCAATAAGTTGCTGATCCACAGTCCATTACGGGCACCTAAAGTTAGGGCCATTGATTCCGCGGTGGAAGTGGATAAAGCAACCTTCCGTTGCCTCTTAGCTGCCCAACACACTGGCACCCCACATATCATTACCACATACCCATGCGAGGACCTCTCTCCATCCCCTCCCCAACTAGCATCCGCAAACACCTCCACCATCCATTCCCCCCCATTCGGTTGTATTTCCAAACCATATTCCATCGTGCCTGTAACATAATGCACTAGATGCCATAAACATTTCCAATGCTCTTCATTTGGGTGACTGGCATATCGTGCCAGGGAGTTTACTGCAAAGGCAATGTCTGGTCTTGTACCTTGTGACAAGTAGCTCAAGGACCCTACAATGGATAAGAATTTTTTAGGATTTATTGCAGCAATGGATTTGTCGGGAGTTGTCAGTACACATTTGTAGGGTAGGGGTGTCTGCGCTATTTTGCCATTAGTATTGTAGGTGGCCGTTATCTTCTGTGAGAGGCTCTTTTGAGATAGAACATATCCACCTTTCTTTTCATGCACCCTTAAACCAACAATTTGATCTACATGATCCGACCATTTGATGTCTATAAAATTTGTAAGATCCTGTTTCAGTTTGTTAAGCGCTTCTAGGGAACTGGAGCCAACTATCCCGTCATCAACATGAAGCCATATCGCCGTTGTGTTGTCCGGTGCTTTCAGAATGTAAACTGATAAATCGTACATACTGGGAGTGTAACCAAGTTGGCGCAATTTGGAAGAAATGAATTTCCACCAGCACCTCCCCACTTGCTTTGTGCCGTATAAGGCCCTATTAAGCTTGCATACCATATGTGTGCCACCTTCGATGAAACCTTCCGGCTGCCGAACATATACATCTTCATCTATTGGGCTGTTTAAATAAGCAGCTACCACATCAAAACAATGTAGATGCCACTTGAATTTGGCTGCTAGAGTGAACATCAGTCGCAACGAAGCAAATGTTGCGGTTGGTGCAAAGGTTTCTTCAAAGTTTTCGCCATATGTCTGCAAAAATCCTTGCGCAACAAATCTGGCTTTGAATTTAGAAGGTTTACCATTAGCATCATTTTTTATGGCAAACACCCATTTGGAACCAAGAGGTTTGACATTTTCTGGCAAAGGTACCAGATCCCATACCTTCTTGTCACACAAATTTGATATTTCTTGTTGACAGGCTGCGGTCCATAGATCTTTTTGTTGACTGGCTAGTGCTTTTTTAAAGGTTGTTGGAATATCTGGATTGAAATCGGTGCATTCATTTTGTATCTTGAATGCTGTAACCTCTTGATCTATGAGAGTCTGATCAAATTCACAATCACGTAAAACAGCTTTATTCAATATAAAATCAATATTCCCTTTTTTATTTTTATTTTTTATGTTATTTTCATTTTTATTTTTATTTTTTATATTATTTTCATTTTTATTTTCTTTATCAAGGGTCAATTTTATAGAGGGAAAAACTGCAATAGATGACTGAAAAATGACTTGTCTGGATGTGTCCCAAAATAACCATCCCTTACCTCCTTCAACATATCCCACCACATTACACCTCACCGCCCTACTATCAAGTTTTGACCTTAATTCCGTTGGTATATGAACATATGCCAGTTCCCCAAAAATTCATATGTTGTCCATTTGGGGATGTACACCAAAAAGTGCTTCATATGGAGTTATTTGACCGGTTATTTTGTTAGGCAGACGGTTGTGTAGATACGCAGCCCACACAAAAGCTGCTCCCCAGAAGAACTTCGGGAGACCTGAGTCAAAAAGAATAGTCCGGCTGATGTCAGATATGGTTCGATTGTATCGCTCAGCGGCACCATTCTGTTCCGGATAATAAGGCATACAGTGTTCCCATGCAATGCCAAATTTCATAAGGTATGGCTGTAGTCTGGTGTTCACGTACTCACCACCATTATCAGAACGAAGAATTTTGATTTTTAAGCCGGTTTGTCGTTCCATTTTTGATTGAAATCTGACAAAAGCATCAGGCACGTCTGCTTTTGATCGCAGTAATTCAATAACTGAGTAACTGGTTTTTAAGCATCTGAAGGAAACCACATAGAGAGCACTATTGAAAGTCTCCACCTCAAATGGCCCCATGACATCAGAGACAATGATCTCGAGCGGGCCAATATTTCTGTCAGTAGGTTGCAAAGTAGAAGATCTCGTGCTTTTGCTGACTCTACACCAGTCGCAATTGACCTCCCCATCGGGTAAAGAGTCGGGTAGACCTAAAGCTGAACCCGACTTTATCAATTGTCTAATGACTCTCAGACTTACATGACCTAGAGCGCGGTGCCAATGCATTAATATGGGGTCGTTCATTGGTGAGTCCTCTCTGTCAAAAGGTTGTGGTGGATCTAGGGATAATGGGACTCGTGCCGCCGGTACTGCAGAATAAGGTGACACAATAGATGTTGCATTACATGTAATATCATGAAGATTACTATTTACAACAAGTGCAACATCCCATTTCCTAAAATCAATGAATTTTGCTGTAAATAAAACTTTTTTTGATTTTAATATTTTAATATTGCTTCCAACAAGTTCCATTTCCGCACCATGACGAATGAGTGAGGCACCCAAGATCAATGTTCCTGTGGCTGAAGGGCAATAGAAGACCCGCCGGATAATGATACTGTTACCATTGTCTGCCCGAACTAGGATTGATCCGATGGCTGTGATGTGTTCCGGGGATTCAGTTTTTGTAGCAACAATTAAAGGGATAGGTGTTGTCAGCTCAGTGAAATGCACAAACAGAGATCGATTGCCACTTACGTGATCAGTCGCTCCTGTGTCAAGAATTTCTGATGAGCCTTCTGAGGAGCAAGATGTGTTGTTCACTTTTAGAGCGGCTGGTAATGGGGAAATGCCAGGAATTGATGCATCTGACAATTCCGTGAATTTAGCCTTGACATTTTGGCGCTGGGGATACGTGGGACGATAAGAATCAAATGCAGGGCGTTCTTCATGTGGAGGGGGAATCTGGGGTGGTTGTTGGGTGTACGCTAACCACGGATTGAAGTAGAGGTGGACATTAGGATAACCAGCCCTAGAAGTACCTCGTTGAGAAGGTCTTCCCCGTGGCATAGATCTGCCTCTTTGAGGGCATTGGGACTTCCAGTGGCCAGGTTGTCCACAATTGAAACAGCCTGAACCTCGGTAGTTAACCCATGCGGCATTTCAGGCTGCCACCTCCTCAATAGCTGGATCCAGAGCATCTGGTAAGTATTCGGGTTGAAGGGAAAGTGCTGACATGAGGGGAATAACTGATTCACTGCCTGATATGGTTTTTTGGATATTCGAGGATGTAATAGCGACTTCAGTTCCACCAAGGGGAGATTGATCTGTTTGCATTTGGTTATTGAGGAACGATACAACTTCCGATAGGTGTTTGGATGAGGGATCAAGTGAAGCTAGTATTGTCATAGCTTTCCATGTGTCCTTGGTGAATTCAAAACCATTCCTTTCGATTTCATCTAGTAACTCATCAATTTTGGCGAGGTGCTCAGAAAAGGAGTTCTGCGAGTTGAATCGAATAGAGGTAATCTCTTGGTATGTAGTCAATTGGCTGCTAATAGATTTGGCATTAAATTTATTCGAGAGGAGTAAAAAAGCATCCCTGGCTGGGCGTATCTTCAGGACAGCTTTTTTGTGGCATGATGCCACGGAGTGATAAATGGCTGACCAAGCTAGTTTGTCAACTTCCCTGTCTAGAACAGGGGCCGGGCCATCTAAATACATCAAGAGGCGAAGGTATTGGCCTAGGACAACGGTAAGCTCCTGCGACCAATCCGCGAAATTCGAACCATCAGCATTGAGGCATGTGTTTGCTTTTGCTGCTTTGTTAATTTCGCCTTGGAACTTGTATAAATGCTCCCCTCTGAGAATAAAGTCTATAAGAGGAATATCAACAGGTGGATATGTGGGAGTATTGTTTGCTTGCGTTGAAGTAGATTGGTGTGGGGGGATTTCTTTCCCTTTGGAATCGGACATTTCGACGAGTAACTTGTTAGCAGAGAAGGAAGATTGGTTGGACGAACTTAAATCAGATAGAGATGAATATGTGGTGCTGTTTGATGCGGTAGATCTGGTCGAAGCGGATGATAATTTTCTTTTGGCTTTTGAACGAGTCGTTACCATTCAGGTGTATAAGAGAGAGACAATATAAAGTTCGCAGCGGGGACTTCACTTAATAGAGAAACGGTAGATATTGAGGTAATTGCAGTTGCAGCGCACTACAAGCCCATAACCTATTGTTCCGTAACCCGTCAGTGTCTGTCTTCTCTTATGCCAAAAGGTATATATTGCTTAAGTGTAAACTACTGACCTATTGTTCCGTAACCCCAGACCTGTGAGTCAGTGTCTGTCTTCTCTTATGCCAAAAGGTATAAGGGAAGAGAAGGTTACGGTACAATACTATATACATGTGGCCAAGTTGTGACCTAACCTAACTTGCCTATATCACCACACCAACAGAAATTGGGGTATAAGAGGCGCGATAATGTATTATTGTGGATTCCTTATCCACTAGCCCCAGGGGGATAAGAATCTTCCGCAATTAATAATGTCTGATCCAGGGAAAAAAAATTCCTGATCCCTGAACATTGATACCCCCTAATGTATGTAAATACTTACTTGATCCGAGTTAAAAACTTTGATTAACAGTTCGTTTGACTTTTAAACGGATGAAAATTGACGCCTGTGATGATCGCCTGCATGAAGATCGCAACTTGCTCAAGTATCAGGACGATTGCAAGAACGTGGGGATGGACTAAGAGGATGGTGATATAGGAGGAAAATACATTCTTGCCAGGGAACGTTTGACCAACGCCAGCCTTGAGATATGGATTGTTTGGCAGACGTGTGACAAGACACCCTTGTGCCCTTGTTCAAAAAGTTTCTCCGATTCACAGCGGAGTTTGGAAGATAAGGGTGTGAAGCTAGGTATTTAATCGGCTGTGTCGCTGGTCTCCTATATTCCACCCTTAACTTTATCTATACATTGTCTTTATTTTTATTTTTATTTTTATTTTCATCTTCAGAAGATTAAGACACATTTGTACATACAACTTCCTGTCATGTATCCCCATCCTCACCATCATCCTAATGATCCTTCCCGCCAAACATCCCATCTACACCCCCGTGAGCTAGACAGACTCAGACATATTGCGTCTCATAATTTACACAGGTCAAACTGGGGAACTCCCGCTCATGCTGCTACAGGTCCTGCCACATCCGGAACAACTGGTATTTTCCTTCAAATTTTATTTCATTTCTTTTTGCTTACTCCTGTTTTGCCTCTTTTTCTAAAATCAAATGCTTTCAAAGGCTGGAATGGTGCTCTTCCAGATGATCCTCCTACTAGTGCACCCTATAGTCAAGACGTTCGATATGGGGATGTCCGCATGCCTCCCCCTCCTCATTTGTTTCCCAATCACTATCCTCCACGACAAACTCCCTATTCTACTCTCCCTCACGACTTTCAGCTTGATTATGAATATTACGGCCCGCCACGATCTACTGGTTTGTTCCTTTTAAACTGAAATAATGTGATGGATCTCGTTCTCATCATCATTTTTGTCCAACACAACCCTTCTTACTTTGTTCATTGGTCTCATTGACTCAAATGAAGACATCTGGCCTGTAGGAGTAGATCCTGCTGCTGCTACCAAAGGATTTCCAGAGATGGAGAGATTCATCCATCTCCAAGCTGCAGAAAGTGAAAATGTATATAGTCGGTTGCGCTGGCGCGAAGAAATACTAAAGGGAGATCCAGAGCGGGCGATTGCCGAACAAGCTAATGATGTCATGACTCTTGTTCTGTCTTTCATAACTCGCGGTCCTCCTCAACATCCTCACGGTCAAGGGTGCAGTGCACTATTTGTCACTTTAGATCAAATTCTGGATATTATTAAACGTATTTGTCTTGTGCTTCTTACAGGACCCAATTTTTATTCTTTCGTCTTCCTCGACGTAGTCCGGATGGTTATTTAGTGGAGTGAGTCATAGTCTTCTCAGTTGAGGTTTATGTTTTATTGTTGTGTTTAAGCATGTTCTCCATTAATAATTTTCTCCTCCATTTCGTTTCATTTTTTCGGGGGTCTGGTTGTCAGTCACCGAAACCTTCCTTATACATTTGCAGCCCCAACGACTACTCCTCTTGAGCTTGAAGAAGGAGAAAAGATGCCTACTTTAAGTGAATTGTCTCAGAGATCAATTGCTGTATCATTACCCAGGTTGGATTTTGAAAAGGATATCAAACTGGTTCGAGAAGGAAAGCCTTTACGCTGGAATGCGTCCACCCTTATTGTCGCATTTTTATATCGGTTCGTTGATGATTGGGCTGTTTCAATATTATCACACACTCATATTATTTGTGTCAATACCCTTGTAAAAGTTTGGTGGAGTCTAAAGAAACACCTGAATCAGAAGAATCATTGGAGCTAGCCCATAGATTGGGGGGTCCGGAGACTCATTTTTGGGAAGATATAGAGTAAGTCGCCATTTTCATTATGCTTGAGATGGCGTCTATGTATTGAGGGTTGTTCTCTGTGGCAGAGGTTACACTGAGGGATCAATAAGGTATGGAACTTGAGGTTCGACTTCAGCTGATTTGGCGCTTATAGTTAACCAATTTTTGTCTCATGTATTTGCAAAACGGTCACAGCGACATTCTGCACACTGCTGTCACGTTAGTCCTTTTTCTTGTATTATTCTTCATTGAGAAATTATTTTTGATGTAGTTTGTCTTGATCATTTTCGATACTCAGTTCAGTTTGTTTACCTCCCGCATTAAGTTTGGGAATAGATGATATTTCTACCGATGATAAATCACGTCCCGAACAACTCACCCGAAAGTTTGTGTTAAACAAGTTATATGATGCCCAATATATCCGGGCTGCGTACTGATTATGCCTTTTATTTTGGTTTCCAGAGCCTTGGATGTTTTGTATATCAGTATTCAATTAGGTTACGGAAAAGGGGTATGTTTAAGTTTTATTGAATTTTATTAAGTTGTTTGATTTTCAACTTTAGCTAATTCTACTCTCACTTGATATATCTTTATGACCAGCCCGTTGGATTCAAATTTTATCCCATCCCCCCTCCTTTAAATCCAAAAGACGAAATGGACGTTTGCCACAAACGTCGATTGTGGGCTTACTGGACCGATGTAAGCGTAATGTTCGACTATATATTGTCCTTTTGGCTAAGTGGTTTTCCTAATATAACCTGAAAAAAAAATCCTTTTTATTGTAGGTCGTCACTTGGCATTTGTCTAAGGTTAGACCAGATGCCAGTGCCTCCATAGTATACAGCCTCACAAAAGCATTGTGTGCTGTCAAAGCTATGTTAGATCAGTCTAAAGCCTCAATAATTGAAGTAAGTGGATCTAGTTTTACCGACACCTCATGATCTGTCGTAAATACTAAGCGTTGCTTTTTTGGTTCTTGATAATAATCAGCTGGAGAAACTCATGACTAATGCAATCGCAGTTGAGGCTGAGCGATCTGAAAATGCAACTGAATGTTTGCTTCGTGAAGCCATTAGTGAAATTCTTTTGAATCCTCAGCTTGCTCCTGATAAACCTCCGGGGGATCCAATATTTGAAAAAATTCACATCTTCACTCTTAGTTCGTCGACCGTTGTGTATAACGTGCTGAAGAAATTGAGTCAGTTGGTAATATATGATTTGAGCATATGAATTTTGTTTGGGCTAATTTATTAATATTTTTTTTAGTTCAAGATGTTTTGTCACGAAGAGGAGAAGCAGGTCCACTTTCAACTGGGAATCGTCGAGTCATGGAGTTAAAAATAACGTTAGCTGAAAGTCGCCCATTGAATGAAGGTGTAGCTGTAGCAATTAAATTGAGTGAATTTATAAACGCGACCATGAGAAGGAAAGAGAAAATGGCCAAGGCAAATCAACGTTCTTCAGAAGTAGCTTCCATCAATGATTTGGGTCCAGCAGTTTTGGACAAGAATATACAAGCACAAATGAAGGAAATTCTATATCCAAAGCTTACAAATCTTAGAACAGAAGGAACAAGTGGCGGGGGATTTACATCCAACCTCTTAAGTTTATCACATTTGCTTGCAGAGTAAGTCATAAATATGTGTGTTTTCCTTCATATTATTCTTTCACTGACACAACCCAATATTTATATTTTAAATCACTCAGACTTGAAACCAAAAAGGAGAAAAAAGAGCCCAAAGCAGTGCTTGAAGTTATAACCGATGGGGCTATAGTCAGCACGTTAACAGCCGCTGGTGGGACTGGAGTAAGGCCAATTGTTTTGCTTGGAGCGGAGAGAATGTACAAGTTTTTTTATTACCATTTTAATAATATTTTCATAAACTGAGATGGCTGGATTTTTCGTTTCTAGATTATCAAACGGAGATGCTGTTTGTAAAATAGGATCTAGCCAAGTGAGTGATTTTATATATTTATTTTGATTCCAGTCATTAAAGCCCAAGATTTACGATATCTTATTGAACACGATCTAGATGGCCTGGGCTGCAAAGCGTAGTGACGGCATAGTATTGATCCTCATTCGTGCCGATAGAATACTGTCCCCTGGTTTAGTACCTCCTCCTAAACCTTCACCGCCCAGTGACGAACTTTTTGGCTGTTGGAAGTTGAACACTGAACCTGAAGCAATAGACGAGCTTGTTAAGTCCAGCTGTGTTGTTGTGTCTAACCCCTCATTTGAAGAAGTGCCGGGTGAATTTATCACTGGCTACGTGACTGAAATTGGTAAGCTTACTTTATTATTCTAGATGTTTTTGTCAGATCACTCACTAAGTTCTGCGTTTCTTCCATTTCCCAGGATTATTGGACAATACCTCCTTTGCTGAGTTTACAAAAATGCGTAACGACTCGGAAAGATATGTATGGGGTTAAAAGTTTTTGTTGATATCCTGCTCTTTTGTTGTTTATTCTTTCCTGCTGATAGATTCAAGTTGTTCGCTTGTACTATCATTTCAAAATAATAGTTTACTCTTATAAAAATGCTATGATTGATATATATGTTTCTTGTAAAAAGTCTCCACTCTATAAAATAAATGAAATGTTGGACATACAACGTTCTAGATATATAATGTAATAGTAGCTGCTTATTATTAATTCTTTTTTAAAGCAAGTAATAACTTGCATGACTTGTAGGAAGTTAATTTAAGAATGGGTTAGCTAGTTGGTTTTTTTTCTCCCTTGAATTTTTTCATTCTTATAATAATTGGTTGTGATGATTAGATTTAAAATGATGTGGTTGATTTGCTTGTATGTACAGTAGATGGATTTTTGATTTTCTTTCTTGGGGATTTTTTTTCCTTTTCTTTCTCTTTGAGTGCTTGATAATGTTATATTGTTAATATTTTAAAGTTTTTAGCTTAGTGGTATATGGCGGTAATTTTTATTTTTCTTGTTTTGAGGTTGCTTTGAAGTGAAGTGGATTTTTTTTAAAAAAAATTATAGAAAAAAAAAAAAAAAACATTAAAAAGTTGAAAGAAAAAAAAAAATTGAAATCAGAGGAATGATAAGATAAAATGAAAAAAGTGGTTATATTTAGATCTATATATGTAGATGTAGATGTAGATGTATATGTATGTAAGTTAAATATAACTTGTAAAAGATTTTTTTTATTTTTTTATTTTTTTATTTTTTTTGCTATAAAAGTTAAAAGAATGAAATAAGGAAATTAAGAGATCTTACTGATATAAAAGATTGATGCTCGATAGGGAAGGTCGTCTCAGTCTCTGCATCGCATTTATTAGAATAGTTGGGTAAGTGGTTGTGTTAAATAGTAGTCTTTCTAACTTAATTTTTTTTTTTTTTTTTTAAGTTCAATTTTTATTTTTATTTTTGGAAAGTGTTGGAAGATGAGTGTCATTTCATTGCTGTGTTAATTATATATATTTATATATATATATATATAGCTACCACCAGGAAGAAGAAGAAAAAAAAAAGAAAAAAAAAGGGGGGGAGGTACGATTGATTGTAGATGCCATTTGTATTGTCTTTAATTTATCTCAGTTTTAAACTCAGATTTAGAACTTTTCTAAATAAAGGGGGGGGGGGTCATCAGATTGAGAACAAGAGAACAATTGGGTACTTTATTAATTGACATGGTATTCTATTTGAGTTTGTTTTGAACTATCAATGAGTTTAGGGATTGACAGAAAGAAAGAAAGAGATTGGTTGGTTGGTTGATTGGTTGATTGATTGATTGGCAGAAAAGGTTGATGTTTGAAAGGAAGATCATTAGTTTGCATCTTTTATAATTAGGTAAGGAAGGGTTTTTTCTTTTTCTTTTTTTGAATATTAATCTTTGTATGTTATTTTTTATATGTTTTTATTATTTTCATTTTAGCTATGTGGTTGAAACCATTTGTTCAACTCGTTTCCTACTCTGCTCCAGTTACACTCTTATATTGACTCATTGATTTCTCTTTGCTGTCCTAGTTCCTGTATTCGCTCGCCATGTGTGGTCACCTTTTTTTATATAATTATATGTTATATCCTGAAAAATACAGTTAGCCTTAAAATGATCATCATTCTATTTACCACCACACTCCTTGATCTCAACCACTACCATTAAAAATATGCGATGAACAATTCAGGTGTATTTAAGGCAAAGCTTTATTGTGCTGTTATAATAGCTATTTTATTATTCAGATGTTAATTTCCACATGATTATATTCAATATCAAATTGTCTATTGCACATAAAACACAGAGGTAAGCTCAGCTTATTGTTGTCCTCTATGTTAATGTTTACTCAAAGTTTTACCAATAGTTAGAGCATACATACTCACAGGTCAAATTAGCTTTGGTATGCATATTTTAATGAAAATAGCAACTAATATTCCATACTCATCATGTTTTAGTCATTTGGTAAAGGGTCAAATCAGTAATTTTTTCAGTAAATCATGGATCTTACCATGAATTATTGAACCATTTGTGTAACTCATTTTCTGCCTTGCCATTTTTTCAGTAATTCTTCACACTAGCCCCACACTTGCAACACCTCAATACCTCCATTTCATTAAGACCTCACTCTTACCAAACAATACTTTTCTCACTTCTCATCATTACACTACACCTAAAATTAAAATTTCATTATACTATATGTCAGGCTAAGGTCAAGTACAAGGACATGAACTAGCTTGAATGGTCAGTTGTCTAGAAGATTTTAATGGTCCTATATGAATACTGTAATCTAAATCCAATAAATAGTAAAATATAATCAAAATTAAAGGTCTCAGTAATATAACTCTCACTATTTTTATATATGGCTTACAATCTTTGTAGTTGGTAGAAAAATAGATTTTATAATTCAGATACTATTCAAAAGTCTTATAAAAGTACTAATTGATATGTATTGTAATTTATTTGGTTATATTGGTAAATTGTAAATGATAAAGAATGCAGAAAACAAGACAAAAAACCCCCTCCTTTTATACACACTATGTTTCCCCAATAACCCCCTTGATGTACCATCCAATACAATGTTAATGGCACCTTCAAACAAGTAATAGAGCTCTCCATCAACGCCCCTAGTGACCAATAACATAATTAAACAAACAACAACCACTAAAATTCTATTAATAATAAGGGAGATCCATCAAAATTAAAGAAAAGACAAAAAGAGAGTATATGCATGGAAAACAATATTATAACAAGGTGAAAGGAGACTTTTTAAGGTGAATTATAGCTTAATAATAAGGGGAATCTACAGTAGAAATGGGGGGGCTAATCCTAACATTTGACTACGTGAAATTCCCATCCAAAAATAACCAAAATTGACTGAGAAACCACCCAAAAACTTAAAAAAGAGCGTGAGATGTGAGGTAACTACATGCAGTCCTTGGCAGGTGCTTGCGCGGGTAAATCCTTGACTAAAATTAGGCGAATTTAAGCATGGTGATGAAATAAGGTGCCAAGAGTGAGGTTATTAATGAAATTAGTGCATATAAACAAGGTCAATGCATTATTAATTAAGCTAGGACACTAAATAAGCGCCTGTCGCCTATTTTAGTGTGTTTCCCCACAGTGGGCGTAGAATGTGGGGTAATTATAGTGTGAAAAAGCTAACTTTGCTAAAAATGAAGCTATTCACATGGGAAAAAAGCAGGCAGTATGTAGCCAGTACACAGAAGCCATTTCTGGCATAAAAAAACACCAAATTTGAAAAGTGTTATTTTTATGCATTTAAATAGCCAAATCAATAGTTCTAAGTGAGCCCAATTGATCTGTCAAAGCGCAATTTTGATATTCTCAATTTTATAGCGCATATAGTCAGCTTTTAAGTGAAATAAAGCGCATTTATTGTTTTTTGTGTAAAACAATGAATATAACAGCTTTAAGTGTACTTAAAAATTATGTAGCCTTATACATAAGGTTCTTAAGATTACCCTAACATATTCAAACTTAATATTAAGTACATAAGACTTATAAAAGGTGGATATATGCGTGTATATAAGGTGTTATAATGGCATTTTTTGTGTATTATCATAATTTTACTTATGTATACTGTTTGTGTACTCTCATTTATTGTTCCCATGTATAGTTCATGTGTTTAACATAACTTATAAGCACTTTTTACTCAGTCCTGGGGATATACAGGCTGACACTATAATACTTCCTAAACAATGTCCACACATCAAAGCTCTACAACAAAGAAAAGTAAGAGAAAAAGGTCATCCAATTGGTCCCGAAATGAGGAGAAACAACCCACTATCTCTTGGATCTTCATTAGCAAACAACTTGAATTTTGAACATATCAATCTGGCAAGATATTTTATAGGAAACTTGAAACCCATTTTAATCAGTACAGTAAGACACAATATAGAGATTATGAACAAATAAGAACTCAGTAAGTTTTGTTTAGTTTTTATTTTTAGACCTACATTTTTATTAAAACATTTGTGTTGTATTTTTAGATTGTAAGCCCTTAACATCTCCACCCTGAAGTTTGGGGCTATTTATAATTTGATTGAAAGAAACCCACCCACCCAGTGGTACCTAACCTAGCAAATGGATGAGGCTTGCACTATCTCTTAATCAAGAATGAGCCAAATCACTATTTAAAAGCTAGGCCACTTGGGAAAAACTTAAGCATGTCTCTAAATGGAAAATAGATTCAAATAAAGATTCAGCAAAATACACACCCTCAAGTGATAATATAAGATTGGAAGACCCCAATAGAAATTTGGAAATTGAAACACTTTGTGGCACCCCACATTGATTGTATGTTGCATATCCTCCAGGTCTGAAAACCTCAAAACAACTTTGTCTTAGTGAAACAAAGCAACCTTGTGAACAAACTAGTCTGGCATTACAAATGAAAAAAATGGCTGACAATTGATTATCAGCAATGAAAGTAACTAAAAAACAAAATGAGCTGAATGAAAAGAAACTTCAATTTACAAAAGAGAAACTATCTATTCAAAAAAAGTGGCTCTAGATGAGCAAAGGTAAAAGGTTAAGAGAGATGAGAGGTAATGATACAAAACAACTTTTAATATTAAAATAAAATAATTTTTTTTTGCTGTAGAGGACTTAGAGCTTTTACAAAAAAGGATGGAGGACATGAAAAAGAGGTGGATTGAAAAGAGTGGCTCTTGATTTAGTTTTAGTTATTTTTTAAGGTAGTAAGAAATAAAAAGTATCTAGCTATAATGGAAAATAATACAATGATTTTTTTGGTTGAAACCTATGTTAAATATTGATGGAGATGAGAATTTTATAAAGAGAAATAAGTGAAAAAATGAAATCAGGAATTAAAAAATCCATTATGTACTTACCAAATTCTTTTTTTTAAAATCAAATTTATTTTCTTAGTATGGGGGAGAAATGAAAAAAACTATAATTGGAGTGAAATTTATAAAGAGAAATAAAAAGAGAAATAAGTTAGATGAATAATGTGAGATGAGCAAGAAAAAGTACCTTTATACTGAGACCATGGCAAGAAATCTCAGTTAAAATGACCAAAAAAATTTCAATTATTTATTAATAATTATAATTTTTGAACTTAATAAAAATGAAAAATGAGATGAAAAAAAGAAATGAGACATTTATTTAAATTTATTGCATTACCATAAATTCTGAGAAATTAATATATATCTTGAAAAATTAATGCAAGACATTTTTAAATTTTTTATTAAAATCATATGTAAAATAACTATTAATAAATATATTTATACAAAGAAACCACTCATTATAACAACAAAAAAAATAACTGTAAAATTGAGATAAAAATTGAGAATTATTTATTTATTATTAATAATTATTTTTGTTTAACATAACAAAAAGAAGAGTGAGATGATATATAGAAATGAGACATTTATTTAAATTTATTGTATTACTGTATAAAGGTCATGTCTGGGGCAAAAGTTAGGAGACAGAAAATCTAGCATTTATATTATTTAGTCTGTCTCCTCCAATCTAGCCTTTGGATTTTCTAAGAAAATCCAGGGGCTAAAATTTAGGAGTCAATAGAAAAATCACTCATCACTAGATGAATTTTAGGCAATGAATTAAAAAAAGGAAAACAAAAAAAATTACTGTTAGATTAGTTTTACACAAAGAATTTAAAAAAAAGAGGACCAAAAATATAAATTAGGGGAGAAGAGAGACAAGAAAGAATGTGAGAGTGGAGGGAAAAACAAGACTCACCAGATAATTTAAGTATACTAAATTTTGGGAGCACCTATATCAAAAAAATTAAAAATTAAAGAAGGTGAAAGGAGAGAGGAAACAAAGTATAGTGAGTTTTTCAAATAAAAAAATACAGATAAAAAAAGACTCGCTGGAAAATGTAAGTGTATTAAAATTTTGGGAGTGCCTATACCAAAAAAATAAAAAAGGTGAGAGAAGAGTTGTAAAATTATCTCCTCTCTCCTCTTGCCAGATTTTCTTTTTTTTTTTTTTGGAAAGAGGAGAGTTGTGAATTTATCTTCTCTCTCCTCTTTCATTTTTTTTTTCTTTATATTTTTTGTATAGCCACTCCTGAATTTTTACCAAAAAGAAAAAAAAAGGAAAGAGGAGATAATTTCAAAACTCTCCTCTTGCCTGTTCATCTATTTTTTTTTTTTTTTTTTTGGTATAGGCACTCCCCAAATTTTAGTATACTTACATTTTCCAGGGAGTTTTTTTTTCTCTCTTTTTTTCTTTGAAAATATCACTTCACTTTCTTTCCTCTCTCCTCCTCTTGCTTTTTTTTTAATATTTTTTTTTTTTTTGATATAGGCGCTCACAAATTTTTAGTATACTTACATATTCTTGTGAGTCTTTTTCCCCCTCCACTCTCACATTTTTCTTGTCTCTCTTCTTCTCAGGGAGAGTTCAAGTACAGATACATGAATAGCTTGATTAGTCAGTTTTATAGAATATTTTAATGGTCCTATATGAATACTATAGTACAAATCCAATAAGTATTAATATACAAATCAATATAAGGGTCTCAGCAATTCTAATTTCACTTATTTATAAATGGGTTACAATCTTATAGTTGGCAGAAAATTAGAGAATATAATTCAAACACTATTCAAAGACTTTAAAAGTGCTAATGAAAATGTATTGTAATTGTAATGGTTATATGCTTTAATTGTAATGATAAAGAATGTAGAAAATAAGACCAAAATCCCCCTCCTTTTATACCTAATAATTCTCCAATGTGTCCTGCTGATTTATCAATCCTATACAAGTCAAATGACACCTCATTCTAGCTAAAACACCTGTCCATCAACATAAGGAATGACCAATACGACAATTAGAATGATATCACCAGCCAAAAACTTTAAAGTAAAATACTAAATATTACACAATATTAAAGGGGATTGAAAGTAGAAATGAAGAGGATAATTATTTCAAATAACTACATGAAATCCCGATCAAATTATGACCAATATTGACTGAGAAACCACTGAGAAACTCAAAAAAGGATGTGAGATGTGGGGTAACTGAATACAGTCCTTGGCAGGAGCTTTCATGGGTAAATACTTGACTAATTCAGGCAAATTTAAGCATGGTAGTGAATTAAGGGTTCTCATCTTGAGGTTGTTAATGAAATAAGTGCATTTAATGAGCTTAATGCACTTACAATTAAATTAGGACACTAAATAAGCACCTGTCTGCTATTTTAGTGTATTTCCCCATAGTGGGTGTACAATTTGGGGCAATTATAATTTTAAAAAGCTAACTTTCCTTAAAATGAAGCTATTCATGTGGGAAAAATGCAAGCAGTATGTGGCCAGTACACAGAAGCCACTTCTAGCATAAAAAACACCAAATTTGAAAAGTTTTATTTTTATGAAATTGAGTAGGCAAATCAATAGTCCTAATTAAAAAATTGATCTTTCAAGGCGCATATTTAATATTATTAAATTTATAGTGCATATATTCACCTTTTAAGTGATTTAAAGTGCAATTCTTATTTTTTCCATAAAAAATGAAAACAACAGTTTTAAGTATACTTAAAAATTATGTAGCCTTATGTTTAAGGTTCTTAAGATTACCCTGACATATTCCTACTTAATATTAAGTACATAAGACTTATAAAAGGCTGATATATGTGTGTATATAAGGTATTATTTTAGCATATATTGTGTTTAATCATTGTTTTCACTTATGTATACAACTTGTGTACCCTTACTTATTGTTCCCATGTGTACTACATGTGTTTAAAAATTTTTTTAAGAATTTTTTACTCAGTTCTTGGAATATCCAGGCTGATACTTCTCTCCTATTTTTTTTGGTCTCCTTTTTTTAATTTTTTGTGTAAAATTAATTTAGCATTGATTTTTTTGATCTCCTTTTTTTTAATTCATTGTGAAAACTAATCTAGTGGTGAGGAGTTTCTCTCTGGACTCCTATATATTAGCAATTGGCTTTTCTGGGAAAAGCCAAAGAGTAGATTCTAGGAGACAGACCCATTAATACATAAGATGGCTTTGCTCTCTCCTAGATTTTCTCCCAGAATAGACTTTGATAAAGTAATACAATAAAGTTAAATATGTTTCTCATTTTTAGTTGTAATCTCAGTCTTCCCTTTATTAAATTAAATAAAGATAATTTTTAATAAAAATTAATGATTCCTCATTTTTTTGTGAATTTTATTGGTATTTATTTTTGTTTTTATCCTAGTAAAATTTTTCTTTCTATAAATAGATTTATTAATAATTATATTAAATATGATTTTAGTAGGAAATTTAAAAGTGTTTTCCATTAATTTTTTCAGATATATATTAATTTCTCAGACTTTATGGTAATACAATAAATTTAGATAAATGTCTCATTTCTATTTGTTATCTCAGTCTTCTTTTTATTAATTTAAAAAAATACAATCATTCATAAATAATTGCAAGTTATTTTGTCATTTTAACTGGTATTTCTTGCCATGATCTCAGTATAAAGGTATTTTTTCTTGGTCATCTCACATTTCTCATCTAACTTATTTCTCTTTTTATTTCTCAATATAAATTTCACTGAAATTATATCTTTTTCATGTCTCCTCCATACTGGTATAATAAATGTGATTTGTTAATAAAAGAATTTGGTAAGTACCCAATCAATTTTTTTATTCCAAATTTTCCTTTTCTCACTTTTCTCTTTTTAACTCAAATAAAAATTATAACAGATTTTTTTTCAGATTTCATATCCTCTCTCCTCAATATTTGGTAAATGTGTAAGATTTATTCAATCCTTGAACTTTTCAAAATTACTCTACTTTTCCTGTTATGTATCTTTAGAATCTCTTGAAATTCAAAGTGCTCACTAGAATTGTGAAATTGATGGGTGTTCTAGATAAATATGAAGAAGCTATTTTTCAGAGCCCAATATTGGTAGTTTTTCAGCAGTTGAAATTAAAGGGATCTTTTATTTAGGTAAGTATCAGTATCTGAGTGTGATTCCACAAACATGTTGTGTAAAATTAAACAACAGGTCATTTTATCCTTGACTTCTTCAATATTCCATAGACAACATGGCTGCTTTAGTATACCCCACCTAATTTTCAACACCCCAAAAGCATATTCTATATACTTTCTAGATCTTTCTAGTAAATTAGAGTAATATCTACTTTTCTCATCTTATGGATAAGGAATTTTTTTACCAGGTTAAGCCATGGTGAGTACATTCCATCAGCAAGGTAGTAGCCATTTCTATACTTTTTATTATTTATTTTAAAAATTACATCATCTTGGCTACAACTCAAAAGTTTATTAAAAAAGATGCTGCAATGAAAAAAATTAATGTCATTTAACGCACCAGGAAACACAAAGAAAGAATGCCAAAATTTCAAATTTTTTCTTGCTACAGCCTCTATTATCATAATAGTTGTTTTTTCTCTCTCTTTATACTAAACTTGTCAAGAGGTCTTTCAAGTCTAGAAGGTTTTATAGGGAGGTCCAACTGCTGTAACAACGGTTTTTAAGGGATTCAAACTCAGGTACTGTCACTGGACAACCTACGCACAAGGTCGAGGGTGTTCCTAGGAAAGTGAGATGGAGAAAGGAGTTTAGAGACTTCTTCAAAGCACAGAGGAAATGTTCGAGGAAGTGATTTGAAGATGACTCGAAGGAAGAGCTACTGCTTCGAGATATGTTCAATAAGAATTCTAATATAATTTAAAGGTAATATTAATATTCTTAAGATCTCACAAAGGGCTGGAAAACTCAATAATCAAAGATTTAAGTTTTTAGAAATGATTACTGAGAAAAATAATGAAATGTACAATAATAATGATTTAACCTGAAGCTTTACCACTATTAACTATATATTTGTTTTATAATTTAATTCTAAAGAAATATTGAACCGAAAATCCAACCCATTTTATATCCATTACTCCTCCTTGCATTGACCTCATATCCATCCATCATTCCGCCCACCACAGACCACCAAAAATACACCCGTTACACCTGGACCCTCCTCAATAACATCTGTTAACCCTTTAACCCTCCACTAACCATCCCCTTCATGCTCACTATCCCTACTAATAACCCACAGATACTTGATAAACCTTTTGAGGAATATTACATTAACTTTTGCACTGTACGTCGCTTATTAAAGAAAAGACTAAACACACTATTGAGAGATTGACTAATTTAGATTTAAAGTTTAGATTAGCACAGTTGAATAGTGAGTACACAAAGAAAAGTCGCAGTTGCTATTTAGAATTGTCTTCTGTGCTTCGAGTATGGATTTAAACCTTTGTATTATTGATTTAATGAGCTGCTTTTGCCTTGAGTGTCACGTGGCACGTGACAGGTACATATTTTCCTATCTTAAAGATTATTTACTCAATAATAAGAGGTAAAGAGTTGGATTATTATTAAAATTAATGGATTAGAATTACGTTTAACATAAATACTAAGGCAATAATAAATAGTAATAAAAGGATTGTAAATAGTTGTAATAAAATAAGTAAGTAATGAATGAATAAAAAACAACCAAGAGAGAGGCCTTATATAGGCAAAGGAGGGACAAACCAAGGCAATGAAATTCTAAAAACAGTAGTATGAGAGAGAGAGAAAAAGAATATTCCAGAAGGATTATCTCAAATAACAAAGTTGTTCTAAAAAGAAGGTATAAAAAGATGTATTTTAAAGATGTATTTTAAAGATGTATTTACAGAGTATGTCAGAAATACATAAATTTATTTACTATTTACTGAAGAATCAATTCTAAATAAGAAATTTGAATTTTTTATATATGTTTATTTTTATTTGAATATCAAAATTTTATTTTAATCTAGAAATCTATTTTTTTTAATATAAAATTTTAATTCTTCTAACCTGTCAATGAGCACGGTGTTAGAGAAAAAAAATATAAGGGACATTTTATATTTAATTTTAATTATTCATTTGATTTTACCATTCTGTAATTAGTTAATTTATTACAGGTAATTTTAATGTAACTAATTTAATTAAATAATTAAAATAATAAAGCATGGCTTCATCCAGTAAATAATTAATTATTTTACTGGGTAAGTCTAGTAGCCTGGCTGACAAAACTTGAAAGGCTGTTGGGCAGTTTTTCCATTCCCAGTTCATTCCATCAATACTTCCAATAAATTCTGGGAAACCTCTATCTTTATATTCCCTCAAATCTTAGTTTTCTCCAGTAGATTTGGTTCTTGAATGTACTCTTCCTTATATAAAGATATTATATCTTTAAAAAAGCTTGTCAGTTCCTTTAGTGAAGTGGTTTCAGCCATGCAAGTATACTTTTCAGTAGAATTGGCTGATGTACTGTAGTCAAGCTGGTGAAGTATACTTTTTAGCTTTTGTCAAGGTTTCAAACCAAGTTTTCCACAGAAATCCTGGAGTTAAAGAATTTATAATGCAATTAGAAAAAAAAAGAAAATCCATGATATTAATAAATAAATCTGTCAGCCAGGCTATTCCAGGAGCCCAGTAAATGATATGTTAACTTATAGGACCTGAAAGAGGGTGTAAGAATTGTATGTATATAAATTAATATTTTATTGCATAATAAAATTATATAAGTATCTTATTACATATAAGTGTTATATTAATGTTATTGGTTATATAAATTTTTTATACATTTAAATTAAACATAATATATTATATTCTACAAATAATGGCGCATTTTTTATGTATTTAATAATTATAAATTTATATTTAATTAATTAAAAACATATATTATAATTATAAGTGTAAAATTTACTTATAATATAATTAAATTAATTATTTATATTTATATATTAAATATCATTTTTTATAGTATTAAACAATAAATAATGACGCTTCTTTTGACCCATAAGTGTGTCAGGAAAAAACAAGTAATTAATTTATACTAAATTGAGATTAATTACATATTTTGTTGCGTAACAATATTTTTGTTTCACTTAAAAATCCTTAAATCAGACTGTACAATCTGTTTTAAATTATTTTTCTCATAGTCCATATGTCCCAGGCTTGTTTAGTTATTTACTATTTTTACTTACTGATTTGGGAATTAATTGTGGGAAAATTGGATTCTTAATTGAGGTTTTTAATTATTTGTTTCATATTTTTCTCTACATTGTTATGTTTCACTTATTCTTTTAAATTCTTGTTTTATTCTATTATGTTTCTTGTATTTACAAATATAGTAGCGCTTCAGAGGGCCCATTGCCTATAAAAAGGCCTTGATTAATCCCCTGTAGCCCCATCACTTACTATATACTCAACAATTTAAATTTAACTTTATTACGTTTATTATTATTTTTTATTAGTATTACAATCTAATTAAAAATTATATATAACAATTAAAAGGTTGCCTTAAGTCTGATAGTAATTAAAGTGTTTGCCATGCAGAACCCTTACTTGAAATAATATTAATATTAATAAAACCAATTTGGTGTCACCTCTCAAATCACTCGTCGTTGCTTTCTCTTCAATAGATTAAATAATTTCAATTGTTTTTATTTCTTTTATTTCTCAATCACTATTTCCTTCTTGTCCTCCTCTCTTTTCTTCCCTCTTCTCTTATCTCTTCTAGACAACTGACCGACAACTGAGGGCCTTTCCAAATGATGACGACGATCGAGCCTGGCGACGAACGACAAACGCACGGACCACCTAGCAAAAAATAAACTTTTGCCGTGACCATGTTTCGAACTTGGGTTCTATTTCTTAGGTTTATATTATATTAATTCATATATTATTTTGAAGTGATTTTTCAATCACTATAGTAAGTTCACCTTTGCACCTCTCACTCATATTACTATATTTTTACTGCAATAACAGTGATTGTGGCTTAATTGCTGATTCACTGAGTTTAAGTGTTCAATTATTAAAAATTTTTTTTTCCTAGTTGACCATTATAGAGTGTTAAATCCTCTTAGTCCTAGAAGAATTGACATTATTATTAATACAAATTGAATTATTAAATTAATTTATTATTATTATTAATTATTGTTAATTTTGGTTGACTTAAAAGTACTTTGTGCTTAGTCCCAAATATATTGCCATATTTAATATTGGTAATTAATTGGTTGATTTAACTTGATTGTTTATTCCCAATTTAACCTTGCAATCCATTTTATTAATTAATTTTTTTATAATTATTACTTTATATTAAAAAGATTTTTTTTTTTTTATAATTTAATTAATAAAATTTTTTTTTATTTTGGAGCAATTATTAACTAACTTTTATTATTTTTTTTAAAAAAAGTTAATTAATCTTCCCACTATTATGTCAAAAAATTTGGCTGAAAAAATGGATAACATGCAAGTGGATGAAATTGAAATTGACTATGATGCTGATACTGTGAGTTCTTCTAAAGTTGGACATAAAAAATCTTATGCTAACACAAAAAATTCACATAATTCAGGATGTGGAAATGACAGGAAATGTAAACAAACCAAACCCCCTTCCCCCAGCACAACAGAAGGAAGTAAAGCCTCTAGTACCTCAAGAAGGTCTTCCAAAAGGATTCAAAATAAAAAAGCTTCCTCTGCCACAACAAATCAGCAACCTGTCCAGTCATATAAAAGAGTTGAAGACAGAAAATATGACATACAAAGCAAAAGTAGACACCTTGTGGGATCAGGTTCAAGAACTCAGGAACCAGAATCAGGCCCAGGCCCCTCCTCAGTTGCCTCCCAATCAGCCTCAGTTTCAGGCTCAACCTTCACAGCCACCCAGCTCAACCATCCAAAATCCAAATACTATGGAAGTAGAGCAATGGAAATGGGATTATCTAATGAGTCACTACCAACAGAATGTGCAACACCCTCCTCATCATCAGCCTGGCCCATCCAGAACACCCAATTTCTATCCACCTCCTCATCCCTACCAACAAGGCAGGAGAAAGAAGGCCCAAGTACAATCCAAAACCCAGTCTCAGGGGAAGTTTCATCCTCTTCCATGGTAAGTAATTTGGTTGATAGTCACTTGGGTATGTTTTCTAATAAATCTTCTTCTGCAGGTAATATTATTGAACATGGTGAAAGAACAGTTAAACCTGTTAAAAGACAGCTTCCTGTAACTAGTAGCCCTATTGATGTAATTAGCAAATTGTCATTTGATGAGCCTTTACATTTAACTTCTACTTCTTTAATTAATCCTTCTCTTGCAATTAAAAATGATTCTGTTCCCCCTGAAATCTATACCTTAATTGAAAAAACTTCTGAGGAAATATTGAAAGATACCCTTGATTTTAATGTTGTGAAAGAAAACATTTGAGAGATGTGTTAATCCATGAAAATGATAGATTAAATAATTTACACTTGCAATGTAAAGTGAGTTCTTCTGTACAAGATACAGCTTATTTAAAAATCAAAGAAACCTTGAATATTATTCTTTGTCAACAAAAACAAATAAGAAGTGACCATAGAGCTATCTCAGATAGAAATATCAGTCTACATAAGACCTTGAGTGAATTGAAACCCCTTATTGTAGAAAATTATTCATTCAAAAATGAAATAAAATCTCTGAAAAATGAGTTTAAAAAGCTAAGAAATGATTTCCATGCACTAAGTGCCAAACACTCAGTTTCTGAGGACAGAAATGTTTTATCTCTTGCAAAAGTAAGTGACCAGATGTCTGAAATTCCAAGAATAAGAAACTATGTGTCTGACCTGCAGGAAAAATTCTCAACCTTAACCATCAATAATGAATTAAATGAGAATGCTGTCAATAAGCTGCATAAAAATAAAGGAAAAAAACCTGAGCAAAGTTCATCCTTTCTTCCTCATATTTCAACCATTAAACAAACTGACAATGAGTCTGTAAAATCTTTTGATACTAGCAAAAAATCTTGTGATGGTCATGCACCAGCTGTTTCTGTAAATAATGAAATTTCTGAACACCTGGCTAAACTTCAGGAATTATTAATAATGAATAATTCAAACCAAAAAGTGGACCATCCCAGTAGTCAGAAAAATTGGCCTAAGTTAGACCAATATCCTACCTTTGATGGTGATTCTTCCTCTGATTGGCAACACTTTATCCAAAGAATTGATAATTTAAAGAGATCTTATAAACTACCTGATGAGGAAATTGTTTCTAAGCTAATTTATTTATTTTCCAATGTAGCCTTGATGTGGTATGAATCTGTTCTTTTGGATAACAATCATTATACATGGAATGATTGGAAATCCTTGATTGAGAATCAGTTTGGTGGCTCAAAATTCAGGTTAGCTCAACAGAGACTGTATGAGAATACTAGATATGTATCCTCCTCTGTTGAAAATCCCATTGTTTTTCTGATGAAAATAACAAAAATCCTTAGAGCAATTGATCCAAAGATGGATTATGATATTTGGAGAGATAAAATCTTGTATAAATTACCAAATTCTCTTAGGGATTTGATTGTGGCTAGAACTTAGCATGTAAGGGAAAATTCTTCTTTCATTAATATCTGTAATGAGGTACTGCTCAACCATAGATATGAACCAAAGAATTACCTTGGTAAATCTTATAATGATCAGAATAAACCTTCTACAAAGCTCCCAGAGAAATCTAGTAAACCCTCTGCCCCAGTTGCACCTAAAAAATATGCAACAAATACTTGTTATAAATGTAGCAAACCATGGCAGAAGGGTCATGTTTGTGACAAGAAAATTCATCTTGTTGAACAAAATGAAGACACTGATGAAGTTGAACTTGATGTCAATAATTCTTCCAGTGACTGTGAAAGTAATATCTCCTATGACAATGAATCTGTTAAAGATGTTTTAATGTTGGAACAAGATGTCCATTATTTAAATAATATATCTGAAGAATGTGTATTAGATTTATCTTCAGTAGAAAATGCTGAGATAATTAAAGATATTACTAACAATTCTATTCCTATATCCCCTTTGAAGGCACCTGTTATCATTAATGGTAAAAATGTTGATGTAGTTCTTGATTCTGGTGCTGGAGGAAGTGTAGTGTCTGAAAAATCTTTGGCTTCAGAGGATAAGGAATATTTGAGTAAATTATTACCTATAACTTCTGAAAAATGGAGAGGGTATGGTTCTACCTTATTTCCTATTGGCAAATACAAAACCTCTGTATTCTTCAAATATAATGGTGGTTTTGTCAGAGCTATTTGTGAGTTTGTTGTCATGAAAAATGATAATTTAAGCAATTGGTTTATTATGGGAAATGATATTTTAACCATGTTTGGTGTGAAACTGGACCCAGCAAATAATTGCTTTACCTTAGGAATGAATGGAAAAAGGAAATTCAAAATTTCCTCTCCTAGAACTTCTGGGAATTTGTTGAAATCTTGTAACTGACTGATCCAGTGTAAAGGTAGAACAACAACTGAAATGGATGATTTATTACATGAAATAAATACTGCTTCTTTTGGTGATCAGTTGACTAGTGAACAAAAAGATTCTATTGTTGCCTCTATTACCTCTTTCCCTATGGCTTTTGCTCATGGTTCTCATGTCTTGGGAATTGTTCAGGAAGAGATGAAAATTACCTTATCCTGTAACTTGAGTGATATTCCTCCTAGTCTTAAGAAAAAACCACATCCTGCTTCTCCAACGAAAAGAAAGGATATTGAAGATAATATTTAAACATTATTAAAAATGAATATCATTGAGAAAGTGGATGTCACCCCCAAATATTGTGTCATCTCCCCAGTCTTGATTTCTTATGAAAAAGATAAAGCTAGATTATGTGGAGATTACAGAGCTTTAAACAATTATACTGTTGATGATATTTACCCTTTACCCAGAATTAATTCAATACATGCTACCTTGAAAGGTGCAAAATTTATTAGTTGTCTGGATGGTAATAAAGGATATCATCAAGTTCCAGTTGAGAAAAATTCTCAAAATTTTTTGCTTATTGCTACTCATATGGGAATATATAAGTATGTTAGGATGCCATTTGGCCCTAAAAATTCTCCTTCAGTTTTCCAGAAAGTCATGGATAACACTCTCCATCAAGAAATTATTGAAGGTTGGCTCATGGTTTATATTGATGATATTATTGTTTTTTCTAAAACTTTTGATGAACATATGATTCACTTGAATAGAGTTTTCCAAAAGATGGATGAAATCAATATGACCTTATCATTAAAAAAGTGTAAATTTGGTTTCCAATCTTTGAAAGTCCTTGGCCATGTTGTGTCAGGCTTACAAATTTGTGTAGACCACAACAAAGTTGCTGCCATCCAAAATGTGAAAGAACCAACTTCTGTAAGAGAAATCCAAAGTTTTTTGGGGATGTGTGGCTATTATAGACAATATATTAAGAATTATCATGTCATAGCCTTACCTCTTACAAAACTGACCAGAAAAGATGTTGCCTTTCTCTGGAATAATGACTGTCAAAAAGCTTTTAATACATTAAAAGGTTGCTTAATGACAGCCCCTATATTTGCTCTTCCAGATTTTAACAAGCCATTTGTCCTTTATACAGATGCTAGATTTATTGGTCTGGGTGCTGCCCTTCACCAGAAGCAAATTATTAATGATAAATCCTCAGAGGTTGTAATTTGTTATATTTCAAGAACCATAAGAAATAGTGAATTGAAATATGGTGCCACTCAATTGGAGTGCTTAGCAGTTTTTTGGGCTCTTGAGAAGCTTTATTATTATTTGGATGACCAAAAATTTGAGTTGGTAACTGACTGTAGTGCTGTGAAATCCCTCTTAAACCTGAAGACACCTAACAGACATATGTTCAGGTGGCAACTTGCTGTTCAAGAATACAGAGGACGGATGACAATTATTCATAGAGCTGGAAATTTTCACTCCAATGTTGATATGCTCTCCAGATTGCATCTTCCAAATAATGACTCAAATCCTGCTTATGTACCTGAAGATGATACTGTTCATATCCATGGTATATTTATAGTTGATATGGAAGAAGAGTTATTACAGTTAATACTGGATTCATATAATAAGGATTCTGATTTAAATAAATTGGTTTCTATCTTAAATGATCCTAAGAATGCTTCAATTCAAGCATTAATAAAAACTCTTCCTGCAAAGTATCAAAATGCTTTGAATAAAGGAGAGTTTTCTATTGAAGATGGTTATATGTATTATAGAAGAAAGCTTACTAATGTAATTGTAATTCCTCCTTCTATGAAAGAAAATATCCTCAAACTTTGTCATGATGACATATTAGCTGGTCATTTTGATCTTGAAAAAACATTGATTAGAATCAAAAACACTGCATGGTGGGCTAATATGTCTGAAGACACAAAATTATATGTTGAATCTTGTGATTCCTGCCAAAAATCTAAAAGGTTAACAGGTAAGAGAGCCGGGTTATTACAACATATTGAAGCACCTAATGCTCCCTGGCAAATCATTAATATGGATTTTGTCACTGGTCTTCCTGTTGCAGGTAAAGACAGCTTTAACTCTTGTTGGGTAATAGTGGATAGATTCACAAAAATGTGCAAATTTATTCCAACCCACAAAGATGTATCCACCAAGGAATTAGCTTTCTTATGGTGGTCTTACATGTTTAATATTATTGGTTTTCCAAAAGCCATTATCTCTGATAGGGATCCAAAATTCACTTCTGAGTTTTGGACCTCTTTGATGGATATTTGTGGCTGTGAGTTGAAATTGTCTACAGCTCACCACCCTCAGACTGATGGTCTAGCTGAGAGAATGATTCAAACTCTGGAAGATATGATTAGAAGGTATTTTGCCTTTGGTTTAGAATATAAAGACAATGACAGATTTACTCATGATTGGGTCACTCTATTGCCTGGTCTTGAATTTGAATATAATAGCACTGTTCATTCTGTCACTGAGAAAAAGCCTTTTGAGCTTTGGTTGGGTTATGTCCCAAACACTCCTGCTCATATTCTCAATAATAAATTACCTAAGTTGGAACTACACCCTGGTGTAAAATCTTTCATGCAAATGCAACAGCTATGCAGAAAACATGCTCAGAGCTGTATTGATAAAGCATTTGAATATGAAAAGAAAAGATGGGATAAATCCCACAAAGAATACACATTTAAAAAGGGTGTTGAAGTGTTGATCTCTACTGCCCATTTCAATTTACAAGGTAACCACAAATTAAAAGATCCTTTTGTAGGACCATTTGTTGTTAAAAGAATGGTTGGTGATAATGCAGTAGAAGTTGTGTTGTATTCTCCATATGATAAGAAACATCCTGTTTTTCCCATTTCTTTGCTTAAGCCTTATACTTCCAACAGTGAATTATTTCCCAAAAGAAGGGGAAGACCTAAGAAAAACCCTCAGGAAGTCACAGAAACAGCAGAAATTGATAAAATTCTCAATGATAGAATTATCACTTCTGAAAGAGGTACTGAATATTTATTGAGATATAAGAACAAATCATCTGAACATGATGCATGGATACCTGGCAAGGAGATTTCAAATCTGCCTACTCTGTTGAAAAAGTACAAAAAGAAAAAATCTTAGCATTTTTTTTATTGCTTTTTTTAGAGTGAGGGAGTGTCAGCCAGGCTATTCCAGGAGCCCAGTAAATGATATGTTAACTTATAGGACCTGAAAGAGGGTGTAAGAATTGTATGTATATAAATTAATATTTTATTGCATAATAAAATTATATAAGTATCTTATTACATATAAGTGTTATATTAATGTTATTGGTTATATAAATTTTTTATAAATTTAAATTAAACATAATATATTATATTCTACAAATAATGGCGCATTTTTTATGTATTTAATAATTATAAATTTATATTTAATTAATTAAAAACATATATTATAATTATAAGTGTAAAATTTACTTATAATATAATTAAATTAATTATTTATATTTATATATTAAATATCATTTTTTATAGTATTAAACAATAAATAATGACGCTTCTTTTGACCCATAAGTGTGTCAGGAAAAAACAAGTAATTAATTTATACTAAATTGAGATTAATTACATATTTTGTTGTGTAACAATATTCTTTGTTTCAATTAAAAATCCTTAAGTCAGACTGTACAATCTGTTTTAAATTATTTTTCTCATAGTCCATATGTCCCAGGCTTGTTTAGTTATTTACTATTTTTACTTACTAATTTGGGAATTAATTGTGGGAAAATTGGATTCTTAATTTGGGTTTTTAATTATTTGTTTCATATTTTTCTCTACATTGTTATGTTTCACTTATTCTTTTAAATTCTTGTTTTATTCTATTATGTTTCTTGTATTTACAAATATAGTAGCGCTTCAGAGGGCCCATTGTCTATAAAAAGGCCTTGGTTAATCCCCTGTAGCCCCATCACTTACTATATACTCAACAATTTAAATTTAATTTTATTACGTTTATTATTATTTTTTATTAGTATTACAATCTAATTAAAAATTCTATATAACAATTAAAAGGTTGCCTTAAGTCTGATATTAATTAAAGTGTTTGCCGTGCAGAACCCTTACTTGAAATAATATTAATATTAATAAAACCAATTTGGTGTCACCTCTCAAATCACTTGTCGTTGCTTTCTCTTCAATAGATTAAATAATTTCATTTGTTTTTATTTCTTTTATTTCTCAATCACTATTTCCTTCTTGTCCTCCTCTCTTTTCTTCCCTCTTCTCTTATCTCTTCTAGACGACTGACCGACAAAATCACTATGATTACATATTTTAAAACCCAATAATTATTGTGCATCTTTAGATCCTGAAAATTTTTTTTAAATAGAACTTTGCTTGTTAAAAATCAGCATTCAAAAATAATATTGTTGTAGATGGGGTTATTTTCAAAGTAGTCATCATTAAGTGCTCATAATCAGTGTAACAATCTTGTTCAATCATATTTTTTTATTTTGGTTTTTCTGTAGTTGAATTAGATGTTTGATAGTTGTAATAGGTAGTTAATAAATAATTAATAGGGGGTGTCAGTTCTGGCAAATCCGCACTTAAATTTGACCAAATCCGCACTTAAATAAGTGCGGATTTCCAAAACACACTAGCCCCAATACTGGTGGATTTCAAAATGAAATAAGTCACTTATTTCACTCAAATCCGCACTTTCTCAACCAAAAGTGCTGATTTCACCATCAAGTCCCATTTCACTGATTTGTCAGCATCATCCCATTCATACGCAGCACTCCGCAGAATAACACTTCATAACTCAAAACATCATACATCACTTACATCTTCATATCATATCATATAAGAGTCATGCCTTCCTCACTTTCAAATCGTGATAAATTACATAAAGCAATGACTTTCATGGCGCTTGAACTGCTCTTGGACTCTGATTCCGATTCTGATCTAGAAGAAGATTTTGTCGTTTTATCAAAAATGGCCAGGAAACGTTACCTTCTTCCCAGAAAGCCTCAAGTACTTCATACCCCCAAGTACACCATCCAAACACTTCTTAACCTATCTACACCCAGTTTTAGACAGCTGTTCAGGACTTCTCAGGAATGTTTCCTTAAATTGCTTGAGCTTATTCAGGATCATCCCATATTTCACAATAATTCTCAAAAAGAACAACGACATCCTTCAATTCAATTGGCCATCACACTATGTCGTTTGGGTTCAAATGGTAATGGAGCCGCTTTGAAACGTTTAGAAAATGTCTTTGATTTAGGGTATGGTTCAGTTAACACTTATACCAAACGATGTATCACTGCCATCAACTCCTTGGAATCTCAACTTCTCACCTGGCCAACAAAAGAAGAGCGACTTGAATCATCTCAGGTTATGCAAGCAGAGGGCTTTCCAGGATGTATTGGTTTTGTTGATGGTACTACTATTCCTTTGAGCCAGAAACCTGCTCAAGGTGGAAACAATTACTTTGACCGTAAAAAGAGGTAGATTATTTTTAACTCCTTTCATCCTCCTTGAAACTAACACAAACAAATATATCTTCTTTATAGATATTCAATTAACGTTCAGCTTATATGTGACGTAAACAAAAAATTTATATCATTCTTCGCTGGCTATCCTGGCTCATGTCATGACTCCTACGTCTTCCAAAGAATGCATATTTCAAATGAACCTGAAAAATTCTTTGATGAAAATCAGTATCTTCTTGCAGATTCTGCTTATGTGAATGGAAAGTATGTACTTCCTGCTTTTCGGGGAGCAGCTTCAGAAGACAGTCAAAATGCCAAATTCAACAATCATTTGGCAAAGTCAAGAGTCCATATTGAACATTCTATTGGAATCTTGAATGGCCGTTTTTCTAGTTTAAGGGAATTAAGAAGTCCTCTTAGAAATAAATCTGAAATGGAGGCGGTGATCAACTGGATTCTGTGTTGCACTATACTTCATAACCTACTTGCTGACCTCAAAGATCAATGGTTAGAGCTGTATGAAGATGAACAAGTTGATTCACCTCCGACTATATCCAACACTTCTATTTCTCAATCAACTAGTATAAGGGCGAAAATCCTTCCAATAACACTCCAACATTTTTCAACGCAATTTTAATTTTTTTCTCTTTCTCTTCAAATTATCAATTTGCATGTATTATTCACTGAGAATGGTAAATTTTTTTGCATATTTTTTTGGTTTTTGAATTTGCTGTTAAAGTCTTATTTTTTTTTCTCTCTGTGTTTTCTTTCATCAACTCAACATGAAATCGCATATTTTCAGCAAACGCATATTTTTTCAGTCACTCAAAGGTTGGGAAAGAGTTGGAAGGGAAGATTAAGGGTTCTGAGGCATTTTAAATGAAGAAAAGGGTCTGGGAGAGGTTGAGAGGGGTGAAATGGGGATCAAAAGAGGATGGCATACAATGGGGCTGGGAGGATAGCGAAAGGCATGGGGAGTGAAGACAAGCATGTGTTGATAGAATTGAAAGGGATGGAGATTGGTGCAAACAGAGTGTGAAAATAGGAGGATGAACTCTGTTCTTCGGGCGAAGAACAGAGTTCACTTCCATAAAATATTAGCTGAAACATAGTTTTCAATTCTGTAAAAACAGTTGTAAGTAATAGAAAAAGTCACTGATTTTTTTTATATGTAATCCTTGCTTTACAAGGAGACTTTTGTGACGAAGCAGATTTTTGAGTTACCTTTAAAAGAGGATGGCATACAATGGGGCTGGGAGGATAGCGAAAGGCATGGGGAGGGAAGACAAGCATGTGTTGATAGAATTGAAAGGGATGGAGATTGGTGCAAACAGAATGTGAAAATAGGAGGATGAACTCTGTTCTTCGGGCAAAGAACAGAGTTCACTTCCATAAAATATTAGCTGAAACATAGTTTTCAATTCTGTAAAAACAGTTGTAAGTAATAGAAAAAGTCACTGATTTTTTTATATGTAATCCTTGCTTTACAAGGAGACTTTTGTGACAAAGCAGATTTTTGAGTTACCCTTTGAGATTTGGAATGTCTGGGAGGCATTATGAAACTGGCACATAACAAGAAAAAAGATTAAAAAGTAGAAGAAATAAGTAAAAAAGAATGTAAACATGCCTGGTCAAAATATTGAAAATGTTGGAGATTGGTGCAAACAGAATGTGAAAATAGGAGGATGAACTCTGTTCTTCGGGCGAAGAACAGAGTTCACTTCCATAAAATATTAGCTGAAACATAGTTTTCAATTCTGTAAAAACAGTTGTAAGTAATAGAAAAAGTCACTGATTTTTTTTCTATGTAATCCTTGCTTTACAAGGAGACTTTTGTGACGAAGCAGATTTTTGAGTTACCTGTTGAGATTTGGAATGTCTGGGAGGCATTATGAAACTGGCACATAACAAGAAAAAAGATTAAAAAGTAGAAGAAATAAGTAAAAAAGAATGTAAACATGCCTGGTCAAAATATTGAAAATGTCAGGAAGGGGTGTGTGCCGAGGATTGATGGGTAGGTAGCGAGGAAGGTCAGTGTGTCACATGTGACAGGGATGGGGTAAGAAAGGAAGGGATGTTTTGTGGCCAAAATGTGGTTGTGAAAAAAAACGGGAAAAAAGTGCTGATTTGAGGTCATAACTGACACCCTTTTTTGAAATAAGTGACTTTTTTGCAAAATTTAAGTGCTGATTTGTAAGTGCTGATTTGGTTTGAAATCCGCACTTAATTTAAGTGCGGATTTGCCAGAACTGACACCCCCTAATAAGGAGATCTTATTCTTCCATGTCTAGTAAATCATCAAGGATATTGGATGGCATGAGAAAGACAACAGTTTAGTGAAGAAAAATGAGTGCAGTAGGAGGGATAGAGAAATGAGTGCAGTGGAAGCTTGGATTTTATTGAATAAACTGAAAAAAACAAGTGTTGAATATTTTTTGTAACTTTCAAATAGTGAAAATTTTCACAAATAAGTGTGGAATGGCCTTGTTTATTAGTGTCAATCAGAAGTAATATGCATGTAAGCAGATGTTACACACCCTCACAAGTGTGGATGCTCTTATATCTATTTTTACTTATACATATACACACATATATACTTGTACTTATTCATAGTTATATCCATATTTTTTTTCTTTTTTCTAACCTAAATTATTAATAGAGAATTACTATATATGGATGATGGACCTATATTCAGTTCCATATCCACTTTTATTATTCTCATTATTAATTTATATTTTAATCATTTGCTAACATCTCTTACTTATTTTATTTATCCTTAAGTCATTGTCCATTCTTTAGTCCCTATTCCAAGTCTTCTTTCTTCTGTTTTTCCATTATTCTATTGAGTCCTAAACCTAATAGCATTTATATTTTATCAGGTAACTTGTACATGTGCCCTAAAACTGCAATGCATCTACTTTTTTATCCTTATTCTTATTATAATTTTATATTTTAATCATTTATTCACATCTCTTACTTCTTTTCTTTATTCTCAAGTCATTGTTCATTATTCAGTCTCTTGTCCATTTCCTCTTTGTCCCATTTTTCCATTATTCTATTGAGTCCTAAAACTAATAGCATTGACATTTTTTCAGGTAACTTGTATGTGTGCTCCACAACTGCAATGCATTTACTTTTCTTATTCTTATTCTTATTTTATATTTTAAACATTTTTTAACATCTCTTACTTTTTTCATTTCTCCTAAAGTCATTTTCCATTCTTCAGTCCCTAGTCCAAGTCCTCTTTGTCCCATTTTTCCATTATTCTATTGAGTCCAAAAACTAATAGCATTCATATTTTTTCAGGTAACTTGTATGTGTGCTCTACAACTGCAATGCATCTGCTTTTTCTTTCTCATTATTAGGGGGTATCAAAGTTAGAAATCTTCCATTTCAAAATAACTCTTTTTTCCACCAAATCAACCATAATAATTTTTTAAGGTATGCCATCTTGTTCCCCAAAACATCTTTTTACTGAGAATTAATGTCATGCTTGTGGCTTTCTTTTTGTGCTGTGAAGTACCTTTTAAATAATTACAAATTTCTAACTTTGATACCCCCTATTAATTTATATTTTAATCATTTATTAACAACTCTTACTTCTTTTATTTATCCTTAAATTATTATCCATTCTTCAGTCCCTAGTCCAAGTCCTCTGTGTCCCATTCATCCATTATTCTATTGAGTCTTAAAACTAATATAATTTATATATTATTGGATAACTTGTACATTTGCTGTACAACTGCAATGCATCTACTTTTCTTTTTCTCATTATTATTTTATATTTTAATCATTTATTAACATCGCTTACTTCTTTTATTTATCCTTAAGACATTGTCCATTATTCAGTCCTTAGTCCAAGTCCTCTGTGTCCCATTCATCCATTATTCTATTGAGCCCTAAAACTAATAGCATTTATATTTTATCAGGTAACTTTCATTGTCCATTCTTCAGTCCCTAGTCCAAGTCCTCTTTGTGCCATTTGTCCTTTTTTCTATTGAGTCCTAAAACTAATAGAGTTTATATTTTACCACTCTAAGAACTCTAGGCTTATATTGAGCATGAAATGAGAAGTAATCTGGCTTGATGTGATTATTTAAAATTTTAAAACCAAGTAAAAATAGAAATAAATAGGTATATGGTTAAAAATAAGGTTCTACAACTTGTGGTCTACCTCTGTTGGATCAAACTATTGTGGACTAGTCAAATAGTTAGTCATGTATCATCTTGTAACTATAGGAAGTATGAAGAAAAACTTTCATGTGAATAATTCTAACAAAAACCTGCCACAAAAAAGCAGTCAAAACTAACAATAATAGATATGAATCAATTAATTTCTTAGTCAGGAAATTCTGAATCTCAGTCACCACAAAAAATCATGTGGCATCTGCTAGCAGGTGCTTATCCCTATATTCAGTTTTGATTTAAGAGTATATTTTATTTGATGTTGCATGAGCTAGTGTGCTCAATTTTCAGTGTGCAGTCTTTCCAGAAGAATTACAGCTGAGCTGAAATTGAGTTAAGTCAAAGATAGGGCTTGGCATCTGCTATCAGATGCCCATGTTTTTTTTCTGTTGAGTGACATGGATAAATAGTCCTTGAAAAATTAGCATTTGGCTTTATGCAACTAGTTATGCATTGCTTGCTTCAACTGTACCTTCAACTAGAGAAGTTCAACATACCAAAACCAAATTTTCTGATAATGAGAAGGTTCTGTCACTGGCTGCTAATGTAGCAGATATATAAAAGTAGTTTTTAACAACTTGTGAAATATTAGAGAATGTTCTCTGCCACTCTTTCTACTACAGCATACTTTTTTGACTTTTAGGAGAATGAAACAAAGTTTCAATTAATCCCAACTTTATCCTTTTGTTTGCTTACATAATTATCAACTCAATCATACGAAGTCTTAAAAAAGATTTTCCAGGTTGACTATCTTATTTACTTGTCTAAGAAAAAGCAGAATGATGATAAAAAATTGGTCATAAATAAATTTCATTTTAATCATGACCATCTGACCTCTTTCCTGATTTTCTAATTAGCACACATGAACATACTAATATATAACTATATAGATCCATGGAAAAGGAAATTGAAAAATTCAATAACTTACTAGTCAAAATTTCATAATTTATTCCAAACCCTCTGTCTCCTCTAACTGAAAATAACTTGGAAGAGATGATTTATAAAGGAGATCCATACTTTGATGGTTGATATAAACAAGAAGAGAATAAGAGAAAGAAAGAATGAAAGGATAGATGAATGGAGATGTGTTTCATTTCTGATTTCATTCACAATAAGACAAAACAAAGTAGATATGACGTGTGAGTGTATTTTGATTACACTATCAGAAAGTGATAGAACAATCTGGAGTTGAGTTTTTGCCATGAGATTGGGAGGAGAGAGCAATGCTTTGAGGACTAAATTTAGGGAGAATTTGGGGAAAGTCATTTTTGGGAAAGATATAGAAAGATGCTGGGAGTTTGGAGGCAATAATACAATTTGTAGACCCCATCTTTATGGTCAGAAAAGATAAGGTTTTTGAGAGGAGCGGTGTTTTTGTCAGAGTGGCAAATGGGCAGAAAGGGTGTGAGAGGGTTGAAGTTTTTAAAACATTTAATTTTAAGCTCCATTTCTCAGCGGAATTATTTTATGTTCCGAATCGAAGTTATTTTTTATTCAGGCGATCCGCCGTCTCCTTTGAGCCATATTGAGAAATTATAGAAGTTGGATTGGGAACATTTTCTTGTTCTGCTGATGATAACAGCTATAAAACTACATTTCCAGATTTAATTTTATTGAGAAACAGCTGATTCATGATTTCAAGCTTTCCCATCTTTACTTAATTACTAGAGGGTGCCAAAGTTAGGCGTATGAAATTATTCAAAAGGCATTTAACACCAAAAAAATAAAGCGACAAACTTAACTTTAATCATCAGTAAAGAGCGATTTTTTAGGCAAAATATACCGTACATGAAAAGATAACTATGGTTGATTTGGTGGAAAGAAGTGGGATTTTGAAATAGCAGATTTCTAACTTTGAGCCCCCTTATTTTGTAGGAGCAGGAGCGTGCGTCCCTTGGAGATGAAACTACTGAGGGGCAAAGTTAAATTACATCTTTCCCAAATATTTGCTCTCAATTTTATTGATTGGACTAAGTTGGTGTTTTATTTCTTTAAAGATCACTTACCAACCCAACAAGACATGTTTGATTCATAGAATTTCTGAATACTTGAATCAGCTAGTATCCGATTGAAGATGAGAAATTAGAGGATTATTGTAAAGAGTCGCACAATCCATAGCAGCATCAGCCCATTCTATGGCTATGTTGTGGGAATCTAGTTGTAGTCCAGCTCTGGCCGTAGCTTGTTCATAAGTGAGGCAAGTAAGAACACCAAAGATTACGGGGATGTCAATATCAAGAGAGAGACGCATGAGAGCGTGCGATACAGCATCTGAAATGTATCTATAATATGAGGTAGCTTTAGGAGAGAAGAGCATCAAAAGATATCTAGAGTAGATCACAAACTTACTCAAAATGCAATGTTTCACCTTTGATGAGACATCCGATGGCGATCACAGCATCGTATGGCCGCTGTACCGTCGCGGCGGCAACTGCAAGTCTATGATAAACGAAATAAATAGCAGAGTAAAGCAATATGAGAAGTTATTTTTAAAAGAAGCTCAACAATTGGTTATTGAATAATGGTTTAAATTTGTAAGAGAGGAAGCCAACTTTTTGCAAGCCAGAGGAAGCTCGAAAGCTCCAGCAACACTAGTGACATAAATGTTGTGAGTGGCCAGCTGATGATGGCCAGTAAGACGCTCAATCGCGCAAGCAACTAGAGCATCAACAATTTTGGTGTTCCAGCGAGTATGAACAATAAGTATACGAAGAGGAAGGGAACACGATGAGGACGAAGGCAAAGAAGAAGAGGGAGCTTGTTTCTGATTGGTGGTAGGCATCATGGATTACAATGATGCTGGTACAAATGAAGATGAAGACTGTTGAATTATACAAAACCAACTGCTACCAGAGACGAGCAATTGATGTCTTAGAGCAACAAGAAGACTAAAGTAGAGAACTAAATTATTGAACTGCTAAAATCACTTTATGCTCTACACAATTTGTCTGATAGTAGCCTGTGATAGAAATAAAATGTGTAAGCTGTACTGTTTTTCCTGGAAGTAGCAATGGCATCATATGCAATATAATATTGGATATATCTCCTGCACAGCAAGCAAACAGTCGAAAACTTTGAATTTTCAGTGCTCGGAGAGGGTCCTCATTATTATTATTAATATTAATATTAATATTATTATTATTATTGTTTTTAATTTCTTACAATCTCACCCAGCTAGGGGCATGAAGGCATTGTAAACTAATAGGCTAGATACATGTGAGGAGTAATCACTACACCCAAAGTGAAATATTCCCAATAGGTATATTGTAGGCTAGGTTGGGTATATTTTAACATTTTTTTGTGATCTTTTAATAGTGCATGAAAAAACTTGAAGAAGTTTTCATCACCATGACAAAACTAATTCAGAACACCACACACAAAGTAAGATATCCCTGATGGGGATATCAATGCGCAAGTAGGGGATAATGTAGGGAGAGACATAAGCTCAGAAAAAAATTGTAAGAAAAGTAAGTGTGAAAAAAATAAGAGTAGTAAAAATATTTTTCAGCCATGAGAATTTTTTTTTTTAGAGAAAAAACCTGTAAAAAATTAAAAAGAAAATAAAAAAGAAGAAGAAAAAAGAAAAAAGAAAAAAAAGATGAAAAGTGTCAGCCAGGCTACTAGACTTACCCAGTAAATAATTAATTATTTTACCTGTCATTTTAATTAGTTATACTTGCTTTATAAATTACTCATACAATTTTAACTAATTAATAAGTAAGATTAAGTAAAGATATAATTCTATTGTTCCCTCATATTTTTTATTCCTAGACAGTGTCCTTCATGACAGCTGAAAAGTAGACTAAACTATAAAAATACTAAATATTAAAATCAAATATTTCTATTTAACTTTGACATATACAGAAAACTTAAATAAATCAAATAATTTAAATTAAAATTGACATATACAGATAAATTCTGTATATGAGAACATTCTTTATAGAACTCACTTTAATATTGGAAATTTCTATCTATGGGAATGTACTCTCTCTGATATCCATGTATGTAGACTTGTGGTTCCATAGTTTCTCTCCATTTTGCCTATATAATACCTCTCAATCTAGCTGTTCTATTTCATTTCATACTTACTTTACAATTAAATATTATATACACAAATCAGCCTATTACTACTATTTACCAGATTAGTATTTACATCTGCGTATCTCTAAGACTTGAAAATAATAATAATGAAATCTTTTTACCTTTTCATTGAGTAATAACATATATAAAGAAACAAATACGTACCTATTTTGGAATCTTGAGTCTTCCTTCACCTTTCATCGCCCTTGGGCCACCAAAAAAATCTTCAAGACCAAAAGCACCCCTTGACTAAAAGAATGAAAAAAGATGAAAAAGGAAATGAAAAATTAAGAAATTTATTTTAATAAATTTAATAAAATGAATAAAAAAAGAGAAGAAAAAAAAGATGAATAAAGATAAAACTAAATGAAAATAGAAATAAAAATATAAATAAATAAAAAATGAAAAAATGAAAAAAGAACATATGAAAAAATGAAAGAAATAAAAGAAATAATAAAATAAAATAAAAAGTCTAGGGAAAAAAGAAATATAAAAAAATTAAAAAATTAAAAAGTTAAAAAGTAAAAGAAAATTTATGAAAAAAATATTTTTTTTTATTAATTATAATAATTTTTAAAAAAATTATAGAAAATTATAAAAATTGATAAAAATAAAGAAAGAAAAAACTAAATAATTAAAAAAATTAAAAAAGAAAAGAAATAAAGAAAAGAATGAAAAAATAGAATAAAAAGAAAATAAATAAATAAACAAAAAAAAGAAAAAAAAGGAAAAAAGAAGAGGAATAAATACAAAAAAATAATAGAATAATAAAAAAAAAGAAAAATTATAAAAAAAAATATGGAAAAATATAAAAATTGTAAAAAATGAAGAATGACTAAAGAATAAAAAAATAAAAAATGAAAATATGAAAAACAAATAAAAATTATGAAAAAATAAAAAAAAGGAAAATTGAAAGAAAATGTCAAGGGGTCTTTTGGGTTTAGAAGTTTATTCAAGGTTTTCATGGGATATTTAAGGGTTTTTAAAGGTCTCTCAACAAAAAGTACGTATTTCTAAAATCAATTTGATTATTTTACTCAAATATAAGAGGTAGGTTTTAAAATATCAATATAGATTATAGATTAGAATTATGCTGTTGTAAATACTAAAGTTATAAAATATAGAAATAATTATAGTGTTGTAATTGTAATAATAAAGTAAGTGATAAAAGAATGTTCTGAAAAGCACAAAGTAAGAGGCCTTTTATAGGCAAAACATGAGGGAATAAAATATACAGAATTTACACCATATATTGTAAGAATGTGAAAAAAAAGAATGACTGAAAGGAGTACATATATGACATGAGAATTAAATAAACTGGTACGTCAACAAGGACATCAAATTTATTAGCAATAAAGTTTGAGTTCCTTGGACTGTCACAATTAATTACACAATAATTAATTAATTATATTACTTTCACGGGATTCCAGATCTCTCACTGAGGTAATATAATTGTTTTAAAGTTTTTTTATTATAATTTTATTATTAAATTCTATTCCCATTGAGTTATACCATTGAGCACGGTGTTAGGGAGTAAAATTGTAAGGGACATTTTATTTACACTAATTAATTATACTACTTATTGTACTTAACTAGTTAATTGCAAGTAATACTTAAGTAGATAATTAATTATTAGTAAGAAGAAGGGGCGTGGCTTCAACTCAGTAAAATAGTTAATTATTTTACCGGTTAAGTCTAGTAGCCTGGCTGACACTCCCTCACTCTAAAAAAAATAAAAAAATGCTATGATTTTTTCTTTTTATACTTTTTTAGTAGAGTAGGAAGATTAGATATATCCTTCCCAGGTATCCAAGAATCATATTCAGATGATTTATTCTTGAATCTCAATAAGTATTCTGTACCTTTTTCAGCAGTGACTATTCTATCATTTAGAATTTTTTCAATTTCTGCTGTTTCAGTGATTTCATTTGGGGTTTTCTTTGGTCTTCCCCTCCTTTTTGGAAATAAATCACTATTGGATGTGTAAGGTTTCAAAAGAGATATTGGAAAAACAGGATGTTTTCTGTCATATGGAGAATACAAAATAACCTCAACTGCATTATCTCCAATCATTCTTCTGACAACAAATGGACCAACAAATGGATCTTTCAATTTGTTATTACCTTGTAAGTTGAAGTGGACTGTAGAAATCAACACTTCATCACCCTTTTTAAAAGTGTATTCTTTATGGGATTTGTCCCATCTCTTCTTCTCATATTCAAATGATTTTTCAATACATTGTTGAGCATGATTTCTGCATAGTTTTTGCATTTGAAGAAAAGATTTTACACCAGGATGTATATCCAATTTAAGTATTTTGTTATTGAGAATTTGGGCAGGAGTATTTGGAACATATCCAAGCCAGAGCTCAAAAGGATTTCTTTGAGTAGAAGAATGAACAGTGCTATTATAAGCAAATTCCAACCCAGGAAGTAAGGTAACCCAATCATGAGTGAATCTGTCATTATCTTTATACTCAAGGCCAAAGGCACAATGCCTTCTAATCATGTCCTCTAAAGTCTGAATCATTCTTTCAGCTAAACCATCAGTCTGTGGATGGTGGGCAGTAGAAAGTTTCAGATCACAACCACAAACATCCATCAGAGACATCCAAAATCAGAAGTAAATTTAGGGTCTCTGTCAGAGATTATGGCTTTAGGAAAACCAGCAGTATTAAACATATGAGACCACCATAAGAAAGCTAATTCTTTAGTGGAAACATCCTTGTGAGTAGGGATGAATTTACACATTTTTGTGAATCTGTCCACAATAACCCAACAAGAGTTATAACTGTCTTTACCAGCAATAGGTAGTCCTGTTACAAAATCCATGTTTATTATCTGCCATGGTGCATCAGGAGGTTCAATATGTTGCATTAATCCTGCTCTTTTACCGGTTAATCTTTTTGATTTTTGGCAAGAATCACAAGACTCAACATATAATTTTGTGTCTTCAGACATATTAACCCACCAAGAAGTGTTCTTAATTCTGATCATTGTTTTTTCAAGATCAAAATGTCCAGCTAATACGTCATCATGACAAATTTTCAAGATGATTTCTTTCATAGAAGGAGGAATAACAATGACATTACTCAACTTTCTTCTATAATATAGATATCCTTCATCAATTGAAAATTTACCTTTTTCCAAAGCTTTTTGGTACTTTGGTGAAAGGGTTTTAATTAATGCTTGTATTGAAGCATTCTTTGGATCATTTAATATGGTGCATAACTTTTTTAAGTCAGTGTCCTTATCATATGAATCCAGAATAAGCTGTAATATCTCTTCCTCCATATAAACCACATATATCCCATGTATATGAATAATTTCATCCTCAGGATCATAAGCAGGATTAGAGTCATTATTTGGTAAAGGTAACCTAGATAACATATCCACATTTGAGTGAACAATACCAGCCCTATGAATAATTGTCATTCTCCCTCTGTATTCTTGAACAGCCAACTGCCATCTGAACATATGTCTGTTTGGTGTTTTCAAGTTTAAAAGGGATTTAACTGCACTGCAGTCAGTGAAAAGTTCAAATTTCTGGTCATCTAGGTAATAATGAAGCTTTTCTAGAGCCCACACTACAGCTAAACACTCTAATTGAGTAGCACCATATTTCAATTCACTATTTCTCAAGGTTCTTGAAATATAACAAATTACTACTTCTGAAACTTTATCATTTATCACTTGTTTTTGATGGAGGGCAGCACCAAGACCAATGAAACTGGCATCAGTGTACAAAACAAATGGTTGATTAAAGTCAGGTAAAGCAAGAATTGGTGCTGACATCAAACAGTGTTTCATAGTGTCAAAAGCTATTTGTCTTTCACTATTCCAGACAAAAGCAACATCCTTTCTAGTTAATTGGGTAAGGGGTAAATCTATGACTTGGTAATTTTTAATATACTGTCTATAGTATCCACACATTCCCAAAAAACTTTGGAGCTCTCTAACTGTAGTAGGAGCCTTCACCTGTTGTATGGCTGCCACTTTGTTTTGGTCAACACATATCTGTAAGCCTGAAAAAACATGACCAAGAACTTTTAAAGAATAGAAACCAAATTTACATTTCTTCAAAGCAAGTGTAATATTTATTTCATCCATTTTCTAGAATACTTTACACAGGTGGTTAAGATGGTCCTCAAATGTTTTTGAGAATATAATGATATCATCAATATAAACCATCATCCATCCTTCAATTATCTCTTGATGGAATGTGTTATCCATGACTTTTTGGAAAACTGAAGGGGAATTTTTAGGGCCAAATGGCATCCTAATATACTTATAAATACCCATATGAGTGGCAATCATTAGAAAGTTCTGAGAATTTTTCTCAACAGGTACCTGGTGATATCCTTTGTTACCATCCAAACAGCTGATATATTTAGCACCCTGTAAAGTAGCATGTATAGAGCTAATTCTAGGTAAAGGGTAGATATCATCAACAGTATAGCACCAGGTCAAACGTTAGACGACTTGCAGTCAAGTGGTTGATTAGTACCTGTGGTCTAACCTGAGTCAAACCTGTGTTAGAACTTTGGTGGGACAATTTTTCATCATGACACATAGCTCATAGCTGAATCATTAGGACCAATTTGAATTCTTCATATAGTGCTTTTTGCATAATTTCCAACAGGCAATAGATCATACTTTGGTGTCTAAAAGGCATATATTTAATTCATAATGGATATTACAAAGGTGATTAATAGGCACCAGCTATACTACTTAATGACATTATACAGACAGTATCAGATAAAACACCACCAAAGCCACTTGGATTGAGAGTTCTTGAAGCATGTCCAATAATATCTTTATGAGTAATATTAACATTTTTAGACCATCTATTGTAGCACCAAAATTTTTTAAATCCTGCTTTTGAGAAAGAATTTTCTATTTTTTTTTCAATAGCATCATACAATCCAACTAGAATAAATATTTGATCTGCAAACTTCTTTGACTCCCACATTCTTAACACCACTCTAACCTTGTTGCCTTTTGATAATTTGATCTCAATATTCCCATTCCCTTGATGTTTTGAGTATAGTGAGAAGTATTTACCACCAAGGTTAAAGTATTGGAGATCAGTAATTTTAGATGGAAGAAATTCTAGAGCACCAGTCAATTTATCTTTTTCAAAAATATTTGAAGAACACTTTTCAACATCAATCTTGTTTAAATAATCCAGCCATAAAACATATTCTTCATGAAGTAGTTTAACAGATGATTTTGAAGTCTTTTTTTTTTCTATATCAAAAACATCTTTCATTTTGTTTTCAAATCAATTGTCATTCCTCTTAAGAAGAGATTGAAGCTTCTCAGTCAAGATAAATATTTTCATAAAGGTTTTGTCCATTTCATCTAAAATAAAAAATATTAAAGTAAATAATTATGAGGAACAAAAAGAATATAGGAGCACATAATTTTTTTATTATTGTGTGAGATAGATCCCAACATTCCATTTATACGCTCATGAGCCCAAGCTGCTGATGATGGTGCTGGCCCAAATTGTCGCAGAACTTCAGGAAAATGTTGGGCTAAGTGGAAATTAGGCTTGATGTCAATATGTGGCCAAAATTCTTTAAACCATTTCATATACTCTTTCAGATGATCTTGAAGAGATACAATGTGTTCTTTATTTATTTCAAGGGAAGTTAAAAGGTTGATTATCAATACCAAAAGGGAAAGACACTTTATCAACTTTTTCTCTCAACATTCAGAATTTTCAATATTCCAAACTGGGAACAAAGAAACCACATAATAAATTTTTTTAAAACAAGTCATTCTGCTGCCTTGAGATTTGTTGAAGTGTCCCCTACATGGTTTTGAACACAGTTTAACCATGAGGTAATGAGTGTATGGCAAATAAAATTTTGAACAATCATTGATTCACTAGGCCTTAGAATAAAAACAGAATTTAAATCATTTGGTTTCACAGCTGATCCCAATTCCATTTTAGGTCTAAAATGGGCAGATATTTCCTGTAATATGGACTTTATAGGAGATATTTATTAGGTAAAATTCTATCTAATGATAAGTCAGATTAGCTTAATTGAACTATCTACATCAGAACTAGATTTTTCTTTTTCTGTGCTGGGTCTAACACCCAAAAGATTAGCACTTTTGATGGCCCAACCATTTTTAGAGCTTCCTCTACCTTATCCCAGCAAATTTCTTCATAATATAGTTTTGGCTTGATTTTATTTCTCAGTGGTGGTACCACTTTAAAAACTGAACTTTCTTTTCTCTACTTTTACTTGAATCATGAGAAGAAGATTTTCAGGGGAAAGATTTTATTTTTTAAAAAAAAATCCCTTTTGTGTGAGCTCTGCATTTGAGTGTGAACCTTTCTATTTCTCTGTATTTTATATTAGTGGTTTTTTCTGATCTCATGTTGTTTTCTATTGTTTTGGATAGTATAAATTCTCATATAATCAAGAACCTTCCTGTTGTTCCAATTTTCACAATCCAAATATTTTTCTATCTATTTTATTTAACCCTTCAATTTATCCCACCTGTCCACTTCTTCCCCCTTGGCCACATCTGAAAGTCCTTGCACTTTGTGGGGAGAATAAATTCTTTTCACCAATTTCTTTCCTTTTATTTTCTGTTTTATTTTCTTCTTACTCTTATAATTCTAACCACAGCAGCTCATAATTGGGTACCTTATAGTTTTATCACATGCTTTGTTGCAGTTACTTTTTTTTGTAAGGTGCACTGTTTCTTATTGACCTGCTTTCATGTATGTTTATTTTTTATTTATATCCAAATTTTTTTCTCTATTCTCTTTATCCCTTCCATTTCTCTCTCTTCTCCACTTTTCCCTCCCTTGCTTCATCTGACAGTCATGGGTAGAATAGAGTCCTTTTCCAGTTTTACCACCCACTTTGTTGTAGTTAGTTGTTTTTGTAGGATTCACAGTTGCTAAATGACCTTTCTTTAGCCTTCTTTTGTGCTAAATCCTCCTAATAAATTTTTTTATAGGATGGTAAGGTCTGATAGTAAATAAGGAATAAGGGGAGATAGAAGATAAATGATTTTTTTGATTGAATATATCTTGTACAGGACAGCCCATATGAATTGATGTGTTATAGTCAGGAAGAAGAATAATTATGTTGAAGAGTGATTCAAGTGACTGGGAGATAGTGTCTAGAAAATGAGAAAGATAGAAAATCAAAATATTAATTAGCAGGTGACAGTTGGTATCCTCTTGGGGTAATAATTTAGCTTCAAACTATATATAAGGGTGAATAATGTACCATAAGCTAACCCACAACAGGAGAAACTAAAAATTTGTATTCTGGTGGGCCATGTAGGTCATAGAGGATTTTGAAATTAGTGTGGAAATGTTTATCAAAGTTAATATTAGGTGAATTTGCCCTATCCCTGATATTATGTTTTTTATGAGAGGGATAAAGTGAAAAAGGTTGCTCTACCAAACCTGGGGATCTGCTGAAGTCATATATGTGAGATTGAAGTAAGCCAATTTGGATGAGAGAATTAGTATAAGATTATGCAATATTAAAAAGAAATAAAGTTTGAGAGGGAAGAAGATAATGCAGGAGGAAATCAGTATTTATACAAGACAAGAAATATTTCCTGGCCATGTAAGTCACATTATATAAATAATGACTGGATTTACCATGATGAGTAAAACTGTGTAAAACTCTGTAAGTTAAGATAAACCACCAGAAATTATTTCAGCAATATATATTTCCCAAATTAAGCTTTGTCCATATATTAAAACTACAAGATATCCACGTTAACAACTGAAAATTTGAAAAATTAATGAATTTTTGATTCATGTATAATTGGAAATCTACTTGTCAACAATATGAATAAAACTTTTCTGAAAAAATAAAATTATAGTTTAAGAAAAATTATAACACTAGAAACAAATTAATCTTCTGCTGTTACAAGAAAAGAGACCAGCTTTCTGACTAAAGAAATCTACTTATGGGCAAAGAGATACATCCAATTATAGTTCCATGCTACTGATAACCTGTATGGTCACAAATAGAAAGGGCACTGAGGGCCTGAATTATGCCCTTACTTTTAATACATATTTTAAAATCCTGCACAAAGTTAAGTTAAAATAAAAATGGATCCCAACCAAAGTATGTAAAAAATATGGTATTTAACATGCCTTGTAATTTTAATAGATGGTTTTTGAAAGTCCATAGCACAGGTTCAACAGCTTATAGTCAAAAAAGTGTTGGTAAATTTACTAGCTCATGTATATCTAATAAATTAATGTATTTATAATACACAATATTAAATTTAACTTTTCCCCTATATTTTTCTCAAGTGCATTTTAAAAATTAAAACCACAATTAAATTCAATGTCTTTGTGTTACAGTAAAAATAACACAGTACAAATAAATATTCAAATTTACATATTTACAAACCAATTCATCAACTAGAAGAGATGTAGAGTTGTTCCCTGGGGTGCCCCACCCAGCTCCCCTGCAGACAGACACTGGGCCTTACACAATAATTTTAAAGTGCCACTTAGTTAATTCAAATTTTTCACTCTTACTTAGCATATTTTTATCATATACTCTGAAGTTTTGCATAAACTGATGTTTTTGAATAAATCACTTGAAATTTTCCACAAAAGTTTAACTTGAATTTACCACATCTCACAAAAAAGACAAAACTTATTAAATGTAAATGAAGAAAGCTCCAGAAAATGGGAAATAACATTCATTTTATCTGAATTAAAGTTACACCCAATGATCTTAATTTTATTGGAAACCAAATTATTCTGATAGTGTATCACAACATGAGGAAACATAAAGCCTCACATTTGAAAAATTTTACACTCACCCAAATTACTCTACTAATTGAAATATCATTGAAAAATTTTGTTGCTCACCCTATTATGAAAACAGGAAATGTAATGCCTATTCAAAAGGGAAGATGAGACAACATGATTCCTTATGATATGAATATGTACCCACATAAACTCAACTGCTGAATGATCACAATTTAATAATAGGATCTGTCAATTTCAATGATGAGGAAAAAAGATGGAATCTGATAATTGAAGTGATTAGAAAAAAAATGTAGGGAGAAGGAGTAGATACATTGCATCTGCAACAGAATTACACGTGGAAAAATTTCTCATGATGCAGTGCACAACTAGTAATATAAATTTAGGAGCTTCACTGGAAAATATGTCACCCAGTTCAGCTCATTACTTGCACTTAATAACAAAAATTATTTATGTATCTTGATATAATTGGTCAATCAAAGGATTAATATTTCCTAATGCTTTTAAATATATTTTGACTTACTTCATTTTTTTTACAGAATAAAATGAGGCAGCATGATGCTGTATTTTTGCCAATACATGCTAACTCAGATATTCAGAGAAAAGGTAGCATTCAAATGCTTTTTTGGAACACAATAGTAAATACAAGAATATGCACCATGCCATCTTTTAATGGGGAAGAAAATTTCCACCTTTCAAAAGAAAATTGAGTCTTTTCATATGGATGATGCAAAATTTGTCCTCATCTTATGCTTTTTGCCAATTTAATTGTAAGGGGAATTGAATTTTGCTACATGCATACATGAGGCGACATGTTGCCTCATGTATGCATGTAAGTAATACCATTAATTGCTCACTATAAAATACAAGAAGAGGAAATGGAAAACTAGAGAAAAATGAGAAAATGTAATTGCATACATGAGGCGACATTTCACCTCATGTATGCAAAAGCAAGATTACTGGGAAATTTCATTTCTGATCCCTCTCCCTTAACTTTTACTATTGCATACAAGAGGCAACATGTCGCCTCATGTATGCAATTACATTTTCTCATTTTTCTCTAGTTTTCCATTTCCTCTTCTTGTATTTTATAGTGAGCAATTAATGGTATTACTTACATGCATACATGAGGCAACATGTCGCCTCATGTATGCATGTAGCAAAATTCAATTCCCCTTACAATTAACTTGGAACACTTGAACTACCACTTTCAAGTTAATAGGATGTCACTACATTGAACTAAGAAAGACCCGATATTACAATTTATTGTGCAGTTTTTACACATATCTTATTCATTGGCAACAAAAATTTTCCCCTTCATTTTACAAGCATCATCTTTTAAAACCTTTACACCGCAATTACCAGAAACCCATTTTGGAATAACCAAAAATATAAAAGATTGACCAATTTTCCTGTTTATCTTTTGGCATCTGGAGATGTAAGATGCACTCGGTAAAAAATTGGAGTTCCATATCTTTGGGAATTGTTTTTCTGCACAATTTTCCAAGGTGTAGACATGAAGATATCCCTATTGGAGACAATCAACCTGTAAAAAGAATAGTATTTGGAGCACTAATAAAAGCTTCATTTAAATCTGTAAGGAGGTACCTTAGTTGTCTTGCTGAGATTAACAGCCATAGTCTATGAACTGACCTAGGTGTTAATGAATTGTAAAAATGAATGTGAGACAATTTTAGATGGGCAAAAGGATAGGTGAGGATTTCTGTGTGTTGCAGTTTGGAGTATTACAACAAATATTGGCGTAGATATAAGAGGCTAAAAGTGATAGATGTATAGTATACCAAATTTAACAGGTGACTGGGCCAAAACACATGAGGGATGGCTCATAGTAAAGAACTTGATATTATAGTTAAAAATACAACATGAATTGCCCATGTTCTTCAGACAAGATTTGGGACACATTTTAATTATGTTGCTACACGTGAAAATGGGAACCAAAGAGTACCTGCTCCAAGGATGGTTAGTTCTTGTATTAAATAGATTATGTACTTGGTTGCAATGTAGATTAGCCTGGCAACTTAACATCTGTCTTTTCCTTGGTTCATTCCAGGATGACAAATGATGTCGTATCTACCGGTTAGTATTTGTTTAGTAATAAAAACATGTTTCATTCCACGACAACGACTGATGTTTTCTCCACAGTGTAAGTAAAAAGAATTGATATTTATTAATTACTGAAGAATAAAGATTAATTTACAAGAGCTTTAAGTAGGACAGCTAAATCAAGATTCACTACTCACCAAGATATTGTATAGGGACAAACTTGAACTCCTTCCACCATTTTTGTCTAGTCACATGACTTATTCCCGATTAATCTATTCTCTATACACAAGTCTCTCCTTATCTTATACCTTTCATTTCCTTTGATGAGCTTTAGCTCTGCTATTATTCAATTTTACAAATTACAGGTTTTAGTGTAATAAGAACTAGTGCATTATTTTTTTACCTTTGTTTTTAGAAACTTGAGAGTATAATTCTATCTTCAGATTGAGACTATAAATTATCTACAATTAAAAAGTGACCAATTCATTTGAAAAATTTCAAATTTTATGTAAGAATTCAATTTTAAAATATGATAAAATTATGAATATTACATTAGTTCATCTAGGAAAATTTTAAATGATTAAATTCAACCAAAAGTTTCTTAACAAAAACAGGGTATGAGAACTTTCAACATGCTTTCATTGATTTTTTTCCTGGGAAAATCTGTGATGACAACCTTCAGAAAGAAAATTAAGAAAAGTTATTTCATGGGCCTGGAATAAAAGCTGTAAAGGTATTTAGCATGATCAATGTCTTTCCTGAAAAATTAATCTAATTTAGAAATGAGGCACAATTTTTAAAAATCACTCAAGATAAAATCAGAGTAAAGCTTCAACAATAAGCAGTGAGATGTAATTTCTCTATTTTCTTCAGTTCAGTGACACTCACAGTTTTTTTCAGGCATGTAAGTAATTTAAGCAAAAAAAGTCCTTCAAAGGTTACTTCTGATGTTACTTTAAGATACCTGAAAAACCACTTGACTGCAAGTCGTCTAACTTTTGACCTGGTGTAAGTATTTAGTGCTCTATAATCACCACATAACCTGGCTTTATCTTTCTCATAAGAAATTAGGACAGGTGAGATAACACAATATTTAGGTGTTTCAACTACCTTTTCAATAATATTCATTTTTAAAAGGGTAGAGATATTGTCTTCAATATCTTTTCTGTTTGTGGGAGAAGCAGGATAAGGCTTCTTCCTTAAACTAAGTGGTATATCAGTTAATGGGCAAGAAAATGAAAGTTTCATTTCCTCTTTAACTAATCCCAGTTCATGTGATCCATGAGCAAAGGCCATTGGAAAAGACTTTATCAAGTTAATGATGGAATCTTTATCCTCACCAGAAAGTTGTTCTCCAAAGGAGGCATTGTCAATTTCATACAAAAGGGCATGCATCTCTTTTGTAGATCTTCCTTTACATTGAACTACAGAATTACATGTGTTCAATTCTGGTTTCAATAATTTTTTAGGGGAGGAAACCTTAAATTTTCTCTTCCCATTCATCCCCATTGTGAAACATTGATTTGAGGGATCCAATTTTATGCCATACTTGGTTAAAATATCATTCCCTGCAATAAACCAATTGCTTAAGTTATCATTCTTCATGACAAAAAATCACAAATAGCTCTTACAAAACCATGGTTATATTTAAAAAACACTGTGGCTTTGTATTTACCAATGGGGGAAAAAACAGAGCCATAAACTCTCCAATTTTCAGAAATGATAGCCATAAGTTTTGATTGATAGTCTTGATCCACTGAAGCAAGTGCTCTTTCAGAAACTACACTTCCTCCAGCTCCAGAATCCAGAACAACTTCTATGCTGGTTCCATTAATCAAGACTGGTGCCTTAAGAGGGGCAATAACAATTGAGTTATCCTCAATGTTCTTTTTGATCTCAGCATCTTCAAATGTAGATAAAGCATTATTATCAATATCAATAGTATTTAAATAATGAATATCCTCTTCCAGCATCAAGATTTCTTGTTGAGATTCATATGAAATATTGCTGGCACAATCACTTGATGTATCATCCAGTGCTACTGTGTCATCAGCATGCTCCTCTGTTTGTTCTACAAGATTTATCTTCTTGTCACAAACATGGCCTTTCTGCCAAGGCTTGTTGCACTTGAAGCAAGTGTTTGTTGCATACTTTTTTGGTGAAACAGGGGCAGAAGGTTTACCAACCTTTTCCAGAGGTTTCTGTTGGTAAGTGGAGGGTTTCTCCAAAGGGGTCCTAGGAATGAATCTTCTGACATCATACTTGTTGTTTAGAAGGATCTCATTGCATGTATTAATGAAAGAAGAGGGTTCTCTGGAGAACTCAGTCCTAGCCACTATCAAGTCTCTCAGAGACATTGGTAATTTATAAAGGATCCTGTCCTTCCATAACTCAAACTCCATATTTGGGTCCATTGCCCTTAAGATATTTACAAGTTTCATTAAAAACTCAATAGGTTTATCAGTAGAAGAGCTATATCTAGTTTCCTCATACTGCCTTTGTTGAGCCATTCTGAACTTGGTGTCATGCGCCACGTGACACTCGAGGCGAAATTAACTCAATAAATCAATAATATCGAGTCCTACATCTATACTCGAAGCGCAGAAAGCAATTCTCCATAGCAACTGCGATTTTTCCTTTGTGTACTTACTATTTAACTGCGCTAGCCTAAACTCTAAATCTAAATTAGTCAATCTCCCAATAGGGTACCTTAGTCCTTTTTCATAAGCGACGCACAGCGCTAGGATCAACGAAATAGTACAGTAGTAGTTTTTTCATTAAAGTTTTGTTAATTAATTAAAAAGGGGTATATTGAGCATGGACGGATATTTAGTGAAGAGGGTCTAAGTGTATGTTAGTAATGGTCAATGGAATGGGAATACTGCGATGGAAGGGAGGTCAATGCGAGGAGGAACAAAGGATATAAAAGGAGTTGGGTATTTGGTTCGATATTCCTTAGAATTAAATTATAATATCGTATTTACATTAATAGTGGAAAAACCTTAAAGTTAAAACATTGTAATTGTATCTTTCTTTTACCTTCTCAATATTCATTTCTAAATCCTAAATCTTTGACTATTGAGTTTCCAACCCTTCGTGAGATTTTAAGAATTATTATTACCTTGGAACTAGTTTATAATTCTTCTCGAACAAACCTCGAACCTATAGCTATTACTTCGAGTGACCTTCGAATAATTTCCTCGAATCATTCCTCTGTGCTTCGAAGAAGTTTCTAAATCCCTCATCTCACTTTCAGGAACATCCTCGACCTTGTGCATAGGTCGTCCGGTGACAGTATAATTTAATTCTCTGTAGTTCTCATTCCTTGCACTACTATGTCTTTTTTAGGTGCTTCTAAAAATTTTAAATGGCACCTGTTCAACGCACTCCTCCTACGGGCGCTACTACTAGAGCTCGCGCTAGAGGCAGGCCAACAGCCACAAGGTCTGTTTCTCGCACTCACTCTTTGGAACCACTCGACCTTAGGGAACGGCAACACTCAGTTCAATCTGTAGAAGACATTCCACAAGATTTTGAGGATTCTAGTGATGAAGAAGAAGGAGAGGATACAATGCATGAGGCACCATCCGCCCCTGCCAATCACCCTTCTGGCCAATCCTCAGAACCGGGACCATCTAACTCTCTGGAAGATTTCATGAGACTTTTTATGAAAACCCTTTCAAATCCAACGTCTTCAGAGGGATCTAAGTTCAAAACTCCTTCTATGAAATCTCCTGACAAATTCGACGGAGATCACCCCGACAGATTGCGACCCTTCTTGCAAACCTGCAAGCTACTGTTCCATAATGACCCTCGAACCTTTAACAGCGACCGATCAAAGGTTGTTTACGCTTCTTCATTCCTAGCCTGGCAAGCAGCAAGATGGTTCGAACCTTATCTACTCATGCTTTCTTCGACAGAAACCCACTTACTTATCAATAATTGGGAAAAGTTCGAAGACCAACTTTTTACGTTGTTTGGGGATCCTAATGAAACGGACAACGCAGAAATTGAACTTGATTTTCTTCGCATGAGTGATAATGGTAAAGCCTCTGAATATATCTCGAACTTCAGAGCACTTCAAACTCGAGTAGGTTGGAATGATGCTGCCCTTAAGTATCATTTCAAGAAAGGACTTCCTTCGAGGATTCTGGATCAATTAAATCTTCACGGTCAGAAGATGACTACTTTAACGGATTTAATGGATCAAACCCTCGAACTTGACGGCGTTTATCAAGGACGACTTCAACATCGTCGATATGCCAACAAATCTCAAGGCCTAAATTTTAAATCGGGACCTTCTTCACACCCACGACCAAATCAATCCTCCTCGACTCAATCCAAACCCAATAAGGGAAAGGATAAAACTCGACCAAAAGGCTCAACCCCAGGCGATATCAGCAAAGTACTGGATCCTAAAGGGGAACTTAAAGAAGCTGAAAGGAAGAGAAGAGCAGATAATGGGTTATGTATGTATTGTGGGGGTAAGCACAAGTTGGAAGACTGTGTAAAGTTGAAGGAAAGAGAAGGTACTAGTTCGAAGTCAAAAAACTAGTAGATAGTTTACTTGTGTGCAAAGCAAACTATCTTATCTCTCCCAGTGCACAGAACCTCCATGTCTTAAGGACTGGAGTTGCCTTAAACCGCTTGAGATTCATTCTTTTTAAGGAGGATATCCCCTTCAGTTGTCTTATAGACTCTGGAGCTTCAATTCCTTTTGTTAGTTTATCTTTTGCCAAGAAGCTTCAACTAACATTTACAGATATCGATCGAACTCCCATCTATTTGGTCGAATCAGAGGAACCCAAATATTGGGTAAGTAAGAAAGTTTTATGGGTTTTCAACTTTCCGAATTTTCCCCCCTTCAAGTGGGAATTATCAGTCTTGGACGCCCCAAGGATGGACGATACCATTCTTGGCCATGACTTTTTAACGTATTGGAATCCCGAAATTGATTGGACCCGGGGATTGATCACCCCACGCTCTAAGTATATTTCTGATTCTTTAATGCAGGTCAATAGGGAGTTAAACAACCCGCCTGACAACGTCCTGCTAGAGGACAAATCTCTGCCAGATGACTTGCAAGCATCTGTACCTTCTTTAAATGAGCAATTGGCTAACCCTTCTAGCTCGATGACTTCACTCGAAGAGGATTTAAATTGCCTCAAAGTAATCGAATTATGCTCTCTCAATACAGGTATAACCTCGACAGATTCTCTCGAAGATAAAGAGGATGACCAAATCAACGTTGAAGCCATTAAATCAACTCTACCGGAAATCTACCACGATTTCCTCGATGTTTTCTCAATCCGCAAGGCCAATAAGTTACCACCTCATCGACCCTACGACCATCAAATAGAGTTAATAGGCCCAGTACCTCCGGCAGGTCCTGTCTATTCTCTATCGAAGGACGAATCTCAAGTTCTTCGAGACTACATTGCAGAGAATGTAGCCAAAGGTTTCATCAGAGCCAGTAAATCTCCAACCGGCTCCCCAGTCCTCTTTGTAAAAAAGAAGGACGGTAGTCTTAGGTTGTGTGTTGACTATAGACAGCTCAACACAGTCACAAAGAAAAATGCATATCCTGTTCCTCCTATGTCATTACTTCTTACCCTTTTCAATGGTGCTAATTTCTTTTCTAAAATTGATCTTAGAGGCGCTTACAATCTTATTCGCATTGCGGAAGGTCATGAACCACTGACTGCAATGCGCACTAGATTTGGTAGTTTTGAATATTTAGTTATGCCTTTTGGATTATGTAACGCACCTTCAACTTTTCAAACTTTTGTTAATGATATCTTTCAAGATGTTGTTGAACAATTTGTAGTCGTCTATTTAGATGATATTTTAATATTCTCGAAAACACTGGATGAACATATTCATCATGTTCGACAGGTCCTAAATCGTCTTCGAGATCATGGTCTCTACGCCAAGCATAATAAATGCGAATTCCACCTCAAATCAATTGATTTTTTGGGGTTTACGTTGTCCACTGACGGTTTAGTCATGGATGACAAAAAAGTCCAGAAAATCCTGGAATGGCCTGAGCCCAAAAACATTAAATCACTCCAAGGATTTTTGGGTTTTGCAAACTTCTATAGAAGATTTATTAAAGATTACTCTAAAACTATTTCCAATCTTACTTCTCTTCTTAGAAAAGATATTCCTTTTGTTTTTACTCCTACAGCGCGAAAGGAATTCGAAGCACTAAAAGTGGCGTTCACCACAGCCCCAATTCTTTGGCATTTTGATCCTTCGGCCTCGACAATAGTTGAGACAGATGCGAGCGATTATGCTATTGCAGGGGTCATCTCCCAATTAAATCCTGAAACAAATTTGTTTCATCCTGTTGCTTTTGAGTCACGCAAACTCATAGCCGCGGAATTAAATTATGAAATTCATGACAAAGAGCTTTTAGCTATTATCCATTGTCTTAAAAAATGGCGTTCTTTTCTTCTCAGCCTAGATAGTCCTTTTCAAATTTTAACTGATCACAATGCTTTGAAATACTTCATGTCTTCTAAAGTGTTAACCAGGCGTCAAGCCAGGTGGGCTGAACTTTTGTCTGAATTTTCTTTCTCTATTTCCTATCGCCCAGGAAAAAACTGCATTGTCCCAGATATCTTGTCACGTCGGGACGACGTTTACCCACAGCGGGGGGACGCATTTGCTGACAAGAACCCAGCAAATGTGCAATCAATCTTCAACGAATCAATGTTAACAACTCATCAACTTAATTCGATGACAATTCAATCTTTTCGAAATCCACTATCCAACATCCTCGAAGCTCAGTTGAAGGACGATTATTGTTTAGGGTTAAAAGACAAAATACTCTCGAAGCAAGGGGCCAAAAGATTTAGTATTGAATCAGGTCTATTAGTCTTCGAAGGTAGAGTAGTCATACCCGACAACAATGAGATAAAATTATGGATTTTCAATAGTCGACATGATTCTCCGTTAGCTGGTCATTTTGGGGTTGATAAAACCTACCAGTTAATAGCAAGGGATTTCTTCTGGCCAGGTATGACCAAGGAAATCAAGGCCTATATAAAAGCTTGTTACTAATGTAATAGGAATAAGGCTCCCCGTCACCGGAAGCATGGGTTGCTTCAACCACTTCCTATTCCCTCTAAACCTTGGGAATCTTTATCGATGGATTTCATTTCTCAACTTCCTATTTCTAATGATTTTGATGCTATATTAGTAATAGTAGATAGATTTTCAAAAATGTCTATTTTTGTTAAAACCACTACTACTGCTACAGCAGAAGATTTGTCAAAATTGTTTCTAGAATATGTATTTTCTAAACACGGCTTACCAAATGACATTATTTCAGATAGAGGCTCATTGTTTGTATCCACATTCTGGACCCAACTGTGTCGACAACTCAATATCACGAGGAATCTCTCCACGGCCTATCACCCTGAAACCGATGGTCAAACAGAAAGGGTTAACCAAATCCTCGAACAATATCTTCGAATGTATGTCAGTTACCAACAAGACGATTGGACCACATGGTTACCATTGGCCGAATTTGCTTATAATAACTCGACTCATTCTTCGACACGACAATCTCCCTTCGAAACCATTTATGGACGACATCCTCGATTCAACTCAATTCATGTAGGAACTAATCATCCTGCAGAACATTATCTTCGAACTATATCACGACTCCAAGAAGAACTTAAAACAAATTTGGAATCAGCGATTCGAAGATACAAGGAACAGGCCGACAAACATCGACAATCTGCTCCTTCCTTTAAACCAGGCGACAAAGTATGGCTCGATGCACAAAACATTCGAACAACAAGACCATCAAAGAAACTGGCTGAAAAGCGCTTGGGACCATTCGAAATCGACTCTGAAGTCTCTAAAACTGCATTTCGACTCAAGTTACCTCCTAAATGGCAGGCGATTCACCCTGTTTTCCATGTATCTCTCCTGGAACTGGCTCGAGAAATATACCCGGGCAAGAACCAACCCCCTCCGGAACTGGTCGAAGTAGAAGATCATCTAGAGTGGGAAGTAAGTCGTATCCTTGATTCAAGAATACGCAAGGGGAAAGTTCAATACCTCGTGGAATGGGAAGGCTTCCTCAATGACTCAGACAAAACATCCTGGGAACCAGCCATCAATGTTTCTAACGCTCCTGAACTCCTAAAATCTTTTCATTCAAAATATCCTTTAAAACCAAAACCTTAAAATTTCTTTATTTAAAATTTTCTTTTCTTTTTCTTTCTTTCTTTAAAATCTAAAACACCTCTTAAATTTCTTAGCCTTGTTTTCTTTTTTCTCTCTTCTTTTTTCTTTCTTCTCCTTCTATAAATTTCCTCCAAAACCAACTAAAAATAAAATCAAAAATAAAATTAAATACAATAAAATAAAAAAATAAAATAAAATCAAAATTAAAATTAAATAAAATTAAATTAAATTAAATAAAATAAAATAAAATAAAATAAAATAAAATAAAATAGGATAAACATAAATAATAAAATAAAATAAAAAAACTCATAAATCTCTCTAAATATTTTCTTTCTTTTCTTCTTCAATTCTTTAAATACATTCTTTTCTTAAATTTAAAATTCTCTTCAAAAATTTCTCTTTCAAAAAATTTATTCTCTCTTTTAAAGACTTTCTTTCCTTTGAATCATCAAATCCTGTATGGCACGACCATTTCCTCGAACTTAACTTCAACCCCTGAATCTCCCTATAATAATTCTTCGAAACAAATAAATCTTCTTTTCAAACTCTCTTAAATTCTACACTTTGTTTTTTTTTTTCTTTTCTTTCTCCTCTTTTTTCAAACTAAATTTTTTAAAAAAAAAAAAAAAAAAAAAAATTTTAAAATCCTCAATTTAACAAACTTATCTCAATCACAAAACCGTTTCTTTTTCTCTCTCTTTTCTTACGTAAAATTTTTTCTTTTAAAAACACTAAAACTTCCTTCAATTAAAACAACCTTTTTCTTTCTTTAAAATTCTTCTTTCAAATTCTAAAATTTTTTATTTAAAACTTCTTTTTTCTTTTTTTTTTTTTTCTCTTCTTTTTCTCTTTCTCAAATCTTGTAAAATTAACAACATTCACCTACAATATAAAAAAAAAATAATACTAATAATAAAATAAAACTAAAATACAATTTTTTCTTCTACTTCTTTCCATCTCCTTTTCATTTTTAAATTTTTTCTTTTAATTTTTCTCGAACCAATCTTTTCATTTTCTCCAAAACTACCCTTATCTCCTTCCTGCATTTATCAAATACCTCCTCCTCTCCTACCGGAACCACCTCTCCAATCTCCAAGAGCTCCTCCGCCACGTCGAAGGAAGCAGCGTCAATAATAGCATCGACCTCCCCACATAGTTCTTCCGCGAACCTTACTCGTCGACCTTGACGAGGTTTCTTCGACCACACCTGGTCCAGGGTGTCTTCGGGCTCTTCAACCACTTCCGTGGCCGGAGGGTTTGCCTCAGTTGGTATAACCGGCGCAGGTTCCGCAATCGGCTCTTCCAGGTTATTCGATGTCTAAAACGCGACTCATCAGTAACTTCATCGTTGAAATAAAACAATTAAAACTTACCTCGAAGATGGGAACAGGCTCCAGAAATAACCTGGGCACCACTCCGAGTTCTACCTCTCTCTCTTCCTCATCGTCCTCAATGACCACCCGACGTTTCTTGGGTGCCCGCCCTGGAACAGGGACTTCATCTTCATCCTCCTCCACCAATTCATCGACCTCTTCCTCGACACCTTGCTTCGAACTCGTGGCCTGGGTTACCCAGGTTGAGATCTCGTTGTTCATCTCCTTATCATTTTCCCCACCGATTGTTCATCTTCGATCGAGACATCCCAAATGTCTTCGACCACCTCTTTAGTCTTTGGAACTACCCAAAATTTTGTTTTTGTGAATCGATTTTCGATTTCCGCATTCTTCGTCAACACATCGCACGCCACTCGCCGCCAACGGCAAAACTCGCATTTCTGGCGAGGGCCTCGAGTCGCCGTACTTTCGACACAGAAATATTCCATGCTTTCACAAGCCATGCAAGTCCGTGAAAACTGTCGTGTGATTATTCCCCCATCCGCTTTAGGGTGTGGAGGCGTGGGTGTGGGGGTAGGGCAGTTCATTATAAAATAAATAATTGAGAGATGCGGGAAAAAAGTATTAGACAAGTGAAATTAGTGTGGGAAGATGGTTCAAGCTCAACGGAGTTCGCGTTCTTATACCCGGGCATCTGTCACGCGCCACGTGACACTCGAGGCGAAATTAACTCAATAAATCAATAATATCGAGTCCTACATCTATACTCGAAGCGCAGAAAGCAATTCTCCATAGCAACTGCGATTTTTCCTTTGTGTACTTACTATTTAACTGCGCTAGCCTAAACTCTAAATCTAAATTAGTCAATCTCCCAATAGGGTACCTTAGTCCTTTTTCATAAGCGACGCACAGCGCTAGGATCAACGAAATAGTACAGTAGTAGTTTTTTCATTAAAGTTTTGTTAATTAATTAAAAAGGGGTATATTGAGCATGGACGGATATTTAGTGAAGAGGGTCTAAGTGTATGTTAGTAATGGTCAATGGAATGGGAATACTGCGATGGAAGGGAGGTCAATGCGAGGAGGAACAAAGGATATAAAAGGAGTTGGGTATTTGGTTCGATATTCCTTAGAATTAAATTATAATATCGTATTTACATTAATAGTGGAAAAACCTTAAAGTTAAAACATTGTTATTGTATCTTTCTTTTACCTTCTCAATATTCATTTCTAAATCCTAAATCTTTGACTATTGAGTTTCCAACCCTTCGTGAGATTTTAAGAATTATTATTACCTTAAAACTAGTTTATAATTCTTCTCGAACAAACCTCGAACCTATAGCTATTACTTCGAGTGACCTTTGAATAATTTCCTCGAATCATTCCTCTGTGCTTCGAAGAAGTTTCTAAATCCCTCATCTCACTTTCAGGAACATCCTCGACCTTGTGCGTAGGTCGTCCGGTGACACTTGGAGACACCAAATTTTGCTTTAATCAATTTCTTCCAATCCTCCCATGAGTAGTCATTCCCATCCAGGAGAGCAGCTTCATACCACATTAGGGCAACATTAGTGAACAAAGAAATTAACTTTGACACAATTTCCTCATCTGGGAGTTTGTAAGAATTTTTTAAGTTATCAATTCTGCAAATAAATTGTTGCCAATCAGAGGAAGAATCACCATCAAATGTAGGATATTGGTCAAGCTTTGGCCAATTCATTTGATTTGAAGAAGTCTACTTAGTACTAGATTGTTTCTGAGTAAGAAGCAGCTGTAATTTCTCTAATTGGGCTGTAATATCATTTTTTAATCCTTCTGTTGAAGATCCTGGTGCATCATCAGTTTTTGATAGAAACTCAGTGTTATCAACAGGTATTTCTGGAGCTATTTTTACTTTAGATGAACTAGCCACAGGTGCTATTTGAGCATCCTGCACTATATTTTCCTTCACAGAAATGTCAGAATATTTCTGGTCATTCAACAATGAGTTCAATTTTTCTTCAATGGTTGTTAGTCTTGTTTTCATTCTTGGAAGACTAGATAAACTCTCATTGATAGTTGCAAAAGATAACTGATTTTTATTTTGAAAAGATGAATAATGGTCATTCAATATTTTCAGATTCATCTTATCTATCTCCACCTCCTGGAAACAGGCAGATACAGTATCTTTTAGTTTAGACAAATAATTTTTTATATTTTGCCATAAAGCAACTTTCTTTTCATGGGTTGCTTTGTAATGAGACAATTCATCAGAGACTCTCTGTGCTTCACTTCTTAATTCTTGATAACCCTTATCAGTTAACAAACTATTATATCTCTGAGTCAATTGCATATTGTTCATTATTTGATTTTGTTTGGCAATAATATCTCTCAAGTACTCATCATTAATTCTTGCTACATCTGGAGTGTTTCTCAATAAGGAAACTGAGTAACTTTCCAGACTCTCATAGAACTCAGGGTCAAGAGTTTCATCAATTACAGCCATATCAGGGTTAATCATTGAGGTAGCAATTAAAAGTAATGGAGTAGATACATGAGATATCTGTCTACTGCTCCAAGCCTCTACTGGTCTCAAAGTGTCTTCTTCCCTCTCAGATTTATCTGAAAGAACAGAATCAGCTACAAGAAATGGCACCTGAGAATCAATAGAGGGATGTACCAGGGTTTGCTGGGTATGACCATATTGGGCTTTCTTCTTCTTTTGCCTCCTTGATAGGGGTGGGGAGGTGTGGGGCTGTCCTGGTTGGGTCTTGACAGACCTGCCTGAGGTAACTGATGCTGATTTTGAGACAAGTAGTCCCACTGAGTGTTTAACCAGTCCCAATGCCACTTGGACACTTCCACCTCTTCTTGGGACTGGGGAGCCAACTTTTGTTGATCCCTGGGAGGAAGAGGTTTCTTCTTCTCTTGAAGAAAGGTATCTATCCTTCTCACCTTTTCTTCCAGAGCATCTACCCTTGCCTTTAGTCTCAAGTTTTCTGTCCTTAGCTCCTTGATGTGAGTTGACAGATTTTTTACCTGTTGAGGCAATGGCATCTTTTTTATCCTGAAGCCTTTTGGAAGCTCTTCTGGTGGGCTTATCATGGGCTTCTGATCCTGAGTTGTGTCCACTAGGATTTCTACTTCTTCCATCTATACATCTTGTTTGGGGAAAGGATTAATTAATCTGAGAAATTCTTCTTGTTAAAGGAGAGCTTACAGAAGTAGGCTCATCATAATCAATCAAGTCTAGTTCCTCTTCACGTGCAGCAGAACCACTTTGGTCAGTCATTTTAAGATTTTAACTGAAATGAAGAAAAGAGACAATAAGATTAATTAGTCTTTATTTTTAATTTTTATTTAACAGAAATATATAAAAAAAAATAAAATCTTTTTTAAGGATAAAAATCAACTAAATAAAATTAATTTATTTATTCAAAAAATAATTCAAAACCAGGATTATAATATAATCAACTGTAGAAATAAATTAAAATTTTTATTAATAATTTTTATTAATTATTTTCAGGATTTAAATCAACTAATTTATTACCAGGACTTAATGTCAACTGAAGTAATTAAATATGAATCTTTATTAATTAAAAAAGTTTTTTATTAAACTGATCACTTAACTACCAGGACTTAATGTCAACTGAAGTAATTAAATATGAATTTTTATTTTTAAAATTTATTAAACTGATCACTTAACTACCAGGACTTAATGTCAACTGAAGTAATTAAATATGAGTTTTATTAATTAAAAAATTTTTTATTGAACTTCCAGGACTCAAGGTCAACTGAAGTAATTAAATATGAATTATTTATTAATTAAAAAAATATTATTGTCAAGACAATTTGTCAGCTGGAACAATTAAAATTTAAATTAATCAGGACAAATGTCAACTGAAAAATTACAATAATTAATATTAAAATATAATTATTTAATTACTTCTGGGACTAAGAACACTTATAGCTCTATTATGGTCAACCAGGAAAAATATAAAAAAATATAATAATAAAATAAATTCCAAATTACCAGACACCTCCCCGTGTAAAATGAGCAAATTAATGCCACTTACAGAGTGCTGAGTAAAAGGAAATACGTAGCAAATGAAGAGTGAAGAGTAACCCACAAATAGTAATATCAATAATTACCACAATATATACGACATTTAGTCAATATATGAACCTAATTTTTGGAGCGCGGTTCGATTCCCGTTGGCAGCAAAAATTTTTGTCACGTGACATATGACATTTGTTGTTTTTGTTGCTTTCTCGTCCTTACAGGTACTCGAATGCCGATGGTCCCTTCAATATACGCCTTCAAGTTACGATGCGCCGTCGATAATTCGGGAAGGCCTCCAATTGTCAAGGGTCTTTTGGGTCTAGAAGTTTATTCGAGGTTTTCACGGGATATTTAAGGGTTTTCAAAGGTCTCTCAACAAAAAGTATGTATTTCTAAAATCAATTTGATTATTTTACACAAATATAAGAGGTAGGTTTTAAAATATCAATATAGATTATAGATTAGAATTACGCTGTTGTAAATACTAAGGTTATAAAATATAGAAATAATTATAGTGTTGTAATTTTAAAAATAAAGAAAGTGATAAAAGAATGTTCTGAAAAGCACAAAGTAAGAGGCCTTTTATAGGCAAAACATGAGGGAATAAAATATACGGAATTTAGACCATATATTGTAAGAATGTGAAAAAAAGAATTGCTGAAAGGAGTACATATATGACATAAGAATTAAATAAACTGGTACGTCAACAAGGACATCAAATTTATTAGCAATAAAGTTTGAGTTCCTTGGACTGTCACAATTAATTACACAATAATTAATTAATTATATTACTTTCATGGGATTCCAGATCTCTCACTGAGGTAATATAATTGTTTTAAAGTTTTTTTATTAAATTCTATTCCCATTGACTTATACCATTGAGCACGGTGTTAGTGAGTAAAATTGTAAGGGACATTTTATTTACACTAATTAATTATACTACTTATTGTACTTAACTAGTTAATTGCAAGTAATACTTAAGTAGATAATTAATTATTAGTAAGAAGAAGGGGCGTGGCTTCAACTCAGTAAAATATTTAATTATTTTACCGGTTAAGTCTAGTAGCCTGGCTAACAGAAAAAGTATGAAAAAAATAAAAAAAAAGGGTAAAAAAATAATAGATAAGAAAAGTAAAAAAAATATAAAAATTAAAAAATTGAATGAATAAATGAATAAATAGAAATGGAAAGAAAGGAAAAAAATGAAAAAATTTAAATAATAAAATAAAAATGAAAAAGAAAGAGAATCACCACAGAAAATTTGGGGGGGGGTATTGCTAGCAATACCCCTCATTTAAAAATGTTGGGAAGTGGTTGGAAAGCTGTTGAAAGGCTGTTGGGAGTTTATTGTGAAACCAGATTCAAATTAATTGGACAAAGATTTGGTAATCAGTTAGACCTAGGTTCAACCGAACTCAATAACAGGTTTCTTGGAGCTTGGTGATGACTTTGATTTTGAGCTGAGCAAAGATTGAGCAAAGCTTGATCATATCACTTAACATATCATAATATTCACTTTCCCATCATGTGGAAAGGAAAATTTGATATTCGTTCTAAGAATATCTACATATATTTTCTTGCCAAGTTGGTAACAGAAGGTTAAACTGTAGTATCTCAATTATTACACTAGACTACATAGATATTTGATAAAACATACAATTCACATCAATTTTAATATTTTTGAGATCACCATATGTGTCTGTCCAAAGACTTACAAAAAGTATGTTAGTATCAAGACATTGTTCTAGGTAGTAGTTTCAATTTGGATTTTGAACTGACATCTAAAGCATTTTACTATTAGACAGAAACATAAATAAGTGTAATAAGAATGAGATTATTCTATTTTGTGATTATAATGTAAAAATAAAGCACATTTTTATTGAGAAAATTTTTCTTCCTCCACAAACCAAAATTTACTCTATAGGCTCAAGATTTATTTTTAAACCATATTATTCATTTCAGTTATCATTGATTTACTTCCAATATTTTTTAAAAAGATAATAATAATACATGTGAAAGAATTATGAGCTTAGCATAGCATATGCTAAAAAGTTATTTTGTCGTTTAATTCAAAACTAATTATTCATTTTTTTGCTTCAATTCATCTTTTAACAACCACTATCTTCAGATGCTATTCTTACTTAATATGTCAAGTCTCAGATGTGTTGGACAGCTCCCAATAACGATTGATCAAATTTATATGAATGTAATTTCAAGATTTCAAAACTCACCAACCCCCACAATTTTACAGCGAGGCCATTTGAATGTTCATATTTTTGGACTATTTGTAGAAAGAAAACCAACCCTTGTCGGTAATCTTTCTCAAGTGCAGAGTCAGCACATTGGACCACTATTGGGTGACATTGGGTCTGGATCTCACCATTTAAACCAAAGAAGTGCCTTCAATCCTATGAAGCCTTTCTATTTTCATGCTTACTTGGTTTCAGTTTTTGGTAATCAGTATCAACTTTGGGGATGCCTCTTTTCTTCAAGTACACTAATCAGTCTTGCTAAAGAAGCATTCTCTTCTGATAAAATTGATTTATGTCCAATCCTGAACTACGACTCCACTATCTTTTTTAATATCCCGCATGTAATTTTTGAAGGCTCTTTCCAAATATCTTAGAGTACTCAAGATTGGAAAGCTGATCAACTTATCAGAGGAATCAAAACAGTTCTCAAAACACATCAACTTCAAGCAATAAATTTTATGATTGACAATGAATGAATGTTAAAGGAAAAGTTGGATATCATGTGGAGGCACCAGGACAACCATTAGCTTAGAACTGGATTTGATGACTATAAAGATCAGTTTCCTAACAATCAATTAACCCCTGAAGGAACCGGGTCAATACTTGCTGATGATATGGGTTTGGGAAAGATGCTTTCAACTCTTTCTCTTATAAGTGCAACTCAAAGTGAAGCAAGACAATGCCAGGTATCCGAAAATCAAGAAGGTATTAATCGGAGTTCAGCCACACTGATTATATGCCCCCTGGCAACACTATCAAATTGGATTAATGAAATAAGTGTGCACTTTGAAGATAATGCGCTTCCTTTCAAGGTTCTTTATGGGAAGGATTGTCAAAGTACTAGCGTCAATGAGCTACAGGACACTGCTATTGTTTTAACAACCTATGAAACAGCTAGCCTAACGATGTCAAAAAATCAAAGCCAAAAAAAGATACCGGTGACTCAAAAGCTCTTTTGGTATAGAGTTGTTTTAGATGAAGCTCAGTTAGTGCCCATTTCTATATCTAAAACTTAAAACTTAATTTTTATAAATATTCTTTTAGTTACATTAAAAATCCTTACTCGCAGAGGGCTCAAACAATATTTGACTTGGAATCCCAACACCGACTATGCTTGACTGGAACTCCACTTCAGAACAGGCCCACTGACCTTCAAAGTCTCATATTTTTTTCTTAGAATTGAAAAGTGGCAAGAAGACTGGTTATGGAATAATTTCCTTTTTCCAGGTTTGCAAAAAGGAAAGGCTAATACTATTAAATCAATCAATCACTTAATGAAAGTCATAAGCCTATAGAGAACAAAGGATGCAATTTTGTCTCTTCCAAAAAAGATTCAAAGGGGGATGTCGGTTCAATTAGCAGATCCATGGAGGTCTAAGCTTGATGTGCTTCAAAAAGGATTCACTGAGCGATATGGGCCCTCCAGAAACACTGACATCCCTTGGGACTCATCTGAGTTTCTAAGAGAGCTGATGATTTTAAGAAAATTCTGCAACCATCAAATCTACAAAAATCTGGATGAAACTCCAACTTTTGATTTCACCTGGCAGAATTCCGCAAAGATTTGTCATCTTATAAGCCAGTTAAAAAACTTTCTGTCTTGTGAAAGGGGTATAAATTTTCCAAAAGCTGTTATATTCTCCAACTTTGAAGACTATTTGCAGATGTAAGTGAATCTATAATGAATTGTTTTACAAAATTGTGTTGGCTTATTAAAAACAATTTTCTAATATTTCAAAATAGAATAAAAATGGCTTTAGATGACCACAATATTAGGTATACCCAGCTTGTGGGTGAACTCAGCAGGACAAAGTGAGACAAAAATATGCATGAATTCCATTTTAATGAAAATTGCCAAGTTTTGGTTGGAACAATTCAAGCTGCAGGAGTGGGTATAGATCTCAGGTGTGCTCAAAATGTATATATAATGGTGAGCTTAATGTCTTTTATTTCATATTAAGAACAAAAATATTAAATTTTTTATATGTTCAATGTTGAAATAGGAGCCAAATTGGAATCCAGCAGTTGAGCAGCAGGCTGTTGATCAGCTGTATAGAATGGGGCAGCAAAATGAAGTAAATATTTTGAATTTTTTTGGACAAGGAAGTATAGAATTCAGCATGTATAAGATTCAAAGGAAAAAAATGGAGCTAACAATGTAAGCCAATTTTCATTTCTATAAATTTTAATGATAATAGTAATCATTAAAATTATGTTTTTGTTTTCAAGGCTAAGTGTCCCAAACAGTGGAAATGAGGAGTATGAGTGTGCAAACCTATTATTAAGGGAGTTTGTCAATCACTCACATTAGAGGAAGAAAGAATTTCAAGGAGAGCAGATAAATTTATGGGATTTTGAGGATTTAAAAGTCTGAGTTGTTGAGGATTTAGAGATGCAAGATATAAGGGAGAATAACAGTCATTCGGCAAACCCCGGGGGACATGAGAAGGATTAAGGTTAGGGGATAATGTTGAAGCCAAACTTATTCTTTTGTACAAGGCCAAGTCCTTTAGCACACTTCCAGAGTAGGTTGAAGTATCTCGAATATCAAAGTGTTGTAGGTCAAGATATTGTGCAACTTTAGAAAAATCTTCAGACCTCCATTGCATTAAGATACGTCTTAACAATCCATCATTATCAATTTTGGTGTCTGAACAACACTTGATGTTTGTGAAAAGGTTGTGATAAGTTTCACAATGTGGAAGTTGTTTAAGAAGTTTAGTTCGGTTAACTGAATTCTAAGAATCTTTGTTATTTGAAATAAAGGTCATAAATAAAAACGGTTGAAAAAAAGGGGATTTTCATACTTTTTTTTTAATCTATCACCACAGAAAAAATGGGGGGGGGGTATTGCTAGCAATACCCCTTTCTTGAACTCCGTTGAGCCACAAATCTATGCCTGAATTATGCACACATCATCACCATGTAGGGTTTTTTTTGGCCTTACATTTAGTCAGAGATTTGTCACAAATTGAGCTCAAGATAAACTTACATTGATCACCGTTTGATCTTGCAAAATCATAATTTGATCATGAGTTGAACTCCCTTTGATCTCACTTTGATCTAACATAAGCTTTTGCATATCCAATATGTCAACTATTCACTTTCAAAAAGATTCGTAATAAATTTCACATGGAATATTAGAACTGAAACCAGTAATTTTGAGTAAATGGCTCATCAAAATGATTAATCTACAATAAAATACCATCAAAAATCAATCTGATTACTGAAAAATTTTGGTAAAATGACTAATAGATATATAAATTGGAAAATAATATTCCATTTCTCAATTTCAAATTTAAAATATAAATCCTCATTTCAAATGTGAATTTTGTATATATTATGAATATTATTTGAGGTATTGTACACCTTTGTAAATATGGTGTTGTGCTGCTACAAATTATCTCTGTTTCAATTCAACTTTATTGAAGCTTGATTCCAGAATGATACATATTTTATAACTATTTTGAGAAAAAAGTCACTAGCAATGAATTTAGCCTTTTATCTGTCCTTTATTAAACCTCACTTAATCCTACTTAAATACAAATTGACCCACAAAAACCTTATTCGGGATATTTTTTAGCCCAGGATGATTCAAGATTGGAGCAAAATATTATTTTACATATCCAATATGCCTATTAATTAAATTTCTTCAAGATTACTTAAAATTCACATTAACATTAACTTTCACAGGAAATATTAAACACAAATCTTGAGAATATAGTATTTAAAATCAAAATAAATATAATATAATATGCTTACAACAAATTTTTTTTTCTGGTTTAATTGAAACAAAAAATTGTTCATTTGTGAAAATAGAAAAAATACTATCCATCCTGAATTTAGAATTCATTTTTAAAAATTTAATGCCCCCTCACTTTCATGTTTAGCATGTATTTCAAAAATTATATTTTTAATAATTTTGTGAATAGTACACCTTAGATATAAACTTGGGGATATCAAAAACTAAAACATCAGCAAATTGAAATGTTTTTTATTGTTATGAATGGAAATAATGATTGAAAAACACCATTAGAGCAAGTTTGATTTTGAATAATAGGCATACTTTCTCATGTAAATTTCAATAAAAATAATTTTTATTCTTACATAAGTTGAAGTAGATACATTTGAGCTCAAAAAAAATTAAAATAGACAAAAAATGACTTCTATAATTCATATTCAAAAATGAAATCACCCTTCATTATCTACCTGTAAACTATTTTAAATTAAATAATTTTAAAGTCAGTATATACTGATGTTATTTTTTCTTCTAAAAAATTTATTATATAGATTAATAGTCATAAACAGTTGACATATATTTTAACTTTATATAAGCAATCTTTAATGCATAAAATGATAGAACTATCTTTTATGTAAAAAGTGATGAAGGAAAAAAATATTATTAAATTTTTGATGCACTATCAATAAAATTGAAGATAGAGCATATCAAAAGTTTAAACTTAATTTCAATTTTGATATCATCATTTTATTTTATTTTACTTGAGTAGAGAACAGATTTTAAATCTCAATATAATTTTAAATCCCATTAGTTTTTAGATTTCAACATTTGAAACTATGAAATAAATATTTATCAAAGAATTTTACAATATTTGCCCTTCTAAAAACTCATAAATCCAACTTCAAATCTTCTAACCTTCACAAGTAACCACAATGCATTCTGAAAATACTCTATATTTAAATAATTAAAGGTAAATAAACTTATGTTTTTATTCTTTATTTCAATTTTTTATAAATAAAATATATATATATATATATATATATATATATATATATATATATATATATATATATATATATATATAATTGCTTAAAAAGTCTAAGAGGGAACTTAATAGTGGTTTTGGCATTAGATATATAGATTCAAGTTTCAAAAAATTTGTTTGGAATAAATTACCAAGACAAAAAGGATATATTTTGATGAAAGAATACTGATTTAGGTTCTCTTAAAATTTTATTAACCAATTTTATTGAATATCAATCCATGGTTATCATTCTTTATGATATTATCATAGAATTTTTTCCTTTTTTAATATAATGATTTTCAATTGTATGGTATGTAGGTTAAGATAAGTTTAAAAGATTTATTGAAGATATATATACCAGACACAGTATAATCTGTAGATTTATAACTATAACTTACTTTTCTGATGTTTTACATCATTGATAAGTAGCTCATGCATTACACAAGTAAATAATTATAGTCTCTGGAAATAAGTCCTTGTGAATTTCAAATTTTTTGTTATTCTCAAAATCATTACTCAAATAAACTAAAAATTTCTTCAAATATTGATTGAAAGAAGGAGTTTCAAAATCTTATTTTGTAGTTATAAAATTTTGAGTTAATTTTCATATTATCAAGTATAATGAACATTTGTAAATTTTAACTTGAAAACTAGTGATCATAGCAAAGTAATACTGGAAGAATCAGATAAAAAGGGTGGAATAAAGTCATAGCACACAAAATTGTTGATTTTGGCTCACAAAATTCAACATATTTTTGACATATTTTGCCACCTTTAGATAATGTTTAGTGGATTTTAACATTATTATAACAAGCAAACTTAACAATGTTTTTGATTTTTTTAACAAAAATAAATATTGTTAGATCATTTTTTTTAAAATATGACTTATTTTTATGCTTTATCTACAATAGTTAGTAGTTTTTTTTTCAGAAATTACTTGTTGTCGGTCAATCGTCTAGAAGAAGGTAAGGAAAAGAGGAGAAATGGAGGAGGACAAGGAGAAAAGTAAAAGAAATAAAATATAATAGATTATTTAATTTATTTAAAAGAAAAGCAACGACGAGTAACTTGAGAGATGACAAAAATTAAGGCTTTATTAATAATAATATTATTTAAAGTAAGGGTTCTGCGCGGCAAACACTTTGATCACTATCAGACTTAAGGCAACCTTTTAATTGTTATATAGAATTTTTAATTAGATTGTAATACTAATAAAAATAATAATAAAGGTGATAAAATTATATTTAAGTTGTTGAGTGTATAGTAAGTGATGCCTCTACAGGGGATTATCCAAGGCCCTTTTATAGGCAATGGTCCCCTGAAGTGCTACAAATGACTATATACAAAAGAGTAATGAAGTAAAACAAAAAAGATAAGAGTAGACATTTGTAACATAGTAACTAAGAGAAAAATATACAAAAAATAACAAGTATCCCAATTAAGACGGTAAAATTCCCATCCTGAATTCCCCAAATTAGTTTCTATAGATTAATAAGTAACTAAACAACCATGTGATCTACTAACTATGGGAAAAACAAATCAAAACAAGTAATAAAATCTGTTTTCAGTATTTCTAAGTGAAACAATTGACATGTTTTGACGCAACAAGGTATGCAATCAATTTAATTCAGCATAAGTTTATATAATTTAATTGTTTTCACTTATGTAGTTAAATACTAGTTAACTGAAACAATTAATTAAATTAATTTGAGAAATTATAATACTATTTTATAAAATAAGTATTATAATTTATTTAATTTTCTTTCTGACACAATTAAGGGTCAAAAGAAGCGCCATTACTTATTGTTTAATACTATATGAAAGATGTAATTTAATATATAAATGTAAATAATTAATTTAAATATATTATAAGTCAATTTTACACTTATAATTATAATATATATTTTCAATTAATTAAATATTAAGTTATAATTACTAAATACATAAAAATGCGCCATTTATTTGTAGAATATAAAATATATTATGTTTAATTTAAATGTATAAAATTTATATAAACAATAAAATCAATATAACACTTATATGTAATAAGATATTTATATAATTTTATTATGCAATAAAATATTAATTTATATACATTAAATATAATTCATACGCCCTCTTTCAGGTTCTATAAGGTAACACATCATTTACTGGGCTCCTTGAATAGCCTGGCTGACACTTGTTTTGATATTCTATTTTTGAATTTTTTAAGAGAGTTCATTGCATTAAAGTTTTGTATAAATTTTTCATTAAAGCATCATATTTTAAATCTAGAGATTTGTTTTTGAGATAATATATATTTTCATTTTAATTTACTTGTTATTTTTGGATTGATAAATTATGTTAAAATTGGGATTGCTTATTTCTAGTGAGTGTACATCATAGTTGGTTTTCAAATCAAAGATTAATAAATGGTGAAATTTTGTAAAATTCTAAATATCTTTTAAACCTTTTTGATTTAAATAATGTTTAATGTTATGTAATCATTCTATAAGTAGAACACAGTTAAAATCTGATAATGGTACATTGCTTTCAATTTCTAATACTGAAGTTCCATTCTACTTGAAACAATGTAAACTAAAGCTTGTTATCTCATAAGAAACTCACCATTTTCAAAAATAATATTTCCAACTTTTTAAACATGATACACATTAAAATATATTTTTAGAATAATTTCCTAATTAGTTTCAAATACTAGAAAATAATGACCTCAATTTATTTTAATACTTAAACCATTCTGATGAGTGAATTTCACAATCCTCTAAGTAACATATGGTTACCACTTATACACATATGCATGATTTCTCCTTTTGTTTGATTTTAGCTGAATATAAAAAGGAAAATCACATGTTGAATATCATCTATAGATAAACTTCTTATATTAGAAGCTAATATTTCATATGAGAAAATTGTTATTGAGTTTGGGAAATATTAATAAGTGTTGGGAATTATAATTGAGCCATTTATTCAAGTAAATAAAAAAGGATGACCTTCTAAATACTTCATATATATATATATATATATATATATATAATAAAAATTAATTATATAGTAGCATTTAACCATGGTTTTATACTAATGTCATATAAAAAAAGGGATTGAACTAAAAATTTCAGTAAAGAAAATAAAAATAAGATAAGTTAATATTCTTGTTTATATTTTCATATTTTTGAAATGGCTTACTTAAGGGAGAAAATTATTTGGTTTTAGAGTACAAAAATTTCTAGATAAAAATCTTAACAATATAGTTTGACCCTCTCAAAAAGAAAATTCTAAAAATTTTACTATCAAATTTTATATATTTGTTAAGTAATAGAAAATGGAGTGGTGTCTTTGACAATGAAGCTTTAGAAAAAGAAATAAATGATTTAACTTTATAATATAAATTTTGAAACAATAAATCATGTATTCAAAAAAAATTATATATCTTAAAATCAAGATAACAGTATTAATTAAGCAACTCTAACAACTTTGGAAAGAAAACAAGAAAAAAATATTTAGTAAAATGCATAATTTATTTTTAGAATTTAAGGAAACTTAATAGCTCTATCTGTAAACTAGCCTTAAAGTGGGTTTAGATTTGACATGTGAAAATTCATACATAGTACCCTTCCATCATTAGAGCAGAATAAAATTTATGTAGTTTTATTTTATTAATTTATAATAGTATTTTTATTTTTGGCTTTTTCATTAGTATAACTATATATTTTGTAACTTTTTTGTTTTTCATAACATAAGTTCAAAGCTGCCCATTACTACTTCAAGATAAAACTCCATATAATGTAATAAATAAATGATATATTATAATGAATTTTACTAGAGACTTTTCAAAAATGGTGATTAAGACACCACACAATATGGGGGGCGGACTTGCTAGCAAGTCCGCAACCTTGGACCCAAACTCACCATAGATTGAACACACATTGAGCTATTGATAAAGGAGCCATACAATCAGGAATGAACACCACTCAGAAGAACAGTTTTAGGTGGGTGTTCAAGTAGAGTTCAGTATGGGTTCAGTATGAGTTCAGTCTGAGTTCCATCTGAGTTCCATCTGAGTTCAGGTTGAGGACTTGCTAGCAAGTCCACCCCCTATATTGCGTAGTGAGAATACTTATTATAATTTTTTTAAATTTTTATTATTATTCTATCTCTTGAAAGGAGATGGCCATATCTCAATTAAATTTGTTTTTCTTCAGAAAAATTTATTCTTGATCTAAATAAAATTGCATCACTATTAACTAGATGTTATTATACAATTTTACCAATTTTTTTATCTGAACATAGTTGAAAGTATGTATAAATTAAAGTGTTTCCACATAGTCTTACTATTATCCCACCATAATTTTCACATTTAGATTTCATTATAACTGTAAAATAAGTTTTTCAATAATTTTAATAATACCTTAATATTTAATAATTAGTTACATAGTAGATTTTTTATCCTTTTTTTTATATGAGGCTTATTATATAATCACCACTTTTAGATTTTTTCCATTTTGAAGTCTGATAATTTAAATTTTCATTTAACTACCCAAATTATATCAAAAAAAACTCAAAAGTATATTTTTTTAATGTACTCTTTTTGATAAACTTATCATTTCTTATAGGTTGTTCTTCAACTATTTATTGTAATTAATTACCCACTCATTTATGGTCTGTTATTGTTGTTAATTACATACAGACAAAATTAAGATACTTTCATATTATATTGGAGTTTTAAATTAAAAAGTAAATACTAGTGGCTGGTATTAAATATGAAGTTGTTATAACTAAGTTGAACAATAATTAATGATTAAATGGCATTATATATTACAAATTTTATTGAATGTATATAAAAATAACACTCAAGAAATATATATAAGATATACATATAACCATTGTATATCAAAAATGAAGTACTTATCAACATGGTCTTTTTTAATGATTTTCAAATTTACTTAAAGAGACATTAATATTACCAATTCAAATTTTATATCAAATATATCAATATTATTATTTCAATTTTAATTATTTTAAAAAAAATTTGAGTTACAAAGTAATAAAATTCAGTATTTAATGAATGTTTTTGAAAAATATTTAAAAAAATAGAAATAACCCCTCACAAAAAAAATATAATTTATTTTACTTACAATTTGCACCATATTTCTACCCTTAAAATATTGGTATTCTTCTAAAAAAAATATTTTTTAAATAAATTTAAATTTTTTTTCATTATTCAATTACAAAATGTCAAATTTATAATTATTTTTACCTTACTAAAAATTTAGTTGAAAATTTAATTTTGTATTTCCAAAAAATCAACTTAAAAGTCAAAAATTAAAAAAACAAAATAATAAATATAATTATGAGAAAGAGGTAAATTAAAATTATAATATTCATATAAAAAAATTTCATATATTTCATGGTGTTTGAATTTTAAATTTAATGTATTAAAAAATAATTATTAAATAACCAAGCCAAATGAAATCGGCTTGGGTTTTTGGTATCACTAGCACTTATTTTTTTTCTTATACTCACATTTTAATTTTTTTTAAATTTTTTTTTCTAGCTTTCTCATTTTTTTTAATGATTTTTAATGTTTTTAATACTGAAGTTGCTTTCAAACAACTTCAGTCTAACTTGTCTCTCACATTCCCACCAGTTTGCACCTGGTAGGGAAAGTCGCTTCTATTTTAGAGACCAAAGTCCCTTGCAGGGACTTTGGTTTCTCTGTGTGCATTGCACAGCCAGAAAAAAACTGGCTGTGCAATGCACTGCATGCAGCACATGCAACGCGTATTTCTGCTGCATGCAGCGCGCATTGCATGTGCTGCCCAAATCTCATGCAGCTGACTTGATATCAGCTGCATGAGATATGGAAGCGATTGTGCAACGCGCATTGTAGACAATCCTATAGTACTAGCTATAGGCCTTGATCAAGGGAGTTGGAGAAAAACCAGAGAAAAAATCCCCTGTCCCTTTAGAAAAATAGAGTGAGATTTACTTGCTAAAGTAAGTTAGTTCCTGTTTTGCTAAAGCTCCTTTTCAACACACTTGACTGCTTGATGAGCCAAGAAAGAAGTCCCCAGATAGACTACCAGACCAAAGAACTGAAATGTAGAACAATGTCCACACCAGAGACAGCAAAGATACTTGATGTAGGCTGCAAATCCACACCAGAGACAGCAATAATACTTGCTATAGCTTGCAAGACTATAACAGAGAAAACAGTTGCCAAAGTTAAGTTAAATGAAGAACTCACTTGCAACAAACACAGCCAATTGTGGCCAGAAAACAGTGAAAACTGAGTGAGGAACAATGATATCACCTCCAGATGAGTGTATGATGATTAAGGTTGCCCCAAACTGTCTTATTCACTATGTACACACAGACCACTAACTAAGAGCCCATGCGCACCCACCAAATTGAATAAAAAACCCTCCTGAAGCGCTCCCCAACCTTCTAAAACAGAGGCAGGCGGGCCACCCGACGTCGGAGGTGCCTCCTGAAGCAGCCCGGCCTCCCTGAAGCCAGAAAACCAATAAAAACAACTAATCTACTTAGAAAAATTAGCTACAACTACTAAAACCTTTAAAACAAGGAATTTCACTATAACAACATTGTGACATGAAATATAGAGAAAAATTAGCTCTATCCAATGGTACTAAGCACTTAACCCTAAGACTTAAGGTTAGCCCCTAAAGCAAGAAAAACAAAATTAAACAGCAATCTTTTATATATGAAAAATGAGGAAATGACCCCTTAAAACTCAGAATATAAAAAATGTCTACAAGATATAAAATATAGAGAAAAACCAGGGCTATCCAATGATAGTACCCACATACCCGCAGACCCAATATCCACGGAATAAAACCAGAAAAATACCCAATTCCTTAGCAGATGTCAATTAAGACATGCACAAACAGCGCCAAATCACACAACAAAGGCCCCTGCCAATGTTGAAAGACCACATCCTCCCTCCAATTGAGAAAGTCCACATTCTTTCTTTATCCAACCACCATGTTCAACCTTCTTCCAAATTCTGCCTCTGAAATGGGTCCTTGCCATTACTGCATTGACAATAATTTAATCTGCACCATGACACCACCTGTCCCACTACGCAATATAGGGGGTGGACTTGCTAGCAAGTCCTCAACCTGAACTCAGATGGAACTCAGATGGAACTCAGACTGAACTCATACTGAACCCATACTGAACTCTACTTGAACACCCACCTAAAACTGTTCTGCTGAGTGGTGTTCATCCCTGATTGAATGGTTCCTTTATCAATAGCTCAATGTGTGTTCAATCTATGGTGAGTTTGGGTCCAAGGTTGTGGACTTGCTAGCAAGTCCGCCCCCCATATTGTGTGGTGCATCCATACAGAACGTCCTGTGATGTCTGCCAATCTAGAAAGAAGACCTGACACAGACCTGTTCCACTATCTTCTGCAACAGATTCACCTCCACCTCAACCTGGTCCATCTTCTGCCAGCACCAAAAGGTCTAGGCCATCCATCCTGATACCCAGATTAATCAAAAAGCTTCACCCTTCCCAGAAGAGTGCCACAACCCATAAAACAACTAGTTCCACCATCCCTGGTCCATCTGATGGTAAAGAACTTTCATTTCTTCCTTCAACTATAAACTGATGACTTCTCAGTTCCCCCATCTTCTGATAGTGATGATAACAATGTAGGATCCATTGGCCCACCAACACCAAACCACTTGCCCACTATCAAGGCCAAGTTCCAACAACACACATCTCAACAGAAACAACTTCTGCTTCACTACTTCCAATCCACTCCTGCTAGAGATCCACAGGACATTGAGAACAGAAGACACCTCATTCACCAGTTCAAGGCTAATTCTGAACACTTCATTTCCTCTCTTGATTCCCTCTGTAATTCCACTAGTACTTGAGTTTGATCCAGAAAAGAAAAATTGACCACACCCTCTATAGGATGTAACCACAAAACAACCCTCAGTTTTAAGTCTTGGGGGACCATCCTCATTTTATAGTCTTGGGGGACTCAAAAACCCTCAGTTTAAAGTCTTGGAGGACTCAAAAACCCAAATCATCAACCCAGAACCAGAGATCAACCACATTAAGACACAGAGAAAAAACTAACATTCTGGGGTAACTGTATATAGAGTGGCCAGCCCATCAATTACCCCCAAACTTGCCTTAGCTAAATTTGGAGGCTCCCCCTGTGGATACCCTCCACCAATCTTTCAAAACCAACTTCAACAACAAAACTTATTCCTCAGTTTATAGTCTTGGGGGACTCACAACCCTCAGTTTAAAGTCTTCGGGGACTAAACCAACAACAATCCTCAGTTTAAAGTCTTGGGGGACTAGAACAGTGTTCAGTTTAAAGTCTTGATGGACTAGTCTTGATAGAATCTTGAAACAAGCCAGTTTAAAGTCTTGGAGGACTAACAGAAACCAGATTTCAGTTTAAAGTCTTGATGGACTGACAGAATTTTGCATAAAATAGATGCAGCCAATTTCATACAGACCACCCCTACAGCCAACCTGCTGAACATCCACCTTCACTTCCTTATCTACGCATCACTGACAAAAACCTCCTCCTATCCCTTTCCATCATCTTTTCTCACCACAGATCATGACTGGATCTCCTGATGTTAACTCTTCTACTCTCCCTTGCTTCACTTCTCCCAATGACTATGCCTGCAAACAGTGCATCCACATGTTCAGACCTTGCACCTTCACTCTTCCAACTCCTGAAGCCAAATTCTACAACAGGGCTTGTGATTCTTTCTATTCCAAAAAGAAAAGATGTGACAGAGATGCCAAATACCCTATTCCTCCTCCTTCACCTTCTCATAAATACATCTCTAGATCCCCTACCAGATCCCCAGAGCTTGGTCCTTCCTCTTCCTCTTTATTTTCAGCACCTTCCAGAAGATCCAGAAGCTCATCTTCCAGAACTCTTCCCAAAAGAACAGCCTTGGCTTCCCAAGAAACTGCTTTTATCTCCGCCAAATTAGCTCCAAAAGCTTCAAGATCAGCTCCCAGGCTTCTAGACCGCGTCCAGGCGGCCCGGCCGACGTCGGGCTGCCCGCCTGCCTCACTGGACAGTGAAAATCCAGCTCAAAATCTCCAAAAACAACTGGATAACAGCCAAATTCCATCAATCAATGAAAACAACTCTACACCATCACCTCCCACTGCTCCCAGTGCATGCAGCCAACCCTTCCAAGGTCCAAAAACTTGAAATTTTCACAAAATTCTAGGAGACCTGCCAGAGAACCCCAAGAAGAAACCAGAACACCCAACACTGCACCCAAGCAACAACTTCGTCCCCAACTAAGACAAAGAAACTACACCTCTCCTCTGTCAGCCAACTATTCTTCTGACAGTTCCATCTCTTCAAAAGCTCCATCCAGAATAGATCAATCTGCTTCCAAATCACCCTCTCCTGCTCCATCTTTTAACAACCCTGGTAGTCCATCACCAGCACCTCTTCCAGCTTAATCCAACAGAAATAACAACCACAACAACAAAAACAATCCCACTTCTCCAACTAGGACCCAGGAACATCAGCCTCCTATTTCACCTTCTCAAAATCTTTCAGAGGAAGACCAAGAGAATCCATATCTTTCCCTAGATGATCCACCCACTATGATCATTACAAAATCTTCAGAGATCCAAATTCCAGCTGCTTCCAAATTTGATGAGCTTCCAATCTGCAAGTACCAAATTAATTTATCCCATTTCTTCAACAAAAATAATTACTGATCCAATTCTTCTTGTCTAGTTGGCACCCCTCCTCCTGAATCTATTATTGGAGTTGGCCAACCTCTTGAATCTTCTTTGACCATGGATTATGGAGACATGAAGAAACAACTAAGCACCATGTGTTCCAACATGCTAAAAGCCTTTGCCCTCCATGGACCTTTGAATGACTTTGAAAAATCCCTGAGAAAGCGCCTGTTGGACGACCACTGGAAAATGTCTAGGATCATTAAGCACACCCTCCAGCACTCCATTCCTGCCTCTTCTTCTTCCTCCTCTGAACTTCCCTCTAATCCAATTCCTGACCATTACAATCCCTATAATCTCTCCAGCAGGATGCACTTCAAAGAACACAGTGCTTCCCATAATCATAACAAAAAACAAAAACGACATCACAATCTGGACCAGCCTCCAGAAGCTTCATCATCCAGACAATGTGCTCCTGAAAAAAGATTAGAAACATAATAATAATATAAGACAATTAATAAAAATAATTTCTGAATTTTTTTTTTATCTAACAATATAATAAAATTAAAAATTAATAAATAAAATGAAATGAAATAAAATAAAACATAAAAAATAATACAAATGGTATCCCCCAGCCAATTGATGAGCTGATCCCCTGATACCTTACCCACATCCAAGTGCACCTTGATGTAGATACACAATTAAATCTTTTAAATGATTAACAGAAAACAAAATTCAAAAAATTTAGAAATTCAGAAGATAATAAAAAGAATGAAGCACAGAAACACATGAAATAAATAATAAATAAAAAAGAAAATAGCATTTCCTGGCCAATTGATGAGCCTTTCCCCACCAATGCTTTCCCACATCCAGGTGACCCTAATGCGGTAATACCCTAAATTATTGATTTTATAATTTTAACAACCCCCATAGAAAATTAAAAGAAAAAAAAGAGAAAAAAAGAAAATAATCTAAAACTGCTATCTAGAAAAAACATAACTGCAAAGTCTAAGACAGTCCAGCTCCATAGATGGTCTAATAAGAGAAAGTCCGGTCCAAAGAAAAGATCACTGGGTGGGCTCCCTCCAATAAGTAAAAATGATGGGAGACCACCAGTGATCCACCACCAATCTGAAAGAACCAAAGATAAAGAAGCCACTCCCAAACCAGTTTAAAGTCATAGTGGACTTGAAACCTGAATAATAAACAACAGAACTAGAATTCAACTAGGAAAAACAAAAGACTTGAAACAGACATTCTGGGGTAACTTTTCTACAGAGCAGCCAGCTCATCAGTTACCCCCACACTTGCCAAAATAAAATCTAGAAGCCCCCCCTGGGTACCTTCTAAAAAAACACATCATCCAACACAAAAAAAACCAAAACCAATAAGAGTGAAGAGACCAGCACATGAAAACCAGAGGAAATTCCAGTTTAAAGTCATAGAGGACCAAAACCTGTGAAAAGAAACCAATACTAGGGTTCAACCAAATTAAGAGAAAGGGTTGGAAACAGACAATCTGGGGTAACCGTTGATAGAGCAGCCAGCCCATCAGTCACCCCTACACTTGCCAAGATCAAATCTAGAAGCCCCACCCATGGGTACCTTCTAACAAAAAGTTTCCAACACAAAAGTTGCTCTGCAACAAAAAAATTCCAAAACAAAGAACATTCCATAGTTTATCCTCATTGTGGAGTCGATCTTCTTCATGCCTAGAGCCTCGGGGATAAAACCTCTTCAATTGGTCTGCAGCCAAACTCTTTTTCAAGACTGCACCATCCAACTCTTCCAAAACATAAGAACCTCCAGACGCCTGAGATCTGACTCTGTAAGGTCCATTCAATCTGTCAGAAAACATTTCCCCCCACTGACTCTTCAAACTTCTATTATACACCAAAAACAAACAACCAGGTTTCAAGGGATTGCTGAGTCTATGAGCCAACTTCTTGTCCCAGTACCTGACTGATTGATTCCTAATCTTCATCATTCTAGAGTATGCCTTCTCTTGACATTCCTCTCTACATTCCAACTGTTGCATCCTGGCACAGAGCAAGTCTTCTGTTGAGTGCACGTCATCCCAATTAATTCCAAGATCAGAGACAGCTTCCAAGTCCACTGGTAGAATGGTTTATGACCAAACATTAACTCATAAGGAGAATAGCCAGTTGTCCTCTTCACAGTGACCCTATCAGCAAATAACACCAAGGTTAAATAATGCCTCCACTTTTCAGCACTATCTCCACACATCTTCACCAAAGCATTCTTGATAACTTGATGGCCTTTTCAACCATGCCTTCAGCTTCAGCATAATACGGTGTAGCCACTCAAACTTTAGAAACAACACTAGCCACAGCTTCTTTAAATTTAACACCAAACTCTGGCCTGCCATCAACAGTCACCAACTTCATCAACCCATACCTATAAATCAACTTCTTCTTCAAAAACTCTGCCACATTCTTGGCAGTCAAATTAACCAGAGGCACTGCCTCAACCCAACCAGAAAAATCATCCCTAGCAACAATCTAGTATTTATACCTGCCCTCTTTAATATTGACAGCATCCAGACTAACCCTTCCAAAAACAGTTGATTCGCCAGTAGCACGGCCGACCTCTTTAGGTTTCAAGTGACTTCCTCTTTGACATTTTTCACAAGATTGAACCCAACCCTGCAAAGCCAACTTCATACCTGGCCACCAAAATCTGTCTGCTACTCTTCTATAAGTCTCCCCAAAGCCTCTATGACCAAGGTCTTCATGCAAAGACTTAAAAACCAATTCTTGACCCTTCTTCTGAGTCACCACCACTTGAGGATTTGGATGTCTCCTCCTCATCAACCGCCTTCCTGACACATAAAATCCAGGACTCTTCTTCTTGATTTCCAACCAAGTATCATCATCACAACTATCTGGCCTCTCCAAGGTCAACAGATATTCCACCAAAATAAAATAAAACCCAGACTGACCCCAGGTCTCATCTTCAAAATACAACAAAACAACATCCAAGGGCACAATTCTGTCATCAAAATCACCTGTATGAACATGAGCCAATTGAGCAGCCCAACCAGGACACCAATCCTTAAATTTTGGCACATCCTGTTCTTTCCACTGAACCTTGTGAGAATCCAGTTAACTAACAAAAACACCCTTTTCCAAATTTGAGCTGTCCCAAACAACAACTCCATCTTCATCAACAAAAACATCCTGATCACCAGAATCAAGATCAGATCCAGCCAGTTTAGCCTCTTGGGGGAGGTCAGAAAAATCTTCAGCACCCTTTGTGCTGGCCCTAACCACTGGAACATCTTCATCAAACTCTTCAGCCTCAGAATCTTCATCTGTAGGTGGCCTCCTTGATAATCCATCAGGCAAAGTAAAAGTTTTGCCTGGTTTGTGTACCAGGTCAAAAGAAAAATGTTGAATAAATGCCACCCACCTAGTCATTGGAGAATTTGGAAGACTAGGCCTATTGATCATCTGAACCAAAGATTTTGCATTCACCTGCAGCTCAAAATGCTGCCCCCACAAAACCGTCTGCAGCTTCTTTAAAATTTTAGCTACACCACACAATCCCAACTTAGGTTCTGAATACCTAGATTCCACCTCATTAAACACCACAGACTCATATCTTACTGGCTTGACCCTCCCAGTCTTATCCTCCTGAGACAAAACGGCACCAGCAGCAATATAACTTGAGTCCACTGCCAGATAAATTTTTCCAGCACCAACACCATAATCCAACTTGTGAAGCACAATATCTTCACCAACAACCATTTTCAACTTCTGAAAAGCCTCTTCACACTCTTCAGACCATGCCCAATCTGCATCTTTTCTGGTCAATTTCTTAAAGGTGTAGCCAAAAAATAAAAATCCTTAATAAAAATCCTGACATATACACATACACCCAAAAATCCCCTGACTTCAGTAGTATTTTTAGGCCTTGGCCATGACTGAATTTTATTGATCTTCTTCTTCACCATAATCCTTCCCCTTTTACATACCACATGACCCAGAATTTCCAAAGCAGGAACACAACAACAGAATTTTGACCCTGAAATGGTCAAACCAGCCTCTTCAATTCTAAACAACACTCTCTCTAGAGTTATTGCATATTCCCACACAAACCTCCTTATGCCAGGGTTCTCCGCTAACACCTCATTACCATAATCAGTAGATGGTCCTTTAATTCCACCATCATCAATAAAAATACCAGCATGAGTAGGAACCTCATCCTGAGAAATCAAAGCCATTTGTGCTTGATAGACTGCCACTGAATTAGATGCTCCTTGAGTCAACCTAGTGAGCTGAAATCTTCCCAAAGGAGTCTCAAAAGTTGTGAGAGGCCTTGAATCCGTATGGAGTTCCCTCTCATCATAACCACCCATAATATCACCCAAACCATAACACACCCTTCCAGAAAAAGCTTCAACGAAATCCTCTGCACTTGGTGGCATCCCAGCCTCCTTGATAGTGACTCTATTCAAGGCTCTAAGATCATGAACCACCCTCATCTTTCAATTCTGCTTTTTTTCACAGAAAACTGGACTTGAGTAGCTGGAAGTCAATTGTTTGTATAACCCAGTCGTGAATCTTTCCCTAAAAATATCCACAAAATCCTCTCTAATAGCGGCTGGAATCGGAATAGGTTTGATTTGCCAAGGTTCATGACAAAACACAGGAATCAAGTAAGGTTCCCCATAAGAGTGCTTCAATACACCCCTTTCCTCCTCAACAAACGCCACAGCTTTCTCCCTTAGCACAATAACGTGCAACAACAACTTCTTTTCTTCTTCAGACAACCACCCATCAGGACCAAAATTAAAGACTTTCAACCTTTCCATGGTCACCATAGCCGTCTCTACAAATTCTGGAGAATTCTACAACAAAGGAGTACAGTATGGATCTCTTGACAAAGGAGGTCTCTTCAAGGGCGGATTCAAGCCCACAGGCATAGGCTCATTGAAAGGCCTAATCTTCTGCACTACCTTCTTATACTTTTCCACTCCACCTTCAACTTGAGGGATCTTCAGGAAATCTTCACCACCTGACCTGGAACAAAAACCAAGGGTTTCCCCATTGCTCACATGTGTGGCCAAGGTAATGTTTTTGAAAGGTGTAGAAGAAACCCTAGCAGTGCACAATTGAAAGGACTTACTTTTACATCCCAATCTCACCACTTCCAAACTTTTCCACAATTCCACATCTTCATCCTCACTTCAAACTTCCAAATCTTCAAATCTTCATTCATCTTCTGAATCAAATCTTCTAAAATGGTGCAGTTTATCCTCATGCTGGAGGCCCAAAAATTGATCTTGATGATCTTCTTTCTTCATTATCTTCAGATTTTTTTCTTGATTTTCTTAAATTATCTTGAAATTTTTTCCTTCTTTTCTTGAGTTTTCTTCTGACCTACAAAAATAACCAGGGGTTTCCCCAATGCTCACAGGTGTGGCCCAGGTAATGTTTTTGAAAGGTGTAGAAGAAACCCTAGTGGTGCACAATTGGGAGGACTTACTTTTAGACCCCAATCTCACCACCCCAAAACTTATCCGCATATCTTTCAATAAAGATATATAACCAATCTTCTTCTTTGAACTTGAATTAAAAATAATTAAGAATCTTGAGAGAGAACAGAGACTTGATGAAAAACTTGATGAATACTTGCAGAGAAGAGAAACATAAAAAAGAGAAAGTTGAAAATCCACTTGGTATATCTCCAAAGGAGCTGACCTACTACAACCTGGGTTTTCCTAATCTTGGGGAGAGGTTGTAGCACTAGGGTGATCAGCCCTCATTACTCTATAAAAGACAGACTCTTAATAGAGCCTGAGCCGCATTCCAAAAAACCAGAGGCAGAACCCACTTCCTTCCTTCTCCTGCAGCAGTCCATGCACTGGCACATTAAAGATAAACCAGGCCTGGTCTCCCAACCATACTCTCCAGGGGATGACAACCTCATGTGAAGTCTCCTTTCATCTTCACCAGTCAACTCCAAACTGATTCCCAAATCAAATTGATAACAAATTCTTGCCTGAAAATCCATCAAGAATGACCCACCCAAAACTGCTTTTACATTACCTTTAGCAATGTAAAAATGAACCTTCCCTGAGGCTCCTCCAACATATAACTTCTCAAACTCTGAAGTTCCAACCAATTCAGTGACATGGCCACCGATCCCTCTCAAATTCCCACCAATACGAGTTTTGATGGGGAGGCCCATATGAGTTGCCTCAAACAAAGAAATCAGGTTTATCTGAGAACCTGAATCCACCAATGCCCTTGCCTCCCTTCCATTCAGAGTGACATTGACATATCCCAGAGGAGCAGAAAAATGAGGTTCCAACCCCTCACCAAACTTTTCAGCAGAATCACAAATGTATTCTACCTCACCAGAAGAAACTCTTCTCCTGGTCAAAAACTTTTTCTGTCTATCAGCCAACCCTGGACTGATAGCATACAATTCCCCATAAGATAGGGAAACCTGACCCTGATTCATCCTTTCCAGGACAGAGTCCATAACATTTCCTTGACCAGACACTACTGGCCTCTCAAGGTGAGCTCTTTGCTTCACCACCTTGGTCCTAGAAGCTTCTTGAGGACCAGCACCACCAACAGATTTACCATTAACAGGAACCAAACCAGATCCCTCACCAGAACCTCTGACTCCAACAGGCTTTGGCAATGAAGCCAAAGGGACATCCTCCTCAGAGTCAGAATCCACCTCCATTGGCATTGGTTCACCATTCATGTCCAATGCGCAAAAACTAGGGGGGCCTATGTCAGCCATACCCTTCTGCATCTTGTACAGCTCCTCTTTGCTGTACCTCTTTCTAGCTGCACTCAGCTTAGGATCCACCTTTGAAGAATTTGGCTTTGGTTGGGCCTGAGAACTGCTCTTAGGCCTTCCCAACTTTCCTGATTCCACATCATAAACACAAGCCAAGCATTCACCACTTGACTGTCCACCACAAGAATACAATTCCAAACCACCAAAGGAAGTAGAAAAAGAGACCTTATTGACCTCCTTCCACTTTCCCTTGCCATCCTCATTCTCCTTACCAGAAGACTTCCCTTGATCAGGAATCTCCTCAAACCTTGGCCTCCTTTGATTGAGACCTCCCCTTCTCCTGACCAAATCAACAGGAGCCTGCCCCTCACTGGGCTTAACAAAAGAACCATCAGGTAGCTTGAAAACCCTGCCATCAAATTCCACCTTTCCTTCAGACACATCCCTGTTCAATTCCCAACAATCATTGGACCAGTGCCCCCTCCTGCTGCAATAAGAGCAGACCCAAGGATCACTCCTACCAGCCCTCCTATCAAAATCTCTAGGCTGAGAAGGTGCCTTATTGACCTTCTTAGCCTCCTGAACAAAAATATGCAGCTGCTTTGTAAGATCAGCCAACTGCTCCACCATTGGGTCACTCTCCTGTTTGAGAACCTGCACCAAATTCTTCTCCTCCTTCTTCTCCATAACTTCCTCTTCATCCAAAGCCTCACTTACTTTGCTGATATACTTGGCACACCCCTCCTGATAGGTGTCCACAGCCAATTACTTTAAATGTGCCTTAACAGCCTCCTTCACCTTATACAAGGCAGGCAACTTCTGGTACCCATTAGAAAGAGTCTTCATCAATTCCTTTCTTGAAAACTCCTTCAACACATTCATCCTGACATCTCTAGCCAGGGCAGACCAAAAAACATCCTTGGCAGCATTTTCATGTGCCAGCTCCTCCACTTCCACCAAATATTTCACCACAGGATCAAACTGTAGCAGAAACTTTCTGTAACTATGTAAGTTACCAACACCACCATAAGATTGCCATTCACTGACAACCTTGTTCAGATCCATCATAGTGAACCTGACACCCCATCTATCTACCATCTCCCTACACAGCAATTTCCAATCGCTCTTCTTGTAGCCAGACATGGCCACAATCTCCTTCTCCACTGACCTATCACCAATTAAGAAGATAATCTGCTTCACCATGTTCAGGTAGGTAGGAAGCACAATCCACTCCAGCAGCAGTTTCATACTTCTCTAGAATCCACTTGACATCCTCCCCATTAAACTTGGTACCATCCCAAGTTTTAATCCTCACACACTCCCTAATTATCACAGAAGGAGGACCATCCCCCCACTGACAGTCACCACAGGAATAGAGGAACCAGAAGCCATTCCTCCAGACCAAAACACCAAAAAGAGCCAACCAAAGAAAACAGAGATACCAAAGAACTAGCAAGTTCTCCCCCACGTTGGGCGCCAGAAATGTAGACAATCCTATAGTACTAGCTGTAGGCTTTGACCAAAGGAGTTGGAGAAAAACCAGAGAGAAAATCCCCTGTCCCTTTAGAAAAATAGAGTGAGATTTACTTGCTAAAGTAAGTTAGTTCCTGTTTTTCTAAAGCTCCTTCTCAACACACTTGACTGCTTGATGAGCCAAGAAAGTAGTCCCCAGATAGACTACCAGACCAAAGAACTGAAATGTAGAACAAAGTCCACACCAGAGACAGCAAAGATACTTGATATAGGCTGCAAATCCACACCAGAGACAGCAATAATACTTGCTATAGCTTGCAAGACTATAACAGAGAAAACAGTTGCCAAAGTTAAGTTAAATGAAGAACTCACCTGCAACAAACACAGCCAATTGTGGCCAGAAAACAGTGAAAACTGAGTGAGGAACAATGATATCACCTCCAGATGGTTATATGATGATTAAAGTTGCCCCAAACTGTCTTATTCACTATGTACACACAGACCACTAACTAAGAGCCCATGCGCACCCACCAATCTGGCGCCTGTACTCACCAAATTGAATAAAAAACCCTCCTGAAGTGCTCCCCAACCTTCTAAAACAGAGGTGGGCAGGCCGCCCGACGTCGGAGATGCTTCCTGAAGCGGCCCCTCCTCCCTGAAGCCAGAAAACCAATAAAAACAACTAATCTACTTAGAAAAATTAGCTACAACTACTAAAACCTTTAAAACACGGAATTTCACTATAAAAACATTGTGACATGAAATATAGAGAAAAATTAGCTCTATCCAATGGAACTAAGCACTTAACCCTAAGACTTAAGGTTAGCCCGTAAAACACAAAAAAAAAAAATTACACAGCAATCTTTTATATATGAAAAATGAGGAAATGACCCTTTAAAACTCAGAATATAAAAAATGTCTTCAAGACATAAAATATAGAGAAAAACCCGGGCTATCCAATGATGGTACCCACATACCCGCAGACCCAAAATCCACGGAATAAAACCAGAAAAATACCCAATTCCTTAACAGATGTCAATTAAGACATGCACAAACAGCGCCAAATCACACAACAAAGGCCCCTGCCAATGTTGGAAGACCACAGCATTACTTGCAGCAGCAAAGCGCGTTTCACACTGCTTTGGCCACCTCCTAGCCTAGCTAATTTGCTGGGAGGGTGGCAAATGTTACAGCAAGCAATCAAAGTCGCTTTTAGCGACTTTGATTGCCTGAAAGAGACACTTCCAGCCAGGTTTCCCCTGGCTGGAAGTACTAAATTGCAATGTAAGGGACCCAAGCCAATTTCAAAGGCTTGTGTCATAAATTAAGCTTTCCAAAAAGCAGCCAGTATAAATCTGGCTGCATTAAAAAGTAAATTATCTAATTAAAATACATAAATAAATAAAAATTTTTTCAAAAAGATATACAACGCTCTGCAGCCGGTTATAAACGGCCTTTCATTTATACACATAGAAAAAAAATTAAATGTTGCTTTCAGCAACATTGGCCATGTTTTGATATTTTGAGCCAAGTAAGATCAGGAAAAAGGCCAAGGCATAAAAATTGCACAATTAAAAATCTACCAATTTAATATAGTGGGGAGGTTCATATTTTAGAAATAGGTGGTGCACATTATAGTTCCCTTTAAAAAAATTTGAAAATGAATTAATTTTAACACAATGTAAATTTAAATGTGATGTGTGTATGTTTTTAGCTACTTGAAACATGGTAGCTAGAATTATGTGGCGTCAATTTTTTTAGATGTGAAATTCAGTGTTCCACAAACGTTCATCTGTAAAACATGCAGCCAAGTAAATTCTAGCTGGAATTAGTATATGCATAGGAGAAAATGATCATGCTGTGTAGAGTGCCTTGGCAACATTATTCTTGGAATTTAGATGAAGTTTATCATATGACTTGGAGAGCTGCATTTTTTTGAAAATGAGATCAGTGAAAATTCATGATATCTACATCTGTTTGCCACCCAATTTATTTTTTGTTTCTCTTTCTCACTTACCTTTTTCAAAAATTATCAATCATATTTTTGCTTTATCGTTTTGAATTATTGGCACTATTTTCTTGACCTTATCTGATTACTGGTAATTAAATTTTTCTTTCTATTGCATTTCATATCATTTTGGTTTGTTACTCTTTTTTACCTTTTTTAAAAGTTAATCTAATGATTCTAATTCTGAATTTATTTTTATGGTATCTTTTACTGTACCCTTTCGACTCATTATGAAAAAATTCTTTTTCAGTTAACTTAAAGTTTTTTTATTTGTTTGTCAATTTACTTTTCTTTATTCCTTATCAAAAATGTTCAATTTATTTATCTAAACATTTATTTTTTAAAACAGTAATTATAAAATAAACTTTATAATTAATTTTTGTCAATCAGCTACAAATGGAAGAAGACTTTATAGACACGTAAGTTCATGTTTTGCTCATCATTTTTCTATATTTCTTTAATACTTTCTCAACCATTATATTATTAATATGAAAAGTAAAACATCATCTTGTACTTGCTGAAAGCATACAGGATAATGTTATGCTTTTCATAATAATAATTAGATTGTTTGTAATTTAACTTTAATTTATTAATTTTTAAGTTGTTTCAAAGTCTCATACTTGCTGAAAGCATACAGGACAATGCTACAATTTAAAAATTAATAATTTATTGAAGTATAACTTTCTAAGTCAATATATTGGTTAGAGCAAGATTTTTCATTTTATATGTGTGGATATGATAATTCTGTAAATTTTTTAATATTACTAGTGTATTGGAGTTATACTTTCATTATATTATTAATATTAAGTGTAGAGCCAAATCTCGTACTTGCTGAATGCATACAGGATAAAGCTATACTCTTTATATGTATAATTTAATAAAGTATACCTTTGAAAAACTTTCTCAATATTTGAAATAAAGAAAAAGTATATAAATTTACTAATATGTAGATATGCTAACTTTTGTATTTCTAATATTTAAGATATGATAAATTTAAAGGTATCATTGACTGATAATTGAAATTCTGTTACTATTTTCTAATTTTTGATTTTTTTCTATTTAAAATCAAAATTGAATTCTCTTAGGATTGAGCCATCAATGAGTATCAATTTGAAAAAAAAACGGCCAGGGAAGAACTCTAACAAAAGGTGGGCAAAAGACATTTATACCAGAATGAAACTTGTAAATGCTCTTGGAATGGATACAAATGGGCAGAAGCCACATTCCTACGCACGATCTTATGCAAATAATATGACAGATTGCAATAATTATTACAATTTTTTTCCTGGTTGTAGTATTTATAAACCAAAAGATGTCTTAATACCTAATGTTCTTGTGCAGACTTTTGAAATTCATGAGCTCAAAGAACTAGATATGTTAGAAGCTACGGTGCAATGCATTAAGGATCTTTCTTACTGCGAACATGAAATTAAAAATAATGGTTATCATCAAAGAGCTGGTGGGTTTGGAAAAGTGTTTGGTGGTGGCTTTATTTTAGATAGGAAGAAATCTTTATATATTCGTAAGTATCACTTTTTTTACTTTAAATACTGAATTTTTGAATGCTTTTACTTGCAGATGAATACACTGATAAGATTGTACGCACGGATGAATATAAAAAATGAATGAAGAGGATTGCAATGTACTTTGAATATTATTTTTAAAAAATATCATATGTAAAGTACAACAAGGCAACTAATCTTTGTGCAAAACTTGGTATTCCTTGATTTTCAAAAGTTTATAGTGAAGAAGAGGGTGTACCATTTGCTAGTAATTTAACTTGGACATCTGGAGCAAATGGTAATGGGTTCTCCAATGAGGTTCATCTTGATAAGGATGCAAGTGAGTATACTTTAGGAATATTTTTTCCTATAGATACAGAAAACAATACCATTCATATGAAGTATGATAAGACCCAACCATGACAAACAGGTGGAGAACTTATGTTTCCCGAAATTCGAAGTAAAATTAACTTTGAAGCAACTAATGGAATAACAGTGACGTGATGGCCTGCCAATCAACTGAGGCATTTTACCTCAAGATGTCACAAAATTCATGGCTTCACAAGGATAGGTTCTTCTATTTAAATCAGCACTAGAATTTTTCATGCTATAGAAAGGCTTAATGTTTTTGATATTGATATTTCAGAGTACTTGGAAATGAAAGAAGAAAAAGATAGGTATAAATATTTTATTAGTGCTTTGAGAGTTTTTTTGAAAAGAGATGACTCAATAGAGGAAGAAATAAATTCAGCAAAGTATTATTTATCTAATGTTAAGACAAATCTAAAAATTTTTGATAATTAAATATTAAAAATTTATATCATATTTATAAAACTTAATGTGAAATTAAACATGATAAATACTGGGAGTAGCTGTAACATTTTCAGTTGTGATGATAAAAGTATTATCTATTTTTTTTATTTGTGAAATAGAATAATTTTTTTTTTCATAATATTATAAGAAAATTTGATTTACTTTTGAGGAAATATAGAAGTTGTGAAATCTTTAAATGTCATTTTTATTAAATTGGTAGCAAAGGTTCTAAAATACAAAGAATATAATTAAAAATTTGAAATATATTAGCCATAAAAATGTGCTTTTAATGCTACCAAATTAACTGTATAGTATTTTAGGTCAAACAAGATTATTAATAAAAAAGTTAATAATAAAAAGTTGATGAAAGAATTTTGAATCAAAAATAGATTAAATTGTATTTTTTTAAGAATACACACATTTAATTATTTAAGTTGTTCTACTTCTGATTAAAAATGTTACAATCAATGAAAAAATTTGTGATAATTAATAGATTATTTAATATTAAAGGTAAAGTAACAAAACTAGAGCAGTTATTATATTTTTAAATAAACAATAAAATATTTAAGAATTTAATACAAGTATTTGAAATCATATAAGTAGATTTTAAAATCTTTGTTATTGCTGGACTTACAATAATTTTTTTTAATAATTAATTTAGAAAATCATGTCAAAGGTTTCTTAATAAATTTAAAAGATGGTCACATGTTTGACGTATTTGAAGGAAAATAACTTGACTTATACAAGATAAATAATATACACAGAACTTTATCTATTTACATGTTGGAATATTAATTTATTGAAAGGCTATGTTTAGCAAAAAAAGGTGATACTGGCTTAATGGAGCTCCAGTGATTAAGAAAATCTGCAGAAATAGCCCTGGAAATTCCCGGAGGACTTGGGGTATCAAATTTTAAAGGAAATGGATCACACTTGCCTATAAAATGTTTTATTAATGTTAAAATATAGTTATTTAAATTTTTGCAAATTATTTCTTCCATAAAATGATTTTTTTTTTCATGTAAATTAAGAAACTTAATTTCTGATATTACCTCCAAGCAATCAGCTGCTGAAGCCAATCTATGATCTTGAGAGCTCGGAAAAAAAACATGGACACCATCAATTATATATAATGTGAAATATTGATATCAGTGGTGGGAGTATTCAGAATTTATCTTGTTTAGTGCAGCCTTTTGTTTCTATCTCATTATATTCAGTTCAGTATTTTCGTTTTTCTGACTTAATTGTTGAGCTTTGCTAGTCTTGCCACTTGATATTGTTGAAGCACAATATTTTGATTTAAGAATGATAATTTACATAATTATATCAATGATAATATTTCTGATTTGAAGAAGAGTTGACATTGATATATCACGGGTTTGAAGTGCAGTGGGACCAACTTCTAAGCCATCAGGAATCAGACTCTTCAGATTTGAAAGGTAAGCTAGAAGCTGAAGACCATGTTCAATTGGACAATCTCAGTTAATGTTTTGATGTGATGGAAGCTGGCTGAATTCATGTGCGGTCAGATAAAGTGAAGATGATATAAGAGATACCCATGAAGAGCGGCAGTGGTCACTTGGGATCATTAATCTCATGAGCATTCGGATAAGATTGGATTCAGGGTGATCCGTTTTCTTTGTTGAGGAAATAATTTCAGTATTTAAACCATCAGGATCACATAAATCTTCCATTTTTATGAAATCAATATTATCGAGTACCCATAGCTGTGAGCTATCAATCTCTAAAAAAATATTTGCTACAAAAGGAAAAAAAAATAAGTAAAAGAACAAAGTCAAGACTAAAAATTAAGGTAACTTACATAACTCAGTAAGTTTTGAAAGCCAATCTTCTCCACAAGATTTTTCCCAATGAAAAGTAAACATTGAAATATTTAACATGAGTTCTTGGGAAGGAGTAGAAGAGCGTAATTTGAGGAGAGTAACAATTTCCAACCACGACCTGAGGACCTTTGCGGTGCAGATTCTACCTTTATAAAAATTATGAATTTTACAAAATTCCTCCTGCAAATCAGAATCTTTTAGAACTGAGGGTGAATAAGTTAGAGGTTTTTTTGATATCTTGATTGGAGTTGACTTCATTGGTAGAGAAGCTTTCAAAGTGGACAAAGTAGGTAATTTAGGAGGTGATGGGTATTGCTTCTTAGAAATGAAGGAATTCGGTGATGAGTGGTTTGAATCATCATCTTTATCAAACATATTGTCATGTCTTGAAGAAGATTTTAAAGTTTAAATGTTTTGATGAGAAAGCATAGCTTCATATTCTGACAGTTCATCATTGCTATTTTCATTGCTATTTTCATCATCTTCATCAGGGAGAGGGCGTTTATGGATTGAACAATCTACAGTAGGTGAGTTTCTGGTACAAAATATCAAAAGAAAGATAAAAAGTACAATATGTAAGCAATAAAAGAGTTATATGATAGAATTTTAAAGATAAAAGAATAACAATAAAAAAAAGGAAACAAGAATATACTCATTATCAAAGCCTTTGATTTTTTTTTGAGATTTATTATTTGATACATCAGAAAATTCATTAGCAGAAGCCGGTTTAATACATCGAACAAAAGAGGAGCCTTGGGATAATTTCTTTTTCTTGGAGTGGATAACAGGTGTTTCAAGATTTTCATTAGAAGTTGAAGCATGAGTTGATGCTGATGGTTCATCTGTCTCATCATCATCCCTAATGACAATGATTTCTTCAGGAGGAATCATACCCTCCTCGTAAGCTACAAATATATATGAAGAAAAAAAATATTAATAATCTTATCTAATAATTTAAAAGGAGACAAAAAAGTCAAGAACATACATTTTTCATGGCTTTTCACATATTGGAGTAAGTCATTACAAGGGTTAGATAAATATGAAGGAGAAGGATTATTGTTAAGGATCTTGACAAGTTCTTCTGTTTTATCTCTAGCCAATTCAAGTAAATTGCGATACTGAACTCTCCTTATTTCCTGCCTCTCATTGCTAAGTACAGGAGCGTTAGGTGCCATGCCATGTGGCAGACATGGTGCAAGCTCAAAAGCTTCAAAGCGATTATCAATCAGAGAGTGTGATGAAACACATTTGGGCGCTGGAAAATCAATTTTTTGAAAAAAAAAGATATAGAACATAAGTGAAATATATAAATTAAGAGAGAGGAACATGATATACATACAAAGTGGAGGTGTAGTATTTTGAATACTAGACATATTTATTAATGAATATTAAAAAAAAGTATTTGATATCAAAAAATTATGATGTTATATGATGAATAATTATAAGAAACTCTATTCTAGAAAATTGAAGTTGATAATTTAATAGGATAAAAAATTGAATAAGATTAAAATTAAAGTGAGGATGAAAGAAACAGAAAACATAAAGAGGGAGATTTTATATTATTTGAGCTTTTTTTAACATGTATTATTCATAGTGGGGTAAACTGAGTAATATGCTAAATCACAATCTGTTTATATTGAAGCGAAGTTTGATGTAGCTAACAGAAAATACTAGGAATTCTTTGGGGACTTTTAGTGTGAAAAACAAATAATAACAAATGTATATCCCATATGCCAATTGCCACGGGTAAATACAAAATTTTTTAAATTAGAATTTACTCCTAAACAATGGAGATACACTTAATTAGTATATTATAGGAAAAAAAAGGATAATGCTTTATAAATATTTGTTAAATTTAATTTCAGATGACAATGCGAGATTCACAAATATACTGATATGCCTCATCAAACAAGAAATGAATTATAAATATATAATTGGTAACATTAGAATTTAAGATAAGAATTTGTTTTTTAAATGACAGGAGGAGTGTAAGGCTAGGGTGTGGGCACCATGACCAAACCATTGATAAACTTGGATACAACTAAGGAAAAAAAAATTGAATAGTTTTATTTTACAATATATCTTAGTCTGTACAAGATATTGCATTGTTGTCCCTAACCATACCAATATTGTTACTTTTCAAAAGTTATAGTACTACTAAGTTGATAAAATATTATTATGAATAACCCAATGAAATACTTTAAGCAACATAAAAAATTATTATAATATTAATATTCAATTTGGGATTTGGATTAGCTAATTTTTCACAACTTACAAAAGTTTTGATTAATATAATAAAACTTAAAAAAAATTGTTGAGATAACCTAGAAATGGGTGCAAGAAAATGATGAAACATATGACTTGAAAATTAACTCATAAACTATTGATAAACTTCATGGATCCTGATTAATTTCTATTGAAATTAATTTTGAGATTGGCATATTGAATTTTAGCTATGACCAAGTACTGTAAGTGCCATGGTTTGTATTCAATATATTGGTGTTGAAATTAATTTCGATAGGAATTAACAAGTATCATATGGCACCATGCATGAAACCCTGACAGAAACCACCAAATTTATGAGGAAATGGACCTTATAATTTCGATTGAAATTAATGTAGACCCCTGCATATTGAATACAAGCCATTTCACATGGACTACACAGACATAGATAAAATTCAACATGCATGGCTTAAAATTAAATTTGATAGAAATTAAACAAGGCATTAAAACATCAATTTTTATATGGTGTACATGATTAAACCAGTTAATCTAACTGCTTAGCTTACCTATACTTATTGAAATTTTAAGCATAGTCCATGTCCATATTAATTTCGATTGAAATTAATATTGACTAATACATAATGAATACATGCTATGCCACTTACACTTGCCAGGCATAGCTACCATTAAATATGCCAGTATCAAAAATTAATTTCAATCAAAATTAATGAGCATGATAATCATGAATTTCTGGAGTCAACTGCTTATTTTTATGCATGGTGCCTTGCCAACATTAATTTCGATCGAAATTACTTTTGATACTGGCATATTGCATGTAGCTATGCCTGGAAAGTGTAAGTGGCATAGTGTGTATTCATTATGTATTGCTCAACATTAATTTCAATTGATTTTAATATTAAAATTTGCATATTGAACCCAAGCCAGCAAACAACCCAAAAAATTCTTCATAAAACTGCTCATAAATTTCGATTGAAATTAGTGAGCACCATATACATATTGAATGGTAGTTATATCTGGTGTGTGTAAGTTGTAAAGCTTGTGTTCAATGTTTATTGGTCAACATTAATTTTGATTGAGATTGATATTAATGTGTAAATGATATTTACATGCTCAATATGCATTGTAATGTGTTTACTTAAGAATAGAGTGCCCTACTTTTCATCTTACATAAAAATGCTTGGTGGCATGTCAAATTCAATTTTTATTAAAATTAATGTTGACATGTTACCATGCATAACAGTAAGCAACTGACTGAATAAATTGATGATAATCATGAACCTTAATTTCGATCCAAATAAATGTTGCCAAGTGCAGATTGAAAAAAAGCTATGCCACTTACAAAACTATCCAGTTTAAAGTCTTAGTGGACTAACAGATCTTGAATACAAAAAAGACCTTAAAGAAAGTCTTGGAGGACTAACAGATCCCAAAATAACAAATATAACCCTTTAAAGAAAGTCTTGAATAATAGCCAGTTTAAAGTCTTGGAGGACTATAAGATCCCAAAATAACAAATATAACCCTTTAAAGAAGGTCTTGAAAAATGGACAGTTTAAAGTCTTGGAGGACTAACAGATCTTGAAGTAGGATCCAATTTTTCTTGAGCTCCACTTGACCCTTTTTCCTATATAAAATGTTTTATAAAAGAAATAAACCGAAAGAAAAATTGAAAATTAAATTTAAAAAAATTTAAAAAAAAATAATTGTATGTTTACATATTTATTTTATTTTTATTTTATTTATTTATTTATTTATTTCATTTTTTTTACTTTTTATTAGTTTTTTTTTTAAATGATGAGAATAATAAAAGGTTATAAAAGATTGTTATGTAATAAAATTTAAAATTTAATTTAAAAAAAAATGATAAACGAATTTGAAATCAAAAATTTATGAAATGTAAAATAAAATTTAAAAGATGCCCCCTGGCCAATTGATGAGCCGTACCCTTGACATCATACCCACATCCAAGTGAAACTTGATGTGGTTACACAATTTTGAGAAATCAAAAATACAAAATTAATAAAAGAAATTGTAGGAAAATAAAATTTTATGATAATGATCACAGGGTGGGCTCCCTCCAATTTTTAAAAAGGATTAGAGACCACCAGGGAGCATCACCCTCAACAATATTTACAGTATTATAAAAATTAAAATGAAAGAAAAACATATTTCATTATATAAAAATCTAACATAAAAGAAATAACAAAATAAAAAATAAGAAAGAATCTTGAATCTGGAAGTGGGAGCATTGTCTCTTTGTTCACTCCAGTTTATAGTCTTAGCAGACTTCCTATAGAACCAGAACAAAGCCAGGATTCAACTAGAAACAGGGAGAAATTGATAACGAACATTGTGGGGTAATTGTGTATAGAGCAGCCAGCCCATCAATTACCCTCAAACTTGCCAATATTTAATTCAGAAGGCTCCCCTGTGAGCACTTCTACCAATAAAAAAATTTATCAATCCAACATATATCTTCCCATAATTTTTGTCGCTTTTAATAGTTTTAAGAATTTTCAAACAAATGTCTTCATAAATGTCATAAATTTTATTAACAGTTTTGTCTCCCATAGCATAGTAAAACGACAGTAATATTTTTAATAAGAAAGTAGTTTATCCTCATTCTGGAGTTAAACTTTGACAAAATTTTATTTAATTAATTATGTAGTTTTTCCTCGTTTCTGAGTCCCTTTAAAAGGATTGTAGATATAGTTTACCCTCAATTTAAAGTTAACTTTCAGCACTCCTGGTGCCCCTAGGATAGAACCATTTGACTTAATAAGCCCTACCCTCTTCTTTAAAACTACTCCATCAAATTCTTCCCAAAAATATGAACCGCCAGATACTTGTTCCTTAAATTTATACAGTCCATTCCACCTATCTGCAAACTTCTTGCCCCATTGGCTCTCTAAACTCCTATTATACACCACAACCATATCTCCAGTTTTCAACGGTTTTCTAAGTAGATGTGCCAACCGCTCATCCAAATATCTTACAGACTGATTTTGGATCTTCATCATCCACAAATATGTCTTTTCTAAGAACTCTTCTTTATTTTCTAGCTGCATAATTCTTGCACATAATAAATCTTCAGTAGTCTTGGCCATGTCCCAATCAAGTCCAAGATTTGATTCAGCTTCCAAATCAACCGGTAAAACTGTTTTATGTCCAAAAACAAGTTCATAGGGTGAAAATCCTGTTGTCCTTTTGGCAGTAATTCGATCAGCAAATAAAACTAAAGGTAAATAATGCCTCCACTTTTGTGCACTCAACCCACACATTTTGACTAAAGCATCCTTAATAACTTGATGCCCTCTTTCAACCATACCTTCAGCTTCAGGATAATAAGGGGTTGCTACCCTAACCTTTGACCCAACTTTTGATATAGCTTCTCTAAACTCTGTCCCAAACTAAGGACCTCCATCTACCGTTGTGGTCTTCCAACATTGGCAGGGGCGTTTGTTGTGTGATTTGGCGCTGTTTGTGCATGTCTTAATTGACATCTGTTAAGGAATTGGGTATTTTTCTGGTTTTATTCCGTGGATATTGGGTCTGCGAGTATGTAGGTACTATCATTGGATAGCCCTTAATTTTCTCTATATTTTATGTCTTGAAGACATTTTTCATATTCTGAGTTTTAAGGGGTCATTTCCTCATTTTTCATTTATAAAAGATTGCTGTTTAATTTTGTTTTTCTTGTTTTACGGGCTAACCTTAAGTCTTAGGGTTAAGTGCTTAGTACCATTGGATAGAGCTAATTTTTCTCTATATTTCATGTCACAATGTTGTTATAGTGAAATTCCGTGTTTTAAAGGTTTTAGTAGTTGTAGCTAATTTTTCTAAGTAGATTAGTGGTTTTTGTTGGTTTTCTGGCTTCAGGGAGGCCAGGCCACTTCAGGCGGCATCTCCAATGTCGGGCCGCCAAGCCGCCTCTGTTTTAGGAGGTTGGGGAGCGCTTCAGGAGGGTTTTTTATGCAATTTGGCGGGTACAGGCGCCAGATTGGTGGGTGCGCATGGGCTCTTAGTTAGTGGTCTGTGTGTACATAGTGAATAAGACAGTTTAGGGAACCCTTAATTATCATACAACCATCCGGAGGTGATATAATTGTTCCTCACTCAATTTTTACTGTTTTCTGGCCACAATTTGGCTGTGTTTGTTGCAAGTGAGTTCCTCATTTAACTTATCTTTGGCAACTTTTTTCTCTGTTATAGTCTTGCAAGCTATAGCAAGTAGTATTGCTTTCTCTGGTGTGGATTTGCAGCCTACATCAAGTATCTTTGCTGTCTCTGGTGTGGACTTTGTTCTACATTTCAGTTCTTTGGTCTGGTAGTCTATCTGGGGACTACTTTCTTGGCTCATCAAGCAGTCAAGTGTGTTAAACAGGAGCTTTAGCAAAACAGGAACCAACTTACTTTAGCAAGTAAATCTCACTCTATTTTTCTAAAGAGACAGGGGATTTTCTCTCTGGTTTTTCTCCAACTCCCTTGGTCAAGGCCTATAGCTAGTACTATAGGATTGTCTACACCGTTACCAATTTGATAACTCCATATCAATACACCCAATTTTTCAAAATGAATTCTTCCACATTTTTGGCAGTCAAATTAATAAGAGGCGCTGCCTCTACCCAAGAAGATAAATTATCTCTGGCTACAATAAAATATTTATACCGTCCCTTATTAATATGAACAGCATCCAAGCTAACTCTTCCAAAGAGAGTATTTTTGCTGGTAGCCTGTCCAGGTTCTTTTGGCCTTAAATAAATTCTTCCTTGACATTTTTCACATGACTGAACCCACTGTTTAACAGCCATCTTCATGCCTGGCCACCAAAATCAATCAGCAATTCTTCTGAAAGTTTCTCCAACACCTCTATTCCCAAGATCTTCATGCAGTGACTTTAAAACTAGTTCTTGCCCTTTCTTTTGAGTTAAAACTACTTGAGGATTTGGATACATCCTTTTTATTAATTGTCAGCCGGATAAGTAAAGCATAGATCACTTCCTTTTTATAGCCACCCATTAATCATCTTCATAATCTTCTGAATCTGTCTAATTGCTCTTCAGTAGGGTTTTGTTTCCATCCATTTGATTCTGGTGACATATCCAAAAGTGAACGACAAAAATTGTGTATAGATCTACAAAAGTGAGAATTGAATGGAGGCAAAGTCTCATTAAAAGTTCTATTAATTGTTCTTGTGTTTGTGGGCAGGTTTCCATGAGGAAAGTAAGAGCTACTAGGGTTCATAAATAATTAGATTAAGAAAGTGTTCAATTAAATTAAACAAAGAGGAAGGATAAATTGTTGAGCTCCAAAACTTTATGATCAAAGTTGATTTAAGGAGAAATATCACAAAAATTAAGAATAAGTAATATTTCAACTTTATGGAATTATAATATGCATAAATTATATTTTTATATGCAACTTGAACTCAAAAGGAATGGTATAAAATAAAGAGAATGATTATGTGATAAAAGCAGACTCATTTAAGAAACGGATTTTTTTTTCTTTTCAAAAAATTCTTCCACAAAAATAATTTGTTAAATGTGAGGCTATGTTCATTTTTTGATTACCAAAAAATTATTTTTGGTCCAATATGATAGTAATACATATTCTATTGAGTAATTTTTGTTCAACCTGAATAAATAGACTAGAGTGTCACTTCATCACATTTATGTATGAAAAGTTATACAAGGTTTCAGCTTTTATGTAATTCTTTAAGGTTTACACTTTTGTAGCATCTATTATTTGAGTATTTTTGATTTTTTCTTTATAGAAAATTCTACCTAGTACAGACCAATTTTCAAAGTGAAAGAAATATGTTTGTGATTGTTTTTTACAAAATATTAACCTTATTTTTGGGTTTAACTTTGATTTTTGGGGTAATTTTTTAAATAATTATGTTAAAAATATGGATTACTTTTCTTATAGTCCATAACTAGGAATTTTAATCAAAATCAAATAATTATAGGGTAGTTAGATATAAATCAGAAGGAATTTGATAGAAAAATAATTAAGATTCTTGTGCGTACAACAGAATTTTTTCTATGATAGAAAATATTCTGATAAACATGCATGCAATGTTGTACAAATGCAGAGAGTATACAGAATACAAATAAAGTAGACTGCATAACTTTAAATTAATATATAATTTATCTGATTAAAAATTAAACATTTAAACTTAAATAATTTCAACACATATTCCATCATATTCTTTTGATAAAAAAATGTAGCTTATATTAGCTAGTGCCTTTCAAAGAAAGAAGGAATACCTTCAATCGGTAACTTCGAATAGCTAACTTATTCCTACAATTATCACAATTACAATGCCTCCATTTTTTCATGTATGTCAATTTCAAGATCTTGGATGTGTCAATAGAAAGTATCTAACTTCTTTTGGGTCCTTTGAAGTTGGTATGGTTTTCAAAAGCTCTAATTCTTATGCAAAACATCAAGAGGAAAGAAATAGGAAGGCCCAGATGGTTATTTCTTCCAACAATCCACTTAACATTGGAAGTTCCAGCTCCACAGAAACAGTAAGCTGTATATCTATAGTTCAATGTGAGAATAAAAGTCTTTATGATGTTTCAATGATTTATTAAATAGGGGCAGTTTCTATTGGGGGCAGAGTATCTTCAACAGTCTCTAGAAACTCAAATCTTGGGGAACGGTATAGCCAAATAATTATGTGGCAGGCAGAAAAGCTTTCTCTTATTTATCATTTGAGCAAAGAAGGTTGTACTCAATTTTTGGATGAAGAAATTAAGAAGCTCAAACTTCTAGGTGATAGTGGAATACTGGATTCTGATAGCATTGTCCGCCTGGTCCCACGCTCGATAGATACAGTTTTTAGTCGATTAAAGCTCAATCAATCATTTTTCACTAAAACAAGCTGTCCTAAATGCTTTGCTCTTTATGAGTATAACTCTGAATCTCAACCATCTATACTAGGTTGCAATCAACCGTTTCTTTCATCATCAAAGCGCTATTTAAAAATGTTTGGAGCAGGACAAATTGCAGTTAAATGTGATGAAAGGCTGTATTTGATGGAGGAACATCAAGAACATGTAAAATACTTATCTCTTAAAACATTTCATCACCATTCTTTTATCGACTGGCTTAAGGAAAAGATCAAACTGTTCAAATTTGAGCTTCTGATTTAGAAGAAAACCCCTGTGGCAGAACGTGTAGAGTGTGATTTGATGAAGGATGTTTGTGATGGTTTAATTTGGAAAAACTTTCCCATAACCACTCCAGCTCTGGATAGCAATGATGATGAATATACGATAACTTCAGGCAACTTAATGTTTACTTTATATGTTGGCTGGTTTAGGCCTGGTGGCAATAGGATTGGAGGTCATCAGAAGTCTGTAGGCAATATTATGATGGTGTGTATGAACCTACCTCAAGAAGATAGATACAAAATGGAAAATCTTTTTTTGTATGCTATTATACCTGGACCAACAGAACCCACAAGTGAACAGCTTAATCACCTTCTAAAACCACTGGTTAATGATCTACAAACTCTATGGGATGGTATATTGATTGAAAAGACACATCTTTATCCACAAGGCGGAAATTAAGAGTTTCATTTTCCTCTTTGATAGGTGACATTGCTGCAATACAAAAATTGGCTGGCTTTTCGAGTCACTCTGCAAAAATGTTCTGCTCTTTCTGTAATATCTCTAAAGATGAAATTAGTGAAAAGAATGTGGGAAATTTTTCATTACGGAATCATGAGGATCATATGTGCTGGGCAACAAAGTGGAAAAATTCTAAGTCACATTGGGAGCGTGTATCAATTGTTCAAAATCATGGGGTACAATGGAGTGAGCTGAATAACCTTGAATATTGGCGTCCAACTGAATATTGCTCAATTGATGTTATGCATTCACATATGCTTGGCAACCTAAAAGATCACAGTCTAAGCTATTTTCAAATCCAAAATGCAGCAAAAGATCTAGAAAGAAAGCTGGAAAAGGATAAAAATTGGCATGTAAGAGAAGAAGATGATGATTTCTTTTCTGATACTTCACTGAACAAACATTCTAAAAAACGTAGAAGTAGCTTAAGCACCACGAATAATGATGATGATGATACAGGACACACGAGACAGCACAAGCGGCAAAGACGTACGAGTTCAAGACAGTCATCAAGTCATCATGGAGTAGATAATGAAGGATTGGGAACAAATCAATCAAGAAGCCAGAGTAGGTCATCCAGCTCCAAATTTATTCCTCCATATAGCGATTTGGCCTCAATACAGTCTCACAGCAGTGACAGTAGGAATTCATTGTATAACTTAAGGCAAAGAAGCATTAGCATATCACAGAGTGAAGGATCTCACTCATCAAATGAGACAGCTAGAGATGAAGAAAATAAAAGGAAAGGTAAGGAGTAAGAAAATGAAGGTAGTAGTAATCCACGAATCACAGCAGCAGAGCTACAGGTTGTATGGAAGATGATTGATCAAGTAAGAAGACCTTCCTGGCTAACACGAGTTCCAAAATCAGTAGGATCTAAAAAGGCAGGATCCCTCAAGGCAGCAGAATGGCACATGCTGTATACTCTCTACTTCCCTTTGTCACTTATACCCCTTTGGTTTGAAAAATTTAAAGAATCTTAATCTTCAGCTTCCTCAGCTGATAAACCAAGAGAATATTATCTTCTCAAGTCACTTGTAACATTATGCTCGATCACCAATTTTTTGACATTAAAAAATATACAGACTAATGAGCTTAAAGATCTAGATCAATTTCTGTTAGAGTATTGTGAGTGCCTTGAAGAGGGTTGGAAGAATATTAATGCAAAGCCAAATCTGCATATCACTCAACATTATCCTGAAATGATAAAGCGTCTTGGTCTACCATCAGGTACAGCTACTTGGTCTGGAGAGCGGGTTAATCATATGTTATCTGAAATTCCAAACAATCACCATCCACGTATGTAATGTTTATAAGCAATGATTTAAAAACTCAGCTGTGCTAATTAATTAATATTTACCACAGGAGAGATACCGCTAACAATGCTCAAACATTGGTATTGGAAGTCTAGGGTATTAGATCTTGGTGAAGCTGAAGATAATGATCAATGTGAGACTAAAAAAATCCATATTGATCTCAATAAACAAAACAAATGGATGCATCTAAGTATGGCATTTTTTACTAAATGGGTAAGGGCACAAATGGTAAAAGAAACTTCAAGATGGGCTTTGACACCATCGGAGAAAAGTGGGGATCGGGTAGTTGAAAATGTAGCAAGCATATTGATACATTTAAAGATGTTTACTAGTTACCATCGACACATTGCTAATTCAACAATTGAACTCTACTATGGAAAAGATAGCCAGTTTGGGCAAATTGATGATCTTTTCAGATCAAAGGAAGATAATGATCAAATATATTTAATAGTAAGTCCTTTCAAAGAGCTCCGTCCAGAAGAAACATCAAAGGATCCCTATGAGCTTTTCCCACAAGTGCATTGTCGGTTAGTAAGAGTAGCCAAAGCAACTCAAATTGTGATTAAGAAAGATGCAATAATTGGACATGCAGCTACTGTTGAGCACAAAAAAGGAATGTTTGGAATCAAAGACGAGGTTGTCACTGCCATTGGACTGCAGACAGTAGTGAGTGAAAAAATTATTCAAATTTATTTTCTGTTGACTAACATCTTTGTGTTAATTTGGGATTGGGGAAATTAGTAGGATTGGTGATGTTTGTAAATGGTGAAAGAAATAATTCAATGCTCGATTAAAAAAAGCAATGCATCCAACTTACCTTATCATAAATCAGTGAACAATTACTTTGGTTGCTTTTATTGCGAGAGAACCCATGTTTTCAATGAGTCATTTTTATCTTAAATGTAAGAATGAAAGAAATAAAATCATGATAATGAGAAATATGATAAAATTTTTACTTAATGAATGATCTTCTTGCTCATTCATCTACTATAAATAGTTTGACATTCCAACTTTAGCTGATAGCTATATATTATTCACTTTATTTTTCGACAAGAGAACATACACGTTTACAAGACTATATACATAGTATCTTTTTTTACTTTAGCTTTGATAGGTATAAATTTAACAACTGATTATTTTTATTTTATTTTATTTTATTACAGTTCATTATGGATGATAAGTTTGAAGGGATGTCTGTTGACCCAACCGATTCTGATTGTTTTCCGCCTCAACATACTAATACTGGAAATACTCCTCCACCACCCTCTGCTGATCCACCTCCAGATGCATCCCAATCTGTACCACCTAATCCCAATCCAGGCAAAGAGTCTCATTCAGAACTGAGAAATTTTAATCCCAATCATCCTTCTGCTTCTGAAAGTGCTGATCAGCAAGCTGATCAGCTAGGAAGAGATTGGGCTAGTGAAGTATTGAGGGAATTTTTTGGAGACCAATCATCATCTGCTCAGCCTAACCAAGGAGCAAGCACAAGTGGAGCAGGTAAGTCAAATTTGTAGTGTATTCTTTTATTGAAAAATAACCAATTTAATTAACTTATTTGAATTGTTAGTGAATCCCTCAATCATTATGGGTATCAGTGATTACCACAGACTCAATTCAGCAGAGTCTCATGAGCGAGAACGGGGGTTAAGGGCTGTAAGAGGCTTAGTTAGAAGGAATGATGTTCCCAGGAGCTCGGACAGTCTAAATAGAAATATTTGCCACTTTCTGAAGTATTGTCTTGGGGGACCAACACAAATAACAAAATATCCTGCCAGCCCAACACCTTTGGAGATTGAAAATTGGAAAGCTTGGAACCAATTCAAACTAAAAACCATTCAAACTGTCCTAACCCAAGTCCAATCTTCTAACTGTGCCAATTCTGCAGCTGATCAACAATTTCTGATAACCAATTCTATAGCCTTCTTGCAATCCAAAATTCAACTACCCGAATTTTTTCCAGCACCTGAGCCTCAAGGACTAAAAGGAGGAGCACCGATCCCACTTTCTGTCAAGAGAAACTTAGAGCGTGAATTGCAAGAAAAAGGTTTTCGGAAATTTGCGTTGTGGTAGCCTAAAGTTTAGTACGGCACCTAAGTACGTAAATGGAGTTATTATGGCGTGCAAGATTGGCGTTATTATTTTTTTTATATAAAAGGGTTTTATTTAATTTATTTGAGTTTTAAATATGAAGAAATCGGTCACGAGCGAATGCCTACACGAAAACAATTTATTTTACGGAGAAAACTTATTTTTACAGTCTGAAAAATTTATAAGTATTAAGTCGAGTCACTCAAGAACCTTGGGAAATTTTCCCAGAATTTTTACTATTTTTCTTATATTTTTAAATGAATTTTAAAGTTTTATAGAAATATTTACGTTTTCAGAAATTACTCAACTTCGATGAATTTTCACGGGTTAATTAGAGCTGCGCAGACTACGAAAATTAGTTTGGTATGTAAAGGGGAAGTAGCTCTATTATGTGTAATTTTTCTAGATTTTTTATTATAGTTTTAAGGTTCTAATTGAGTCTGGAAGTCCGGACGGACTCCCTACGGACTCCGTTTCGACTCCGCTTTGACTCCGTACGGACTCTGTACGGGCTCCGGATTGACTCTGGAAGAGCTCTGGAGGGGAAAACTTAGGCACGTGACTAGGAATACTTAAGCGCTTCTCAAACTCGAAATTGAGAGGGGGGGACACATCATACAGCTTAATCATTAACTACCACAGTCTCATTTTTTATTACTCAACAAATTAAAATAACTTGTAATACCCTTATAACATTATTATTTTTTACATAAAATTTTAGAAATACAATTCAACAGTTTAAATAACACTTCATACAGGGTATCTTTAGAAAGGTCTTCGTCGCTGGGACTTGATTATTGCTGTCTCATAAAAATTCAAATTATTATAAAAACATAAAGTCAATCTTTTCAGATCTTTCACTGGTACACCTTAATTGTTGTTATCAGTATTTCTTTATCAACAGCCACATTCTTTAAATCTCAATAAGCGTTAATTATTTTAGAGTTTCATTATTTTTATCAATCAGATCTAAGTAGATTGGTTAGCTTAGTGATTTAGAACACCTACTTTGTTATTTTTATTGGAAGGACGGGGTTTTCAGCTAAATCCACATATCTCCTCCGGATTCTGCTTACAGCAAGGCGACTGTAAGAGTTTACCTTACCATAGTTGGCGCCCAACGTGGGGTTCGATTTCTCTAGCTTTCTTTAAAGACTTACTTGGATCAAGAACGTTATTAGCCTGCAAGAGGCTTATTTTCTGGAACTCTAATTGGATTTTTGTTATTGGCCTGCAAGAGGCTTGTTATTTTATCGATTGTTAACGCTTTTCATTAATTATTGGGATGTCTTCTTCTGCTGTTGCTTCTGGATCTTCTAACCCTCTTACTCCCTCAGTTAGAATTGTTTCTTGGGATGGCCCAAAGTTTGATGGGGAGGAGGTTAAATGGTTCATTAGCAGGTATGAAGCTGCTGCTGCTGTTGATGGTGCTTCCCATGTGGATATGGTGAAGCAAGTTAGGTTTTTTATTGCTGATAGGGAGGTGGAAAAAGAGGTTATTGCTATGCAGGCATTCAAGGACAAGGATTGGGTTAAGCTTTCTAAAGCCATGGTTGATAGATGGGGTGTTAGGTTTACTATGATGGACCTCAATAAAATTGTTGGAGACTGGCAAGCAAAAGGTGGTGTTTCTTCTATGGCTGACTTCAAAAAGCTCTGTGTTCAGTTTGATGAAGTGGTGGAATATCTTATACTGGTGGACGAGTTAGTGCATGAGAACCAAGCAAAAGATTTGTTTTGGTCAGCATGCAACAGGGATATTCGTATGGACGTCTTGAAGGATCTTTCAAGAAAAGATTTGATGAAGGAACTGCCTAATGGTGAGCAGAAACTGCCGGCTCTGGAGGTTATCAAAGAGAACATTCAGGCCCATCTCAAGTTATTGGCGTTGGACAAATATCAAGAGTCTTGCACTCAATATGTTAGCAAGGTTAGCGAGGTTTTGGCTGAAAACAACGATATTATGGTCAAAGCCCAGGAGGCCAAGAAGGCTCAAATGGGATTACCTGCTGCTAAAGTTGAGGGTAATGTAGATAATAAGATGGTCGATCACCTGGCCAATTTAACTAAACAATTAAAAATATTTGTTCAAGAAACCCAGAAGGCCAACAAGGCCCCAATCGCTTCTGCATCGACGTCGACTTCTTATCAGTCTAGAGGTTATGAACGTCGAAATTATAATGGCAATAACAACGGTAACCGCTTCCCAGGCAATGGGAGAAATGGTGGGAATGGTGGTAATGGATATAGAGGTGGCTACGATGAGCCAAAGGTGTGCTCCTATTGTAATAGGAGGGGGCACAGAGCAACAGTTTGTTTTGCTCTAGATAAGGATATGGATGCTGGGTGAGTTTTATTTGATGGTAAAGTTTATAAATTTCCTGATGGTTCGTTCATCAAGCCCAGTGATGGACAGTCTCCTTCTGATTTGGTCAGAAGAAGTTTAACGGCTGAAAGGAGAGCCAGATTTGAAGAGGTGACGGATGAAGATGTTAATGCCAAGGGTGGCAAAAATGGTAATGGTAATGGTGGAAAAGCTGACAAAGGTAAAGAGAAAGAGGTCAGTAAAGCCACATTTTCTACTTCTTTTGGTGGTTTAGAGCTGGCGACAGTTGCCCAGGTGGAGGGTAGCTGTATGGCTGGCGAATATGATGTTAATGCTGCTAGAAGAGCAGCTGCTACTAAGGCGAAAAGTAGCATTCAGAGCCAATTGAGGGCTAATCCTGGAAAGGCCAATAACAAAGTGAACCCTTACTCTAAGGACAAGATTTCTAGTGCTCAAACTGCCACCAACAAATTGAACCCTTACTCTAAGGACGAATTATATAAAATGCAGAAGGGGATTGCTGATATGGGGCCCCCTAGTTATGGCAAGTTTGATTTAAATGGTGAGCCTATGCCAGAGGATGATTCGGATTCTGAGGAGGACGTACCGTTGGCGTCTCTACCCAGACCAAGTTTTAGCGGTCCCATCCCAATGGAGGGTGTAAGAAGGACTAGCGATGGATCAGGATTAGTGCAAGAAGCTGGTGACGGAGTTAGGGTTATAGAAAGTGAAGATGTTATAATGGGGGGTGAAGATGGCTCGGTTGGACCTCAAGAGGTACCCAGGGCCAAGGTTGTTAAATCAAAGGTCCAGTATGAGCGGCCAGTAGTTTCCGGTCAAGCTAATGCGATGGACGCAGTTTTGAATAGGGTAAATCAACTTCAGATTCCCTTATCTTTAGGGGAGTTATTTACGATTAGTCTGGCACTTGCTGAAAAGCAAAAGAAGCATTTGACGAGGCGTCGGGTTTCCACTGGAGAGGTGGAATATATTTGTGAAAATGTTGAAAAGTTTGGGGAAGATGTAGATACACATTTTTCCGCTCCCCTGGGTTACCTGGTGGTAACTCTAAATGGTAAAGAAGTAAAGGCCTTGGTTGATTCAGGGTCTCAAATTAATTTAATTTCATTGGAGCAAGCGACGAGTATAGGCTTGCCAATTAAAAGTGGAACTTGGGGAAACCTCAGAGGTATTGGAGGGCATGCAACAGAGCTGATGGGTACTGCTGAGCATGTCAGGTTAGGCATTGGTGGATCTGTTGGTAAGGTTCACTTTTATGTGGCCAGAGGAGCAGTCAAAACTGTTCTTGGTGGTCCTTTTTTGATGGATTTTGAGGCCAGGATAGGGTATCAAGCTGGCATGGGGATTAGTTTGGAGATCACTGGTGAAGATATGCGGAGGTTAGATATGCGGTTAGCACCTCCTGGAGATGAAGGTTAGGAAACACGGCCAGGGATTACTACACTGTGCCAGTGTTGTGTTTTCACCAAGAAGCGGCATATTAAACGGACGGCTTCTGGTGAATTATGTTTGTTGGAAAGGGATGAATGCCCTCATTTTTTGGGGTAGCAGGGGCTGATCGCTCTAATGTTGTAATCTCTCCTCAGGATGAGATCCCGGATTGCAATAGGTCAGCTCACTTGGAGATAATTCAAGTGGATTCTCAATTATTTTCTGTTAATATTACTTTGGAGTGCAAATACGTTTTGGACTTTTCTATATGTTTATTGGATTTACCCTGTTATTCTATTAAATTTAAAAATGGTAAAAAAGGCAAAATGGGCCAAATTAGGTTGGATAAAAATTGGAAGGGTATGTTTATGGGCCTCCAGCAAGAAGTTAAACTGCCAACTTTCTTTACGGGTGATTTAATGTTGGATAAAGGAAGAAAAGGTGTTGGAAAATCTGTTTATAAATTAGACGAGGGAAAGGAGAAAAGGGTAAAATTTAAAAATGAAATAAAATATTTTTCTAATTTTTCTTATTCTGATTCTGGTGATGAAGAAGATTCATTTGAAGAAAGTTTTAATGGCGATACAAAAGTAAATGATTTACCTCAAGCTTATTTAGATGTGGACGCAGCCAAATATAAGAAGGTAGCAAATAAAGTTCGACCTATTAATGAACCGCTACCTGCTGAATTAAATCCACCTTTGAGAAGACCAAGGTTATCAAGAGATCCTTATGAAAGTCCCTTGGTAAAGAATCCGCCTGAATTTTCTGAGACGTCAAGAATCACTTTTGAGAGACTGGGTGTTGTTAATTTTGGACCTGATGGTTGGTTGTCTGGAGAAGAGAAGAAGTTGTTGTTGGATGTGATGGTCAAGCGAGAGAAGGCCATTGCTTTTGTAGAAGAGGAGAGGGGTGTGTTGAAGCATTCCTATGGGGAGCCTTACAAGATTCCTGTGGTATGTCATGAACCGTGGCAGCAGAAACCGATTCCTATTCCGGCTGCATTAAAAGAAGCCTATAATGAAGTTGTCAGAGAACGGATACGCACTGGACTTTATGAGCAATCAACGTCAAGTTATTCTAGTCCGGTATTTTGTATCAAGAAACCGAATGGCAAGCTTAGAGTTGCTCATGATCTTAGGGAATTAAATAGGGTTACAATAAAGGATGCTGGGATACCACCTAGTGCTGAGGAGTTTGTTGAAGCGTTTGCAGGGAGAGTGTGCTATGGTTTGGGAGATATTATGGGTGGATATGATGAGAGAGAGTTACATCCGGACTCAAGGCCTCTCACTACATTCGATACGCCACTTTGACGCTTACAGTTAACAAGATTACCTCAAGGAGCAACAAATTCGGTTGCAGTTTATCAAGCTCAGATGGCTTGGATCCTTCAAGACGAAATTCCACAATATGCTGGAATCTTTATAGATGATGGAGGAATTAAGGGACCAACAACCGACTATGATAACCAGGTGTTGGAAGAGAATCCCGGGATACGCAAATTCATTTGGGAGTTTGCAATTACTTTAGAAAGAATCTTGTTTCGAATTGAAGAGGCTGGTTTAACTATTTCAGGTTCAAAATTTTCATGTTGTGTGCCAGCCTTAGAAATATTAGGCCATGTGGTATGTAGAGAGGGTAGGATTATGTCCAAGAAGAAAGTTAACAAAATTCAGTCCTGGCCAAGACCCAAGAATACGACCGAAGTTAGAGGGTTTTTAGGCGTTTGTGTATATGTTAGAATGTTTATCAAGGACTTTTCTTCATTGGCAGCTCCATTGAGACGGTTAACGAGAAAGGATGCAGACTGGGAGTGGGATGAAGAGTGTGAGAAGGCGTTTGTGAAGTTGAAGGAGGTTGTGGGGAAGGATTTAGTCCTGCACAAGTTAGATTATGGAAAAGATGCTGGTAGAATTTATTTAGCAGTTGATTCAAGTCAGGTTGCAGCTGGGGCGGTTCTGTCTCAGATGGATAAAGCTGGTTACATCAGGCCAGTTAGGTATGAATCTGTAGTATTTACTGAGGTCGAATCAAGATATTCTCCACCAAAATTGGAATTATGTGGTGTGGCAAAAATACTGAAGAAACTTCAGCATATTTTGTGGGGGCAACATTTTGAGTTGCAAGTGGATGCGAAATCGTTAATCCAGATGATTAATTCCCCAAGTTTACCGAACGCACCCATGACGAGATGGGTAGCTTTTATTCAACATTTTTCGTTTGATTTAGTTCATAAGCCTGGCAAAACTTTTACTATGCCAGATGGTTTATCAAGGAGACCACCCACTGAAGAAGATTCAGACTCAGAAGAGTTCGATGAAGATATACCTATTATCAAAGCCAGCACTAAAGGAGCTGAAGACTTTCCATACCTCCCCCATGAGGTTAAACTGGCAGGACTATTGTGTTTAGATTATGATGATGATGACCTCCACCAAGAGGATAAACTGGAAAATAGTTTTTATGTTAATAAAGGTGTTAAAAAAGGTGTAGATAAATTCGGCAGAGAGGAGGTAGAAGAAGATGTGATGTATGTAGAGGAAAATGGATTGGTAGTGTGGGATAGTAGTAAATTAAGGAATGGTGTATATGTTGGAGAATTAGAGAATTTAAATAAAAAGGTGGATAAAGAGAAAGAGGTATTTTCAAATACGGTTTTCAAAGGATCCAAAGGTTCAGAAGAAAAATGTCGACATAGCTCGATTAAAGATTTATTTAGGGGTCAACGATTATTGGCTCATTCATGTGCAGGTGATATTGGTGACAGAGAAGTCCCTATTGATGTTATATTAATCGATTTTCAAGATGAAGTCTGGGGTCAGACTGGTTTTTATTTTTTGTTAGTCAAATATTTGTTGACTTTAGAGAGGCCAGAAGATTGTGAAGACGATGAATGGGTGGCTATCAAGAGGAAGTCATCTACGTTTTACCTATCTGGTCGATGTTTAATGAGGAGGAGGTATCCAAATCCTCAAGTAGTTATAACTCAACAGAAGGGGCAAGAATTAGTTTTGAAATCACTGCATGAAGATCTCGGGCATAGAGGCGTGGGAGAAACGTTTAGAAGAATTTCTGATCGATTTTGGTGGCCTGGCATGAAGATGGCTGTTAAACAGTGGGTTCAGTCATGCGAAGAATGTCAAAGACGAAGTTATTTAAGGCCAAAAGAACCTGGACGCGCGACCGGTGAATATACGCTCTTTGGAAGAGTTAGTTTAGATGCCGTTCATATAAAAGAGGGATGGTATAAATATTTAATTGTGGCCAGAGATGATTTATCTGGTTGGGTAGAGGCAGCGCCTCTTATTAATTTAACTGCCAAAAATGTGGCAGAATTTTTTTTGAATAATTGGGTATATAGGTATGGGGTGATGAAGTTGGTAACGGTAGATGGAGGTCCTGAATTTGGGACAGAGTTTAAAGAGGCCGTATTGAAAGCTGGATCAAAGGTTAGGGTAGCAACCCCATATTATCCTGAAGCTGAAGGCATGGTTGAAAGAGGGCATCAAGTTATCAAGGATGCTTTAGTTAAAATGTGTGGGACAAGTGCCGAAAAATGGAGGCACTATTTACCTTTAGTTTTATTTGCTGATCGAATCACTGCCAAAAGGACGACCGGATTTTCACCTTATGAACTTGTTTTTGGACAGAAAGCAGTTTTACCGGTTGATTTAGAAGCTGAATCATATCTTGGAGTTGACTGGGACACGGTCAAAACTACTGAAGAATTATTGTGTGCAAGAATGATGCAGCTAGAAAAGAAAGAAGAATATTTAGAAAAGGCATATTCGCGGATGATGAAGATCCGAAATCAATCAGTTAGATATTGGGATGAGCGGTTGGCACATCGATTAAGGAAACCTTTGAACCCAGGAGATATGGTCCTGGTGTATAATAGGAGTTTGGAAAGTCAATGGGGAAAGATGTTTGCAGATAGGTGGAATGGACCGTATAAAATCAAGGAGCAAGTTTCCGGCGGTTCATATGTGCTAGAAGAGTTGGATGGAGTAGTATTAAAGAAGAGGGTAGCGGCCGATCAAGTGAAACGGTTCTATCCTAGAGGCACCAGGAGTGCCGAAGTCTTCCTCCGCAACGAGGATAAACTATGATATCAACGAAATTTTATGGATTCCTCCGCAACGAGGATAAACTATCTTCTTATTTTTATCAAAAATACTTTACTATCGTTACACTGCATATGGGCAACGAAACTGTGATGAAACATAACGAAATACGAGAAAACCTTCATTGAAAATTTTCAAAATTTAAAATTCTTAAAATATGGGTGAAGATAGTGTTGGAAAAATTTTAAAATTTATTGGAAGAAGTGTTCACAGGGGAACCTTCTTAATTAAATATTGGCAAGTGTGGGGGTAATTGATGGGCTGGCTGCTCTATACACAATTACCCCATAATGTTCGTTTCCAAAATTTTCCCTGTTTCTAGTTGAATCCTGGCTTTGTCTTTTAATTTTAGGAAGTCCACTAAGACTATAAACTGGAACGAATCAAGAGACACCGCTCTCAACTCCGGATTCAAGATTTTTTTTTATTTTGTTTTTGATTTTTTTTTATGTTAGATTGTGATTTCTTTTCTTTAAATATATATTATGAATTATTGTAAAGGTGATGCTCACTGGTGGTCTCTAATCATTTTTATAAATTGGAGGGAGCCCACCCAGTGATCATCATTATAAAAATTATCTTCTAAAAACTTTCATTTATTTTCTTTCTTTTCAATTTCTCAAAATTGTGAAACCACATCAAGTTGCACTTGGATGTGGGTATGATGTCGAGGGTACGGCTCATCAAATGGCCGGGGGGCATCTTTTAAAATTTTATTTTAAAATTTTATTTTAGTACTTTTTTTATCTTTCTTTTCACATTCTTTTATCTTTCTTCAAAAATTATATTTTAACTTTTATTTCAAAAACTATCTTTTCTAAAATCTTTTATTTTAAATTAAAATTAAATAAAAAAATAAAATAAAAATAAAATTAAAAAAAAATAAAAAATAAAAAATAAAAAAAAAATAATAAAAATAAAATAAAAATAAAATAAAATAATAAAATAAAATAAAAATTAAAAAAATAAATTAATTAATTAAATCAAAATTATTATATTTCTCAGTTTTATTTTTTAGTTTTCATTCTTTTTAGTTTTATTGATTTAGTTTAGACAGGAAACAGGGTCTAGGGAAACTCAATACCAATGGGATTTTACTTCAAGATATCTGTTAGTCCTCCAAGACTTTAAACTGGTTACTTTTCAAGACGTTCTTTAAGGTTTTTTTACACGTATTTTGGAGCTGTTAGTCCTCCAAGACTTTAAACTGGTTACTTTTCAAGACGTTCTTTAAGGTTTTTTTACACGTATTTTGGAGCTGTTAGTCCTCCAAGACTTTAAACTGGCTACTGTTCAAGACATTCTTTAAGGGTTTTTTTATACTAATTTTGGAGCTGTTAGTCCTCCAAGACTTTAAACTGGCTACTGTTCAAGACTTTCCTTAAGGTTTTATACAAATTTTGGAGCTGTTAGTCCTCCAAGACTTTAAACTGGCTAATTTTCAAGACTATCGTTAAAATTTTTTTTATTGGATTTGTTAGGTCCACCAAGACCTTAAACTGGAGTGTTATCAAATGTTAGGTCCACCAAGACCTTAAACTGGACTGTTATCAAGCTGTTGGGTCCACCATGACCTTAAACTGGATTTCTTATCGATTAAATGTTTGGTCCACCATGACTTTAAACTGGTAGTTCATTCATTGTTTAGTCCACTATGACTTTAAACTGGAAAATTAATATCTGCAGGATAATTCAACATTCATTGGACCACTATGGCCTTATACTGGATTACTTGTCGATCAAATGTTTGGTCCACTATGACATTAAACTGGATTATCAAATTTATTCAATCTTTGGTCAAGCCTAGGCCTTACTTAGGAATATATCAAGATATTTATGCACTTAAACGATCTTTGGTCCACCAAGACCATAAACTGGCAATCGATTATATGTTTGGTCCACCATGACTTTAAACTGGAATGTCAATCTTGTTTGGATAACTCAATTCAATCTTTTAATTTATCACTGTCCACTAAGACTCTAAACTGGTTATTCAATTATTTCTGGAATTGGGTGCTGATAGCTTTAGGAGGTTAAAATTTTAGGTGGTGATGATGCTAAAGAAAGCATAATGGTTAATTAGGTGAAATTTGTGGCGCTTTAACATGATCTAAAGTTAATATTATTATTAGAAGCCTGGCAAAAGTATTTTATGGGTTTGCTGTATAGCAAAGTTTGAAAATTGTGATGAAGGAATCAGAAGTTAGGATGGTAGTTGGATTTTAGGGAATGATTTTTTTTTAGTGCCTCATAGTTAGGCCATTTTTTTTTGGTGTGAAGCTTGGAGGACCTTATGGCGAGATTGGAATCATAGAATTCGGCTCAGTGGGGGGCCCTATGAGGTTGGAATAAGGAGTATTCGGCTCATAGGAAGATCCACTCTCTCAATGCTGTGACAAGAAGGAAGACTGGTATATGGGAGTCTCAAGGGATTCAAACCTTGCTCTCAGTAGTGGAATCATCACAATATTTATATTATTTTATGTTATATCAAGCCAGAGAAGAAGAAAGAACATTTTTTATTATAAAGATTTAAAAGAAGACCAGCTAAAACAAATTTATCAAATTATTTTATTAGAAAAGATAATTCTTTTGGAATTGCTCAACCACTTATGCAAAGTTATAAGAATGGGGACATTCTCGATTGGAGGAAGGATGTGGTAGCCTAAAGTTTAGTACGGCACCTAAGTACGTAAATGGAGTTATTACGGCGTGCAAGATTGGCGTTATTATTTTTTTTATATAAAAGGGTTTTATTTAATTTATTTGAGTTTTAAATATGAAGAAATCGGTCACGAGCGAATGCCTACACGAAAACAATTTATTTTACGGAGAAAAATTATTTTTACGGTCTGAAAAATTTATAAGTATTAAGTCGAGTCACTCAAGAACCTTGGGAAATTTTCCCAGAATTTTTACTATTTTTCTTATATTTTTAAATGAATTTTAAAGTTTTATAGAAATATTTACGTTTTCAGAAATTACTCAACTTCGATGAATTTTCACGGGTTAATTAGAGCTGCGCAGACTACGAAAATTAGTTTGGTATGTAAAGGGGAAGTAGCTCTATTATGTGTAATTTTTCTAGATTTTTTATTATAGTTTTAAGGTTCTAATTGAGTCTGGAAGTCCGGACGGACTCCCTACGGACTCCGTTTCGACTCCGCTTTGACTCCGTACGGACTCTGTACGGGCTCCGGATTGACTCTGGAAGAGCTCTGGAGGGGAAAACTTAGGCACGTGACTAGGAATACTTAAGCGCTTCTCAAACTCGAAATTGAGAGGGGGGGACACATCATACAGCTTAATCATTAACTACCACAGTCTCATTTTTTATTACTCAACAAATTAAAATAACTTGTAATACCCTTATAACATTATTATTTTTTACATAACATTTTAGAAATACAATTCAACAGTTTAAATAACACTTCATACAGGGTATCTTTAGAAAGGTCTTCGTCTCTGGGACTTGATTATTGCTGTCTCATAAAAATTCAAATTATTATAAAAACATAAAGTCAATCTTTTCAGATCTTTCACTGGTACACCTTAATTGTTGTTATCAGTATTTCTTTATCAACAGCCACATTCTTTAAATCTCAATAAGCGTTAATTATTTTAGAGTTTCATTATTTTTATCAATCAGATCTAAGTAGATTGGTTAGCTTAGTGATTTAGAACACCTACTTTGTTATTTTTAATGGAAGGACGGGGTTTTCAGCTAAATCCACATATCTCCTCCGGATTCTGCTTACAGCAAGGCGACTGTAAGAGTTTACCTTACCATAGCGTTTGATTGGACTTGCCGTGATTTTTCAGAATCAACTTGGAATCAAGTCATGGGAAGCATAGTATGCGACCACTGTACCAGATGGCTCACCACCTTGAATACAATCGATCAGTCAAAGCTTCAGTTCACTCAATGTGTTATTGAGAAATGGGTAGCTAATAAGGGGAAGGAGATGATAAGGTTGTTTGGGCAAGAAGAGGAAAGGGTAGCAAGAGAAAAGATCGAAAAGAGGGAAAGGGCACAAGTAAAACGTTATTGGACCAAGGTAAGTTTTTTATTTTACTTTGCTTTTTGTTATTATGAAGCTGATTTAGTTGGAATTCAGATTGCTAGTGCACGCTACAAGTTAGCAAGAGATCTCTGCAGTGATGTGCCAGGTTTTGTTGTGCTTTTTCATGATACTAGGTGCATCTCTGATATCGAGGAAGGCCCAGCACCAGCCCCAACTGCACCTATCCGAGCTATTCCTGGATGGGGAAAACCTAAACTCAATGATTTGTTTAAAAAAATAGATAAGATGATTCAGGACATAGCCCATACACTAGCTCAAAGAAAATCAACATTAAAAACATATTCACGGTCATCAGAAAGGACAGTTGCACAAAATGGTATATTCAATGTTCCCAAATACCTCCCCAAGAATTGCTATTCAGCAACATTTTTGCAAGGATTATCTGTGAATGAACGTGAGTCACTTGGGGTGGGAGCTGATATTGATCTGGTAAAGATTCGGGAATCAATTAATAGAGCATCAACATCATCATAACTTAGGTATAACGGTGATCTTCTGTGTAATATAGCTATCTTATATTGAATTTTATGTATTCTGTTTTTTTTCAAAGCAGCTTGGTAAATTTTATAAAGTGATATTGAGAGAGAGTAACATTTTATTTAAGAAAAACAAATAATGTATGAGATATAAAAATGTATTTTCAACAAATTGATGGTCTATACCTCTTTATGTCACATTTATGTATCCATATTAATTTCAATCGAATTTAATGTTGACCAATACATAGTGAATACACGCTATTCCACTTATACTTGCCAGGCATTGCTACCATTAAATATGCCAGTATCAAAAATTAATTTTGATCAAAATTAATGAGCATGATAATCATGAATTTCTGGAGTCAACTGCTTATTTTAATGCATGGTGCCTTGCCAACATTAATTTCGATTGAAATTACTTTTGATACTGGCATATTTCATGTATATATGCCTGGAAACTGTAAGTGGCATAGTGTGTATTCATTATGTATTGGTCAACATTAATTTCGATCGAATTTAATGTTGAAATTTGCATATTGAACCCAAGATAGCAAACAACCCAAAAGATTGTTCATAAAACTTCCCATTAATTTCGATATAAATTAAGGCTGACCATATACATATTGAATGGTAGTTATATCTGGTCTGAGTAAGCAGATATTACTTATATTCAATATATATTGGTCAACATTAATTTTGATTAAAATTAATGAGCATTTTGATCATGAACTTTTTTAGTCTGTTAGTTGTTTCAATGCATAATGGCATTCCAACATTAATTTTGATCAAAATTAATGTTGAAATGATATAATGCTTTTTTGCATGACATGTAAAGGACAGAAAGCATTTTTAAGTATTGAAATTTACTATACATGTTGAGGGTAAATATAAAATTTACATATCCATATTAATTTCTATAAAAATTAATGTTGACCAATACATAATAAATAGTAAATATGCCTGGTTAGTTTAAGTGGCATAGCTTTTTTTCAATCTGCACTTGGCAACATTAATTTCAATCTAAATTAAGGTACATGATTATCATCAATTTATGCAATCAGTTGCTTACTGTTATGAATGGCAACATGTCAACATTAATTTTAATAAAAATTGAATTTGACATGCCACCAAGCATTTTTCTGTAAGATGAAAAGTAGGGCCCTCAATTCTTAAGTAAACACATTACAATGCATATTGAGCATGTAAATATCATTTACACGTTAATATTAATCTCATTCAAAATTAATGTTGACCAATACACATTGAACACAAGCTTTACAACCTACACACACCAGATATAAATACCATTCAATATGTATATGGTCAACCCTAATTTCGATTGAAATTAATGAGAAGTTTTATGAAGAATTTTTCGGGTAGTTTGCTGGTTTGGGTTCAATATGCAAATGTCAATATTAAATTCTATTGAAATTAATGTTGACCAATACATAATGAATACCCACTATGCCACTTACACTTTCCAGGAATAGACACCATGCAATATGCCAATATCAAAACAAATTTTGATTGAAATTAATGTTGGAAGGGCACCATGCATTAAAATATGCAGTTGACTCCTGTAATTCATGATTAACATGCTCATTAATTTTGATCAAAAATAATTTTTACACTGGCATATTTAATGGTAGCTATACCTGGAAAGTGTAAGTGGAATAGCTTGTATTCACTATGTATTGGTCAACATTAAATTTTATTGAAATTAATTTGGATACATAAATGTGACATAAAGAGGTATGGACCATCAATTTGTTGAAAATACATTTTTATATCTCATACATTATTTTTTTTTCTTAAAAAAAATGTTACTCTCTCTCAATATCACCTTATAACATTTACCAAGCTGCTTTGAAAAAAAACAGAATACATAAAATTCAATATAAGATAGCTATATTACACAGAAAATCACTGTTATACCTAAGTAATGATGATGTTGATGCTCTATTAATTGCTTCCCGGATCTTTACCAGATCAATATCAGCTCCAACCCCAAGTGACTCACGTTCATTCACAGATAATCCTTGCAAAAATGTTGCTGAATAGCAATTCTTGGGGAGGTATTTGGGAACATTGAATACACCATTTTTTGCAACTGTCCTTTCTGATGACCGTGAATATGTTTCTAATGCTGATTTTCTTTGAGCTGGTGTATGGGCTAAGTCCTTTGTCATCTTATTCATTTTTTTAAACAAATCATTTAGTTCAGGATTTGACCATCCAGGAATAGCTCGGATAGGTGCAGTTGGGGCTGGTGCTGGGCCTTCCTCAATATCAGAGATGCACCTAGTATCATGAAAAAGCACAACAAAACCTGGCACATCACTGAAGAGATTTCTTGCTAACTTGTAGCGTGCACTAGAAATCTGAATTCCAACTAAATCAGCTTCATAATAAAAAAAAGAAAAGTAAAATAAAAAACTTACCTTGTTCCGATAACGTTTTACTTGTGCCCTTGCCCTCTTTTTGATCTTTTCTCTTGCTACCCTTTCCTCTTCTTGCCCAAATAACCTTATCATCTCCTTCCCCTTATTAACTACCCATTTCTCAATAACACATTGAGTGAACTGAAGCTTTGACTGATTGATTGTATTCAAGGTGGTGAGCCATCTGGTACAGTGGTTGCATACTATGCTTCCCATGACTTGATTCCAAGTTGATTCCGAAAAATCACGGCAAGTCCAATCAAACGTGAATTTCCAAAAACCTTTTTCTTGCAATTCACACTCTAAGTTCCTTTTGACAGAAAGTGGGATTGGTGCTCCTCCTTTTAGTCCTTGAGGCTCAGGTGCTGGAAAAAATTCGGGTAGTCGAATTTCGGATCGCAAGAAGGCTATAGAATTGGTCATCAGAAATTGTCGATCAGCTTCAGAATTGGCACGGTTAGAAGATTGGACTTGGGTTAGGACAGTTTGAATTGGTTCCAAGCCTTCCAATTTTCAATCTCCAAAGGTGTTGGGCTCGCAGGATATTTTGTTATTTGTGTTGGTCCCCCAAGACAATACTTCAGAAAGTGGTAAATATTTCTATTTAGACTGTCAAAGCTCCCGGGAACATCATTCCTTCTAACTAAGCCTCTAACAGCCCTTAACCCCTGTTCTCGTTAATGAGACTCTGCAGAATTGAGTCTGTGGTAATCACTGATACCCATAATTATTGAGGTATTCACTAACAATTAAAATAAGTTAATTAAATTGGTTATTTTTCAATAAAAGAATACACTACAAATTTGACTTACCTGCTCCACTTGTGCTTGCTCCGTGGTTAGGCTGAGCAGATGATGATTGGTCTCCAAAAAATTCCCTCAATACTTCACTAGCCCAATCTCTTCCTAGCTAATCTGCATGCTGATCAGCACTTTCAGGAGCAGAAGGATGATTAAGATTAAAATTTCTCGATTCTGCATGTGACTCTTTGCCTGGATTGGGATTAGGTGGTGGGTTAGGATTAGGCGGTATAGATTGAGATGAATCTGGAGGTGGATCAGCAGCGAGTGGTGGTGGAGTATTTCCAGTATTAGTATGTTGAGGTGGAAAAAAATTGAAATCAGTTGGGTCAACAGACATCCTTTCAAAATTATCATCCATAATGAACTGTAATAAAAGAAAAGAAAAGAAAAATAATTAGTCTTTAAAATTTATACCTATCAAAGGTAAAATAAAAAAAGATACTATGTTTATAGTCTTGTTAACTTGTATTTTATCTTGGGGAAAAATAAAGTGAATAATATATAGCTATCAGCTAAAGTGGGAAGGTCAAACTATTTATAGTAGATGAATGTGCAAGAAGATTATTCATTAAGTAACTATTTTATCATATTTCTCATTATCATGATTTTCTTTCTTTCATTCTTACATTTAAGATACAAATGACTTATTGAAAGCATGGGTTCTCTCACAATAAAAGCAACCAAAGTAATTGTTCACTGATTTATGATAAGTTAATTTGGATGCATTGCATTTTTTAATCAAGCATTGAATTATTTCTTTCACCATTTACAAACATCACCAATCCTACAAATTTCCCTAATCCCAAATTAACACAAAGATGTTAGTCAACAGAAAATAAATTTGAATAATTTTTTCACTCACTACTGTCTGCAGTCCAATGGCAGTGACAACCTCGTCTTTTATTCCAAAAATTCCTTTTTTGTGCTCGAATGTAGCTGCATGTCCAATTATTGCATCTTTCTTAATCACAATTTAAGTTGCTTTGGCTACTCTTACTAACTGACAATGCACTTGTGGGAAAAGCTCATAGGGATCCTTTGATGTTTCTTCTGGACGGAGCTCCTTGAAAGGACTTACTATTAAATATATTTGATCATTCTCTTCCTTTGACCTGAAAAGATCATCAATTTACCCAAACTGGCTATCTTTTCCATACTAGAATTCAATTGTTGAATTAGCAATGTGTCGATGGTAACTAGTAAACCTCTTTCCATGTATCAATATGCTTGCTACATTTTCAACTACCCGATCACCACTTTTCTCCGATGGTGTCAAAGCCCATCTTGAAGTTTCTTTTCCCATTTGTGCCCTTACCCATTTAGTAAATAATGCCATACTTAGATGGATCCATTTGTTTTGTTTATCGAGATCAATATCGATTTTTTAGTCTCACATTGATCATTATCTTCAGCTTCACCAAGATCTAATACCCTAGACTTCTGATACCAATGTTTGAGAATTGTTAGCGGTATCTCTCCTGTGGTAAATATTAATAAATTAGCACAGCTGAGTTTTTAAATCATTGCTTACAAACATTACATATGTGGATGGTGATTTTTTGGAATTTCAGATAATATATGATTCACCCGCTCTCCAGACCAAGTAGCTGTACCTGATGGTGGACCAAGATGCTTTATCATTTCAGGATAATGTTGAGTGATATGCAGATTTGGCTTTGCATTAATATTCTTCCAACCCTCTTCCAGGCACTTACGATACTCAAACAGATATTGATCTATATCTTTAAGCTCATTAGTCTGTATATTTTTTAATGTCAAAAAATTGGTGATCGAGCATAATGTTACAAGTGACTTGAGAAGATAATATTCTCTTGGTTTTTCAGCTGAGGAAGCTGAAGATTCAGATTCTTTAAATTTTTCAAACCAAAGGGGTATAAGTGACAAAGGGAAGTGGAGAGTATACAGCATGTGCCATTCTGCTGCCTTTAGGGATCCTGCCTTTTTAGATCCTACTGATTTTGGAACTTGTGTTAGCCAGGAAGGTCTTCTTACTTGATCAATCATCTTCCATACAACCTGTAGCTCTGCTACCGTGATTCGTGAATTACTACTACCTTCATTTTCTTTCTCCTTACCTTCCCTTTAATTTTCTTAATCTCTAGCTGTCTCATTTGATGAGTGAGATCCTTCACTCTGTGATATTCTAATGCTCCTTTGCCTTAAGTTATACAATGAATTCCTACTGTCACTGCTGTGAGACTTTATTGAAGCCAAATCACAATATGGAAGAATAAATTTGGAGCTGGATGACCTACTCTGGCTTCTTGATTGATTTTTCCCAATCCTTCATTATCTAGTCCATGTTGACTTGATGACTGTCTTGAACTTTTAAGTCTTTGCCGCTTGTGCTGTCTTGTGTGTCCTGTATGATCATCATCATTATTCGTGGTGCTTAAGCTACTTCTACGTTTTTTGAATGTTTTTGCAGTGAAGTATCAGAAAAGAAATCGTCATCTTCTTCTCTTACATGCCAATTTTTATCCTTTTCCAGCTTTCTTTCTAGATCTTTTGCTGCATTTTGGATTTGAAAATAGCTTAGACTGTGATCTTTTAGGTTGCCAAGCATATGTGAATGCATAACATCAATTGAGCAATATTCAGTTGGACGCCAATATTCAAGCTTATTCAGCTCACTCCATCGCACCACATGATTTTGAACAATTGATACACCCTCCCAATGTGACTTAGAATTTTTCCACTTTTTTGCCCAGCACATATGATCCTCATGATTCCGTAAGGAAAAATTTCCCACATTCTTTTCACTAATTTCATCTTTAGAGATATTACAGAAAGAGAAGAACATTTTTGCAGAGTGACTCGAAAAGCCAGCCAATTTTCGTATTGCAGGAATGTCACCTATCAAAGAGAACAATGCATCTCTTAATTTCCGGCCTTGTGGATAAAGATGCGTCTTTTAAATCAATATACCATCCCATAGAGTTTGTAGATCTTTAAACAGTGGTTTTAGAAGGTGATTAATCAGTTCACTTGTGGGTTCTGTTGGTCCAGGTATAATAGCATACAAAAAAAGATTTTCCATTTTGCATCTATCTTCTTGAGGTAGGTTCATACACACCATCATAATATTTCCTACAGACTTCTGATGACCTCCAATCCTATTGCCACCAGGCCTAAACCAGCCAACATATAAAGTAAACATTAAGTTGCCTGAAGTTATCATATATTCATCATCATTGCTATCCAGAGCTGGAGTGGTAATGGGAAAGTTTTTCCAAATTGAACCATCGCAAACATCCTTCATCAAATCACACTCTACATGTTCTGCCACAGGGGTTTTCTTCTCAATCAGAAGCTCAAATTTTAACAGTTTGATCTTTTCCTTAAGCCAGTCGATAAAAGAATGGTGATGAAATGTTTTAAGAGATAAGTATTTTACATATTCTTGATGTTCCTCCATCAAATACAGCCTTTCATCACATTTAACTGCAATTTTTCCTGCTCCAAACATTTTTAAATAGCGCTTTGATGATGAAAGAAATGGTTGATTGCAACATAGTATAGATGGTTGAGATTCAGAGTTATACTCATAAAGAGCAAAGCATTTAGGACAGCATGTTTTAGTGAAAAATGATTGATTGAGCTTTAATCGACTAAAAACTGTATCTATCGAGCGTGGGATCAGGCGGACAATGCTATCAGAATCCAGTATTCCACTATCACCTAGAAGTTTGAGATTCTTAATTTCTTCATCCAAAATTTGAGTACAACCTTCTTTGCTCAAATGATGAATCAGAGAAAACTTTGCTGCCTGCCACATAATTATTTGGCTATACCCTTCCCCAAGATTTGAGTTTCTAGAGACTGTTGAAGATACTTCTGCCCCCAATAGCAACTGCCCCTATGTAATAAATCATTGAAACATCATAAAGACTTTTATTCTCACATTGAACTATAGATATACAGCTTACTGTCTCTGTGGAGCTGGAACTTCCAATGTTATGTGGATTGTTGGAAGAAATAACCATCTGGGCCTTCCTATTTCTTTCCTCTTGATGTTTTGCGTAAGAATTAGAGCTTTTTAAATCCATACCAACTTCAAAGGACCCAGAAGAAGTTTGATACTTTTTATTGACACATCCAAGATCTTGAAATTGACATACATGAAAAAATGGAAGCATTTTATTTGTGATAATTGTAGGAATAAGTTAGCTATTGGAAGCTAACAATTGAAGGTATTCCTTTTTTTGAAAGGCACTAGCTAATATAAGCTAAATTTTTTTATCAAAAGAATATGATGGAATATGTGTTGAAATTATTTAATTTTAAATGTTTAATTTTTAATCAGATAAATTATATATTAATTAAAAGTTATGCAGTCTACTTTATTTGTATTCTGTATACTCTCTGCATTTGTACAACAATGCATGCATGTTTATCAGAATATTTTCTATCATAGAAAAAATTCTATTGTATGCACAAGCATCTTAATTATTTTTCTATCAAATGCCTTCTGAGTTATATCTAACTACCCTATAATTATTTAATTTTGATAAAAATTCTTAGTTATGGACTATAAGAAAATTAATCCATATTTTTAACATAATTATTTAAAAAATTACCCCAAAAATCAAAGTTAAACCCAAAAATAAGGATAATATTTTGTAAAAAACAATCACAAACATATTTCTTTCACTTTGAAAATTGGTCTGTACTAGGTAGAATTTTCCATAAAGAAAAAATCAAAAGTACTCAAATAATTGATGCTACAAAAGTGTAAACCTTAAAGCATTACAAAAAAGCTGAAACCTTGTATAAATTTTCATACATAAATGTGATGAAGTGACACTCTAGTCTATGTATTCAGGTTGAACAAAAATTACTCAATGGAATATGTATTACTATCATATTGGACCAAAAATAATTTTTTGGTAATCAAAAAATGAACATAGCCTCACATTTATTAAATTATTTTTGTGGAAGAATTTTTTGAAAAGAAAAAAAAATCCGTTTCTTAAATGAGTCTGCTTTTATCACATAATCATTCTCTTAATTTTATACCATTCCTTTTGAGTTCAAATTGCATATAAAAATATAATTTATGCATATTATAATTCCATAAAGTTGAAATATTACTTATTCTTAATTTTTGTGATATTTCTCCTTAAATCAACTTTGATCATAAAGTTTTGGAGCTCAACAATTTATCCTTCCTCTTTGTTTAATTTAATTGAAAACCTTCTTAATCTAATTCTTTATGAACCCTAGTAGCTCTTACTTTCCTCATGGAAACCTGCCCACAAACACACGAAAACTTAATAGAATTTTTAATGAGACTTTACCTCCATTCAATTCTCACTTTTGTAGATCTATACACAATTTTTTTCATTCACTTTTAGATATGTCACCAGAATCAAATGGATGGAAACAAAACCCTACTGAAAAGCAATTAGACAGATTTTCATCATTCAACATGAATTCTTGCAACATCGCCTTTGAACTACCTCATCCAGAATCAAATTCAGCGGTTTCGGAAAAGTTTCCACCAATTTTCCATGAATCTTTTATTGACCACCTTTGCATGTGCAGTTTCCCAGGGTCAACTTTTGCTTGGAACCTAGATTGGTTTGACAAATGGAACCAGGTCTTGGCAAATATTCTCATTAAACAATGGGACAATGCCTTAAAAACCAATAATTTGATTGCATATCCAATTGACTCAACTCAAATCAGCTTCTCAAATCAAATGGGAGTTCTTTACTGTTGGTTTTTAGGTCATGCTGATAAATTAAAACTTGGGAAGGATTCTCATAGCTCTCAAGAAATAATCAAAGTGAGCTTATTCACCCTTATAGAGGTCTAGTTGAACCTATTATTATATTTTTAACAGATTTTTTTAAATTTTTCTTATAATTTATTTAAATAAATAAAGATATAAATTCAGGGTAAGTTCCATTGCTTTTTTATTAGTAATAACATTGATAATATCTTTTGTCTACTAATTCCATAGAGTTTTTCCTTTCTGTAGACATAAAATATTTTCATTCTTAACAATATGAGTGCTCCTCAGGACAGTGTAAGTGAAAAGCCTGCTTATAATACCAGGTCTAAAGCTAACAAAAACTTTCCAGGACATCACCATGGAGGGTCAACAATACCCCCAAGAAGAAAGCATGAGTATAGAGGAAAAGGAGGACCTCTTAAAAAGATAACTATAAAAATAACATCTCCTCCTCTTCAGGATCAACTGTCCCACCTGGCCAAACAGGTTCGGAAGTTGGAAGAATCCAAATCACTCATGTTCAAAGAGGTAGAGCAATTGCAAAACGATTGCAAGGTAGGTTTTCAGCAGATGAATCAGGCATTGGCAGAGTTAAAGGGAGGCCAGCCCAGTCAGCCAAATCAGCAACCCCCTACCCCAGGCGGGTCAACTCACTCCCAGGAGAAAATCCTGGTAGACAAATGGAAATGGGACTGGTTTCATAAACAGTGGACCAGCCACAGTTGCAACAGGGATCCACCACCTCATCTAACTTCCTCAGCTCACCCTTACAAAGGAAAAAAGCGCCAAAAATCAGGACTGGCATCCATCCCATGGTAAGTAGATTACCCTCTCAGATTGAACATAATACTGATAATTACAATATAGGTAATTCTATTGATGTTAAGTCTGTGCAAAAAATAGAGGAGGATTTAAGAAATTTAGGTTTTAGAGTAGATACACCTGACTTGTCTTTTGTCCACAATAACAGTACTATTTATAATGATAATACAGTTAACCCTCAGTTGCCACCACCTACTAGTGAGATGAGAAGTTCACAGGAGAGTGAGAGAATTGAAAAGGAAGACATGGAATATTTTAACAATAATCCAACTGTCCATAGAGCTGTTTCAGCATTGTGAAATAGAATGACTGATTGTGAGGAACAGACAGTTAAGCTCACTAGTGATACAATTTCATCCTTGACATTAAACATTTCTCAATCAGCAACACATAAAAAAGAATTAGAGAAAGAACATTTGTCTCTAACTCTTAAATATGATTCATTGAGTTATAAATAAAATAACCTTTCAAACAAATTCTGTAAGATAGAAAAATTATATGAAACACATTTATTGAAAACTGAATCAAGAACAAAGTTATCTTTTTCCCAGACAAATCAAAGTTTCTCTGAGTTGTTACAAAGATTAACTAAAGATGAGATTGAAACTGCCAATCTACTAATGAGCCAGGATAATCATAAGTATAATCAATATAATAATAATCCTTTCATTGGCAAAAGTTAATCTCATTCGTTCCCTATACCACCACAATTAAAACCATCTGGTGGTAGTGTCAAATCTGAAAATGTAAGTCACAAATCCGTACAGGAGGAAATACAAGACCATTTATCAAAAGTGAATGAGTTGTTGAATTTACCTAAGATTAGTGAGATAAAAACCAATCAGAAAAACTAGCCTAAGATAGATCAGTACCCAACTTATGATGGGGAAGCCAGCTCTGATTGGCAACATTTTATTCAAAGAATTGACAACTTGAAATTCTCATATAAGTTACCAGTGTAGACAATCCTATAGTACTAGCTATAGGCCTTTACCAAGGGAGTTGGAAAAAAACCAGAGAGAAAACCCCCTGTCCCTTTAGAAAAATAGAGTGAAATTTACTTGCTAAAGTAAGTTGGTTCCTGTTTTGCTAAAGCTCCTGTTTAACACACTTGACTGCTTGATGAGCCAAGAAAGTAGTCCCCAGATAGACTACCAGACCAAAGAACTGAAATGTAGAACAAATTCCACACCAGAGACAGCAAAGATACTTGATGTAGGCTGCAAATCCACACCAGAGACAGCAATAATACTTGCTATAGCTTGCAAGACTATAACAGAGAAAACAGTTGCCAAAGTTAAGTTAAATGAAGAACTCACTTGCAACAAAAACAGCCAATTGTGGCCAGAACTCAGTGAAAACTGAGTGAGGAACAATGAGATCACCTCCGGATGGTTGTATGATGATTAAGGTTGCCCCAAACTGTCTTATTCACTATTTACACACAGACCACTAACTAATAGCCCATGCGCACCCACCAATATAGCGCCTGTACTTGCCAAATTGCATAAAAAACCATCCTGAAGTGCTCCACAACCTCCTAAAACAGAGGTGGGCGGGCCGCCCGACATCGGAGATGCCGCCTGAAGCGGCCCTGCCTCCCTGAATCCAGAGACGAATAAAAACCACTAATCTACTTAGAAAAATTAGCTACAACTACTAAAACCTTTAAAACACGGAATTTCACCATAACAACATTGACACATGAAATATAGAGAAAAATTAGCTCTATCCAATGGTACTAAGCACTTAACCCTAAGACTTAAGGTTAGCCCGTAAAACAGGAAAAACAAAATTAAACAGCAATCTTTTATAAATGAAAAATAAGGAAATGACCCCTTAAAACTCAGAATATGAAAAATTTCTACAAGACATAAAATATATAGAAAAACCAGGGCTATCCAATGATAGTACCCACATACCCGCAGACCCAATATCCACGGAATAAAACCAGAAAAATACCCAATTCCTTAACAGATGCCAATTAAGACATGCACAAACAGCGCCAAATCGCACAACAAAGGCCCCTGCCAATGTTGGAAGACCACATCCTCCCTCCAATTGAGAATTTCCACATTCTTTCTTCATCCAACCACCATGTTTAACCTTCTTCCCAAATCTGCCTCTGAAATGGGTCCCTGCCAATACTGCATCGACAATAATTTAATCTGCACCATGACACCACCTTTCCATCCATACAAAACGTCCTGCGATGTCTGCCAATCTAGAAAGAAGACCTGCCACAGACCTGGTCCACTTTCTTCCGCAACAGATTCAACTTCACCTCAACCTGGTCCTTCTTCTGCCAGCACCAAAAGATCTAGGCCATCCATCCTGATACCCAGATTAATCAAAAAGCTCCACCCTTCCCAGAAGAGTGCCACAGCCCATAAAACAACTAGTTCCACAATCCCTGGTCCATCTGATGGTAAAGAACATTCTTTTCTTCCTTAAACTTTAAAACTGATGACTTCTCAGTTCCTCCATTTTCTGATAGTGATAATAAAAATGTAGGATCTATTGCACCACCAACACCAATGCACTTGCCCACTATCAAGGCCAAGTTCCAACAACACACATCTCAACAGAAACAACTTCTGCTTCACTACTTCCAATCCACTCCTGCTAGAGATCCACAGGACATTGAGAATAGAAGACACCTCATTCACCAGTTCAAGGCTAATTCTGAACACTTCATTTCATCTCTTGATTCCCTCTGTAATTCCACTAGTATTTGAGTTTGATCCAGAAAAGAAAAACTGACCACACCCTCTATAGGATGTAACCACAAACAACCCTCAGTTTTAAGTCTTGGGGGACCAACCTCATTTTATAGTCTTGGGGGACTCAAAACCCTCAGTTTAAAGTCTTGGGGGACTCAAAACCTAAATCATAAACCCAGAACCAGAGATCAACCACATTAAGACACAGAGAAAAAACTAAAAATCTGGGGTAATTGTAAATAGAGCTGCCAGCCCATCAATTACCCCCAAACTTGCCTTTGCTAAATTCGGAGGCTCCCCTTGTGGATACCCTCCACCAATCTTTCAAAACCAACTCTAACAACAAAAACTTTTACCTCAGTTTATAGTCTTGGGGGACTTACAACTCTCAGTTTAAAGTCTTGGGGGACTAACACAGTGTTCAGTTTAAGGTCTTGAGGGACTACTTCTTGACAAAATCTTGAAACCAGCCAGTTTAAATTCTTGGAGGACTACTAGATCCACAGTAGTAAAATTAAATTCTTGAATAAATCTTTGATAACCAGCCAGTTTTCAGTCTTGGAGGACTAACAGAATTTTCAGTTTAAATTCTTGATGGTCATCAAAAAATCTTGAGCCCGTAATTAAAAGATCAGTTTAAAGTCTTGAAGGACTTTCCAAAAAAAATCTTGAAGATATATCCCATAAATCCCCAAACCAAAAACCATCAAAGCCAAAACATTTAACCTCCTTTAACAAATAAAACCAAATAAAATGGTATCCCCGAGCCAATTGATGAGCTGATCCCCTGATACCTTACCCACATCCAAGTGCACCTTGATGGGGTTACACCTAAAAAATTTTTTTTTATTTTGACTCCTCCTCTTCTACCAAAAACATTGCCAGAGCCCTATCTTGAGCCTTTGAACAAACATAGCCTCCATAAAAAAATTAAAAGAAAAAAAAGAGAAAAAAAGAAAATAATCTTGAATCCACCACTTTCACATGCAACACCCTAGAAACACATAGCAAAGCCAGCTCCAGGTCAACAGAAGAGATCACTGGGTGGCCTCCCTCAGATAAGTAAAAATGATGGGAGACCATCAGTGATCCACCACCAATCCAATAGCACCAAAAGACATCTAAGTCAATCCAGTTTAAAGTCATAGAGGACTAAAAACCTGAATCACAAAAAAAACAACACTAGAGTTCAGCTAGAAAAAAAAACCAAAGGCTTGAAACAGACATTCTGGGGTAACTGTTCTACAGGGCAGCCAGCTCATCAGTTACCCCCACACTTTCCAAAATAAAATCTAGAAGCCCCCCCTGGGTACCTTCTAACTAAAACACAACATCCAAAAAAATTAAACAAAACCAATAAATATGAGGGGTCCAGCACTTGAAGACCAAAAGAATTTCCAGTTTAAAGTCATGGTGGACTAAAAACCTGTTAAAGAAAAAAACCAATACTAGAATTCAACAAAATTAAGAGAAGGGGTTGGAAACAAACAATCTGGGGAAACTTTTGATAGAGCAGCCAGCCCATCAGTCACCCCCACACTTGCCAAAAAAATCTAGAAGCACCACTCCTGGGTACCTTCTAACAAAAAGGATTTTCCAACACAAATCTTCTCCAATAAAAAACCATTAAAATTCTTGAAAGCCAAAAACATCCTATTTATAAAAAAATTTTGCAGTTTAACCTCTTGCTGGAGGTGAAATAAAACCAATAATCTTCATTTTATTTTAAGTAAAATATCCATCTTCACTTGAATTTTTCTTTTCTTCCATCTTTATTAAACTAATATTTACTTATTTATTTATTTTTTTATTATGGGCAGGCCGCCCGACGTCGGAGGTGCCGCCTGAAGCGGCCCGGCATCCCTTTTTTATATAGAGACTTGAGCCAGAGAGACTGAAAAGAATTGGAAAAAACAAAAAAAAAAAATCCTGACCAAATACATAAAGGCCAAATTAAGCAAAACCAAAAAAAATTAAGTAGTTTATCTTCATTTCGGAGGAATCATATTCTTGAAATCACAAGGTTTAAACCAATACGTTTGCCCCTAGGTCCTCTATGACCAAGCTCTTCATGCAAAGACTTCAAAACCAATTCTTGACCCTTTTTCTGAGTCACCACCACTTGAGGATTAAGATTCCTTCTCCTCATAAACCGCCTTCCTGACACATAAACTCCAGGACTCTTCTTCTTGATTGCCAACCAAGTATCATCATCACAACTATCTGGCCTCTCCAAGGTCAACAGATATTCCACCAAAATAAAATAAAACCCAGACTGATGCCAGGTCTCATCTTCAAAATCCAACAAAACAACATCCAAGGGTACAATTCTGTCACGAAAATCACCGATGTGAACATGAGCCAATTGAGCAGCCCAACCAGGACCCAATCTTTAAATTTTGGCACGTCCTTCTCTTTCCACTGAACCTTTTGAGAATCCAGTTCACTAACAAAAACAACCTTTTCCAATTTTGAGCTGTCCCAAACAAAAACTCCATCTTCATCAACAAAAACATCGTGATCACCAGAATCAAGATCAGATCCAGCCAGTTTAGCCTCTTGGGGGAGGTCAGAAAAATCTTCAGGACCCTTTGTGCTGGCCCTAACTACTGGAACATCCTCATCAAACTATTCAGCCTCAGAATCTTCATCTGTAGGTGGCCTCCTTGATAATCCATCAGGCATAGTAAAAGTTTTACCCGGTTTGTGTACCAGGTCAAAAGAAAAATGTTGAATAAATGCCACCCACCTAGTCATTGGAGCATTTGGAAGACTAGGTGTATCGATCATCTTAACCAAAGATTTTGCATCCACCTGCAGCTCAAAATGCTGCCCCCACAAAACCGTCTGTAGCTTCTTTAAAATTTTAGCTACACCACACAATTCCAACTTAGGTTGAGAATACCTAGATTCCACCTCATTAAACACCACATACTCATATCTTACTGGCCTGACCCCCCCAGTCTTATCCTCCTGAGACAAAACAGCACCAGCAGCAATATAACTTGAGTCCACTGCCAGATAAATTTTCCAGCACCAACACCATAATCCAACTTGTGAAGAACAATATCTTCACCAACAACCTTTTTCAATTTCTGAAAAGCCTCTTCACACTCTTCAGTCCATTCCCAATCTGCATCTTTTCTGGTCAACCTCCTTAAAGGTGAAGCCAACAAAGATAAATCCTTAATAAAAATCCTGAAATATACACATACACCCAAAAATCCCCTGACTTCAGTAGTATTTTTTGGCCTTGGCCATGACTGAATTTTATTAATCTTCTTCTTTGCCATAATCCTTCCTTCTTTACATACCACATGACCCAGAATTTCCAAAGCAGGAACACAACAACAGAATTTTGACCCTGAAATGGTCAAACCAGCCTCTTCAATCCTAAACAATACTCTCTCTAGAGTTATTGCATATTCCCACACAAACCTCCTTATGCCAGGGTTCTCCGCTAACACCTCATTACCATAATCAGTCGATGGTCCTTTAATTCCACCATCATCAATAAAAATACCAGCATGAGTAGGAACCTCATCCTGCAAAATCAAAGCCATCTGTGCTTGATAAACTGCCACTGAATTAGTTGCTCCTTGAGGCAACCTATTGAGCTGAAATCTTCCCAAAGGAGTCTCAAAAGTTATAAGTGGCTGTGAATTGGTTAAGGTTCCCTATCATCATAACCACCCATAATATCACCCAATCCATAACACACCCTTCCAGCAAAAGCTTCCACAAAGCCTTCCGCACTTGGCAGCATTCCCGCATTCTTTAACCACCCATAACATCACCCAAACCATAACACACCCTTCCAGAAAAAGCTTCAACAAAATCCTCTGCACTTGGTGGCATACCAGAGTCCTTGATAGTGACTCTATTCAAGGCTCTAAGATCATGAACCACCCTCAACTTTCCATTCTGCTTTTTAACGCAGAAAACCGGACTTGAGTAGCTGGAAGTTGATTGTTTGTATAACCCAGTCCTGACTCTTTTCCTAACAATCTCTACAAAATCCTCTCTAATAGCGGCTGGAATCGGAATAGGTTTGATTTACCAAGGTTCATGGCAAACCAAAGGAATCAAGTAAGGTTCCCCATAAGAGTGCTTCAATACACCCCTTTCCTCCTCAACAAACGCCACAGCTTTTTCCCTTAGCACAATAACGTGCAACAACAACTTCTTTTCTTCTTCAGACAACCACCCATCAGGACCAAAATTAAGAACTTTCAACCTTTCCATGGTCACCCTAGCCATCTCTACAAATTCTGGAGGATTCTTCACCAAAGGAGTACAGTACGGATCTCTTGACAAAGGAGGTCTCTTCAAAGGCGGATTCAAGCCCACAGGCATAGGCTCATTGACAGGCCTAATCTTCTGTGCTACCTTCTTATACTTTGCCGCTCCACCTTCAACTTGAGGGATCTTCAGGAAATCTTCACCACCAGACCTGGAACAAAAACCAAGGGTTTCCCCATTGCTCACATGTGTGGCCAAGGTGATGTTTTTGAATGGTGTAGAATAAACCCTAGCGGTTCACAATTGGGAGGACTTACTTTTACACCCCAATCTCACCACTCCAAAACTTTTCCGCAAATCCACATCTTCATCCTCACTTCCAACTTCCAAATCTTCAAATCTTGATTCATCTTCTGAATCACATCTTCTAAAATTGTGCAGTTTACCCTCATGCTGGAGGCTCAAAAATCAATCTTGATGATCTTCTCTCTTCCTAATTTTCTGCAGTTTAACCTCATGTTGGAGGCCCAAAAATAGATCTTGAAGATCTTCACAAAAATATTTTGCATCTTCTTTCTTCATTATCTTCAGATTTTTTCTTGATTTTCATGAATGATCTTGAAATTTTTATCTTCTTTTCTTGAGTTTTCTTCTGACCTACAAAAATAACCAGGGGTTTCTCCAATGCTCACAGGTGTGGCCCACGTAATGTTTTTGAAAGGTGTAGAAGAAACCCTAGCGGTGCACAATTGGGAGGACTTACTTTTAGACCCCAATCTCACCGCCCCAAAACTTTTCTGCATATCTTTCAATAAAGATATATAACCAATCTTCTTCTTTGAACTTGAATTAAAAATAATTAAGAATCTTGAGAGAGAACAGAGACTTGATAAAAAACTTGATGAATACTTGCAGAGAAGAGAAACATTAAAAAGAGAAAGTTGAAAATCCACTTGGTATATCTCCAAGGGAGCTGACCTACTACAACCTGGGATTTCCTCATCTTGGGGAAAGGTTGTAACACTAGGGTGATCAGCCCTTATTACTCTAAAAAAGACAGACTCTCAATAGAGCCTGAGCCGCACTCCAAAAAACCAGAGGCAGCACCCACTTCCTTCCTTCTCCTGCAGCAGTCCATGCACTGGCACTTTGAAGATAAACCAGGCCTGGTCTCGCAACCATCCTCTCCAGGGGATGATAACCTCATGTGAAGCCTCCTTTCGTCTTCACCAGTCAACTCCAAACTGATTCCCAAATCAAATTGATAACCAATTCTTGCCTGAAAATCCATCAAGAATGGCCCACCCAAAACTGCTTTTACATTACCTTTAGCAATGTAAAAATGAACCTTCCCTGAGGCTCCTCCAACATCTAACTTCAAAAACTCTGAAGTTCCAACCAATTCAGTGACATGGCCACTGATCCCTCTCAAATTTCCATCAATACTAGTTTTGATGGGGAGGCCCATATGAGCTGCCTCAAACAAAGAAATCAGGTTTATCTGAGAACGTGAATCCACCAATGCCCTTGCCTCCCTGCCATTCAGAGTGACATTGACATATCCCAGAGGAGCAAAAAAATGAGTTTCCAATCCCTCACCAAACTATTCAGCAGAGTAACAAATGTATTCTACCTCACCAGAAGAAACTCTTCTCCTGGTCAAAAACTTTTTCTGTCTATCAGCCAACCCTGGACTGATAGCATACAATTCCCCATAAGATAGGGAAACCTGACCCTGATTCATCCTTTCCAGGACAGAGTCCATAACATTTCCTTGACCAGACACTACTGGCCTCTCAAGGTGAGCTCTTTGCTTCACCACCTTGGTCCTAGAAGCTTCTTGAGGACCAGCACCACAAACAGATTTACCATTAACAGGCACCAAACCAGATCCCTCACCAGAACCTCTGACTCCAACAGGCTTTGGCAATGAAGCCAAAGGGACATCCTCCTCACAGTCAGAATCCACCTCCATTGGCATTGGCTCACCATTCAGGTCCAATGCACCAAAACTAGGGGGGCCCATGTCAGCCATACCCTTCTGCATCTTGTACAGCTCCTCTTTGCTGTACCTCTTCCTAGCTGCACTCAGCTTAGGATCCACCTTTGAAGCATTTGGCATTGGTTGGGCCTGAGAACTGCTATTAGGCCTACCCACATTTCCTGCTTCCACATCATAAACACCAGCCAAGCATTCACCACTTGACTGTCCACCACAAGAATACAATTCCAAACCACCAAAGGAAGTAAAAAAAGAGACCTTATTGACCTCCTTCCCCTTTCCCTTGACTTCCTCATCTACCTTAACAGAAGACTTCCCCTGATCAGGAATCTCCTCAAACCTTGGCCTCCTTTGATTGAGACTACCCCTTCTCCTGACCAAATCCACAGGAGCCTTCCCCTCACTGGGCTTCACAAAAGAACCATCAGGGAAGTTAAAAACCCTGCCATCAAACTCCACTTTTCCTTCAGACACATCTCTGTTCAGTGCCCAAGAATCATTGGACCTGTGCCCCCTCCTACTGCAGTAAGAGCAAACCCAAGGATCACTCCTACAAGCCCTCCTATCAAACTCTCTAGGCTGAGAAGGTGCCTTATTAACCTTCTTGGCCTACTGAACAAAAATGTGCAGCTGCTTTGTAAGATCAGCCAACTGCTCCACCATTTAGTCCCTCTCCTGTTTGGGAACCTGCACCAAATTTTTCTCCTCCTTCTTTTCCCTAACTTCCTCTTCAGCCAAAGCCTCACTGACTTTGCTGATATACTTGGCACACCCCTCATCCCCCCCACTGACAGTCACCACAGGAATAGAGGAACCAGAAGCCATTCCTCCAGACCAAAACACCAAAAAGAGCCAACCAAAGAAAACAGAGATTCCAAAGAACTGGCAAGTTCTACCCCACGTTGGGCGCCAGAAATGTAGACAATCCTATAGTACTAGCTATAGGCCTTGACCAAGGGAGTTGGAGAAAAACCAGAGAAAACCCCCTGTCCCTTTAGAAAAATAGAGTGAGATTTACTTGCTAAAGTAAGTTGGTTCCTGTTTTGCTAAAGATCCTGTTTAACACACTTGACTGCTTGATGAGCCAAGTAAGTAGTCCCCAGATAGACTACCAGACCAAAGAACTGAAATGTAGAACAAAGTCCACACCAGAGACAGCAAAGATACTTGATGTAGGCTGCAAATCCACACCAGAGACAGAAATAATACTTGCTATAGCTTGCAAGACTATAACAGAGAAAACAGTTGCCAAAGTTAAGTTAAATGAAGAACTCACTTGCAACAAACACAGCCAATTGTGGCCAGAAAACAGTGAAAACTGAGTGAGGAACAATGAGATCACCTCCGGATGGTTGTATGATGATTAAGGTTGCCCCAAACTGTCTTATTTACTATGTACACACACACCACTAACTAAGAGCCCATGCGCACCCACCAATATGGCACCTGTACCCACCAAATTGCATAAAAAACCCTCCTGAAGTGCTCCCCAACCTCCTAAAACAGAGGCGGGCGGGCCGCCCGACGTCGGAGATGGCACCTGAAGCGGCCCGGCCTCCCTGAAGCCAGAAAACCAATAAAAACCACTAATCTACTTAGAAAAATTAGCTACAATTACTAAAACCTTTAAAACACGGAATTTCACCATAACAACATTGACACATGAAATATAGAGAAAAATTAGCTCTATCCAATGGTACTAAGCACTTAACTCTAAGACTTAAGGCTAGCCCATAAAACACGACAAACAAAATTAAACAGCAATCTTTTATGAATGAAAAATGAGGAAATGACCCCTTAAAACTCAGAATATGAAAAATGTCTACAAGACATAAAATATAGAGAAAAACCCGGGCTATCCAATGATAGTACCCACATACCCGCAGACCCAATATCCACGGAATAAAACCAGAAAAATACCCAATTCCTTAACAGATGCCAATTAAGACATGCACAAACAGCGCCAAATCACACAACAAAGGCCCCTGCCAATGTTGGAAGACCACACCGGATGAAGAAATAACATCAAAATTAATTTCTTTATTTAAGGATGTTGCTTTATTATGGTTTGAAGCTGTATTGAGTGAGGGTAAAGATAACTCTTGGGCTGAATGGAAACAACTTATTGAAAAACAATTTGGAGGTTCTAAATTCAGGCTTACTCAGCAGAGACTTTATAAGAAAACTAGGTTTAATCTGTTGAATGTTGACAAACCTATGGTATTTTTAATGAATTTAAATAAAATATTAAAAGCCATTGAGCCTCATATGGATTTTAACTTATGGAAAGATAAGATAACATATAAATTACCTATATCTGTCAGAGACATTGTTGTAGCTAGAACATTAAATGTTACTGAATATTCTGATTTTATTAATATTTGCAATGAAATATTATTAAACCATAAGTATGAATCAAGGTATTCCACTTATAAACAAAATGTTGAACCTGTAAAAGTTCAGAATTCAAAAACACTTCAGGAGAAGCAGAAAAAACCTACTGCACCTGTAGTTCCTAAAAATTATGAAACAAATACTTGTTATAAGTGTAACAAACATTGGGTAAAAGGTCACAAATGTGAGAAAAACATAAATATTGTTGAAAATCAACGTGAATCTGAAACTGAAACTGAAAAAGTAAAGAATCAAGTGATTATGACAGCAATATCTCATATAGTGATGAAAATGAAGTCTGTATGATGGAAGATGATTTGTCCATCTTTGAAAATCCAATATCAAATATGGACTCAATTGAATCTTTAATGAATTTTGAGGATGCTGAAATCATTAAGGATATACAAGCTGATAACTTTAGAATGACACCTATCAGGGTTCCAGCTATCATTTCTGGTGAAAATGTTAATATAGTACTGCATACAGGAGCTGCTGGTTCCGTTGTTTCCACTAATACATTACAGAAAATTTATGGTGAATATAAGTCTAAGCTTGAACCACTTCAAAGTAAAAATTGGAGAGGTTTTGGATCAGTGCTACACCCCATTGGTAAATACAAAGCTTCTGTTTTCTTTAAACATCAACATGGTTATGTAAGGGTAACTTGTGACTTTGTAGTAATGGATAATACTAACTGTAGTAACTGTTTTATCATTGGAAATGATATTCTGACTAAATTTAGTGTGAAATTAGACCCTGCTAATAACAATTTCACAATTGGCATAAATGGTAAAAGGAAATTTAAAATAAATTATTTTAACACAGTCTTACACATTGAGTCAGTAACAAATTAGCCGTGTAAAGGAAGAGAATCCAATGAGATGGAACTTCTGGAAACAGAAATTACAAAAGCATCATTTGGCACTCAGATAAATAAAGCTGAGAAAAATAATATTTTGGAATTAATTAAAGCATTTCCAATTGCTTTTGCACATGGTACAAATGAACTTGGCCTTTTAAAAGATCATGAAATGAAAATTAGTTTAACCTGTGATATGGATAATATTCCTGCTAGTCTTAAAAAGAAACCATATCCTGCTTCACCAAAGAAGAGGAAAGATATAGAGAATAATATTAAGATGTTATTGAATATGAAAATTCTTGAGAAGGTTGAAACTACACCAAAATATTGTGTAATATCACCAGTGATAATTTCTTATGAACAAGATAAAGCAAGGCTATGCAGTGATTATAGAGCATTAAACACATTTACAGTAGATGATATTTATCCCTTTCCAAGGATTGCCTCTATACATGCTACCCTTAAAGGTGCTAAATATATTAGCTGCCTAGATGAAAATAAAGGGTACCATCAAATTCCTGTTGAAAAGAATTCACAGAACTTTTTGTTGATAACAACACACATGGGAATCTATAAATATGTCAGAATGCCATTTGGGAAAGAAAATTCTCTATCAGTATTTCAGAAGTTAATGGATATCACCACGCAATATAGGGGGAGGACTTGCTAGCAAGTCCGCAACTTGAAGTCAGATGGAAATCAGATGGAACTCAGACTGAAGTAATACTGAACTTTCACTTGAAGTATCACACAAATAACAATGGATCTATATTGAAAACATAGTGAAAGTGTGAGGATAACTGAATGGAAGCCAGAAAAAATCATTCCATGAGTCTACTCAATGCAAAGTATTTTTTGAAACAGCTTATTAAAATAATACTTTATTAAATTAATTTGATCAATAAAAATTGATTGACAATATTGCAATTCTTAAATACAATAATTTTATTAAAAAATTTCAGATTACATATAAAAAAAATCAGTGACTTTTTCTATTACTTACAACTGTTTTTACAGAATTGAAAACTATGTTTCAGCTAATATTTTATGGAAGTGAACTCTGTTCTTCGCCCAAAGAACAGAGTTCATCCTCCTATTTTCACACTCTGTTTGCACCAATCTCCATCCCTTTCAATTCTATCAACACATGCTTGTCTTCCCTTCCCATGCCTTTCGCTATCCTCCCAGCCCCATTGTATGCCATCCTCTTTTGATCCCCATTTCACCCCTCTCAACCTCTCCCAGACCCTTTTCTTCATTTAAAATGCCTCCGAACCCTTAATCTTCCCTTCCAACTCTTTCCCAACCTTTTCGCTACCCCATACACCCTTCCTCACCCCTCTCTCCAGCCTTTCCAGCCCTTGTAGCCCCATTTGTGTTCACATGAGCTTCAAGGTGTGTTCAAAGTAAATTCAATACTTCTTCATGATGGTTTCATCACTTCCTCAATGTGTGCTCAAAAAGATATGAATTAGGGTTCAAGGTTGCGGACTTGCTAGCAAGTCCGCCCCCCATATTGCGTGGTGTATAACATTCCATAATGAAATGATTGAAGGATGGTTAATGGTATACATTGATGACATCATAGTGTTCTCTAAAACTTATGATGAACACTTAGTCCATTTAAAGAAGGTATTTCAGAAAATGGATGAAATAAAAATGACCCTTGCATTGAAAAAATGTAAATTTGGATTTGAATCTTCAAAAGTGCTTGGTCATATTGTATATGGCTTACAAATATGTGTAGACCAAAATAAAGTGGCTGCAATAAATAATATTGATATTCCTCAAAATGTAAAGGATGTACAATCTTTTCTTGGAATGTGTGGTTATTATAGACAATATATAAAAAACTACCAATAAATTGCTGCACCATTGAACACACTGATAAAGAAATCAGAAGCTTTCATTTGGAATAATGAAAGAAAACAGGCTTTTGATAAGTTGAAAGAATGTTTAATGACAGCTTCTATCTCGGGATTACCAGATTTCCAATTGCCTTTTGTATTATATACAGATGCAAGTTTTATTGGTCTGGGTGCTTCTTTGCATCAAAAACAACTTATTGAAGGGAAAATGTCAGAAGTAGTAATCTGCTATATTTCACGTACTCTGAGAAGTAGTGAATTGAAATATGGTGCTACTTAACTTGAATGTTTGGCAGTAGTATGGGCTATTGAGAAGCTACATTATAACCTTGAAGACCAAAAATTTGAGTTAATAACTGACTGTAGTTCAGTTAAGTCACTCTTAAACATGAAAACTTCTAATAGACACATGTTTAAATGGCAATTAGCTGTACAAGAATACAGAGGATGGATGACTATTACACATAGAGCAGTCACCTTGCACTCCAATGTAGATATGTTATCTAGAGTACCTCTGCCTTATAATGATGATAATACTGCTTATGTTCCTGGGTCAGAGATTATTAACATTTATGGCATTTATATTGTAGATCTTGAGGATGAATTTATGCAATCAATTTTTGATAATTATAATTCAGATCCTGACTTGAGTAAACTCACTACAATATTAAATGATCCATCTAATGCTTCAATGAATGTTTTAATAAAAACATTACCAAATAAGTATAAAGAGGCATTAGAAAAAGGAAAATTTTCCATTGAGGATGGTTTTTTATATTACAGGAAAAAATAAAGTAATTTAATTGTGATTCCCCCTTCAATAAAGGATTTAATGTTAAGTATATGTCATGATGATATATTAGCAGGTCATTTTGACTACCATAAAACATTAACCAGAGTAAAAAACACAGCTTGGTGGATTAACATGTCTGAGGATGTTCAGAAATATGTTGAAACATGTGATTCTTGTCAAAAATCTAAAAGATTAACAGGCAAAAGAGCTGGTTTATTACAACAAATTGAGAAACCAAAAGCTCCACGGGAAATAATTAACATGGACTTTGTAACAGGGTTGCCAATAGCAGGGCATAAGAGTTATAACTCCTGCTGGGTAATAGTAGATAGATTTACAAAGATGTGTAAATTTATTACTCCCCACAAAGAGGTTTCTGCAAAGTACTTAGCTTTTTTATGGTGGACACAAATGTTAAATATAGCAGGTTTCCCAAAGCAATAGTTTCTGACAGAGATCCTAAATTTACTTCTGAGTTCTGGACGTCACTTATGGATGTTTCAGGGTGTCAATTAAAACTTTCTACAGCACACCATCCACAAACTGATGGACTAGCAGAAAGAATGATACAAACTTTAGAAGATATGATAAGAAGATACTGTGCTTTTGGTCTTAATTTTAAAGACAATGACAAATTCACGCAGGATTGGGTAACCCTTTTCCCAGGTTTAGAATTTGCATACAATAGTACAGTACATTCTGTCACTGGCAAGAAGCCATTTGAGTTATGGTTGGGTTATGTACCTAATACCCCTGCTAAAACTCTTAATAAGTTACCTAGATTGAATATCCATCCAGGTACTAAATTGTTTCTTCAGATGCAAGAATTATGCGGAAAACATGCTCAAGAATGTATAAATAAGGTGTTTGAGTATGAAAAGAAAAGATGGGATAAAGCCCATAAAGAACAAATTTTTAAAGAGGGTGATAAAGTCCTTATTTCAACACTACATTTCAATTTAATTGGTAATGTTAAATTGAAGGATCCAATTATTGGACCATTTGTAGTTAAAAAGATGGTTGGTAATAATGCTGTTGAGGTTATTCTATATGCACCTTATGATAGAAAACATCCAGTATTTCCTATTTCTCTTATAAAACCATACCATTCTAATGATACTGCTCTATTTCCAAGAAGATCAGGAAGGCATAAACAGCAACCTGAAGAAATAGTTGAAAAGTCAGAAATTGAGAAGATACTTAAAAAGAGACACCTTACTAAAGAAAAGGGAGTTGAGTATCTATTAAGATTTAAAAATAAATCAAGTGAATATGACCAGTGGATTCCAGAAAATGAAATCTCTGATCTTAAAAATCTCTTGAAAAAATTTAAATCTAAATAATACTGTTTATTCAGTATATGTATTATAAAAAATATTTTTTTTTCTATTTTCACTCCTTACTTTTAATTAAAATGTCTTAACATTTTTTTTATTATTTTTTTTTGGGGTGAGGGAGTGTCAGCCTAGATATCTCTAGGACTGAGTATTTCTTATGCTTAAAATAAGATAACGTTGAGTAAATTAAGCTTATATCTTAAAAATAAGGTTAAAATAATAATATATATTATTATATTATATATATATATAATTATTATTCTATTATATGACTTATAGTAGTTTAAATAGCTTATCCATAGCCTAATAATACTTATTAAGGTGTTAATATAGTCATATTATACTTATCTTAAGTGATATGAAGTAATTATTTACATACATTAGCTTATATGTATACATAAATCTCATATTCAGTGAAATATGCAGTATATTATGTATATTTAGGTATATAAGTGGGTTTTAGCCCCTTAATAGCCTATAACCTTTGTTTTTCTGCTTATTTTAGGTCATATGGAGGAAATCAGTGGACTCACAATGCCTACAGAAGCATAGACACCTATATCAAACGCATACACTCAGTTTGGACAACTTAATTTACTTCCTTGGATGATTATTCACAGAATTATGGGTTGGAAGGACATTTCTGGGTTAATGTGGATGCTTGGGGATGTTATTGGGGGCTTGCACATTTTATTTGTTTCCTTTATATGCTTTTGGTTTCATTAAATCTCTTTTTGATTGTTTATTTTACCTGTTTCTTTATGGTATCCGCTTTTATCTGGATTTTCTATTTATGGTATAGATCTGTGTTATCATTAATAGTGATGGAGGGTCCTTACTGGAGGTCTGGGTGTTAAATCTGCTTGAAGTGGACTCCATGGGGAGGTGATGGGCCCTCACAGTGCTGTAATTTCCGGGGATAGCAGTGACATCATCTGGATTGAAGGTCTGTGCACCCCAGTGGATTTGGGTATAAGTAAGGAGGGATTTTGACGGTTATTTATTATCATTCAACTACTAAAATTCAAACAAACACTACTATACAATTATTAGCATTCAGAAATATATTATAAAAGCCATTAAAAATTGATATTATCTTTATATAAGCTATAACTATATTTTATTCATCTATTTTCCACCACTAGCACGTATTTAAATCCTAGTATTGTGAGTTTTATTTGAGTATAACTATTTTATTAGTCTTCCGCTGAGGTTTAATCACAAAATCATTTATCAATAAGTAGTAGGACCATAAATAACCACTATTATATCATACTTATATACTAGACTATACTGACAATATAAGTATGGTTTAATAGGATTTATTAATGGTACTACTACTTATTGATAAATGATTTAGTGATTAAAACTCAGGGGAAGACTAATAAAATAGTTATACTCAAATAATACTCACAATACTTGGATTTAAATGCGTGCTAGTGGTGGAAAATTGATGAATAGAAAATTTTTAAAGCTTATATAAAGATAATATCAATTTATAAAGGATTTATAATATATTTCTGAATAATAATAATTGTGTTATAATGTTTATTTGAATTGTAGTAAGTAAGTGATGTCTAATAAGCACCAAAATCCTCCCTTACTTATACCAAAATCCACCGGAGTGCACAGACCTTCAATCCAGATAATGTCACTGCTATCCCCAGAAATTACAGCACCTTAAGGGCCCATCACCTCCCCATGGCGTCCACTTCAAGCAGATTCAAAACTTAGACCTCCAGTAAGGACCCTCCATCACAATTAATGATAACACAGACCCATACCATAAATAGAAAATCCAGATAAAAGTGGATACCATAAAGAAACAGGTAAAATAACTCATCCAAAGAGAATATAATGAAAACCAAAGCATATAAAGGAAACAAATGAAATTTCAAAGCCCCCAATAAAATCCCCAAGCATCCATATTAACCCAGCAATGACCTCCCAACCCATAAATCTGTGAATATCCATCCAAGGAAGCAGATTAAGTTGTCCAAACTGAGTGTATGTGCCTTAAATAGATGTTTATGCTTCTGTAGGCGTTTTGAATCCACTGAATACATCTATATGACCTAAAATAAGCAGAAAAACAAAGGGTATAGGCTATTAAGAGGCCAAAACCCACTTATAGACCTAAATATACATAATATACTGCATATTTCACTGAATATGAGATTTATGTATACATATAAGCTTATCTATGTCAATAATTACTTAATATCACTTAAGATATGTATATTATGACTCCATTAACACCTTAATAAGTATAATTAGGCTATGGATAAGCTATTTAAACTACTATAATTTATATAATAGAAAAAAAATTATATATATATATGTAATATAATGATATATATTATTGTTTTAACCTTATTTTTAAGATATAAGCTTAATGTACTTAAGGTTATCTTATTTTAAGTATCAGAAATACTCAGTCCTAGGGATATCTAGGCTAAAAGATGGGGTGTCAAGTTCACTATGGTGGATCTGAACAAGGTTGTCAGTGAATGATAGTCTTATGGTGGTGTTGGTAACTTGTACAGTTACAGGAAGTTTCTGCTACAGTTTGATCCAGTGGTGGAATATTTGGTGGAAGTAGAGGAGCTGGCACATGAAAATGCTGCCAAAGATGTTTTTTGGTCTGCCTTGGCTGGAGATGTCAGGATGGATGTGTTGAAGGAGCTGTCAAGGAAGGACTTGATGAAAACTCTTTCTAATGGGGATCAGAAGTTGCCTGCTTTGGAAAAGGTGAAGGAGGCTGTGGAGGCCCATTTAAAATTATTGGATGTGGACCACTATCAGGAGGGGTGTGCCAAATATTTCAGCAAAGTCAGTGAGGCTTTGCCTGAAGTGGAGAATAGAGTGAAGAAGGAAGAGAAGAATATGGTGAAGGTTCCCAAAAAGGAGAGGGATCCAGTGGTAGAGAAGTTGGCTTATCTGACAAAACAGCTACATTTTTCTGTTCAAGAGGCTATGAAGGCCAATAAGGCTTCTTCTCAGCCTAGTGATTTTGATAGGAGGGCTGGTAGGAGTGATCCTTGGGTCTACTCTTGTTGTAGCAGGAGGGGACGCAACTCCAATGATTGTTGGGCTCAGAAAAGAGATGTGTCAGAGGGAAAGGTGTAGTTTGATAGCAGGGTGTTCAAGTTCCCTGAAGGTTCATTTTTGAAGCCCAGTGAGGAGCAGGAGCCTGTTAATTTGGTCAGGAGAAGGAGTGGTGTCAATCAGATGTGGCCAAGGTTTGAGGAGATTCCCGATCAGGGGAAGTCTTCTGCTAAGGTAGATGATGATTCTAAGGGAAAAGGGAAGGAGGTTAGCAAGGTCTCTTTTTCTACTTCCTTTGGTGGATTGGAGTTGTATTCTTGTGGTGGAAAGTCAAGTGGTGAATGCTTATCTGATGTCTATTATGTATAAGCTGGAAAGGTGGGAAGTCCTAAGAGCAGTTCTCAGAACCAACCAAATCCTAAGTCTTCAAATGTGGATCCTAAGCTGAGTGCAGCCAGGATAAAATAAAGCAAAGAGGAGCTGTACAAGATAAAGAAGGGGATTGATGATATGGGCCCCCCTAGTTTTGGTGCATTGGACATGAATGGTGAGCCAATCCCTATGGATTTTGACTCTGACTCTGAGGAGGATGTCCCTTTGGATTCATTGCCAAAGCCTTCTGGAGCTAGAGGTTCTGGTGAGGGATCTGGTTTGATTCCTGTTGATGGTAAATCTGTTGGTGGTTCTGGTCCTCAGGAGATTTATAGGACCAAGATAGTGAAGGCAAGGGTTTACTTTGAGAGGCCAGTAGTTTCTGGCCAATCTAATGTTATGGACTCTGTTCTGGAAAAGATCAATCAGGGTCAGGTTTCTCTTTCTTATGCGAAGTTGTATGCTAACAGTCCTGAGTTGGCTGATAGACGGAAAAAGTTTTTTACTAGGAGAAGAGTTTCTTCTGGGGAGGTGAAATACATTTTTGATTCTTCTGAGGAGTTCAGTCAGGGGTTGGAGACTAATTCTTCTGCACCTCAGGGTTATGTCAATGTCACTCTGAATGGCAGGGAGGCTAGGGCATTGGTGGATTCAGGTTCTCAGATTAACTTAATTTCTTTGTTTGAGGCTACTCATCTGGGCCTCCCCATCAAGACAGGAATTGGTGGAAATTTAATAGGGATTAATGAACAGGTCACTGAGTTGATTGGGATAGCTGAATTTGCAAATCTGGATGTTGGTGGAGCCTAAGGGAAGGTTCATTTTTTCATTTCCAAAGGTAATGTAAAAGCTGTTTTGGGTGGACCATTCTTGATGGATTTCCAGGCAAGAATTGGTTATCAGTTTTATATGGGAATCAGTTTGGAGTTGAATGGTGAAGATAAAAGAAAACTGAGACCAAGACTGGATTGTCTTTAATGTGCCATTGCATGGATTGTTGTAGGAGAAGTATGGAAGTGGGTGCTGCCTCTGGTTTTTTGGAGTGTGGCTCATGCTCTAGTGAGAGTATGTCTTTTTTAGAGTGATGAGGGCTGATCACCCTAGTGCTAAAACCTCTCCCCAAGATGAGGAAATCCCAGACTGTAGTAGGTCAGCTACCTTGGAGATATAGCAAGTGGATTTTCAACTTTCTCTTTTTAATGTTTCTCTTCTCTGCAAGTATTCTTCATGTTTTTTATCAAGAATCTTTTCTCTCTCAAGATTTTCAATTATTTTTAATTCAAGTTCAAAAAATATGATTGGCTATATATATTTATTAAAAGATATGTGGAAAAGCTATGGGGTGGTGAGATTGGGGTCTAAATGCAAGGTCTCCCAATTGTGCACCGCTAGGGTCTCTTCTACACCTTTCAAAAACATTACCTTGGCCACGTCTGTGAGCATTTGGGAAAACCCTGGTTATTTTTGTAGGATGGAAGAAAACTCAAGAAAAGAAAATAAAAATTTCAAGATAACTGAAGAAAAGCAAGAAAAAAATCTGAAGATAATCAAAAAAGAAGAAAAGAATTATTTTTGTGCAGATCAGCAACATCAATTTTTGGGCCTCCAGCATGAGCTTAAACTGCATAAATTTTGAAGAAAGAAGATCATCAAGATCAACTTTTGAGCCTCCAGCATGAAGTTAAACTGCACAAAATTTTGAAAAAAGAAGATTAGAAAGATCAATTTTTGGGCCTCCAGCATGAAGATAAACTGCACAATTTCAGAAGATGTGATTCAGAAGATGAATCAAGAATTGAAAATTTAGAAGATGAAAGTGGGGATGAAGATTTGGAATTTCAGAAAAGTTGTGGAGTGGTGAGATTGGGGTCTAAAAGTAAGTCCTCCAAATTTTGCACCACTAGGGTTTCTTATACACTTTTCAAAAACATTACCTTGGCCACACATGTGAGCAATGAGGAATCCATTGGATTTTGTTCCAGGTCTGGTGGTGAAGATGTCCTGAAGATCCCTCAAGTTGAAAGTAGAGCTGTAAAGTATAAGAAGGTAGCACAGAAGATTAGGCCTGTCAATGAGCCTATGCCTGTAAGTTTGAATCCTCCTTTGAAGAGACCTCTGTTGTCAAGAGATCCATCCTGTACTCCTCTGGTGAAGAATCCTCCTGATTTTGTGGAAGCCGCTTGGGTGAAAGTGGAAAGGTTTAAAGTTGTTAATTTTGGTCCTGATGAGTGGTTGTCTGATGAGGAAAAGAAGTTGTTGTTTCACGTTATTGTGCTCAGGGAGAAAGTGGTGGCATTTGTTGAAGAGGAAAAGGGTGTGTTGAAACACTATTATGGGGAACCTTACATGATTTCTGTGGTTTTTCATGAGCCTTGGCAAAAAAACCAATTCTAATTCCAGCTTCTATTAGGGATGATTTTATTGAGATTTTTAGGGAAAGAGTCAGGACTGGTTTATACAAACAATCAACATCTAGTTACTCAAGTCCAGTTTTCTCTGTAAAGAAGCAGAATGGGAAGCTTAGGATGGTGCATCATCTTAGGGCCTTGAATAGAGTCACTATCAAGAATGCAGGAATGCTTCCAAGTGTGGAAGACTTTGTGGAAGTTTTTTCTGGAAGGGTGTGTTATGAATTGGGTGATATTATGGTTGGTTATGATGATAGGGAACCTTACACCAATTCACAGCCACTTACAAAGTTTGAGACTCCTCTGGGAAGATTTAAGCTCACTAGGTTTCCTCATGGAGAAACTAATTCAGTAGCAGTATATCAAGCACAAATGGCTTGGATTTTACTGGGTGAGGTTCCTACTCATGCTGGTATTTTTATTGATTATGGTGGAATCAAAGGACTCTCCACTGATTATGGAAATGTGGTGCTGAAGGAGAGCCCTTGTATAAGGAAATTTGTTCGGGAATATCCAATTACTCTAGAGAGAGTATTGTTTATGATTGAAGAGGCTGGTTTAAACATTTCTGGGTCAAAGTTTTGTTGTTGTGTTCCTGCTCTGGAAATTCTGGGTCATGTTTCATGTAAGGAGGGAAGGATTATGGAAAAGACAAAAGTCAATGAAATTCAGTCATGGCCAAGGCCCAAAAGTACTACTGAAGTCAGGGGATTTTTGGGGGTTTGTGTGTACATCAGGATTTTAATTAAAGATTTTTTTTTGGCTTCACCTTTTAGAAGGTTGACCAGGAAAGATGCGGAGTGGGAATGGACTGAAGAGTGTGAAGGGGCTTTTCAGAATTTAAAAAAGGTGGTGGGTGAAGATAATATTCTTCACAAGTTGGATTATGGTGTTGGTGCTGGAAAAATTTATCTGGAAGTGGACTCTAGTTATATTGTGGCTGGTGCTGTGTTGTCTCAGGAAGATAAAAGTGGGAGGTTCATGCCAGTATGGTATGAGTCCGTGGTATTTAATGAGGTTGAATCAAGATATTCTAAACCTAAGTTGGAATTTTGGGGTGTAGCAAAAATTTTGAAGAAGCTGCAAACTGTTTTGTGGGGGCAGCATTTTGAGCAGCAGGTGGATGCAAAATCTCTGGTTCAAATGATCAATACACCTAGCCTTCCAAATGCTCCAATGACTATGTGGGTGGAATTTTTTTAGAATTTCTCTTTTGACATGGTACACAAAACTGGGAAAACTTTTAAGATGCCAGATGGATTATCAAGGAGACCACCCACAGATTAAGATTCAGGCTCTGAAGAATTTGATGAAGATGTCCCAGTGGTTAGGGCCAGCACAAAGGTGATGAAGATTTTTCTCTCCTCCCCAATGAGGCTAAACTGGAAGATTGTTTGCTCCTCCACCAAGTGGTTAAACTGGCTGGTTTAGATCTTGATTCTGGTGATCAGGATGTTTTATTTGATGAAGATGGGGCTGTTTTTTGGGATGGCTCAAAATTAAATAATGGTGTTTTTGTTGGTGAACCAAATTCTCTTAAAATTAAGTGGAAGGAAGAGGATGTACCAAAGTTTAGGGATTGGTGTCCTGGATGGGCTGGTTGTGTTGATCATGTGTACACTGGATATTTCTGTGACAGGGTTGTACCCTTGGATGTTGTTTTTTTGGGGTTTGAAGATGAGACCTGGGGTCAGACTAGGTTTTATTTTATTATGGTTGAATATCTGTTAACCTTAAAGAGGCTGGGTATTTGTGATGATGATACTTAAATGGCAATCAAGAAAAAGTGTCCTGGCTTCTATGTGTCAGGAAGGAGGTTGATGAGGAGGAGGCAACCAAATCCTCAAGTAGTGATGACTAAAAAGAAGGGTAAAGAGTTGGTGTTAAAGTCTTTGCATGCAGACCTTGGCCATAGAGGCTTTGTGGAGACTTATAGAAGAGTAGAAGATAGATTTTGGTGGCCAGATATGAATTTGGCTGTGCAGGGTTGGGTTCAATCTTGTGAAGAATGTCAAATAAGAATTCACTTGAACCCTAAAGAGATTGGCTGTGCTACTGGTGGAACAACTGTGTTTGGAAGAGTAAGTCTGGATGCTGTCCATATCAAAGAGGGAAGTTATAAATAATTGATTGTTGCCAGGGATTATTTGTCTGGTTGGGTTGAGGCAGTGCCTCTGGTTAATTTGACAGCCAAAAATGTGGCAGAATTTTCAAAGAAAGAATGGATGTTTAGGTATGGGTTGATGAAGTTGGTGACTGTTGATGGTGGGCCAGAGTTTGGAGCCGAATTCGAAGAAGCTGAGGCAAGTATTGGTTCTAAAGTCACAGTGTCCACACCTTATTATCCTGAAACTGAATGTATGGTTGAAAGAGGAAATCAAGTTATCAAGAATTCTTTGGTGAAAATGTGTGGAGATAGTGCTGAAAAATGGAGGCACTATTTACCCTTGGTGTTATTTTCTGATAGAGTCAGTGTGAAAAGGACAACTGGCTATTACCCTTATGAGTTAATGTTTGGTCAGAAGGCTGTTCTACCAGTTGATTTGGAGGCAGTCTCTTATCTTGGAATGGATTGGGATGATGTGTTCTCGACAGAAGATTTTTTCTGTGCCAGGATGCAACAGTTGGAATGTAGAGAGGAATGTCATGAGAAGGAATACTCTAGAATGAAGAAGATAAGAAATTAATCAGTCAGACACTGGGAAAAGAAGTTGGCTCATAGACTTAGGAATCCCTTTAAACCTGGTTGTTTAGCTTTTGTGTATAATAGAAGTTTGGAGAGTCATTGGGGAAAGAAGATTTCTGACTGATGGAATGGATTTTACAGAGTCAGATCTCAGGTGTATGGAGGTTCTTATGTTTTGGAGGAGTTAGATGGCGAAGTCTTAAAGAAGAAAGTGGCTGCTTATCAGGTGAAGAGATTTTACCTTAGAGGCACTAGAAGTGAAGAAGATTGAATCCCCAATGAGGATAAACTATGGACAATTAGTTAATTTTGAATTTTGGTGATGCTGTGCTTTGGTTTTGTTGGAATTTTTTTTTTAGAAGGTACCCATGGGTGGGGCTTCTAGATTTTATTTTGGCAAGTGTGAGGGTAACAGATGGGCTGGCTGCTCTGTAGAACAGTTAACCCAGATTGTCTGTTTCCAACCCCTTCTCGTAATTTAGTTGAACCCTAGTATTGGTTTTTCTCCACAGGTTTTAGTACCCTATGACTTCAACCTGAAACTCTTTTGGTATTCAAGTGCTGGACTCTTCATGCTTAATGGTTTTGGTTTATTGTGTTGAATGTTGTATTTTTTTATAGAAGGTACCTAGGGGGGGGCTTCTAGATTTTATTTTGTAAAGTGTGGGGGTAACTGATGAGCTGGATGCTCTGTGAAAAGTTACCTCAAAATGTCTGTTTCAAGAATTTTGTTTGTCCTAGTTGAGTCATAGTTCTGGTTTTGGTTATTCAGGTTTCAATTCCACTATGACTTTAAACTCGCCTATTGGTTCAATACTAACTTTTTTAGTTTTGGTGGTTGATCACTGGTGGTCTTCCATCATTTTTACTTATTGGAGGGAGCCCACCAAGTGATCATTTTCTTGGTCTGGACTTTCTATGGAGTCAGACTTTGTCTTTTCCTTTTCTTTTATTCTTGTGTCTATGGTTGTGTTTGATGGTAGTTTTAGATTATTTTCTTTTTTTCTCTTTTTTTCTTTTATTTTTTTATTGAAGTTATTAGGATATAAAGAGGGAAAAATCACAAAATTATATTATATGGTGTCACCATATCAGGGTAACCTGAATGTGAGCAAACATTGGTTGGGAAAGGCTTATCAATTGGCAGGGCAATGCTATTTTTTTTATCATTATCTCATTTTTTTATTATTTTCTTTGATTTCTACTTATTTCATATTTTCTTTATTTATATTATTTTTCTTAATGTATTATTTCTCAATTCATAAAAATTATTTAAAGGTTTATCCACATCAAGGTGCACTTGGATGTTGGTAAGGTATCAGGGGATCAGCTCATCAATTGGCTGGGGGATACCATTTGTAACTATTATTTATCTCATCTTATTATTATTATTCATTTCATTTTAATTTTTTTCAGCTCTCATATTTTTGGTGAATTTTGTTTATTTATTTTAAAGTGTTTTTTAGTATGTTGGTAGTTTAAAATAAAAATAAAAATAAATAATAAAGATATAAATAAATAAAATAAAATAAAAAAAACAAATTTCTTTTATATATCTGTTAATTATTATTGTTCTTTCTAGTTAGTGAATTAATAATTTTGTTTTTTTATTTTAATGTCTGAAAGAAGAAGCCTCCAGCTGTTGGTCCGGATTATTGTGGCATTTATGCTTTTAGTTAGGATTGGAGTAAGAAATGTGTTCTTCGTGATGTAGGCAGCTGGAAAGTGTATAGGGGTTGTAATGGTCAGGGACCGTAGTAGAAGGTAAATTTTGGGAAGAAGTAGAAGAAGAGGGGATAGAGTGTTGGAAGGTGTGTTTGATTATTCTAGAAATCTTCCAGTTGTCATCAAGGAGCTGTTTTCTCAGATTCTTTTCAAACTCATTCAATGGACTGTGGAGATCAAAGGCCTTAAGCATGTTTGAACACATCATGCATAGGTGTTGTTTCATGTTGGCCTAATCCTGCATTAAGGTCATTTCTAGAGGTTGGCCAATCCCAATTGTAGTTTCAGGAGGCGGGTTTCCACGTATACAGAAGAATTGGATCAGTAATTTTTCTCTGTTAAAAAAATTGGATTTATTAATTTAGTACTTACAGATTGGGAGCTCTTCAAATTTGTATGCAGCTGGAATCTGAAATGTTGAAGAATGTTGAATGGATTTTGAAGGAGGATCAACTAGATAGAGGTATGGATTCTCATGATCATTCTCTAAATGGTGTTGAGAAGATGGAATAGAAGGAGGACATTCATGTGGCCTAGTTGGAGCAGCAGGGCTGCTATGGTTGTTGGGGATATGATTATTGTTTGGCCCAATTGGGTTGGAAACTGGTGGTGGAGTACTAGGGCTGTTGAAGGAAGGACCAGAAGAAGGTGACCTGGAAGCTGATTGTGATTTTCTAGATGAAGATCTAGAAGAAAGGGAACTATCAGAGGAATAATTGGTGGCCAGAGGAGAGGTGTATTTAGCTCTTCTTGAATTAACAGGTGATTTTTGTTTGGGAGCAGTTTTACATGCTCTGGTGTTCTCAGGAGGTCCTCTGGCAGGCCTTCTAGAGATGTTGGAATTTTTGGGGTTTTCTGAGGAAGATTTCGTGTGTGTAAGCATTACTCTGGGAGCACTAGGAGGTTTTTGCGTAGAGGTTTTGGTATTCAATGGTGGATTTTGGCTATTATCTGGCTGAATTTAGGAGTTTTGAGCCTGATTTTTGCTTTCTGGAAAGGTGGGCAGGCGGCCTGGACATTTTTTAGCAGCCTGGGAGCAGATTTTGAAGCTATTTTGGCTAAATTTTCTGAGGGAAAAGCAGATTCTTGAGAAGATAAAGCAGGTCTTTTAGGGAGTGCTTGGGGAATAGAACAGTGTGATCTTCTGGAAGGAGCGGAAGATAAAGAAGAGGAAGCAGGTCCAAGTTCTGCTGACCTGGTAGGAGATATGGAAATATATTTATGGGAAGGTGAAGGCGGAGGTATTCAATAGCTGGGGTCTCTGCCACATCTTTTTTTTAGAGTTGCAAGAATCGCAGGCTCTGTTATAGAGTTTGGCCTGAAGAGTAGGAAGAGTGAAAGTGCAAGGCCTGCACATGTGGATGCACTGTTTACAAGCATAGTATTTTAGTGCAGTGAAGCAAGGAAGGTCCATGGGTCAAAGTCTAGAGATTCAGCCATGATCTTTGAAGGAACAAAAATATAAAGAAAAGAGATGAAAGAAAGTTTTATCAGTGATGGTAGATGATGAAGAGGGTGGAAGTTAAGCAGCTGGGATGCGGAGCATTGTGCATGGAGGTGGCTCCTCCCTTATATGCAAAATGTGTTTAGTCCATCAAGAATTTGAACTGAACACTGAGGAAGTCTGTCAAGATTTTAAACTGAACACTGTGGTAGTCTGTCAAACTTTAAACAGCACATTGGGGAAGTCCTTCAAGAATTTAAACTGAACACTGTGGTCAGTCCATCAAGAATTTAAACTGAAGAATGGTATAGTCCCCCAAGACTATAAACTGAAGATGGTTTAATGGTGGAGTCCTTCAGGACTATAAACTGATAATGGGAGTTGGTGTGATTCTTGAAAAATGCATCCAAGGGGGGAGTCTCTGAATTTTGTTAAGGCAAGTGTGGGGGTAATTGATGAGATGGCTGCTATGTAGAACATTTAACCCAGAGTTTTAGTTTGTTTATTTGGTATTTAATGTTTTGATCTTTGGTTCTGTCTTTTAGATTCAGATTTCGGAGTCCTCCAAGACTAATAACTGAGGGTTTTTGAGCCCTCCAAGACTATAAAATGAGGGCTTTTAGTCCCCCAAGACTTAAAACTGAGGATTAGTCCTTCAAGAATTTAAACTGAGGAAATTATTTTATTTTTTTATCTCTAAATCAAGATTTTCAGGCAAGAAGTAATTACAGAAAAGATTTGAGGGATGTAACAAAATTTTCAGCATTGGCTTTGAACTGGTGAAGGAGTTTCTTCCTTTACTCAAGGTCCTGTGGATTCCTGGCAGGAGTGGATTGGAAGTAATTTAGAATCAGATGCTTCTGTGGAGAAGAATGCTGTTGGAATTTTTCTCTGATGATGGGAAATGGATTAGGTGGGGGTGCTTCAATGGTTCCCACATTGTCATCATCACTGTCAGGATGGAAATTAACTGGAAATTTGTTAGATTGAATTTCAGTATGAAGAAGTATTAAGCTTACTATCAGAAGGAATAGGGATGGTAGAGCTAGTGGTTGTAGCGGGGTTAGCACTATTTTTTGAAGGGTGTAATTTGTTGACCAGTCTGGGGATCAGGATGGATGGTCTGGATCTTTTGGTGCTGGTAGAAGGTGGATCAGGTTGTGGAAGAGGAGAAGATGTTGAAGAGGACAATGGACCAGGTCTGAAACAAGTCTTCTTCCTAGGTTGACAGGCATCACAGGAGGTTCTGTAGGGATGAGCCGGTGGTGTGATGCTACAGATGAAATTGTTGTCAATTAAGTATTGGCAAGGACCCATGTAAGTATCAGATTTGGAAAGAAAGCTGAAAATTGTGGTTTTGATGAAGGATAATGTGGGAATTCTCTATTGGAGTGAGTATGTGGTCTTCCAACATTGGTGAGCTCTTTATTGGACTATTTGGCATTGTTTTGATATGTTTTAAATGACATTGTTTAATAATTGGGTTTTTTTCTGTATTTAATCAGCAAATATTGGGACTACAGGGATGTGGGTACTTCCATTGGATTGCCCTGGTTTTTCACTATATTTTATGTCTTGATGACATTTTTCAGATTTTAAGTATTAAAGGGATTATTTCTAATTTTTCATTTAAGATGATAGCTGTTTAATTTTGCTTATCCCGTTTTACGGCCTAACCTTAAGTCTTAAGGCTAAGTGTTAAGTAAAATTAGAATGAGCTAATTTTTCTCTACATTTTATGTCTCTACGTTTTCATAGCCTAATTATGTGTTTTAAAGGTTTTACTAGTCGTAGTATCTTTTTCTTAATATTTTGGGTATTTTTGGGAGTTTTTGGTGGTTTTCTGGCTTCAGGGTGTTCCGGTAACCACAGGCGGTCCTCCTGACGTCGGGGGGACCACCTGCATTGGTGCTAGAAAGCTGGGAAGCATTTCTAGAGGGGTTATATGCAATTTGGCACTCAAAAATTCAAAATTGTTGGTGTGCATGGGCTTTTAGATAGTGGTCTGTGTGTACATAGTGAATAAGACAGTTTGGGGCAAATTTAATTATCATACAACTATCTGGAGGTGATATCCTTGTTCCTTGCTCAGTTTTCACTGTTTTTTGGCCACAACTGGCTGTGTTTGTTTCAAGGTGAGCTCTTCATTTAACTTAACTTGGCAACTGGTCTCTCTGGTATAGTCTTGCAAGCTATATCAAGTATTATTGCTGTCTCTTGTGTGGATTTGAAACCTACATCAAGTATCATTGCTATCTCTGGTGTGGTCATTGGTTTACATTTTAGCTCTTTGGTTTGGTAGTCTGTCTGGAGACTACCTTCTTGGCTGATCAGGAAGTTAAGTGTGTAGGAAAAGGGACTTTAGAAAACAGGAAGCAGTTTACTGTAGCAGGTAAATCTCACTTTCTTTTTCTAAATGGACAGGGGATTTTCTCTCTGGCTTTTCTCCAACTCCCTTGGTCAAGGCATATAGCTAGTACTATAGGATAGTCTACAGTGTATCAAAAGTTGTTGGTGGACTTGTGTTCAGATGCAATTATTTTACATCATATCCCTTAATATATCTCCTAAACTATAACACACTCCTCCTGAAAACATCTATACAAACTCCTGCACACTAGGAGGTATTCCTGCATCTTATACACCACAGAAAAAATGGGGGGGTATTGCTAGCAATACCCCTTTCTTGAACTCCGTTGAGCCACAAATCTATGCTTGAATTATGCACACATCATCACCATGTAGGAAATTGTTTAACCTTACATTTAGCAAGAGATTTGTCACAAATTGAGCTCAAGATGAACCTATATTGATCACCGTTTGATCTTGTAAAATCCTAATTTGATCATCAGTTGAACTCCCTTTGATCTCAATTTGATCTAACATAAGCTTTTGCATATCCAATATGTCAAATATTCACTTTCAAAAAGATTCGTAATGAATTTCACATGGAATATCAGAAATGAAACCAGTAATTTTGAGTAAATGGCTCATCAAAATGATTAATCTACAACAAAATACCATCAAAATTCAATCTGATTACTGAAAACTTTTGGTAAAATGACTAATAGATATTTAAATTGAAAAATAATATTCTGTTTCTCAATTTCAAATTCAAAATATAAATCCTCGTTTGAAATGTGAATTTTGTAGATTCCTTGCTTTCCTATATTATGAGTAATATTTGAGGTATTTTACACCTTTGTAAATATGGTGTTGTGCTGCTATAAATTATCTCTGTTTCAATTCAACTTTATTGAAGCTTGATTCCAGAATGATCCATATTTTATAACTATTTTGAGAAAAAAGTCACTAGTAATGAATTTAGCCTTTTATCTGTCCTTTATTAAACCACACTTAATCCTACTTAAATCCAAATTGACCCACAAAAACCTTATTTGGGATATTTTTTAGCACAGGATGATTCAATATTGGAGCAAAATATTATTTTAAATATCCAATATGCCTATTGATTAAATTTCTTCAAGCTTACTTTAAATTCACATTAACATTAACTTTCACAGGAAATATTAAACACAAATCTTGAAAATATAGTATTTAAAATCATAATAAATATAATATAATATGCTTACAACAAAATTTTCTTTCTGGATTAATTGAAACAAAGAATTGTTCATTTGTGAAAATAGAAAAAATACTATCCATCCTGAATTTAGAATTCATTTTTAAAAATTTAATGCCCCCTCACTTTCAAGTTTATCATGTATTTTGAAAATTATATTTTTAATAATTTTGTGAATAGTACACCTGAGATATAAACTTGGGGATATCAAAAACTAAAACATCAGCAAATTGAAATGTTTTTTATTGTTATGAATGGAAATAATGATTGAAAAACATCATTAGAGCAAGTTTGATTTTGAATAATAGGCATACTTTCTCATGTAAATTTCAAAAAAATAATTTTTATTCTTACATAAGTTGCGGTGGATACATTTGAGCTCAAAAAGAATTAAAATTGACAAAATAAGACTTCTATAATTCATATTCAAAAATGAAATCACCCTTCATTATCTACCTGTAAACTATTTTAAATTGAATAATTTCAAAGTCAGTATATACTGATGTTATTTTTTCTTCTAAGAAATTCATTATATAGATTAATAGTCATAAACAGTTGACATAGATGTTAAATTTATATAAGCAATCTTTAATGCATAAAATGATAAAACTATCTTTTATTTAAAAAGTGATGAAGGAAAAAAATATTATTAAATTTTTGATGCACTATCAATAAAATTGAAGATAGAGCATATCAAAAGTTTAAACTTAATTTCAATTTTGATATCATCAATTTATTTTATTTTACTTGAGTAGAAAACAGATTTTAAATCTCAATATAATTTTAAATCCCATTAGTTTGTAGATTTCAACATTTGAAACTATGAAATAAATATTTATCAAAGAATTTTACAATATTTGCCCTTCTAAAAACTCATAAATCCAACTTCAAATCTTCTAACCTTCACAAGTAACCACAATGCATTCTGAAAATACTCTATATTTAAATAATTAAAGGTAAATAAAATTATGTTTTTATTCTTTATTTCAATTTTTGATAAATAATATATATATATACATATATATATATATATAATTTCTTAAAAAGTCTAAGAGGGAACTTAATAGTGGTTTTGGCATTAGATAAATAGATTCAACTTTCAAAAAATTTGTTTGGAATAAATTACCAAGACAAAAAGGATATATTTTGATGAAAGAATACTGATTTAGGTTCTCTTAAAATTTTATTAACCATTTTTTGGAATATTAATCCATGGTTATCATTCTTTATGATATTATCATAGAATTTTTCCCTTTTTTAATATAATGATTTTCTATTTTGTGGTATGTAGGCTAAGATAAGTTTAAAAGATTTATTGAAGATATATATACCAGAAACAGTATAATCTGTAGATTTATAACTATAACTTACATTTCTGATGTTTTACATCATTGATAAGTAGCTCATGCATTACACAAGTAAATAATTATAGTCTCTGGAAATAATTCCTTGTGAATTTCAAATTTTTTGTTATTCTTAAAATCATTACTCAAATAAACTAAAAATTTCTTCAAATATTGATTGAAAGAAGTAGTTACAAAATCTTATTTTGTAGTTATAAAAGTTTGAGTTATTTTTCATATTATATAGTATAATGAACATTTGTAAATTTTAACTTGAAAACTAGTGATCATAGCAAAGTAATACTGGAAGAATCAGATAAAAAGGGTGGAATAAAGTCATAGCACAACAGGAAATGATACAAAATTGTTGATTTTTATCTCACAAAATTCAACATATTTTTAACATATTTTACCACATTTAGATAATGTTTAGTGGATTTTAACATTATTATAACAAGCAAACTTAACAATGTTTTGATTTTTTTAACAAAAATAAATATTGTTAGATCATTTTTTTAAAAAATATGACTTATTTTTATGCTTTATCTACAATAGTTAGTAGTTTTTTTTGCAGAAATTACTTGTTTTGATATTCTATTTTTGAATTTTTTAAGAGAGTTCATTGCATTAAAGTTTTGTAATAATTTTTCATTAAAGCATCATATTTTAAATCTAGAGATTTGGTTTTGAAATAATATATATTTTCATCTTAATTGACTCATTATTTTTGGATTGATAAATTATTTTAAAATTGGGATTGCTTATTTCTAGTGAGTGTACATCATAGTTTGTTTTCAAATCAAAGATTAATAAATGGTAAAATTTGGTAAAATTCTAAATATCTTTTAAACCTTTTTGATTTAAATAATGTTTAATGTTATGTAATCATTCTATAAGTAGAACACAGTTAAAATCTGATAATGGTACATTGCTTTCAATTTCTAATACTAAAATTCTATTCTACTTGAAACAATGTAAACTAAAGCTTGGTATCTCATAAGAAACTCACAATTTTCAAAAATCATATTTCCAACTTTTTAAACATGATACACATTAAAATATATTTTTAGAATAATTTCCTAATTAGTTTCAAATACTAGAAAATAATGACCTCAATTTATTTTAATACTTAAACCATTCTGATGAGTGAATTTCACAATCCTCTAAGTAACATATGGTTACCATTTATACACATATGCATGATTTCTCCTTTTGTTTAATTTTAGCTGAATCTAAAAAGTAAAATCACATGTTGAATATCATCTATAGATAAACTTCTTATATTAGAAGCTAATATTTCATATGAGAAATTTGTTATTGAGTTTGGGAAACATTAATAAGTGTTGGGTATTATAATTGAGCCATTTATTCAAGTAAATAAAAAAGGATGACCTTCAAAATATTTCATATATATATATATATATATATATATGTATATAATAAAAATTAATTATATAGTAGCATTTAACCATGTTTTTATACTAATGTAATATAAAAAAAGGGATTGAACTAAAACTTTCAGTAAAGAAAATAAAAATAAGATAAGTTAATATTCTTGTTTATATTCTCATATTTTTGAAATGGCTTACTTAAGGGAGAAAATTATTTGGTTTTAGAGTAAAAAAATTTCTAGATAAAAATCTTCACAATATAGTTTGACCCTCTCAAAAAGAAAATTCCTCAAATTTTACTATCACATTTTATATATTTGTTAAGTAATAGAAAATGGAGTTGTGTCTTTGACAATGAAGCTTTAGAAAATGAAATAAATGATTTAAATTTATAATATAATTTTTGAAACAATAAATCATGTATTCAAAAAAAATTATATATCTTACAATCAAGATAACAGTATTAATTAAGCAACTCTAACAACTTTGGAAAGAAAACAAGAAAAAAATAATTAGTAAAATGCATAAGTTATTTTTAGAATTTAAGCAAACTTAATAGCTCTACCTGTAAACTAGCCTTAAAGCAGGTTTGGATCTAACATGTGGAAATTCATACATAGTACCCTTCCATCATTAGAGCAGAATAAAATTTATGTAGTTTTATTTTTTTAATTTATAATAGTATTTTTATTTTTGGCTTTTTCATTAGTATAACTATATATTTTTTAACTTTTTTGTTCTTCATAACATAAGTTCAAAGCTGCACATCACTACTTCAAGATGAAACTCCATATAATGTAATAAATGAATGATATATTATAATGAATTTTACTAGAGACTTTTCAAAAATGGTGATTAAGAATACTTATTATAATTTTTTAAATTTTTATTATTATTCTATCTCTTGAAAGGAGATGGCCATATCTCAATTTGATTAGTTTTTCCTCAGAAAAATTTATTCTTGATCTAAATAAAATTGCATCACTATTAACTAGATGTTATTATACAATTTTAACAATTTTTTTATCTGAACATAGTTGAAAGTATGTATAAATTAAATTGTTTCCACATAGTCTTGCTATTATCCCACCATTATTTTCACATTTTGATTTCATTATAACTGTAAAATAAGTTTTTCAATAATTTTAATAAAACCTTAATATTTAATAATTTAGTTACATATTAGATTTTTTATCCTTTTTTTTATATGAGGCTTATTATATAAACACCAATTTTAGATTTCATCCATTTTGATGTCTGATAATTTAAATTTTCATTTAACTACCCAAATTATATCAAAAAAAATTCAAATGTATATTTTTTTAATGTACTCTTTTTGATAAACTTATCGTTTCTTATAGGTTATTCTTCAACTATTTATTGTAATTAATTAGCCACTCATTCACCACAGAAAAAATGGGGGGGTATTGCTAGCAATACCCCTTGCTTGAGCTCCGTTGAGCCACAAATCTATGCTTGAATTATGCACACATCATCACCATGTAGGAAATTGTTTGGCCTTACATTTAGTCAGAGATTTGTCACAGATTGAGCTCAAGATGAACCTACATTGATCACCGTTTGATCTTGTAAAATCCTAATTTGATCATCAGTTAAGCTCCCTTTGATCTCACTTTGATCTAACATAAGCTTTTGCATATCCAATATGTCAACTATTCACTTTCAAAAAGATTCATAATGAATTTCACATGGAATATTAGAAACGAAACCAGTAATTTTGAGTAAATGTCTCATCAAAATGATTAATCTACAACAAAATACCATCAAAATTCAATCTGATTACTGAAAACTTTTGTTAAAATGACTAATAGATATTTAAATTGGAAAATAATATTCCATTTCTCAATTTCAAATTCAAAATATAAATCCTCGTTTGAAATGTGAATTTTGTAGATTCCTTGCCTTCCTATATTATGAGTAATATTTGAGGTATTTTACACCTTTGTAAATATGGTGTTGTGCTCCTAGAAATTATCTCTGTTTCAATTCAACTTTATTGAAGCTTGAGTCCAGAATGATAAATATTTTATAACTATTTTGAGAAAAAAGTCACTAGTAATGAATTTAGCCTTTTATCTGTCCTTTATTAAACCTCACTTAATCCTACTTAAATCCAAATTGACCCACAAAAACCTTATTTGGGATATTTTTTAGCCCAGGATGATTCAAGATTGGAGCAAAATATTATTTTAAATATCCAATATGCCTATTGATTAAATTTCTTCAAGCTTACTTTAAATTCACATTAACATTAACTTTCACAGGAAATATTAAACACAAATCTTGAAAATATAGTATTTAAAATCATAATAAATATAATATAATATGCTTACAACAAAATTTTCTTTCTGGATTAATTGAAACGAAAAATTGTTCATTTGTGAAAATAGAAAAAATACTATCCATCCTGAATTTAGAATTCATTTTTAAAAATTTAATGCCCCCTCACTTTCAAGTTTATCATGTATTTCGAAAATTATATTTTTAATAATTTTGTGAATAGTACACCTGAGATATAAACTTGGGGATATCAAAAACTAAAACATCAGCAAATTGAAATGTTTTTTATTGTTATGAATGGAAATAATGATTGAAAAACACCATTAGAGCAAGTTTGATTTTGAATAATAGGCATACTTTCTCATGTAAATTTCAATAAAAATAATTTTTATTCTTACTTAAGTTGCGGTGGATACATTTGAGCTCAAAAAGAATTAAAATTGATAAAATAAGACTTCTATAGTTCATATTCAAAAATGAAATCACCCTTCATTATCTACCTGTAAACTATTTTAAATTGAATAATTTCAAAGTCAGTATATACTGATGTTATTTTTTCTTCTAAAAAATTTATTATATAGATTAATAGTCATAAACAGTTGACATAGATGTTAAATTTATATAAGCAATCTTTAATTCATAAAATGATAAAACTATCTTTTATGTAAAAAGTGATGAAGGAAAAAAATATTATTAAATTTTTGATGCACTATCAATAAAATTGAAGATAGAGCATATCAAAAGTTTAAACTTAATTTCAATTTTGATATCATCATTTTATTTTATTTTACTTGAGTAGAAAACAGATTTTAAATCTCAATATAATTTTAAATCCCATTAGTTTGTAGATTTCAACATTTGAAACTATGAAATAAATATTTATGAAAGAATTTTACAATATTTGCCCTTCTAAAAACTCATAAATCCAACTTCAAATCTTCTAACCTTCACAAGTAACCACAATGCATTCTGAAAATACTCTATATTTAAATAATTAAAGGTAAATAAAATTATGTTTTTATTCTTTATTTCAATTTTTGATAAATAATATATATATATACATATATATATATATATAATTTCTTAAAAAGTCTAAGAGGGAACTTAATAGTGGTTTTGGCATTAGATATATAGATTCAACTTTCAAAAAATTTGTTTGGAATAAATTACAAAGACAAAAAGGATATATTTTGATGAAAGAATACTGATTTAGGTTCTCTTAAAATATTATTAACCATTTTTATGGAATATTAATCCATGGTTATCATTCTTTATGATATTATCATAGAATTTTTTCCTTTTTTAATATAATGATTTTCTATTGTGTGGTATGTAGGCTAAGATAAGTTTAAAAGATTTATTGAAGATATATATACCAGAAACAGTATAATCTGTAGATTTATAACTATAACTTACTTTTCTGATGTTTTACATCATTGATAAGTAGCTCATGCATTACACAAGTAAATAATTATAGTCTCTGGAAATAATTCCTTGTGAATTTCAATTTTTTTGTTATTCTTAAAATCATTACTCAAATAAACTAAAATTTCTTCAAATATTGATTGAAAGAAGGAGTTACAAAATCTTATTTTGTAGTTATAAAAGTTTGAGTTATTTTTCATATTATCAAGTATAATGAACATTTGTAAATTTTAACTTGAAAACTAGTGATCATAGCAAAGTAATACTGGAAGAATCAGATAAAAAGGGTGGAATAAAGTCATAGCACAACAGGAAATGATACAAAATTGTTGATTTTTATCTCATAAAATTCAACTTATTTTTAACATATTTTACCACCTTTAGATAATGTTTAGTGGATTTTAACATTATTATAACAAGCAAACTTAACAATGTTTTGATTTTTTTAACAAAAATAAATATTGTTAGATCATTTTTTTAAAAAATATGACTTATTTTTATGCTTTATCTACAATAGTTAGTAGTTTTTTTTGCAGAAATTACTTGTTTTGATATTCTATTTTTGAATTTTTTAAGAGACTTCATTGCATTAAAGTTTTGTAATAATTTTTCATTAAAGCATCATATTTTAAATCTAGAGAATTGGTTTTGAAATAATATATATTTTCATGTTAATTGACTCATTATTTTTGGATTGATAAATTATGTTAAAATTGGGATTGCTTATTTCTAGTGAGTGTACATCATAGTTTGTTTTCAAATCAAAGATTAATAAATGGTGAAATTTGGTAAAACTCTAAATATCTTTTAAACCTTTTTGATTTAAATAATGTTTAATGTTATGTAATAATTCTATAAGTAGAACACAGTTAAAATCTGATAATGGTACATTGCTTTCAATTTCTAATACTAAAATTCTATTCTACTTGAAACAATGTAAACTAAAGCTTGGTATCTCATAAGAAACTCACAATTTTCAAAAATCATATTTCCAACTTTTTAAACATGATACACATTAAAATATATTTTTAGAATAATTTCCTAATTAGTTTCAAATACTAGAAAATAATGACCTCAATTTATTTTAATACTTAAACCATTCTGATGAGTGAATTTCACAATCCTCTAAGTAACATATGGTTACCATTTATACACATATGCATGATTTCTCCTTTTGTTTAATTTTAGCTGAATCTAAAAAGTAAAATCACATGTTGAATATCATCTATAGATAAACTTCTTATATTAGAAGCTAATATTTCATATGAGAAATTTGTTATTGAGTTTGGGAAACATTAATAAGTGTTGGGTATTATAATTGAGCCATTTATTCAAGTAAATAAAAAAGGATGACGTTCTAAATATTTCATATATATATATATATATATATATATATATAATAAAAATTAATTATATAGTAGCATTTAACCATGTTTTTATACTAATGTCATATAAAAAAAGGGATTGAACTAAAACTTTCAGTAAAGAAAATAAAAATAAGATAAGTTAATATTCTTGTTTATATTCTCATATTTTTGAAATGGCTTACTTAAGGGAGAAAATTATTTGGTTTTAGAGTAAAAAAATTTCTAGATAAAAATCTTCACAATATAGTTTGACCCTCTCAAAAAGAAAATTCCTCAAATTTTACTATCACATTTTATATATTTGTTAAGTAATAGAAAATGGAGTTGTGTCTTTGACAATGAAGCTTTAGAAAATGAAATAAATGATTTAAATTTATAATATAATTTTTGAAACAATAAATCATGTATTCAAAAAAAATTATATATCTTACAATCAAGATAACAGTATTAATTAAGCAACTCTAACAACTTTGGAAAGAAAACAAGAAAAAAATAATTAGTAAAATGCATAAGTTATTTTTAGAATTTAAGCAAACTTAATAGCTCTACCTGTAAACTAGCCTTAAAGCAGGTTTGGATTTAACATGTGGAAATTCATACATAGTACCCTTCCATCATTAGAGCAGAATAAAATTTATGTAGTTTTATTTTTTTAATTTATAATAGTATTTTTATTTTTGGCTTTTTCATTAGTATAACTATATATTTTTTAACTTTTTTGTTCTTCATAACATAAGTTCAAAGCTGCACATCACTACTTCAAGATGAAACTCCATATAATGTAATAAATGAATGATATATTATAATGAATTTTACTAGAGACTTTTCAAAAATGGTGATTAAGAATACTTATTATAATTTTTTAAATTTTTATTATTATTCTATCTCTTGAAAGGAGATGGCCATATCTCAATTTGATTAGTTTTTCCTCAGAAAAATTTATTCTTGATCTAAATAAAATTGCATCACTATTAACTAGATGTTATTATACAATTTTAACAATTTTTTTATCTGAACATAGTTGAAAGTATGTATAAATTAAATTGTTTCCACATAGTCTTGCTATTATCCCACCATTATTGTCACATTTTGATTTCATTATAACTGTAAAATAAGTTTTTCAATAATTTTAATAAAACCTTAATATTTAATAATTTAGTTACATATTAGATTTTTTATCCTTTTTTTTATATGAGGCTTATTATATAAACACCAATTTTAGATTTCATCCATTTTGATGTCTGATAATTTAAATTTTCATTTAACTACCCAAATTATATCAAAAAAAATTCAAATGTATATTTTTTTAATGTACTCTTTTTGATAAACTTATCATTTCTTATAGGTTATTCTTCAACTATTTATTGTAATTAACTACCCACTCATTTATGGTCTGTTATTGTTGTTCATTACATACAGACAAAATAAGGATACTCTCATATTATATTGGAGTTTTAAATTAAAAAGTAAATACTAGTGGCTGGTATTAAATATGAAGTTGTTATAACTAAGTTGAACATTAATTAATTATTAAATGGCATTTTATATTACAAATTTTATTGAATGTATATAAAAATAACACTCAAGAAATATATATAAGATATATATATAACCATTGTATATCAAAAATGAAGTACTTATCAACATGGTCTTTTTAAATGATTTTCAAATTTACTTAAAGAGACATTAATATTACCAATTCAAATTTTATATCAAATACAACAATATTATTATTTCATTTTTAATTATTTTACAAAAAATTTGAGTTTCAAAGTAATTTAATTCAGTATTTAATGAATGTTTTTGAAAAATATTTTTAAAAATAGAAATAACCCCTCACAAAAAAAAATATAATTTTTTTTACTTACAATTTGCACCATATTTCTACCCTTAAAATATTTGTATTCTTCTAACAAAAATATTTTTTAAATAAATTTAAAATTTTTTTCATTATTCAATTACAAAATGTCAAATTTATAATTTATTTTACCTTACTAAAAAATTTAGCTGAAAATTTAATTTTGTATTTCCAAAAAATAAACTTAAATGTCAAAAATTAAAAAAACAAAATTATAAATATAATTATGAGAAAGAGGTAGATTAAATTTATAATATTCATATAAAAAAAATTCATATATTTTATGGTGTTTGAATTTTAAATTTAATGTATTAAAAATTAATTATTAAATAACCAAGCCAAATGAAATTGGCTTGGATTTTTGGTATCACTAGAACTTATTTTTTTTCTTTTACTCACATTTTAATTTTTAATTTTTTTTTTTTTCTACATTTCTCATTTTTTTTTTTTATGATTTTTAATGTTTTTAAGACCGAAGTTGCTTTCAAACAACTTCGGTCTAACGTTTCTCTCACTTTCCCACCAGATTGCACCTGGTAGGGAAAGTCGCTTCCATTTTAGAGACCAAAGTCCCTTGCAGGGACTTTGGTTTCTCTGTGTGCATTGCACAGCCAGAAAAAAACTGGCTGTGCAATGCACTGCATGCAGCACATGCAACACGCATTGCTGCTGCAAGTAATGCGCATTGCATGCAGCAGAAATGCGCGTTGCATGCAGCAGCAATGCAGGCTGCATGTGCTGCATGCAGTGCATTGCACAGCCAGTTTTTTTCTGGCTGTGCAATGCACTGCATGCAGCACATGCAGCCTGCATTGCTGCTGCATGCAACGCGCGTTTCTGCTGCATGCAGCGCGCATTGCACATGCTGCGCATATCTCATGCAGCTGACTTGATATCAGCTGCATGAAATATGGTAGCGATTGTGCAACGCGCGTTACTTGCAGCAGCAACGCGCGTTGCACACTGCTTTGGCCACCTCCCAGCCTAGTAAATTAGCTGGGAGGGTGGCAAACATTACAGCAAGCAATCGAAGTCGCTTTTAGCGACTTCGATTGCTTGAAAGAGACACTTCCAGCCAGGGGAAACCTGGCTGGAAGTACTAAATTGCAATGTAAGGGACCCAAGCCAATTTCAAAGGCTTGGGTCATAAATTAAGGTTTCTAAAAAGCAGCCAGTATAAATCTGGCTGCAATAAAAAGTAAATTTTTTAAATAAAATACATAAAAAAATAAAAATTTGTTCAAATAAAATATACAACACTCTTTCGCCAGTAAGAAACAGCCTTCCATTGTTACACATAGAAACAAAATCAAATGTTTCTTACATCAACATTGGCCATGTTTCAATATTTTGAACCAAGTAAGATCAGGAAAAAGGTCACGGCAAAAAAATTGCATAATTAAAAGTCTCCCAATTTAATATGGTGCGGAGGTTCATATTTTAGAAATAGGTGGTACACATTATAGTTTCCTTTAAAAAAATTCAAAAATGAATTAATTTTGGCGCAATGTAAATTTAAATGTGATGAGTGTATGTTTTTTAGCTACGTGAAACATGGTAGCTAGAATTATGTGGCGTCAATTTTTTTTAGATGTGAAATTCAGTGTTCCACAAATGTGCATCTGTACAACATGCAGCCAAGTAAATTCTAGCTGGAATTAGTATATGCATAGGAAAAAATGATCATGCTGTGTAAAGTGCCTTGGCAACATCATTCTTGGAATTTAGATGAAGTTTATCATATGACTTGGAGAGCTGCATTTTTTTGAAAATGTGATCAGTGAAAATTCATGATATATACATCTGTTTGCCACCCAATTTATTTTTCCTTTCTCTTTCTCACTTACCTTTTTCAAAAATTATCAATCATATTTTTGCTTTATCATTTTGAATTATTGGTACTATTTTCTTGACCTTATCTGATTACCGGTAAGCAAATTTTTCTTGCTATTGCATTTCATATCATTTTGGTTTGTTACACTTTTTTACACTTTTGACAAGTTAATCTAATGATTCTAATTCTGAATTTATTTTTATGGTATCTTTTACTGTACCCTTTCGATTCATTATAAAAAAATTCTTTTTCAGTTAACTTAAAGTTTTTTTATTTGTTTGTCAATTTACTTTTCTTTATTCCTTATCAAAAATGTTCAATTTATTTATCTAACCATTTATTTTTTAAAACAGTGATTATAAAATAAACTTTATAATTAATTTTGATCAATCAGCTACAAATGGAAGAAGATTTTATAGACATGTAAGTTCATGTTTTGCTTATCATTTTTCTATATTTCTTTAATACTTTCTCAACCATTATATTATTAATATGAAAAGTAAAACATCATCTCGTACTTGCTGAAAGCATACAGGATAATGTTTTGCTTTTCATAATAATAATTAGATTGTTTGTACTTTACCTTTAATTTATTGATTTTTAAGTTGTTTCAAAGTCTCGTACTTGCTGAAAGCATACAGGACAATGCTACAATTTAAAAATTAATAATTTATTGAAGTATAACTTTCTAAGTCAATATATTGATCAGAGCAAGATTTTTCATTTTATATATGTGGATATCATAATTCCGTAAATTTTTTAATATTACTAGTGTATTGGAGTTATACTTTCATTATATTATTAATATTAAGTGTAGAGCCAAATCTCGTACTTGCTGAATGCATACAGGATAAAGCTATACTCTTTATATGTATAATTTAATAAAGTATACCTTTGAAACGCTTTCTTAATATTTGAAATAAAGAAAAAGTATATAAATTTACTAATATGTAGATATGCTAACTTTTGTATTTCTAATATTGAAGATATGATAAAGTTAAAGGTATCATTGACTGATAATTGAAATTATGTTACTATTTTCTAATTTTTGATTTTTTTCTATTTTAAATCAAAATTGAATTCTCTTAGGATTGAACCATCAATGAGTAACGATTTGAAAAAAAAAAACGGCCAGGGAAGAACTCTAACAATAGGTGGGCGAAAGACATTGCTACTGGAATGAAACTTGTAAACACTCTTGGAATGGATACAAACGGGAAGAAGCCACATTTCTATGCACGATCTTATGCAAATAATATGACAGATTGCAATAATTATTACAATTTTTTTCCTGGATGTAGTATTTATAAACCAAAAGGTGTCTTAATACCTAATGTTCTTGTGCAGACTTTTGAAATTCATGAGCTCAAAGAACTAGATATGTTAGAAGCTACGGTGCGATGCATTAAGGATCTTTCTTACTGCGAACATGAAATTAAAAATAATGGTTATCATCAAAGAGCTGGTGGTTTTGGAAAAATGTTTGGTGGTGGCTTTATTTTAGATAGAAAGAAATCTTTACATATTCGTAAGTATCACTTTTTTTAATTTAAATACTGAATTTTTGAATGCTTTTCCTTGCAGATGAATACACTGATGATATTGTAAAAACGGATGAATATAAAAAACGAATGAAGAGGATTGCAATGTACTTTGAATATTTTTTTAAAAAAATATCATATGTAAAGTACAATGAGGCAACTAATCTTTGCGCAAAACTTGGTATTCCTGGATTTTCAAAAGTTTCTAGTGAAGAAGACGGTGTACCGTTTGCTAGTAATTTAACTTGGACATCTGGAGGGAATGGTAACGGGTTCTCTAATGAGGTTCATCTCGATAAGGATGCAAGTGAGTATACTTTAGGAATATTTTTTCCTAAAGATACAGAAAAAAACACCATTCATATGAAGTATGATAAGACCCAACCACGACAAATAGGTGGAGAACTTATGTTTCCCGAAATTCGAAGTAAAATCAACTTTGAAGCAACTAATGGAATAACAGTGACATTATGGCCTGCCAATCAACTAAGGCATTTTACCTCAAGATGTCATGAAATTCCTGGCTTCACTAGGATAGGTTCTTCTATTCAAATCAGCACTAGACTTTTTCATGCTATAGAAAAGCTTAATGTTTTTGATATTGATATTTCAGAATACTTAGAAATTAAAACAGAAAAATTTAGGTTAGAATATTTGATTAGTGCTTTGAGAGTTTTTTTGAAAAGAGATGACTTAATAGAGGAAGAAATAGAATCAGCAAAGTATTATTTATCTAATGTTAAGACAAATCTAAAAAATCTAGATATATAAATATTAAAAATTTATATTATATATACACAACTTAATGCAAATTTAAACATGATAAATACTGGGAGTAGCTGTAACATTTTCAGTTTTGATAATTATAGTATTATCTATTTCTTTTATTTGTGAAATAAAATAATTTTTTTTCATAATATTATAAGAAAATTTGATTTACTTTTGAGGAAATATATAAGTTGTGAAATCTTTAAATGTCATTTTTATTAAATTGGTAGCAAAGGTTCTAAAATAAAAAAAACTATAATAAAGAATTTGAAATATATTAGCCATAAAAATGTGCTTTTAATGCTACCAAATTAACTGTATAGTATTTTAGGTCAAACAGGCTTATTAATAAAAAAGGTAATAATAAAGAGTTGAAGAAAGAATTTTGAATCAATGATAGATTAAATTGTATTTTTTTAAGAATGTACTCATTTAATTATTTAAATTGTTCTACTTCTGATTAAAAATGTTACAATCAACGAAAATATTTGTAATAAATAATAGATTATATAATATTAAAGGTAAAGTAACAAAACTAGAGCATTTATCATATTTTTATATAAACAATAAAATATTTAAGAATTTAATACAAGTATTTGAAATCATATAAGTAGATTTTAAAATCTTTGTTATTGCTGGACTTACAATAATTTTTTTTAATAATTAATTTAGAAAATCATGTCAAAGGTTACTTAATAAATTTCAAAGATGGTCACATTTTTGACGTATTTGAAGGAAAATAACTTGAATTATACAAGATATATCATATAGAAAGAACTGTATCTATTTACATGTTGGAATATTAATTTATTGAAAGGCTATGTTTAGCAAAAAAAGGTGATACTGGCTGAATGGAGCTCCAGTGATTAAGAAAATCTGCAGAAATAGCCCTAGCAATTCCCGGAGGACTTGGGGTATCAAATTTTAAAGGAAATGGATCACACTTGCCTATAAAAGGTTTTATTAATGTTAAAATATAGTTATTTAAATTTTTCCAAATTATTTCTTCCATCAAATGATTTTTTTTTTCATGTAAATTAAGAAACTTAACTTCTGATATTACCTCCAAGCAATCAGCTGCTGAAGCCAATCTATGATCTTGAGAGCTCAGAAATAAACCACGGACACCATCAATTATATAGAATGTGAAAGATTGATATCGGTGGTGGGAGTATTCAGAATTTATTTTGTTTAGTGCAGCCTTTTGTTTCTCTCTCCTTATAGTCAGTTCAGTATTTTCGTTTTTCTCACTTGATTGTTGAGCTTCACTAGTCTTGCCACTTGATATTGTTGCAGCACAATATTTTGATTTAAGAATGATAATTGACATAATTATATCAATGATAATATTGCTGATTTGAAGAAGAGTTGACATTGATATATCACGGGTTTGAAGTGCAGTGGGACCAACTTCTAAGCCATCAGAAATCGGACTCTTCAGATTTGAAAGGTGAGCTAGAAGCTGAAGACCACGTTCAATTGGACAATCTGAGTTAATGTTTTGATGTGATGGAAGCTGGCTGAATTCATGTGCGGTCAGATAAAGTGAAGATGATATAAGAGATACCCATGAAGAACGGCAGTGGTCACTTGGTATCATTAATCTCATGAGCATTCGGATAAGATTGGATTCAGGGTGATCCGTTTTCTTTGTTGAGGAAAGAATTTCAGTATTTAAACCATCAGGATCACATAAATCTTCCATTTTTTTGAAATCAATATTATCGAGTACCCATAGCTGTGAGCTATCAATCTCTAAAAAAATATTTGCTACAAAAGGAAAAAAAAAATAAGTAAAAGAACAAAAGTCAAGACTAAAAATTATGGTAACTTACATAACTCAGTAAGTTTTGAAAGCCAATCTTCTCCACAAGATTTTTCCCAATGAAAAGTAAACATTGGAATATTTGACATGGGTTCTTGGGAATAAGTAGAAGAGCGTAATTTGAGGAGAGTAACAATTTCCAACCACGACCTTAGGACCTTTGCCGTGCTGATTCTACCTTTATAAAAATTATGAATTTTACAGAATTCCTCCTGCAAATCAGATTCTTTTAGAACTGAGGGTGAATAAGTTAGAGGTTTTTTCGATATCTTGATTGGAGTTGATTTCATTGGTAGAGAAGCTTTCAAAGAGGTCAAAGTAGGTAATTTAGGAGGTGATGGGTATTGCTTCTTAGAAATGAAGGAATTCGGTGATGAGCTGTTTGAATCATCATCTTTATCAAACATATCAACATGTCTTGAAGAAGATTTTAAACTTTGCTTTTTTTGATGAACAAGCATAGCTTCATATTCTGATAGTTGATCATCGCTATTTTCATTGCTCTTTTCATCATCTTCATCAGGGAGAGGGCGTTTATGGATGGAACAATCTACAGCAGGTGAGTTTCTGGTACAAAATATCAAAAGAAAGATAAAAAGTACAATATGTAAGCAATAAAAGAGATATATGATTGAATTTTAAAGATAAAAGAATAACAATAAAAAAAAAAGGAAACAAGAATATACTCATTATCAAAACCTTTGCTTTTTTTTTGAGATTTATTATTTGATACATCAGAAAATTCATTAGCAGAAGCCGGTTTAATACGTCGAACAAAAGAGGAGCCTTGGGATAATCTCTTTTTCTTGGAGCGGATAACAGGTGTTTCAAGATTTTCCTTAGAAGTTGAAGCATGAGTTGAAGCTGATGGTTCATCTGTCTCATCATCATCCCTAATGACAATGACTTCATCAGGAGGAATCATACCCTCCTCATAAGCTACAAATATATATGAAGAAAAAAAAATATTAATAATCTTATCTACTAATTTAAAAGGAGACAAAAAAGGTGATGAACATACATTTTTCAAGGCTTTTCACATATTGGAGTAATTCATTACAAGGGTTAGATAAATATGAAGGAGAAGGATTATTGTTAAGGATCTTGACAAGCTCTTCTGTTTTATCTCTAGCCAATTCAAGTAAATTGCGATACTGAACTCTCGTTATTTCCTGCCTCTCATTGCTAAGTACAGGAGGGTTAGGTGCCATGCCATGTGGCAGACATGGTGCAAGCTCAAAAGCTTCAAAGCGAGTATCAATCAGAGAGTGGGATGAAACACATTTGGGTGCTGGAAAATCAAATTTTTGAAAAAAAAAAGATATAGAACATAAGTGAAATAAATAAATTAAGAGAGAGGAACATGATATACATACAAAGTGGAGGTGTAGGATTTTGTATACTAGACATATTGATTAATGAATATTAAAAAAAAGTATTCGATATCAAAAAATTATGATGTAATATGATGAATAATTATAAGAAACTCTATTCTAGAAAATTGAAGTTGATATTTTAATAGGATAAAAAATTGAATAAGATTAAAATTAAAGTGAGGATGAAAGAAACAGAAAACATAAAGAGGGGGATTTTATATTATTTGAGCTTTTTTTAACATGTATTATTCATAGTGGGGTAAACTGAGTAACATGCTAAATCACAATCTGTTTATATTGAAGCGAAATTTGATGTAGCTAACAGAAAATACTAGTAATTCTTTGGGGACTTTTAGTGTGAAAAACAAATAATAACAAATTTATATCCCATATTCAAATTTCCACGGGTAAATACAAAATTTTTTAAATTAGAATTTACTCCTAAACAATGGAGATACACTTAATAAGTATATTATATGAAAAAAAAGGATAATCCTTTATGAATATTTGTTAAATTTAATTTCAGATGACAATGCGAGATTCACATATATACTGATATGCCTCATCAAACAAGAAATGAATTATAAATATAAAATTGGTAACATTAGAATTTAAGATAAGAATTTGTTTTTTAAGTGACAGGAGGAGTGTCAGGCTAGGGTGTGGGCACCGTGACCAAACCTTTGATAAACTTGGATACAACTAAGGGAAAAAAAAAATTGAATAGTTTTATTTTGCAATATATCTTAGTCTGCACAAGATATTGCATTGTTGTCCCTAACTATACCAAAATTGTTACTTTTCAAAAGTTATAGGACTACTAAGTTGATAAAATATTATTATGAATCACCCAATGAAATACCTTAAGCAACATTCAAAATTATTAAAATATTAATATTCAATTTGAGATTTGGATTAGCTAATTTTTCACAACTTACCACAGTTTTGATTAATATAATAAAACTTGAAAAAAATTGTTGAGATAACCTAGAAATGGGTGCAAGAAAATGATGAAACATATGACTTGAAACTTAACTCATACACTATTGATAAACTTCATGGATCCTGATTAATTTCTATCGAAATTAATTTTGAGACTAGCATATTGAATTTTAGCTATGACCAAGTACTGTAAGTGCCATGGTTTTTATTCAATATATTGGTGTTGAAATTAATTTTGATAGGAATCAACAAGTATCAGATGGCACCATGCATGAAACACTGACAGAAACCATCAAATTTATGAGGCAATGAACCTCATAATTTCGATCGAAATTAATATAGACCCCTGCATATTGAATACAAGCCATTTCACATGGACTACACAGACATAGATAAAATTCAACATGCATGGCTTAATATTAATTTTGATCGAAATTAACCAAGGCATTAAAACATCAATTTTTATATGGTGTACTTGATCAAACCAGTTTATCTAACTGCTTAGCTTACCTATACTTATAGGAATTTTATGCATAGTCCATGTCCATATTAATTTCGATCGAAATTAATGTTGACTAATACATAATGAATACATGCTATGCCACTTACACTTTCCAGGCATAGCTACCATTAAATATGCCAGTATCAAAAATTAATTTCGATCGAAATTAATGAGCATGATAATCATGAATTTCTGGAGTCAACTGCTTATTTTTATGCATGGTGCCTTGCCAACATTAATTTCGATCGAAATTACTTTTGATACTGGCATATTGCATGTATATATGCCTGGAAAGTGTAAGTGGCATAGTGTGTATTCATTATGTATTGGTCAACATTAATTTCAATAGAATTTAATATTGACATTTTCATATTGAACCCAAACCAGCAAACGACCCAAAAAATTCTTCATAAAACTGCTCATTAATTTCGATCGAAATTAGTGAGCACCATATACATATTGAATGGTAGTTATATCTGGTGTGTGTAAGTTGTAAAGCTTGTGTTCAATGTTTATTGGTCAACATTAATTTTGATCAAAATTAATGAGCATTTTGATCATGAACTTTTTCAGTCAGTTAGTTGTTTCAATGCATAATGGCATTCCAACATTAATTTTGATCAAAATTAATGTTGAAATGATATAATGCTTTTTTGCATGACATGTAAAGGACGGCAAGTATTTTTAAGTATTGAAATTTACTATACATGTTGAGGGTAAATATAAAATTTACATATCCATATTAATTTCTATAAAAATTAATGTTGACCAATACATAATAAATAGTAAATATGCCTGGCTAGTGTAAGTGGCATAGCTTTTTTTCAATCTGCACTTGGCAACATTAATTTTGATCGAAATTAAGGTTCATGATTATCATCAATTTATTCAGTCAGTTGCTTACTGTTATGCATGGTAACATGTCAACATTAATTTTAATAAAAATTGAATTTGACATGCTACCAAGCATTTTTATGTAAGATGAAAAGTAGGGCACTCTATTGTTAAGTAAACACATTACAATGCATATTGAGCATGTAAATATCATTTACACATTAATATTAATTTCAATCAAAATTAATGTTGACCAATAAACATTGAACACAAGCTTTACAACTTACACACACCAGATATAACTACCATTCAATATGTATATGGTGCTCACTAATTTCGATCGAAATTAATGAGCAGTTTTATGAAGAATTTTTTGGGTCGTTTGCTGGTTTGGGTTCAATATGAAAATGTCAATATTAAATTCTATTGAAATTAATGTTGACCAATACGTAATGAATACACACTATGCCACTTACACTTTCCAGGAATAGACACCATGCAATATGCCAGTATCAAAAGTAATTTCGATCGAAATTAATGTTGGCAAGGCACCATGCATAAAAATAAGCAGTTGACTCCAGAAATTCATGATTATCATGCTCATTAATTTCGATCGAAATTAATTTTTGATACTGGCATATTTAATGGTAGCAATGCCTGGCAAGTATAAGTGGCATAGCGTGTATTCACTATGTATTGGTCAACATTAAATTCGATTGAAATTAATATGGATACATAAATGTGACATAAAGAGGTATGGACCATCGATTTGTTGAAAATACATTTTTATATCTCATACATTATTTGTTTTTCTTAAATAAAATGTTACTCTCTCTCAATATCACTTTATAACATTTACCAAGCTGCTTTGAAAAAAAACAGAATACATAAAATTCAATATAAGATAGCTATATTACACAGAAGATCACCGTTATACCTAAGTTATGATGATGTTGATGCTCTATTAATTGATTCCCGAATCTTTACCAGATCAATATCAGCTCCAACCCCAAGTGACTCACGTTCATTCACAGATAATCCTTGCAAAAATTTTGCTGAATAGCAATTCTTGGGGAGGTATTTGGGAACATTGAATATACCATTTTGTGCAACTGTCCTTTCTGATGACCGTGAATATGTTTTTAATGTTGATTTTTTTTGAGCTGGTGTATGGGCTAAGTCCTTTGTCATCTTATCCATTTTTTTAAACAAATCATTGAGTTCAGGATTTCGCCATCCAGGAATAGCTCGGATAGGTGCAGTTGGGGCTGGTGCTGGGCCTTCCTCGATATCAGAGATGCACCTAGTATCATGAAAAAGCACAACAAAACCTGGCACATCACTGCAGAGATCTCTTGCTAACTTGTAGCGTGCACTAGCAATCTGAATTCCAACTAAATCAGCTTCATAATAACAAAAAGCAAAGTAAAATTAAAAACTTACCTTGGTCCGATAACGTTTTACTTGTGCCCTTGCCCTCTTTTCAATCTTTTCTCTTGCTACCCTTTCCTCTTCTTGCCCAAACAACCTTATCATCTCCTTCCCCTTATTAACTACCCATTTCTCAATAACACATTGAGTGAAGTGAAGCTTTGACTGATCGATTGTATTCAAGGTGGTGAGCCATCTGGTACAGTGGTCGCATACTATGCTTCCCATGACTTGATTCCAAGTTGATTCTGAAAAATCACGGCAAGTCCAATCAAACGTGAATTTCCGAAAACCTTTTTCTTGCAATTCACGCTCTAAGTTTCTTTTGACAGAAAGTGGGATCGGTGCTCCTCCTTTTAGTCCTCGAGGCTCAGGTGCTGGAAAAAATTCGGGTAGTCGAATTTTGGATCGCAAGAAGGCTATAGAATTGGTTATCAGAAATTGTCGATCAGCTGCAGAATTGGCACGGTTAGAAGATTGGACTTGGGTTAGGACAGTTTGAATGGTTTTTAGTTTGAATTGGCTCCAATCTTTCCAATTTTCAATCTCCAAAGGTGTTGGGCTCGCAGGATATTTTGATATTTGTGTTGGTCCCCCAAGACAATACTTCAGAAAGTGGTAAATATTTCTATTTAGACTGTCCGAGCTCCTGGGAACATCATTCCTTCTAACTAAGCCTCTTACAGCCCTTAACCCCCGTTCTCGCTCATGAGACTCTGCTGAATTGAGTCTGTGGTAATCACTGATACCCATAATGATTGAGGGATTCACTAACAATTCAAATAAGTTAATTAAATTGGTTATTTTTCAATAAAAGAATACACTACAAATTTTACTTACCTGCTCCACTTGTGCTTGCTCCTTGGTTAGGCTGAGCAGATGATGATTGGTCTCCGAAAAATTCCCTCAATACTTCACTAGCCCAATCTCTTCCTAGCTGATCAGCTTGCTGATCAGCACTTTCAGAAGCAGAAGGATGATTGGGATTAAAATTTCTCGGTTCTGAATGAGACTCTTGGCCTGGATTGGGATTAGGTGGTGGGTTAGGATTAGGTGGTACAGATTGAGATGCATCTGGAGGTGGATCAGCAGAGGGTGGTGGAGGAGTATTTCCAGTATTAGTATGTTGAGGCGGAAAACAATCAGAATCGGTTGGGTCAACAGACATCCCTTCAAAATTATCATCCATAATGAACTGTAATAAAATAAAATAAAATAAAAATAATCAGTTGTTAAAATTTATACCTATCAAAGCTAAAGTAAAAAAAGATACTATGTATATAGTCTTGTAAACGTGTATGTTCTCTTGTCGAAAAATAAAGTGAATAATATATAGCTATCAGCTAAAGTTGGAAGGTCAAACTATTTATAGTAGATGAATGAGCAAGAAGATCATTCATTAAGTAAAAATTTTATCATATTTCTCATTATCATGATTTTATTTCTTTCATTCTTACATTTAAGATAAAAATGACTCATTGAAAGCATGGGTTCTCTCGCAATAAAAGCAACCAAAGTAATTGTTCACTGGTTTATGATAAGGTAAGTTGGATGCATTGCATTTTTTAATCGAGCATTGAATTATTTCTTTCACCATTTACAAATATCATCAATCCTACAAATTTCCCGAATCCCAAATTAACACAAAGATGTTAGTCAACAGAAAATAAATTTGATTAATTTTTTCACTCACTACTGTCTGCAGTCCAATGGCAGTGACAACCTCGTCTTTGATTCCAAACATTCCTTTTTTGTGCTCGACAGTAGCTGCATGTCCAATTATTGCATCTTTCTTAATCACAATTTGAGTTGCTTTGGCTACTCTTACTAACCGACAATGCACTTGTGGGAAAAGCTCATAGGGATCCTTTGATGTTTCTTCTGGACGGAGCTCTTTGAAAGGACTTACTATTAAATATATTTGATCAATCTCTTCCTTTGATCTGAAAAGATCATCAATTTGCCCAAACTGGCTATCTTTTCAATAGTAGAATTCAATTGTTGAATTAGCAATGTGTCAATGGTAACTAGTAAACCTCTTTCCATGTATCAATATGCTTGCTACATTTTCAACTACCCGATCCCCACTTTTCTCCGATGGTGTCAAAGCCCATCTTGAAGTTTCTTTTCCCATTCGTGCCCTTACCCATTTAGTAAATAATGCCATACTTAGATGGATCCATTTGTTTTGTTTATCGAGATCAATATGGATTTTTTTAGTCTCACATTGATCATTATCTTCAGCTTCACCAAGATCTAATACCCTAGACTTCCGATACCAATGTTTGAGCATTGTTAGCGGTATCTCTCCTGTGGTAAATATTAATAAATTAGCACAGCTGAGTTTTTAAATCATTTCTTACAAACATTACATACGTGGATGGTGATTGTTTGGAATTTCAGATAATATATGATTCACCCGCTCTCCAGACCAAGTAGCTGTACCTGATGGTGGACCAAGACGCTTTATCATTTCAGGATAATGTTGAGTGATATGCAGATTTGGCTTTGCATTAATATTCTTCCAACCCTCTTCAAGGCACTCACGATACTCTAACAGAAATTGATCTAGATCTTTAAGCTCATTAGTCTGTATATTTTTTAATGTCAAAAAATTGGTGATCGAGCATAATGTTACAAGTGACTTGAGAAGATAATATTCTCTTGGTTTATCAGCTGAGGAAGCTGAAGATTCAGATTCTTTAAATTTTTCAAACCAAAGGGGTATAAGTGACAAAGGGAAGTAGAGAGTATACAGCATGTGCCATTCTGCTGCCTTGAGGGATCCTGCCTTTTTAGATCCTACTGATTTTGGAACTCGTGTTAGCCAGGAAGGTCTTCTTACTTGATCAATCATCTTCCATACAACCTGTAGCTCTGCTTCTGTGATTCGTGGATTACTACTACCTTCATTTTCTTTCTCCTTACCTTTCCTTTTATTTTCTTCATCTCTAGCTGTCTCATTTGATGAGTGAGATCCTTCACTCTGTGATATGCTAATGCTTCTTTGCCTTAAGTTATACAATGAATTCCTACTGTCACTGCTTTGAGACTGTACTGAGGCCACATCGCTATATGGAGGAATAAATTTGGAGCTGGATGACCTACTCTGGCTTCTTGATCGATTTGTTCCCAATCCTTCATTATCTAGTCCATGATGACTTGATGACTGTCTTGAACTCGTACGTCTTTGCCGCTTGTGCTGTCTCGTGTGTCCTGTATCATCATCATCATTATTCGTGGTGCTTAAGCTACTTCTACGTTTTTTCGAATGTTTGTGCAGTGAAGTATCAGAAAAGAAATCATCATCTTCTTCTCTTACATGCCAATTTTTATCCTTTTCCAGCTTTCTTTCTAGATCTTTTGCTGCATTTTGGATTTGAAAATAGCTTAGACTGTGATCTTTTAGGTTGCCAAGCATATGTGAATGCATAACATCAATTGAGCAATATTCAGTTGGACGCCAATATTCAAGGTTATTCAGCTCACTCCATCGTACCCCATGATTTTGAACAATTGATACACGCTCCCAATGTGACTTAGAATTTTTCCACTTTGTTGCCCAGCACATATGATCCTCATGATTCCGTAATGAAAAATTTCCCACATTCTTTTCACTAATTTCATCTTTAGAGATATTACAGAAAGAGCAGAACATTTTTGCAGAGTGACTCGAAAAGCCAGCCAATTTTCGTATTGCAGGAATGTCACCTATCAAAGAGAACAATGCAACTCTTAATTTCCGGCCTCGTGGATAAAGATGTGTCTTTTCAATCAATATACCATCCCATAGAGTTTGTAGATCATTAACCAGTGGTTTTAGAAGGTGATTAAGCTGTTCACTTGTGGGTTCTGTTGGTCCGGGTATAATAGAATACAAAAAAAGATTTTCCATTTTGTATCTATCTTCTTGAGGTAGGTTCATACACACCATCATAATATTGCCTACAGACTTCTGATGACCTCCAATCCTATTGCCACCAGGCCTAAACCAGTCGACATATAAAGTAAACATTAAGTTGCCTGAAGTTATCGTATATTCATCATCATTGCTATCCAGAGCTGGAGTGGTTATGGGAAAGTTTTTCCAAATTGAACCATCACAAACATCCTTCATCAAATCACACTCTACACGTTCTGCCACAGGGGTTTTCTTCTCAATCAGAAGATCAAATTTGAACAGTTTGATCTTTTCCTTAAGCCAGTCGATAAAAGAATGGTGATGAAATGTTTTAAGAGATAAGTATTTTACATGTTCTTGATGTTCCTCCATCAAATACAGCCTTTCATCACATTTAACTGCAATTTGTCCTGCTCCAAACATTTTTAAATAGCGCTTTGATGATGAAAGAAACGGTTGATTGCAACATAGTATAGATGGTTGAGATTCAGAGTTATACTCATAAAGAGCAAAGCATTTAGGACAGCATGTTTTAGTGAAAAATGATTGATTGAGCTTTAATCGACTAAAAACTGTATCTATCGAGCGTGGGACCAGGCGGACAATGCTATCAGAATCCAGTATTCCACTATCACCTAGAAGTTTGAGCTTCTTAATTTCTTCATCCAAAAATTGAGTACAACCTTCTTTGCTCAAATGATGAATCAGAGAAAGCTTTGCTGCCTGCCACATAATTATTTGGCTATACCGTTCCCCGAGATTTGAGTTTCTAGAGACTGTTGAAGATACTTCTGCCCCCAATAGCAACTGCCCCTATGTAATAAATCATTGAAACATCATAAAGACTTTAATTCTCACATTGAACTATAGATATACAGCTTACTGTTTCTGTGGAGCGGGAACTTCCAATGTTAAGTGGATTGTTGGAAGAAATAACCATCTGGGCCTTCCTATTTCTTTCCTCTTGATGTTTTGCATAAGAATTAGAGCTTTTGAAAGCCATACCAACTTCAAAGGACCCAGAAGAAGTTTGATACTTTCTATTGACACATCCAAGATCTTGACATTGACATACATGAAAAAATGGAGGCATTGTAATTGTGATAATTGTAGGAATAAGTTAGCTATTCAAAGTTACCGATTGAAGGTATTCCTTTTTTTGAAAGGCACTAGCTAATATAAGCTACATTTTTTTATCAAAAGAATATGATGGAATATGTGTTGAAATTATTTAAGTTTAAATGTTTAATTTTCAATCGGATAAATTATATATTAATTTAAAGTTATGCAGTCTACTTTATTTGTATTCTGTATACTCTCTGCATTTGTACAACAATGCATGCATGTTTATCAGAATATTTTCTATCATAGAAAAAATTCTGTTGTACGCACAAGCATCTTAATTATTTTTCTATCAAATGCCTTCTGAGTTATATCTAACTACCCTATAATTATTTGATTTTGATAAAAATTCTTAGTTATGGACTATAAGAAAAGTAATCCATATTTTTAACATAATTATTTAAAAAATTACCCCAAAAATCAAAGTTAAACCCAAAAATAAGTTTAATATTTTGTAAAAAACAATCACAAACATATTTCTTTCAACTTGAAAATTGGTCTGTACTAGGTAGAATTTTCTATAAAGAAAAAATCAAAAATACTCAAATAATAGATGCTACAAAAGTGTAAACCTTAAAGAATTACATAAAAGCTGAAACCTTGTATAACTTTTCATACATAAATGCGATGAAGTGACACTCTAGTCTATTTATTCAGGTTGAAAAAAATTACTCAAAAGAATATGTATTACTATCATATTGGACCAAAAATAATTTTTTGGTAATCAAAAAATGAACATAGCCTCACATTTAACAAATTATTTTTGTGGAAGAATTTTTTGAAAAGAAAAAAAAATCCGTTTCTTAAATGAGTCTGCTTTTATCACATAATCATTCTCTTTATTTTATACCATTCCTTTTGAGTTCAAGTTGCATATAAAAATATAATTTATGCATATTATAATTCCATAAAGTCGAAATATTTCTTATTCTTAATTTTTGTGATATTTCTCCTTAAATCAACTTTGATCATAAAGTTTTGGAGCTCCACAATTTATCCTTCCTCTTTGTTTAATTTAATTGAACACTTTCTTAATCTTATTATTTATGAACCCTAGTAGCTCTTACTTTCCTCATGGAAACCTGCCCACAAACACAAGAACACTTAATAGAATTTTTAATGAGACTTTGCCTCCATTCAATTCTCACTTTTGTAGATCTATACACAATTTTTGTCGTTCACTTTTGGATATGTCACCAGAATCAAATGGATGGAAACAAAACCCTACTGAAGAGCAATTAGACAGATTTTCATCATTCGACATGAATTCTTGCAACATTGCCTTTGAACTACCTCATCCAGAATCAAATTCAGCGGTTTCAGAAAAGTTTCCACCAATTTTCCGTGAATCTTTTATTGAGCACCTTCGCATGTGTGGTTTCCCAGGATCAACTTTCGCTTGGAACCTAGATTGGTTTGACAAATGGAACCAGGTCTTGGCAAATATTCTCATTAAACACTGGGACAATGCCTTAAAAACCAATAATTTGATTGCATATCCAATTGACTCAACTCAAATTAGCTTCTCAAATCAAATAGGAGTTCTTCACCGTTGGTTTTTAGGTCATGCTGATAGATTAAGACTTGGGAAGGATTCTCATAGCTCTCAAGAAATAATCAAAGTGAGAAAGCATAAATATAGAATAAAAAAAAAAGTATGAAAATCCCTTTTTTTTCAACCGTTTTTATTTATGACCTTTATTTCAAATAACAAAGATTCTTAGAATTCAGTTAACCGAACTAAACTTCTTAAACAACTTCCACATTGTGAAACTTATCACAACCTTTTCACAAACATCAAATGTTGTTCAGACACCGAAATTGATAATGATGGATCGTTAAGACGTATCTTAATGCAATGGAGGTCTGAAGATTTTTCTAAAGTTGCACAATATCTTGACCAACAACACTTTGATATTCGAGATAATTCAACCTACTCTGGCAGTGTGCTAAAGGACTTGGCCTTGTACAAAAGAATCAGTTTGGTTTCAACATTATCCCCTAACCTTAATCCTTCTCATGTCCCCCGGGGTTTGCCGAATGACTGTTATTCTCCCTTATATCTTGCATCTCTAAATCCTCAACAACTCAGACTTTTAAATCCTCAAAATCCCATAAATTTACCTGCTCTCCTTGAAATTCTTTGTTCCTCTAATGTGAGTGATTGACAAACTCCCTTAATAATAGGTTTGCACACTCATACTCCTCATTTCCACTGTTTGGGACACTTAGCCTTGAAAACAAAAACATAATTTTAATGATTACTATTATCATTAAAATTTATAGAAATGAAATTTGGCTTACATTGTTAGCTCCATTTTTTTCCTTTGAATCTTATACATGCTGAATTCTATACTTCCTTGTACAAAATAATTCAAAACATTTACTTCATTTTGCTGCCCCATTCTATACAGCCGATCAACAGCCTGTTGCTCAACTGCTGGATTCCAATTTGGCTCCTATTTCAACATTGAACATATAAAAAATTTAATATTTTTGTTCTTAATATGAAATAAAAGACATTGAGCTCACCATTATATATACATTTTGAGCACACCTGAGATCTATACCCACTCCTGCAGCCTGAATCGTTCCAACCAAAACTTGGCAATTTTTATTAAAATGGAATTCATGCATATTTTTGTCTCGCTTTGTCCGGCTGAGTTCACCCGTAAGCTGGGTATACCTAATATTGTGGTCATCTAAAGCCATTTTTATTCTATTTTGAAATATTAGAAAATTGTTTTTAATAAGCCAACACAATTTTGTAAAACAATTCATTATAGAATCACTTACATCTGCAAAAAGTCTGCAAAGTTGGAGAATATAACAGCTTTTGGAAAATTTATATCCCTTTCACAAGACAAAAAGTTTTTTAAGTGGCCTATAAGATGACAAATCTTTGCGGAATGCTGCCAGGTGAAATCAAAAGTTGGAGTTTCATCCAGATTTTCGTAGATTGGATGGTTGCAGAATTTTCTTAAAATCATCAGCTCTCTTAGAAACTCAGATGAGTCCCAAGGGAAGTCAGTGCTTCTGGAGGGCCCATATCGCTCAGTGAATCCTTCTTGAAGCACATCAAGTTTAGACCTCCATGGATCTGCTAATTGAACCGATATCCCCCTTTGAATCTTTTTTGGAAGAGACAAAATTGCATCCTTTGTTCTACGTAGGCTTATGACTTTCATTAAGTGATTGATTGATTTAATAGAATTAGCCTTTCCTTTTTGCAAACCTGGAAAAAGGAAATTCTTCCATAACCAGTCTTCTTGCCACTTTTCGATTCTAAGAAAAAATATGAGACTTTGAAGGTCAGTGGGCCTGTTCTGAAGTGGAGTTCCAGTCAAGCATAGTCGGTGTTGGGATTCCAAGTCAAATATTGTTTGAGCCCTCTGCGAGTAAGGATTTTTAATGTAACTAAAAGAATATTTATAAAAATTGATAATAAAAATTAAGTTTTAAGTTTTAGATATAGAAATGGGCACTAACTGAGCTTCATCTAAAACAACTCTATACCAAAAGAGCATTTGAGTCACCGGTATCTTTTTTTGGCTTTGATTTTTTGACATCGTTGGGCTAGCTATTTCATAGGTCGTTAAAACAATAGCAGTGTCCTGTAGCTCATTGACATTAGTATTTTGACAATCCTTCCCATAAAGAACCTTGAAAGGAAGTGCATTATCTTCAAAGTGCACACTTATTTCATTGATCCAATTCGATAGTGTTGCCAGGGGGCATATAATCAGTGTGGCTGAACTCCGATTAATACCTTCTTGATTTTCTGATACCTGGAATTGTCTTGCTTCACCTTGAGTTGCACTTATAAGAGAAAGAGTTGAAAGTGTCTTTCCCAAACCCATATCATCAGCAAGTATTGACCCGTTTCCTTCAGGCGGCAATTGATTGTTAGGAAACTGATCTTTATAGTCATTGAATCCAGTTCTAAGCCAATGGTTGTCCTGGTGCCTCCACATGATATCCAACTTTTCCTTTAACATTCGTTCATTGTCAATCATAAAATTTATTGCTTGAAGTTGATGTGTTTTGAGAACTGTTTTGATTCCTCGGATAAGTTGATCAGCTTTCCAATCTTGAGTACTCTGAGATATTTGGAAAGAGCCTTCAAAAATTACATGCGGGATATTAAAAAAGATAGTGGAGTCGTAGTTCAGGATTGGACATAAATCGATTTGTGCAGAAGAAAATGCTTCTTTAGCAAGACTGATTAGTGTACTTGAAGAAAAGAGGCATCCCCAAAGTTGATACTGATTACCAAAAACTGGAACCAAGTAAGCATGAAAATAGAAAGGCTTCATAGGATTCAAGGCACTTCTTTGGTTTAAATGGTGAGATCCAGAGCCAATGTCACCCAATAGTGGTCCAATGTGCTGACTCTGCACTTGAGAAAGATTACCAACAAGGGTTGGTTTTCTTTCTTCAAATAGTCCAAAAATATGAACATTCGAATGGCCTCGCTGTAAAATTGTGGGGGTCGGTGAGTTTTGAAATCTTGAAATTACATTCATATAAATTTGATCGATTGTTATTGAGAACTGTCCAACACATCTGAGACTTGACATATTAAGTAAGAATAGTATCTGAAGATAGTGGTTGTTAAAAGATGAATTGAAGCAAAAAATGAAGAATCAGTTTTGAATAAAACGACAAAATAACTTTTTAGCATATGCTATGCTAAGCTCATAATTCTTTCACATGTATTATTATTATCTTTTTAATAAATATTGGAAGTAAATCAATGATAACTGAAATGAATAATATGTCTTAAAAATAAATCTTGAGCCTATAGAGTAAATTTTGGTTTGTGGAGGAAGAAAAATTTTCTCAATAAAAATGTGCATTATTGTTACATTATAATCACAAAATAGAATAATTTCACTCTTATTACACTTATTTATGTTTCTGTCTAATAGTAAAATGCTTTAGATGTCAGTTCAAAATCCAAATTGAAACTACTACCTAGAACGATATCTTGATACTAACATACTTTTTGTAAGTCTTTGGAAAGACACTTATGGTGATCTCAATAATATTAAAATTGATTTGAATTGTATGTTTTATCAAATATCTATGTAGTCTAGTGTAATAATTGAGATACTACAGTTTAACCTTCTGTTACCAACTTGGCAAGAAAATATATGTAGATATTCTTAGAACAAATATCAAATTTTGCTTTCCACAAGATGGGAAAGTGAATATTATGATATGTTAAATGATATGTTCAAGCTTTGCTCAATCTGTGCTCAGCTCAAAATCAAAGTAATCACCAAGCTCCAAGAAACCTGTGATTGAGTTTGGTTGAACCTAGGTCTAACTGATTACCAAATCTTTGTCCAATTAATTTAAATCTGGTTTCACAATGAACTCCCAACAGCCTTCCAACAGCTTTCCAACCACTTCCCAACATTTTTAAATGAGGGGTATTGCTAGCAATACCCCCCCAAATTTTCTGTGGTGATTTATGGTCTGTTATTGTTGTTCATTACATACAGACAAAAGAAGGATACTCTCATATTATATTGGAGTTTTAAATTAAAAAGTAAATACTAGTGGCTGGTATTAAATATGAAGTTGTTATAACTAAGTTGAACAATAATTAATGATTAAATGGCATTTTATATTACAAATTTTATTGAATGTATATAAAAATAACACTCAAGAAATATATATAAGATATATATATAACCATTGTATATCAAAAATGAAGTACTTATCAACATGGTCTTTTTAAATGATTTTCAAATTTACTTAAAGAGACATTAATATTACCAATTCAAATTTTATATCAAATATAACAATATTATTATTTCATTTTTAATTATTTTACAAAAAATTTGAGTTGCAAAGTAATTTAATTCAGTATTTAATGAATGTTTTTGAAAAATATTTTTAAAAATAGAAATAACCCCTCACAAAAAAAATATAATTTTTTTTACTTACAATTTGCACCATATTTCTACCCTTAAAATATTGGTATTCTTCTAAAAAAATATTTTTTAAATAAATTTAAATTTTTTTTCATTATTAAATTAAAAAATGTCAAATTTATAATCTATTTTACCTTACTAAAAAATTTAGTTGAAAATTTAATTTTGTATTTCAAAAAAATAAACTTAAATGTAAAAAATTAAAAAAATAAAATTATAAATATAATTATGAGAAAGAGGTAGATTAAATTTATAATATTCATATAAAAAAAATTCATATATTTTATGGTGTTTGAATTTTAAATTTAATGTATTAAAAAATAATTATTAAATAACCAAGCCAAATGAAATTGGCTTGGATTTTTGGTATCACTAGCACTTATTTTTTTTCTTATACTCACATTTTAATTTTTTTTTTTTCTAGATTTCTCATTTTTTTTATGATTTTTAATGTTTTTAAGACCGAAGTTGCTTTCAAACAACTTCAGTCTAACGTTTCTCTCACTTTCCCACCAGATTGCACCTGGTAGGGAAAGTCGCTTCCATTTTAGAGACCAAAGTCCCTTCCAGAAACTTTGGTTTCTCTGTGTGCATTGCACAGCCAGACAAAAACTGGCTGTGCAATGCACTGCATGCAGAACATGCAACACGCATCACTGCTTCAAGTAATGCGCATTGCATGCAACACGCGTTTCTGCTGCATGCAGCGCGCATTGCATGTGCTGCGCATATCTCATGCAGCTGATTTGATATCAGCTGCATGAGATATGGTAGCGATTGTGCAACGCGCGTTACTTGCAGCAGCAACGCGCATTGCACACTGCTTTGGCCACCTCCCAGCCTAGTAAATTAGCTGGGAGGGTGGCAAACATTACAGCAAGCAATTGAAGTCGCTTTTAGCGACTTCAATTGCTTGAAAGAGACACTTCCAGCCAGGGGAAACCTGGCTGGAAGTACTAAATTGCAATGTAAGGGACCCAAGCCAATTTAAAAGGCTTGGGTCATAAATTAAGGTTTCTAAAAAGCAGCCAGTATAAATCTGGCTGCAATAAAAAGTAAATTTTTTAAATAAAATACATAAAAAAATAAAAATGTGTTTAAATAAAATATACAACACTCTTCAGCCAGTAAGAAACAGCCTTCAATTGTTACACATAGAAACAAAATCAAATGTTTCTTTCATCAACATTGGTCATGTTTCAATATTTTGAACCAAGTAAGATCAGGAAAAAGGTCACGGCAAAAAAATTGCATAATTAAAAGTCTCCCAATTTAATACGGTGCGGAGGTTCATATTTTAGAAATAGGTGGTGCACATTATAGTTCCCTTTAAAAAAATTCAAAAATGAATTAATTTTGGCGCAATGTAAATTTAAATGTGATGAGTGTATGTTTTTTAGCTACATGAAACATGGTAGCTAGAATTATGTGGCGTCAATTTTTTTTAGATGTGAAATTCAGTGTTCCACAAATGTGCATCTGTAAAACATGCAGCCAAGTAAATTCTAGCTGGAATTAGTATATGCATAGGAAAAAATGATCATGCTGTGTACAGTGCCTTGGCAACATCATTCTTGGAATTTAGATGAAGTTTATCATATGACTTGGAGAGCTGCATTTTTTTGAAAATGTGATCAGTGAAAATTCATCATATATACATCTGTTTGCCACCCAATTTATTTTTCCTTTCTCTTTCTCACTTACCTTTTTCAAAAATTATCAATCATATTTTTGCTTTATCATTTTGAATTATTGGTACTATTTTCTTGACCTTATCTGATTACCGGTAAGCAAATTTTTCTTGCTATTGCATTTCATATCATTTTGGTTTGTTACACTTTTTTACACTTTTGACAAGTTAATCTAATGATTCTAATTCTGAATTTATTTATATGGTATCTTTTACTGTACCCTTTCGATTCAATATAAAAGAATTCTTTTTCAGTTAACTTAAAGTTTTTTTATTTGTTTGTCAATTTACTTTTCTTTATTCCTTATCAAAAATGTTCAATTTATTTATCTAACCATTTATTTTTTAAAACAGTGATTATAAAATAAACTTTATAATTAATTTTGATCAATCAGCTACAAATGGAAGATGATTTTATAGACATTTAAGTTCATGTTTTGCTTATCATTTTTCTATATTTCTTAAATACTTTCTCAACCATTATATTATTAATATGAAAAGTAAAACATCATCTCGTACTTGCTGAAAGCATACAGGATAATGTTTTGCTTTTCATAATAATAATTAGATTGTTTGTACTTTACCTTTAATTTATTGATTTTTAAGTTGTTTTAAAGTCTCGTACTTGCTGAAAGCATACAGGACAATGCTACAATTTAAAAATTAATAATTTATTGAAGTATAACTTTCTAAGTCAATATATTGATCAGAGCAAGATTTTTCATTTTATATATGTGGATATCATAATTCCGTAAATTTTTTAATATTACTAGTGTATTGGAGTTATACTTTCATTATATTATTAATATTAAGTGTAGAGCCAAATCTCGTACTTGCTGAATGCATACAGGATAAAGCTATACTCTTTATATGTATAATTTAATTAAGTATACCTTTGAAACGCTTTCTTAATATTTGAAATAAAGAAAAAGTATATAAATTTACTAATATGTAGATATGCTAACTTTTGTATTTCTAATATTGAAGATATAATAAAGTTAAAGGTATCATTGACTGATAATTGAAATTATGTTACTATTTTCTAATTTTTGATTTTTTTTCTATTTTAAATCAAAATTGAATTCTCTTAGGATTGAACCATCAAAGAGTAACGATTTGAAAAAAAAAACGGCCAGGGAAGAACTCTAATAATAGGTGGGCGAAAGACATTGCTACTGGAATGAAACTTGTAAACACTCTTGGAATGGATACAAACGGGAAGAAGCCACATTTCTATGCACAATCTTATGCAAATAATATGACAGATTGCAATAATTATTACAATTTTTATCCTGGATGTAGTATTTATAAACCAAAAGGTGTCTTAATACCTAATGTTCTTGTGCAGACTTTTGAAATTCATGAGCTCAAAGAACTAGATATGTTAGAAGCTACGGTTCAATGCATTAAGGATCTTTCTTACTGCAAACATGAAATTAAAAATAATGGTTATCATTGAAGAGCTGGTGGTTTTGGAAAAGTGTTTGGTGGTGGCTTTATTTTAGATAGAAAGAAATCTTTATATATTTGTAAGTATCACTTTTTTTAATTTAAATACTGAATTTTTGAATGCTTTTCCTTGCAGATGAATACACTGATGATATTGTAAAAACGGATGAATATAAAAAACGAATGAAGAGGATTGCAATGTACTTTGAATATTTTTTTAAAAAAATATCATATGTAAAGTACAATGAGGCAACTAATCTTTGCGCAAAACTTGGTATTCCTGGATTTTCAAAAGTTTCTAGTGAAGAAGAGGGTGTACCGTTTGCTGGTAATTTAACTTGGACATCTGGAGGGAATGGTAATGGGTTCTCTAATGAGGTTCATCTTGATAAGGATGCAAGTGAGTATACTTTAGGAATATTTTTTCCTAAAGATACAGAAAAAAACACCATTCATATGAAGTATGATAAGACCCAACCATGACAAATAGGTGGAGAACTTATGTTTCCTGAAATTCGAATTAAATCAACTTTGAAGCAACTAATGGAATAACAGTGACATTATGGCCTGCCAATCAACTAAGGCATTTTACCTCAAGATGTCATGAAATTCCTGGCTTCACTAGGATAGGTTCTTCTATTCAAATCAGCACTAGACTTTTTCATGCTATAGAAAAGCTTAATGTTTTTGATATTGATATTTCAGAATACTTAGAAATTAAAAAAGAAAAATTTAGGTTAGAATATTTGATTAGTGCTTTAAGAGATTTTTTGAAAAGAGATGACTTAATAGAGGAAGAAATAGAATCAGCAAAGTATTATTTATCTAATGTTAAGACAAATCTAAAAAATCTAGATATATAAATATTAAAAATTTATATTATATATACACAACTTAATGCAAATTTAAACATGATAAATACTGGGAGTAGCTGTAACATTTTCAGTTTTGATAATTCTAGTATTATCTATTTCTTTTATTTGTGAAATAAAATAATTTTTTTTCATAATATTATAAGAAAATTTGATTTACTTTTGAGGAAATATATAAGTTGTGAAATCTTTAAATGTCATTTTTATTAAATTGGTAGCAAAGGTTCTAAAATAAAAAAAACTATAATAAAGAATTTGAAATATATTAGCCATATAAATGTGCTTTTAATGCTACCAAATTAACTGTATAGTATTTTAGGTCAAACAGGCTTATTAATAAAAAAGTTAATAATAAAGAGTTGAAGAAAGAATTTTGAATCAATAATAGATTAAATTGTATTTTTTTAAGAATGTACTCATTTAATTATTTAAATTGTTCTACTTCTGATTAAAAATGTTACAATCAACGAAAATATTTGTAATAATTAATAGATTATATAATATTAAAGGTAAAGTAACAAAACTAGAGCAGTTATCATATTTTTATATAAACAATAAAATATTTAAGAATTTAATACAAGTATTTGAAATCATATAAGTATATTTTAAAATCTCTGTTATTGCTGGACTTACAATAATTTTTTTTAATAATTAATTTAGAAAATCATGTCAAAGGTTACTTAATAAATTTCAAAGATGGTCACATTTTTGACGTATTTGAAGGAAAATAACTTGAATTATACAAGATATATCATATAGACAGAACTTTATCTATTTACATGTTAGAATATTAATTTATTGAAAGGCTATGTTTAGCAAAAAAAGGTGATACTGGCTGAATGGAGCTCCAGTGATTAAGAAAATCTGCAGAAATAGCCCTAGCAATTCCCGGAGGACTTGGGGTATCAAATTTTAAAGGAAATGGATCACACTTGCCTATAAAAGGTTTTATTAATGTTAAAATATAGTTATTTAAATTTTTCCAAATTATTTCTTCCATCAAATGATTTTTTTTCATGTAAATTAAGAAACTTAACTTCTGATATTACCTCCAAGAAATCAGCTGCTGAAGCCAATATATGATCTTGAGAGCTCAGAAATAAACCACGGACACCATCAATTATATAGAATGTGAAAGATTGATATCGGTGGTGGGAGTATTCAGAATTTATTTTGTTTAGTGCAGCCTTTTGTTTCTCTCTCATTATAGTCAGTTCAGTATTTTCGTTTTTCTCACTTGATTGTTGAGCTTCACTAGTCTTGCCACTTGATATTGTTGCAGCAAAATATTTTTATTTATGAATGATAATTGACATAATTATATCAATGATAATATTGCTGATTTGAAGAAGAGTTGACATTGATATATCACGGGTTTGAAGTGCAGTGGGACCAACTTCTAAGCCATCAGAAATCGGACTCTTCAGATTTGAAAGGTGAGCTAGAAGCTGAAGACCACGTTCAATTGGACAATCTGAGTTAATGTTTTGATGTGATAAAAGCTGGCTGAATTCATGTGCGGTCAGATAAAGTGAAGATGATATAAGAGATACCCATGAAGAACGGCAGTGGTCACTTGGGATCATTAATCTCATGAGCATTTGGATAAGATTGGATTCAGGGTGATCCGTTTTCTTTGTTGAGGAAAGAATTTTAGTATTTAAACCATCAGGATCACATAAATCTTCCATTTTTTTGAAATCAATATTATCGAGTACCCATAGCTGTGAGCTATCAATCTCTAAAAAAATATTTGCTACAAAAGGAAAAAAAAATAAGTAAAAGAACAAAATTCAAGACTAAAAATTATGGTAACTTACATAACTCAGTAAGTTTTGAAAGCCAATCTTCTCCACAAGATTTTTCCCAATGAAAAGTAAACATTGGAATATTTGACATGGGTTCTTGGGAAGAAGTAGAAGAGCGTAATTCGAGGAGAGTAACAATTTCCAACCACGACCTGAGGACCTTTGCCGTGCTGATTCTACCTTTATAAAAATTATGAATTTTACAGAATTCCTCCTGAAAATCAGATTCTTTTAGAACTGAGGGTGAATAAGTTAGAGGTTTTTTCGATATCTTGATTGGAGTTGATTTCATTGGTAGAGAAGCTTTCAAAGAGGTGAAAGTAGGTAATTTAGGAGGTGATGGGTATTGCTTCTTAGAAATGAAGGAATTCGGTGATGAGCTGTTTGAATCATCATCTTTATCAAACATATCAACATGTCTTGAAGAAGATTTTAAACTTTGCTTTTTTTGATGAACAAGCATAGCTTCATATTCTGACAGTTGATCATCGCTATTTTCATCGCTCTTTTCATCATCTTCATCAGGGAGAGGGCGTTTATAGATGGAACAATCTACAGCAGGTGAGTTTCTGGTACAAAATATCAAAAGAAAGATAAAAAGTACAATATGTAAACAATAATAGAGATATATGATAGAATTTTAAAGATAAAAGAATAACAATAAAAAAAAGGAAACAAGAATATACTCATTATCAAAACCTTTGCTTTTTTTTGAGATTTATTATTTGATACATCAGAAAATTCATTAGCAGAAGCCGGTTTAATACGTCGAACAAAAGAGGAGCCTTGGGATAATCTCTTTTTCTTGGAGCGGATAACAGGTGTTTAAAGATATTCCTTAGAAGTTGAAGCATGAGTTAAATCTGATGGTTCATCTGTCTCATCATCATCCCTAATGACAATGATTTCATCAGGAGGAATCATACCCTCCTCATAAGCTACAAATATATTTTAAGAAAAAAAAATATTAATAATCTTATCTACTAATTTAAAAGGAGACAAAAAAGGTGAAGAACATACATTTTTCAAGGCTTTTCACATATTGCAGTAAGTCATTACAAGGGTTAGATAAATATGAAGGAGAAGGATTATTGTTAAGGATCTTGACAAGCTCTTCTGTTTTATCTCTAGCCAATTCAAGTAAGTTGCGATACTGAACTCTCGTTATTTCCTGCCTCTCATTGCTAAGTACAGGAGGGTTAGGTGCCATGCCATGTGGCAGACATGGTGCAAGCTCAAAAGCTTCAAAGCGAGTATCAATCAGAGAGTGGGATGAAACACATTTGGGTGCTGGAAAATCAAATTTTTGAAAAAAAAAGATATAGAACATAAGTGAAATATATAAATTAAGAGAGAGGAACATGATATACATACAAAGTGGAGGTGTAGGATTTTGTATACTAGACATATTGATTAATGAATATTAAAAAAAAGTATTTGATATCAAAAAAATATGATGTAATATGATGAATAATTATAAGAAACTCTATTCTAGAAAATTGAAGTTGATAATTTAATAGGATAAAAAATTGAATAAGATTAAAATTAAAGTGAGGATGAAAGAAACAGAAATCATAAAGAGGGGGATTTTATATTATTTGAGCTTTTTTTAACATCTATTATTCATAGTGGGGTAAACTGAGTAACATGCTAAATCACAATCTGTTTATATTGAAGCAAAATTTGATGTAGCTAACAGAAAATACTAGTAATTCCTTTGGGACTTTTAGTGTGAAAAACAAATAATAACAAATGTATATCCCATATGCGAATTTCCACGGGTAAATACAAAATTTTTTAAATTAGAATTTACTCCTAAACAATGGAGATACACTTAATTAGTATATTATATGAAAAAAAAAGGATAATCCTTTATGAATATTTGTTAAATTTACTTTCAGATGACAATGCGAGATTCACATATATACTGATATGCCTCATCAAACAAGAAATGAATTATAAATATAAAATTGGTAACATTAGAATTTAAGATAAGAATTTGTTTTTTAAGTGACAGGAGGAGTGTCAGGCTAGGGTGTGGGCACCGTGACCAAACCTTTGATAAACTTGGATACAACTAAGGGAAAAAAAAAATTGAATAGTTTTATTTTGCAATATATCTTAGTCTGCACAAGATATTGCATTGTTGTCCCTAACTATACCAAAATTGTTACTTTTCAAAAGTTATAGGACTACTAAGTTGATAAAATATTATTATGAATCACCCAATGAAATACCTTAAGCAACATTCAAAATTATTAAAATATTAATATTCAATTTGAGATTTGGATTAGCTAATTTTTCACAACTTACCACAGTTTTGATTAATATAATAAAACTTGAAAAAAATTGTTGAGATAACCTAGAAATGGGTGCAAGAAAATGATGAAACATATGACTTGAAACTTAACTCATACACTATTGATAAACTTCATGGATCCTGATTAATTTCTATCGAAATTAATTTTGAGACTAGCATATTGAATTTTAGCTATGACCAAGTACTGTAAGTGCCATGGTTTGTATTCAATATATTGGTGTTGAAATTAATTTTGATAGGAATCAACAAGTATCATATGGCACCATGCATGAAACACTGACAGAAACCATCAAATTTATGAGGCAATGAACCTCATAATTTCGATCGAAATTAATATAGACCCCTGCATATTGAATACAATCCATTTCACATGGACTACACAAACATAGATGAAATTCAACATGCATGGCTTAAAATTAATTTTGATCGAAATTATCCAAGGCATTAAAACATCAATTTTTATATGGTGTACTTGATCAAACCAGTTTATCTAACTGATTAGCTTACCTATACTTATAGGAATTTTATGCATAGTCCATGTCCATATTAATTTCAATCGAAATTAATGTTGACTAATACATAATGAATACATGCTATGCCACTTACACTTGCCAGGCATAGCTACCATTAAATATGCCAGTATCAAAAATTAATTTCGATCGAAATTAATGAGCATGATAATCATTAATTTCTGGAGTCAACTGCTTATTTTTATGCATGGTGCCTTGCCAACATTAATTTCGATCGAAATTACTTTTGATACTGGCATATTGCATGTATATATGCCTGGAAAGTGTAAGTGGCATAGTGTGTATTCATTATGTATTGGTCAACATTAATTTCGATCGAATTTAATGTTGACATTTGCATATTGAACCCAAGCCAGAAAACAACCCAGAAGATTCTTCATATAAATTCCCATTAATTTGGATCGAAATTAAGGCTGACCATATACATATTGAATGGTAGTTATATCTGGTCTGAGTAAGCGGAGATTACTTATATTCAATATGTATTGGTCAACATTAATTTTGATCAAAATTAATGAGCATTTTGATCAAGAACTTTTTAGTCTGTTAGTTGTTTCAATGCATAATGGCATGCCAACATTAATTTTGATCAAAATTAATGTTGAAATGATATAATGCTTTTTTGCATGACATGTAAAGGACGGCAAGTATTTTTAAGTATTGAAATTTACTATACATGTTGAGGGTAAATATAAAATTTACATATCCATATTAATTTCTATAAAAATTAATGTTGACCAATACATAATAAATAGTAAATATTCCTGGCTAGTGTAAGTGGCATAGCTTTTTTTCAATCTGCACTTGGCAACATTAATTTTGATCGAAATTAAGGTTCATGATTATCATCAATTTATTCAGTCAGTTGCTTACTGTTATGCCTGGTAACATGTCAACATTAATTTTAATAAAAATTGAATTTGACATGCCACCAAGCATTTTTATGTAAGATGAAAAGTAGGGCACTCTATTCTTAAGTAAACACATTACAATGCATATTGAGCATGTAAATATCATTTACACATTAATATTAATTTCAATCAAAATTAATGTTGACCAATAAACGTCGAACACAAGTTTTACAACTTACACACACCAGATATAACTACCATTCAATATGTATATGGTGCTCACTAATTTCAATCAAAATTAATGAGCAGTTTTATGAAGAATTTTTTGGGTCGTTTGCTGGTTTGGGTTCAATATGAAAATGTCAATATTAAATTCTATTGAAATTAATGTTGACCAATACGTAATGAATACACACTATGCCACTTAAACTTTCCAGGAATAGACACCATGCAATATGCCAGTATCAAAAGTAATTTTGATCGAAATTAATCTTGGCAAGGCACCATGCATAAAAATAAGCAGTTGACTCCAGAAATTCATGATTATCATGATCATTAATTTTGATCGAAATTAATTTTTGATACTGGCATATTTAATGATAGCAATGCCTGGCAAGTATAAGTGGCATAGCGTGTATTCACTATGTATTGGTCAACATTAAATTCGATTGAAATTAATATGGATACATAAATGTGACATAAAGAGGTATAGACCATCAATTTGTTGAAAATACATTTTTATATCTCATACATTATTTGTTTTTCTTAAATAAAATGTTACTCTCTCTCAATATCACTTTATAACATTTACCAAGCTGCTTTGAAAAAAAAACAGAATACATAAAATTCAATATAAGATAGCTATATTACACAGAAGATCACCGTTATACCTAAGTTATGATGATGTTGATGCTCTATTAATTGATTCCCGAATCTTTACCAGATCAATATCAGCTCCAACCCCAAGTGACTCACGTTCATTCACAGATAATCCTTGCAAAAATGTTGATGAATAGCAATTCTTGGGGAGGTATTTGGGAACATTGAATATACCATTTTGTGCAACTGTCCTTTCTGATGACCGTGAATATGTTTTTAATGTTGATTTTCTTTGAGCTAGTGTATGGGCTATGTCCTGAATCATCTTATCTATTTTTTTAAACAAATCATTGAGTTTAGGTTTTCCCCATCCAGGAATAGCTCGGATAGGTGCAGTTGGGGCTGGTGCTGGGCCTTCCTCGATATCAGAGATGCACCTAGTATCATGAAAAAGCACAACAAAACCTGGCACATCACTGCAGAGATCTCTTGCTAACTTGTAGCGTGCACTAGCAATCTGAATTCCAACTAAATCAGCTTCATAATAACAAAAAGCAAAGTAAAATAAAAAACTTACCTTGGTCCAATAACGTTTTACTTGTGCCCTTGCCCTCTTTTCGATCTTTTCTCTTGCTACCCTTTCCTCTTCTTGCCCAAACAACCTTATCATCTCTTCCCCTTATTAACTACCCATTTCTCAATAACACATTGAGTGAACTGAAGCTTTGACTGATCGATTGTATTCAAGGTGGTGAGCCATCTGGTACAGTGGTCGCATACTATGCTTCCCATGACTTGATTCCAAGTTGATTCTGAAAAATCACGGCAAGTCCAATCAAACGTGAATTTCCAAAAACCTTTTTCTTGCAATTCACGCTCTAAGTTTCTTTTGACAGAAAGTGGGATCGGTGCTCCTCCTTTTAGTCCTCGAGGCTCAGGTGCTGGAAAAAATTCGGGTAGTCGAATTTTGGATCGCAAGAAGGCTATAGAATTGGTTATCAGAAATTGTTGATCAGCTGCAGAATTGGCACGGTTAGAAGATTGGACTTGGGTTAGGACAGTTTGAATGGTTTTTAGTTTGAATTGGTTCCAAGCTTTCCAATTTTCAATCTCCAATGGTGTTGGGCTGGCAGGATATTTTGTTATTTGTGTTGGTCCCCCAAGACAATACTTCAGAAAGTGGTAAATATTTCTATTTAGACTGTCCGAGCTCCTGGGAACATCATTCCTTCTAACTAAGCCTCTTACAGCCCTTAACCCCAGTTCTCGCTCATGAGACTCTGCTGAATTGAGTCTGTGGTAATCACTGATACCCATAATGATTGAGGGATTCACTAACAATTCAAATAAGTTAATTAAATTGGTTATTTTTCAATAAAAGAATACACTACAAATTTGACTTACCTGCTCCACTTGTGCTTGCTCCTTGGTTAGGCTGAGCAGATGATGATTGGTCTCCAAAAAATTCCCTCAATACTTCACTAGCCCAATCTCTTCCTAGCTGATCAGCTTGCTGATCAGCACTTTCAGAAGCAGAAGGATGATTGGGATTAAAATTTCTCAGTTCTGAATGAGACTCTTTGCCTGGATTGGGATTAGGTGGTACAGATTGAGATGCATCTGGAGGTGGATCAGCAGAGGGTGGTGGAGGAGTATTTCCAGTATTAGTATGTTGAGGCGGAAAACAATCAGAATCGGTTGGGTCAGCAGACATCCCTTCAAAATTATCATCCATAATGAACTGTAATAAACTAAAATAAAATAAAAATAATCAGTTGTTAAATTTATACCTATCAAAGCTAAAGTAAAAAAAGATACTATGTATATAGTCTTGTAAACGTGTATGTTCTCTTGTCGAAAAATAAAGTGAATAATATATAGCTATCAGCTAAAGTTGGAAGGTCAAACTATTTATAGTAGATGAATGAGCAAGAAGATCATTCATTAAGTAAAAATTTTATCATATTTCTCATTATCATGATTTTATTTCTTTCATTCTTACATTTAAGATAAAAATGACTCATTGAAAGCACGGGTTCTCTCGCAATAAAAGCAACCAAAGTGATTGTTCACTGATTTATGATAAGGTAAGTTGGATGCATTGCTTTTTTTAATCGAGCATTGAATTATTTCTTTCACCATTTACAAATATCACCAATCCTACAAATTTCCCCAATCCCAAATTAACACAAAGATGTTAGTCAACAGAAAATAAATTTGAATAATTTTTTCACTCACTACTGTCTGCAGTCCAATGGCAGTGACAACCTCGTCTTTGATTCCAAACATTCCTTTTTTGTGCTCGACAGTAGCTGCATGTCCAATTATTGCATCTTTCTTAATCACAATTTGAGTTGCTTTGGCTACTCTTAATAACCGACAATGCACTTGTGGGAAAAGCTCATAGGGATCCTTTAATGTTTCTTCTGGACGGAGCTCTTTGAAAGGACTTACTATTAAATATATTTGATCATTCTCTTCCTTTGATCTGTAAAGATCATCAATTTGCCCAAACTGGCTATCTTTTCCATAGTAGAGTTCAATTGTTGAATTAGCAATGTGTCGATGGTAACTAGTAAACATCTTTAAATGTATCAATATGCTTGCTACATTTTCAACTACCCGATCCCCACTTTTCTCCGATGGTGTCAAAGCCCATCTTGAAGTTTCTTTTATCATTCGTGCCCTTACCCATTTAGTAAAAAATGCCATACTTAGATTCATCCATTTGTTTTGTTTATCGAGATCAATATGGATTTTTTTAGTCTCACATTGATCATTATCTTCAGCTTCACCAAGATCTAATACCCTAGACTTCCAATACCAATGTTTGAGCATTGTTAGCGGTATCTCTCCTGTGGTAAATATTAATTAATTAGCACAGCTGAGTTTTTAAATCATTGCTTATAAACATTACATACGTGGATGGTGATTGTTTGGAATTTCAGATAACATATGATTCACCCGCTCTCCAGACCAAGTAGCTGTACCTGATGGTAGACCAAGACGCTTTATCATTTCAGGATAATGTTGAGTGATATGCAGATTTGGCTTTGCATTAATATTCTTCCAACCCTCTTCAAGGCACTCACAATACTCTAACAGAAATTGATCTAGATCTTTAAGCTCATTAGTCTGTATATTTTTTAATGTCAAAAAATTGGTGATCGAGCATAATGTTACAAGTGACTTGAGAAGATAATATTCTCTTGGTTTATCAGCTGAGGAAGCTGAAGATTAAGATTCTTTAAATTTTTCAAACCAAAGGGGTATAAGTGACAAAGGGAAGTAGAGAGTATACAGCATGTGCCATTCTGCTGCCTTGAGGGATCCTGCCTTTTTAGATCCTACTGATTTTGGAACTCGTGTTAGCCAGGAAGGTCTTCTTACTTGATCAATCATCTTCCATACAACCTGTAGCTCTGCTGCTGTGATTCGTGGATTACTACTACCTTCATTTTCTTTCTCCTTACCTTTCCTTTTATTTTCTTCATCTCTAGCTGTCTCATTTGATGAGTGAGATCCTTCACTCTGTGATATGCTAATGCTTCTTTGCCTTAAGTTATACAATGAATTCCTACTGTCACTGCTGTGAGACTGTATTGAGGCCAAATCGCTATATGGAGGAATAAATTTGGAGCTGGATGACCTACTCTGGCTTCTTGATTGATTTGTTCCCAATCCTTCATTATCTAGTCCATGATGACTTGATGACTGTCTTGAACTCGTACGTCTTTGCCGCTTGTGCTGTCTCGTGTGTCCTGTATCATCATCATCATTATTTGTGGTGCTTAAGCTACTTCTACGTTTTTTCAAATGTTTGTGCAGTGAAGTATCAGAAAAGAAATCATCATCTTCTTCTCTTACATGCCAATTTTTATCCTTTTCCAGCTTTCTTTCTAGATCTTTTGCTGCATTTTGGATTTGAAAATAGCTTAGACTGTGATCTTTTAGGTTGCCAAGCATATGTGAATGCATAACATCAATTGAGCAATATTCAGTTGGACGCCAATATTCAAGGTTATTCAGATCACTCCATCGTACCCCATGATTTTGAACAATTGATACACGCTCCCAATGTGACTTAGAATTTTTCCACTTTGTTGCCCAGCACATATGATCCTCATGATTCTGTAATGAAAAATTTCCCACATTCTTTTCACTAATTTCATCTTTAGAGATATTACAGAAAGAGCAGAACATTTTTTCAGAGTGACTCGAAAAGCCAGCCAATTTTTGTATTGCAGGAATGTCACCTATCAAAGAGAACAATGAAACTATTAATTTCCGGCCTTGTGGATAAAGATGTGTCTTTTCAATCAATATACCATCCCATAGAGTTTGTAGATCATTAACCAGTGGTTTTAGAAGGTGATTAAGCTGTTCACTTGTGGGTTCTGTTGGTCCAGGTATAATAGCATACAAAAAAAGATTTTCCATTTTGTATCTATTTTCTTGAGGTAGGTTCATACACACCATCATAATATTGCCTACAGACTTCTGATGACCTCCAATCCTATTGCCACCAGGCCTAAACTAGTCGACATATAAAGTAAACATTAAGTTGCCTGAAGTTATCGTATATTCATCATCATTGCTATCCAGAGCTGGAGTGGTTATGGGAAAGTTTTTCCAAATTGAACCATCACAAACATCCTTCATCAAATCACACTCTACATGTTCTGCCACAGGGGTTTTCTTCTCAATCAGAAGCTCAAATTTGAACAGTTTGATCATTTCCTTAAGCCAGTCGATAAAAGAATGGTGATGAAATGTTTTAAGAGATAAGTATTTTACATGTTCTTGATGTTCCTCCATCAAATACAGCCTTTCATCACATTTAACTGCAATTTGTCCTGCTCCAAACATTTTTAAATAGCGCTTTGATGATGAAAGAAACGGTTGATTGCAACATAGTATAGATGGTTGAGATTCAGAGTTATACTCATAAAGAGCAAAGCATTTAGGACAGCTTGTTTTAGTGAAAAATGATTGATTGAGCTTTAATCGACTAAAAACTGTATCTATCGAGCGTGGGACCAGGCGGACAATGCTATCAGAATCCAGTATTCCACTATCACCTAGAAGTTTGAGCTTCTTAATTTCTTCATCCAAAAATTGAGTACAACCTTCTTTGCTCAAATGATGAATAAGAGAAAGCTTTTCTGCCTGCCACATAATTATTTGGCTATACCGTTCCCCAAGATTTGAGTTTCTAGAGAGTGTTGAAGATACTCTGCCCCCAATAGAAACTGCCCCTATTTAATAAATCATTGAAACATCATAAAGACTTTTATTCTCACATTGAACTATAGATATACAGATTACTGTTTCTGTGGAGCTGGAACTTCGAATGTTAAGTGGATTGTTGGAAGAAATAACCATCTGGGCCTTCCTATTTCTTTCCTCTTGATGTTTTGCATAAGAATTAGAGCTTTTGAAAACCATACCAACTTCAAAGGACCCAGAAGAAGTTAGATACTTTCTATTGACACATCCAAGATCTTGACATTGACATACATGAAAAATGGAGGCATTGTAATTGTGATAATTGTAGGAATAAGTTAGCTATTCAAAGTTACCGATTGAAGGTATTCCTTCTTTCTTTGAAAGGCACTAGCTAATATAAGCTACATTTTTTTATCAAAAGAATATGATGGAATATGTGTTGAAATTTTTTAAGTTTAAATGTTTAATTTTTAATCAGATAAATTATATATTATTTGAAGTTATGCAGTCTACTTTATTTGTATTCTGTATACTCTCTGCATTTGTACAACATTGCATGCATGTTTATCAGAATATTTTCTATCATAGAAAAAATTCTGTTGTACGCACAAGCATCTTAATTATTTTTCTATCAAATGCCTTCTGATTTATATCTAACTACCCTATAATTATTTGATTTTGATTAAAATTCCTAGTTATGGACTATAAGAAAAGTAATCCATATTTTTAACATAATTATTTAAAAAATTACCCCAAAAATCAAAGTTAAACCCAAAAATAAGGTTAATATTTTGTAAAAAACAATCACAAACATATTTCTTTCAATTTGAAAATTGGTCTGTACTAGGTAGAATTTTCTATAAAGAAAAAATCAAAAATACTCAAATAATAGATGCTACAAAAGTGTAAACCTTAAAGAATTACATAAAAGCTGAAACCTTGTATAACTTTTCATACATAAATGTGATGAAGTGACACTCTAGTCTATTTATTCAGGTTGAACAAAAATTACTCAATAGAATATGTATTACTATCATATTGGACCAAAAATAATTTTTTGGTAATCAAAAAATGAACATAGCCTCACATTTAACAAATTATTTTTGTGGAAGAATTTTTTGAAAAGAAAAAAAAATCCGTTTCTTAAATGAGTCTGCTTTTATCACATAATCATTCTCTTTATTTTATACCATTCCTTTTGAGTTCAAGTTGCATATAAAAATATAATTTATGCATATTATAATTCCATAAAGTTGAAATATTACTTATTCTTAATTTTTGTGATATTTCTCCTTAAATCAACTTTGATCATAAAGTTTTGAAGCTCAACAATTTATCCTTCCTCTTTGTTTAATTTAATTGAACACTTTCTTAATCTAATTATTTATGAACCCTAGTAGCTCTTACTTTCCTCATGGAAACCTGCCCACAAACACAAGAACACTTAATAGAACTTTTAATGAGACTTTGCCTCCATTCAATTCTCACTTTTGTAGATCTATACACAATTTTTTTCGTTCACTTTTGGATATGTCACCAGAATCAAATGGATGGAAACAAAACCCTACTGAAGAGCAATTAGACAGATTCAGAAGATTATGAAGATGATTAATGGGTGGCTATAAAAAGGAAGTCATCTATGCCTTACTTATCCGGCTGACAATTAATGAAAAGGATGTATCCAAATCCTCAAGTAGTTTTAACTCAAAAGAAAGGGCAAGAACTAGTTTTAAAGTCACTGCATGAAGATCTTGGGAATAGAGGTGTTGGAGAAACTTTCAGAAGAATTGCTGATTGATTTTGGTGGCCAGGCATGAAGATGGCTGTTAAACAGTGGGTTCAGTCATGTGAAAAATGTCAAGGAAGAATTTATTTAAGGCCAAAAGAACCTGGACAGGCTACCAGAAAAAATACTCTCTTTGGAAGAGTTAGCTTGGATGCTGTTCATATTAATAAGGGACGGTATAAATATTTTATTGTAGCCAGAGATAATTTATCTTCTTGGGTAGAGGCAGCGCCTCTTATTAATTTGACTGCCAAAAATGTGGAAGAATTCATTTTGAAAAATTGGGTGTATTGATATGGAGTTATCAAATTGGTAACGGTGTAGACAATCCTATAGTACTAGCTATAGGCCTTGACCAAGGGAGTTGGAGAAAAACCAGAGAGAAAATCCCCTGTCTCTTTAGAAAAATAGAGTGAGATTTACTTGCTAAAGTAAGTTGGTTCCTGTTTTGCTAAAGCTCCTGTTTAACACACTTGACTGCTTGATGAGCCAAGAAAGTAGTCCCCAGATAGACTACCAGACCAAAGAACTGAAATGTAGAACAAAGTCCACACCAGAGACATCAAAGATACTTGATGTAGGCTGCAAATCCACACCAGAGAAAGCAATACTACTTGCTATATCTTGCAAGACTATAACAGAGAAAAAAGTTGCCAAAGATAAGTTAAATGAGGAACTCACTTGCAACAAACACAGCCAAATTGTGGCCAGAAAACAGTAAAAATTGAGTGAGGAACAATGATATCACCTCCGGATGGTTGTATGATAATTAAGGGTTCCCTAAACTGTCTTATTCACTATGTACACACAGACCACTAACTAAGAGCCCATGCGCACCCACCAATCTGGCGCCTGTACCCGCCAAATTGCATAAAAAACCCTCCTGAAGCGCTCCCCAACCTCCTAAAACAGAGGCTGCTTGGCCGCCTGAAGCGGCCTGGCCTCCCTGAAGCCAGAAAACCAACAAAAACCACTAATCTACTTAGAAAAATTAGCTACAACTACTAAAAGCTTTAAAACACGGAATTTCACTATAACAACATTGTGACATGAAATATAGAGAAAAATTAGCTCTATCCAATGGTACTAAGCACTTAACCCTAAGACTTAAGGTTAGCCCGTAAAACAAGAAAAACAAAATTAAACAGCAATCTTTTATAAATGAAAAATGAGGAAATGACCCCTTAAAACTCAGAATATGAAAAATGTCTTCAAGACATAAAATATAGAGAAAAATAAGGGATATCCAATGATAGTACCTACATACTCGCCACCCAATATCCACAGAATAAAACCAGAAAAATACCCAATTCCTTAACAGATTTCAATTAAGACATGCACAAACAGCGCCAAATCACACAACAAAGGCCCCTGCCAATGTTGGAAGACCACAACGGTAGATGGAGGTCCTGAGTTTGGGACAGAGTTTAGAGAAGCTATATCAAAAGTTGGGTCAAAGGTTAGGGTAGCAACCCCTTATTATCCTGAAGCTGAAGGTATGGTTGAAAGAGGGCATCAAGTTATTAATGATGCTTTAGTCAAAATGTGTGGGTTGAGTGCACAAAAGTGGAGGCATTATTTACCTTTAGTTTTATTTGCTGATCGAATAACTGCCAAAAGGACAACAGGATTTTCACCCTATGAACTTGTTTTTGGACATAAAACAGTTTTACCGGTTGATTTGGAAGCTGAATCAAATCTTGGACTTGATTGGGACATGGCCAAGACTACTGAAGAGTTATTATGTGCAAGAATTATGCAGCTAGAAAATAAAGAAGAGTTCTTAGAAAAGGCATATTTGTGGATGATGAAGATCCAAAATCAGTCTGTAAGATATTTGGATGAGCGGTTGGCACATCTACTTAGAAAACCATTGAAAACTGGAGATATGGTTGTGGTGTATAATAGGAGTTTAGAGAGCCAATGGGGCAAGAAGTTTGCAGATAGGTGGAATGGACTGTATAAATTTAAGGAACAAGTATCTGGCGGTTCATATTTTTGGGAAGAATTTGATGGAGTAGTTTTAAAGAAGAGGGTAGCGGCTTATTAAGTCAAATGGTTCTATCCTAGGGGCACCAGGAGTGCTGAAAGTTAACTTTAAATTGAGGGTAAACTATATCTACAATCCTTTTAAAGGGACTCAGAAACGAGGAAAAACTACATAATTAATTAAATAAAATTTTGTCAAAGTTTAACTCCAGAATGAGGATAAACTACTTTCTTTTTAAAAATATTACTGTCGTTTTACTATGCTATGGGAGACAAAACTGTTAATAAAATTTATGACATTTATGAAGACATTTGTTTGAAAATTCTTAAAACTATTAAAAGTGACAAAAATTATGGGAAGATATATGTTGGATTGATAAATTTTTTTATTGGTAGAAGTGCTCACAGGGGAGCCTTCTGAATTAAATATTGGCAAGTTTGAGGGTAATTGATGGGCTGGCTGCTCTATACACAATTACCCCACAATGTTCGTTATCAATTTCTCCCTGTTTCTAGTTGAATCCTGGCTTTGTTCTGGTTCTATAGGAAGTCTGCTAAGACTATAAACTGGAGTGAACAAAGAGACAATGCTCCCACTTCCAGATTCAAGATTCTTTCTTATTTTTTATTTTGTTATTTCTTTTATGTTAGATTTTTATATAATGAAATATGTTTTTCTTTCATTTTAATTTTTATAATACTGTAAATATTGTTGAGGGTGATGCTCCCTGGTGGTCTCTAATCCTTTTTAAAAATTGGAGGGAGCCCACCCTGTGATCATTATCATAAAATTTTATTTTCCTACAATTTCTTTTATTAATTTTGTATTTTTGATTTCTCAAAATTGTGTAACCACATCAAGTTTCACTTGGATGTGGGTATGATGTCAAGGATACGGCTCATCAATTGGCCAGGGGGCATCTTATAAATTTTATTTTACATTTCATAAATTTTTGATTTCAAATTCGTTTATCATTTTTTTTTAAATTAAATTTTAAATTTTATTACATAACAATCTTTTATAACCTTTTATTATTCTCATCATTTAAAAAAAAAAACTAATAAAAAGTAAAAAAAATGAAATAAATAAATAAATAAATAAAATAAAAATAAAATAAATATGTAAACATACAATTATTTTTTTTTAAATTTTGTTAAATTTAATTTTCAATTTTTCTTTCGGTTTATTTCTTTTATAAAACATTTTATATAGGAAAAAGGGTCAAGTGGAGCTCGAGAAAAATCGGATCCTACTTCAAGATCTGTTAGTCCTCCAAGACTTTAAACTGTCCATTTTTCAAGACCTTCTTTAAAGGGTTATATTTGTTATTTTGGGATCTTATAGTCCTCCAAGACTTTAAACTGGCTATTATTCAAGACTTTCTTTAAAGGGTTATATTTGTTATTTTGGGATCTGTTAGTCCTCCAAGACTTTCTTTAAGGTCTTTTTTGTATTCAAGATCTGTTAGTCCACTAAGACTTTAAACTGGATAGTTTTTAAGATTTTATTTCAAGCATTTGGTTCCTCATTGGATCTTAGTCCTCTAAGAATTTAAACTGGCTGTATATGATTTTATTTCAAGATATGCTGTTAGTCCTCCAAGACTTTAAATTGGCTAATTTTCAAGGACATTCAAGATTTTATGGATATTTTTGGAGAAAGGTTTAGGATAGTAGTTGGAACTAGCAATTGATTAAATGTTTGGTCCACCAAGACTTTAAACTGGAATGTCAATCTATTTGGTGAAATTTGTGGCGCTTTAACATGGTCTAAAAGTTTAAAATTAAAAATTGGAAGCCTGGATAAAGTATTTTGTAAAGGTTGCTGAAAAGCAATGGATGAAATTTTGATGAAGGAATTTGAAGTCAGGGTGGTAATTGAATTATTATTGATTTTCTTAAGAGCCGGAGTGTTAGGCTATTTGTTGTGAAGCTTGAAGGACCTTATGGCGAGATTGGAATCATAGAAATTGGCTCAGTGGGGGGACCTATGAGAATGGAATCAAGAGTATTTGGCTCATTAGGGAAATCCACTCTCTCATGCTGTGACACAGATGGAAGACTGGTATATGGGAGTCTGAAGGGATTAAAACCTTGCTCTCAGTATTGGAATCATCAAAAATTATTTTTACTATTATTATTTTTATATTATGATTTATATCAAGAGCCAGAGAAGAAGACAAAAAAGTTAAATTTATAGACGACCAGCGTAAGGACAAAGACTATCAACAAATAGGTGAAAACAAATTTATATCAATTAAAAATTGAATACAAATGAGGACATTCCATATTGGAGGGAGGATGTGGCATTCAACATCTGGGTATGCCACTTAGATTTATTTTTGAAGATTAGTAGCCATTTTCTGTATTATAAGGCTGGATATTTGGAATTTTGGAAAATGATCATTATCATTGGATAGCCCAAATTTTTCTCTATATTTTATTTCATGATGATTTTTTATCATATTTTCCTGTTTTCTTAGTGTTTTACTTGATTTAGTGACTTATAGTATTTTTTGGTGGATATGGTGTGCTGATGGAATGGCCACTGAGCTCCAGTGCTCCGGTGCACTCCGGTGCACTCTGATTTGCTCCGGTGGCTCATTATGGCAAAAAGAGCTTTTTGTGGCAAAATTTGCTCACAATGGGAAAGTCTGATCACCAGTGCAGAGTTTGGTCACTGTAGAAAAGTCTGATCACCAGTGCAAAGTTTGGTCACTGCAGAAAAGTCTGGTCACTGTGCAAAGTTTGGTCACTATAGAAAAGTCTGATCACCTGTGCATAGTTTGGCTATTGTGGAAAAATTTGGTTAGAATTTATTATGCTTGTTAGATCAATAGTTTATTGTAGATCCTATGCATGTAGGGTATTGTTGGAAAGGTCTGGAGTAGGAGAATCAGATAGAAGGGGTGAATCTTAGTCTTCTACAGGTTTTTTTATCTTTTAGTTTCGATATTGAGAGTCTTTTTGGATGATAAACAACCACCTTCATATTTTTCATTACTCAACAAAATTAAATAAAATTATAATACCCTTATAACATTTATATTTTTCATATCACTGTTGAAATACAATACAAAAATTATATTTTCATCACATATAGGGTATCATTGGAAAGGTCACCATCTCAGGGACTTGTTTTTATTGTTAACACATTAAAATAAAATCTTTATAAAAATATATAAGTCTATCTTTTCAGATCTTTCACTGGTACACCTTAATTGTTGTCATCAGTATTTCTTTTCCAACAGCTGCTATTTCTAAATCTCAATAAGCGTTAATAAAATCAGAGTTTCATCTATATTTTAAATCAATTCAAGTAGACTAGTAAGCTTAGTTATTTGAGCAATCCTTATTTTACTTAGAAGGACAGGGTCTTCTATGGTTTATACAACTTCTTCGGATTCTGCTTACAGCAAGGCGACTGTAAGAGCCTACCTACAGCAGGTGGTGTTTGAGTATTTCCAGTATTAGTATGTTGAGGTGGAAAAAAATTGGAATCAGTTGGGTCAAAAGACATCCCTTTATAATTATCATCCATAATGAACTGTAATAAAATAAAATAAAATAAAAATAGTAAGCTGTTAAATTTTAAACCTATCAAAGTTAAATTAAAAAAAGATACTATGTTTATAGTCTTTTTAATGTGTATGTTCTCTTGGGGAAAAATAAATTTAATAATATATAGCTATCAGCTTAAGTGGGAAGGTCAAACTATTTATAGTAGATGAATGGGCAAGAAGATTATTCATTAAGTAACAATTTTATCATATTTCTCATTTTCATGATTTTCTTTCATTCATTCTTACATTTAAGATAAAAGTGACTCATTGAAAGCATGGGTTCTCTTGAAATAAAAGCAACTAATGTAATTGTTCACTGATTTAAGATAAGGTAAGTTGGATGCATTGCATTTTTAATCAAGCATTGAAATATTTCTTTTACCATTTACAAACATCACCAATCCTAAAAATTTCCCCAATCCCAAATTAACACAAAGATGTTAGTCAACAGAAAATTAATTTGATTAATTTTTTCACTCACTACTGTCTGCAGTCCAATGGCAGTGACAACCTTGTCTTTGATTCCAAACATTCCTTTTTTGTGCTTGAAAGTAGCTGCATGTCCAATCATTGCATCTTTCTTAATCACAATTTGAGTTGCTTTGGCTACTCTTACTAACCAACAATGCACTTTTGGGAAAAGCTCATAGGGATCCTTTGATTTTTCTTCTTGACTGAGCTCTTTGAAAGGACTTACTATTATAGATTTGATCATTCTCTTCCTTGGACCTGAAAAGATCATCTATTTGCCCAAACTGGCTATCTTTTCCATTGCAGATTTCAATTGTTGAATTAGCAATGTGTTGATGGTAACTAGTAAACCTCTTTCCATGTATCAATATGCTTGCTACGTTTTCAACTACCTGATCTCCACTTTTCTCTTATTGTGTCAAAGCCCATCTTGAAGTTTCTTTTACCATTTGTGCCCTTACCCATTTAGTAAATAATGCCATACTTATATGGATCCATTTGTTTTGTTTATTGAGATCAATATGGATTTTTTTAGTCTCACATCGATCATTATCTTCAGCTTCACCAAGATCTAATACCCTAGACTTCCAATACAAATGTTTGAGCATTGTTAGCGGTAACTCTCCTGTGGTCAATATTAATAAATTAGCACAGCTGAGTTTTTAAATCATTGCTTACAAACATCACATATGTGGATGGTGATTGTTTTGAATTTCAGATAATATATGATTCACCTACTCTCCAGAGCAAGTATCTGTACCTGATGGTAGACCAAGACGCTTTATCATTTCAGGATAATGTTGAGTGATATGCAGATTTGGCTTTGTGTTAATATTCTTCCAACCCTCTTCCAGGCACTCACAGTACTCTAACAGAAATTGATCTAGATCTTTAAGCTCATTAGCCTGTATATTTTTTAATGTCAAAAAATTGGTGATTGAGAATAATGTTACAAGTGACTTGAGAAGATAATATTCTCTTGGTTTTTCAGCTGATGAAGCTGAAGATTCATATTCTTTAAATTTCTCAAACCAAAGAGGTATAAGTGACAAAGGGAGGTAGAGAGTATACAGCATGTGCCATTCTGCTGCCTTGAGGGATCCTGCCTTTTTATATCCTACTGATTTTGGAACTCGTGTTAGCCAGGAATGTCTTCTTACTTGATTAATCATCTTTCATACAACCTTTAGCTCTGCTTCTGTGATTTGTGGATTACTACTACCTTCATTTTCTTTCTCCTTACCTTTCCTTTTTTTTCATCATCTCCAGCTGTCTTATTTGATGAGTGAGATCCTTCACTCTGTGATATGCTAATGCTCCGTTGCCTTAAGTTATACAATGAATTCCTACTTCCACTGCTGTGAGACTGTAATGAGGCCAAATTCTTTATGGAGGAATAAATTTGGAGCTGGATTACCTACTCTGGCTTCTTGATTGATTTGTTCCCCATCCTTCACTATCCAGTCCACCTTCACTTTGAAAATTGGTCTGTGCTAGGTAAAGTTTTCCATAAAGAAATAATCAAAAATACTCAAATAATAGATGCTACAAAAGTGTAAACCTTAAAGCATTATAAAAAAGCTGAAACCTTGTATAAATTTTCATACATAAATGTGATGAAGTGACACTCTAGTCTATTTATTCAGGTTGACCAAAAATTACTCAATGGAATATGTATTACTATCATATTGGACCAAAAATAATTTTTTGGTAATTAAAAAATAAACATAGCCTCACATTTATCAAATTATTTTTGTTGAAAAATTTTTTGAAAAGAAAAAAAATCTTTTTCTCAAATGACTGCACTTTTATCACATAATCATTCTCTTCCTTTTGTACCATTTGTTTTGAGTTCAAATTGCATATAAAAATATACTTTATGCATATTATAATGCCATAAAGCTGAAATATTTCTTATTCTTAATTTTTGTGATATTTCTCCTTAAATCAACTTTGATCATAAAGTTTTGGAGCTCCACAATTTATCCTTCCTCTTTGTTTAATTTTATTGAAAACTTTCTTAATCTAATTGTTTATGAACCCTAGTAGCTCTTGCTTTCCTCATGGAAACCTGCCCAAAAACACACCAACACTTAATAGAATTTTTAATGAGACTTTGCCTCCATTCAATTCTCACTTTTGTAGATCTATACACAATTTTTGTATTTCACTTTTGGATATTTCACCAGAATCAAACAGATGGAAACACAACCCTACTGAAGAGAAATTAGACAGATTTTCATCATTCGACATGAATTCTTGCAACATCGTCTTTGAACTACCTCATCTAGAATAAAATTCAGCTGTTTTGGAAAAGTTTCCCCCAATTTTCTGTGAATCTTTTATTGAACACCTTTTCATGTGCTGTTTCCCAGGGTCAACTTTTTCTTGGAACCTAGATTGGTTTGACAAATGGAACCAGGTCTTGGAAAATATTCTCAATAAACACTGGGACAATGCCTTAAAAACCAATAATTTGATTTCATATCTAATTGACTCAACCCAAATTAGCTTCTCAAATCAAATGGGAGCTCTCACTATTGGATTTTAGGTCATTCTGATAAATTAAGACTTGTGAAGGATTCTGATAGCTCTCAAGAAATAATCAAAGTGAGAAAGCATAAATATAGAATAAAAAAAAAGTATGAAAATCACCTTTTTTTCAACCGTTTTTATTTATGACCTTTATTTCAAATAACAATGATTCTTAGAATTCAGTTAACCGAACTAAACTTCTTAAACAACTTCCACATTGTGAAACTTATCACAACCTTTTCACAAACATCAAGTGTTGTTCAGACACCGAAATTGATAATGATGGATCGTTAAGACGTATCTTAATGCAATGGAGGTCTGAAGATTTTTCTAAAGTTGCACAATATCTTGACCAACAACACTTTGATATTCGAGATAATTCAACTTACTCTGGAAGTGTGCTAAAGGACTTGGCCTTGTACAAAAGAATCAGTTTGGTTTCAACATTATCCCCTAACCTTAATCCTTCTCATGTCCCCCGGGGTTCGCCGAATGACTGTTATTCTCCCTTATATCTTGCATCTCTAAATCCTCAACAACTCAGACTTTTAAATCCTCAAAAGCCCATAAATTTACCTGCTCTCCTTGAAATTCTTTCTTCCTCTAATGTGAGTGATTGACAAACTCCCTTAATAATAGGTTTGCACACTCATACTCCTCATTTCCACTGTTTGGGACACTTAGCCTTGAAAACAAAAACATAATTTTAATGATTACTATTATCATTAAAATTTATAGAAATGAAATTTGGCTTACATTGTTAGCTCCATTTTTTTCCTTTGAATCTTATACATGCTGAATTCTATACTTCCTTGTACAAAATAATTCAAAACATTTACTTCATTTTGCTGCCCCATTCTATACAGCCGATCAACAGCCTGTTGCTCAACTGCTGGATTCCAATTTGGCTCCTATTTCAACATTGAACATATAAAAAATTTAATATTTTTGTTCTTAATATGAAATAAAAGACATTGAGCTCACCATTATATATACATTTTGAGCACACCTGAGATCTATACCCACTCCTGCATCCTGAATCGTTCCAACCAAAACTTGGCAATTTTTATTAAAATGGAATTCATGCATATTTTTGTCTCGCTTTTTCCTGCTGAGTTCACCCGTAAGCTGGGTATACCAAATATTGTGGTCATCTAAAGCCATTTTTATTCTATTTTGAAATATTAGAAAATTGTTTTTAATAAGCCAACACAATTTTGTAAAACAATTAATTATAGAATCACTTACATCTGCAAAAAGTCTGCAAAGTTTGAGAATATAACAGCTTTTGGAAAATTTATACCCCTTTCACCAGACAAAAAGTTTTTTAAGTGGCCTATACACCACACAATATGGGGGGCGGACTTGCTAGCAAGTCCGCAACCTTGGACCCAAACTCACCATAGATTGAACACACATTGAGCTATTGATAAAGGAACCATACAATTAGGGATGAACACCACTCAGCAGAACAGTTTTAGGTGGGTGTTCAAGTAGAGTTCAGTATGGGTTCAGTCTGAGTTCAGTCTGAGTTCCATCTGAGTTCCATCTGAGTTCAGGTTGAGGACTTGCTAGCAAGTCCACCCCCTATATTGCATAGTGATAAGATGACAAATCTTTGCGGAATTCTGCCAGGTGAAATCAAAAGTTGGAGTTTCATCAAGATTTTCGTAGATTGGATGGTTGCAGAATTTTCTTAAAATCATCAGCTCTCTTAGAAACTCAGATGAGTCCCAAGGGAAGTCAGTGCTTCTGGAGGGCCCATATCGCTCAGTGAATCCTTCTTGAAGCACATCAAGTTTAGACCTCCATGGATCTGCTAATTGAACCAATATCCCCCTTTGAATCTTTTTTGGAAGAAACAAAATTGCATCCTTTGTTCTACGTAGGCTTATGACTTTCATTAAGTGATTGATTGATTTAATAGAATTAGCCTTTCCTTTTTGCAAACCTGGAAAAAGGAAATTCTTCCATAACCAGTCTTCTTGCCACTTTTCGATTCTAAGAAAAAATATGAGACTTTTAAGGTCAGTGGGCCTGTTCTGAAGTGGAGTTCCAGTCAAGCATAGTCGGTGTTGGGATTCCAAGTCAAATATTGTTTGAGCCCTCTGCGAGTAAGGATTTTTAATGTAACTAATAGAATATTTATAAAAATTGATTATAAAAATTAAGTTTTAAGTTTTAGATATAGAAATGGGCACTAACTGAGCTTCATCTAAAACAACTCTATACCAAAAGAGCATTTGAGTCACCAGTATATTTTTTTGGCTTTGATTTTTTGACATCGTTGGGCTAGCTGTTTCATAGGTCGTTAAAACAATAGCATGTCCTGTAGCTCATTGACATTAGTATTTTGACAATCCTTCCCATAAAGAACCTTGAAAGGAAGCGCATTATCTTCAAAGTGCACACTTATTTCATTTATCCAATTCGATAGTGTTGCCAGGGGGCATATAATCAGTGTGGCTGAACTCCAATTAATACCTTCTTGATTTTCTGATACCTGGAATTGTCTTGCTTCACCTTGAGTTGCACTTATAAGAGAAAGAGTTGAAAGTGTCTTTCCCAAACCCATATCATCAGCAAGTATTGACCCTTTTCCTTCAGGCGTTAATTGATTGTTAGGAAACTGATCTTTATAGTCATCGAATCCAGTTCTAAGCCAATGGTTGTCCTGGTGCCTCCACATGATATCCAACTTTTCCTTTAACATTCGTTCATTGTCAATCATAAAATTTATTGCTTGAAGTTGATGTGTTTTGAGAACTGTTTTGATTCCTCGGATAAGTTGATCAGCTTTCCAATCTTGAGTACTCTGAGATATTTGGAAAGAGCCTTCAAAAATTACATGCGGGATATTAAAAAAGATAGTGGAGTGGTAGTTCAGGATTGGACATAAATTGATTTGAGCAGAAGAAAATGCTTCTTTAGCAAGACTGATTAGTGTACTTGAAGAAAAGAGGCATCCCCAAAGTTGATACTGATTACCAAAAACTGGAACCAAGTAAGCATGAAAATAGAAAGGCTTCATAGGATTCAAGGCACTTCTTTGGTTTAAATGGTGAGATCCAGAGCCAATGTCACCCAATAGTGGTCCAATGTGCTGACTCTGCACTTGAGAAAGATTACCAACAAGGGTTGGTTTTCTTTCTTCAAATAGTCCAAAAATATGAACATTCGAATGGCCTCGCTGTAAAATCGTGGGGGTCGGTGAGTTTCGAAATCTTGAAATTACATTGATATAAATTTGATCGATTGTTATTGAGAACTGTCCAACACATCTGAGACTTGACATATTAAGTAAGAATAGTATCTGAAGATAGTGGTTGTTAAAAGATGAATTGAAGCAAAAAATGAATAATCAGTTTTGAATAAAATGACAAAATACCTTTTTAGCATATGCTATGCTAAGCTCATAATTCTTTCACATGTATTATTATTATCTTTTTAATAAATATTGGAAGTAAATCAATGATAACTGAAATGAATAATATGGCTTAAAAATAAATCTTGAGGCTATAGAGTAAATTTTGGTTTGTGGAGGAAGAAAAATTTTCTCAATAAAAATGTGCTTTATTGTTACATTATAATCACAAAATAGAATAATTTCACTCTTATTACACTTATTTATGTTTCTGTCTAATAGTAAAATGCTTTAGATGTCAGTTCAAAATCCAAATTGGAACTACTACCTAGAACGATGTCTTGATACTAACATACTTTTTGTAAGTCTTTGGACAGACACTTATGGTGATCTCAATAATATTAAAATTGATTTGAATTGTATGTTTTATCAAATATCTATGTAGTCTAGTGTAATAATTGAGATACTACAGTTTAACCTTCTGTTACCAACTTGGCAAGAAAATATATGTAGATATTCTTAGAACGAATATCAAATTTTGCTTTCCACAAGATGGGAAAGTGAATATTATGATATGTTAAGTGATATGTTCAAGCTTTGCTCAATCTGTGCTCAGCTCAAAATCAAATTAATCACCAAGCTCCAAGAAACCTGTGATTGAGTTTGGTTGAACCAAGTTCTAACTGATTACCAAATATTTGTCCAATTAATTTAAATCTGGTTTCACAATGAACTCCCAACAGCCTTCCAACAGCTTTCCAACCACTTCCCAACATTTTTAAATGAGGGGTATTGCTAGCAATACCCCGCCAAATTTTCTGTGGTGACAGATTGAAAAAACATTGAGGAAATCATGATAGATTTCTGTTAGAGTTGATTTAATGGCTTCAACATTGATTTGGTCATCCTCATCATCTTTGAGAGAATCTGTAAAGGGAAGACCAGAATTGAGAGAGCATAATTTGACTACTTCAAGGCAATTTAAATTCTCTTTGAGTGAAGTGATCGAGCTAGAAGGGTTAGCCAATTTCTTATTTAGAGAAAGATCAGATGCTTGCAAGTCATCTTGCAGAGATTTGTCCTCTAGAAGGACATTGTCAGGCGGGTTTTTTAACTCCCTATTGACCTGCATTGAAGAATTAGAAATATACTTAGTGCGTGGGTTGATCAATCCCCAGGACCAATCAATTTCAGGATTCCAATTCGTTAAAAATTCATGGAAAAGGCTTTTATAGTCCATTCTTGGGGCCTCCAAGAATGATAATTCCCACCCAAAGGGGGGAAAGTTCAGAAAGTTTAAAACCCATAAAACTTTCTTACTTACCCAATATTTGGGTTCCTCTGATTTGACCAAATATATTGGAGTCTAATCAATATCTGTGAATGTCAGCTTTAACTTCTTGGCAAAAGATAAACTGACAAAAGAAATTGAAGCTCCAGAGTCTATAAGACAACTGAAGGGGGTCTCCTCCTTGAAAAGAATGAATTTCAAGCAGTTTAAGGCAACTCCAGTCCTTAAGAAATGGAGGTTCTGTGAACTGGGCGAGATAAGATAGTTTGCTTTGCACACAAGTAAACTATCTACTAGTTTTTTGACCTTGAACTAGTACCTTCTCTTTCCTTCAACTTTACACAATCTTCTAGCTTGTGATTACCCCCAAAATACATACATAGCCCATTATCTGCTCGTCTCTTCCTCTCAGCTTCTTTAAGTTCCCCTTTTGGATCCAGTACCTTACTGATATTGCCTGGGGTCAAGCCTTTTTTTCGAGGTTTGGATTGAGTTTTCTGTGGGTGTGAAGAAGGTCCCGATTTAAAATTTAGGCCTTGAGATTTGTTGGCGTATCAACAATGTTGTAGTCGTCCTTGGTAGACGCCATTGAGTTCGAGGGATCAATCCATTAAATCCGTTAAAGAAGTCAACCTCTGACCATGAAGATTTAATTGATCCAAAATACTTGAAGGAAGTCCTTTTTTGAAATGATACTTGAGGGCAGCATCATTCCAACCTATTTGAGTTTGAAGCGCTCTGAATTTTGAGATATATTCAGAGGCTTTACCATTATCTCTCATGCGAAGGAAATCAAGTTCAATTTCTGCGTTTTCAGTTTTATTAGGGTCACCAAACAACTTAAAGAGTTGGTCTTCAAACTTTTCCAAGTTATTAATGAGTAAATGGGTTTCTGTTTAAGAGAGCATGAGAAGATAAGGTTCAAACCACCTTGCTGCTTTTCCGGCTAGGGATGAAGAAGCGTAAACAACTTTTGATCAGTCGTTATGGAACAGGACCTTGCAGGTTTGTAAGAAGGGGCGCAATCTGTCTGGATGTTCTCCATTCAATTTATCAGGAGATTTCATGGAAGGATTTTTGAATTTTGATCCCTCCAAAGACGTTGGATTTTGAAACGGTTTTCATGAAAAGTCTCATGAAGTCTTCCAGAGAATTAGATTGTATAGGTTCTGAAGGTTTACCAGAAGTGCGAGTAGAAGGGGCGGATGGTGCCTCATGCATTGTGTCCTCTCCTTCTTCTTCCTCGCTAGAATCATCAAAATCCTGGGGGATGTCTTCTACAGATTAAACTGAGTGTCCGTGTTCCCTAAGGTTGAGAGGTTCCAGGGAGTGAGTTCAGGAAACAGGCCGTGTGGCTGTTGGCCTGCCTCTGGCGTGATCCCTAGTAGTAGCGCCCGTAGGAGTAGTGCATTGAACAGGTGCCATTTAAATAATTTAAAACACCTGAAAATGGATGTAGTAGTACCAAAAAATGAGAACTACGGAGAATTAAATTATACTTTCACCGGATGACCTACGCACAAGGTCAAGGGTGTTCTTGTAAGTGAGATGAAGAGAGTAGTTTTAGAAAGAGGAAATTTTCGAGTAAATGTTTCGAAGATTACTCAAAGGAAGAGCTACTGCCTTGAGATATGTTCGATAAGAATTCTAATAAATTATAAAGGTAATATTAATATTCTTAAGATCTCACAAAGGGTTCGAAACTCAATAATCAAAGATTTAAGATTTAGAATTGATTACTGAGAAAAATAAGGAAATGTACAAGAATAATGATTTAAACTGAAGCTTTACCACTATTAACTATATATACGGTTTTATAATTTAATTCTAAAGAAATAATGAACCTCAATCCAACCCCTCCTTGCATTGATCTCATACCGATCCATCATTCCACACACCACAGACCACCAAAAATTCACCTGTTACACCTGGACCATCACCATCCTCATTAACATCTATTAACCCTTTAATCCTCCACTAACCATCCCGTTCATGCTCACTACCCCTGTTAATAACCTAAAGATACTTAATAAACCTTTTAGCGGACTTTTACATTAACTATTGCGCTGTGTGTCGCTTATTGAGGAAAAGACTAAAACAAACTATTGAGAGATTGACTAATTTAGATTTAAAGTTTAGACTAGCCCGGTTGAATAGTGAGTACACAAAGGAAAGTCTCAGTTTCTATGTAGAATTGTTTTCTGCGCTTCGAGTATGGATTTAGATCTCTATATTATTGATTTAATGAGCTGCTTTTGCCTTGAGTGTCACATGGTGCGTGATAGTGACATGGCCACCAATCCCTCTTAAAATTCCACCAATACATGTTTTGATGGGGAGGCCCAGATGAGTAGCCTTAAAAAAAGAAAAAAGGTTAATCTGTGAACCTGAATCCACCAATGCCCTAGCCTCCCTTCCATTAAGAGTAACATTGACATAACCCAGAGGTTCAGAAAAATTAGTTTCCCACCCCTCACCAAATTTTTCAACAGAATCACAAATTTATTCTACCTCCCCAGAAGAAACCCTTCTCCTGGTCAACAACTTTTTCTGCCTATCAGCCAACCCAGGACTGATAGCATAGAACTCCCCATAAGTAAGCGAAAATTGACCCTGATTCATCCTTTCCAAGACAGAGTCCATAAAATTAACTTGGCCAGAACCCACTGGCCTCTCAAAGTGAGCTCTTTGCTTCACTACCTTGGTCCTTGAAGATTCTTGAGGATCAGAACCACCAACAGATTTACCATCAAAAGGAATTAAACCAGATCCCTCACCAGAACCTCTAACACCTGCAGGCTTTAGAAATGAAGTCAAGGGGACATCCTCCTCAGATTCTGAAACAACATCCATAGGCATTGGCTCACCATTCATGTCCAAAGGTCCAAACCTAGTAGGGCCCATATCTTCCATACCCATCTGCATTTTATACCGCTTCTCTTTGCTGTAATTCTTCCTAGCTGTGCTCAGCTTAGGATCCACCTTTGAACCCTTAGGGTTTGGTTGAGCCTGACCACTGCTATTAGGCCTTTTAACCTTTCCTGCTTCCACATCATAAACACCAGCCAAGTATTCTACAATTGAATTCCACCACAAGAATACAACTCCAAACCACCAATGGAAGATGTAAATGTGATTTTATTTGCCTTATTTCCCTTTCCCTTTCCATCAACTTCACCTTTACCAGAAGAAGAAGCCCCATTATGCAACTCTTCAAATCTTGGCTTCCTTGAGTTGAAATTATGTCTCCTCCTCACCAAGTCCACTGGAGCCTGACCATCATCAGGCTTCACAAAAGAACCATCTGGGAACTTGAACACTTTCCCATCAAATTCCTCCATCCCTTAAGACACATCCCTATTGAGTGCCCAACAATCATTGGACTTGTGGCCCTTCCTGATGCAATAAGAGCAGACCCTAGGATCACTCCTACTAAGCCTCCTATCAAAATATCTGGGCTGAGAAGGAGCCTTATTGGCCTTTTGAGCCTCCTGAACAAAAATATGTAGCTGTTTTGTCAGATCAGCCAACTGCTCCACAACTGGATCAACCTCTTTAGGCTTCTCAGGAGACTTTCCCTTTCTCACACTCTCCATCTCCCTTGATCCTCCACATCTTCAGAAAAAGCTTCACTGACCTTGCTAACATACTTGGTGCTAGCTTCCTGGAAAGAATACACTGCCCAAAGTTTCATATGACCCTCCACAAAGTCCTTCACCACAGAAAGAGCAGGAAATTTCTGTTTCCCATTAGGGAGAATCTTCATTTTATCCTTCCTTGCCAACTCCTTTAACACATAAATTCTGACATTCCTGGCCAGAGAATACCAGAAAATATCCCTTTCAGAGTCAGTACTCTCCAACTCCTGCATATCCATAAAATAATTCACCACTGGCTCCAACTGAGCTAGAGACTTCCTATAAGTATGGAGGTTGTCCACCCCTCCATATTATTGCCATTCACTTGAAATCATATTGAGATCCATCATAGAGTACGTGGATGACCACCTGTCTGTCATCTGCAGACACAACTTTTTCCAATCTTTCCTCCTATAACCCTCAATTGCAGCAACCTCCTTCACTAGAGCCCTGCCACCAATATAGAAGATGACTTGCTTCACCATATCCAAGTGAGAAGCACCATCCACATTCCTAGAAGCCACTAACCACTCCAGAAACAACTTCACATCCTCCCCCATAAACATAGGCTCCTTCCAGGACTTGATCCTGGCAGAAGGCCTAACAGAAACAGGAGGATTAACATCCTCAGCAGAACCAAAAGTGCCACTACCACCACTAAAGAAAGAGGGTCCAGAAGCCATGGTCCAATAGATTCCAGAAAAGCAATTTACAACCATAGAAGAAAATCCAAATGTAACAGAAAATTTAAAAAGCTAACAAATTCTCACCCCACGTTGGGCTCTAGAAATGTAGAAAATCCTATAGTACTAGCTATAGGCCTTGACCAAGGGAGTTGAAGTAAAACTGGAGAAAAAAAACCCTGTCCTTTTGAGAAAATACCAGATGAGATTTATTTTCTACATAAAATTAGAGACTGTTACTATACCCCTTCCAACACACTTCTTGACTGCTTAACAAGTTAAGACAGTAGCCAATAGCAGACCACTGAAAACCAAAGAACTAGAAACCTGAAATGCAGAAAGATCCACAGTAGAAAAAAAAAACTGTGCACTTGTTGCACAGAAAACAGCAATAATACTTGATGTAGGTTGAAAAGCTACACCATAGAAACCAGTTGCCAAAGTTGAGTTAAATAAAGAACTAAACTTGAAACAAACACATCCAATTGTGGCCAAAAAACAGCAAAAACTGAGTGAGAAACAATAAGATAATTACCAGATGGTTGTATGATAATTAAAGTTTTCCCAAACTGTCTTATTCAGTATATACACACAGACCACCATCTAAGGAAATCCTTGCACAGCAACAAATTTGGCACTTTTGGCAGCCAAATTGAATAAAACCCCTCTAGAAGTGCTCCCCATCCTTCTATAACCAAGGCGGGTGGCCCACCTATATTGTGGCCCGCCTAAAAGTGTCCAGACCTCCCTGAAGCTAGAAAACCACCAAAACCTACAATAAAGTACAAAATACTCAGAAAAATCCAACATGACTACTAAAACCCTTAAAAAACAAAATTATGCTATGAAAACTTTGAGACATAAAATATAGATCCAAATCAGCTCTACTTAATGGTACTAAGCACTTAACCCTAAGACTTATGGTTAGCCCTTAAAACACAAAAAACAATATTAAACAGCTATCTTTTAAAAATGAAAAACGAGCGAATGACCCCTTAAAACTTAGAATATAAAAAATTTAATCAAGAGATAAAGTATAGAGAAAACCATGAATATCCAATGGTAGTACCCACGTACCCATAGTCCCAATAGTCACTAAATAATACCATAAAAACACCCAATTATTCAACCAATGTTAATTAAGACATACCAAAACAGTGCCAAACATCTAAACAAAGGCCTCTGCCAATGTTGGAAGACCACAATGTGAAAAGAAAGACATAAAATTATTATTAAATTATCATCATATAAACCTTGTTCAGTAGTTTCTCTATATTTTCATTTCATTATATTAATTTCTAACATATTTATTACCTTAAACTACCATAAAATCCGACAATTGAGGATCATTCCAAATTTCAAAGGAAAAAAAATTGTATCTTGAGGATGGGATAAACTTGTGCATCTAATATAAATCTTTCCATAGGGTCTAGGGCATGGGGATTGGACTGTTGTATTGTGGGTTGAAGGATTGGAATACCATAATTATTAATAACATAAGAAATCAAAAAAAATTGAAACTAAATTTAGTGAAAAAGAAAAACATAAATTTTACTTAACTAACTAGTTTACAGTTGCTGAGTCAAAAATTGAAATTGGTTTCTGGAGAGGCTCAAACCAGGGAACATATCTTTTGTAATATATACTACAAAATATTTGTACCTTTAAGGCCTACTATAGTAGTGAGTAATCTATATATTGTTGTCACTATCTCAACCTTGAAGTTGAAAAGAGTAAGTTTAGTATCTAGAATTACTGACACCTCATTTTTTATTTAATTTATATATATATATAATAGGAGTCATAAAAGTTGAGCAATACCCAATTAGGGATCAGAATTGTTTTTCCCTGGATCAGACATTATTAATTGGGGAAGATTATTATCCACTAGCCCTGGGGCTAGTGGATAAGGAATACAGGATAATGAATTATCCTGCCTCTTATACCTTAAATTCCATTCTTAATTCCTAATCCTAAACTCATCACATCCATGATGGATTTATAAGTAAGTCACATGAATTATAATTTCTGATGCCATCCTTAAGTCTTTCCTCACACTATGATACTTTTTTTGGGTGCAAAAAGTTAAATTTTTTTTCCATCTACACACCCCAACTGCACATTTGGCAGTGAATTCCCACTTCCCTCATCACATAAGCCTTCCACCAAAAACTATGAAACAACTCTCTACTGGGAAGACACTTCACTCAACTATGAATTCTATCCCTTTACTTTTAGCTCTTCATTATAAATCTAGCTCTGATTTGGAAGATCCTTTAGCCTATATGTCTTTTCTTTCCATAAAGTGTTAAATAAACCCATGGGGGGAAAATCATCATCATGATCCCAGATATGATTTCTACTCCATTCTCCAAATTCCTCAACTCAACTTCACTCAACTATTTTGAACTTCTCCCAATTCTTTCTTCATACTCTATCAACTCATCTCCAAAAATTCTATCTTTCATAACGATTCTCAAAATAAACAGTGTGATCCTGCTATTCAACTTGCTTTTGCACTATGTCACTTTGACTCAAACTGAAATGGTGCTGCTAAAATATGTTTGGATAGTCTTTTTAACATAGGATATGGTACTGTGATATTATACACCATGCACTTTATGATTTCTATCCTTTCCCTCAAGTCTCAAACAATTTCTTGTCCCACTCCACAACAGTGACTTGAATCCTCTCAAGTAATGCAATCCAATTTTGAAAGACACATTTCTATATTAATTAGCTATAGACATAGTCTAGTATGGGTTATCTCTTCTTTCCAAACAAAAAACTATTTGAAAAAAGAAGTGCCTACCACTCTAACTTTAAAGACAGTGAAAGCAGAATTATAAGTATGGTTCTATACCTTTGTTGGAGAAGAAAATAGAGTATACTTGTAGAGATTTTTGTTAATAAAAAGGGAAATATCTATTTTAATATAAGTAATCAATCTGTAAGCTAAATCTATTCTCAGTAAGCGCTATTATCCTGAGTCACTCCCTCTTGAAATTCTCTATTTAATACTATCATTACTGTAGCAATAAAATAACTCTTCAACACTACTTCTAGTATGCACACCTTTTATTTAAAAAAAAAAATCTATTAATCTCTTTTATCTATTACACTCTATGCTGTAGTCTGTACACAAATCTCCTCTTTATCTATATTTTTCTCTAAAAGATGATTTCTGTTTATATACACTTGTATGTTCAGAGCTCTATCACTATGCTTTTTTCCCCTACTTATTTTCCTACATAAGTATAGCACTATACAAGAATATCAAAAGGTATCTAAATATCTCATTAGTCTATTTACAATTGTTATCATAAGTCTTGGCTCTAATAGTGCCTGGAACTCCACTTTCCTGCACATACCCTATGTTTCCTGATGTTCCTGACTTTATAATAGGTACTGTACTGCCTTTTTAGCTATTGTATAATGGACACTCACCACATGAGTCCTTGCTAATAGAGAAACCATTTCCTCTAAGAAAATAACTTCTGTATTTCATATCTTACTTGCTACTTCTTTCTATGATTTCTACTTGCAACTTATTTGCTCTTCTAGCACTACCTTCTTTCTTTGACACATTTTTCATATTTACAGGTGAAAACTGTATTATCTAAAAGTCATCATACTTATCTAGGCATGATTTTTTATGCCATTGCTCATTGCTTCTCCTTAACTCCGTAGTATGTATCTAGCACTACCCATGACTCTAGTAAGTACATACCATATTTATTTTCCCTATAGTTTGTATTATGTACTTCCCCCTGACCTTTTTCTTTCTGCAGCTCACAAATCCAGAGCACACAATAAAAAAACTAGGCACAGAGAGTTTATTTTATCTGCACTTTTAAAAATTCCTTTGTTGGGCTTCCATAACCATCCTATCTGAAAACCCCTTTGTTGCGCTTCCTGCTACCTAAGACATTTTCTGCATTACTGCAAGATGTGTACCACTTTAAAGGTTTACTTGGATGTGTAGGTTTTGTTGATGGCACAACTAAAACTTTGGGTCAAAAGCCTGCTCATGATGTAAACAATTATTTTGATCACAAAAAAAGTTTTCTTCAAAATGTTCTCCAATTTCACATCCTTCATAAACTAACTTTTTATGTTCTTTGAAGATACTCTATTGTTGTTCAACTTGTATGTGATGTCAATAAAAATTTATTGCTTTTCATAGTGGCTTCCCTGACTCATGTCATGACTATTCCGTTGTAGACAATCCTGTAGTACTAGCTATAGGCCTTAACCAAGGGAGTTGGAGAAAAACCAGAAAGAATAAACCCTGTCCCTTTAGAAAAAACAAGTGAGATTTACCTGTTGCAGCAATTGGAGATCTGTTTGCTAGACCTTCTAATTAAACACTCTTGACCTCTTTAAAAGTGAAGATAATAGTCCCAGACAGACTACCAGAGTGAGTTGAAATGGACAGTTATATATTCCAGCAAAACACAAGCCAATGAGACAGTGAGGAGCAGAGATATGATGAGAGTAGAGATAAGATGATTCCCTAAAAATCTTCCCACACAAGCATCATACAGCCAGTGTACAGACCACCCTGACCAATTCCCCTCCCAAAATTTAGCTTTCCCAGCCTTTTTCATGCATAAAAGTGCATTTTAGCGCCTCCCCAGTGCCCAGGCGGCCAGGCCGCTTGGAGGCGGCTCCGCTTAGGGGCAGGCTGGCCACTTCTAGGCCCTAAAACACCCATACAACCCATAAAAACCCTAAAAACCCTAAAATCCCACAACTTCATTAATAAACAAGATAAACACACATAAGACATACCAAAATGAAAAGAAAATAAAGGAAAACAAGCTGATACATAATAAGTGACCCTAGATTAAGTCTAAATAAGCACCACTAAGCAATAAACTTCCGATAAATGCCAATAACAACACCATAACTAACCTATAAAACAAGTCAACCACCCATAGGGATACCAAAATTAAGAGAAAAGAAAAGACATTAAGCTGAGACATAATAAGTGAACCTAGCTTAAGACTTTATAAACACTACTAACTATCACATAAAGATGAAAAAATCCACTAATAACACTATAACCCCAATAACACCCTACATACCAAATACCCCCAAATATGCACTCCAAAGGCCTACCCAGGTTTGGATCACCACACGTCTTTCAAAGAATGAGGATTTCTCAAAGTCCTAACTCAGACTTTGATGAATCTCAGTACCTCCTTTCAGACTCAGCATATGCAAGTGGAAAGTAACTTATACCTGCTTTCCATTGTGCAAATTTAGAAAATGGCCCCAAAACCATCTTTAATTATCACTTTTCCCAATCAAGAGTACAGATTGAACATGCTTTTGGTATCTTAAAGGGATGATTTTCTAGTCTTTGGGAGCTCAGAATCCAATTTCAAAAAAAAATTGGAGATAAAAACTTCAAATCATTGGCTCATGACTTGTGTTATACTCCTTTATATTCTAGCTGATTCAAAGGATGATTGGAATGATCTTTATGAAAAATAGGATACTGAAGCAGCACTGTATCTCCCCTCTCTTAAATCACAAAACATTCATTCAATCAGACTACGCTCTGTCATTATACCAATCACCCTCCACCATTTTGCACACAACCCTTTTAATTTTTTGTTTTCATACTCTCCAAATTTCCAATTTGTATACTTTATTAACTTGGGTTTGTATTTTTGTTTGTTGCATATTCATTTTTAATTTGTATTTAGAGTGAATATTTCTTTTTTGGATGGCTCATTGGTTTTCTTTCACCAGCTCAACATGAAATCACATATTTTTTCAGAGCTTCTATTTTTCATTCATCACTCATATCCTTTTCCTACTCTCCTAAAACATCCTTCAAATATTTTGGTTGCATTTTTTTAACTCATCTCACCAGGTAAGTCTTTTTTTCATTTTTGGGGATTTTTTATTTGCTAATCATGATTTTTTTTTCTTTTTTCTTTTTTTTCTTTTTTCTTTTCTTTCTTTTTTCTTTTCTTTCTTTTTTCTTTTCTTTCATTTTTCTTTTCCTTTTTTTAAGTGCTTCATTTATTTTCTTTCAAGGTTAAACAAATTTTTTATGTTTCTTCTATCTCTCTTTTCTCTCTTGTCCTGCTCTTTTTCCCTCCTTTCCCCCTTCTTGACTGCCTCAATCCCCCCTTTCTCCCCTTATTCTCTTCCTCACCCCTCATTCATCACCTTTCCCCCTTTTATCCATTTTAGGCATTCTTATTCCTCCCTTTAGGCACCTGCTTTCCCCCTTTAGGCACTCTCAAAACTTTCCCCCCTCCCCTCATCCCCTCCACCCCTCCCCTCTCACCTTTATCCCACCCTCCAGTTCTTAGCTAACCAATTGCTATGCATCTCTTTAGCTATTTAAAGGGAGGAGGGGGCAAGTTTAGAGGGGAGGGGGGAGGGGGGGAGAGGGAGAAGCAGTGGGGGAGATGAGGGGGGGAAGTGTTGTGAGGCAGCCTAAATGTCATGCGCCACATGACACTCGAGGCAAAAGAAGCTCATTAAATCAATAATACAGAAGTCTAAATCCATACTCGAAGCACAGAAAGCAATTCTACATAGAAACTGCGACTTTCCTTTGTGTACTCACTATTCAACGGCGCTAGTCTAAACTCTAAATCTAAATTAGTCAATATCTCAATAGTGTGTCTTAGTCTTTTCCTCAATAAGCAACACAAAGCGCAATAGTCAATGTAATAGTCTGCTAAAAGGTTTATTAAATATCTGTGGGTTATTAAAGGGGTAGTGAGCATGGACAGGATGGTTAGTGGGGGATTAAAGGGTTAACAGATGTTAGTGAGGAGGTTCCAGGTGTAACAGGAGTATTTTTAATGGTCTGTGGTAAGCGGAATAATGGATGGGTATGAGGTCAATGCAAGGAGGAGTAAAGGATATAAAAGGGGTTGGATTTTGGTTTGACATTCTTTAGAATTTAATTATAAAACATATATATATTAAATAAAGGTAAAGCTCCAGGTTAAATCATTATTATTGTATCTTTCCTTATTTTCTCAGTAACCATTTCTAAATCCTAAATCTTTGATTATTGAGTTTCCAACCCTTTGTGAGATCTTAATAATATTAATATTGCCTTTAAATTATATTAGAATTCTTATCAAACATATCTCAAAGCAGTATCTCTTCCTTCGAGTCATCTTTGAATCACTTCCTCGAACATTTCCTCTGTGCTTCAAAGAAGTTTCTAAACTACTCTCCTCATCTCACTTTCAGGAAAACCCTCAACCTTGTGCATAGGTCGTCCAGTGAAAGTATAATTTAATTCTCCATAGTTCTAATTCTTTGGCAGTACTACGTCCTCTTTCAGGTGTTTTAAATTGCTTAAATGGCACCTGTTCAACACACTCCTCCTACGGGCGCTACTACTAGGGCTCGCAATAGAGGCAGGCCAACAGCCACACGGCCTGTTTCCTACACTCACTACCTGGAACCTCTCGACCTTAGGGAAGGGGGACATTCCGTCCAATCTTTAAAAATCATCCCCCAGGATTTTGATTATTCTAGCGAGGAAGAAGAAGGAGAGGATATGATGCATGAGGCACCATCCTCCCCTGCTACTCACATTTCTGGTCAACCTTTGGAACCTGGACCATCTAATTTGCTGGAGGACTTTATGAGAATTTTCATGAAAACCCCGTCAAATCCAACGTCTTCAGAGGGATCCAAATTCAAAACTCCTTTCATGAAATCTCCTGATAAATTTGATGGAAAAAATCCAGACAGATTGCGGCCCTTCTTGCAAACCTGCAAGCTCCTGTTCCATAATGACCCTCAAACCTTCAATAATGACTGATTGAAGGTTGTTTACGCTTCTTCATTCCTAGCCAGAAAAGCAGAAGGATGGTTCAAACCTTATCTTCTCATGCTCTCTTTGACAGAAACCCACTTTCTTATTAATAACTGGGAAAAGTTCAAAAACCAACTCTTCACGTTGTTTGGTGACCCTAATGAAACTAACAATAAGGAAATTGAACTTGATTTTCTTCACATGAGTGATAATGGTAATGCCTCTGAATATATCTCAAACTTCAGATCACTTCAAACTCAAGTAGGTTAGAATGATGCTGCCCTCAAGTATCATTTCAAAAAAGGACTTCCTTCGAGGATTCTGGATCAATTAATTCTTCACAGTCAGAAGATGACTACCTTAACGGATATAACGGATCAAACCCTCTAATTCAACCGTGTTTACCAAGGAAGACTACATTATTGTTGATACGCCAACAAATCTCAAGGCCTAAATTTTAAATCGGGACCTTCTTCACACCCACGGACAACTCAATCCTCCTTGACTCAACCCAAACCCAATAATGGAAAGGACAAACCTCGACCAAAAGGCTTAACCCAAGGCAATATTAGTAAGGTACTGGATCCAAAAGGGGAACTTAAAGAGGCTGAGAGGAAGAGGTAAGCAGATAATGGGTTATGTATGTATTGTGGGAGTAAGCACAAGCTAGAAGATTGTGTGAAGTTTAAGGAAAGAGAAGGTACTAGTTCAAGGTAAAAAAACTAGTAGATAGTTTACTTGTGTGCAAAGCAAACTATCTTATCTCTCCCAGTTCACAGAACCTCCATGTCTTAAGGACTGGAGTTGCCTTAAACCAGTTGAGATTCATTATTTTTAAGGAGGATACCCCCTTCAGTTGTCTTATATACTCTGGAGCTTTAATTTCTTTTGTCAGTTTAGCTTTTTCCAAGAAGTTAAAGCTGACATTCACAGATATCGATTGAACTCCAAAATATTTGGTCAAATCAGAGGAACGCAAATATTGGGTAAGTAAAAAAGTTTTATGGGTTTTCAACTTTATAAACTTTCCCCCCTTTGAGTGGGAATTATCAGTCTTGGATGCCCCAAGAATGGACAATACCATCCTTGGCCATGACTTTTTAACGCATTGGAATCCTGAAATTGATTGGTCCTGGGGATTGATCACCCCACGCACTAAGTATATTTCTAATTCTTCAATGCAGGTCAATAGGGAGTTAAACAACCCTCCTGACAATGTCCTTCTAGAGGACGAATCTCTGCTAGATGACTTGCAAGCATCTGATATTTCTCTAAATAAGCAATTGGCTAACCCTTCTAGCTCGATCACTTCACTCAAATAGGATTTAAATTGCCTTGAAGTAGTCCAATTATGCTCTCTCAATTCTGGTCTTCCCTTGACAGACTCTCTTGAAGATTATGATGATGAACAAATCAATGTTGAAGCCATTAAATCAACTCATTTACTGACAAGAACACAGCAAATGTGAAATCAATCTTCAAGGAATCAATGTTAACGACTCATCAACTTAATTCAATGACAATTCAATCTTTTCAAAATCCACTATCCAACATCCTCAAAGCTCAGTCGAAGGACAATTATTGTTTAGGGATAAAAGATAAAATACTCTTGAAGAAAGGGGCCAAAAGATTTAGTGTTGAATCAGGTCTATTAGTTTTCAAAGGTAGAGTAGTCATACCTGACGATCATGAAATAAAATTATTGATTTTCAATAGTCGACATGGTTCTCCATTAGCTGGTCATTTTGGTGTTGATAAAACCTACCAGTTAATAGTTAGGGATTTTTTCTGGCCAGGAATGACCAGAGAAATCAAGGCCTATATAAGATCTTGTTATGAATGTAATAGGAATAATGCTCCCCGTCACCGGAAGCATGGGCTGCTTCAACCGCTTCCTAATCTCTCTAAACCTTGGGAATCTTTATTGATGGATTTATTTCTCAACTTCCTCTCTCTATTAATTTTTATTCTATATTAGTAATAGTAGATATATTTACAAAGATGTCTATTTTCATTGAAACCACTACAACTGCTACAGCAGAAGATTTGTCAAAAGTGTTTCTAGGATATTTATTTTCCAAAAATTGCTTACCTAATGATATTGTTTCAGATAGAGGCTAATTGTTTGTATCCACATTATGGACTCAATTGTGTTGACAACTCAATATCACGAGGAATCTCTCAACGGCCTATCATCCTGAAACCAATGGGCCAACGAAAGGGTCAACCAAATCCTCCAACAATAAATTTGAATGTATGTCAGTTACAAACAAGACAATTGGACCACATGGTTACCATTGGCCAAATTTGCTTATAATAACTTGACCAATTTTTTGACACAACAATCTCCTTTCAAAACTGTTTATGGAAGACATCCTTGATTCAACTCAATTTATGTAGGAACTAGTCATCCTGCTGAACATTATCTTCGAATCATATCATGACTCCAAGAAGAACTTAAATCAAATTTGGAATTAGAGATTCAAAGGTACAAGGAACAGGCCAACAAACATCCACAATATGCTCCTTCTTTTAAACCAGGCGACAAAGTATGGCTCGATGCACAAAACATTTGAACAACTCGACCATCAAAGAAACTGGCTGAAAAACGCTTGGGACAATTTGAAATTGACTCTGAAGTCTCTAAAGTTGCATTTCGACTCAATCTACCTCCTAAATGGCAGGCTATTCACCCTGTTTTCCATGTATCTCTCCTGGAACTGGCTCCAGAAACATACCCAGGCAGTAACCAACCTCCTCCGGAACTGGTTGAAGTAGAAGACCATCTAGAGTGGGAAGTAAATCGTATCCTTGATTCAAGAATTCGCAAAGGGAAACTTCAATACCACATGGAATGGGAATACTTACTCAATGACTCAGACAAAACATCCTGGGAACCAGCCATCAATGTTTCTAACACCCCTGAACTCCTAAAATCTTTTCATCTTAAATATCCTTTAAAATTAAAACCTTAGAACTCTCTTTTATTCTTTTTTTTTATTCTTTCTCTTCTTCTTTTTCTTTTCTTAAAATTCTAAAACTCCTTCTCTTCTAAAATCCTTACTCTGTTTTTTCTTTTCTTCTTTCTTTTTCTCAAAAGTTTTTTTTTCTCAACCTTCTTTAAATAAATAAATAAATTATACAAATAAAATAAAATAAAGTAAAATAAAATAAAATAAAATAAAATAAAATAAAATAAAATAAACTAAAATTAAAATATATTAAAATTTAAAATTAAAATAAAGTAAAATAATAAAAAAATAAAATCTTAAAATTCATTAAAAATATAACCTTAAAAATCAATAAATTCCTTTAAATTTTCTTTTCTCATTTCAAACTTTTCTACTTTTTCCTTATTTTTTTTCTTTTTCTTCAAACTATCAAAAAAAAATTTCACAAACTCAATACGACAATCTTTCTCAAACTTTACTTCAACCTTTAAATCTCTCTTTTAAAATTCTTCAAACAAATTACTTCTTTCTTTCAAATTCTTTTTCAAAAACTATTTTTTCTTCTTTCTATTCAAATGACCAAAATTCTTCAAAACTTCAATAAACAAACTTTCACAAATAACAAATTTTTTCTCTCATTAAATTTTCATTTCAAACAAAATTAAAAAACTTTTTGTCTGGTGAAAGGGATATAAATTTTCCAAAAGCTGTTATATTCTCCAACTTTGCAGACTTTTTGCAGATGTAAGTGATTCTATAATGAATTGTTTTACAAAATTGTGTTGGCTTATTAAAAACAATTTTCTAATATTTCAAAATAGAATGAAAATGGCTTTAGATGACCACAATATTAGGTATACCCAGCTTACGGGTGAACTCAGCCGGACAAAGCGAGACAAAAATATGCATGAATTCCATTTTAATAAAAATTGCCAAGTTTTGGTTGGAACAATTCAGGCTGCAGGAGTGGGTATAGATCTCAGGTGTGCTCAAAATGTATATATAATGGTGAGCTCAATGTCTTTTATTTCATATTAAGAACAAAAATATTAAATTTTTTATATGTTCAATGTTGAAATAGGAGCCAAATTGGAATCCAGCAGTTGAGCAACAGGCTGTTGATCGGCTGTATAGAATGGGGCAGCAAAATGAAGTAAATGTTTTGAATTATTTTGTACAAGGAAGTATAGAATTCAGCATGTATAAGATTCAAAGGAAAAAAATGGAGCTAACAATGTAAGCCAAATTTCATTTCTATAAATTTTAATGATAATAGTAATCATTAAAATTATGTTTTTGTTTTCAAGGCTAAGTGTCCCAAACAGTGGAAATGAGGAGTATGAGTGTGCAAACCTATTATTAAGGGAGTTTGTCAATCACTCACATTAGAGGAAGAAAGAATTTCAAGGAGAGCAGGTAAATTTATGGGATTTTGAGGATTTAAAAGTCTGAGTTGTTGAGGATTTAGAGATGCAAGATATAAGGGAGAATAACAGTCATTCGGCAAACCCCAGGGGACATGAGAAGGATTAAGGTTAGGGGATAATGTTGAAACCAAACTGATTCTTTTGTACAAGGCCAAATCCTTTAGCACACTTCCAGAGTAAGTTGAATTATCTCGAATATCAAAGTGTTGTTGGTCAAGATATTGTGCAACTTTAGAAAAATCTTCAGACCTCCATTGCATTAAGATACATCTTAACGATCCATCATTATCAATTTCGGTGTCTGAACAACACTTGATGTTTGTGAAAAGGTTGTGATAAGTTTCAAAATGTGGAAGTTGTTTAAGAAGTTTAGTTCGGTTAACTGAATTCTAAGAATCATTGTTATTTGAAATAAAGGTCATAAATAAAAACGGTTGAAAAAAAGGTGATTTTCATACTTTTTTTTTTATTCTATATTTATGCTTTCTCACTTTGATTATTTCTTGAGAGCTATCAGAATCCTTCACAAGTCTTAATTTATCAGAATGACCTAAAAACCAATAGTGAGAGCTCCCATTTGATTTGAGAAGCTAATTTGGGTTGAGTCAATTGGATATGAAATCAAATTATTGGTTTTTAAGGCATTGTCCCAGTGTTTATTGAGAATATTTTCCAAGACCTGGTTCCATTTGTCAAACCAATCTAGGTTCCAAGAAAAAGTTGACCCTGGGAAACAGCACATGAAAAGGTGTTCAATAAAAGATTCACAGAAAATTGGGGGAAACTTTTCCAAAACAGCTGAATTTTATTCTAGATGAGGTAGTTCAAAGACGATGTTGCAAGAATTCATTTTGAATGATGAAAATCTGTCTAATTTCTCTTCAGTATGGTTGTGTTTCCATCTGTTTGATTCTGGTGAAATATCCAAAAGTGAAATACAAAAATTGTGTATAGATCTACAAAAGTGAGAATTGAATGGAGGCAAAGTCTCATTAAAAATTCTATTAAGTGTTGGTGTGTTTTTGGGCAGGTTTCCATGAGGAAAGCAAGAGCTACTAGGGTTCATAAACAATTAGATTAAGAAAGTTTTCAATAAAATTAAACAAAGAGGAAGGATAAATTGTGGAGCTCCAAAACTTTATGATCAAAGTTGATTTAAGGAGAAATATCACAAAAATTAAGAATAAGAAATATTTCAGCTTTATGGCATTATAATATGCATAAAGTATATTTTTATATGCAACTTGAACTCAAAAGGAATGGTATAAAATAAAGAGAATGATTATGTGATAAAAGCAGACTCATTTAAGAAACGGATTTTTTTTCTTTTCAAAAAATTCTTCCACAAAAATAATTTGTTAAATGTGAGGCTATGTTCATTTTTTGATTACCAAAAAATTATTTTTGGTCCAATATGATAGTAATACATATTCTTTTGAGTAATTTTTTTCAACCTGAATAAATAGACTAGAGTGTCACTTCATCACATTTATGTATGAAAAGTTATACAAGGTTTCAGCTTTTATGTAATTCTTTAAGGTTTACACTTTTGTAGCATCTATTATTTAAGTATTTTTGATTTTTTCTTTATAGAAAATTCTACCTAGTACAGACCAATTTTCAAATTGAAAGAAATATGTTTGTGATTGTTTTTTACAAAATATTAAACTTATTTTTGGTTTAACTTTGATTTTTGGGGTAATTTTTTAAATAATTATGTTAAAAATATGGATTACTTTTCTTATAGTCCATAACTAAGAATTTTTATCAAAATCAAATAATTATAGGGTAGTTAGATATAACTCAGAAGGCATTTGATAGAAAAATAATTAAGATGCTTGTGCGTACAACAGAATTTTTTCTATGATAGAAAATATTCTGATAAACATGCATGCATTGTTGTACAAATGCAGAGAGTATACAGAATACAAATAAAGTAGACTGCATAACTTCAAATAATATATAATTTATCTGATTAAAAATTAAACATTTAAACTTAAAAAATTTCAACACATATTCCATCATATTCTTTTGATAAAAAAATGTAGCTTATATTAGCTAGTGCCTTTCAAAGAAAGAAGGAATACCTTCAATCGGTAACTTTGAATAGCTAACTTATTCCTACAATTATCACAATTACAATGCCTCCATTTTTCATGTATGTCAATGTCAAGATCTTGGATGTGTCAATAGAAAGTAACTAACTTCTTCTGGGTCCTTTGAAGTTGGTATGGTTTTCAAAAGCTCTAATTCTTATGCAAAACATCAAGAGGAAAGAAATAGGAAGGCCCAGATGGTTATTTCTTCCAACAATCCACTTAACATTTGAAGTTCCAGCTCCACAGAAACAGTAATCTGTATATCTATAGTTCAATGTGAGAATAAAAGTCTTTATGATGTTTCAATGATTTATTAAATAGGGGAAGTTTCTATTGGGGGCAGAGTATCTTCAACACTCTCTAGAAACTCAAATCTTGGGGAACGGTATAGCCAAATAATTATGTGGCAGGCAGAAAAGCTTTCTCTTATTCATCATTTGAGCAAAGAAGGTTGTACTCAATTTTTGGATGAAGAAATTAAGAAGCTCAAACTTCTAGGTGATAGTGGAATACTGGATTCTGATAGCATTGTCCGCCTGGTCCCACGCTCGATAGATACAGTTTTTAGTCGATTAAAGCTCAATCAATCATTTTTCACTAAAACAAGCTGTCCTAAATGCTTTGCTCTTTATGAGTATAACTCTGAATCTCAACCATCTATACTATGTTGCAATCAACCGTTTCTTTCATCATCAAAGCGCTATTTAAAAATGTTTGGAGCAGGACAAATTGCAGTTAAATGTGATGAAAGGCTGTATTTGATGGAGGAACATCAAGAACATGTAAAATACTTATCTCTTAAAACATTTCATCACCATTCTTTTATCGACTGGCTTAAGGAAATGATCAAACTGTTCAAATTTGAGCTTCTGATTGAGAAGAAAACCCCTGTGGCAGAACATGTAGAGTGTGATTTGATGAAGGATGTTTGTGATGGTTCAATTTGGAAAAACTTTCCCATAACCACTCCAGCTCTGGATAGCAATGATGATGAATATACGATAACTTCAGGCAACTTAATGTTTACTTTATATGTCGACTAGTTTAGGCCTGGTGGCAATAGGATTGGAGGTCATCAGAAGTCTGTAGGCAATATTATGATGGTGTGTATGAACCTACCTCAAGAAGATAGATACAAAATGGAAAATCTTTTTTTGTATGCTATTATACCTGGACCAACAGAACCCACAAGTGAACAGCTTAATCACCTTCTAAAACCACTGGTTAATGATCTACAAACTCTATGGGATGGTATATTGATTGAAAAGACACATCTTTATCCACAAGGCCGGAAATTAATAGTTTCATTGTTCTCTTTGATAGGTGACATTCCTGCAATACAAAAATTGGCTGGCTTTTCGAGTCACTCTGAAAAAATGTTCTGCTCTTTCTGTAATATCTCTAAAGATGAAATTAGTGAAAAGAATGTGGGAAATTTTTCATTACAGAATCATGAGGATCATATGTGCTGGGCAACAAAGTGGAAAAATTCTAAGTCACATTGGGAGCGTGTATCAATTGTTCAAAATCATGGGGTACGATGGAGTGATCTGAATAACCTTGAATATTGGCGTCCAACTGAATATTGCTCAATTGATGTTATGCATTCACATATGCTTGGCAACCTAAAAGATCACAGTCTAAGCTATTTTCAAATCCAAAATGCAGCAAAAGATCTAGAAAGAAAGCTGGAAAAGGATAAAAATTGGCATGTAAGAGAAGAAGATGATGATTTCTTTTCTGATACTTCACTGCACAAACATTTGAAAAAACGTAGAAGTAGCTTAAGCACCACAAATAATGATGATGATGATACAGGACACACGAGACAGCACAAGCGGCAAAGACGTACGAGTTCAAGACAGTCATCAAGTCATCATGGACTAGATAATGAAGGATTGGGAACAAATCAATCAAGAAGCCAGAGTAGGTCATCCAGCTCCAAATTTATTCCTCCATATAGCGATTTGGCCTCAATACAGTCTCACAGCAGTGACAGTAGGAATTCATTGTATAACTTAAGGCAAAGAAGCATTAGCATATCACAGAGTGAAGGATCTCACTCATCAAATGAGACAGCTAGAGATGAAGAAAATAAAAGGAAAGGTAAGGAGAAAGAAAATGAAGGTAGTAGTAATCCACGAATCACAGCAGCAGAGCTACAGGTTGTATGGAAGATGATTGATCAAGTAAGAAGACCTTCCTGGCTAACACGAGTTCCAAAATCAGTAGGATCTAAAAAGGCAGGATCCCTCAAGGCAGCAGAATGGCACATGCTGTATACTCTCTACTTCCCTTTGTCACTTATACCCCTTTGGTTTGAAAAATTTAAAGAATCTTAATCTTCAGCTTCCTCAGCTGATAAACCAAGAGAATATTATCTTCTCAAGTCACTTGTAACATTATTCTCGATCACCAATTTTTTGACATTAAAAAATATACAGACTAATGAGCTTGTAGATCTAGATCAATTTCTGTTAGAGTATCGTGAGTGCCTTGAAGAGGGTTGGAAGAATATTAATGCAAAGCCAAATCTGCATATCACTCAACATTATCCTGAAATGATAAAGCGTCTTGGTCCACCATCAGGTACAGCTACTTGGTCTGGAGAGCGGGTGAATCATATATTATCTGAAATTCCAAACAATCACCATCCACGTATGTAATGTTTGTAAGCAATGATTTAAAAACTCAGCTGTGCTAATTTATTAATATTTACCACAGGAGAGATACCGCTAACAATGCTCAAACATTGGTATCGGAAGTCTAGGGTATTAGATCTTGGTGAAGCTGAAGATAATGATCAATGTGAGACTAAAAAAATCCATATTGATCTCAATAAACAAAACAAATGGATCCATCTAAGTATGGCATTATTTACTAAATGGGTAAGGGCACAAATGGGAAAAGAAACTTCAAGACGGGCTTTGACACCATCGGAGAAAAGTGGGGATCAGGTAGTTGAAAATGTAGCAAGCATATTGATACATGGAAAGAGGTTTACTAGTTACCATCGACACATTGCTAATTCAACAATTGAATTCTACTATGGAAAAGATAGCCAGTTTGGGCAAATTGATGATCTTTTCAGATCAAAGGAAGAGATTGATCAAATATATTTAATAGTAAGTCCTTTCAAAGAGCTCCGTCCAGAAGAAACATCAAAGGATCCCTATGAGCTTTTCCCACAACTGCATTGTCGGTTAGTAAGAGTAGCCAAAGCAACTCAAATTGTGATTAAGAAAGATGCAATAATTGGACATGCAGCTACTGTCGAGCACAAAAAAGGAATGTTTGGAATCAAAGACAAGGTTGTCACTGCCATTGGACTGCAGACAGTAGTGAGTGAAAAAATTAATCAAATTTATTTTCTGTTGACTAACATCTTTGTGTTAATTTGGGATTGGGGAAATTTGTAGGATTGGTGATATTTGTAAATGGTGAAAGAAATAATTCAATTCTCGATTAAAAAATGCAATGCATCCAACTTACCTTATCATAAATCAGTGAACAATTACTTTGGTTGCTTTTATTGCGAGAGAACCCATGCTTTCAATGAGTCATTTTTATCTTAAATGTAAGAATGAAAGAAATAAAATCATGATAATGAGAAATATGATAAAATTTTTACTTAATGAATGATCTTCTTGCTCATTCATCTACTATAAATAGTTTGACCTTCCAACTTTAGCTGATATCTATATATTATTCACTTTATTTTTCAACAAGAGAACATACACGTTTACAAGACTATATACATAGTATCTTTTTTTACTTTAGCTTTGATAGGTATAAATTTTAACAACTGATTATTTTTATTTTATTTTATTTTATTACAGTTCATTATGGATGATAATTTTGAAGGGATGTCTGTTGACCCAACCGATTCTGATTGTTTTCCGCCTCAACATACTAATACTGGAAATACTCCTCCGCCACCCTCTGCTGATCCACCTCCAGATGCATCTCAATCTGTACCACCTAATCCTAACCCACCACCTAATCCAAATCCAGGCCAAGAGTTTCATTCAGAACCAAGAAATTTTAATCCCAATCATCCTTCTGCTTTTGAAAGTGCTAATCAGAAAGCTGATCAGCTAGGAAGAGATTGGGCTAGTGAACTATTGAGGGAATTTTTTGGAGACCAATCATCATCTGCTCAGCCTAAACAAGGAGCAAGCACAAGTGGAGCAGGTAAGTCAAATTTGTAGTGTATTCTTTTATTGAAAAATAACCAATTTAACTAAATTATTTGAATTGTTAGTGAATCCCTCAATCATTATGGGTATCAGTGATTACCACAGACTCAATTCAGCAGAGTCTCATGAGCAAGAACGGGGGTTAAGGGCTGTAAGAGGCTTAGTTAGAAGGAATGATGTTCCCAGGAGCTCTGACAGTCTAAATAGAAATATTTACCACTTTCTGAAGTATTGTCTTGGGGGACCAACACAAATAACAAAATATCCTGCGAGCCCAACACCTTTGGAGATTGAAAATTGGAAAGCTTGGAACCAATTCAACCTGTCCTAACCCAAGTCCAATCTTCTAACCGTGCCAATTCTGCAGCTGATCAACAATTTCTGATGACCAATTCTATAGCCTTCTTGCGATCCAAAATTCAACTACCCGAATTTTTTCCAGCACCTGAGCCTCGAGGACTAAAAGGAGGAGCACCGATCCCACTTTCTGTCAAAAGGAACTTAGAGTGTGAATTGCAAGAAAAAGGTTTTTGGAAATTCGCGTTTGATTGGACTTGCCGTGATTTTTCAGAATCAACTTGGAATCAAGTCATGGGAAGCATAGTATGCGACCACTGTACCAGATGGCTCACCACCTTGAATACGATCGATCAGTCAAAGCTTCAGTTCACTCAATGTGTTATTGAGAAATGGGTAGTTAATAAGGGGAAGGAGATGATAAGGTTGTTTGGGCAAGAAGAGGAAAGGGTAGCAAGAGAAAAGATTGAAAAGAGGGCAAGGGCACAAGTAAAACGTTATTGGACCAAGGTAAGTTTTTTATTTTACTTTGCTTTTTGTTATTATGAAGCTGATTTAGTTGGAATTCAGATTGCTAGTGCACGCTACAAGTTAGCAAGAGATCTCTGCAGTGATGTGCCAGGTTTTGTTGTGCTTTTTCATGATACTAGGTGCATCTCTGATATCGAGGAAGGCCCAGCACCAGCCCCAACTGCACCTATCCGAGCTATTCCTGGATGGCAAAATCCTGAACTCAATGATTTGTTTAAAAAAATGGATAAGATGACAAAGGACTTAGCCCATACACCAGCTCAAAAAAAATCAGCATTAAAAACATATTCACGGTCATCAGAAGGGACAGTTGCACAAAATGGTATATTCAATGTTCCCAAATACCTCCCCAAGAATTGCTATTCAGCAACATTTTTGCAAGGATTATCTGTGAATGAACGTGAGTCACTTGGGGTTGGAGCTGATATTGATCTGGTAAAGATTCGGGAATCAATTAATAGAGCATCAACATCATCATAGCTTAGGTATAACGGTGATCTTCTGTGTAATATAGCTATCTTATATTGAATTTTATGTATTCTGTTTTTTTTCAAAGCAGCTTGGTAAATGTTATAAAGTGATGTTGAGAGAGAGTAACATTTTATTTAAGAAAAAAAAATAATGTATGAGATATAAAAATGTATTTTCAACAAATTGATGGTCCATACCTCTTTATGTCACATTTATGTATCCGTATTAATTTCAATCAAATTTAATGTTGACCAATACATAGTGAATACACGCTATACCACTTATACTTGCCAGGCATTGCTACCATTAAATATGCCAGTATCAAAAATTAATTTCGATCGAAGTTAATGAGCATGATAATCATGAATTTCTGGAGTCAACTGCTTATTTTTATGCATGGTGCCTTGCCAAGATTAATTTCGATCAAAATTACTTTTGATACTGGCATATTGCATGATGTCTATTCCTGGAAAGTGTAAGTGGCATAGTGTGTATTCATTATGTATTGGTCAACATTAATTTCAATAGAATTTAATATTGACATTTTCATATTGAACCCAAACCAGCAAACGACCCAAAAAATTCTTCATAAAACTGCTCATTAATTTCGATTGAAATTAGTGAGCACCATATACATATTTAATGGTAGTTATATCTGGTGTGTGTAAGTTGTAAAGCTTGTGTTCAATGTTTATTGGTCAACATTAATTTTGATTGAAATTAATATTAATGTGTAAATGATATTTACATGCTCAATATGCATTGTAATGTGTTTACTTAAGAATAGAGTGCCCTACTTTTCATCTTACATAAAAATGCTTGGTGGCATGTCAAATTCAATTTTTATTAAAATTAATGTTGACATGTTACCATTCATAACAGTAAGCAACTGACTGAATAAATTGATGATAATCATGAACCTTAATTTCGATTGAAATTAATGTTGCCAAGTGCAGATTGAAAAAAAGCTATGCCACTTACACTAGCCAGGCATATCTACTATTTATTATGTATTGGTCAACATTAATTTTTATAGAAATTAATATGGATATGTAAATTTTATATTTACCCTCAACATGTATAGTAAATTTCAATACTTAAAAATACTTGCCATCCTTTACATGTCATGCAAAAAAGCATTATATCATTTCAAAATTAATTTTGATCAAAATTAATGTTGGCATGCCATTATGCATTGAAACAACTAACTGACTGAAAAAGTTCATGATCAAAATGCTCATTAATTTTGATCAAAATTAATGTTGACCAATACATATTGAATATAAGTAATCTCTGCTTACTCAGACCAGATATAACTACCATTCAATATGTATATGGTCAGCCTTAATTTCGATCGAAATTAATGGGAAGTTTTATGAAGAATCTTCTGGGTTGTTTTCTGGCTTGGGTTCAATATGCAAATGTCAACATTAAATTCGATCGAAATTAATGTTGACCAATACATAATGAATACACACTATGCCACTTACAGTTTCCAGGCATATATACATGAAATATGCCAGTATCAAAAGTAATTTCAATCGAAATTAATGTTGGCAAGGCACCATGCATTAAAATAAGCAGTTGACTCCAGAAATTCATGATTATCATGCTCATTAATTTTGATCGAAATTAATTTTTGATACTGGCATATTTAATGGTAGCTATGCCTGGCAAGTGTAAGTGGCATAGCATGTATTCATTATGTATTAGTCAACATTAATTTCGATTGAAATTAATATGGACATGGACTATGCATAAAATTCCTATAAGTATAGGTAAGCTAAGCAGTTAGATAAACTGGTTTGATCAAGTACACCATATAAAAATTGATGTTTTAATGCCTTGGTTAATTTCGATCAAAAATAATTTTAAGCCATGCATGTTGAATTTTATCTATGTCTGTGTAGTCCATGTGAAATGGCTTGTATTCAATATGCAGGGGTCTATATTAATTTCGTTTGAAATTATGAGGTTCATTGCCTCATAAATTTGATGGTTTCTGTCAGTGTTTCATGCATGGTGCCATCTGATACTTGTTGATTCCTATCAAAATTAATTTCAACACCAATATATTGAATACAAACCATGGCACTTACAGTACTTGGTCATAGCTAAAATTCAATATGCTAGTCTCAAAATTAATTTCGATAGAAATTAATCAGGATCCATGAAGTTTATCAATAGTGTATAGTTAAGTTTCAAGTCATATGTTTCATCATTTTCTTGCACCCATTTCTAGGTTATCTCAACAATTTTTTTCAAGTTTTATTATATTAATCAAAACTGTGGTAAGTTGTGAAAAATTAGCTAATCCAAATCTCAAATTTAATATTAATATTTTAATAATTTTGAATGTTGCTTAAGGTATTTCATTGGGTGATTCATAATAATATTTTATCAACTTAGTAGTCCTATAACTTTTGAAAAGTAACAATTTTGGTATAGTTAGGGACCACAATGCAATATCTTGTGCAGACTAAGATATATTGCAAAATAAAACTATTCAATTTTTTTTTCCCTTAGTTGTATCCAAGTTTATCAAAGGTTTGGTCACGGTGCCCACACCCTAGCCTGACACTCCTCCTGTCACTTAAAAAACAAATTCTTATCTTAAATTCTAATGTTACCAATTTTATATTTATAATTCATTTCTTGTTTGATGAGGCATATCAGTATATATGTGAATCTCGCATTGTCATCTGAAAGTAAATTTAACAAATATTCATAAAGGATTATCCTTTTTTTTCATATAATATACTAATTAAGTGTATCTCCATTGTTTAGGAGTAAATTCTAATTTAAAAAATTTTTTATTTTCCTGTGGCAATTTGAATATGGGATATAAATTTGTTATTATTTGTTTTTCACACTAAAAGTCCACAAAGAATTACTAGTATTTTCTGTTAGCTACATCAAATTTTGCTTCAATATAAACAGATTGTGATTTAGAATGTTACTCAGTTTACCCCACTATGAATAATACATGTTAAAAAAAGCTCAAATAATATAAAATTCCCCTCTTTATGTTTTCTGTTTCTTTCATCCTCACTTTAATTTTAATCTTATTCAATTTTTTATCCTATTTAATTATCAACTTCAATTTTCTAGAATAGAGTTTCTTATAATTATTCATCATATTACATCATAATTTTTTGATATCGAATACTTTTTTTAATATTCATTAATCAATATGTCTAGTATACAAAATCCTACACCTCCACTTTGTATGAATATCATGTTCCTCTCTCTTAATTTATATATTTCACTTATGTTCTATATCTTTTTTTTTCAAAAATTTGATTTTCCAGCACCCAAATGTGTTTCATCCCACTCTCTGATTGATACTCGCTTTGAAGCTTTTGAGCTTGCACCATGTCTGCCACATGGCATGGCACCTAACCCTACTGTACTTAGCAATGAGAGGCAGGAAATAACAAGAGTTCAGTATCGCAATTTACTTGAATTGGCTAGAGATAAAACAGAAGAGCTTGTCAAGATCCTTAACAATAATCCTTCTCCTTCATATTTATCTAACCCTTGTAATGACTTACTCCAATATGTGAAAAGCCTTGAAAAATGTATGTTCATCACCTTTTTTGTCTCCTTTTAAATTAGTAGATAAGATTATTAATATTTTTTTTTCTTCATATATATTTGTAGCTTATGAGGAGGGTATGATTCCTCCTGATGAAGTCATTGTCATTAGGGATGATGATGAGACAGATGAACCATCAGCTTCAACTCATGCTTCAACTTCTAAGGAAAATCTTGAAACACCTGTTATCCGCTCCAAGAAAAAGAGATTATCCCAAGGCTCCTCTTTTGTTTGACGTATTAAACCGGCTTCTGCTAATGAATTTTCTGATGTATCAAATAATAAATCTCAAAAAAAGCAAAGGTTTTGATAATGAGTATATTCTTGTTTCCTTTTTTTTTATTGTTATTCTTTTATCTTTAAAATTCAATCATATATCTCTTTTATTGCTTACATATTGTACTTTTTATCTTTCTTTTGATATTTTGTACCAGAAACTCACCTGCTGTAGATTGTTCCATCCATAAACGCCCTCCCCTGATGAAGATGATGAAAAGAGCAATGAAAATAGCGATGATCAACTGTCAGAATATGAAGCTATGCTTGTTCATCAAAAAAAGCAAAGTTTAAAATCTTCTTCAAGACATGTTGATATGTTTGATAAAGATGATGATTCAAACAGCTCATCACCAAATTCCTTCATTTCTAAGAAGCAATACCCATCACCTCCTAAATTACCTACTTTGACCTCTTTGAAAGCTTCTCTACCAATGAAATCAACTCCAATCAAGATATCGAAAAAACCTCTAACTTATTCACCCTCAGTTCTAAAAGAATCTGATTTGCAGGAGGAATTCTGTAAAATTCATAATTTTTATAAAGGTAGAATCAGCACGGCAAAGGTCCTCAGGTCGTGGTTGGAAATTGTTACTCTCCTCGAATTACGCTCTTCTACTTCTTCCCAAGAACACATGTCAAATATTCCAATGTTTACTTTTCATTGGGAAAAATCTTGTGGAGAAGATTGGCTTTCAAAACTTACTGAGTTATGTAAGTTACCATAATTTTTAGTCTTGACTTTTGTTCTTTTACTTATTTTTTTTTTCCTTTTGTAGCAAATATTTTTTTAGAGATTGATAGCTCACAGCTATGGGTACTTGATAATATTGATTTCAAAAAAATGGAAGATTTATGTGATCCTGATGGTTTAAATACTAAAATTCTTTCCTCAACAAAGAAAACGGATCACCCTGAATCCAATCTTATCCGAATGCTCATGAGATTAATGATCCCAAGTGACCACTGCCGTTCTTCATGGGTATCTCTTATATCATCTTCACTTTATCTGACCGCACATGAATTCAGCCAGCTTCCATCACATCAAAACATTAACTCAGATTGTCCAATTGAATGTGGTCTTCAGCTTCTAGCTCACCTTTCAAATCTGAAGAGTCCGATTTCTGATGGCTTAGAAGTTGGTCCCACTACACTTCAAACCCATGATATATCAATGTCAACTCTTCTTCAAATCAGCAATATTATCATTGATATAATTATGTCAATTATCATTCTTAAATCAAAATATTGTGCTGCAACAATATCAAGTGGCAAGACTAGTGAAGCTCAACAATCAAGTGAGAAAAACGAAAATACTGAACTGACTATAATGAGAGAGAAACAAAAGGCTGCACTAAACAAAATAAATTCTGAATACTCCCACCACCAATATCAATCTTTCACATTCTATATAATTGATGGTGTCCGTGGTTTATTTCTGAGCTCTCAAGATCATAGATTGGCTTCAGCAGCTGATTGCATAGAGGTAATATCAGAAGTTAAGTTTCTTAATTTACATGAAAAAAAAATCATTTGATGGAAGAAATAATTTGGAAAAATTTAAATAACTATATTTTAACATTAATAAAACCTTTTATAGGCAAGTGTGATCCACTTCCTTTAAAATTTGATACCCCAAGTCCTCCGGGAATTGCTAGGGCTATTTCTGCAGATTTTCTTAATCACTGGAGCTCCATTCAGCCAGTATCACCTTTTTTTGCTAAACATAGCCTTTCAATAAATTAATATTCCGACATGTAAATAGATAAAGTTCTGTCTATATGATATATCTTGTATAATTCAAGTTATTTTCCTTCAAATACGTCAAAAATGTGACCATCTTTGAAATTTATTAAGTAACCTTTGACATGATTTTCTAAATTAATTATTAAAAAAAATTATTGTAAGTCCAGCAATAACAAAGATTTTAAAATCTACTTATATGATTTCAAATACTTGTATTAAATTCTTAAATATTTTATTGTTTATATAAAAATATGATAACTGCTCTAGTTTTGTTACTTTACCTTTAATATTATATAATCTATTAATTATTACAAATATTTTCGTTGATTGTAACATTTTTAATCAGAAGTAGAACAATTTAAATAATTAAATGAGTACATTCTTAAAAAAATACAAATTAATCTTTTATTGATTCAAAATTCTTTCTTCAACTCTTTATTATTAACTTTTTTATTAATAAGCCTGTTTGACCTAAAATACTATACAGTTAATTTGGTAGCATTAAAAGCACATTTTTATGGCTAATATATTTCAAATTCTTTATTATAGTTTTTTTTATTTTAGAACCTTTGCTACCAATTTAATAAAAATGACATTTAAAGATTTCACAACTTATATATTTCCTCAAAAGTAAATCAAATTTTCTTATAATATTATGAAAAAAAATTATTTTATTTCACAAATAAAAAAAATAGATAATACTATAATTATCAAAACTGAAAATGTTACAGCTACTCCCAGTATTTATCATGTTTAAATTTGCATTAAGTTGTGTATATATAATATAAATTTTTAATATTTATATATCTAGATTTTTTAGATTTGTCTTAACATTAGATAAATAATACTTTGCTGATTCTATTTCTTCCTCTATTAAGTCATCTCTTTTCAAAAAAACTCTCAAAGCACTAATCAAATATTCTAACCTAAATTTTTCTTTTTTAATTTCTAAGTATTCTGAAATATCAATATCAAAAACATTAAGCTTTTCTATAGCATGAAAAAGTCTAGTGCTGATTTGAATAGAAGAACCTATCCTAGTGAAGCCTGGAATTTCATGACATCTTGAGGTAAAATGCCTTAGTTGATTGGCAGGCCATAATGTCACTGTTATTCCATTAGTTGCTTCAAAGTTGATTTTACTTCGAATTTCGGGAAACATAAGTTCTCCACCTATTTGTCGTGGTTGGGTCTTATCATACTTCATATGAATGGTGTTTTTTTCTGTATCTTTAGGAAAAAATATTCCTAAAGTATACTCACTTGCATCCTTATCGAGATGAACCTCATTAGAGAACCCATTACCATTCCCTCCAGATGTCCAAGTTAAATTACTAGCAAACGGTACACTCTCTTCTTCACTAGAAACTTTTGAATATCCAGGAATACCAAGTTTTGCGCAAAGATTAGTTGCCTCATTGTACTTTACATATGATATTTTTTTAAAAAAATATTCAAAGTACATTGCAATCCTCTTCATTCGTTTTTTATATTCATCCGTTTTTACAATATCATCAGTGTATTCATCTGCAAGGAAAAGCATTCAAAAATTCAGTATTTAAATTAAAAAAAGTGATACTTACGAATATGTAAAGATTTCTTTCTATCTAAAATAAAGCCACCACCAAAAATTTTTCCAAAACCACCAGCTCTTTGATGATAACCATTATTTTTCATTTCATGTTCGCAGTAAGAAAGATCCTTAATGCATCGCACCGTAGCTTCTAACATATCTAGTTCTTTGAGCTCATGAATTTCAAAAGTCTGCACAAGAACATTAGGTATTAAGACACCTTTTGGTTTATAAATACTACATCCAGGAAAAAAATTGTAATAATTATTGCAATCTGTCATATTATTTGCATAAGATCGTGCATAGAAATGTGGCTTCTTCCCGTTTGTATCCATTCCAAGAGCGTTTACAAGTTTCATTCCAGTAGCAATGTCTTTCGCCCACCTATTGTTAGAGTTCTTCCCTGGCCGTTTTTTTTTCAAATCATTACTCATTGATGGTTCAATCCTAAGAGAATTCAATTTTGATTTAAAATAGAAAAAAATCAAAAATTAGAAAATAGTAACATAATTTCAATTATCAGTCAATGATACCTTTAACTTTATCATATCTTCAATATTAGAAATACAAAAGTTAGCATATCTACATATTAGTAAATTTATATACTTTTTCTTTATTTCAAATATTAAGAAAGCATTTCAAAGGTATACTTTATTAAATTATACATATAAAGAGTATAGCTTTATCCTGTATGCATTCAGCAAGTACGAGATTTGGCTCTACACTTAATATTAATAATATAATGAAAGTATAACTCCAATACACTAGTAATATTAAAAAATTTACAGAATTATGATATCCACATATATAAAATGAAAAATCTTGCTCTGATCAATATATTGACTTAGAAAGTTATATTTCAATAAATTATTAATTTTTAAATTGTAGCATTGTCCTGTATGCTTTCAGCAAGTACGAGACTTTGAAACAACTTAAAAATCAATAAATTAAAGGTAAAGTACAAAAAATCTAATTATTATTATGAAAAGCAAAAAATTATCCTGTATGATTTCAGCAAGTACGAGATGATGTTTTACTTTTCATATTAATAATATAATGGTTGAGAAAGTATTAAAGAAATATAGAAAAATGGTAAGCAAAACATGAACTTACATGTCTGTAAAATCATCTTCCATTTGTAGCTGATTGATCAAAATTAATTATAAAGTTTATTTTATAATCACCGTTTTAAAAAATAAATGGTTAGATAAATAAATTGAACATTTTTGATAAGGAATAAAGAAAAGTAAATTGACAAACAAATAAAAAAACTTTAAGTTAACTGAAAAAGAATTATTTTATAATGAATCGAAAGGGTACAGTAAAAGATACCATAAAAATAAATTCAGAATTAGAATCATTAGATTAACTTGTCAAAAGTGTAAAAAAGAGTAACAAACCAAAATGATATGAAATGCAATAGCAAGAAAAATTTGCTTACCGGTAATCAGATAAGGTCAAGAAGATAGTACCAATAATTCAAAATGATAAAGCAAAAATATTATTGATAATTTTTGAAAAAGGTAAGTGAGAAAGAGAAAGGAAAAATAAATTGGGTGGCAAACAGATGTATATATCATGAATTTTCACTGATCACACTTTCAAAAAAATGCAGCTCTCCAAGTCATATGATAAACTTCATCTAAATTCCAAGAATGATGTTGCCAAGGCACTTTACACAGCATGATCATATTTTCCTATGCATATACTAATTCCAGCTAGAATTTACTTGGCTGCATGTTGTACAGATGCACATTTGTGGAACACTGAATTTCACATCTAAAAAAAATTGACGCCACATAATTCTAGCTACCATGTTTCACGTAGCTAAAAAACATACACTCATCACATTTAAATTTACATTGCGCCAAAATTAATTCATTTTTGAATTTTTTTAAAGGAAACTATAATGTGCACCACCTATTTCTAAAATATGAACCTCCGCACCATATTAAATTGGGAGACTTTTAATTATGCAATTTTTTTGCCTTGACCTTTTTCCTGATCTTACTTGGTTCAAAATATTGAAACATGGCCAAAGTTGATGAAAGAAACATTTGATTTTGTTTCTATGTGTAACAATGGAAGGCTGTTTCTTACTGGCTGAAGAGTGTTGTATATTTTATTTGAACAAATTTTTATTTTTTTATGTATTTTATTTAAAAAATTTACTTTTTATTGCAGCCAGATTTATACTGGCTGCTTTTTAGAAACCTTAATTTATGACCCAAGCCTTTGAAATTGGCTTGGGTCCCTTACATTGCAATTTAGTACTTCCAGCCAGGTTTCCCCTGGCTGGAAGTGTCTCTTTCAAGCAATCGAAGTCGCTAAAAGCAACTTCAATTGCTTGCTGTAATGTTTGCCACCCTCCCAGCTAATTTACTAGGCTGGGAGGTGGCCAAAGCAGTGTGCAACGCGCGTTGCTGCTGCAAGTAACGCGCGTTGCACAATCGCTACCATATTTCATGCAGCTGATATCAAGTCAGCTGCATGAGATATGCGCAGCATGTGCAATGCGTGCTGCATGCAGCAGAAACGCGCATTGCATGCATCAGCAATGCAGGCTGCATGTGCTGCATGCAGTGCATTGCACAGCCAGAAAAAAACTGGCTGTGCAATGCACTGCATGCAGCACATGCAGTCTGCATTGCTGCTGCATGCAACGCGCATTTCTGCTGCATGCAATGCGCATTACTTGCAGCAGCAATGCGTGTTGCATGTGCTGCATGCAGTGCATTGCACAGCCAGTTTTTTTCTGGCTGTGCAATTCACACAGAGAAACCAAAGTCCCTGCAAGGGACTTTGGTCTCTAAAATGGAAGCGACTTTCCCTACCAGGTGCAATCTGGTGGGAAAGTGAGAGAAACGTTAGACTGAAGTTGTTTGAAAGCAACTTCGGTCTTAAAAACATTAAAAATCATTAAAAAAAATGAGAAATGTAGAAAAAAAAAAAATTAAAAATTAAAATGTGAGTATAAGAAAAAAAATAAGTTCTAGTGATACCAAAAATCCAAGCCAATTTCATTTGGCTTGGTTATTTAATAACTATTTTTTAATACATTAAATTTAAAATTCAAACACCATAAAATATATGAATTTTTTTTATATGAATATTATAAATTTAATCTACCTCTTTCTCATAATTATATTTATAATTTTGTTTTTTTAATTTTTGACATTTAAGTTTATTTTTTGGAAATACAAAATTAAATTTTCAACTAAATTTTTTAGTAAGGTAAAATAAATTATAAATTTGACATTTTGTAATTGAATAATGAAAAAAATTTTAAATTTATTTAAAAAATATTTTTGTTAGAAGAATACAAATATTTTAAGGGTAGAAATATGGTGCAAATTGAAAGTAAAAAAAATTATATTTTTTTTTGTGAGGGGTTATTTCTATTTTTAAAAATATTTTTCAAAAACATTCATTAAATACTGAATTAAATTACTTTGCAACTCAAATTTTTTGTAAAATAATTAAAAATGAAATAATAATATTGTTGTATTTGATATAAAATTTGAATTGGTAATATTAATGTCTCTTTAAGTAAATTTGAAAATCATTTAAAAAGACCATGTTGATAAGTACTTCATTTTTGATATACAATGGTTATATATATATCTTATATATATTTCTTGAGTGTTATTTTTATATACATTCAATAAAATTTGTAATATAAAATGCCATTTAATAATTAATTAATGTTCAACTTAGTTATAACAACTTCGTATTTAATACCAGCCACTAGTATTTACTTTTTAATTTAAAACTCCAATATAATATGAGAGTATCCTTATTTTGTCTGTATGTAATGAACAACAATAACAGACCATAAATGAGTGGGTAATTAATTACAATAAATAGTTGAAGAATAACCTATAAGAAATGATAAGTTTATCAAAAAGAGTACATTAAAAAAATATACTTTTGAATTTTTTTTGATATAATTTGGGTAGTTAAATGAAAATTTAAATTATTAGACATCAAAATGGATAAAATCTAAAAGTAGTGTTTATATAATAAGCCTCATATAAAAAAAGGATAAAAAATCTACTATGTAAGTAAATTATTAAATATTAAGGTATTATTAAAATTATTGAAAAACTTATTTTACAGTTATAATGAAATCTAAATGTGAAAATAATGGTGGGATAATAGTAAGACTATGTGGAAACACTTTAATTTATACATACTTTCAGCTATGTTCAGATAAAAAAATTGTTAAAATTGTATAATAACATCTAGTTAATAGTGATGCAATTTTATTTAGATCAAGAATAAATTTTTCTGAGGAAAAACTAATTAAATTGAGATATGGCCATCTCCTTTCAAGAGATAGAATAATAATAAAAATTTAAAAAATTATAATAAGTATTCTTAATCACCATTTTTGAAAAGTCTCTAGTAAAATTAATTATAATATATCATTCATTGATTACATTATATGGAGTTTCATCTTGAAGTAGTGATGTGCAGCTTTGAACTTATGTTATGAAAAACAAAAAAGTTAAAAAATATATAGTTATACTAATGAAAAAGCCAAAAATAAAAATACTATTATGAATTAAAAAAATAAAACTACATAAATTTTATTCTGCTCTAATGATGGAAGGGTACTATGTATGAATTTCCACATGTTAAATCCAAACCTGCTTTAAGGCTAGTTTACAGGTAGAGCTATTAAGTTTGCTTAAATTCTAAAAATAACTTATGCATTTTACTAATTATTTTTTTCTTGTTTTCTTTCCAAAGTTGTTAGAGTTGCTTAATTAATACTGTTATCTTGATTGTAAGATATATAATTTTTTTTGAATACATGATTTATTGTTTCAAAAATTATATTATAAATTTAAATCATTTATTTCATTTTCTAAAGCTTCATTGTCAAAGACACAACTCCATTTTCTATTACTTAACAAATATATAAAATGTGATAGTAAAATTTGAGGAATTTTCTTTTTGAGAGGGTCAAACTATATTGTGAAGATTTTTATCTAGAAATTCTTGTACTCTAAAACCAAATAATTTTCTCCCTTAAGTAAGCCATTTCAAAAATATGAGAATATAAACAAGAATATTAACTTATCTTATTTTTATTTTCTTTACTGAAAGTTTTAGTTCAATCCCTTTTTTTATATGACATTAGTATAAAAACATGGTTAAATGCTACTATATAATTAATTTTTATTATATATATATATATATATATATATATATGAAATATTTAGAAGGTCATCCTTTTTTATTTACTTGAATAAATGGCTCAATTATAATACCCAACACTTATTAATGTTTCCCAAACTCAATAACAAATTTCTCATATGAAATATTAGCTTCTAATATAAGAAGTTTATCTATAGATGATATTCAACATGTGATTTTACTTTTTAGATTCAGCTAAAATTAAACAAAAGGAGAAATCATGCATATGTGTATAAATGGTAACCATATGTTACTTAGAGGATTGTGAAATTCACTCATCAGAATGGTTTAAGTATTAAAATAAATTGAGGTCATTATTTTCTAGTATTTGAAACTAATTAGGAAATTATTCTAAAAATATATTTTAATGTGTATCATGTTTAAAAAGTTGGAAATATGATTTTTGAAAATTGTGAGTTTCTTATGAGATACCAAGCTTTAGTTTACATTGTTTCAAGTAGAATAGAATTTTAGTATTAGAAGTTGAAAGCAATGTACCATTATCAGATTTTAACTGTGTTCTACTTATAGAATGATTACATAACATTAAACATTATTTAAATCAAAAAGGTTTAAAAGATATTTAGAATTTTACAAAATTTCACCATTTATTAATCTTTGATTTGAAAACCAACTATGATGTACACTCACTAGAAATAAGCAATCCCAATTTTAACATAATTTATCAATCCAAAAATAATGAGTCAATTAACATGAAAATATATATTATTTCAAAACCAATTCTCTAGATTTAAAATATGATGCTTTAATGAAAAATTATTACAAAAATTAATGCAATAAAGTCTCTTAAAAAATTCAAAAATAGAATATCAAAACAAGTAATTTCTGCAAAAAAAACTACTAACTATTGTAGATAAAGCATAAAAATAAGTCATATTTTTTAAAAAAATGATCTAACAATATTTATTTTTGTTAAAAAAATAAAAACATTGTTAAGTTTTCTTGTTATAATAATGTTAAAATCCACTAAACATTATCTAAAGGTGGTAAAATATGTTAAAAATAAGTTGAATTTTATGAGATAAAAATCAACAATTTTGTATCATTTCCTGTTGTGCTATGACTTTATTCCACCCTTTTTATCTGATTCTTCCAGTATTACTTTGCTATGATCACTAGTTTTCAAGTTAAAATTTACAAATGTTCATATACTTGATAATATGAAAAATAACTCAAACTTTTATAACTACAAAATAAGATTTTGTAACTCCTTCTTTCAATCAATATTTGAAGAAATTTTTAGTTTATTCGAGTAATGATTTTAAGAATAACAAAAAATTTGAAATTCACAAGGAATTATTTCCAGAGACTATAATTATTTACTTGTGTAATGCATGAGCTACTTATCAATGATGTAAAACATCAGAAAAGTAAGTTATAGTTATAAATCTACAGATTATACTGTTTCTGGTATATATATCTTCAATAAATCTTTTAAACTTATCTTAGCCTACATACCACACAATAGAAAATCATTATATTAAAAAAAGAAAAAATTCTATGATAATATCATAAAGAATGATAACCATGGATTAATATTCCATAAAAATGGTTAATAATATTTTAAGAGAACCTAAATCAGTATTCTTTCATCAAAATATATCCTTTTTGTCTTTGTAATTTATTCCAAACAATTTTTTTGAAAGTTGAATCTATATATCTAATGCCAAAACCACTATTAAGTTCCCTCTTAGACTTTTTAAGAAATTATATATATATATATATGTATATATATATATTATTTATCAAAAATTGAAATAAAGAATAAAAACATAATTTTATTTACCTTTAATTATTTAAATATAGAGTATTTTCAGAATGCATTGTGGTTACTTGTGAAGGTTAGAAGATTTGAAGTTGGATTTATGAGTTTTTAGAAGGGCAAATATTGTAAAATCCTTTCATAAATATTAATTTCATAGTTTCAAATGTTGAAATCTACAAACTAATGGGATTTAAAATTATATTGAGATTTAAAATCTGTTTTCTACTCAAGTAAAATAAAATAAAATGATGATATCAAAATTGAAATTAAGTTTAAACTTTTGATATGCTCTATCTTCAATTTTATTGATAGTGCATCAAAAATTTAATATTATTTTTTTCCTTCATCACTTTTTACATAAAAGATAGTTTTATCATTTTATGAATTAAAGATTGCTTATATAAATTTAACATCTATGTCAACTGTTTATGACTATTAATCTATATAATAATTTTTTTAGAAGAAAAAATAACATCAGTATATACTGACTTTGAAATTATTCAATTTAAAATAGTTTACAGGTAGATAATGAAGGGTGATTTCATTTTTGAATATGAATTATAGAAGTCTTATTTTGTCAATTTTAATTCTTTTTGAGCTCAAATGTATCCACTCAACTTAAGTAAGAATAAAATTTATTTTTATTGAAATTTACATGAGAAAGTATGCCTATTATTCAAAATCAAACTTGCTCTAATGGTGTTTTTCAATCATTATTTCCATTCATAACAATAAAAAACATTTCAATTTGCTGATGTTTTAGTTTTTGATATCCCCAAGTTTATATCTCAGGTGTACTATTCACAAAATTATTAAAAATATAATTTTTGAAATACATGATAAACTTGAAAGTGAGGGGGCATTAAATTTTTAAAAATGAATTCTAAATTCAGGATGGATAGTATTTTTTCTATTTTCACAAATGAACAATTTTTTGTTTCAATTAATCCAGAAAGAAAATTTTGTTGTAAGCATATTATATTATATTTATTTTGATTTTAAATACTATATTTTCAAGATTTGTGTTTAATATTTCCTGTGAAAGTTAATGTTAATGTGAATTTAAAGTAAGCTTGAAGAAATTTAATCAATAGGCATATTGGATATTTAAAATAATATTTTGCTCCAATCTTGAATCATCCTGGGCTAAAAAATATCCCAAATAAGGTTTTTGTGGGTCAATTTGGATTTAAGTAGGATTAAGTGAGGTTTAATAAAGGACAGATAAAAGGCTAAATTCATTACTAGTGACTTTTTTCTCAAAATAGTTATAAAATATGTATCATTCTGGAATCAAGCTTCAATAAAGTTGAATTGAAACAGAGATAATTTCTAGCAGCACAACACCATATTTACAAAGGTGTAAAATACCTCAAATATTACTCATAATATAGGAAGGCAACGAATCTACAAAATTCACATTTCAAACGAGGATTTATATTTTGAATTTGAAATTGAGAAATGGAATATTATTTTCCAATTTAAATATCTATTAGTCATTTTACCAAAAGTTTTCAGTAATCAGATTGAATTTTGATGGTATTTTGTTGTAGATTAATCATTTTGATGAGACATTTACTCAAAATTACTGGTTTCGTTTCTAATATTCCATGTGAAATTCATTACGAATCTTTTTGAAAGTGAATAGTTGACATATTGGATATGCAAAAGCTTATGTTAGATCAAAGTGAGATCAAAGGGAGCTTAACTGATGATCAAATTAGGATTTTACAAGATCAAGCGGTGATCAATGTAGGTTCATCTTGAGCTCAATTTGTGACAAATCTCTGACTAAATGTAAGGCCAAAAAATTTCCTACATGGTGATGATGTGTGCATAATTCAAGCATAGATTTGTGGCTCAACGGAGTTCAAGCAAGGGGTATTGCTAGCAATACCCCCCCATTTTTTCTGTGGTGAATTATAAAGTAATTAAAGTAAGAAGGTAGAGAAAGTAGTGTGGGAAAGTATGTCTCACGCTCAACGGAGCTTGCGTTTTTATACCAGGGCATCTGTCACAAGCCACATGACACTCGAGGCAAAAGAAGCACATTAAATCAATAATACAGAGGTTTAAATCCATACTCAAAGTGCAGAAAGCAAATCTACATAGCAACTGCAACTTTCCTTTGTGTACTCACTATTCAACCGCGCTAGTATAAACTCTAAATCTAAATTAGTCAATCTCTCAATATTGTGTCTTAGTCTTTTCCTCAATAAGCAACACAAAGCGCAATAGTCAATGTAATAGTCCTCTAAAAGGTTTATTAAATATCTGTGGGTTATTAAAGGGGTAGTGAGCAAGGATGGGATGGTTAGTGGGGGATTATAGGGTTAACGGATGTTAGTGAGGAGGGTCCAGGTGTAACGGTGTAGACAATCCTATAGTACTAGCTATAGGCCTTGACCAAGGGAGTTGGAGAAAAACCAGAGAGAAAATCCCCTGTCCCTTTAGAAAAATAGAGTGAGATTTACTTGCTAAAGTAAGTTGGTTCCTGTTTTGCTAGAGCCCCTTTTCAACACACTTGACTGCTTGATGAGCCAAGAAAGTAGTCACCAGACAGACTACCAGACCAAAGAACTGAAATGTAGAACAATGTCCACACCAGAGACAGCAAAGATACTTGATGTAGGCTGCAAATCCACATCAGAGACAGCAATAATACTTGCTATAGCTTGCAAGACTATAACAGAGAAAACAGTTGCCAAAGTTAAGTTAAATAAGGAACTCACTTGCAACAAACACAGCCAAATTGTGGCCAGAAAACAGTGAAAATTGAGTGAGGAACAATGATATCACCTCCCGATGGTTGTATGATAATTAAGGGTTGCCCAAACTGTCTTATTCACTATGTACACACAGAACACTATCTAAGAGCCCATGCACACCAACCAATCTGGAACCTGTACCCGCCAAATTGAATAAACACCCTCCAGAAGCGCTCCCCAACCTTCTAAAAAAGAGGCGGGCGGGCCGCCCGACGTCGGAGGTGCCGCCTGAAGCGGCCTGGCCTCCCTGAAGCCAGAAAACCAATAAAAACACCTAATCTACTTAGAAAAATTAGCTACAACTACTAAAACCTTTAAAACACGGAATTTCACTATAACAACATTGGGACATGAAATATAGATAAAAATTAGCTCTATCCAATGGTACTAAGCACTTAACACTAAGACATAAGGTTAGCCCCTAAAACACGAAAAACAAAATTAAACAGCTATCTTTTATAAATGAAAAATGAGGAAATGACCCCTTAAAACTTAGAATATGAAAAATGTGTCAGTACAGTCTAGTATATAAGTATGATATAATAGTGTTATTTTATGGTCCTACTACTTATTAATAAATGATTTAGTGATTAAACCTCAGGGGAAGATTAATAAAATAGTTATACTCAAATAAAACTCACAATACTTGGATTTAAATGCGTGCTAGTGGTGGAAAATAGAAGAATAAAATATAGTTATAGCTTTTATAAAGATAATATCAATTTATAAGGGCTTTATAATATATTTCTGAATACTAATAATTGTATTGTAGTGTTTGTTTGAAGTGTAGTAATTGAATGATGATAATAAACCGTCAAAATCCCTCCTTACTTATACCCAAATCCACTGGAGTGCACAGACCTTCAATCCAGATGATGTCACTGCTATCCCCGGCATTTACAGCACTGTGAGGGCCCATCACCTCCCCATGGCGTCCACTTCAAGCAGTTTCAACACCCAGACCTCCAGTAAGGACCCTCCATCACTATTAATAATAACACAGAGTCATACCATAAATAGAAATCCCAGATAAAAGCGGATACCATAAAGAAACAGGTAAAATAAATGATCAAAAAGAGATTTAATGAAACTAAAAGCATATAAAGGAAACAAATAAAATGTCCAAGCCCCCAATAACATCCCCAAGCATCCACATTAACCCAAAAACATCTTTCCAACCCATAAATCCGTGAATAACCATCCAAGGAAGTAATTTTAGTTGTCCAAACTGGGTGTATGCGCCTGATATAGGTGTCTATGCTTCTGTAGGCGTTGTGAGTCCACTGATTTCGTCCATATGACCTAAAATAAGCAGAAAAACAAAGGTTATAGGCTATTGAGGGGCTAAAACCCACTTATATACCTAAATATACATAATATACTGCATATTTCACTGAATATGAGATTTATGTATACATATAAGCTTATGTATGTCAATAATTACTTCATATCACTTAAGATAAGTATATTATGACTCCATTAACACCTTAATAAGTATTATTAGGCCATGGATAAGCTATTTAAACTATTATAAATTATATAATAGAATAATAATTATATATATATATAATAAAATAATATATATTATTATTTTAACCTTATTTTTAAGATATAAGCTTAATCTAGTTAAGGTTATCTTATTTTAAGCATAAGAAATACTCAGTCCTAAGGATATTTAGGCTGACACTCCCTCACCCCAAAAAAAACAAAAAAAAATGTTAAGACATTTTAATTAATCTTAAGGAATGAAATAATAAAATAAAAAAAAATTTTTTATAATACATATACTGAATGAAAAGTATTATTTAGATTTAAATTTTTTCAAGAGATTTTTAAGATCAGAGATTTCATTTTCTGGAATCCACTGGTCATATTCACTTGATTTATTTTTAAATCTTAATAGATACTCAACTCCCTTTTCTTTAGTAAGGTGTCTCTTTTTAAGTATCTTTTCAATTTCTGCTTTTTCCACTATTTCTTCAGGTTGCTTTTTATGCCTTCCTGATCTTCTTGGAAAGAGAGCAGTATCATTAGAATGGTATGGTTTTATAAGAGAAATAGGAAATACTGGATGTTTTCTATCATAAGGTGCATATAGAATAACCTCAACAGCATTATTACCAACCATCTTTTTAACTACAAATGGTCCAATGAATGAATCCTTCAATTTAACATTACCATTTAAATTGAAATGTAGCGTTGAAATAAGGACTTCATCACCCTCTTTGAACATTTGTTCTTTATGGGCTTTATCCCATCCTTTCTTTTCATACTCAAAAGCCTTATTTATACATTCTTGAGCATGTTTTCTGCATAATTCCTGCATTTGAAGAAAAGATTTAGTACCTGGATGAATATCCAATCTAGGTAACTTATTAAGAGTTTTAGCAGGGGTATTAGGTACATAACCCAACCATAACTCAAATGGCTTTTTGCCAGTGACAGAATATACTGTACTATTATATGCAAATTCTAAACCTGGGATAAGGGTTACCCAATCATGCGTGAATTTGTCATTGTCTTTAAAATTAAGACCAAAAGCACAGTATCTTCTTATCATATCTTCTAAAGTTTGTATCATTCTTTCTGCTAGCCCATCAGTTTGTGGATGGTGTGCTGTAGAAAGTTTTAATTGACACCCTGAAACATCCATAAGTGACGTCCAGAACTCAGAAGTAAATTTAGGATCTCTGTCAGAAACTATTGCTTTGGGATAACCTGCTGTATTTAACATTTGTGTCCACCATAAAAAAGCTAAGTTCTTTGCAGAAACCTCTTTGTGGGTAGGAATAAATTTACACATCTTTGTAAATCTATCTACAATTACCCAGCAGGAGTTATAACTCTTATGCCCTGCTATTGGCAAACCTGTTACAAAGTCCATGTTAATGATTTCCCATGGAGCTTTTGGTTGCTCAATTTGTTGTAATAAACCAGCTCTTTTTCCTGTTAATCTTTTAGATTTTTGACAAGAATCACATGTTTCAACATATTTCTGAACATCCTCAGACATGTTAATCCACCAAGCTGTGTTTTTTACTCTGGTTAATGTTTTATGGTAGTCAAAATGACCTGCTAATATATCATCATGACATATACTTAACATTAACTCCTTCATTGAAGGGGGAATTACAATTACATTACTTAATTTTTTCACTTAATTTTTTCCTGTAATATATAAAACCATCGTCAATGGAAAATTTTCCTTTTTCTAATGCCTCTTTATACTTAATTGGTAATGTTTTTATTAAAACATTCATCGAAGTATTAGATGGATCATTTAATATTGTAGTTAATTTACTTAATTCAGGATCTGAATTATACTTATCAAGAATTGATTGCATAAATTCATCCTCAAGATCTACAATATAAATGCCATAAATGTTAATAATCTCTGACTCAGGAACATAAGCAGGATTATCATCATTATTAGGCAGAGGTACTCTAGATAACAGATCTACATTAGAGTGCAAGGTTCCTGCTCTATGTGTAATAGTCATCCGTCCTCTGTATTCTTGTACAGCTAATTGCCATCTAAACATGTGTCTATTAGGAGTTTTCATGTTTAAGAGTGACTTAACTGCACTACAGTCAGTTATTAACTCAAATTTTTGGTCTTCCAGGTAATAATGTAGCTTTTCAAGAGCCCATACTACTGCCAAACATTCAAGTTGAGTAGCACCATATTTCAATTCACCACTTCTCAGAGTACGTGAAATATAGCAGATTACTACTTCTGACATTTTACCCTCAATAAGTTGTTTTTGATGCAAAGCAGAACCCAGTCCAATAAAACTTGCATCTGTATATAATACAAAAGTTAATTGGAAATCTGGTAATCCCAAGATAGGAGCTGTCATTAAATATTCTTTCAACTTATTAAAAGCTTGTTGTCTTTCATTATTCCAAATGAAAGCTTCTGATTTCTTTATCAGTGTGGTCAGTGGTGCAGCAATTGATTGGTAGTTTTTTATATATTGTCTATAATGACCACACATTCCAAGAAAAGATTGTACATCCTTCACATTTTGAGGAATGCCAATATTCTTTATTGCAGCCACTTTATTTTGGTCTACACATATTTGTAAGCCAGATACAATATGACCAAGCACTTTTAAAGATTCAAACCCAAATTTACATTTTTTCAATGCAAGGGTCATTTTTATTTCATCCATTTTCTGAAATACTTCCCTTAAATGGATTAAGTGTTCATCAAAATTTTTAGAGAACACTATGATGTCATCAATGTATACCATTAACCATCCCTCAATCATTTCATTATGGAATTTTATATCCATTAACTTTTGAAATACTGATGGAGCATTCTTTGGTCCAAATGGCATTCTGATATACTTACAAATTCCCATGTGTGTTGTTATCAACAAAAAGTTCTGTGAATTCTTTTCAACAGGAATTTGATGGTACCCTTTATTTCCATCTAGGCAACTTATATATTTAGCACCTTTAAGGGTAGCATGTGTAGAGGCAATCCTTGGCAAGGGATAAATATCATCTACTGTAAATGTATTTAATGCTCTATAATCACCGCACAGTCTTGCTTTATCTTGTTCATAAGAAATCAGCACTGGTGATATTACACAATATTTTGGTGTAGTTTCAACCTTCTCAAGAATGTTCATTTTTAATAACATCTTAATATTATCCTCTATGTCTTTCCTCTTCATTGGTGAAGCAGTGTATGGTTTTTTTTTAAGACTAGCAGGAATATTATCCATATCACAGGTTAAACTAATTTTCATTTCATGATCTTTTACAAGGCCAAGTTCATTTGCACCATGTGCAAAAGCCATTGGAAAAGCTTTAATTAATTCCAAAATATTATCTTTCTCAGTTTCACTTATCTGAGTGCCAAATGATGCTTTTGAAATTTCTGTTTCCAGAAGTTCCAACTCATTGGATTCTCTTCCTTTAGACGGGGAATTTGTTACTGACTCAATGTGTAAGACTGTGTTAAAAGAATTTATTTTAAATTTCCTTTTACCATTCATGCCAATTGTAAAATTGTTATTAGCAGGGTCTAATTTTACACCAAATTTAGTCAGAATATCATTTCCAATGATAAAACAGTTACTACAATTTGTATTATCCATTACTACAAAGTCACAAGTTACCCTTACATAACCATGTTGGTGTTTAAAGAAAACAGCAGCTTTGTATTTACCAATGGGGTGTAGTACTGATCCAAAACCTCTCCAATTTTTATTCTGAAGTGGTTCAAGCTTAAACTTATATTCACTATCAATTTTCTGTAATGTATTAGTGGAAACAACTGAACCAGCAGCTCCTGTGTCCAATACTATATTAACATTTTCACCAGAAATGATAGCTGGAACCGTGATAGGTGTCATTCTAAAGTTATCAGCTTGTATATCCTTAATGATTTCAGCATCCTCAAAGTTCATTAAAGATTCATTTGAGTCCATATTTAATATTGGATTTTCAAAGATGGACAAATCATCTTCCAACATACAGACTTCATTTTCATCACTATATGAGATATTGCTGTCATAATCACTTGATTCTTTACTTTTTTCAGTTTCAGTTTCAGATTCACGTTGATTTTCAACAATATTTATGTTTTTCTCACATTTGTGACCTTTGACCCAAGGTTTGTTACACTTATAACAAGTATTTGTTTCATACTTTTTAGGTACTACAGGTGCAGTAGGTTTTTTCTGCTTCTCCTGAAGTGTTTTTGAATTCTGAGTTTTTACAGGTTCAACATTTTGTTTATAAGTGGAATACCTTGATTCATACTTATGGTTTAATAATATTTCATTGCAAATATTAATAAAGTCAGAATATTCAGTAACATTTAATGTTCTAGCTACAACAATGTCTCTGACAGATATAGGTAATTTGTATATTATCTTATCTTTCCATAAGTTAAAATCCATATGAGGCTCAATGGCTTTTAATATTTTGTTTAAATTCATTAAAAATACCATAGGTTTGTCACCATTCAACGGATTATAACTAGTCTTCTCATACAGTCTCTGCTGACTAAGCCTGAATTTAGAACCTCCAAATTGTTTTTCAATAAGTTGTTTCCATTCAGCCCAAGAGTAGTCTCTACCCTCACTTAAGACAGCTTCAAACCATAATAAAGCAACATCCTTAAATAAAGAAATTAATTTTGATGTTATCTCTTCATCTGGTAACTTATATGAGAATTTCAAGTTGTCAATTCTTTGAATAAAATGTTGCCAATCAGAGCTGGCTTCCCCATCATAAGTTGGGTACTGATCTATCTTAGGCCAGTTCTTCTGATTGGATTTTATCTCACTAATCTTAGGTAAATTCAACAACTCATTCACTTTTGATAAATGGTCTTGTATTTCTTCCTGCACGGATTTGTGACTTACATTTTCAGATTTGACACTACCACCAGATGGTTTCAATTGTGGTGGTATAGGGAAGGAATGAGATTCACTTTTGCCAATGAAAGGATTATTATTATATTGATTATACTTATGATTATCCTGGTTCATTAGTAGATTGGCAGTTTCAATCTCAACTTTAGTTAATCTTTGTAGCAACTCAGAGACACTTTGATTTGTCTGTGCAAAAGATAACTTTGTTCTTTATTCAGTCTTTAATAAGTGTGTTTCATATAATTTTTCTAACTCACAAAATTTGTTTGAAAGGTCATTATATTTATTACTCAATGAATCATATTTAAGAGTTAGAGACAAATGTTCTTTCTCTAATTCTTTATTACGTGTTGCTAATTGAGAAATGTTCAATGTTAAGGATGAAATTGTATCACTAGTGAGTTTAACTGTCTGTTCCTCACAATCAGTCATTCTATTCCACAATGCTGAAACAATTCTATGGACAGTTGGATTATTGTTAAAATATTCCATGTCCTCCTTTTCAATTCTCTCACTCTCCTGTGAACTTCTCATCTCACTAGTAGGTGATTGCAACTGAGGATTAACTGTATTATCATTGTATATAGTACTGTTATTATGGACAAAAGACAAGTCAGGTGTATCTACTCTAAAACCTAAATTTCTTAAATCCTCCTCTATTTTTTGTAAAGATTTAACATCAATAGAATTACCTATATTTTAATTATCAGTATTATGTCTAATCTGAGAGGGTAAGTTACTTACCAAGGGATGGTTGCCAGTCCTGATTTTTGGCGCTTTTTTCCCTTGTAAGGGTGAGCTGAGGAAGTCAGATGAGGGGGTGGATCCCTGTTGCAACTGTGGCTTGTCCACTGTTGGTGAAACCAGTCCCATTTCCATTTGTCTACCAGGATTTTCTCCTGGGAGTGAGTGGACCCTCCTTGGGTAGGGGGTTGCTGATTTGATTGACTGGGCTGGCCTCCCTTTAATTCTGCCATTGCCTGATTCATCTGCTGAAATCCTACCTTGAAATTGTTTTGCAACTGCTCTACCTCTTTGAACATGAGAGATTTTGATTCCTCTAGCTTCAGAACCTGTTTGGCCAGGTGGGACAGTTGATCCTGAAGAGGAGGAGACGTCTTTTTGATAGTTATCTTTTTTAAGAGGGCGTCCTTTTCCTCTATACTCATGCTTTCTGGCTGGGGGTACTGTTGTCCCTCCATGGTGATGTCCTGGAAAGTTTTTATTAGCTTTAGACCTGGTATTATAAGCAGGCTGTTCACTTACACTATCCTGGGGAGCACTCATATTGTTCAGAATAACAATATTTTACATCTACAAAAGGAAAAACTCTGTGGAATTAGTAGACAAAAGATATTAGTAATTATATTACTAATAAAAAAGCAATGGAGCTTACCCTAAATTTATATCTTTATTTATTTAAATAAAATATAAGAAAAATTCGAAAAAATATGTTAAAAATATAATAATAAGTTTAACTAGACCTCTATAAGTGTGAATAATTAGCTTACCAAGCTTTAGCCAAATACCAATTTAATTGGGTGTTATATTGGTGTCCAAATACCAAGTGAAATTGGGTTTATATTGGGTACAGTTACTACTGTAAATATCTAATTTTTATGATAAAAAATTAGTACAATTATTATAAGGGTTCTTTTCCGCAATCAATGAGTTATGATGACCCACTAATATGCAGCAGACCCAAATATTTGGTTAATTTTGAGTTGTACTAAGGTAAAAATCACGTCCCAAGGCTTATACTAAATAATAAGTAAAATATAAGGAAAGACCCCCAATTGTCAGTACAGTCTAGTATATAAGTATGATATAATAGTGTTATTTTATGGTCCTACTACTTATTAATAAATGATTTAGTGATTAAACCTCAGGGGAAGATTAATAAAATAGTTATACTCAAATAAAACTCACAATACTTGGATTTAAATGCGTGCTAGTGGTGGAAAATAGAAGAATAAAATATAGTTATAGCTTTTATAAAGATAATATCAATTTATAAGGGCTTTATAATATATTTCTGAATACTAATAATTGTATTGTAGTGTTTGTTTGAAGTGTAGTAATTGAATGATGATAATAAACCGTCAAAATCCCTCCTTACTTATACCCAAATCCACTGGAGTGCACAGACCTTCAATCCAGATGATGTCACTGCTATCCCCGGCATTTACAGCACTGTGAGGGCCCATCACCTCCCCATGGCGTCCACTTCAAGCAGTTTCAACACCCAGACCTCCAGTAAGGACCCTCCATCACTATTAATAATAACACAGAGTCATACCATAAATAGAAATCCCAGATAAAAGCGGATACCATAAAGAAACAGGTAAAATAAATGATCAAAAAGAGATTTAATGAAACTAAAAGCATATAAAGGAAACAAATAAAATGTCCAAGCCCCCAATAACATCCCCAAGCATCCACATTAACCCAAAAACATCTTTCCAACCCATGAATCCGTGAATAACCATCCAAGGAAGTAATTTTAGTTGTCCAAACTGGGTGTATGCGCCTGATATAGGTGTCTATGCTTCTGTAGGCGTTGTGAGTCCACTGATTTCGTCCATATGACCTAAAATAAGCAGAAAAACAAAGTTTATAGGCTATTGAGGGGCTAAAACCCACTTATATACCTAAATATACATAATATACTGCATATTTCACTGAATATGAGATTTATGTATACATATAAGCTTATGTATGTCAATAATTACTTCATATCACTTAAGATAAGTATATTATGACTCCATTAACACCTTAATAAGTATTATTAGGCCATGGATAAGCTATTTAAACTATTATAAATTATATAATAGAATAATAATTATATATATATAATAAAATAATATATATTATTATTTTAACCTTATTTTTAAGATATAAGCTTAATCTAGTTAAGGTTATCTTATTTTAAGCATAAGAAATACTCAGTCCTAAGGATATTTAGGCTGACAAAATGTCTACAGGACATAAAATATAGAGAAAAACTGGGGCTATCTAATGATAGTACCCACATACCCGCAGACCAAATATCCACAGAATAAAACCAGAAAAATACCTAATTCCTTAACAGATGTCCATTAAGACATGCACAAACAGTGCCAAATCACACAACAAAGGCCCCTGCCAATTTTGAAAGACCACATCCTCCCTCCAATTGAGAATGTCCACATTCTTTCTTCATCAAACCACCATTTTCAACCTTCTTCCCAAATCTGCCTCTGAAATGGGTCCTTGTCAATACTGCATTGACAAGAATTTAATCTGCACCATCACACCTCCTGTCCACCCATACGGAACGTCATGTGATGTCTGACAATCCAGAAATAAGGCCTGCTACAGACCTGGTCCATTATCTTCTGCAACAGATTCACCTCCACCTCAACCTGGTCCATCTTCTGCCAGCACCAAAAGATCTAGGCCATCCATCCTTATACCCAGATTAATAAAAAAGCTTCACCCTTCCCAGAAGAGTGCCACAATCCATAAAACAACTAGTTCCAATATCCCTGGTCCATCTGATGGTAAAGAGCTTTCATTTCTTCCTTCACTTTTAAAACTGATGACTTCTCAGTTCCTCCATCTTCTGATAGTGATGATAACAATGTAGGATCCATTGCACCACCAACACCAAACCACTTGCCCACTATCAAGGCCAAGTTCAAACAACACACATCTCAACAGAAACAACTTCTGCTTCACTACTTCCAATCCACTCCTGCTAGAGATCCACAGGACATTGAGAACAGAAGACACCTCATTCACCAGTTCAAGGCTAATTCTGAACACTTCATTTCATCTCTTGATTACCTCTGTAATTCCACTAGTATTTGAGTTTGATCCAGAAAAGAAAAATTGACCACACCCTCTATAGGATGTAACCACAAACAACCCTCAGTTTTAAGTCTTGGGGGACAAACCTCATTTTATAGTCTTGAGGGACTCAAAAACCCTCAGATTAAAGTCTTGGGGGACTCAAAAACCTAAATCATAAACCCAGAACCTGAGATCAACCACATTAAGACACAGAGAAAAAACTAACATTCTTAGGTAACTGTAAATAGAGCTTCCAGCCCATCAATTACCCTCAAACTTGCCTTTGCTAAATTCGGAGGCTCCCCCTGTGGATACCCTCCACCAATCTTTCAAAACCAACTCCAACAACAAAACCCATTCTTCAGTTTATGGTCTTGGGGGACTCAACCAACAACAACCCTCAGTTTAAAGTCTTGGGAGACTAACACAGTGTTCAGCTTAAAGTCTTGACGGAATAATCTTAATAAAATCTTGAAACCAGCCAGTTTAAAGTCTTGGAGGACTACTAGATCCACAGTAGTAAAATTAAATTCTTGAATAAATCTTTAAAACCAGCCAGTTTTAAGTCTTGGAGGACTACCAGAAACCAGATTTCAGTTTAAAGTCTTGATGGACTGATCTTGATACCATAGATTTTTCAGTTTAGAGTCTTGATGGACTAACGGAAATTTGCATAAAATAGATGCAGCCAATTTCATACAGAACACCTCTACAGCCAACCTGCTGAACTTCCACCTTCACTTCCTCATCTGCCCATCACTGACAAAAAATCTCCTTCCTATCTCTTTCCATCATCTTTTCTCACCACAGATCATGGCTGGATCCCCTGATGTTAACCCTTCTACTCTTCCTTGCCTTGCTGCTCCCAAGGACTATGCCTGAAAACAGTGAATCCACATGTGCAGACCTTGCACATTCACTCTTCCAACTCCTGAAGCCAAATTCTACAACAGGGCTTGTGATTCTTGCTACTCGGAAAAGAAAAAATGTTATAGAGATGCCAATTACCCTATTCCTCCTCCTTCACCTTCTCATAAATACATCTCCAGATCCCCTACCAGATCCCTAGAGCTTGGTCCTTCTTCTTCCTCTTTATCCTCAGCACCTTCTAGAAGATCCAGAAGCTCAGCTTCCAGAACTCTTCCCAAAAGACCAGCCTTAGCTTCCCAAGAAACTGCTTTTATCTCTGCCAAATTAGCTCCAAAAAGCTTCAAGATCAGCTCCCAGGATTCTAGACGGCGTCCAGGCAGCCCGCCCACCTCACTAGACAGTGAAAATCAGGCTCAAACCCGCCAAAAACAACCGGAAAACAGCCAAATTCAATCAATCAACGAAAACAACTCTACTCAATCACCTCCCACTGCTCCCAGATCAACGCAGCCAACCCTTTTAAGGTCCAAAAACTCCAAATTTTCCCAAACTTCTTGGAGACCTGCCAGAGGACCCCATGAAGAAACCAGAGCACCCAACACTGCACCCAAGCAACAACTTCATCCCCAGCTAAGACAACAAAACTACACCTCTCCTCTGTCAGCCAACTATTCTTCTGACAGTTCCATCCCTTCAAAAGCTCCATCCAGAAGAGAACAATCCGCTTCCAAATCACCTTCTCCTGCTCCATCTTTTAACAACCCTGGTACTCCATCACCAGCACCTTCTCCAGCTGAATCTAACAGAAATAACAACCACAACAACAACAACAATCCCGCTGCTCCAACTAGGCCCCAGGAACATCAGCCTCCTAGTTCACCTTCTCAAAATCTTTCAGAGGAAGACCAAGAGAATCCATATCTTTCCCAGGTTTATCCACCCCTTGTGACCATTCCAAAATCTTCAGAGATCCAAGTTCCGGCTGCTTACAAATTTGATGAGCTTCCAATCTGTAAGTACCAAATTAATTCATCCCATTTCTTCAATAAAAATAATTACTGATCCAATTCTTCTTGTCTAGTTGGCACCCCTCCTCCTGAATCTACTATTGGAGTTGGACAACCTCTTGAAACTTCTTTGACCCTGGATTATGGAGACATGAAAAAACACCTAAGCACCATGTGTTCCAACATGCTAAAAGCCTTTGCCCTCCATGGACCTTTGAATGACTTTGAAAAATACCTGAGAAAGTGCCTGTTGGACGACCACTGGAAGATGTCTAAGCTCATTAAACACACCTTTCAGCACTCCATTCCTGCCTCTTCTTCTTCCTCCTCTGAACTTCACTCTAATCCAATTCCTGCCCATTAAAATTCATATAATTTCTCCAGCCGGATGCACTTCAAAGAACACAGTTCTTCTCACAATCCCAACAAAAAACAAAAACAACATCACAATCCGGACCAGCCTCCAGAAGCTTCATCATCCAGACAATGAGCTCCTGCGAAAAGATTAGAAACATAATAATAATATAAAACAATTAATAAAAATAATTTCAGAATTTTTTTTTCTTTTTTTAACAGACTAATATACTAAAATTAAAAATTGATAAATAAAATGAAATAAAAATAAATGAAATAAAATATAGTATATATAAAAAATAATACAAATGGTATCCCCCAGCCAATTGATGAGCTGATCTTCTGATACCTTGCCCACATCCAAGTGCACCTTGATGTGGATACCCCTTAAACCATTTTAAAAAATTTGAAATAAGAAACATAAATTAAGGGTAAAAATGAGAATAAATAGAAAAAAATAACAAATAATAGTAATAAAAAAATGAAAATAAAGAAAATAAAAATAAAATAAGCTAAAATGATAAAATATCATTGCCCGGCCAATTGATGAGCCTTTCCCCACCAATGCTTGCCCACATCCAGGTGACCCTGATGTGGTAACACCCTATAATTTGATTTTATAATTTTAAACAACCCCCATAAAATAATTAAAAAAAAAATCTAAAACTGCTATCTATCAAAAACATAACTGCAAAATCAAAGACAGTCCAGCTCCATAGATGGTCTAATAAGAGAAAGTCCGGTCCATAGAAATGATCATGGGGTGGGCTCCCTCCAATAAGTAAAAATGATGGGAGACCACCAGTTTTCCACCACCAATCCAAAATCACCTGAGATAAAGAGGCCAGTCCCAAACCAGTTTAAAGTCATAGTGGACTTGAAACCTGAATAATAAACAACAGAACTAGAATTCAACTAGGAAAAAACAAAAGACTTGAGACAGACATTCTGGGGTAACTGTTCTACAGAGCAGCAAGCTCATCAGTTACCCCCACACTTGCCAAAATAAAATCTAGAAGCCCCCCCCCTGGGTACCTTCTAACAAAAACACAACATCCAACACAAAAAACCCAAACCAATAGGAGTGAAGAGTCCAGCACTTGAAAACCAAAGGAAATTCCAGTTTAAAGTCATAGAGGACTAAAGCCTGTGAAAAGAAACCAATACTAGGGTTCAACCAAATTAAGAGAAAGGGTTGGAAACAGACAATCTGGGGTAACTGTTGATAGAGCAGCAAGCCCATCAGTCACCCCTACACTTGCCAAGATCAAATCTAGAAGCCCCACCCATGGGTACCCTCTAACAAAAGTTTCCAACAAACAGATGCATAGCATCACCACAAAAAAACCAAAATTAAAGAATGGTCCGTAGTTTATCCGCATTGCGGAGTTAATCTTCTTCATGCCTAGTGCCTCTGGGATAAAACCTCTTTACTTGGTCTGCAGCCACCCTCTTTTTCAAGACTGCACCATCCAACTCTTCCAAAACATAAGAACCTCCAGACACCTGATATCTGACTCTGTAAGGTCCATTCCATCTGTCAGCAAACATTTTCCCCCACTGACTCTCCAAACTTCTATTATACACCAAAACCAAACAACCAGGTTTCAGGGGATTCCTTAGTCTATGAGCCAACTTCTTGTCCCAGTACCTGACTGGTTGATTCCTAATCTTCATCATTCTAGAGTATGTCTTCTCTTGACATTCCTCTCTACATTCCAACTGTTGCATCCTGGCACAGAGCAAATCTTCTGTTGAGTGCAAGTCATCTCAATCAATTCCAAGATAAGAGACAGCTTCTAAGTACACTGGTAGAACAGCTGTCTGACCAAACATTAATTCAAAAGGAGAATAGCCAGTTGTCCTCTTCACCGTGACCCTATCAGCAAATAACACCAAGATTAAATAATACCTCCACTTTTCAGCACTTTCTCCGCACATCTTCACCAAAGCATTCTTGATAAATTGATGGCCTCTTTCAACCATGCCTTCAGCTTCAGGATAATAAGGTGTAGCCACTCTAACTTTAGAACCAATACTAGCCACAGTTTCTTTAAATTTGGCACCAAACTCTGGCCCATCATCAATAGTCACCAACTTCATCAACCCATACCTATAAATCCACTCCTTCTTCAAACACTCTGCCACATTCTTGGCAGTAATGTAAACCAGAGGCACTGCCTCAACCCAACCAGACAAATCATCTCTAGCAACAATATTATTTATACCTGCCCTCTTTAATATGGACAGCATCCAGAGTGACTCTTCCAAAAACAGTTGATTCCCCAGTAGCACGGCCCACCTCTTTAGGTTTCAAGTGACTTCTTCTTTGACATTCTTCACAAGATTAAACCCAACCCTGCACAGCCAACTTCATACCTGGCCACCAAAATCTGTCTGCTACTCCTCTATAAGTTTCCCCAAAGCCTCTATGACCAAGGTCTTCATGCAAAGACTTCAAAACCAATTCTTGACCCTTCTTCTGAGTCACCACCACTTGAGGATTTGGATGTCTCCTCCTCATCAACCGCCTTCCTGACACATAAAATCCAGGACTCTTCTTCTTGATTTCCAACCAAGTATCATCATCACAACTATCTGGCCTCTCCAAGGTCAACAGATATTCCACCAAAATAACATAAAACCCAGACTGACCCCAGCTCTCATCTTCAAAATCCAACAAAACAACATCCAAGGGTACAACTCTGTCATCAAAATCACCAGTGTGAACATGAGCCAATTTACCAGCCCAACCAGGACACCAATCCTTAAATTTTGGCACATCCTTCTCTTTCCAATGAACCTTGTGAGAATCCAGTTCACTAACAAAAACACCCTTTTCCAAATTTGAGCTGTCCCAAACAACAACTCCATCTTCATCAACAAAAACATCCTTATCACCAGAATCAAGATCAGATCCAGCCAGTTTAACCTCTTGGGGGAGGTCAGAGCAATCATCCAGTTTAGCCTCATGGGGGAGGAAAGAAAAATCTTCAGCACCCTTTGTGCTGGCCCTACCCACTGGAACATCTTCATCAAACTCTTCATCCTCAGAATCTTCATCTGTAGGTGGCCTCCTTGATAATCCATCAGGCATAGTAAAAGTTTTACCTGGTTTGTGTACCAGGTCAAAAGAAAAATGTTAAATAAATGCTACCCACCTAGTCATTGGAGCATTTGGAAGATTAGGGGTATTGATCATATGAAGAAAAGATTTTGCATCCACCTGCAGCTCAAAATGCTGCCCCCACAAAACCGTCTGTAGCTTCTTTAATTTTTTTGCTACACCAAACAATTCTAACTTAGGTTGAGAATACCTAGATTCCACCTCATTAAATACAACAGACTCATATCTTACTGGCCTGACCCTCCCAGTTTTATATTCCTGAGACAAAACAGCACCAGAAGCAATATAACTTGAGTCCATTGCCAGATAAATTTTTCCAGCACCAACACCATAATCCAACTTGTGAAGAGACATATCTTTACCAACAACCTTTTTCAACTTCTGAAAAGCCTCTTCACACTCTTCAGTCCATTCCCAAGCTGCGTCTTTTCTGGTCAACCTCCTTAGAGGTGAAGCCAACAAAGAAAAATCCTTAATAAAAATCCTGACTTATACACATACACCCAAAAATCCCCTGGCTTCAGTAGTATTTTTAGGCCTTGGCCATGACTGAATTTTATTAATCTTCTTCTTTGCCATAATCCTTCCCTCTTTACATACCACATGACCCAGAATTTCCAAAGAAGGAACACAAAAACAGAATTTTGACACTGAAATGTTCAACCCAGCCTCTTCAATCCTAAACAACACTCTCTCTAGAGTTATTGCATATTCCCACACATACCTCCTTATGCCAGGGTTCTCTGCTAATACCTTATTACCATAATCAGTGGATGGTCCTTTAATTCCACCATCATCAATAAAAATACCAGCATGAGTAGGAACCTCATCCTGTAAAATCCAAGCCATCTGTGCTTGATATACCGCCACTGAACTAGTTGCTCCCTGAGGCAACCTAGTGAGCTGAAATCTTCCCAAAGGAGTCTCAAAAGTTGTGAGAGGCCTTGAATCCGTATGAAGTTCCCTCTCATCATAACCACCCATAATATCACCCAAACCATAACACACCCTTCCAGCAAAAGCTTCAACAAAATCCTCTGCACTTGGTGGCATACCAGCTTCCTTGATAGTGACTCTATTCAAGGCTCTAAGATCATGAACCACCCTCAACTTCCCATTCTGCTTCTTTACACAGAAAACCGGACTTGAGTAGCTGGATGTCAATTGTTTATATAACCCAGTCCTGACTCTTTCCCTAACAATCTCCACAAAATCCTCTCTAATAGCGGCTGGAATCGGAAGAGGTTTGATTTGCCAAGGTTCATGACAAACCACAGGAATAAAGTAAGGTTCCCCATAAGAGTGCTTCAACACACCCCTTTCCTCTTCAACAAACGCTGCAGCTTTTTCCCTTAGCACAATAACGTGCAACAACAACTTCTTTTCTTCTTCAGACAACCACCAATCAGGACCAAAATTAACAACTTTTGACCTTTCCACGGTCACCTTAGTCGTCTCTACAAATTCTGGAGGATTCTTCACCAAAGGAGTACAATACAGATCTCTTGACAAAGGAGGTCTCTTCAAGGGCGGATTCAAACCCACAGGCATAGGCTCATTGACAGGCCTAATCTTCTGCACTACCTTCTTATACTTTACCCCTCCACCTTCAACTTGAGGGATCTTCAGGAAATCTTCACCACCAGACCTGGAACAAAAACCAAGGGTTTCCCCATTGCTCACATGTGTGCCCAAGGTAATTTTTTTTAAAGGTGTAGAAGAAACTTTAGCGGTGCACGATTGGGAGGACTTACTTTTACCCCCCAATCTCACCACTCCAAAACCTTTCCGCAATACCAAATTTTCATCCTCACTTCCATCTTCCAAATCATCAAATCTTGATTCATCTTCAGAATCAACTCTTCTAAAATTTTGCAGTTTGACCACATGCTGGAGGCCCAAAGGTTGATCTTGATGATCTTCTTTCTTCATAATTTTCAGCAGTTTGACCTCATGCTGGAGGCTTAAAAATAGATCTTGATGATCTTCTTTCTTCATTATCTTCAGATTTTTTTCTAGATTTTCTTGCATTATCTTGAAATTTTTATCTTCTTTTCTTGAGTTTTCTTCTGACCTACAAAAATAACCAGGGGTTTCCCCAATGATCACAGGTGTGGCCCAGGTAATGTTTTTGAAAGGCGTAGAAGAAACCCTAGCGGTGCACAATTGGGAGGACTTACTTTTAGACCCCAATCTCACTGCCCCAAAACTTTTCTGTATATCTTTCAATAAAGATATATAACCAATCTTCTTCCTTGAACTTGAATTAAAAATAATTAAGAATCTTGAGAGAGAACAGAGACTTGATAAAAAACTTGATGAATACTTGCAGAGAATAGAAACATTAAAAAGAGAAAGTTGAAAATCCCTTGGTATATCTCCAAGGGAGCTGACCTACTACAACCTGGGATTTCCTCATCTTGGGGAGAGGTTGTAGCACTAGGGTGATCAGCCCTCATTACTCTAAAAAAGACAGACTCTCAATAGAGCCTGAGCCGCACTCCAAAAAACCAGTGGCAGCACCCACTTCCTTCCTTCTCCTGCAGCAGTCCATGCACTGGCACATTGAAGATAAACCAGGCCTGGTCTCCCAACCATCCTCTCCAGGGGATGATAACCTCATTTGAAGTTACCTTTCATCTCACCAGTCAACTCCAAACTGATTCCCAAATCAAATTGATAACCAATTCTTGCCTGAAAATCCATCAAGAATGGCCCACCCAAAACTTCTTTTACATTACCTTTAGCAATGTAAAAATGAACCTTCCCTGAGGCTCCGCCAACATCTAACTTCACAAACTCTGAAGTTCCAACCAATTCAGAGACATGACCACCAATCCCTCTAAAATTCCCACCAATACCAGTTTTGATGGGGAGGCCCAAGTGAGTTGCCTCAAACAAAGAAATCAGGTTTATCTGAGAACCTGAATCCACCAATTCCCTTGCCTCCCTGCCATTCAGAGTGACATTGACATATCCCAAAGGAGCAGAAAAATGAGTTTCAAACCCCTTACCAAACTTTTCAGCAGAATCACAAACATATTCTACCTCACCAGAAGAAACTCTTCTCCTGGTCAACAACTTTTTCTGCCTATCAGCCAACCCAGGACTGATAGCATACCATTTTCACATATTTAAGGGAAACCTGACCCTGATTCATCCTTTCCAGGACAGATTCCATAACATTAACTTGACCAGACACCACTGGCCTCTCAAAGTGAGCTTTTTGCTTCACCACCTTGGTCCTAGAAGATTCTTGAGGACCAGAACCACCAACAGATTTACCATTGACAGGAACCAAACCAGATCCCTCACCTGAACCTCTAACTCCAACAGGCTTTGGCAATGAAGCCAAAGGGACATCCTCCTCAGAGTCAGAATCCACCTCCATTGGCATTGGCTCACCATTCATGTACAATGCACCAAAACTAGGGGGGCCCATATCAGCCATACCCTTCTGCATCTTGTACAGCTCCTCTTTGCTGTACCTTTTCATAGCTGCACTCAGCTTAGGTTCCACCTTTAAAGCAATTGGATTTGGTTGGGCCTGAGAACTGCTCTTAGGCCTTCCCACCTTTCTTACTTCCACATCATAAACACCAGCCAAGCATTCACCACTTGACTGTCCACCACAAGAATACAACTCCAAACCAACAAAAGAAGTAGAAAAAGAGACCTTATTAATCTCCTTCCCTTTTCCCTTGCTATCCTCATACTACTTACCTGAAGACCTCCCTTGATCAGGAATCTCCTCAAACCTTGGCCTCCTTTGATTGAGACCTCCCCTTCTCCTGACCAAATCAACAGGAGCCTGCCCCTCACTGGGCTTAACAAAAGAACCATCAGGGAACTTGAAAACCCTGCTATCAAATTCTACCTTTCCTTCAGACACATCCCTGTTTAATGCCCAACAATCATTGGATCTTTTCCCCCTCCTGCTGCAATAAGAGCAGACCCAAGGATCACTCCTACCAGCCCTCCTATCAAAATCTCTAGGCTGAGAAGGTGCCTTATTGACCTTCTTAGCCTCCTGAACAAAAATATGCAGCTGATTTGTAAGATCAGCCAACTGCTCCACCATTGGGTCCCTCTCCTGTTTGTGAAACTGCACCAAATTCTTCTCCTCCTTCTTCTCCCTAACTTCCTCTTCAGAAAAAGCCTCACTGACTTTGCTGACATACTTGGCACACCCCTCCTGATAGGTGTCCACAGCCAATAACTTCAAATGGGCCTCAACAGCCTCTTTCACCTTATCCAGGGCAGGCAACTTCTGGTCCCCATTAGAAAGAGTCTTCATCAATTCCTCTCTTGAAAACTCCTTCAACACATTCATCCTGACATCTCTAGCCAGGGCAGACCAAAAAACATCCTTGGCAGCATTTTCATGTGCCAGCTCCTCCACTTCCACCAAATATTCTACCACAGGATCAAACTTTAGCAGAAACTTCCTGTAACTATGTAAGTTACCAACACCATCATAAGATTTCCATTCACTGACAACCTTTTTCAGATCCACCATAGTGAACCTGACACCCCATCTGTCCACCATCTCCCTACACAACAATTTCCAATCCCTCTTCTTGTAGCCAGACATGGCCACAATCTCCTTCTCCACTGCCCTATAACCAATGAAGAAGATAATCTGCTTCACCATGTCCAGGTAGGAAGCACCATCCACTCCAGAAGCAGTTTCATACTTCTCTAGAAACCACTTGAGATCCTCCCCATTAAACTTGGTACCATCCCAAGTTTTAATCCTTACACACTCCTTGACCATCACAGCAGGAGGACCATCTCCCCCACTGGCAGTCACCACAGGAATAGAGGAACCAGAAGCCATTCCTCCAGACCAAATCACCAAAAAGAGCCAACCAAAGAGAACAGAGATTCCAAAAAACTAGCAAGTTCCACCCCATGTTGGGCGCCAGAAATGTAGACAATCCTATAGTACTAGCTATAGGCCTTGACCAAGGGAGTTGGAGAAAAACCAGAGAGAAAATCCCCTGTCCCTTTAGAAAAATAGAGTGAGATTCACTTTCTAAAGTAAGTTGGTTCCTGTTTTGCTAAAGACCCCTTTTAAACACACTTGACTGCTTGATGAGCCAAGAAAGTAGTCACCAGATAGACTAACAGACCAAAGAACTGACATGTAGAACAAAGTCCACACCAGAGACAGCAAAGATACTTGATGTAGGCTGCAAATCCACACCAGAGACAGCAATAATACTTGCTATAGCTTGCAAGACTATAACAGAGAAAACAGTTGCCAAAGTTAAGTTAAATGAAGAACTCACTTGCAACAAACACAGCCAATTGTGGCCAGAAAACAGTGAAAACTGAGTGAGGAACAATGAGATCACCTCCGGTATGGTAAGGTAAACTCTTACAGAAGCCTTGCTGCAAGCAGAATCCGGAGGAGATATGTGGATTTAGCTGAAAACCCCGTCCTTCCAATAAAAATAACAAAATGGGAATTCTAAATCACTAAGCTAACCAATCTACTTGGATCTGATTGATAAAAAATAATGAAACTCTAAAATATTTAACGCTTATTGAGATTAAATGATCGTGGCTGTTGATAAAGAAATACTGATAACAACAATTAAGGTGTACCAGTGAAAGATCTGAAAAGATTGACTTTTATGTTTTTATAATAATTTAAATTTTTATGAGACAGCAATAATCAAGTCCCAGTGATGAAGACCTTTCTAAAGATACCCTGTATGAAGTGTTATTTAAACTGTTGAATTGTATTTCTAAAATGTTATGTAAAAATAATAATGTTATAAGGGTATTACAAGTTATTTTAATTTGTTGAGTAATAAAAAATGAGACTGTGGTGGTTAAAGATTAAGCTGTATGATGTGTCCCCCCCTCTCAATTTCGAGTTTGAGAAGCGCTTAAGTATTCCTAGTCACGTGCCTAAGTTTTCCCCTCCAGAGCTCTTCCAGAGTCAATTCGGAGTCCATACGGAGTCGAAACGGAGTCCGTCCGGACTTCCGGACTCAATTAGAACCTTAAAACTATGATAAAAAATCTAGAAAAATTACACATAATAGAGCTACTTCCCTTTTACATACCAAACTAATTTTCGTAGTCTGCGCAGCTCTAATTACCCCGTCAAAATTCATCGAAGTTAAGTAATTTCTGAAAACGTAAATATTTCTATAAAGCTTTAAAATTCATTTAAAAATATAAGAAAAATAGTAAAAATTCTGGGAAAATTTCCCAAGGTTCTTGAGTGACTTGACTTGATACTTATAAATTTTTCAGACCGTAAAAATAAGTTTTCTCCGTAAAATAAATTGTTTTTGTGTAGGCATTCGCTCGTGACCAATTTCTTCATATTTTAAACTCCAATAAATTAAATAAAACCCTTTTATATATATAAAAAAAATAATAACGCCAATCTTGCGCACCGTAATAACTCCATTTACGTACTTAGGTGCCATACTAAACTTTAGGCTACCACATCCTCCCTCCAATCGAGAATGTCCCCATTCTTAAAACTTTACATAAGTGGTTGAACAATTCCAAAAGAATTATCTTTTCTAATAAAATAATTTGATAAATTTGTTTTAGCTGGTCTTCTTTAAATTCTTTATAATAAAAACGTTGTTTCTTCTTCTCTGGCTTGATATAACATAAAATAAAATAAAATAAATCTTGTGATGATTCCACTACTGAGAGCAAGTTTTGAATCCCTTCAGACTCCCATATACCAGTCTTCCTTCTTGTCACAGCATTGAGAGAGTGGATCTTCCTATGAGCCGAATACTCCTGATTCCAACCTCATAGGGCCCCCCAATGAGCCGAATTCTATGATTCCAATCTCGCCATAAGGTCCTCCAAGCTTCACACCAAAAAAAATGGCCTAACTATGAGGCACTAAAAAAAAATCATTCCCTTAAATCCAACTACCATCCTAACTTCTGATTCCTTCATCACAATTTTCAAACTTTGCTATACAGCAAACCCATAAAATACTTTTTCCAGGCTCCCAATAATAATATTAACTTTAGACCATGTTAAAGCGCCACAAATTTCACCTAATTAACCATTATGTTTTCCTTAGCATCATCACCACCTATAATTTTAACATCCTAAAGCTTATCAGCACCCAATTCCAGAAATAATTGAATAACCAGTTTAGAGTCTTAGTGGACAGTGATAAATTAAAAGATTGAATTGAGTTATCCAAACAAGATTGACATTCCAGTTTAAAGTCTTGGTGGACCAAACATATAATCGATTGCCAGTTTATGGTCTTGGTGGACCAAAGATCGTTTAAGTGCATAAATATCTTGATATATTCCTAAGTAAGGCCTAGGCTTGACCAAAGATTGAATAAATTTGATAATCCAGTTTAATGTCATAGTGGACCAAACATTTGATCGACAAGTAATCCAGTATAAGGCCATAGTGGTCCAATGAATGTTGAATTATCCTGCAGATATTAATTTTCCAGTTTAAAGTCATAGTGGACTAAACAATGAATGAACTACCAGTTTAAAGTCATGGTGGACCAAACATTTAATCGATAAGAAATCCAGTTTAAGGTCATGGTGGACCCAACAGCTTGATAACAGTCCAGTTTAAGGTCTTGGTGGACCTAACATTTGATTTATATAAAAAAAATCCGTCTCCAAAAATATCCATAAAATCTTGAAAATCTTTGAAATTCAGTTTAAAGTCTTGAAGGACTAACAGCTCCATTATAAAATCTTTAATGAAAGTCTTGAAAATTAGCCAGTTTAAAGTCTTGGAGGACTAACAGATGTCAAGATAAAGAAAATTATCCTTAATGAAAGTCTTGAAAAGTAGCCAGTTTAAAGTCTTGGAGGACTAACAGATCCAAAATACGTAAAAAAAAATCCTTAAGGAAAGTCTTGAACAGTATCCAGTTTAAAGTCTTGGAGGACTAACAGATCCAAAATACGTAAAAAAAAATCCTTAAGGAAAGTCTTGAACAGTAGCCAGTTTAAAGTCTTGGAGGACTAACAGATCCAAAATACGTATAAAAAAAATCTTTAAGGAAAGTCTTGAACAGTAGCCAGTTTAAAGTCTTGGAGGACTAACAGATGTCTTGAAGTAAAATCCCATAGGTATTGAGTTCCCCTAGACCCTGTTTCCTGTCTAAACTAAATGAATAAAACTAAAAAAAAATGAAGACTGAAAAATAAAACTAAGAAATATAATAATAATTTTTGATTTAATTAATTAATTTTTATTTTTTTTATTTTTATTTTTATTTTTTTTTTATTTTATTTTATTTTTTTTTACTATTTTATTTTTATTTATTTATTTTTATTTTTATTTATTTTTATTTTTATTTTTTATTTTTTATTTTTATTTTTATTTTTTTTTAATTTAAAATAAAAGAGTTTAAAAAAGATCGTTTTGAAATAAAAGTTAAAATTTAATTTTTAAAGAAAGATAAACGAATGTGAAAAGAAAAATAAAAAAAAGTAATAATTTTTTTTTTTTTTTTTTTTTAAAATAAAATTTTAAAAGATGCCCCCGGCCATTTGATGAGCCGTACCCTCGACATCATACCCACATCCAAGTGCAACTTGATGTGGTTACACAATTTTTAAGAAATTGAAAAGAAAAGAAAATAAATGAAAGTCTTTTAGAAGATAAATTTTATAATGATGATCACTGGGTGGGCTCCCTCCAATTTATAAAAATGATTAGAGACCACCAGTGAGTATCACCTTTACAATAATTCATAATATATATTAAAGAAAAGAAATCACAATCTAACATAAAAAAAAATCAAAAACAAAATAAAAAAAATCTTGAATCCGGCATTGAGAGCGGTGTCTCTTGATTCGTTCCAGTTTATAGTCTTAGTGGACTTCCTAAAATTAAAAGACAAAGCCAGGATTCAACTAGAAACAGGGAAAATTTTAGAAACGAACATTATGGGGTAATTGTGTATAGAGCAGCCAGCCCATCAATTACCCCCACACTTTCCAATATTAAATTAAGAAGGTTCCCCTGTGAACACTTCTTCCAATAAATTTTAAAAATTTTCCAACACTATCTTCACCCATATTTTAAGAATTTTAAATTTTGAAAATTTTCAATGAAGGTTTTCTCGTATTTCGTTATGTTTCATCACAGTTTCGTTGCCCATATGCAGTGTAACAATAGTAAATTATTTGATAAAAAAAAGATAGTTTATCCTCGTTGCGGAGGTATTCATAAAATTTTGTTGATATCATAGTTTATCCTCATTTCGGAGGTATAAATTTAATAAAAGTCATTAAAATTGTAGTTTATCCTCATTTCGGAGTTTGTCAATATAATTTCATAAATGTCATAGTTTATCCTCATTGCGGAGGATTCCATAAAGTTTCATTGATATCATAGTTTATCCTCATTGCAGAGGTAGACTTCGGCACTCCTGGTGCCTCTAGGATAGAACCGTTTCACTTGATCGGCCGCTACCCTCTTCTTTAATACTACCCCATCCAACTCTTCTAGCACATATGAACCGCCGGAAACTTGCTCCTTGATTTTATACAGTCCATTCCACCTATCTGCAAACATCTTTCCCCATTGACTTTCCAAACTCCTATTATACACCAGGACCATATCTCCTGGGTTCAAAGGTTTCCTTAATCGATGTGCCAACCGCTCATCCCAATATCTGACTGATTGATTTCGGATCTTCATCATCCGCGAATATGCCTTTTCTAAATATTCTTCTTTCTTTTCTAGCTGCATCATTCTTGCACACAATAATTCTTCAGTAGTTCTGACTGTGTCCCAGTCAACTCCAAGATATGATTCAGCTTCTAAATCAACCGGTAAAACTGCTTTCTGTCCGAAAACAAGTTCATAAGGTGAAAATCCGGTCGTCCTTTTGGCAGTGATTCGATCAGCAAATAAAACTAAAGGTAAATAGTGCCTCCACTTTTCGGCACTTGTCCCACACATTTTAACTAAAGAATCCTTAATAACTTGATGCCCTCTTTCAACCATACCTTCAGCTTCAGGATAATATGGGGTTGCTACCCTAACCTTTGATCCAACTTTCAATACGGCCTCTTTAAACTCTGTCCCAAATTCAGGACCTCCATCTACCGTCACCAACTTCATCACCCCATACCTATATACCCAATTATTCAAAAAAAATTCTGCCACATTTTTGGCAGTTAAATTAATAAGAGGCGCTGCCTCTACCCAACCAGATAAATCATCTCTGGCCACAATTAAATATTTATACCGTCCCTCTTTTATATGAAGGGCATCTAAACTAACTCTTCCAAAGAGCGTATATTCACCGGTCGCGCGTCCAGGTTCTTTTGGCCTTAAATAACTTTGTCTTTGACATTCTTTGCATGACTGAACCCACTGTTTAACAGCCATCTTCATGCCAGGCCCCCAAAATCGATCAGAAATTCTTCTAAACGTTTCTCCAACACCTCTATGCCCGAGATCTTCATGCAGTGATATCAAAACTAATTCTTGCCCCTTCTGTTGAGTTATAACTACTTGAGGATTTGGATACCTCCTCCTCATTAAACGTCGACCAGATAGGTAAAACGTAGATGAATTCCTCTTGATAGCCACCCATTCATCGTCTTCACAATCTTCTGGCCTCTCTAAAGTCAACAAATATTTGACTAACAAAAAATAAAAACCAGTCTGACCCCAGACTTCATCTTGATAATCGATTAATATAACATCAATAGGGACTTCTCTATCACCAATATCACATGCACATGAATGAGCCAATAATTGTTGACCCCTAAATAAATCTTTAATCGAGCTGTGTCGACGTTTTTCTTCTGAACCTTTGGATCCTTCGTAAACCGTATTCGAAAATACCTCTTTCTCTTTATCCACCTTTTTATTTAAATTCTCTAATTCTCCAACATATACACCATTCCTTAATTTACTACTATCCCACACTACCAATCCATCTTCCTCTACATACACCACATCTTCTTCTACCTCCTTTCTACCAAATTTATCTACACCTTTTCCAACACCTTTATTAACATAAAAACTATTTTCCAGTTTATCCTCTTGGTGCAGGTCATCTTCACCATAATCTAAACACAATAGTCCTGCCAGTTTAACCTCATGGGGGAGGTATGGAAAGTCTTCAGCTCCTTTAGTGCTGGCTTTGATAATAGGTATATCTTCATCGAACTCTTCTGAGTCTGAATCTTCTTCAGTGGGTGGTCTCCTTGATAAACCATCTGGCATAGTAAAAGTTTTGCCAGGCTTATGAACTAAATCAAACAAAAAATGTTGAATAAAAGCTACCCATCTCGTCATGGGTGCGTTTGGTAAACTTGGGGAATTAGTCATCTGGATTAACGATTTTGTATTCAACTAGAAACAGGGAAAATTTTAGAAACGAACATTATGGGGTAATTGTGTATAGAGCAGCCAGCCCATCAATTACCCCCACACTTGCCAATATTAAATTAAGAAGGTTCCCCTGTGAACACTTCTTCCAATAAATTTTAAAAATTTTCCAACACTATCTTCACCCATATTTTAAGAATTTTAAATTTTGAAAATTTTCAATGAAGGTTTTCTCGTATTTCGTTATGTTTCATCACAGTTTCGTTGCCCATATGCAGTGTAACGATAGTAAATTATTTGATAAAAAAAAGATAGTTTATCCTCGTTGCGGAGGTATTCATAAAATTTTGTTGATATCATAGTTTATCCTCATTTCGGAGGTATAAATTTAATAAAAGTCATTAAAATTGTAGTTTATCCTCATTTCGGAGTTTGTCCATATAATTTCATAAATGTCATAGTTTATCCTCATTGCGGAGGAAGACTTCGGCACGCCTGGTGCCTCTAGGATAGAACCGTTTCACTTGATCGGCCGCTACCCTCTTCTTTAATACTACTCCATCCAACTCTTCTAGCACATATGAACCGCCGGAAACTTGCTCCTTGATTTTATACGGTCCATTCCACCTATCTGCAAACATCTTTCCCCATTGACTTTCCAAACTCCTATTATACACCAGGACCATATCTCCTGGGTTCAAAGGTTTCCTTAATCGATGTGCCAACCACTCATCCCAATATCTGACTGATTGATTTCGGATCTTCATCATCCGCGAATATGCCTTTTCTAAATATTCTTCTTTCTTTTCTAGCTGCATCATTCTTGCACACAATAATTCTTCAGTAGTTCTGACTGTGTCCCAGTCAACTCCAAGATATGATTCAGCTTCTAAATCAACCGGTAAAACTGCTTTCTGTCCAAAAACAAGTTCATAAGGTGAAAATCCGGTCGTCCTTTTGGCAGTGATTCGATCAGCAAATAAAACTAAAGGTAAATAGTGCCTCCACTTTTCGGCACTTGTCCCACACATTTTAACTAAAGAATCCTTAATAACTTGATGCCCTCTTTCAACCATACCTTCAGCTTCAGGATAATATGGGGTTGCTACCCTAACCTTTGATCCAACTTTCAATACGGCCTCTTTAAACTCTGTCCCAAATTCAGGACCTCCATCTACCGTCACCAACTTCATCACCCCATACCTATATACCCAATTATTCAAAAAAAATTCTGCCACATTTTTGGCAGTTAAATTAATAAGAGGCGCTGCCTCTACCCAACCAGATAAATCATCTCTGGCCACAATTAAATATTTATACCGTCCCTCTTTTATATGAACGGCATCTAAACTAACTCTTCCAAAGAGCGTATATTCACCGGTCACACGTCCAGGCTCTTTTGGCCTTAAATAACTTTGTCTTTGACATTCTTTGCATGACTGAACCCACTGTTTAACAGCCATCTTCATGCCAGGCCACCAAAATCGATCAGAAATTCTTCTAAACGTTTCTCCAACACCTCTATGCCCGAGATCTTCATGCAGTGATATCAAAACTAATTCTTGCCCCTTCTGTTGAGTTATAACTACTTGAGGATTTGGATACCTCCTCCTCATTAAACGTCGACCAGATAGGTAAAACGTAGATGACTTCCTCTTGATAGCCACCCATTCATCGTCTTCACAATCTTCTGGCCTCTCTAAAGTCAACAAATATTTGACTAACAAAAAATAAAAACCAGTCTGACCCCAGACTTCATCTTGATAATCGATTAATATAACATCAATAGGGACTTCTCTATCACCAATATCACCTGCACATGAATGAGCCAATAATTGTTGACCCCTAAATAAATTTTTAATCGAGCTTTGTCGACGTTTTTCTTCTGAACCTTTGGATCCTTCGTAAACCGTATTTGAAAATACCTCTTTCTCTTTATCCACCTTTTTATTTAAATTCTCTAATTCTCCAACATATACACCATTCCTTAATTTACTACTATCCCACACTACCAATTCATCTTCCTCTACATACACCACATCTTCTTCTACCTCCTTTCTACCAAATTTATCTACACCTTTTCCAACACCTTTATTAACATAAAAACTATTTTCCAGTTTATCCTCTTGGTGGAGGTCATCTTCACCATAATCTAAACACAATAGTCCTGCCAGTTTAACCTCATGGGGGAGGTATGGAAAGTCTTCAGCTCCTTTAGTGCTGGCTTTGATAATAGGTATATCTTCATCGAACTCTTCTGAGTCTGAATCTTCTTCAGTGGGTGGTCTCCTTGATAAACCATCTGGAATAGTAAAAGTTTTGCCAGGCTTATGAACTAAATCAAACGAAAAATGTTGAATAAAAGCTACCCATCTCGTCATGGGTGCGTTTGGTAAACTTGGGGAATTAGTCATCTGGATTAACAATTTTGCATCCACTTGCAACTCAAAATGTTTCCCCCACAAAATATGCTGAAGTTTCTTCAATATTTTTGCCACACCACATAATTCCAATTTTGGTTGAGAATATCTTGATTCGACCTCAGTAAATACTACAGATTCATACCTAACTGGCCTGATGTAACCAGCTTTATCCATCTGAGACAAAACCGCCCCAGCTGCAACCTGACTTGAATCAACTGCTAAATAAAATCTACCAGCATCTTTTCCATAATCCAAGTTGTGCAGGACTAAATCCTTCCCTACAACCTCCTTCAACTTCACAAACGCCTTCTCACACTCTTCATCCCACTCCCAGTCTGCATCCTTTCTTGTTAACCGTCTCAATCGAGCTGCCAATGAAGAAAAGTCCTTAATAAACATTCTAACATATACGCAAATGCCTAAAAACCCTCTGACTTTGGTTGTATTCTTGGGTCTTGGCCAGGACTGAATTTTGTTAACTTTCTTCTTGGACATAATCCTACCCTCTCTACATACCACATGGCCTAATATTTCTAAGGCTGGCACACAACATGAAAATTTTGAACCTGAAATAGTTAAACCAGCCTCTTCAATTCGAAACAAGATTTTTTCTAAAGTAATTGCAAACTCCCAAATGAATTTGTGTATCCCGGGATTCTCTTCCAACACCTGGTTATCATAGTTGGTTGTTGGTCCCTTAATTCCTCCATCATCTATAAAGATTCCAGCATATTGTGGAATTTCATCTTGAAGGATCCAAGCCATCTGAGCTTGATAAACTGCAACCAAATTTGTTGCTCCTTGAGGTAATCTTGTTAACTGTAAACGTCCTAGTGGCGTATCGAATGTAGTGAGAGGCCTTGAGTCCGGATGTAACTCTCTCTCATCATATCCACCCATATTATCTCCCAAACCATAACACACTCTCCCTGAAAACGCTTCAACAAACTCCTCAGCACTAGGCGGTATCCCAGCATCCTTTATTGTAACCCTATTTAATTCCCTAAGATCATGAACAACTCTAAGCTTGCCATTTGGTTTCTTGATACAAAATACCGGACTAGAATAACTTGACGTTGATTGCTCATACAGTCCAGTGCGTATCCGTTCTCTGACAACTTCGATATAAGCTTCTTTCAATGCAGCCGGAATAGGAATCGGTTTCTGCTGCCACGGTTCATGACATACCACAGGAATCTTGTAAGGCTCCCCATAGGAATGCTTCAACACACCCCTCTCCTCTTCTACAAAAGCAATGGCCTTCTCTTGCTTGACCATCACATCCAACAACAACTTCTTCTCTTCTCCAGACAACCAACCATCATGTCCAAAATTAACAACACCCAGTCTCTCAAAAGTTATTCTTGACGTCTCAGAAAAATCAGGCGGATTCTTTACCAAGGGGCTTTCATAAGGATCTCTTGATAACCTTGGTCTTCTCAAGGGTGGATTTAATTCAGCAGGTAGCGGTTCATTAATAGGTCGAACTTTATTTGCTACCTTCTTATATTTGGCTGCATCCACATCTAAATAAACTTGAGGTAAAACATTTACTTTTGATTCGCCATTAAAAATTTCATCAAATAAATCTTCTTCATCGTCAGAATCAGAATAAGAAAAATTAGAAAAATATTTTATTTCATTTTTAAATTTTACCCTTTTCTCCTTTCCCTCGTCTAATTTATAAACAGATTTTCCAACACCTTGGCTTCCCTTATCTAACAGTAAATCACCCGTAAAGAAAGTTGGCAGTTTAACCTCTTGCTGGAGAACCGGAAATGAATTTTCACAAAAATTATTTTTTTGTGTTTTAATTATACTGAGATTTTTAATCGGATTTTGATGTGATTTTTGCAGTTTACCCTCTTGCTGGAGGTCCAAAATAGAAGGAGATACTTGCAGTTTAACCTCTTGCTGGAGGTCCAGAAACATACCCTTCCAATTTTTATCCAACCTAATTTGGCCCATTTTGCCTTTTTTACCATTTTTAAATTTAATAGAAAAACCGGGTAAATCCAATAAACATATAGTAAAATCCAAAACGTATTTGCACTCCAAAGTAATATTAACAGAAAATAATTGAGAATCCACTTGAATTATCTCCAAGTGAGCTGACCTATTGCAATCCAGGATCTCATCCTGAGGAGAGATTACAACATTAGAGTGATCAGCCCCTGCTACCCCAAAAAATGAGGGCATCCATCCCTTTCCAACAAACATAATTCACCAGAAGCCGTCCGTTTTATATGCCGCTTCTTGGTGCAAACACAACACTGGCACAGAGTAGTAATCCCTGGCCGTGTTTCCCAACCTTCATCTCCAGGAGGCGCTAACCGCATATGTAACCTCCGCATATCTTCACCAGTGATCTCCAAACTAATTCCCATGCCAGCTTGATACCCTATCCTGGCCTCAAAATCCATCAAAAAAGGACCGCCAAGAACAGTTTTGACTGCTCCTCTGGCCACATAAAAGTGAACCTTACCAACAGATCCACCAATGCCTAACCTGACATGCTCAGCTGTACCCATCAGCTCTGTTGCATGCCCTCCAATACCTCTGAGGTTTCCCCCAGTCCCACTTTTAATTGGCAAGCCTATACTTGTCGCTTGCTCCAATGAAATTAAATTAATTTGAGACCCTGAATCGACCAAGGCCTTAACTTCTTTACCATTAAGAGTTACCACCAGGTAACCCAGGGGAGCAGAAAAATGCGTATCTACATCTTCCCCAAACTTTTCAGCATTTTCACAAATATATTCCACCTCTCCAGTGGAAACCCGACGCCTCGTCAAATGCTTCTTTTGCTTTTCAGCAAGCGCCGGACTAATCGTAAATAACTCCCCCAAAGATAAGGGAATCTGCAGTTGATTCACCCTATTCAAAACTGCATCCATCGCATTAGCTTGACCAGAAACTACTGGCCGCTCATACTGGACCTTTGATTTAACAACCTTGGCCCTGGGTACCTCTTGAGGTCCAACCAAGCCATCTTCACCCCCCATTATAACATCTTCACTTTCTATAACCCTAACTCCGTCACCAGCTTCTTGCACTAATCCTGATCCATCGCTAGTCCTTCTTACTCCCTCCATTGGGATGGGACTGCTAAAACTTGGTCTGGGTAGAGACGCCAACGGTACGTCCTCCTCAGAATCCGAATCATCCTCTGGCATAGGCTCACCATTTAAATCAAACTTTCCATAACTAGGGGGCCCCATATCAGCAATCCCCTTCTGCATTTTATATAATTCGTCCTTACAGTAAGGGTTCAATTTGTTGGCGGAAGTTTGAGCACTAGAATTCTTGTCCTTAGAGTAAGGGTACACTTTGTTATTGGCCTTGCCAGGATTAGCCCTCAATTGGCTCTGAATGCTACTTTTCGTCTTAGTAGCAGCTGCTCTTCTAGCAGCATTAACATCATATTCGCCAGCCATACAGCTACCCTCCACCTGGGCAACCTTCGCCAGCTCTAAACCACCAAAAGAAGTAGAAAATGTGGCTTTACTGACCTCTTTCTCCTTGCCCTTGTCAGCTTTACCACCATTACCATTACCATTTTTGCCACTCTTGGCATTAACATCTTCATCTGTCACCTCTTCAAATCTGGCTCTCCTTTCAGCCGTTAAACTTCTTCTGACCAAATCAGAAGGAGACTGTCCATCACTGGGATTGATGAACGAACCATCAGGAAATTTATAAACTTTACCATCAAATAAAACTCGCCCAGCATCCATATCCTTATCAAGAGCAAAACAAACTGTTGCTCTGTGACCCCTCCTATTACAATAGGAGCACACCTTTGGCTCATCGTAGCCACCTCTATATCCATTACTACCACCATTCCCACCATTTCTCCCATTGCCTGGGAAGCGGTTACCGTTGTTATTGCCATTATAATTTCGACTTTCATAACCTCTAGACTGATAAGAAGTCGACGTCGACAAAGAAGCGATTGGGGCCTTGTTGGCCTTCTGGGTTTCTTGAACAAATATTTTTAATTGTTTAGTTAAATCGGCCAGGTGGTTGACCATCTTATTATCTACATTACCCTCAACTTTAGCAGCAGGTAATCCCATTTGAGCCTTCTTGGCCTCCTGGGCTTTGACCATAATATCGTTGTTTTCGGCCAAAACTTTGCTAACCTTGCTAACATATTGAGTGCATGACTCTTGATATTTGTCCAACGCCAATAACTTTAGATGAGCTTGAATTTTGTCCTTGATAACCTCCAGAGCCGGCAGTTTCTGCTCACCATTAGGCAGTTCCTTCATCAAATCTTTTCTTGAAAGATCCTTCAAGACGTCCATACGAATATCCCTGCTACATGCTGTCCAAAACAAATCTTTTGCTTGGTTCTCATGCACTAACTCGTCCACCAGTATGAGATATTCCACCACTTCATCAAACTGAACACAGAGCTTTTTGAAGTCAGCCATAGAAGAAACTCCACCTTTTGCTTGCCAGTCTCCAACAATTTTATTGAGGTCCATCATAGTAAACCTAACACCCCATCTATCAACCATAGCTTTAGAAAGCTTAACCCAATCCTTGTCCTTGAATGCCTGCATAGCAATAACCTCTTTTTCCACCTCCCTATCAGCAATAAAAAAACCTAACTTGCTTCACCATATCCACATGGGAAGCACCATCAACAGCAGCAGCAGCTTCATACCTGCTAATGAACCATTTAACCTCCTCCCCATCAAACTTTGGGCCATCCCAAGAAACAATTCTAACTGAGGGAGTAAGAGGGTTAGAAGATCCAGAAGCAACAGCAGAAGAAGACATCCCAATAAGTAATGAAAAGCGTTAACAATCGATAAAATAACAAGCCTCTTGCAGGCCAATAGCAAAAATCCAATTAGAGTTCCAGAAAATAAGCCTCTTGTAGGCTAATAACGTTCTTGATCCAAGTAAGTCTTTTAAAGAAAGCTAGAGAAATTGAACCCCACGTTGGGCGCCAACTATGGTAAGGTAAACTCTTACAGCCGCCTTGCTGCAAGCAGAATCCGGAGGAGATATGTGGATTTAGCTGAAAACCCCGTCCTTCCAATAAAAATAACAAAATGGGAATTCTAAATCACTAAGCTAACCAATCTACTTGGATCTGATTGATAAAAAATAATGAAACTCTAAAATATTTAACACTTATTGAGATTAAATGATTGTGGCTGTTGATAAAGAAATACTGATAACAACAATTAAGGTGTACCAGTGAAAGATCTGAAAAGATTGACTTTTATGTTTTTATAATAATTTAAATTTTTATGAGACAGCAATAATCAAGTCCCAGTGATGAAGACCTTTCTAAAGATACCCTGTATGAAGTGTTATTTAAACTGTTGAATTGTATTTCTAAAATGTTATGTAAAAATAATAATGTTATAAGGGTATTACAAGTTATTTTAATTTGTTGAGTAATAAAAAATGAGACTGTGGTGGTTAAAGATTAAGCTGTATGATGAGTCCCCCCCTCTCAATTTCGAGTTTGAGAAGCGCTTAAGTATTCCTAGTCACGTGCCTAAGTTTTCCCCTCCAGAGCTCTTCCAGAGTCAATCCGGAGCCCGTACGGAGTCCGTACGGAGTCCGTCCGGACTTCCGGACTCAATTAGAACCTTAAAACTATAATAAAAAATCTAGAAAAATTACACATAATAGAGCTACTTCCCTTTTACATACCAAACTACTTTTCGTAGTCTGCGCAGCTCTAATTACCCCGTGAAAATTAATCGAAGTTAAGTAATTTCTGAAAACGTAAATATTTCTATAAAACTTTAAAATTCATTTAAAAAAATAAGAAAAATAGTAAAAATTCTGGGAAAATTTCCCAAGGTTCTTGAGTGACTTTACTTGATACTTATAAATTTTTCAGACCGTAAAAATAATTTTTCTCCGTAAAATAAATTGTTTTTGTGTAGGCATTCGCTCGTGACCAATTTCTTCATATTTTAAACTCCAATAAATTAAATAAAACCCTTTTATATATATAAAAAAAATAATAACGCCAATCTTGCACGCCATAATAACTCCATTTACGTACTTAGGTGCCGTACTAAACTTTAGGCTACCACACCGGATGGTTGTATGATGATTAAGGTTGCCCCAAACTGTCTTATTCACTATGTACACACAGACCTCTATCTAAGAGCCCATGCACACCGACCAATCTGGCGCCTGTACCGGCCAAATTAAATAAAAACCCTCCAGAAGCGCTCCCCAACCTTCTAAAACAGAGGCGGGTGGGCCGCCCGACTTTGGAGGTGCTGCCTGAAGCGGCCCGGCCTCCCTGAAGCCAGAAAACTAATAAAAACACCTAATCTACTTAGAAAATTAGCTACAACTACTAAAACCTTTAAAACACGGAATTTCACTATAACAACATTAAGACATGAAATATAGAGAAAAATTAGCTCTATCCAATGGTACTTAGCACTTAACTCTAAGACATAAGGTTAGCCCGTAAAACACCAAAAACAAAATTAAACAGCTATCTTTTATAAATGAAAAATGAGGAAATGACCCCGTAAAACTTAGAATATGAAAAATGTCTACAAGACATAAAATATAGAGAAAAACTGGGGCTATCCTGTCAGCCAGGCTATTCCAGGAGTCCAGTAAATGATTTGTTACCTTATAGAACCTGAAAGAGAGCGTATGATTTATATTTAATGTATATAAATTAATATTTTATTGCATAATAAAATTATATAAATATCTTATTACATATAAGTGTTATATTGATTTTATTGTTTATATAAATTTTATACATTTAAATTAAACTTAATATATTTTATATTCTACAACTAATGGCGCATTTCTATGTATTTAATAATTATAAATAAATAATTAATTAATTATAAACATATATTATAATTATAAGTGTAAAATTGACTTATAATGTAATTAAATTAATTAATTAAATTTATATATTAAATTAAACCTTTCATATATTATTAAACAGAAATATTGGGCGCTTTTTTGAATCATAATTGTGTCATCAAACTATTAAACAAGTTAAAACACTTTATTAAATAGATTATTAATGTTTTATTCTAAAAATTAGTGATTTTGTTAAAATAAATACTTGTTTTAAATTAAAAGAGTTATTACACTAATAAGAATAGTTAAAATAATTAATCACTCATGTTTTATACTAAATTAATTAATTACACTATTTTTATGTGTTAAAATAGTTCACTTTTATGTTTCACTTAAAATTGGTTTTTAAATAAAGGGTTATCAGACATGTTTTAAATTATATTAGTTGTTTTTATGTGTCTCAAGCTTATTTAATTACTCCATAATCTTATTGTAACTGTTTGGGATTAAATTGGTGGATTTTAGGCTCTTACTCATGTTTCTTAGTTAATTGTATCATGGGTTTCCCCTTACACTTACTCAAAATTAGTTACATATTATTTTTGTTTGTATATACATTAATGTGGTGCTTCAGAGGGCCCCTTGCCTATAGAAAGGCCTTGGGTAACCCCCTGTAGCCTCACCACTTATTACTTACTTTATTTTTATTATTAATTTTATTATTAATTACAAATGTTATACTTATAATAGTTTTTATTATGGCACTTTCTTGCCTTTGAAATCTAGTATATATTATGCATATAAAGGTTGCTTTAAGATCATTTAATATTATTATTTGTTACTTAAGCAGAGAGAATAAAAAACTTACCATGTATCATCCCATAAATATCTCGTTATAAGTTCTTGTAATTCCCCAGTCCAGTTTTGTCAATTGATTGTTGTTACTGTCTTTTCTTCCTTTTCCTCTTTTCCTTATTATTTTTATTCTTCTTCTTCTATTTTTCTCCTTCTTCTAGACAACCGGCTGACATATCCAATGATAGTACCCACATACCCTCAGACCCAATATCCACGGAATAAACCCAGAACTATACCCAATTCCTTAACAGATGTCCATTAAGACATGCACAAACAGCGCCAAATCACATAAAAAAGGCCCCTTCCAATGTTGGAAGACCACAATGGGTGTATTTTTAATGGTCTGTGATGTGCAGAATAATGGATGGGTATGAGGTCAATGCAAGGAGGAGTAAAGGATATAAAAGGGGTTGGATTTTGGTTTGACATTCTTTAGAATTAAAATATAAATGGTATATATAGTAAATAGTGGTAAAGCTTCATGATAAATCATTATTAATGTATCTTTCCTTATTTTCTCAGTAACCATTTCTAAATCCTAAATCTTTGATTATTGAGTTTCCAACCCTTTGTGAGATCTTAAGAATATTAATATTACCTTTAAATTATATTAGAATTCTTATCGAAAATATCTCAAAGAAGTAGCTCTTCCTTCAAGTCATCTTTGAATCACTTCCTTGAACATTTCCTCTGTGCTTCAAAGAAGTTTCTAAACTACTCTCCTCATCTCACTTTCAGGAACACCCTCAACCTTGTGCATAGGTCGTCCAGTGACACTTAAGGAGGCAAAAGGGGGGAAGATCTGGTGAAAAAGAGGGGCAAGGGGGTTTTGAAGAGATCAAGAAGGGGGAGGAGGGTTGAGTACACCAAAAAGAGGTAAAAGAGGTAGATAAGGAGTGGTAATATGAGAGTATGTAAATGATTATTTTTATTATTTATATTAAAATTATTTTGTATTTATTTATTTTTATACAGAATATTATAAAAAAATTTTTTTACAGTTCAATATGAATCAAAAATAAATTTTGTGTGTTTATAATTTTAATTTTTTTTTTTTTTTTGGAATAATTTTTCTGGTACAAATTTTTTTTTTGGTTTAAATTTTTGATTATAAATTTTTATTTTATCATTTTTTTCAAGGACTTTAAGTGGTATATCCAACTCCAAATAACTTAAAAATTTGTTTTTTGGAAGATAATTTTACTGATGTTTGTTTATATTTATATTTATTTTTTTTGGTTACTCTTTTTATTTGTTTCAATTTTTTTTTCAAGAACAGTTATAGTATTTGATTTCTTTTCAAAAAAAATTATTTGGATTAATTTTTATCTATAAAATTCTTAAGGTTGAATAATCTAAATTTTGTGAGTTTTATTTTTTTACCATTTTTTTATGGGTATTTGAAACAATTTTTTTTTTGGAGAAAAAAATGTATATTTTGTCTGAATAACCTCTTACTTCTCTATCATTATCCTCTTTATAATCTTTATCTTCTTCTTTGAATTTAACTTCATTTCAATCATCATCCAAAATATCAAAAAAAAAATACTGATAAACAAAGTCAGAAGAATAAATGAAATTTAAAAAAGAAAATTCATTCGGATTGTTTATTTGGCCATATATCAAATATTGTGTACTATAAAAATAAAGTGGATCAAAAAAATTCTTATCCAAATAAGAAACCAGAAGACTTAAAATATTTAACCAAATCAGGAGACAATGAAACTAAAGCAGCTATCATTAATTCTTTTAAACCACAATTTATTTAAGAAAATCATTCTTTTAAGGTTCAAAATATGAAACCTTTAATCAAATATCTTATTTTATAATAAAACTATATCAAATGGCTTTGGTTTGCTTACTAATAAGGAACATAAATTTTTTGGGTGGTATTATGATTGGATTTGGTTTGAGAACAGGATTTTATAAAGGCTTTTCTCTTGGTATGTCAGATATTATATTTTTTATTCTTAAAATTATGTCAATAATTTTATTTCCATAAGCAAATATTATTTACTTAAAAAATTATCTAAAGCTGAAAAATATGATTATTTTTGCTTATGGGACAACTTAACATCTTTTAATACTTTTCTTCTCTTTGTCTCAAAAAACTCTGCAAGAAATCTTTCAAAAAGAATCATCAACTTGCTACCAAAGTTATAATACCAAATTGGTGTGACTCCAATTGGATATCCATTAAAAACCAATATCTTTTATTTTCAAATGTTCTTATTACATGTTCAGGATTCCACAATAAGATTCATATCAATAGGAATGACACTAATTATCTTACTTTTGGAATTTTCTCATATATCAATCCAATAACTGGCCAACCAATACCATCTCCAGCTAAAATGAACGGAAATGGCTTATATTTTCTAGACCATAAGTGCATGATTAATTTTAGTTTGGGAAATGGTGTGATTGAAGCAATTTGGACCTCTTCTCATGATCATCATCAAATGACCAAAGTTCTACCTGGCTTGGAATCTTTTCAAGAGTTTACATATTTTGGATGTTCATTTCAAATCAGTCCAAAGTTGATCCACCAAATAACACCTCACAATATGGGGGGTGGACTAGCTAGCGAGTATGTAACCTTGGACCCAAACCAACCACAGATTTAACACACATTGAGCCATTGATAAAGGAACTATGCAATCAGGGATCAACACCACTCATCAGAACATTTTTAGGTGGGTGTTCAAGTAGAGTTCAGTATGGGTTCAGTATGAGTTCAGTATGAATTCCATCTGAGTTCAGGTTGAGCACTTGCTAGCAAGTCCACTCCTTATATTTTGTAGTGTAAACAAGTTAAAAAAAGGTAAATATAACAAATATAAAAAACTTTATTTAGATCAAAAAATTATGGGGATGATAAGAGTCATCAAATATTTTTTATTTTTTTATAAATAATTTATAAATAACTCTTAAATTTCAAATTCCTAAATAAAGTAATGGGCCAACAACCTTGTGTTGTATTAATGGGAATCATTACAACATTTATTTGTTTTATGAGGTTCCTTGACCTGAATTTGTGGAAATTCCTAAACATTTTTCTCTAGATTTATTCACATTTTGGCTAGAGGAATTGTCATTTCTTAAATACTAGGGAAATTGATTTATATTATTTAATTATATATTAATTTATGTAATTATATTAAATTTTGGTTACTTTCACCCCTTACTTCAATGAGATTTAGGGGTGGGTATTTCCAAATTTTCAAAGAAGACATGAAAAATTGATGACTTGAACAATTTTTGGTGATACCCACCCCTTACTTCATTAAAATGCAGGGGGGGGGGGGTTATGCTAAATTTTCAAATCTGACATTTCAAAATTTTAGTGATACCCATCCCTTATTTCAATAAAATGAAAGGGGGTATTGCCAAAATTTCTTATAAGACTTGAAAAATATTTCACTTGAAAGAATTTTGGTGATACCTGTAAAATTCAGGGGGTAGCAATGCCAAATTTTCATATAAGACTTTCAATACTCTTGACATGAAAATTTTTTGGTGATATCCACCCCTTCATTCAAAAAAATGCAAGTGGGGGATAGGTAAATTTTCAAATGAGACTTGAAAATTTTATTTTAAAAAGAAGTTTTAACGCTAAAATACAAAAATTCAGCTAATGATGGATAGAGTAATGAAATACAGGAAATTATTGTAAAATTTTATGTACAAATAATTATGAATATTTGAAGTATGAAAGAAATAAAACAAACTAGTCATTAAAATTTTTTATTATAAATTCAATTTCCTCATAACATTTATTGGCTTTAACACATCCCATAAAAAATATTTTCTTCTTTGAATTTTCTTTGAAATCATGCTTGAATTTCATCTGTTCCATTAAGTTTTGATGCTTGAGTTTTTTCTCCTCTTTCTTTGATCTATCAATACTAAGAGTTAGCTTAAATCTCATCTCCTCCAAGTCTAATGCCCTATCAATATTCCATAAAACTTACTCTCTTCCAATTAATATACTCAGCAATCCCTCCTTAAAGAGAGCTTGTGTTTTTTCTTTTTAAACTTTAGAGTCTCTTTATCAACTTCCACTTGTTTTAATGTGATATGAAATATTAACAAAGATTAGAAGAAAAGTAGAGTAAAGTATTAAGAGGTATGGTATCACTTACCAGCATCAAGTTTCTCCAAAAATTCTTCAATAGAAGAAAAAGTGGTTTGAGATGAAGTATCACTTTTTTGTCTTCTTTGAGAGTATAAATTTAGACAACTTGAAGCCCTTTTCTTTTTTTTCAAGTTCACATTTTCCTCCTCATCATTGTTGCTGGCTTCAGACTCAGTTGATTGTGGCTCCTGCATTTTTTAAGCCTTTTTAAGAATAAAAAATTTAATTTAAAAAAAGAATTGGTAAGGTAAAAGATAAAAAACATACTTGATTTAGATTGGCTTGGTTTACATTTTCATAAAGATCTATAGCATAGGTATATTGATTTGTTGAATTTAGAACATGGGAGGCTTGAGTGGAGGAAGAGGAGGTGAAAAAATTTGTTTTGACATAATGATAGGAGATAGAATCTTCACCATCCAACATGTTTTCTGGATTAACATCAGCTCTCTTTCCAAAAATATCATCCATGTCATAAAATTAAGGACATAAAGATTCAAGTTTATCATCTATGTATTTTATGCCCTTACTGATATTGATGTTGGTAATACCAAAACTAGTGGAAGATGAAAGAGTCTTTGCCTTCTTGTATTTGGCTTGGTAATGCTTGAAACTTTCAGACATCTGTTTAGGTAAAAGATCTCTCCTTCCCTTTGTCTTATTCTGTAATTCATTGGCCATTAGTAGATAACCATTAAATTTTGATGCAGGGGGCCATCCTACTTTAGTTGAATTTTTGGTTCCAAAACAAGAATCATAGTTAGATTTAGTTTTCAGCCAGTTTATAAGGATGATATGATAATTTTTTTAATTGAACAATCTTTCATTTCTTGGCTGAGCGGAGGAAAGAGAGAGTAGTGCAATTTGAAGAACAACTGTGGGAATGCTGCCTTTGCGAAGATCTATGATGATGGTGAGGCAGTCAAAATTTTAGTATGGCACTTAAGGTTATTAAAAATGGATTCTTGTGGAGTGATTATTGAGATTGTTAAAGAAAATATAATTTTAAAATGGTTATATCAAATAAATTAAGTATTAAAGGTGGTTTAAAATGGTTAATTTAACAGGTCAAGATTTAACAAATATTTACCAGACGGGAAATGCAAGTATAGCTTTGAAATTTCATCAAAATTAAAGTCAGAAGTATTTTCAGCCAAGCTCTACCAGGAGTGCAGTAGATTTTATAATAATTTATTGGACTTCAAAATGGTAAAATTTTAATTTATATTATGTATGTAAATTAAGATTATATTGATCAATAAAATTACATAACTAACTCATAATATTAAATTTAAGTTAGAGTTATATAAATTTTATTACTATATAAATTGAATATAAAATTAAATAAGCAAACAATAAACTATATTCTAAGAAGTATGGGCGCTTTTTAATTTATTTAATAATTATCAATTAATAATTAATTAATATAATATTATATTATAATTATAAGTTATAAATTTAAATGATAAACTTATTAATTAATTAATTATGTATAATTATTAAATAGATTAATACATATCTTATAGTCCATAAATATTGGGCGCATTTTTGACCCTTAACTGTGTCAGAAAAGTTATTAATTAAGTTAATACACTTACTTGATAGAAAGTTTTAAAATTTTAACTTTAAATTTGTAATCACATTAAATTAACTTTTTTTTTTGACTCAAAATAGTTATTATATTAATGAAATAGTTTAAAGCAATTATTTATTCATGTTTTAAACTAAATTAATTACTTACGTAAAAATTTTGAGTTAAAAATAGTATACTTTTTGTTTCACTTAAAGTGACTATTTTTCTTAATTATTGAAGAAACTAGTTTTAAATTAAAATGGTTAAATTCTTATTGTTTCAAACTAGTTTAATGTCCCACTTAATTTTGTTACAGTGTCTGGTTTTTAATTAGTGGGAAATGGGCTCTTGCTCATATTTTTAATTACTTGTTTCAGGTTCAATCTTATTTTCTTGTTACATTTATTTTATTTTGTTTTATCTTAATTTTCACATTTTATATACATGTTTATAATGCTTAAAGGGCCCTTTGCCTATATAAGGAAGTTTGTTAATCCCCTGAATTCCCATCACTTACATTATTACTATAACATTACACTTTATTTTTATAATAAATAAATACAAACTTATATTAAATTAAATAGTTTTATTGCGGTGACTACCGCTTTAATAATTATAAGTAATATAAAGTTAAAAAGTTGCTTTAAGAGAATTTTAATTTTATATAATTGTTTTGTTTAAGCATACTAGATTCATAAAATAAAATACTTATATTTCAAATTATGAACAATAATAATAATATAATGTATACACTTAATTTATATGAAAAAAGGTACTAACTAACTATATACATCTACTTCTTCCTTATTATATATTTTTACACTCAAATGTCTAGGTGTGTGATGTTGTGCTTCTCTTCTAATACATTTCATTAAATAATAAGATGATGTGGCTATTGGATCTTTAATCAAAATATTTTCTCCTCTCAACCTTTTTCTTTCTCTCTTTCCAATGTTTAGTGCTTTTCTCTTAAGTAGTCTTTCCCCTCTAAATGCCCATCTGATATGCATGTTATCTTTTAAGAGTAAATACCTTTGTTAAACCTTTTCCCTTCTCTTCTTCTGATGGTTTGTAATGGATTTCCGTAATATATAATGTTTTTCCTTTATTCTTTCACACCACCTTATCCCTTTTACCTTTTTATCCATTATTTGTTCTATTATTTTAATTAGTCTTTATCTTTTGATTTGACTATCTTGGCTTGTCCTTTATTTGTGGTTATTAGTAATGCAATTAAATTTGGTTGTTTTGAAATTGTGAGATGCTGTGTGGATACACGTGAGGTTTGCCATTGCAATGTTAACAGATTCCACCACATTAAATACCACAGACTCATACTTGACTGGCCTGACCTTCTCATTCTTATCCTCCTGAGGCAGAAAATCACCAGAAGTAATATAACTTTAATCCACGGCCAAATAAATCTTCCCAGCCCCAACACAATATCCTCCCCTACCACCTTCTTCAACTTCACAAATTCCTCTTCATAATCATCATCCAGCTTTCAATCAGCATCCTTCCATTTCAACTTCATTAAAGGAGCAGCCAATAAAGAGAAGTCCTTAATAAAAATCATCACATAAACTCAAACACCCTAGAATCCCCTGACTTCAGTGTTATTCTTTGGTCTTGGCCATGCTTGAATTTTATTAACCTTCCTTTTTGCCATAATCCTACCCTCCTTACACACCACATGACCCAGAATCTCCAATACTTTTACACAACAGCAAAACTGTGACCCAGAAACAGGCAAACCAGCCTCCTGTATCCTAAACAAAATCCTCTCCAGTGTCACAACATACTCCCACACAAACCTCCTAATTCAAGGATTTTCCTTCAATAACTCATTATCATAAATCAGATTTTGGACCTTTAATTCCACCATAATAAATATAGATACCAGAATAAGTTGGTACTTCATCCTGCAATATCCAATCCATCTGTGCCTGGTTAACAGAAACAGAATTAGTAGCTCCTTGAGGTAACATGGTAAACTGAAACCTTTCCAAAAGAGTCTCAAAAGTAGTGAGAGGCCTAGAGTCCACATTGAGTTCCCTCTCATCATAACCAACCATAATATCTCCCAAAACATAACATACCCTTCCAGAAAAAGCCTCCACAAACTCCTCTGCACTTGGGGGCATTCTAGAATCCTTGATAGTTACTCTATTAAAGGCCCTGAGATCATGAACTACCTTAAACTTGCCATTCTGCTTATTGACACAGAAAACAGGACTAGAATAACTTGAGGTTGACTGTTCATAAAACCGTGTCCTGACCCTTTCCCTGAAAATCTCCACAAAATCATCCCTTATAGCAGCAGGAATTGGAATTGGTTTTATTTTCCAAGGCTCATGAAAAACCACTGGAATCAGATAAGGTGAGCCATAAGAATGTTTTAACACACCTCTCTCCTCCTCTGAAAAAGCAATTGCCTTTTCCCTCAACACCATCACATTCAACAAAAACTTCCTCTCCTCTTCTGACAACCACCCATCAGGATCAAAATTAACCACCTCCAACCTTTCCTCACTAATCCTAGCATTTTCCACAAAATCAGGTGGATTCTTTACTAAAGGCGTCAGATAAGGGCCTATTTACAAGGGAGGCCTCTTCAAAGGTGGATTCAGCTTAACTGGCATAGGCTCATTGAGCACCCTAACATTCACTGATTCCTTCTTGTACTTAGAAGCATCCACTTCCTAATCTTCATCTTCAACAGGGACTTCTTCAATCTTCCTACAAAAAAATAGGGGTTTCCTCAATGCTCATGGGTGTGACCAAGGTTATATTTTTGAAAGGTGTAGAAGAAGCGCTAGCAGTGCAAAATTGGGAGGACTTACTTTTAGACCCCAATCTCACTGCCCCAAAGCTTTTCTGATCCACACTCTCACTTTCCTCCTCACTATCAGCCTCAATTCCCCCACTCTTCACCTCTTCAGCCTAATAATCTTGAAATAAATTTTTTTGATCTTCTTTCTTCTTTATCTTCAGATTTTTTTCTTTATTATCTTCTATTATCTTGAAATTTTTTTCTTCTTTTCTTTATGGGGCACCTTTCCTAAAACAGAAACCAGGGTTGCACAATTTCTCACATGTGTTGCCAATTTAAAGTTTTTTGGAAGGTGTAGAAATAACCCTAGTGGTGCACGATTGAGTGAACTTACTTTTACACCCCAATCTTGCCATACCAAAGCTAATACATTCCACAGACAAATACTCCATCTTTTCTTTTGAACTTGAAATAAAATTAATCTTGAAACCATTAAATGAACAGAGATTTGATAAAAAATATGAAGAATACTTGCTAAGAAGAGAAACATTTTACAAGGAAAGCTGAAAATCCACTTGGAATATCTACAAATGAGCTGACCTACTACAACTTAGGATTTCCTCTGAAAGGGGAGAGGTTGAAGCACTTGGGTGATCAGCCCCTCCTACTCTAAAAAATAAGGCTATCCATCAGAGCCTGAGCCACCTTCCAAAATACTATGTTCTCTTCTCCTCTCACAACAATCAGAGCAGTGACACATGGAGCTAAGCTCAGGCATAGTCTCGCAACCCTCCTCACCAGGTGAAGACAACCTCATATGTAAGGTCTTTTAATCCTCCCCTGTCAACTCCAAGCTAATTCCAACTCCAGGTTGATAACCAATCCTGGCTTCAAAATTCATCAAAAATGGGTCACCCAAAACTGCCCTAACAGTGCCTTTTGCAATATAAAAGTGCACCTTCCCAGAAGCTCCACCAACATCCAGCTTCACAAACTTTTCTGTCCCAACCAACTCAGTAACATGGCCCCCAATTCCTCTCAAGTTCCCACCAATACCAGTTTTGATGGGGAGGCCCAATCGAGTTGCCTCAGGAAGAGAAATGAGATTGATCTGAGAACCAGAATCAACCAAAGCTCTGATGGCTCTGCCATTAAGAGTGACATTGACAAACCCCACTTTGGGCATCAGAAATGTAGACAATCCTATAGTGCTAGCTTTAGGCCTTGACCAAGGGAGTTGGAGAAAAACCAGATAGAAAATCCCCTGTCCCTTTAGAAAAAAAGAGTGAGATTTACCTGCTAAAGTATATTGAGTCATGATTTCTAAAACCCCTTTTCAACACACTTGACTTCTTGATTATCCAAGAAAGTAGTCACCAGACAGACTACCAGACCAAAGAACTGAAATGTAGACCAATTTCCACACCAGAGAAAGCAATGATACTTGATGTAGGTTGCAAAGCCACACCAGAGACAGCAATAATACTTGATATAGATTGAAAGACTATACCAGAGAAAATAGTAACAAGAGTTGAATTCAAGTAAGAACTAACCTTTTCACAACCCAGCAAAAAGATGCCATAAACACACACAAAAGAGTGAAGCACAGAGATTCCAGGTATACCAGATGGTTGATGATAAACTAGAAGATCCTTAAACTTGTTTAACTATCTCACACACAGACCACCCTGGCTTTTTCCTAGCCAAATCCAACTCTCTCACCTCTCTACATGCATAAAACCGCCTCTAGAGGCTTACACATGCATAGGCAGGTGGGCTGCCCTACATAGGGATGGCTTCCTGGCAGTGGGCAGCTGCTTTTAGACCTTTAAACGCCCAAAAACACCCAAAAACACCCTATAAACAGCAAAAACAACAATAACTACATGTAGAAACAAGCTAATCACATGTAATACATACCAAAATGATGATAAAAGAAAGTAAATTAAGCTATGATATAATAAGTGACCCTAGCTTAAGCCTACAAAATCACATCTAAACATCTAAAAACTAATAAAACACCAATAAAACCACCATAACCCCAACTGCAGCCTACCAACCAAATACCTCCAAATACACACTCCAAAGACCTACCCAGATTTGGAATGCCACAATGCATTATAATTTGATTTAATCTTGAATAAGTTCATGATTTTGAGATAATCTTCCTTTTTTAGCTGTCCAGACTTTGATTTCTCTGGTGAGGGGCATGCATTCTGGAAAGACCTTTGTGATGTAGCATTTTTTTGAGTTGCCTTTTGAGTGTTTGAATTTCTGGGAGGCATTATGAAACTGGTATGTTAACAGAAAGGAGGTTGACAGGTTGAAAATATAAAAAAAGAAGGAAAAAAACATGCCTGGTTAAAATGTTGCAATAAAATGTTTCAATTCTCAGTGAGGAGTGTGTGCCAAGTATTGATGAGGGGATGGAGGTCTGCATGTCTCATGTGACAGGGATGGGGTGGCAAGGAAGAGATGATGTGGCCAACATGTGGTTGTGAAAAAAAAATCAGGAAAAAAGTGCTGATTTGAAGTCATAACTGACACCCATTTTTGAAATAAGTGACTTTTTGCAAAACTTAATTTCTGATTTGCTTTGAAATCTGCACTTAAGTTAAGTGCAGATTTGCCAGAACTGACACCCCCTATTGTGAGTTAACAATTGAGCATAACAGTGTTATTAGTATTTCCCTGAGGTTTAATCTATAAATCATTTATAAATAAGTAGTAGGACCATTAATATTTACTATTAAATCATACTTAAGTACTTGCATACTCTGACAGATATCCCCAGCAGGGATATCTTACTTGGTTCGTAGTGTTATTACCATATAAAAACACCTGGCATCCGTTAGCAGGTGCCATTCTCTCAATCCATTTCGCCAGAAAAAAAACATGGGCACCTGATAGCAGGTGCTAATCCCTATCTTTGATTTAACTCAATTTCAGCTCAGCTGTAATTGTTCTGGAAAGACTGCGCACTGAACAATGAGCACACTAGCTCGTGCAACATCAAATCAAATTTACTCTTAAATAAAAACTTAATATAGGAATAGGTACCTGCTAGCAGGTGCCACTTGATTTTTTGCGGTGTTTGTCATTCATGAATAACTCAGATTTGATCCCACGCGAGCTGGCATGCCCAATGTTTAGTGCGCAGTCTTCTCAGAAGAATTACAGCTGAGCTAAAACTTAATCAAATCAAAGATAGGGATTGGCACCTGCTATCAAGTGCCCACAGATTTTGTCTGGACAATATCCCCAACTCGCGCTGGATATCTCCATCGGGGAAAACTTACTTGGTGCCTAGTGACACTAAATCCCACACTGATTCCTGATTCCACATTGAATCTCATGCAGAGCATGGGTCACGTATCCATGTTACTTGTATAATACTTCTTATTCTACTGCGGGTTTGCAAGCTTTCATGTTTCATCAAATTTGGTTTCGAGTAATTAATATGAAATAATAGAGAATTAATGAAAGAGAAATAAATAAAGCTGAAGTATAATGAAAATATATATATCCGTTAACTCTTACATTTATTAGATGATATCTATTAATAGTGTCTAGTCATGTGTAGGCATATATCTTTTTTGCAGAAATATTTCACTCTAGTAGTCGTGGTATAATAATATACACACCCCATGACAACTTATAATTTCCTTCAAAATAGAAATGAATGGCTAATTTTGAAACTCCGGATCGAAAATGTAATTCTCGGCCACACTTCCCTTTCAACCAGGAAGGCTCTATTAGCTTTTAACCTGCTAGGTTTAATTGGAACAATCCTATTTACAGCTTGCTTTTTGAAGAAAATGCACACAACCAGATCTTTTGGTTTTGTATCATTCGATTCTGAAAGGTACATTGTTGTTCATGTTGGAAAAACTGCTGCCTTTTTTGGTGCTTTGACTAATATATGTGAGTAGAAGAAGCGGCTTCTTTTCTTCAAAATATTTTCTCCTCAATACTGAAAGTTTGAGCCCGTGCTTTTTTGTATAAATTTCCAAGTTTGCTTTGCAGTATATTTCACTATTACATCATGTCTTCCTTACATCGCGATCACGGCTTTTTTAGTTTACGTTACCTTACTTGAAATGGTTGGCCTCAGTTTTAGTGAGCTTGATCTATTGTTATTGGGCTGAATAGGTTATATAAATAATTACAAAAAATGTTAAAATACAGTTTTCTTTGTCTCACACAGTTTGGGGCTATATCTATACTATACTATCAAAATACCGAAGACCACAACAACGGGGGGGGGCCAGTCAACAATTCAACTCGCGCTGCATACCGTCGAGCGCATACAATTTGATCCTTGTTCTCAGCTTCGTTTTTACAATCCTTGTCAACTTTATCCCTTCTTACGTGGTCATCCAAGCCATTATGAAAGTTGACATACAATGGATTGGGTACGCAAAAAGGATTGAATACCTAGTCATGGCACTTGATGATGGTGGTTCGGATAGTAGTGATTTATTATCTTCTTCAGCGTCGGCCTTAGTGAATAATCTACTACAGCTTGCCGCGCAGCATGATCGGATAATGAAGTATCTGCGTATCCTTGCAACTTGTCATTTGATTTTGCATTGTTTACTGCTAAGCATTCTGGTTTGGATTTATGTTTCCCTACTCGGTATTTATCGTTCACATTTGAATCTCGTCGCAGGCGCCATAACCTTCCAGGACACTCAAATTATGGGAGGAGAAGGAATGCTGCTCACAGAAACAGCCAAGGTTGATATTGTTCATTACGAATCGTCGTCATCCTGTATTCGATTAACAAGACTCGAAAAACTAAAAGCTTGGCTGGCCGTGTTACAGACAATACCACTCATTAAATTGAGCAAATTTAGTAACTCTGAAAATTCAAGAGCCAAAATGGTGACATACTATATTCAGCTGAGAAGATATATCTTTGTCCTCCAGGCGGGTATTATAGTCCAAATGATTGCCCTGATTTTGCAGGCCGTGTTCGCTAGTATGATATGTATGTATAATATGAGTTTGAATATTTTCTTTTTCTTAGTCAACCCAATGGAAAAAAGTGTTGACTTCCAATCATGATGCTAGGCTTCAACATAGTCGGAATGCCACATAAAATACAAGTAACTGATGCACTTGTCTTAATTGCTGTATGGGTAAGTAGTAGCAGGAGCAGTGTGACTGTAAAAAGCATTTGTAATGGGCCCAAGGAACTGACAAAAAAAAATTATTTATTCAATTTTGTCTATCTAGACTAGCGGGTAATTTAATTCCTTTTCTCTTGATATATTATTTAACAAACTATTTTGTGTGTGTACGTGTAATTGGAATCGCAATACTTTACTAATAAGCAAAAATCAATCTTCTATCTCTCAGAAACTTTCCTGGAGTAGCAGGCACCTTTTGTTCAGTGGTAAGTATTTATTTTTTGTTATTTTCCTTTTTCACAAAAAGGAAAAATTAAATGTGGCTCGAAATGTTGCTGTCTTATTGTCTACAGTAGTAAAAATTGACATGTGATTATTTCTTTTATCTTTGAGATTATGTTCTTGGAAGTGTTTCTACCTAAACCTGAAAGGGCTCCGAATAAATTAAGGGCGTAAGGGGAAAAAAAGATTATAGGTATACAGATACATAGGCATATCTATATATTGATACTTTCCGCTTTTTGACCTAACCCCTGGCAGCTATTTAGCTGTTTTTTTAGTTGTCTATATCAAAGCTTTAATTTATATTTAAAGATTTATCTATTAGTAAACCTCCGTGCAGTTTAGTCAATCATTATCAATCACCTGTCCCCAGTGATAGATGAATATACAGCGGAAAAGGGTTTTGAGATAAATATTATAAATATATGTTAAAGTGTAAGAAACAAAAAAATGTGATCAATCAGTTTTCAATGAAGAGAGAAAATAAGAGATTGGATTTCATAATATGACATGAAAAGTAATAGCAATCAGTAAAACAATATACCTTTAATTTATATTTAAAGATTTATCTATTAGTAAACCCCCATGCAGTTTAGTCAATCGTTATCAATCACCTATAGTATACTACAATCAGTATCAACACCTATAGACAGAGTTTTGTATATAATACCTGTCCCCAGTGATAGATGAATATACAGCGGAAAAGGGTTTTGAGATAAATATTATAAATATATGTTAAAGCATAAGAAACAAAAATGCGATCAATCAGTTTTCAATGAAGAGAGAAAATAAGAGATTGGATAAGGAAAAACAGAGGATAACTAGCATCTATTTAAAGTCTCATATTATCACTATTCACCCTTGCTAACTGATCACAAACTAAATCAATACTCAGTATAAATCAATCATCGTGTTAAGCACGTGTAGAGTTCACCCAAACACAGTAACCTAGCCAACCGGGTCCTTCAACACCCCCCCTGCTTCAGACATGATCAGATTTAAATGTGATTTTTCATTTTCATAACATATACAAGGCTGTTGTTTTGTAAACATATCCGCCAGCATATCAAGTGTTTGACAATAGACAATGTGAATTTCATTATGCTTGACCTTTTGCCTTAACCAGTGATATCGGACGTCAATATTTTTTGAGCGATCATTAATTTGAGCTTCTTTAGATAAAAATATAGCCCCACTATTATTGCAAAAGAGATCTGGCGCATTAATGCTACTAAGCAACTGAGGAGTAGACATAACAATATTTAAGAAAAGAAAAGTTTGGATATCCAAATAAGTGATTTTGCACATTCACACATGGCAATGTACTCAGCTTCTGTGACAGAAAGAGTGACAACCTTCTGTTGCCTACTTCACCAGGATATGGGACTATTATTCATTAATATTACAAAACCAGTGGCTGAAAATTGAGTTACTTTGCAGTTTGCATAATCAGCATCACTATAAGACTTGAAAACAATTTGTTCACTATTCCTCCTATATTTAAGGCCTACAGATTTGTTGGTGAAAACATATTGGAGAAGCTTCATTGCAAGTTTCCAGCAATATGGCGAGTGATTAGAGTTGTATTTAGAGAGTGCATTTAAAGCATGGCTAATATCTGGCCTGGTGGAAACAGCAAGATAAATCAGCGAGCCAATGAGTTCTTGATAAGGGTCATCTTTACCAGCTTCAGTTTCACTTGACGATGGATCGAGTAGAGTACAGCCAACTGGAAGGGGTGTGGACAATCTTCTACAAACACTCAGATCAAAGCGTTTTGCCAGTTCATCAACATAAGATTCCTGACTAAGTGTGATAAAGGCATCAGAATAAGTTATTTTTATTCCAAGATGATAAGTCAGATTTTCAGTCCATTTCACTTTAAAATGCTTTGATAAGTTGTCATGAAACCTTTTCACTAGATTGTCACTGTTTGAGAAAACTAATCCATCATCGACATGAAGATGAATGAATACAAAGAAGCCATCCTTTTGAAAGAGAAACAAGGACTCATCACCCTTGGCCTCAGTAAAACTCAACTGGCTCATAACTTCAACAAATTTTTCCTTCCATTGACTTGGAGCTTGACAAGTACCATACAATGACTTGTGTAATTTCCAATCTTTATTTACACTATCCTGTTCATACCCTTTAACCTGAGTCACATAGACATCATCCTTCATGACACCATGGAGAAAAGCAGTAGAAATATTGAATTTAGAGATCAACCAATTCCAAGCAGCCGCAAGAGACATAAGCAATCTAAAAGTTCCCGTGTGACCAACCAAAGTATAAGTTTCACTGTAATCAATACCTTCCTTCTGAAGATTGCCTAAAGCCACCCAACGTGCTTTATATCTAAAAACTCTACCTAGTTCATCCTTTTTCTTTGATAAAACCCATGTGCCACCTATAATCTTCATATCTTTAGTTTTGGTCACAAGATCTGCTACTTGATGTTCACACAAGGATTCAAACTCCGTATCCATTGCCTCCTTCCATAGTTCAGCTTCAGGACTATTCAGAGCTTGTTTATATGTAGGATTGTCAGGAGAGTAACTAGCAAGAAAACCATAGTAAGAAGGAGGTATACGTTGTCTCACTGGTCTACCATGACTAGATGTATCTTCATGAGTAGAAACATCCTCAACATCAGTTTCCACAGACTCCAACACCTCTGTCTCATCAGAAGTTGACGGTTCTGGAGTATTTCGTTGAATTGTAAGCTTCAAGCGTTGTGGTATTCTAATAGGTTCCTTATTAGCATCATCCTCCAGTGACTCCGAAACATTCCCTGGGACAAGGGGTTTCCTGAGAGCATTGGATTCAGATACTGGTAGAAGAACAGTAGATGAAGTTGTCATTGATGATAGTTGCTTAAGGGAAGAACTGCCAGCCTCCAGTGGTAAGAGAATATAATCAGGTATCTTTATCAAAATGTTTTCATTATTGAAGTAATTACATGACTCAAATATTTTGACATTTTGTGAGATAATAATTTTTTATAAGATTTTTATCATATAATCTATAGCTTTTCAAGTTTGACTCATAACCAACAACAGCACATTCTACACCTCGTGGTTGAAACTTACTTGTTTGGTCTTCTTTAGCAATATATTGGATGGCAAGCGAACCAAATCTTCTGATGAAGTTGTAATCAATTGAATGATTTCCATCATTGGTAAGAAATTTTCTGAGTACATCACTTGGTGTTTGCAACTTGAGTTTGGAGTGGGGTAAATGATTTAGCAGATAAGTACAACTCGTTGCACATTCACCCCAGAGCCGTGCAGGACAGGCAGAATCAATCAGAACTGTACATATTTTATCAACTAATGTCTTGTTAAATCATTCAGCTACAGAGTTGTGCTGAGGTGTTCTCGCTGGTGCCTGTTCTTGAGTAATCCCACATTTGTTTAAATGTTCAACAAATTTTCTACTCCCATACTCTCCACCTCTTTCACACTTCAAATATTTGATTTTTCGCTTGAGTTTATTCTCAATATTGGCTTGAAATTTAAAAAACTTTGAGAATACCTCAGATTTGCATTTCATTAGAAAAATAGTTAAATATAGAGTACAATCATCTATAAATGTCACAAGATATCTATGACCACCAATTGAGGGAGGATCAATAGGTCCTACAACGTCGGAATGCACTCGGAACAAAGGAACAGAAGCTAACGGGAATGTAGATAAAAAAGGTGATTTAACTATCTTTCCCTTAGAACATGTAATGCAATTAAATTTTTCATCAATAAAATTTATTCCCTTCAAAGTGAGAAAACTCCTAGTTGACTTGACATTGAGATGACCTAAATGATGATGCCATTGGTACAGAGTCAGACTGGTGACTTTAGTGATTAAAGCTTGATTATTAACATACCACAAGTTATGTTTCTGACCCTTCCAACTAATTTTGGCAATAATTTGACCACTAGAATTAAGAACTCTTGTTTCACCGGACGACCTACACACAAGGTCGAGGGTGTTCCTGGAAGTGAGATGAGGAGAGTAGTTTAGGAACTTCTTTGAAGCACAGAGGAATGTTTGAGGAAGTGATTCAAAGATTACTCAAAGGAAGAGCTACTGATTCGAGATATGTTTGATAAGAATTCTAATATAATTTAAAGGTAATATTATTATTCTTAAGATATCACAAAGGGTTGGAAACTCAATAATTAACAATTTAGGATTTAAAAATGATTACTGAGAAAATAAGAAAGATACAATAATAATGATTTAACCTGAAGCTTTTACCACTATTAACTATATATACGTTTTATAATTTAATTCTAAAGAATTTTGAACCAAAACCCAACCCCTTTTATACCCTTTACTCCTCCTTGCATTGACCTCATACCCATCCATTATTCCGCACACCACAGACCATTAAAAATACACCCGTTACACCTGGACCCTCCTCACTAACATCTGTCAACCCTTTAAACCTCCACTAACCATTCTGTCCATGTTCACTACCCCTTTTAATAATCCACAGATGCTTAATAAATCTTTTAGCAACTATTACATTGACTATTGAGCTGTGCGTTGCTTATTGAGTAAAAGACTAACACACACTATTGAGAGATTGACTAATTTAGATTTAGAGTTTAGACTAGCACAGTTGAATAGTGAGTACACAAAGGAAAGTCGCAGTTGCTATGTAGAATTGCTTTCTGCGCTTTGAGTATGGATTTAGTCCTCTGTATTATTGATTTAAAGAGCTGCTTTTGCCTTGAGTGTCAGGTGGCGTGTGACAGATGCCTGGGTATAAAAATGAAAGCTCCGTTGAGCATGAGACATACTTCCCACACTACTTTCCCTCCCTTCTTACTTTAATTAATTTATAGTTTATTATGTTGAATTGGCCTACCCCAACTCCCACGCCTCCACACCCCAAAGCGGGTGGTGGAATCATTACCCAGCAGTATCCCCAAGCCTACACAGCCTGCGAGTCGATGGAGTACTTCTGCGTTGAAAGAACGGCAACATGAGGTCCTGGCCAGAAATGCAAATTTTGCCGCTGGAGATGGGTGGCATGTGATGCCTGGTCTAAAAATGTGGACATCAAGCATTGATTTACGAAAACCAAATATTTGGTAATACAAAAAACCAAAGAGGTGGTTGAAGATATTTGCAACTTATCAATTGGGATGATCAGTCGGTGGGAGAGACTGAGGAGGAAGTTGAAGATACCGTGGCAACCTGGGTAACACAGGCCACAAGTAAGAAACGAGGGGTCAAAGAAGAGGTAGATGAATTAGTTGAAGAGGATGAGGATGAAGTTCCCATCTCGAGACAGACACCAAAAAATTGGAGGATGGTCATTGAGGATGATGAAGAAGAGAAAGAAGTGGTGGTGGAAGTCACCCCGAAATTGTTCTTAGAAGCTGACCTATTATTCGAAATAAGTCTGTTCTTCTGTTATTTTAAAAAATTTGTTACTAATGATCTTGTTTTTAGGATTCAGATGTGATTGCAGAAGTTCCGATTGTGGAAGCTGCGCCATTGCTGCCAGTTGAGACAAATCAACCAGTGGTTGATTTGAGGGAGGACAACAAAGAGACTCTCGACCAGGTATGGTTGAAGAAACCTTGCCAAGGTTGACAAACTCGATTCATCAAAGATTTAAGCGGTGAAGTCAATAAGATTGTTGATGCTGCCTCCTTCGACGTGGCCGAAGAATTACTGGGAATTGGGGAAGTGGTACCGGTAGGAGAGGAGGAGGTTTTTGAGAAATGCAGGAAGGAAATAATAGTGGTTTTGGAAAAAATGAAGAGATTGGTTCAAGAGAAAATAAAGGAAAGAATTTGAAATGGAAAGAAAAGGAAAAAAAAGAAAGAAAGAGGGAAGAAAAAAAAAGTAGAAAGTGATTTGTGTATTTATTTATTTATTTGTTTTATTTTGTTGTTTTAATTGAAAATATTGATATACATTTTATAGATTTTGAGAAAAGAAAAGAAAAAAAGAAAGAGAAGATTTGAATATAATTTTGTTTTAAATTTTGAAAGAAGAAAAGAAAGAATGTTTAATTGAAGGAATTTTAGTTTTTAAGTTTTGAAAAGAAAAAATTTAAGTAAGAAAAAGAAATAGTTGATTGAAACAATTTTGTTTGAAGTGAAAATTTAATGAAAGGAAAAATTGTTATTTGTGAAAGTTTATTTATTGAAGTTTTTAGGAATTTTGGTTATTTGAAAAGAAAGAAGAAAAAATAGTTTTGAAAAAAGAATTTGAAAGAAGAAGTAATTTGTTTGAAGAATTTTTAAAAGAGAGATTTAAAGGTTGAAGTGAAGTTTGAGAAAGATTTTTGTATTGAGTTTGTGAAAAATTTTGATAGTTTGAAGAAAAAGAAATAAGGGAAAAGAAGAAAATTTTTTAAAAAGAGAAAAGAAAATTTAAAGGAATTTATTGATTTTTAAGTTTTTATCTTTATTCTTTTATTTTATTTTATTTTATTTTATTTTATTTTATTTTTTTTTATTTTATTTTATTTTATTTTATTTTATTTTAATTTTAACTTTTAATTTAATTTATTTTTTATTGATTTTATTTTATTTTATTTATTTAATTTGTTTATTTTTTATTCTTTAAAGAAGGTTGAAAAGAGAAAAAAAGCTTTTGAGAAGAAAAGAAGAAAAGAGAAAAAAAAACAGAGTAAGGATTTTAGAAGAGAAGAAGTTTTTAGAAAAATTTTTTAAGAAAAGAAAAGAAAAGAGAAAGAAGAGAAAAAAAATAAAAGAGAGTTCTAAGGTTTTGGTTTTATAGGATATTTAAGATGAAAATATTTTAGGAGTTCATGGGCATTAGAAACATTGATGGCTGGTTCCCAGGATGTTTTGTCTGAGTCATCGAGGAAGCCTTTCCATTCCATGAGGTATTGAAGTTTCCCCTTGCGCATTCTTGAATCAAGGATACGACTTACTTCCCACTCTAGATGGTCTTCTACTTCGACCGGTTCCGGAGGAGGTTGGTTCCTGCCTGGGTATGTTTCTTGAGCCAGTTCCCGGAGAGATACGTGGAAAACAGGGTGAATAGCCTGCCATTTAGGAGGTAGCTTGAGTCAAAATGCAGTTTTAGAGACTTCGTCGTCAATTTCAAATGGTCCCAAGTGTTTTTCAGCCAGCTTCTTTGATGGTCGAGTTGTTTGAATGTTTCGTGCATTGAGCCATGCTTTGTCGCCTGGTTTAAAAGAAGGAGCAGATTGTCGATGTTTGTCGGCCTGTTCGTTGTACCTTCGAATTACTAATTCCAAATTTGATTTAAGTTCTTCTTGGATTCATGATATGGTTTAAAGATAATGTTCAGCAGGATGACTAGTTCCTACATGGATTGAGTTGAATCAAGGATGTCTTCCATAAACAGTTTCCAAAGGAGATTGTCATGTCAAAGAATGAGTCGAGCTATTATAAGCAAATTCGGCCAATGGTAACCATGTGGTCTAATTGTCTTGTTGGTAACTGACATACATTTGAAGGTATTGTTCGAGGATTTGATGCACACTTTCTGTTTGCCCATCGGTTTCAGGATGATAGGCCATGGAGAGATTCCTCGTGATATTGAGTTTTCGACACAATTGAGTCCAGAATGTGGATACAAACAATGAGCCTCTATCTGAAACAATATCATTAGGTAAGCCATGTTTGGAAAATACATATTCTAGATACAATTTTGACAAATCTTCTTCTGTAGCAGTAGTAGTTGTTTTAATGAAAATAGACATCTTTGAAAATCTATCTACTATTACTAATATAGCGTCAAAATTATTAGAGAGAGGAAGTTAAGAAATAAAATCCATCAATTTAGATTCCCAAGGTTTAGAGGGAATAGGAAGTGGTTGAAGCAACCCATGCTTCCGTTGAAGGGAAGCCTTATTCCTATTACATTCATAACAAGATCTTATATAGGCCTTGATTTCTTTGGTCATTCCTGGCCAGAAGAAATCCCTAACTATTAACTGGTAGGTTTTATCAACCTCAAAATGACCAGCTAATGGAGAATCATGTTGACTATTGAAAATCCATAATTTTATTTCATTATCCTTGGGTATGACTACTCTACCTTCAAAAACTAATAGACCTGATTCAACACTAAATCTTTTGGCCCCTTGCTTCGAGAGTATTTTTTCTTTTAACCCTAAACAATAATTGTCCTTCTACTGAGCTTCAAGGATGTTGGATAGTGGATTTTGAAAAGATTGAATTGTCATCAAATCAAGTTGATGAGTCATTAACATTGATTTGTTGAAGATTGATTTCACATTTGCTGGGTTCTTGTCAGCAAATGCGTCCCCCCGCTGTGGGTAAACGTTGTCCTGATGTGACAGGATATCTGGGACAATGCAGCTCTTACCTGGGAGATAGGAAATAGAAAAAGGAAATTTAGACATAAATTCAGCCCACCTGGCTTGACGCCTGGTTAACACTTTGGAAGACATAAAGTATTTTAAAGCATTATGGTCAGTTAGAATTTGAAAAGGACTATCTAGGCTGAGAAGAAAAGAGCCCCATTTTTTAAGACAATGGATCATAGCTAAAAGCTCCTTGTCATGAATTTTGTAATCTAATTCTGCAGAAATGAGTTTGCCTGATTTGAAAGTAACAGGATGAAACAATTTTGTTTCAGGATTGAATTGAGAAATGACCCCTGCAATAGCATAATCGCTAGTCTCTGTCTTGACTATTGTTGAAGCAGAAGGATCAAAGTGTCAAAGAATTGGAGCTGTAGTAAATGCAGTCTTCAATGCTTCGAATTCCTTTTGTGCTGTAGAAGTAAAAACAAAAGGAATATCTTTTCTAAGAAGAGAAATAAGATTGGAAATAGTTTAAGAGTAATCTTTAATAAATCTTCTATAGAAATTGGCAAAACCCAAAAATCCTTGGAGGGATTTAAAGGTTTTGGGCTCAGGCTATTCCAGGACTTTTTGGACCTTTTTGTTGTCCATGACTAAACCATCAGTGGATAACGTAAGCCCCAAAAAATCAATAGATTTAAGATGGAATTCACATTTATTGTGCTTGGCATAGAGACCCTGATCTCAAAGTCAATTTAGAACCTGTCAAACATGATGAATATGTTCATCCAGTGTCTTCAAGAAAATTAAAATATCGTATAAGTAGACAACAACAAATTGTTTGACAACATCTTGATAGATGTCATTAACAAAAGTTTGAAAATTAGATGGTGTGTTACATAATCTAAAAGGCATTACTAAATATTCAAAACTACCAAATCTAGTGCGCATCTCAGTTAGTGGTTCATCAACTTCCACAATGCGAATAAGATTATAAGCGTCTCTAAGATCAATTTTAGAAAAGAAATTAGCACCATTTAAAAGGGTAAGAAGCAATGACATATAGAGTTGATTTAATGGCTTCAACCATCGTAATAGATTTCTGGTAGAGTCAATTTAATGGCTTTAACGTTGAATTGGTTGTCCTCATCATCTTCAAGAGAATCTGTCGAGGGAAGACCAGAATTGAGAGAGCATAATTTGATTACTTCGAGGCAATTTAAATCCTCTTTGAGTGAAGTCATCGAGCTAGAAGGGTTAGCCAATTAATCATTTAGAGAAAGATCAGATGCTTGCAAGTCATCTGGCAGAGATTTGTCCTCTAGCAGGACATTTTCAGGCGGGTTTTTCAACTCCCTATTGACCTGCATTGAAGAATTAGAAATATACTTAGTGCTTGGGGTGATCAATCCCCGTGACTGATCAATTTCAGGGTTCCAATGTATTAAAAAGTCATGGCCAAGAATGGTATTGTCCATCCTTGGGGCGTTCAAGACTGATAATTCCCACTCGAAGGGGGGAAATTTCAGAAAGTTGAAAACCCATAAAACTTTCTTACTTACCCAATATTTGGGTTCCTCTGATTCAACCAAAAATATTGGAGTTTGATTGATATCTGTGAATGTCAGCTTGAACTTCTCGGCAAAAGATAAACTGACTAAAGAAATTGAAACTCCAGAGTCTATAAGACAACTGAAGGGAGTATCCTCCTTGAAAAGAATGAATCTCAAGTGGTTTAAGGTAACTCCAGTCCCTAAGACATGGAGGTTCTGTGCACTGGGTGAGATAAGATAGTTTGCTTTGCACACAAGTAAACTATCTAATATTTTTTTGACCTTGAACTAGTACTGTCTCTCTCCTTCAACTTCACATAATATTCTAGCTTGTGCTTACCCCCACAATACATACATAACCCATTATCTGCTCGCCTCTTCCTCTCAGCTTCTTTAAGTTCCCCTTTTGGATCCAGTACCTTACTGATATTGCCTTGCGTCAAGCATTTTGGTCGAGATTTTTCCTTTCCCTTATTGGGTTTGGATTGAGTCGAGGAGGATTGAGTTGTCTGTGGTTGTGAAGAAGGTCCCGATTTAAAATTTTGGCCTTGTAATTTGTTGGTGTATCGATGATGTTGAAGTCGTCCTTGGTAAACGCCTTCGAGTTTGAGGGTTCAATCCATTAAATCCGTTAAAGTAGTCATCTTCTGACCATGAAGATTTAATTGATCCAGAATCCTTGAAGGAAGTCCCTTTTTGAAATGATACTTGAGGGCAGCATCATTCCAACCTACTCAAGTTTGAAGTGCTCTGATGTTCGAAATATATTCAGAGGCTTTACCATTATCACTCATGCCAAGCAAATCTAGTTCAATTTCTGCATTGTCAGTTTCATTAGGGTCACCAAACAACGTAAAGAGTTGGTCTTTGAACTTTTCCCAGTTATTAATAAGTAAGTGTGTTTCTGTCAAAGAAAGCATGAGAAGATAAGGTTCGAACCATCTTGCTGCTTTTCCGGCTAGGAATGAAGAAGCATAAACAACCTTTGATTGGTCATTATTGAAGGTTCAACGGTCATTATGGAACAGGAGCTTGCAGGTTTGCAAGAAGGGCTGCAATCTGTCTGGATGTTCTCCATCAAATTTATCAGGAGATTTCATGGAAGGAGTTTTTAATTTAGATCCCTCCGAAGACGTTGGATTGGAAAGGGTTTTCATGAAAAGTCTCATGAAGTCTTCCAACGAATTAGATGGTCCAGGTTCTGAAGGTTGACCAGAAGGGTGAGTAGCATGGGCCGATGGTGCCTCATGCATTGTATCCTCTCCTTCTTCTTCTTTGCTATAGTCATCAAAATCCTTGGGGATGTCTTCTACAAATTGGACAGAATGTCCCCGTTCCCTAACGTTGAGAGGTTCCAAGGAGTGCGTGCGGGAAACAGGCCGTGTGGCTGTTGGCCTGCCTCTGGCGCGAGCCCTAGTAGTAGCGCCCGTAGGACAAGTGCATTGAACAGGTGCCATTTAAAGAATTTAAAACACCTAAAAAAAGGACGTAGTAGTTCCAAAGAATGAGAACTACAGAGAATTAAATTATACTGTCACTGGACAACCTACGCACAAAGTTGAGGGTGTTCCTGGAAGTGAGATGAGGAGAGTAGTTTATGAAATTCTTCCAAGCACAGAGGAATGTTCAAGGAAGTGATTCAAAGATGACTCAAAGGAAAAGCTACTGATTCGAGATAAGTTTGATAAGAATTCTAATAAAATTTATAGGTAATATTATTATTCGTAAGATCTCACAAACGGTTGGAAACTCAATAATCAAAGATTTAGGATTTAGAAATGATTACTGAGAAAATAAGGAAAGATACAATAATAATGATTTAACCTGAAGCTTTTACCACTATTTACTATATATACGTTTTATAATTTAATTCTAAAGAATGTCAAACCAAAACCCAACCCCTTTTATACCCTTTACTCCTCCTCGCATTGACCTCATACCCATCCATTATTCCGCACACCACAGACCATTAAAAATACACCTGTTACACCTGGACCCTCCTCACTAACATCCATCAACCCTTTAATCTTCCACTAACCATTCTGTACATGCTCACTACCCCTTTTAATAATTCACAGATGCTTAATAAACCTTTTAGCGGACTATTACATTGACTATTGCGCTGTGCGTCGCTTATTGAGGAAAAGACTAACACACACTATTGAGAGATTGACTAATTTAGATTTAGAGTTTAGACTAGCACAGTTGAATAGTGAGTACACAAAGGAAAGTTGCAGTTGCTATGTAGAATTTCTTTCTGCTCTTCAAGTATGGATTTAGTCCTCTGTATTATTGATTTAGTTAGCTTCTTTTTCCTCAAGTGTCATGTGGCGTGTGACATCTCGTTTCTTCTGGATCAAAATTAACACTATAACCCATGTTATTCAACTTATTGACAGAGATGAGATTTGCCAAGATATTCTTGACCACTAGAACATTGTTGAGGGTTAGTTTTGAGTCGACAGTGAAATCTCCTGAGTACTCAGCTCTCAGTACTTGAGAGCCGGCGGTATCAATTTTGATAGTAGAGGCAAGTCTCTTGACGTTAGATAACAATTTTTCATCTTTGACGATGTGTGATGTCGCACCCAAGTCATGAATAAAGCAAGTACTCATGTCCTTCTGTCCTGCAAAATAGGCAGACTCTTCATGCTCTTGTTCAGTAACCAAAGAAGCAGATTCCGTTGTGTCCTCAGCTAATTTGGCCTTATCATTCTTTGAAAGTGATGAAACTTTTAGTTTCTTTAGTTCATCCTGTAACTGCATTAAACAATTTTTGTCACTATGACCAACATGACCCAGACAACATTTGAGATTTTTATTGTCTTACTTATCAGGAGATGATGAACGTTGCAACTTTTTCTTTTTAGACTGGGCTTTTAACACATTCACATTCACATTCTCAGTCGAATCTGTTTCTTGTATTCTTTGATTTGCCTCTGACTTAAGACTATCGTATATTTGCTCGAGTGTAAGATTTTTGAAATTCTGAAAAATATTTTGAGTGATACCAAACATAGAATCATGTTAAATGCTTTTAACAAGAATCATGGCAGTAATTTTTGAGGAAGTAAGCGATTCCGGATCACTGGATGCACTATTGACCAATAAGTTTTCAATTTCTTCAAACCTTCCAAGGTGTTCCCTAAGTATTGATGAACCATCCCATTTAAGGTATACAAGCTGATCCAAAATATCAGACACCGTGGAAGCATTACCTTCATCATAATCAGATAAAATTTTCTTATAGGCAAGATAGGTGGATTTAGCTTTCGAAATCAATAAAGAATCTCTTGGGCCAACCGCATTTATCATGGTTAATTGAGACCTTGATTCACCCTTACGCCAGTCGTTAGCATCTGCATCACTAGGTTTACTGGCACAGGTCATGTGATGTGTCAAGTCATGAGAATAAAAATAACATTATATCATCAATTTCCATAAAGAAATATTTCCAGTGGTGAGAACTGGTACTCTCAGCAATATGTTATTTGATTGATGAGTCATGTTCGAAGAAATATAGGGGCGTGATGGCTCAGACTGTGTCTTGGGAGCCGGTTGATAAGTAGAAGTTGAGGATGTATTATCAGAGCTCCCAGAAGGTGAATTGGGTATACTATCACTCGGCAAGCTCATGCAAGAGGTTCAGACTTTTAATCTATCGAAGCTTTAATTTATATTTAAAGATTTATCTATTAGTAAACCCCCGTGCATTTTAGTCAATCGTTATCAATCACCTTTAATTTATATTTAAAGATTTATCTATTAGTAAACCCCTGTGCTGTTTAGTCAATCATTATCAATCACCTGTCCCCAGTGATAGATGAATATACAGCGGAAAAGGGTTTTGAGATAAATATTATAAATATATGTTAAAGCGTAAGAAACAAAAATGTGATCAATCAGTTTTCAATTAAGAGAGAAAATAAGAGATTGGATTTCAAAATATGACATGAAAAGTAATAGCAACTAGTAAAACAATATACCTTTAATTTATATTTAAAGATTTATCTATTAGTAAACCCCATGCAGTTTAGTCAATTGTTATCAATCACCTATAGTATACTACAATCAGTATCAACACCTATAGACAGAGTTTTGTATATAATACCTGTCCCCAGTGATAGATGAATATACAGCGGAGAAGGGTTTCGAGATAAATATTATAAATATATGCTAAATCATAAGAAACAAAAATGCAATCAATCAGTTTTCAATGAAGAGAGAAAATAAGAGATTGGATAAGGAAAAACAGAGGATAACTAGCATTTATTTATTATCACTATTCACTCTTTCTAACTGATCACAAACTAAATCAATACTCAGTATAAATCAATCATCCTGTTAAGCACGCGTAGAGTTCACCCAAACACAGTTACCTAGCCAACCGGGTCCTTCAACAGTCTCATGTCGATATTTCTATCCAATCACTAAACCTAAGTACATTGAATGTCTAGCTTAGTTACTTAGAGCATTCACACTTGAGGGTCAAACTAGCTTCGGTATGCGTATTTTACTAAAAATATGTAATACATTTCTATAAAAATAATCTATCTCATGATCAATACAAAACACCTTATTAATCTTTACTCACTTCCTACTCAAGTAGTACTCACAAGCTACACAAGTTAATATCTACTTACATTAATATATAAACTGTTTTAAATAGTAATAGTTCCTCAGCAATTCGATCTTGAATATCAAATCAATAATTATTCATATTAGGGGGTATCAATTTTCAGGGATCCAAAATTAAATTAATTGAGAATAAAAATCCTTATACTCCAATTATCTTCCGCAATTATTTGCACTAATAATTGGCTCATTAGACACTATATGTGTCAATGTTCACCTCTTATCCGACATTTTTCTACACAATTTTTCATAACCACATCTTGGACAACTCTCTGTCATAACCACATGTTGCACAACTTTCTGCCATAACCACATCTTGGACTACTCTCTGGATATGGCTTCTACCTTGCTGCGCACTCCCATTCTCATCCCATCCTCTTCATTCTATCCCCTCAGAATTTCTCCCCATGCCATCTATTTGATTCTGCTACTTTTCATCTCACTCTCTCATCTTCTTGTTTCTTCTCCTTTTCATCTCGCTATCTCATCTGCATGTTTCTGCTCCTTTTCATCTTTAATTATCTTAACATGCCTCATCGTCATAGATGTTCTCAAAGGCAGCCATCACCCAGTTTTTCTTCAAATCCCACTACTCTGTCTTCCCACTGCTCTGCTGAGAAATAAAATACCTTTCAACTAAAAAAAAGATGATCATCTCATTCCTATCAACAGGTTTAAAAGAAAAACTTATTATGATTCTTTCTTTGGTAATGAGAATACAACTATAGTAGGATGGCCCCCTGCATCAAAAGTCAACGGCTATCTTCTAATGGAAAATGAGTTAAGAAATAAGACTAAGGAAGGATAGATATTTTATCGAAACAGATGTCTGAATGATTCAAGCATTATTGAGAAAAGTACAAGAAGGCAAAGACTCTTTCATCTTTACTGGTTTTGGTATTACTGACCACAATATCAGAAAAGTCATCAAATCCATAGAGGATAAACTTGATTCTTTATGTCCTTACTTTAAAGAGATGGATGCTATTTTTGGAGAGAGAGCCAATTTTAATCCTGAAAAAATGTTGGATGGAGAAGATCTTATCTTCAAACATGATGTAAAAACAAATCTTTTCACATCCTCTTCCTCCACTCAAGCCTCCCCAGTTTTAAATTCAACAAATCTAGATATCTTTTCCACAGATCCTCATGGTGATATAAACCAACCCAATCTAACTCAGGTATGATTTTTTTTTCTTCTATCTTACCAATTATTTTTTTATTTTATTATCTTTTCTTATTTTAAAAAAAGATAAAAAACAAACCCAAGACTCACCATCATCTGAGTCTGAAGCTAAAAACAATGATGAGGAGGACATTAATGTACTAACTACATCCAACAAAGAGTAAAGGGCTTTAACTAGTCTAAATTTCCACTCCCAAAGAAGAAAAAAAAGTGATACTTCATCACAAACCCCTTTTTCTTCTATGAAAGAATTTTTGGAAAAACATGATGCTGGTAAGTGATACCATACCTCTTAATACTTTACTCTGCTTTTCTTCTACATTATGTTAATATTTCTTATCACTCTAGAACAAGTTGAAATTGCTACAGAGACTCTAAACTTTGAAAAGAAAAAATACAAGCTCTCTTTAAGGAGGGATGACAGAGCACATGATTTGGAAGAGAAGAAGTTCAAACTCTCTTTACAGAAGGATGATTGGACACAAGTCTTGGAGGAGAGGAAGTATGAACTCTCTTTATGGAAGGATAATAGGGCACAAGACTTGGAGAAGAAATTTGAGTTATCTCCAAGTATTTAAAAATCAAAGAAAGAGGAGAAAACACTTGAGCATCAAAACCTCATGGAACAGATGAAATATAAGCTTGATTGTGAAGGAAATTCCAAAAACAAAGATTTCTTGATAGAATGTGTTAAAGCTAATAAATCTTTTGATGAGATTGAAAATTTAAAGAAATTGTTTGATGACTAGTTTGTTTTATTTATCTCACACTTCAACTTTTCATAATAAATTTTACATAATTTTTTTTCTTAATTTCCTGCATTTCTTTACTCTATCTATCATTAGTTAAATTTTCATATTTTATAATTAAAAATTCTCTTTTAAATAAAATTTTCAAGAATTTTTAATGTTAAAAATTCTTTTTTAGTTAAAATTTTCAAGTCACATTTGAAATTTTCCCAATCCCACTCCTGCATTTGATTGAACTAAGGGGTGGGTATCACCAAAATTCTTTCAAGTAAAGAATTTTGCAAGTCTTTAATAACATTTTGGCAATACTCCACCCTGAATTTTATTGAAGTAAGGGATAGGTATCACCAAAATATCAGGTCAATTTTATTGGTAAGTCTCATATGAAAATTTGGCAATACCCTCCCCTGCATTTTATTGAAGCAAGAGGTGGGTATCACCAAAATTTTTCTAAGTCATCAATTTCACATGTCAGATTTGAAAATATGGCAATACCTCACGCTTTATTTTATTGAATTAAGGGAAGCGTTGTAGACAATCCTATAGTACTAGCTATAGGCCTTGACCAAGGGAGTTGGAGAAAAACCAGAGAGAAAATCCCCTTTCCCTTTAGAAAAATAGAGTGAGATTTACTTGCTAAAGTAAGTTGGTTCCTGTTTTGCTAAAGACCCCTTTTAAACACACTTGACTGCTTGATGAGCCAAGAAATTAGTCACCAGATAGACTAACAGACCAAAGAACTGAAATGTAGAACAAAGTCCACACCAGAGACAGCAAAGATACTTGATGTAGGCTGCAAATCCACACCAGAGACAGCAATAATACTTGCTATAGCTTGCAAGACTATAAAAGAGAAAACAGTTGCCAAAGTTAAGTTAAATGAAGAACTCACTTGCAACAAACACAGCCAATTGTGGCCAGAAAACAGTGAAAACTGAGTGAGGAACAATGAGATCACCTCCAGATGGTTGTATGATGATTAAGGTTGCCCCAAACTGTCTTATTCACTATGTACACACAGACCACTAACTAAGAGCCCATGCGCACCCACCAATCTGGCGCCTGTACCTGCCAAATTGCATAAAAAACCCTCCTGGAGCGCTCCCAAACCTCCTAAAACAGAGGCGGGCGGGCCGCCCAACGTCGGAGATGCCGCCTGAAGCGGCCCAGCCTCTCTAAAGCCAGAAAACCAATTAAAACCACTAATCTACTTAGAAAAATTAGCTACAACTACTAAAACCTTTAAAACATGGAATTTCACTATAACAACATTAAGACATGAAATATAGAGAAAAATTAGCTCTATCAAATGGTACTAAGCACTTAACCCTAAGACTTAAGGTTAGCCCGTAAAACACGAAAAACAAAATTAAACAGCAATCTTTTATAAATGAAAAATGAGGAAATGACCCCCCAAAACTCAGAATATGAAAAATGTCTACAAGACATACAATATAGAGAAAAACCAGGGCTATCCAATGATAGTACCCACATACCCGCAGACCCAATATCTACGGAATAAAACCAGAAAAATACCAAATTCCTTAACAGATGTCAATTAAGACATGCACAAACAGCGCCAAATCACACAACAAAGGCCCCTGCCAATGTTGGAAGACCACATCCTCCCTCCAATTGAGAATGTCCGCATTCTTTCTTCATCCAACCACCATGTTTAACCTCCTTTCCAAATCTGCCTCTGAAATGGGCCCCTGCCAATACTGCATCAACAATAATTTAATCTGCGCCATAACACCACCTGTTCATCCATACAGAATGTCCTGCAATGTCTGCCACTTCAGAAAGAAGACCTGCCAAGACCTGGTCCACTTTCTTCTACAACAGATTCACCTCCGCCTCAACCTGGTCCTTCTTCTTCCAGCACCAAAAGATCTAGGCCATCCATCCTGATACCCAGATTAATCAAAATGCTCCACCCTTCCCAGAAGAGTGCCACAACCCATAAAGCAACTAGTTCCCCCATCCCTGGTCCATCTGATGGTAAAGAACATTCATTTCTTCCTTCAACTTTAAAACTGATAACTTCTCAGTTCCTTCCTCTTCTGATAGTGATGATAACAATGTAGGATCCATTGCACCACCAACACCAATGCACTTGCCCACTATCAAGGCCAAGTTCCAACAACACACATCTCAACAGAAACAACTTCTGCTTCACTATTTCCAATCCACTCCTGCTAGAGATCCACAGGACATTGAGAACAGAAGACACCTCATTCACCAGTTCAAGGCTAATTCAGAACACTTCATTTCATCTCTTGATTAATTGTGTAATTCCACTAGTACTTGAGTTTGATTCAGAAAAGAAAAATTGATCACACCCTCTATAGGATATAACCACAAACAACCCTCAGTTTTAAGTCTTGGGGGACCATCCTCATTTTATAGTCTTGGGGGACTCAAAAACCCTCAGTTTATAGTCTTGGGGGACTCAAAAACCTAAATCATAAACCCAGAACCAGAGATCAACCACATTAAGACACAGAGAAAAAAACTAACATTCTGGGGTAATTGTGAATAGAGCTGCCAGCCCATCAATTACCCCCAAACTTGCCTTTGCTAAATTCGGAGGCTCCCCCTGTGGATACCCTCCACCAATCTTTCAAACCAACTCCAACAACAAAAACTTTTCCCTCAGTTTATAGTCTTGGGGGACTTACAACCCTCAGTTTAAAGTCTTGGGGGACTAACACAGTGTTCAGTTTAAAGTCTTGACGGACTACCTTGATACCATAGCTTTTTCAGTTTAGAGTCTTGATGGACTGATAAAATTTCCAGTTTAGAGTCATAGAGGACTGACAGAATCTTGCATGAATCTGACCCAGCCAATTTCATGCAATACACACACACAGCCAGACCCAGGGAGAGTCCACCTTCACTTCATCTTCTATTCATCACTGACAAAATCTTCTCTTATCCTTTTCATCACCTTTCACACCACAAATCATGTCTGGATCACCTGCTGTTGACTCCTCTACTCTTCCTTGCTTCACTGCTCCAAGGGACTATGCCTGCAAACAGTGCATACACATGTGCAGACCTTGCACATTCACTCTTCCAAATCCAGAAGCCAAATTCTACAACAGGGCTTGTGACTCTTGCTATTCCAAAAAAAAGAAATGTGACAGAGATGCCCACTATCCTATTCCTCCACCTTCTCCTTCTCACAAGTACATCTCCAGATCCCCTACCAGGTCTCCAGAACTTGGTCCATCCTCTTCCTCTCTATCTTCAGCTCCTTCCAGAAGATCCAGAAGCTCAGCTTCCCGCACTCTTCCAAAAAGACCAGCCTTAGCTTCTCAAGAAACTGCTTTTATCACTGCAAAATTAGCTCCAAAATCTTCAAAATCAACCCCTAAGCTTCTAGACCACGTCCAGGCGGCCTGCCCGCCTCACCAAACAGCAAAAATCAGGGCCAAAACCTCCAAAAACGGCCAGAAAATAGCCAAATTCATCCAGATAACAATAACAACTCAACCCAACTACCTCCTACTGCTCCCAGAGCAATGCAATCCACCCTTCCAAAGTCCAAAAGTACCAAAATTTACCAGATTTCTAAGAGAACTGCCAGAGAGCCCCAAGAAGAAACCAGAACACCACACACTGCTCCACAACAACAACTTCGTCCCCAACTAAGACAAAGAAACTACACCTCTCCTCTGTCAGCCAACTACTCTTCAGACAGTTCCATCTCTTCAAATTCTCCATCCAGAAAAGAGCAGTCTGCTTCCAAATCCCCCTCTCCTGCTCCATCCTTTAACAACCCTGGTACTCCATCACCAGCACCTCCTCCAGCTGAATCCAACAGAAATAACAACCACAACAACAACCACAATCTCACTGCTCCAACTAGGCCCCAGGAACCTCATCATCCCAGTTCACCTTCTCAGGATCCTTCAGAGGAAGACCATGAGAATCCATATCTTTTCCTAGTTGATCCACACACTATGACCATAACAAAATCATCAGAAATCCAAATCCCAGCTGCTTACAGATTTGATGAGCTTCCAATCTGTAAGTACCAAATTAATTATTCCATTTCTTCAACAAAAATAATTACTGATCCAATTCTTCTTGTCTAGTTGGCACCCCTCCTCCTGAATCTATTATTGGAGTTGGCCAAACTCTTGAAACTTCTTTGACACTGGATTATGGAGACATGAAGAAACACCTAAGCACCATGTGTTCCAATATGCTAAAAGCCTTTGCCCTTCATGGACGCTTGAATGACTTTGAAAAATACCTGAGAAAGCGCCTACTGGACGACCACTGGAAGATGTCTAGGATCATTAAACACACCCTCCAGCACTCCATTCCTGCCTCTTCTTCTTCCTCCTCTGAACTTCCCTCTAATCCAATCCCTGATCATTACAATCCCTATAATCTCTCCAGCAGGATGCACTTCAAAGAACACAGTGCTTCCCACAATCCCAACAAAAAACAAAAAGGACATCACAATCGGGACCAGCCTCCAGAAGCTTCCTCATCCAGACAATGAGTTCCTGCAAAAGATTAGAAACATAAAAATAATATAAAACAAATAATAAAAAATAATTTCAGAAATTTTTTTTTTTTTTTTTTTTATAATGACTAATATACTAAAATTAAAAATTAATAACTAAAATGAAATGAAATAAAATAAAATATAAAAAATAATACAAATGGTATCCCCCAGCCAATTGATGAGCTGAACCCCTGATACCTTACCCACATCCAAGTGCACCTTGATGTGGATACACGATTAAATCTTTTAAATGATTAATCAGAAATCAAAATTCAAAATTTGGAAATTCAGAAAATAATAAAAAATAATGAAACACAGAAACACATGAAATAAATAATAAATAAAAATAAAATAGCATTGCCCAGCCAATTGATGAGCCTTTCCTCACCAATGCTTGCCCACATCCAGGTGACCCTGATGTGGTAACACCCTATATTTTTGATTTTATAATTTTAAACAACCCCCATAAAAAATTAAAAGAAAAAAAGAGAAAAAAGAAAATAATCTTAAACTGCTATCTAGCAAAAACATAACTGAAAAATCAAAGAAAGTCCAGCTCCATAGATGGTCCAATAAGGAAAAGTCCATTCCATAGAAATGATCACTGGGTGGGCTCCCTCCAATAAGTAAAAATGATGGGAGACCACCAGTTTTCCACCACCAATCCAAAATCACCATGCCTAGTGCCTCTGGGATAAAACCTCTTCACTTGGTCTGCAGACACCCTCTTTATCAAGACTGCACCATCCAACTCTTCCAAAACATAAGAACCTCCAGACACCTGATATCTGACTCTGTAAGGTCCATTCCATCTGTCAGCAAACATTTTCCCCCACTGAATCTCCAAACTTCTATTATACACCAAAACCAAACAACCAGGTTTTAAGGGATTCCTGAGTCTATGAGCTAACTTCTTGTCCCAGTATCTGACTGATTGATTCCTAATCTTCATCATTCTAGAGTATGCCTTCTCTTGACATTCCTCTCTACATTCCAACTGTTGCATCCTGGCACAGAGCAAATCTTCTGTTGTTTGCACGTCATCCCAATCAATTCCAAGATAAGAGACAGCTTCCAAGTCCACTGGTAGAATGGCTTTCTGACCAAACATTAACTCATAAGGAGAATAGCCCTTTGTCCTCTTCACAGTGACCCTATCCGCAAATAAAACCAAGGGTAAATAATGCCTCCACTTTTCAGCACTATCGCCACACATCTTCACCAAGGCATTCTTGATAACTTGATGGCCTCTTTCAACCATGCCTTCTGCTTCAGGATATTACGGTGTAGCCACTCTAACCCTAGAACCCACACTAGCCACAGCTTCTTTAAATTCAGCACCAAACTCTGGCCCACCATCAACAGTCACCAACTTCATCAACCCATACCTATAAATCCACTCCTTCTTCAAAAACTCTGCCACATTCTTGGCAGTCAAATTAACCAGAGGCACTGCCTCAACCCAACCAGACAAATCATCCCTAGCAACAATCAAGTATTTATACCTGCCCTCTTTAATATGGACAGCATCCAGACTGACCCTTCCAAAAACAGTTGATTCACCAGTAGCACAGCCCACCTCTTTAGGTTTCAAGTGACTTCTTCTTTGACATTCTTCACAAGATTGAACCCAACCCTGCACAGCCAACTTCATACCCGGCCACCAAAATCTGTCTGCTACTCTCCTATAAGTCTCCCCAAAGCCTCTATGACCAAGGTCTTCATGCAAAGACTTCAAAACCAATTCTTGACCCTTCTTCTGAGTCACCACCACTTGAGGATTAGGATGTCTCCTTCTCATCAAGCGCCTTCCTGACACATAAAATCCAGGACTCTTCTTCTTGATTGCCAACCAAGTATCATCATCACAACTATCTGGCCTCTCCAAGGTCAACAGATATTCCACCAGGATAAAATAAAACCCAGACTGACCCCAGGTCTTATCTTCAAAATCCAACAAAACAACATCCAAGGGTACAACTCTGTCATCAAAATCACCAGTGTGAACATGAGCCAATTGAGCAGCCCAACCAGGACACCAATCCTTAAATTTTGGCATGTCCTTCTCTTTCCACTGAACCTTGTGAGAATCCAGTTCACTAACAAAAACACCCTTTTCCAATTTTGAGCTGTCCCAAACAACAACTCCATCTTCATCAACAAAAACATCCTTATCACCAGAATCAAGATCAGATCCAGCCAGTTTAACCTCTTGGGGGAGGTCAGAACAATCATCCAGTTTAGCCTCATGGGGGAGGAAAGAAAAATCTTCAGCACCCTTTGTGCTGGCCCTAATCACTGGAACATCTTCGTCAAACTCTTCAGAATCAGAATCCTCATCTGTAGGTGGCCTCCTTGATAACCCATCAGGCATAGTAAAAGTTTTACCTGGTTTGTGTACCAGGTCAAAAGAAAAATGTTGAATAAATGCCACCCACCTAGTCATTGGAGCATTTTGAAGACTAGGTGTATTGATCATCTGAACCAAAGATTTTGCATCCACCTGCAGCTCAAAATGCTGCCCCCACAAAACCGTCTGTAGCTTCTTTAAAATTTTAGCTACGCCACACAATTCCAACTTAGGTTGAGAATACCTAGATTCCACCTCATTAAACACCACAGACTCATACATTACTTGCTTGACCCTCCCAGTCTTATCCTCCTGAGACAAAACAGCACCAGCAGCAATATAACTTGAGTCCACTGCCAGATAAATCTTTCCAGCACCAACACCATAATCCAACTTGTGAAGAATTATATCTTCACCAACAACCTTTTTCAGCTTCTGAAAAGCCTCTTCACACTCTTCCGTCCATTCCCAATCTGCATCTTTTCTGGTCAACCTCCTTAAAGGTGAAGCCAACAAAGAAAAATCCTTAATGAAAATCCTGACATATACACATACACCCAAAAATCCTCTGACTTTAGTAGTATTTTTAGGCCTTGGCCATGCCTGAATTTTATTAATCTTCTTCTTCGCCATAATCCTTCCCTCTTTACATACCACATGACCCAGAATTTCCAAAGCAGGAACACAACAACAGAATTTTGACTCTGAAATGGTCAAACCAGCCTCTTCAATCCTGAACAACACTCTCTCTAGAGTTATAGAATATTCCCACACAAACCTCCTTATTCCAGGGTTCTCCAATAACACCTCATTACCATGATCAGTGGATGGTCCTTTAATTCCACCATCATCAATAAAAATACCAGCATGAGTAGGAACCTCATCCTGAAAAATCCAAGCCATCTGTGCTTGATAAACTGCCACTGAATTAGTTGCTCCTTGCGGCAACCTAGTGAGCTGAAATCTTCCCAAAGGAGTCTCAAAAGTTGTGAGAGGCCTTGAATCCGTATGGAGTTCCCTCTCATCATAACCACCCATAATATCACCCAAACCATAACACACCCTTCCAGCAAAAGCTTCAACAAAATCCTCTGCACTTGGCGGCATACCAGCGTCCTTGATAGTGACTCTATTCAAGGCTCTAAGATCATGAACCACCCTCAACTTTCCATTCTGCTTCTTTACACAGAACACCGGACTTGAGTAACTGGATGTTGATTGTTCATATAACCCAGTCCTGACTCTTTCCCTAATAATCTCCACAAAATCCTCTCTGATAGCTTCTGGAATCGGAATAGGTTTGATTTGCCAAGGTTCATGACAAACAACAGGAATCAAGTAAGTTTCCCCATAAGAGTGCTTCAGAACACCCCTTTCCTCCTCAACAAATGCCACCGCTTTTTCCCTTAGCACAATAACGTGCAACAACAACTTCTTTTCTTCCTCAGACAACCACCCATCAGGACCAAAATTAACAACTTTCAATCTTTCCACGGTCACCCTCGCCGTCTCTACAAATTCTGGAGGATTCTTCACCAAAGGAGTACAGTACGGATCTCTTGACAAAGGAGGTCTCTTCAAAGGCGGATTCAAACCCACAGGCATAGGCTCATTGACAGGCCAAATCTTCTGCGCTACCTTCTTATACTTTGCCGCTCCACCTTCAACTTGAGGGATCTTCAGGAATTCTTCACCATCAGACCTGGAACTAAAACCAAGGGTTTCCCCATTGCTCACATGTGTGGCCAAGGTAATGTTTTTGACAGGTGTAGAAGAAACCCTAGCGGTGCACAATTGGGAGGACTTACTTTTAGACCCCAATCTCACCACTCCAACACTTTTCCGCAATTCCACATCTTCATCCTCACTTCCAACTTCCAAATCTTCAAATCTTGATTCGTCTTCTGAATCACATCTTCTAAAATTGTGCAGTTTATCCTCATGCTGGAGGTCCAAAAATTGATCTTGATGATCATCATGCTTCAAAATTTTCTGCAGTTTAACCTCATGCTGGAGGCCCAAAAATAGATCTTGACAATCTTCACAAAAATATTTTGCATCTTCTTTCTTCATTATCTTCAGATTTTTTTCTTGATTTTCTTGAATTATCTTGAAATTTTTATCTTCTTTTCTTGAGTTATCTTCTGTCCTACAAAAATAACCAGGGGTTTCCCCAATGCCCACAGGTGTGGCCCAGGTAATGTTTTTGAAAGGTGTAGAAGAAACCCTAGAGGTGCACAATTGGGAGGACTTTCTTTTAGACCCCAATCTCACCGCCCCAAAGCTTTTCCGCATATCTTTCAATAAAGATATATAACCAATCTTCTTCTTTAAACTTGAATTAAAAATAATTAAGAATCTTGAGAGAGAACAGAGACTTGATAAAAAACTTGATGAATACTTGCAGAGAAGAGAAACATTAAAAAGAGAAAGTTGAAAATCCACTTGGTATATCTCCAAGGGAGCTGACCTACTACAACCTGGGATTTCCTCATCTCGGGGAGAGGTTGTAGCACTAGGGTGATCAGCCCTCATTACTCTAAAAAAGACAGACTCTCAATAGAGCCTGAGCCGCACTCCAAAAAACCAGAAGCAGCACCCACTTCCTTCCTTCTCCTGCAGCAGTCCATGCACTGGCACATTGAAGATAAACCAGGCCTAGTCTCCCAACCATCCTCTCCAGGGGGTGATAACCTCATGTGAAGCCTCCTTTTGTCTTCACCAGTCAACTCCAAACTGATTTTCAAATCAAATTGATAACCAATTCTTTCCTGAAAATCCATCAAGAATGGCCCACCCAAAACTGCTTTTACATTACCTTTAGCAATGTAAAAATGAACCTTCCCTGAGGCTCCGCCAACATCTAACTTCACAAACGCTGAAGTTCCAATCAATTCAGTGACATGGCCACTGATCCCTCTCAAATTCCCACCAATACCAGTTTTGATGGGGAGGCCCATATGAGTTGCCTCAAACAAAGAAATCAGGTTTATCTGAGAACCTGAATCCACCAATGCCCTTGCCTCCCTGCCATTCAGAGTGACATTGACATATACCAGAGGAGCGGAAAAATGAGTTTCCAACCCCTCACCAAACTTTTCAGCAGAATCACAAATGTATTCTACCTCACCAGAAGAAACCCTTCTCCTGGTCAATAACTTCTTCTGCCTATCAGCCAACCCTGGACTGATAGCATACAATTCCCCATAAGATAGGGAAACCTGACCCTGGTTCATCCTTTCCAGGACAGAGTCCATAACATTAACTTGACCAGACACTACTGGCCTCTCAAAGTGAGCTCTTTGCTTCACCACCTTAGTCCTAGAAGCTTCTTGAGGACCAGCACCACCAACAGATTTACCATTAACAGGAACCAAACCAGATCCCTCACCAGAACCTCTGACTCCAACAGGCTTTGGCAATGAAGCCAAAGGGACATCCTCCTCAGAATCAGAATCCACCTCCATTGGCATTGGCTCACAATTCAGGTCCAATGCACCAAAACTAGGGGGGCCCATGTCAGCCATACCCTTCTGCATCTTGTACAGCTCCTCTTTGCTGTACCCCTTCCTAGCTGCACTCAGCTTAGGGTCACCCTTTAAAGCATTTGGCTTTGGTTGGGCCTGAGAACTGCTCTTAGGCCTACCCACCTTCCCTGCTTCCACATCATAAACACCAGCCAAGCGTTCTCCACTTGACTGTCCACCACAAGAATACAACTCCAAACCACTAAAAGAAGTAGAAAAAGAGACCTTATTGACCTCCTTCCCCTTTCCCTTGACATCCTCATCTACCTTAACAGAAGACTTCCCCTGATCAGGAATCTCCTCAAACCTTGGCCTCCTTTGATTGAGACCACCTCTTCTCCTGACCAAATCAACAGGATCCTGCCCCTCACTAGGCTTCACAAAAGAACCGTCAGGGAACTTAAAACCCCTGCCATCAAACTCCACTTTTCCTTCAGACACATCTCTGTTCAGTGCCCAACAATCATTGGACCTGTGCCCCCTCCTACTACAATAAGAGCAAACCCAAGGATCACTCCTACCAGCCCTTCTTTCAAACTCTCTTGGCTGAGAAGGTGCCTTATTAACCTTCTTGGCCTCCTGAACAAAAATGTGCAGCTGTTTTGTCAGATCAGCCAGCTGCTCCACCATTGGGTCCCTCTCCTGCTTGGGAACCTGCACCAAATTTTTCTCCTCCTTCTTCTCCCTAACTTCCTCTTCAGAAAAAGCCTCACTGACCTTGCTGACATACTTGGCACACCCCTCCTGATAGGTGTCCACAGCCAATAACTTCAAATGGGCCTCAACATCCTCCTTCACCTTATCCAAGGCAGGCAACTTCTGATCCCCGTGAGAAAGAGTTTTCATCAATTCCTTTCTTGACAACCCCTTCAACACATCCATCCTGACATCTCTAGCCAGGGCAGACCAAAAAACATCTTTGGCAGCATTTTCATGTGCCAGCTCCTCCACTTCCACCAAGTATTCCACCACAGGATCAAACTGTAGCAGAAACTTCCTGTAACTATGTAAGTTACTAACACCACCATAAGATTGCCATTCACTGACAACCTTGTTCAAGTCCACCATAGTGAACCTGACACCCCATCTATCAACCATTTCCCTACACAACAATTTCCAATCCCTCTTCTTGTAGCCATACATGGCCACAATCTCCTTCTCCACTGACCTATCACCAATGAAGAAGATAATCTGCTTCACCATGTCCAGGTAGGAAGCACCATCCACTCCAGAAGCAGTATCATACTTCTCTAGAAACCACTTGACATCCTCCCCATTAAACTTGGTACCATCCAAAGTTTTAATCCTCACACACTCCCTAAACATCACAGAAGGAGGACCATTCCCCCCACTGACAGTCACCACAGGAATAGCAGAACCAGAAGTCATTCCTCCAGACCAAATCACCAAGAAGAGCCAACCAAAGAAAACAGAGATTCCAAAGAACTAGCAAGTTCCCCCCACGTTGGGCCCCAGAAATGTAGACAATCCTATAGTACTAGCTATAGGCCTTGACCAAGGGAGTTGGAGAAGTACCAGAGAGAAAATCCCCTGTCCCTTTAGAAAAATAGAGTGAGATTTACTTTCTAAAGTAAGTTGGTTCCTGTTTTGCTAAAGACCCCTTTTAAACACACTTGACTGCTTGATGAGCCAAGAAAGTAGTCACCAGATAGACTAACAGACCAAAGAACTGAAATGTAGAACAAAGTCCACACCAGAGACAGCAAAGATACTTGATGTAGACTGCAAATCCACACCAGAGACAGCAATAATACTTGCTATAGCTTGCAAGACTATAACAGAGAAAACAGTTGCCAAAGTTAAGTTAAATGAAGAACTCACTTGCAACAAACACAGCCAATTGTGGCCAGAAAACAGTGAAAACTTAGTGAGGAACAAGGAGATCACCTCCGGATGGTTGTATGATGATTAAGGTTGCCCCAAACTGTCTTATTCACTATGTACACACAGACCACTAACTAAGAGCCCATGCGCACCCACCAATCTGGCGCCTGTACCTGCCAAATTGCATAAAAAACCCTCCTGGAGCGCTCCCCAACCTCCTAAAACAGAGGCGGGCGGGCCGCCCAACGTCGTAGATGCCGCCTGAAGCGGCCCGGCCTCCCTGAAGCCAGAAAAGCAATAAAAACCACTAATCTACTTAGAAAAATTAGCTACAACTACTAAAACCTTTAAAACACGGAATTTCACTATAACAACTTTGAGACATGAAACATAGAGAAAAATTATCTCTATCAAATGGTACTAAGCACTTAACCCTAAGACTTAAGGTTAGCCCGTAAAACACGAAAAACAAAATTAAACAGCAATCTTTTATAAATGAAAAATGAGGAAATGACCCCTTAAAACTCAGAATATGAAAAATGTCTTCAAGACATAAAATATAGAGAAAAATAAGGGCTATCCAATGATAGTACCCACATACCCGCAGACCTAATATCCACGGAATAAAACCAGAAAAATACCAAATTCTTTAACAGATGTCAATTAAGAAATGCACAAACAGCGCCAAATCACACAACAAAGGCCCCTGCCGATGTTGGAAGACCACAGTGTATCACCAAATTTTCAAGTCAAATTTTATTTAAAGTCTGACATGAAAATTTGGCAATACCCTTCCTGTATTTTATTGAATTAAGGAAAGGGTATCATCAAATTTTCAAGTCAATTTTTTTTTAAATTCTGATATGAAAATTTCACAATACTCCCCCTACAATTTATTGAACCAAAGAAATCAAATGGAAAAAAATTCAAAATTGAAAATTTCTACAACCAATTATTTTCCCAGTCCCAATCAAGTTTTCCTATTTTATATAATAGCCTGAGAAACAACCCAAGGACAGATGCACCATTATATAAATACAGTAATTTCTCTTGATGTAAAATTATAAAAGAATTGGAAGAGACAAATACAAAAATAAATGAAAAAAATTAAAATTAAAAATTTCTACAACCAATTTTTTTCACCAGTCCCAATCAAGTTTTCTTATTTCATATAATAGCCAGTAGAATGACCTAAGGTCAGATTCACCATTATATAAAAACATTAATCTATCTTTATGTAACTTTAAAAAATAATTGGAAGAGACAAATCCAAAATTAAATGAAAAAAATTAAAAAGGATTAATAAAATTGAAAAAGAGGAAAATAAAAAGGGAATTTTTTTTTAAAAAAAAAGATAAAAATTAAAATAAATAAAAAAATTTAATAAAAGAGAAAAAAAAAGAAAAAAAAATTGGAAATAAATATTTAATGATAGAAAAAATATAATATTTTAGTAGCAATATTTGACAGATCTACTATGAACAATTTTTTTATATAAATTTTTTGATTTTTAATACGATTAATAAGACCTTCATTTATTTAAAATGAACAGCCAAAATGGGTAAATTATTTACAAGAAACTAAAGTTGGAGGTGCTTTAGTTGTTTGATGCCAATGTTAAGAAGAATTCCATATAGCCTCAACTATTCCATTGGAACTAACAAAATCAACAATACATTAATTACTTATAATAAAAATTTTTTTTAAATACCAAAAGAGACCCCTTGATCATATCCTTGTTGCCAACCAAAACCTTTAATGATACAAGAAATCAGATTTTTATTTGATAAGGGTTCCTGAACCAAAGCCATTTGATAGAGAGTAGAAATTAAATCAGAAAGCCGGCAAAAAACTTCATCCTTTTTTCCATTAAATGAATGAACTTATAAGATGAATTGAGGTTTGTATTTATTATTGACAACTGCAATAATGAGATCTATACTGCCTTCTGTAAGTTCTTGATGTTGTTGTAAAAAATTTTTTTCTTAAAATTTGATATTGAAGTCTTATAAAATTTGAGATTGTCCAAATTTCCAAAGAATGTTTTCCAAAATATCCTCATCCTAATCAATTTTCTATTTTGATAAATATTTGTCTTTGAATTGCTTGATTCTTTAGCTGGTTCCATGATTTTCTGCTTTTTATTTTCTGGTAAGGAAAGCTCAGATTGATTGGGAGAGGAATAGAAATGAAGGACATTAAACGGATAGAAGAAAGTAAAGATAAAGAAAAAGAATTTGAATATAATGAAGGAATAGAATAGAAGGAAATTGAAGAGATAGAAGAAATTAAAGATGAAGAAGAAGAAGTTGAATATACTTGATGATTATTCTTGGAGCTTTCAAGATTTGAAGACAAGGAAGAAAGAGAGGATAAAGATGATTCAGAAGAAATTGATGATAATGAAGATGTGTGAGTTGAATTTTCCATATTAACTTCCTGGAAAAAAAATTATAAAACAAAAAAAGTAAAAAAAATTAAAATAAAAATATTAAAAAAAAACCCCAACAATAAAAAATTATCAGTAAAATAATTAAAAAGAATAAACATTTTTGCAACATAGTGCAACAGCTAGTTGAATGGAAGGATTAAGCTGTTTGTTATGGGAATTGTTATGAAAGATAGGAAGTTCAGAGATGAGTTGATAAAGCTTAAAGAAAGAATTGGGAGATGTTCAAAATAGTTTAGTGAAGTTGAGTTGAGGAATGTTGAGAATGGAGCAGAGATAATATCTGTGATCATGATGAAGATTTTCCCCCCTTGGGTTTATGTAATGATTTATGGAAAGAAAAGACATATAGGCTAAAGGATCTTCCAAATCAGAGTCATATTTATAATAGAGAACTAAAAGTAAAGTGATAGCATTCATAGTGGAGTGAAGTGGCTGTCTAGTAGAAAGGTGCTTCATTGTTGTTGGTAGTATAGGTTGTCCGTAGAAGGTTTAGGTGATGAGTGGGAAGTGGGAATTTACCGCCAAATGTGCAGTTGGGGTGTGTAGATAGAAAAAAAACTTAAGTGTTTGCTACCAAAGTTAAGTAGCATAGAGTGAGGAAAGACTTAAGGATGGCATCAGCAATTATAAGTCATGTGACTTTCTTAAAAATCCATCATGAATGTGATGAGTTTGGGATCAGGAATTAGGAAATATAATTGGGGTATAAGAGGCAGGATAATGCATTATTGTGGATTCTCATCCACTAGCCCCAGGGTTAGTGGATAAGAATTTTCTGCAATTTATAATGTCTGATACTGGGAAAAAAAAATTCCTGATCCCTGAACAATGATACCCCCTATTAAGTATTCCTCATTTCTGAAAATTTTGAATCACTCATTATTCAAGTCACTACCATAAAGCAACTACCATTTATTAAAAAATTTTTTTATAGAAATCATTACTATTAAATTAACTACCATAAAGTACAGTATTATTCTCTTTTATAAATAAACATCCACTAAAATCATCATTACTGGACAACTCGTTTGTTGCCAGACCCATCTCACCTTTATCAGACCACACTGTCAAAAGCATAAAGCCTCCATCTTCTATCTCACCTCCACTGTTGCCCACCAGAATGTCAAATAACCAAAACTTGGGATCAGCCCCAATGCTCTAAGATACAGAATTTTTTGCTCACAAAATGCATCAAGAAATTGAAGCTCAAGTAAGATCCAAGTACATAACCAAAGGGAAAATGAAAGGCCCTGACCCGTCAAAAACACCAGCTTTGGCCTTAGCCACCCTACCCAATGTTCAGTTTTCAGGACTTTCAAGTCAAATAAATCCCTTTTTATTGTAAACCAGTGGAAAATTACAACTATAAACAACTTACTTCACCTCTGTCACCAACCAAATCTTGTGGATTTCACAACATTTCACTCACCCATCCATCACCACACAATATGGGGGGCAGACTTGCTAGCAAGTCTGCAACATTGAACCCTCATTCATCACAAATTGAGTATTAATTGAGCTTCCCAAGAACCATCCAAGAAAAAAGAGTGAAATTTTGTTGAATTAATGCTGAATCATAGTTGAATTATTATTGAAGCCAATGAATTCATTACTTAAAATTTTTTTTAAATCTGAACAGAATGATTTTTTGACATAAGGCTGAAATTAGTGCACCCCATAGATAAACCAGGCTGGTAAACACATGAAATTTTTTAAAAAAAATGGTGATTTTCTCATTCTCTCAAAAAAAATAATCCTCTCTGTAGATTTAATGAAACATCATTTTAAATAAGCATTCAGATATTTTAGCTCAATTACATATTAAAATTGTTAAATATATTCAGAAATAATTTAAGAAATACTATATAGCATAGTGATATTAATCATCACATTATTTTCAGTTAGAATTTTAAAAAATATGATATTTTATCTTTATGTATGATTACATAGCAGAAAATCTTGTGAAACTTCATAGGATCTGTAGAACTCAAAAAAATCTCCAAAATGAATAAAATAATAATATATTCAAACATATAGTTTATAAATAAAGTATATATAGTTTTTTTACCAGTAAGTACAAGCAATGCACAGGTACTGTTATTCTTTAAAAACAACTTTCCTCCATCTTCAGCATATCTAACTATGAAGGGGAGGAATTTTCTAAATATTGAAGCAAATTAAAAGTTAATGATTCTATAGAAGTCTAATGTTTTTTTTTAAAATTTCAGGTCATCAGTCTTTCTATTCCCTTGAACATAATTCTTCTGATTTTCTATTATATCACTTTTTTGAAGAAAAATCCTTATCTTTATGCTTTTACTCTTTCCCCTCTCATGAATCAAAAAATCATCCCCTCTCAGATCACCCTCTCTCTTTAGACTCACTTTATTCTCCCATCCCTTTCATTTCATTTCCCCTCCATACCATGCTTCATCTCTCTTAACCCCTCTACATAACTTCTTCTCCCTTTCCCACTACTCTCTACACCTTCCAATATTTGGGGGGGGACTTGCTAGGAAGTCCTCAACATGAAGTCAGATGGAACCCAGATGGAACTCAGAATGAACTCACAATTAATTCAGACTGAAATCTTCCTGAAATAAGCTTGAAAAATTCACAAAATAAGGGTGATTTCTTATTTAAAGCATTATGAAAAACTATTCAAATATGGATGAAAATAAGAATATAAAAGATTTTGAAATCTTCTCAATAAACAATACTTTTTGATGAAGTGTAATCAGATGATTTTTTGAATGAAAATTTAAGAGCAAAAATGCATGAAATTACATTATTTTTTCTTAAGTATAAATTTTAATCATTATAAGAAATATACTACATATTTTTAAAAAAATTTAAAAAATATTACATGACTTCTTAATTTAGAAAACATCCATTTTTTCATAATACAAATCTTTCATTTTTTATAGAGACCATGTAAACTGAATTATTCTCAATTTTTTTTTCAGAATTTTAAGATTATCACCACATAAAATTTGGGTACCCTCATTTAAAAATGCTGGGAAGTGGTTGGAAAGCTGTTGGGAAGCTGGTGGGAATTCATTGTGAAACCAGATTTAAATCAATTGGACAAAGATTTGGTAATCAGTTAGACCTAGGTTCAACCCAACTCAATCACAGGTCTCTTGAAGCTTGGTGATTACTTTGATCTTCAGCTGAGCACAGATTGAGAAAATATTGAACATATCACTTAACATATCATAATATTCACTTTCCCATCTTGGGGAAAGCAAAATTTGATATTTGGTCTAAAAAATTCTACAGATATTTTCTATCCAAGTTGGTAACAGAAGGTTAAACTGTAGTATCTCAATTAATACATTAGACCACATAGATATTTAATAACACATACAATTCAAATCAATTTTAATATTATTGAGATCACCATAAGTGTCTGTCCAAAGACTTACAAAAAGTATTTTAGTATCAAGACATTGTTCTAGGTAGTAGTTTCAATTTGGATTTTGAACTGGCATCTAAAGAATTTTAATATTAGACAGAAACATAAATAAGTGTAATTAGAGTGAAGTTATTCTATTTTGTGATTATAATGTAACAATAAAGCACATTTTTATTAAGAAAATTTTTCTTCTTCCACAAACCCAAATCTACTCTATAGGCTTAAGATTTATTTTTAAGCCATTTTATTTATTTCAGTTATTATTGATTTACTTCCAATATTTTTTAAAAAGATAATAATAATACATGTGAAAAAATTATGATCTTAGCAAAGAATATGCTATAAAGTTATTTTGTTCTTTTATTCAAAACTGATTATTCATTTTTTGCTTCAATTCATCTTTTAACAACCACTATCTTCAGATACTATTCTTACTTAATATGTCAAGTCTCAGATGTGTTGGAAAGTTCTCAATAACAATCAATCAAATTTATATGAATGTAATTTCAAGATTTCAAAATTCACCAACCCCCACAATTTTACAGCGAAGCCATTTGAATGTTCATATTTTTGGACTATTTGAAGAAAGAAAACCAACCCTTGTCGGTAATATTTCTCAAGTGCAGATTCAGCACATTGAACCACTTTTGGAGGACATTGGGTCTGGATCTCCACATCTTGACCAAAGAAGTGCCTTGAATCCTATGAAGCCATTCTATTTTCATGCTTACTTGGTTCCAGTTTTTGGTAATCAGTATCAACTTTGGGGATGCCTCTTTTCTTCAAGTACACTAATGAGTCTCGCTAAAGAAGCATTTTCTTCTTCTCAAATAGATTTAAGTCTGTTCCTGAACTAAGACTCCACTATCTTTTTTAATATCTCGCATGTAATTTATGAAGGCTCTTTTCAAATATCTCAGAGTACTCAAGATTGGAAAGCTAATCAACTTATACAAGGAATCAAAACAGTTCTCAAAACACATTAACTTCAAGCAATAAATTTTATGATTTACAATGAAAAAATGTTGAAGGAAAAGTTGGATATCAAGTGGAGGCACCAGGACAACCAATGGCTTAGAACTGGATTCAATGACTATGAAGATCAGTTTCCTAACAATCAATTAACCCCTGAAAGAAACAGGTCAATACTCGCTGATGATATGGGTTTGGGAAAGACTCTGTCAACTCTTTCTCTTATAAGTGCAACTAAAAGTGAAGCAAGACAATTCCAGGTATTGGAAAATCAAGAAGGTATTAATTGGAGTTCAGCCACACTGATTATATGCCCACTGGCAACACTATCAAATTGGATCAATGAAATAAGTGTGCACTTTGAAGATAATGTGCTTCCTTTCAAGGTTCTTTATGGGAAGGATTGTAAAAATACTAACGTCAATGAGCTACAGGACACTGCTATTGTTTTAACGACCTATGAAACAGCTAAACCAACAATGTCAAAAAATCAAAGCCGAAAAAAGATACTGGTGACTCAAAATCACTTTTGGTATAGAGTTGTTTTAGATGAAGCTCAGTTAGTGCCCATTTCTATATCTAAAACTTAAAACTTAACTTTTATAATCAATTTTTATAAATATTCTTTTAGTTACATTAAAAATAATTGATTTCAGAGGGCTTAAACAATATTTGACCTGGAATCCCAACACCGACTATGCTTGACTGGAACACCACTGCAGAACAGGCCCACTGACCTTCAAAGTCTCATATTTTTTCTTAGAATCAAAAAGTGGAAAGAAGACTGGTTATGGAAGAATTTCATTTTTCCAGGTTCGCAAAAAGGAAAAGCTAATTGTATTAAATCAATCAATCACTTAATGTAAGTCATAAGCCTACATAGAACAAAGGATGCAATTTTGTCTCTTCCATAAAAGATTCAAAGGGGGATATCGGTTCAATTAGCAGATCCATGGAGGTCTTAACTTGATGTGCTTCAAGAAGGATTCACTGAGCAATATGGGCCCTCCAGAAGCACTGACCTCCCTTGGGACTCATCTGAGTTTCTTAGAGAGCTGATGATTTTAAGAAAATTCTGCAATCATCCAATCTACAAAAATCTGGATGAAACTCCAACTTTTAATTTTACCTGGAAGCATTCAGCAAAGATTTTTCATCTTATAGGCCACTTGAAAGACTTTTTGTCTGGTGAAAGGGGTATAAATTTTCCAAAAGCCATTATATTCTCTAACTTTGTAGACTTTTTGCAGATGTTAGTGATTCTATAATGAATCATTTTACAAAATTATGTTGGCTTATTAAAAAAAATTTTCTAATATTTTAAAATAGAATAAAAATTGCTCTAGATGACCACAATATTAGGTATACCCAGCTTATGGGTGAACTCAGCAGGACAAAGCAAGACAAAAATATGCATGAATTCCATTTTAATAAAAATTTCCAAGTTTTGTTTGGAACAATTTAGGCTGAAGGAGTGGGTAAAGATCTCAGATGTGCTCAAAATGTATATATAATGGTGAGCTCAATGTCTTATATTTCATATTAAGAACAAAAATATTAAATTTTTTATATGTTCAATTTTTAAATAAGAGCTGAATTGGAATCCAGAAGTTGAGCAGCAGGCTGTTGATTGGCTGAATAGAATGTGGCAGAAAAATGAAGTAAATGTTTTTAATTATTTTGTGCATGGAAGTATAGAATTCAGCATGTATAAGATTCAAAGAAAGAAATGGAGCTAAAAATGTAAGCCAAATTTAAATTCTATTATTTTTAATGACAATAGTAATCATTAAAATTATGTTTTTGTTTTCAAGGCTAAGTGTCCCAAATAGTGGAAATGAGGATTATGAGTGTTAAAACCTATTATTAAGGGAGTTTTCAATCACTCACATTAGAAGAAGCAAAAATTTCAAGGAGAGCAGGTAAATTTATGGAATTTTGAGGATTTAAAAGTCTGTGTTGTTGAGGATTTAGAGATGCAAGATATAAGGGAGAATAACAGTCATTCAGTGTGGTAGCCTAAAGTTTAGTATGGCACCTAAGTACGTAAATGGAGTTATTACGGCGTGCAAGATTGGCGTTATTATTTTTTATAAAAGGGTTTTATTTAATTTATTGGAGTTTAAAATATGAAGAAATTGGTCACGAGCGAATGCCTACACAAATACAATTTATTTTACGGAGAAAACTTATTTTTACGGTCTGAAAAATTTATAAGTATCAAGTTGAGTCACTCAAGAAACTTGGGAAATTTTCCCAGAATTTTTACTATTTTTCTTATTTTTTTAAATGAATTTTAAAGTTTTATAGAAATATTTACGTTTTCAGAAATTACTTAACTTCAATGAATTTTCACGGGGTAATTAGAGCTGCGCAGACTACGAAAATTAGTTTGGTATGTAAAGGGGAAGTAGCTCTATTATGTGTAATTTTTCTAGGTTTTTTATTATAGTTTTAAGGTTCTAATTGAGTCCGGAAGTCCGGACGTACTCCGTACGGACTCCGCTTTGACTCCGTACGGACTCCGTACGGGCTCCGGATTGACTCTGGAAGAGCTCTGGAGGGGAAAACTTAGGCACGTGACTAGGAATACTTAAGCGCTTCTCAAACTCGAAATTGAGAGGGGGACAGATCATACAGCTTAATCATTAACCACCACGGTCTCATTTTTTATTACTCAACAAATTAAATAAATTGTAATACCCTTATAACTTTATATTTTTTATATTTAACATTTTAGAAATACTATTCAACAATTAAAAACACACTTCATATAGGGTATCTTTAGAAAGGTCTTCATTGCTGGGACTAGATTATTGCTGTCTCATAAAAATTCAAATTATTATAAAAACATAAAAGTCAATCTTTTCAGATGTTTCACTGGTACACCTTAATTGTTGTTATCAGTATTTCTTTCTCAACAGCCACTTTCTTTTAATCTCAATAAGCGTTAAATATTTTAGAGTTTCATTATTTTCATCAATCAGATCCAAGTAGATTGGTTAGCTTAGTGATTTAGAATTCCCATTTTGTTATTTTTATTGGAAGGAAGGGGTTTTCGGCTAAATCCACATATCTCCTCCGGATTCTGCTTACAGCAAGGTGACTGTAAGAGTTTACCTTACCATAGTTGGCGCCCAACGTGGGGTTCGATTTCTCTAGCTTTCTTTAAAAGACTTACTTGGATCAAGAACGTTATTAGCCTGCAAGAGGCTTATTTTCTGGAACTCTAATTGGATTTTTGTTATTGGCCTGCAAGAGGCTTGTTATTTTATCTATTGTTAACGCTTTTCATTACTTCTTGGGATGTCTTCTTCTGCTGTTGCTTCTGGATCTTCTAACCCTCTTACTCCCTCAGTTAGAATTGTTTCTTGGGATGGCCCAAAGTTTGATGGGGAGGAGGTTAAATGGTTCATTAGCAGGTATGAAGCTGCTGCTGCTGTTGATGGTGCTTCCCATGTGGATATGGTGAAGCAAGTTAGGTTTTTTATTGCTGATAGGGAGGTGGAAAAAGAGGTTATTGCTATGCAGGCATTCAAGGACAAGGATTGGGTTAAGCTTTCTAAAGCTATGGTTGATAGATGGGGTGTTAGGTTTATTATGATGGACCTCAATAAAATTGTTGGAGACTGGCAAGCAAAAGGTGGTTTTTCTTCTATGGCTGACTTCAAAAAGCTCTGTGTTCAGTTTGATGAAGTGGTGGAATATCTCATACTGGTGGACGAGTTAGTGCATGAGAGCCAAGCAAAAGATTTGTTTTGGACAGCATGCAGCAGGGATATTTGAATGGACATCTTGAAGGATCTTTCAAGAAAAGATTTGATGAAGGAACTGCCTAATGGTTAGCAGAAACTGCCAGCTCTGGAGGTTATCAAAGAGAACATTCAGGCCCATCTAAAGTTATTAGCGTTGGACAAATATCAAGAGTCTTGCACTCAATATGTTAGCAAGGTTAGCGAGGTTTTGGCCGAAAACAACGATATTATGGTCAAAGCCCAGGAGGCCAAGAAGGCACAAATGGGATTACCTGCTGCTAAAGTGGAGGGCAATGTAGATAATAAGATTGTCGATCACTTGGCCGATTTAAGAAAACAATTAAAAATATTTGTTCAAGAGACTCAGAAGGCCAACAAGGCCCAAATTGCTTCTTCGTCGACGTCGACTTCTTATCAGTCTAGAGGTTATGAACTTCGAAATTATAATGGCAATAATAATGGTAACCGCTTCCCAGGCAATGGGAGAAATGGTGGGAATGGTGGGAATGGATATAGAGGTGGCTATGATGAGCCAAAGGTGTGCTCCTATTGTAATAGGAGGGGGCACAGAGCAACAGTTTGTTTTGCTCTTGATAAGGATATGGATGCTGGGCGAGTTTTATTCGATGGTAAAGTTTATAAATTTCCTGATGGTTCGTTCATCAAGCCCAGTGATGGACAGTCTCCTTCTGATTTGGTCAGAAGAAGTTTAACGGCTGAAAGGAGAGCCAGATTTGAAGAGGTGACGAATGAAGATGTTAATGCCAAGAGTGGAAAAAATGGTAATGGTAATGGTGGTAAAGCTGACAAGGGCAAGGAGAAAGAGGTCAGTAAAGCCACATTTTCTACTTCTTTTGGTGGTTTAGAGCTGGCGACAGTTGCCCAGGTGGAGGGTAGCTGTATGGCTGGCGAATACGATGTTAATGCTGCTAGAATAGCAGCTGCTACTAAGGCGAAAAGTAGCATTCAGAGCCAATTGAGGGCTAATCCTGGCAAGGCCAATAACAAAGTGAACCCTTACTCTAAGGACAAGAATTCTAGTGCTCAAACTGCCGTCAACAAATTGAACCCTTACTCTAAGGACGAATTATATAAAATGCAGAAGGGGATTGCTGATATGGGGCCCCCTAGTTATGGCAAGTTTGATTTAAACGGTGAGCCTATGCCAGAGGATGATTCGGATTCTGAGGAGGACGTACCGTTGGCGTCTCTACCCAGACCAAGTTTTAGCGGTCCCATCCCAATGGAGGGAGTAAGAAGGACTAGCGATGGATCAGGATTAGTGCAAGAAGCTGGTGACGGAGTTAGGGTTATAGAAAGTGAAGATGTTATTATGGGAGGTGAAGATTGCTTGGTTGGACCTCAAGAGGTACCCAGGGCCAAGGTTGTTAAATCAAAGGTCCAGTATGAGCGGCCAGTAGTTTCTGGTCAAGCTAATGCGATGGACGCAGTTTTGAATAGGGTGAATCAACTTCAGATTCCCTTATCTTTGGGGGAGTTATTTACGATTAGTCCGGCACTTGCTGAAAAGCAAAAGAAGCATTTGACGAGGCGTCGGGTTTCCACTGGAGAGGTGGAATATATTTGTGAAAATGCTGAAAAGTTTGGGGAAGATGTAGATACGCATTTTTCCGCTCCCCTGGGTTACCTGGTGGTAACTCTTAATGGTAAAGAAGTTAAGGCCTTGGTCGATTCAGGGTCTCAAATTAATTTAATTTCATTGGAGCAAGCGACAAGTATAGGCTTGCCAATTAAAAGTGGGACTGGGGGAAACCTCAGAGGTATTGGAGGGCATGCAACAGAGCTGATGGGTACAGCTGAGCATGTCAGGTTAGGCATTGGTGGATCTGTTGGTAAGGTTCACTTTTATGTGGCCAGAGGAGCAGTCAAAACTGTTCTTGGTGGTCCTTTTTTGATGGATTTTGAGGCCAGGATAGGGTATCAAGCTGGCATGGGGATTAGTTTGGAGATCACTGGTGAAGATATGCAGAGGTTACATATGCGGTTAGCGCCTCCTGGAGATGAAGGTTGGGAAACACGGCCAGGGATTACTACTCTGTGCCAGTGTTGTGTTTGCACCAAGAAGCGGCATATTAAACGGACGGCTTCTGGTGAATTATGTTTGTTGGAAAGGGATGGATGCCCTCATTTTTTGGGGTAGCAGGGGCTGATCACTCTAATGTTGTAATCTCTCCTCAGGATGAGATCCCGGATTGCAATAGGTCAGCTCACTTGGAGATAATTCAAGTGGATTCTCAATTATTTTCTGTTAATATTACTTTGGAGTGCAAATACGTTATGGACTTTTCTATATGTTTATTGGATTTACCCTGTTTTTCTATAAAATTTAAAAATGGTGAAAAAGGCAAAATGGGCCAAATTAGGTTGGATAAAAATTGGAAGGGTATGTTTTCAGGCCTCCAGCAAGAGGTTAAACTGCAATTATCTCCTTCTATTTTGGACCTCCAGCAAGAGGGTAAACTGCAATTATCTCATCAAAACCCAATAAAAAATCTCAGTATAATTAAAACTCAAAAAAATAATTTTTGTGAAAATTCAATTCCGGTCCTCCAGCAAGAGGTTAAATTGCCGACTTTCTTTACGGGTGATTTACTGTTGGATAAGGGAAGCAAAGGTGTTGGAAAATCTGTTTATAAAATAGACAAGGGAAAGGAGAAAAGGGTAAAATTTAAAAATGAAATAAAATATTTTTCTAATTTTTCTTATTCTAATTCTGGCGATGAAGAAGATTCATTTGATGAAAGTTTTAATTGCAAAACAAAAGAAAATGTTTTACCTCAAGTTAATTTAGATGTGGACGCAGCCAAATATAAGAAAGTAGCAAATAAAGTTCGACCTATTAATGAACCGCTACCTGCTGAATTAAATCCACCTTTGAGAAGACCAAGGTTATCAAGAGATCCTTATGAAAGTCCCTTGGTAAAGAATCCGCCTGAATTTTCTGAGACGTCAAGAATCACTTTTGAGAGAATGGGTGTTGTTAATTTTGAACCTGATGGTTGGTTGTCTGGAGAAGAGAAGAAGTTGTTGTTGGATGTGATGGTCAAGCGAGAGAAGGCCATTGCTTTTGTAGAAGAGGAGAGGGGTGTGTTGAAGCATTCCTATGGGGAGCCTTACAAGATTCCTGTGGGATGTCATGAACTGTGGCAGCAGAAACCGATTCCTATTCCAGCTGCATTAAAAGAAGCCTATATTGAAGTTGTCAGAGAACGGATACACACTGGACTGTATGAGCAATCAACGTCAAGTTATTCTAGTCCGGTATTTTGTATCAAGAAACCAAATGGCAAGCTTAGAGTTGTTCATGATCTTAGGGAATTAAATAGGGTTACAATAAAGGATGCTGGGATACCGCCTAGTGCTGAGGAGTTTGTTGAAGCGTTTGCAGGGAGAGTGTGTTATGGTTTGGGAGATATTATGGGTGGATATGATGAGAGAGAGTTACATCCGGACTCAAGACCTCTCACTACATTCGATACACCACTAGGACGTTTACAGTTAACAAGATTACCTCAAGGAGCAACAAATTTGGTTGCAGTTTATCAAGCTCAGATGGCTTGGATCCTTCAAGATGAAATTCCACAATATGCTGGAATCTTTATAGATGATGGAGGAATTAAGGGACCAACAACCGACTATGATAACCAGGTGTTGGAAGAGAATCCCGGGATATGCAAATTCATTTGGGAGTTTGCAATTCCTTTAGAAAGAATCTTGTTTCGAATTGAAGAGGCTGGTTTAACTATTTCAGGTTCAAAATTTTCATGTTGTGTGCCAGCCTTAGAAATATTAGGCCATGTGGTATGTAGAGAGGGTAGGATTATGTCCAAGAAGAAAGTTAACAAAATTCAGTCCTGGCCAAGACCCAAGAATACGACCGAAGTTAGAGGGTTTTTAGGCGTTTGCGTATATGTTAGAATGTTTATCAAGGACTTTTCTTCATTGGCAGCTCCATTGAGACGGTTAACGAGAAAGGATGCAGACTGGGAGTGGGATGAAGAGTGTGAGAAGGCGTTTGTGAAGTTGAAGGAGGTTGTGGGGAAGGATTTAGTCCTGCACAAGTTGGATTATGGAAAAGATGCTGGCAGAATTTATTTAGCAGTTGATTCAAGTCAGGTTGCAGCTGGGGCGGTTTTGTCTCAGATGGATAAAGCTGGTTACATCAGGTCCGTTAGGTATGAATCTGTAGTATTTACTGAGGTCGAATCAAGATATTCTCAACCGAAATTGGAATTATGTGGTGTGGCGAAAATACTGAAGAAACTTCAGCATATTTTGTGGGGGCAACATTTTGAGTTGCAAGTGGATGCGAAATCGTTAATCCAGATGATTAATTCCCCAAGTTTACCAAACGCACCCATGACGAGATGGGTAGCTTTTATTCAACATTTTTCGTTTGATTTAGTTCATAAGACTGGCAAGACTTTTACTATGCCGGATGGTTTATCAAGGAGACCACCCACTGAAGAAGATTCAGACTCAGAAGAGTTCGATGAAGATATACCTATTATCAAAGCCAGCACTAAAGGAGCTGAAGACTTTCCATACCTCCCCCATGAGGTTAAACTGGCAGGACTATTGTGTTTAGATTATGGTGTTGATGACCTCCACCAATAGGATAAACTGGAAAATAGTTTTTATGTTAATAAAGGTGTTGGAAAAGGTGTAGATAAATTCGGCAGAGAGGAGGTAGAAGAAGATGTGGTGTATGTAGAGGAAGATGGATTGGTAGTGTGGGATAGTAGTAAACTAAGGAATGGTGTATATGTTGGAGAATTAGAGAATTTAAATAAAAAGGTGGATAAAGAGAAAGAGGTATTTTCAAATACAGTTTTCGAAGGATCCAAAGGTTCAGAAGAAAAACGTCGACATAGCTCGATTAAAGATTTATTTAGGGGTCAACGATTATTGGCTGATTCATGTGCAGGTGATATTGGTGATAGAGAAGTCCCTATTGATGTTATATTAATCGATTTTCAAGATGAAGTCTGGGGTCAGACTGGTTTTTATTTTTTGTTAGTCAAATATTTGTTGACTTTAGAGAGGCCAGAAGATTGTGAAGACGATGAATGGGTGGCTATCAAGAGGAAGTCATCTACGTTATACCTATCTGGTCGACGTTTAATGAGGAGAAGGTATCCAAATCCTCAAGTAGTTATAACTCAAGAGAAGGGGAAGAATTAGTTTTGAAATCACTGCATGAAGATCTCGGGCATAGAGGTGTTGGAGAAACGTTTAGAAGAATTTCTGATCGATTTTGGTGGCCTGGCATGAAGATGGCTGTTAAACAGTGGGTTCAGTCATGCAAAGAATGTCAAAGACGAAGTTATTTAAGGCCAAAAGAACCTGGACGCGCGACCGGTGAATATACGCTCTTTGGAAGAGTTAGTTTAGATGCCGTTCATATAAAAGAGGGACGGTATAAATATTTAATTGTGGCCAGAGATGATTTATCTGGTTGGGTAGAGGCAGCGCCTCTTATTAATTTAACTGCCAAAAATGTGGCAGAATTTTTTTTGAATAATTGGGTATATAGGTATGGGGTGATGAAGTTGGTAACGATAGATGGAGGTCCTGAATTTGGGACAGAGTTTAAAGAGGCCGTATTGAAAGTTGGATCAAAGGTTAGGGTAGCAACCCCATATTATCCTGAAGCTGAAGGCATGGTGGAAAGAGGGCATCAAGTTATTAAGGATGCTTTAGTTAAAATGTGTGGGACAAGTGCCGAAAAGTGGAGGCACTATTTACCTTTAGTTTTATTTGCTGATCGAATCACTGCCAAAAGGACGACCGGATTTTCACCTTATGAACTTGTTTTTGGACAGAAAGCAGTTTTACCGGTTGATTTAGAAGCTGAATCATATCTTGGAGTTGACTGGGATACGGTCAAAACTACTGAAGAATTATTGTGTGCAAGAATGATGCAGCTAGAAAAGAAAGAAGAATATTTAGAAAAGGCATATTCGCGGATGATGAAGATCCGAAATCAATCAGTTAGATATTGGGATGAGCGGTTGGCACATCGATTAAGGAAACCTTTGAACCCAGGTGATATGGTCTTGGTGTATAATAGGAGTCTAGAGAGTCAATGGGGAAAGATGTTTGCAGATAGGTGGAATGGACCGTATAAAATCAAGGAGCAAGTTTCCGGCGGTTCATATGTGCTAGAAGAGTTGGATGGAGTAGTATTAAAGAAGAGGGTAGCGGCCGATCAAGTGAAACGGTTCTATCCTAGAGGCACCAGGCGTGCCGAAGTCTTCCTCCGCAATGAGGATAAACTATGACATTTATGAAATTATATGGACAAACTCCGAAATGAGGATAAACTACAATTTTAATGACTTTTATTAAATTTATACCTCCGCAACGAGGATAAACTATGATATCAACGAAATTTTATGATGACCTCCGCAACGAGGATAAACTATCTTCTTTTTTTATCAAAATACTTTACTATCGTTACACTGTATATGGACAACGAAACTGTGATGAAACTTAATGAAATGCAAGAAGACCTTCTTTGAAATTTTCGAAAACTTAAAATTCTTAAAATATGGGTGAAGATAGTGTTGGAAAATTTTTAAAATTTATTGGAAGAAGTGTTCACAGGGGAACCTTCTTAATTTAATATTGGCAAGTGTGGGGGTAATTGATGGGCTGGCTGCTCTATACACAATTACCCCATAATGTTCGTTTCCAAAATTTTCCCTGTTTCTAGTTGAATCCTGGCTTTGTCTTTTAATTATAGGAAGTCCACTAAGACTATAAACTGGAACGAATCAAGAGACACCGCTCTCAACGCCGGATTCAAGATTTTTTTTATTTTGTTTTTGATTTTTTATTTTAGATTGTGATTTCTTTTCTTTAATATATATTATGAATTAATGTAAAGGTGATGCTCACTGCTGGTCTCTAATCATTTTTATAAATTGGAGGGAGCCCACCCAGTGATCATCATTATAAAAATTATTTTTTAAAAACTTTCATTTATTTTCTTTTCTTTTCAATTTCTTAAAATTGTGTAACCACATCAAGTTGCACTTGGATGTGGGTATGATGTCAAGGGTACGGTTCATCAAATGGCCGGGGGGCATCTTTTAAAATTTTATTTTAAAAATTTTTTTTTAGTACTTTTTTTATCTTTCTTTTCACATTCATTTATCTTTCTTTAAAATTAAATTTTAACTTTTATTTAAAAACTATCTTTTCTAAAATCTTTTATTTTAAATTTAAAAAAAAAAAAAAAAAAATTAAAAATTAAAAATTAAAATTAAAAAAAAAAAAAAAAAAATAATAATAATAATAATAATAAAAATAAAAATAAAATAAAATAATAAAATAAAAAAAAAAATTAATTAAATCAAAATTATTATATTTCTTAGTTTTATTTTTTTCAGTCATCATTCTTTTTAGTTTATTCATATAGTTTAGACAGGAAACAGGGTCTAGGGGAACTCAATACCTATGGGATTTTACTTCAAGACATCTGTTAGTCCTCCAAGACTTTAAACTGGCTACTGTTCAAGACGTTCTTTAAAGTTTTTTTTATATACGTATTTTGGATCTGTTAGTCCTCCAAGACTTTAAACTGGCTACTGTTCAAGACTTTCCTTAAGGATTTTTTTTTACGTATTTTGGATCTGTTAGTCCTCCAAGACTTTAAACTGGATACTGTTCAAGACTTTCCTTAAGGATTTTTTTTTACGTATTTTGGATCTGTTAGTCCTCCAAGACTTTAAACTGGCTACTTTTCAAGACTTTCATTAAGGATAATTTTCTTTATCTTGACATCTGTTAGTCCTCCAAGACTTTAAACTGGCTAATTTTCAAGACTTTCATTAAAGATTTTATAATGGAGCTGTTAGTCCTTCAAGACTTTAAACTGAATTTCAAGGATTTTCAAGATTTTATGGATATTTTTGGAGACGGATTTTTTTTATATAAATCAAATGTTAGGTCCACCAAGACCTTAAACTGGACTGTTATCAAGCTGTTGGGTCCACCATGACCTTAAACTGGATTTCTTATCGATTAAATGTTTGGTCCACCATGACTTTAAACTGGCAGTTCATTCATTGTTTTAGTCCACTATGACTTTAAACTGGAAAATTAATATCTGCAGGATAATTCAACATTCATTGGACCACTATGGCCTTATACTGGATTACTTGTCAATCAAATGTTTGGTCCACTATGAAATTAAACTGGATTATCAAATTTATTCAATCTTTGGTCAAGCCTAGGCCTTACTTAGGAATATATCAAGATATTTATGCACTTAAACGATCTTTGGTCCACCAAGACCATAAACTGGCAATCGATTATATGTTTGGTCCACCAAGACTTTAAACTGGAATGTCAATCTTGTTTGGATAACTCAATTCAATCTTTTAATTTATCACTGTCCACTAAGACTCTAAACTGGTTATTCAATTATTTCTGGAATTGGGTGCTGATAGCTTTAGGAGGTTAAAATTTTAGGTGGTGATGATGCTAAGGAAAGCATAATGGTTAATTAGGTGAAATTTGTGGCGCTTTAACATGGTCTAAAGTTAATATTATTATTGGAAGCCTGGAAAAAGTATTTTATGGGTTTGCTGTATAGCAAAGTTTGAAAATTGTGATGAAGGAATCAGAAGTTAGGATGGTAGTTGGATTTTAGGGAATGATTTTTTTTTAGTGCCTCATAGTTAGGCCATTTTTTTGGTGTGAAGCTTGGAGGACCTTATGGCGAGATTGGAATCATAGAATTCGGCTCAGTGGGGGGCCCTATGAGGTTGGAATCAGGAGTATTCGGCTCATAGGAAGATCCACTCTCTCAATGCTGTGACAAGAAGGAAGACTGGTATATGGGAGTCTGAAGGGATTCAAACCTTGCTCTCAGTAGTGGAATCATCACAAGATTTATATTATTTTATGTTATATCAAGCCAGAGAAGAAGAAAGAACATTTTTTATCATAAAGATTTAAAAGAAGACCAGCTAAAACAAATTTATCAAATTATTTTATTAGAAAAGATAATTCTTTTGGAATTGCTCAACCACCAATGCAAAGTTATAAGAATGGGGACATTCTCGATTGGAGGGAGGATGTGGTAGCCTAAAGTTAAGTATGGCACCTAAGTACGTAAATGGAGTTATTACGGCGTGCAAGATTGGCGTTATTATTTTTTATAAAAGGGTTTTATTTAATTTATTGGAGTTTAAAATATGAAGAAATTGGTCACGAGCGAATGCCTACACAAATACAATTTATTTTACAGAGAAAACTTATTTTTACGGTCTGAAAAATTTATAAGTATCAAGTCGAGTCACTCAAGAACCTTGGGAAATTTTCCCAGAATTTTTACTATTTTTCTTATTTTTTTAAATGAATTTTAAAGTTTTATAGAAATATTTACGTTTTCAGAAATTACTTAACTTTGATGAATTTTCACGGGGTAAATAGAGCTGCGCAGACTACGAAAATTAGTTTGGTATGTAAAGGGGAAGTAGCTCTATTATGTGTAATTTTTCTAGATTTTTTATTATAGTTTTAAGGTTCTAATTGAGTCCTGAAGTCCGGACGGACTCTGTTTCGACTCCGTACGGACTACGCTTTGACTCCGTACGGACTCCGTACGGGCTCCGGATTGACTCTGGAAGAGCTCTGGAGGGGAAAACTTAGGCATGTGACTAGGAATACTTAAGCGCTTCTCAAACTCGAAATTGAGAGGGGGACAGATCATACAGCTTAATCATTAACCACCACGGTCTCATTTTTTATTACTCAACAAATTAAATAAATTGTAATACCCTTATAACTTTATATTTTTTATATTTAACATTTTAGAAATACTATTCAACAATTAAAAACACACTTCATATAGGGTATCTTTAGAAAGGTCTTCATCGCTGGGACTTGATTATTGCTGTCTCATAAAAATTCAAATTATTATAAAAACATAAAAGTCAATCCTTTCAGATGTTTCACTGGTACACCTTAATTGTTGTTATCAGTATTTCTTTCTCAACAGCCACTTTCTTTTAATCTCAATAAGCGTTAAATATTTTAGAGTTTCATTATTTTCATCAATCAGATCCAAGTAGATTGGTTAGCTTAGTGATTTAGAATTCCCATTTTGTTATTTTTATTGGAAGGACGGGGTTTTCGGCTAAATCCACATATCTCCTCCGGATTCTGCTTACAGCAAGGCGACTGTAAGAGTTTACCTTACCATATCGGGAAACCCCGGGGGACATGAGAAGGATTAAGGTTAGTTGATAATGTTGAAACAAAACTGATTCTTTTGTACAAGGTCAAGTCCTTTAGCACACTTCCAGAGTAGGTTGAAGTATCTCAAATATCAAAGTGTTGTTGGTCAAGATATTGTGCAACTTTAGAAAAATCTTCAGACCTCCATTACATTAAGAATCGTCTTAACAATCCAGATTATCAATTTTGGTGTCTGAACAACACTTGATGTTTGTGAAAAGCTTTTGATAAGTTTCACAATGTGGAAGTTTTTTAAGAAGTTTAGTTTCTTTAACTGAATTCTAAGAATCTTTGTTATATGAAATAAAGGTCATAAATAAAAATGGTTGAAAAAAAGGGGATTTTCATACATTTTTTTATTCTATATTTATGCTTTCTCACTTTGATTATTTCTTGAGAGCTATCAGAATCCTTCACAAGTCTTAATTTATCAGAATGACCTAAAAACCAACAGTGAGAACTCCCATTTGATTTGAGAAGCTAATTTGGGTTGAGTCAATTGGATATGCAATCAAATTATTGGTTTTTAAGGCATTGTCCCAGTGTTTATTGAGAATATTTTCCAAGACCTGGTTCCATTTGTCAAACCAATATAGGTTCCAAGAAAAATTTGACCCTGGGAAACAGCACATGAAAAAATGGTCAATAAAAGATTCACAGAAAATTGGGGGAAACTTTTCCAAAACAGCTGAATTTTATTCTAGATGAGGTAGCTCAAAGGCAATGTTGCAAGAATTCATGTCGAATGATGAAAATCTGTCTAATTTCTCTTCAGTAGGGTTTTGTTTCCATCCGTTTGATTCTGGTGAAATATTCAAAAGTGAAATTTAAAAATTGTGTATAGATCTACAAAAGTGAGAATTGAATGGAGGAAAAGTCTCATTAAAAATTCTATTAAGTGTTGGTGTGTTTTTGGGCAGGTTTCCATGAGGAAAGTAAGAGCTACTAGGGTTCATAAACAATTAGATTAAGAAAGTGTTCAATAAAATTAAACAAAGAGGAAGGATAAATTGTGGAGCTCCAAAACTTTATGATCAAAGTTGATTTAAGGAGAAATATCACAAAAATTAAGAATAAGAAATATTTCAGATTTATGGCATTATAATATGCATAAAGTATATTTTTATATGCAATTTGAACTCAAAACAAATGGTACAAAAGGAAGAGAATGATTATGTGATAAAAGTGCACTCATTTGAGAAAAAGATTTTTTTTCTTTTCAAAAAATTTTTCAACAAAAATAATTTGATAAATGTGAGGCTATGTTTATTTTTTAATTACCAAAAAATTATTTTTGGTCCAATATGATAGTAATACATATTCCATTGAGTAATTTTTGGTCAACCTGAATAAATAGACTAGAGTGTTACTTCATCACATTTATGTATGAAAATTTATACAAGGTTTCAGCTTTTTTATAATGCTTTAAGGTTTACACTTTTGTAGCATCTATTATTTGAGTATTTTTGATTTTTTCTTTATGGAAAACTTTACCTAGCACAGACCAATTTTCAAAGTGAAGGTGGACTAGATAGTGAAGGATGGGGAACAAATTGATCAAGAAGCCAGAGTAGGTCATCCAGCTCCAAATTTATTCCTCCATATAGCAATTTGGCCTCATTACAGTCTCACAGCAGTGGAAGTAGGAATTAATTGTATAACTTAAGGCAACGGAGAATTAGCATATCACAGAGTGAAGGATCTCACTCATCAAATAAGACATCTGGAGATGATGAAAAAAAAGGAAAGGTAAGGAGAAAGAAAATGAAGGTAGTAGTAATCCACAAATCACAGAAGCAGAGCTAAAGGTTTTATGAAAGATGATTAATCAAGTAAGAAGACATTCCTGGCTAACACGAGTTCCAAAATCAGTAGGATATAAAAAGGCAGGATCCCTCAAGGCAGCAGAATGGCACATGCTGTATACTCTCTACCTCCCTTTGTCACTTATACCTCTTTGCTTTGAGAAATTTAAAGAATATGAATCTTCAGCTTCCTCAGCTGAAAAACCAAGAGAATATTATCTTCTCTAGTCACTTGTAACATTATTCTCAATCACCAATTTTTTGACATTAAAAAATATACACGCTAATGAGCTTAAAGATCTAGATCAATTTCTGTTAGAGTATTGTGAGTGCCTGGAAGAGGGTTGGAAGAATATTAACACAAAGCCAAATCTGCATATCACTCAACATTATCCTGAAATGATAAAGCGTCTTGGTCTACCATCAGGTACAGCTACTTGCTCTGGAGAGTAGGTGAATCATATATTATCCGAAATTCAAAACAATCACCATCCACATATGTAATGTTTGTAAGCAATTATTTAAAAACTCAGCTGTGCTAAATTATTAATATTGACAACAGGATAGTTACCGCTAACAATGCTCAAACATTTGTATTGGAAGTCTAGGGTATTAGATCTTGGTGAAGCTGAAGATAATGATCAATGTGAGACTAAAAAAATCCATATTGATCTCAATAAACAAAACAAATGGATCCATATAAGTATGGCATTATTTACTAAATGGGTAAGGGCACTAATGGTAAAAGAAACTTCAAGATGGGCTTTGACACAATCAGAGAAAAGTGGAGATCAGGTAGTTGAAAACGTAGCAAGCATATTGATACATGGAAAGAGGTTTACTAGTTACCATCAGCACATTGCTAATTCAACAATTAAAATATGCAATGGAAAAGATAGCCAGTTTGGGCAAATAGATGATCTTTTCAGGTCAAAGGAAGAGAATGATCAAATCTATTTAATAGTAAGTCCTTTCAAAGAGCTCAGTCAAGAAGAAAAATCAAAGGATCCCTATTAGATTTTCCCAAAATTGCATTGTTGGTTAGTAAGAGTAGCCAAAGCAACTCAAATTGTGATTAAGAAAGATGCAATAATTGGACATGCAGCTACTGTCAAGCACAAAAAAGGAATGTTTGGAATCAAAGACAAGGTTGTCACTGCCATTGGACTGCAGACAGTAGTGAGTGAAAAAATTAATCAAATTTATTTTCTGTTGACTAACATCTTTGTGTTAATTTGGGATTGGGGAAATTTTTAGGATTGGTGATGTTTGTAAATGGTAAAAGAAATATTTCAATGCTTGATTAAAAATGCAATGCATCCAACTTACCTTATCTTAAATCAGTGAAAAATTACATTAGTTGCTTTTATTTCAAGAGAACCCATGCTTTCAATGAGTCACTTTTATCTTAAATGTAAGAATGAATGAAAGAAAATCATGAAAATGAGAAATATGATAAAATTGTTACTTAATGAATAATCTTCTTGCCCATTCATCTACTATAAATAGTTTGACCTTCCCACTTAAGCTGATAGCTATATATTATTAAATTTATTTTTCCCCAAGAGAACATACACATTAAAAAGACTATAAACATAGTATCTTTTTTTAATTTAACTTTGATAGGTTTAAAATTTAACAGCTTACTATTTTTATTTTATTTTATTTTATTACAGTTCATTATGGATGATAATTATAAAGGGATGTCTGTTGACCCAACTGATTCCAATTTTTTTCCACCTCAACATACTAATACTGGAAATACTCAAACACCACCTGCTGTAGGTAGGCTCTTACAGTCGCCTTGCTGTAAGCAGAATCCGAAGAAGTTGTATAAACCATAGAAGACCCTGTCCTTCTAAGTAAAATAAGGATTGCTCAAATAACCAAGCTTACTAGTCTACTTGATTGATTTAAAATATAGATGAAACTCTGATTTTATTAACGCTTATTGAGATTTAGAAATAGCAGCTGTTGGAAAAGAAATACTGATGACAACAATTAAGGTGTACCAGTGAAAGATCTGAAAAGATAGACTTATAGACTTTTATAAAGATTTTATTTTAATGAGTTAACAATAAAAACAAGTCCCTGAGATTGTGACCTTTCCAATGATACCCTATATGTGATGAAAATATAATTGTTGTATTGTATTTCAACAGTGCTATGAAAAATATAAATGTTATACGGGTATTATAATTTTATTTCATTTTGTTGAGTAATGAAAAATATGAAGGTGGTTGTTAATTATCCAAAAAGACTCTAAATATCGAAACCAAAAGATAAAAAACCTGTAGAAGACTAAGATTCCCCCCTTCTATCTTATTCTCCTACTCCAGACCTTTCCAAAAATAACCTACATGCATAGGATCTACAATAAACTATTGATCTAACAAGCATAATAAATTCTAACCAAATATTTCCACAATAGCCAAACTTTTCACAGGTGATCAGACTTTTCTATAGTGACCAAACTTTGCACAGTGCCCAGACTTTTCTGCAGTGACCAAACTTTGCACTGGTGATCAGACTTTTCTACAGTGACCAAACTCTGCACTGGTGATCAGACTTTCCCATTGTGAGCAAATTTTGCCACAAAAAGCTCTTTTTGCCATAATGAGCCACCGGAACAAATCAGAGTGCACCAGAGTGCACCGGAGCACTGGAGCTCAGTGGCCATTCCATCAGCACACCATATCCACCAAAAAATACTATAAGTCACTAAATCAAGTAAAACACTAAGAAAACAGGAAAATATGATAAAAAATCATCAAGAAATAAAATATAGAGAAAAATTTGGGCTATCCAATGATAATGATCATTTTCCAAAATTCCAAATATCCAGCCTTATAATACAGAAAATGGCTACTAATCTTCAAAAATAAATCTAAGTGGCATACCCAGATGTGGAATACCACATCCTCCCTCCAATATGGAATGTCCTCATTTGTATTCAATTTTTAATCGATATAAATTTGTTTTCACCTATTTGTTGATAGTCTTTGTCCTTTTGCTGGTCGTCTATAAATTTAACTTTTTTGTCTTCTTCTCTGGCTCTTGATATAAATCATAATATAAAAATAATAATAGTAAAAATAATTTTTGATGATTCCACTACTGAGAGAAAGGTTTGAATCCCTTCAGGCTCCCATATACCAGTCTTCCATCTATGTCACAGCATGAGAGAGTGGATTTCCCTAATGAGCCAAATACTCTTGATTCCATTCTCATAGTTCCCCCACTGAGCCAATTTCTATGATTCCAATCTCGCCATAAGGTCTTCCAAGCTTCACACCAAATAGCCTAACACTCTGGCTCTTAAGAAAATCAATAATAATCCAACTACCACCCTGACTTCTAATTCCTTCATCACAATTTCATCCATTGCTTTTCAGCAACCTTTACAAAATACTTTATCCAGGCTTCCAATTTTTAAATTTAAACTTTTAGGCTATGTTAAAGCGCCACAAATTTCACCAAATAGATTGACATTCCAGTTTAAAGTCTTGGTGGACCAAACATTTAATCAATTGCTAGTTCCAACTACTATCCTAAACCTTTCTCCAAAAATATCCATAAAATCTTGAATGTCCTTGAAAATTAGCCAATTTAAAGTCTTGGAGGACTAACAGCATATCTTGAAATAAAATCATATACAGCCAGTTTAAATTCTTAGAGGACTAAGATCCAATGAGGAACCAAATGCTTGAAATAAAATCGTAAAAACTATCCAGTTTAAAGTCTTAGTGGACTAACAGATCTTGAATACAAAAAAGACCTTAAAGAAAGTCTTGGAGGACTAACAGATCCCAAAATAACAAATATAACCCTTTAAAGAAAGTCTTGAATAATAGCCAGTTTAAAGTCTTGGAGGACTAAAAGATCCCAAAATAACAAATATAACCCTTTAAAGAGGTTCTTGAATAATTGACAGTTTAAAGTCTTGGAGGACTAACAGATCTTGAAGTAGGATCCGATTTTGCTTGAGCTCCACTTGACCCTTTTTCCTATATAAAATGTTTTATAAAAGAAATAAACCAAAAGAAAAATTGAAAATTAAATTTAACAAAATTTTAAAAAAAATAATTGTATGTTTATATATTTATTTTATTTTTATTTTATTTATTTATTTATTTATTTCATTTTTTTTACTTTTTATTAGTTTTTTTTTAAATGATGAGAATAATAAAAGGTTATAAAAGATTGTTATACAATAAAATCTAAAATTTAATTAAAAAAAATGATAAACAAATTTGAAATAAAAAATTTATGAAATGTAAAATAAAATTTAAAAGATGCCCCTTGGCCAATTGATGTGCCGTACCCTCGACATCATACCCACATCCAAGTGCAACTTGATGTGGTTACACAATTTTGAGAAATCAAAAATACAAAATTAATAAAAGAAATTGTAGGAAAATAAAATTTTATGATAATGATCACAGGGTGGGCTCCCTCAAATTTTTAAAAAGGATTAGAGACCACCAGGGAGCATCACCCTCAACAATATTTACAGTATTATAAAAATTAAAATGAAAGAAAAACATATTTCATTATATAAAAATCTAACATAAAAGAAATAACAAATTAATAAATAAGAAAGAATCTTGAATCTGGAAGTGGGAGCATTGTCTCTTTGTTCACTCCAGTTTATAGTCTTAGCAGACTTCCTATAGAACCAGAACAAAGCCAGGATTCAACTAGAAACAGGGAGAAATTGATAACGAACATTGTGGGGTAATTGTGTATAGAGCAGCCAGCCCATCAATTACCCTCAAACTTGCCAATATTTAATTCAGAAGGCTCCCCTGTGAGCACTTCCACCAATAAAAAAAATTATCAATCCAACATATATCTTCCCATAATTTTTGTCGCTTTTAATAGTTTTAAGAATTTTCAAACAAATGTCTTCATAAATGTCATAAATTTTGTTAACAGTTTTGTCTCCCATAGCATAGTAAAATGACAGTAATATTTTTAATAAGAAAGTAGTTTATCCTCATTCTGGAGTTAAACTTTGACAAAATTTTATTTAATTAATTATGTAGTTTATCCTCGTTTCTGAGTCCCTTTAAAAGGATTGTAGATATAGTTTACCCTCAATTTAAAGTTAACTTTCAGCACTCCTGGTTCCCCTAGGATAGAACAATTTGACTTAATAAGCCGCTACCCTCTTCTTTAAAACTACTCCATCAAATTCTTCCCAAAAATATGAACCACCAGATACTTGTTCCTTAAATTTATACAGTCCATTCCACCTATCTGCAAACATCTTGCCCCATTGGCTCTCTAAACTCCTATTATACACCACAACCATATCTCCAGTTTTCAACGGTTTTCTAAGTAGATGTGCCAACCGCTCATCCAAATATCTTACAGACTGATTTTGGATCTTCATCATCCACAAATATGCCTTTTCTAAGAACTCTTCTTTATTTTCTAGCTGCATAATTCTTGCACATAATAACTCTTCAGTAGTCTTGGCCATGTCCCAATCAAGTCCAAGATTTGATTCAGCTTCCAAATCAACCGGTAAAACTGTTTTATGTCCAAAAACAAGTTCATAGGGTGAAAATCCTGTTGTCCTTTTGGCAGTAATTCGATCAGCAAATAAAACTAAAGGTAAATAATGCCTCCACTTTTGTGCACTCAACCCACACATTTTGACTAAAGCATCCTTAATAACTTGATGCCCTCTTTCAACCATACCTTCAGCTTCAGGATAATAAGGGGTTGCTACCCTAACCTTTGACCCAACTTTTGATATAACTTCTCTAAACTCTGTCCCAAACTCAGGACCTCCATCTACCGTTGTGCTCTTCCAACATTGGCAGGGGCCTTTGTTGTGTGATTTGGCGCTGTTTGTGCATGTCTTAATTGACATCTGTTAAGGAATTGGGTATTTTTCTGGTTTTATCCCGTGGATATTGGGTCTGCGAGTATGTGGGTACTATCATTGGATAGCCCTGATTTTTCTCTATATTTTATGTCTTGTAGACATTTTTCATATTCTGAGTTTTAAGGGGTCATTTCCTCATTTTTCATTTATAAAAGATTGCTGTTTAATTTTGTTTTTCTTGTTTTACGGGCTAACCTTAAGTCTTAGGGTTAAGTGCTTAGTGCCATTGAATAGAGCTAATTTTTCTCTATATTTCATGTCACAATGTTGTTATAGTGAAATTCCGTGTTTTAAAGGTTTTAGTAGTTGTAGCTAATTTTTCTAAGTAGATTAGTGGTTTTTGTTGGTTTTCTGGCTTCAGGGAGGCCAGGCCGCTTCAGGCGGCATCTCCGACGTCGGGCGGCCCGGCCGCCTCTGTTTTAGGAGGTTGGGGAGCGCTTCAGGAGGGTTTTTTATGCAATTTGGCAGGTACAGGCGCCAGATTGGTGGGTGCGCATGGGCTCTTAGTTAGTGGTCTGTGTGTACATAGTGAATAAGACAGTTTAGGGCAACCTTAATTATCATACAACCATCTGGAGGTGATATCATTGTTCCTCACTCAATTTTCACTGTTTTCTGGCCACAATTTGGCTGTGTTTGTTGCAAGTGAGTTCCTCATTTAACTTAACTTTGGCAACTTTTTTCTCTGTTATAGTCTTGCAAGCTATAGCAAGTATTATTGCTTTCTCTGGTGTGGATTTGCAGCCTACATCAAGTATCTTTGCTGTCTCTGGTGTGGACTTTGTTCTACATTTCAGTTCTTTGGTCTGGTAGTCTATCTGGGGACTACTTTCTTGGCTCATCAAGCAGTCAAGTGTGTTAAACAGGAGCTTTAGCAAAACAGGAACCAACTTACTTTAGCAAGTAAATCTCACTCTATTTTTCTAAAGGGACAGGGGATTTTCTCTCTGGTTTTTCTCCAACTCCCTTGGTCAAGGCCTATAGCTAGTACTATAGGATTGTCTACACCATTACCAATTTCATAACTCCATATCAATACACCCAATTTTTTAAAATAAATTCTCCCACATTTTTGGCAGTCAAATTAATAAGAGGCGCTGCCTCTACCCAAGCAGATAAATTATCTCTGGCTACAATAAAATATTTATACCGTCCCTCCTTCATATGAACAGCATCCAAGCTAACCCTTCCAAAGAGAGTATTTTTGCTGGTAGCGTGTCCAGGTTCTTTTGGCCTTAAATAAATTCTTCCTTGACATTTTTCACATGACTGAACCCACTGTTTAACAGCCATCTTCATGCCTGGCCACCAAAATCAATCAGTAATTCTTCTGAAAGTTTCTCCAACACCTCTATTCCCAAGATCTTCATGCAGTGACTTTAAAACTAATTCTTGCCCTTTCTTTTGAGTTAAAACTACTTGAGGATTTGGATACATCCTTTTCATTAATTGTCAGCCGGATAAGTAAAACATAGATGACTTCCTTTTTATATCCACCCATTAATCATCTTCACAATCTTCTGGCCTTTCTAAAGTCAATAAATATTTGACCAACAACAAATAAAAACAAGTCTGACCCAAGACTTCATTTTGAAAATTGATTAATATAATATCAATGGGCACTTCTCTATCACCAATATCACCTGCACATGAATGAGCCAATAAATGTTGACCACAAATTTGATTCTTGATTGAGCTATGTTGATTTTCTTCATCTGAACTTTTTGACTTTTTAGAAACCGAATTCAAAAATACCTCTTTCTCTTCTTCACCCTTTTTAACTGAATTTTCTAATTATCCAACATATACACCCTTCCTTAACCTATAACTATCCCAAACTACCAATCCATCTTCATCTATATACACAACATCTTCTTCTACCTTTTTTTTTCAAAATTAATTCACACCAATTTCATCAATTTTATCAACATAAAAATAACTTTCCAGTTTATCATCTTGGTGGAGGTAATCATCACAATCATCTAAACACAATAGTCCTGCCAGTTTAACCTCATGGTGTAGTTATGGAAAGTCTTCAGCCCCTTTAGTGTTGGCTTTAATCATAGGTATATCTTCATTGAACTCTTCTGAGTCTGAATCATCTTCAGTGGGTGGTCTTCTTGACAAACCATCTGGAATATTAAAAGTTTTGCAAGGCTTATAAACTAAGTAAAAAGAAAAATGTTGAATGAATGAGAACTACAGAGAATTATATTATAATGTCACCAGAAGACCTACGCACAAGGTTGAGGGTGTTCCTGGAAGTGAGATGGAGGGAGGAGTTTAGAAACTTCTTTGAAGCACAGAGGAAATTTTCGCAGAAGTGATTCAAAGATGACTTGAAGGAAGAGCTACTGATTTGAGATATGTTTGATAAGAATTCTAATATAATTTAAAGGTAATATTAATATTCTTAAGATCTCACAAAGGGTTGGAAACTCAATAATAAAATATTTAAGTTTTAGAAATGATTACTGAGAAAAATAAGGAAATGTACAATTATAATGTTTTAACCTGAAGCTTTACCACTATTAACTATATATATGTTTTATAATTTAATTCTAAAGAAATATCAAACCCAAATCCAACCCCTTCTTGCATTGACCTCATAACCATCCATCATTCTGCACACCACAGACCTCCAAAAATACACCCATTACACCTGGACCCTCCTCACTAACATCTGTTAACCCTTTAATCCTCCACTATCCATCCCGTCCATGCTCACTACCCCTGTTAACAACCCACAGATACTTAATGAACCTTTTAGTGGAATATTACATTAACTATTGCGCTGTGCGTTGCTTATTGAAGAAAAGACTAAACACACTATTGAGAGATTGACTAATTTAGATTTAAAGTTTAGATTAGCCCGGTTGAATAGTGAGTACACAAAGGAAAGTCGCAGTTGCTATGTAGAATTGTTTTCTGCTCTTCAAGTATGGATTTAGACCTCTGCATTATTGATTTAATGAGCTGCTTTTGCCTCGAGTATCACGTGGGGTGTGACACTCATACAGTCCAGTACAAATCCGTTCTCTGAAAACTTTGATATAAGCTACTTTTAATGCAGCCGGAATCGGGATTGGTTTTAGCTGCCACAGTTCATGACATACTACAGGAATCTTGTAAGGCTCCCCATAGGAATGCTTCAACACACCCCTCTCCTCTTCTAAAAAATCAATGGCCTTCTCTTGCTTGATCATCACATCCAACAACAACTTCTTCTCTTCTCCAGACAACCAACCATCAGGTCCAAAATTAACAACAGCTAATCTATCAAAAGTGATTCTTGACGTTTCAGAAAATCAGGGCAGATTCTTCACAAAGGGACATTCATAAGGATCTCTTGATAGCCTTTTTCTTCTAAAAGGTGTATTTAATTCAGCAGGTAGCAGTTCATTAATTGGTCGGATTTTATTTGCTACCTTCTTATATTTTTCTGCCTCCACATCTACATAAACTTGAGGTAAAATATTTATTTTTGTATCACCATTGTAAATTTCATCAAAGGAATTCACTTCTTTGTCATAATCAGAATCAATATAAGTAGAAAAAAATTTTATTTCATTTTTAAATTTAACCCTTTACTCTTTTCCTTCATCTATTTTATCAACAATTTTTCCCGACAACTTTAATTCCCTTATCCATCATAAAATCACCCCTAAAAAAGTTGGCAGTTTATCCTCTTACTGGATGACCGGAATCAAATTATCAAAAAAGTTATTTTTTTGTGTTTTAATTAAACTAAGATTTTTTATAGAATTTTGATGAAATAACTGCAGTTTACCCTCTTGCTGGAGGTCAGAAAATAAACCATTCCAATCTTTATTCAACATAATATTTCCCATCTTCCCTCTTGATCCATTCTTGAATGTGATCAAAAATCTTGACAGAGAAGTGAGACAAACCAAAAATTTGAAAACATAATAACAATTTAATGTATTATTAACAGAAAATAACTGAGAATCCACTTGAATTATCCCCAAATGAGCTGACCGATTGCAATTCGGGATCTCATCCTGGGGAGAGATTGCAACATTAGAGTGATAAGCCCCAAATACCCCAAAAAATGAGGGTTTCTAAAATTCCCCTCTAAACATAATTCACCAGAAGCTGTTTGTTTAATACGCCGCCTCTTGATGCAAGTACAAAACTGACACAGAGTAGTGATCCCTGGCTGTGTCTCCCAACCTTCATCTCCAGGAGGTGCCAACCGCATATGAAGCCTCCTCATATCTTCACCAGTTATCTCCAACCTAATACCCATTCCAGCTTGATAATTAATCCGGGCCTCAAAATCCATTAAAAAAGGACCACCAAGAACAGTTTTAACTGCCCTTCTGGCCAAATAAAAGTGAACCTTACCAATAGGTCCACCAATACAAAATTTTACATGCTCAGCCATACCCATCAGCTCTGTTGCATGCCCTCCAATACCTCTGAGGTTTCCCCCAGTACCAGTTTTAATTTGAAAGCCTATAATTTTTGCTTGCTCTAAAGAAATTAAATTAATTTGAGACCCTGAATCAACCAAGGCCTTTACCTTTTTACCATTAAGAGTTACAATCAAATAACCTTAAGGTGCAGAAAAATGAGTTTCCACCTCCTCACCAAATTCTCAGCCTTTTTGCAAATATATTCCACCTCTCCTGTGGAAACCCGTCACCTTTTCAGATGCTTCTTCTGCTTCTTAGCAAGTGCTGGAATAATGGTGAAAAGCTCCCCCAAAGATAAGGGAATCTGAAGTTGATTCACCCTATTCAAAACGTTGTCCATCACATTCTCTTGACCGGGTACTACTGGCTGCTCATACTGGACTTTTTATTTAAAAACTTTGGCCCTGGGTACCTCTTGAGGACCCACATTGCCATATTCACCCCCATAATAAAATCTTCACTACTTATAACCCTAGCTCCATCACCAGCTTCTTTCTCTAATCCTGATCCATCGCTAGTTCTTCTTTCTCCCTCCATTGGGATGGGACCGCTAAACCTTGGTCTGGGTAGTGACACCAAAGGTACGTCCTCCTTATGAAAATAAATAAATATAATACTTTGTAATTTCAATATAAACAATTTAACAATATAAAATAAAACTTTTATTTACAACTAGTAACTAAAATACATGGTTTACACCTCTCTCTTTATATGTGTTTTCACTATCAAATGTCTGTGCCGGTGTGAAAGCGCATTGCTTTTATGACATATTAACTTTAGATAGTAATGAGGCAATATTGGATTTACTATTGTAATATTATCACCTTTTGCTTTCTTAATAGCATGCTTTAACTTATCTACTGCTTTGCGCTTGAGTGGTCTTTCTCCCCTCATGGCTATTCTGAAATGTATATTTTCTCTGAAATGTAGATACTTCACACATTTGTTTTCCTTCCTCTAACCGTTGCAATCTCTTACTGCCTTTTGTAGACTATAGTGTTTCCTTTTAATTCTCCCATGCCACATTATTACTTTTACTTTCTTATTTATTATATTTTCTATCTTCTTTAATAAGTGTTGTTCGTGATGTTGTATTTCTTGAATATGAGTTGTTTGTAATTTTAATTCATCTTCATGGTTGTTGATGTTGTTTCCTTTTGATCCTTCTGTGGTTTGAGATGCTGTGTGAACGTAGGATAAACTTGCTGTTATATTCACACTCCTCAGAATCCAAATCATCTTCTGGAATAGGCTCACCATTTAAAGCAAACTTGCCATAACTAGGAGGCCCCATATCAGCCATCCCCTTCTTCATTCTATAAATTTTTTCCTTAGAGTAAGGTCTCAACTTGTTAATTGCCTTTCCAGGTTTAGCCTTTAGTTGGCTCTGAATGCTACTTTTAGCTTTAGTAGCAGCTGCTCTTCTAGCAGCATAGATGTCATATTTTCCAGCCATACAGTTACCCTCTACTCTAGCAACTGTTTCCAGCTCCAAATCACCAAAAGAAGTTAAAGTGTGGCCTTACTGACCTCTTTTTCTTTACCCTTGTCAGCTTTTCCACCAGTTTTACATTCACCAATTTTGCCACCCTTGGCATTATCATCATCATCCTTTAACACTTCAAATTGAGCTCTCCTTTCAGCTTCCATATTCCTTCTAACCAAATCATAAGGCACTTGTCCATCGCTGGGCTTGATGAACGATCAATCAGGAAATTTATAAACTTTACCATCGAATAATTCTCTCCCAGCATCCAAGTCTTTATCAAGAGTAAAACATACTCCTGCTCTGTGCCCCCTCATATTACAATAGGAGCACACCTTTGGCTCATCATAGCCACCTCTATAACCACTACCACCATTACCATTACCATTCCCTCTATTGCCAGAGAAGCGGTTACCATTGCCATTTCCATTAAAGTTTCAACGTTCATATCCTCTTGATTGATAAGAAGTAGACATTGATGAAGAAGCAACTGGGGCCTTATTGGCCTTCTCTGTCACTTGGACAAAAATCTTCAATTTCTTTGTTAAATTGGCCAAGTGATGGACCATCTTTTTGTCCATGTTGCCTTCAACGTTTGCCACCGGTAGTCCCATCTAAGCCTTCTTGGCCTCTTGAGCTTTGACCATGATATCATTGTTTTTGGCCAAAACATCACTAACCGTGCTGACATATTGAGTGCAGGACTCTTGATATTTTTCCAAAGCCATTAATTTAAGATGAGCTTGAATATTCTCCTTAATAATCTCCAACGACAGCAGTTTTTGTTTTCCATTAGGCAGTTCCTTCATCAGATCCTTTCTTGAGAGATCCTTCAAGACGTCCATTCAAATATCCCTACTGCAAGCTGACCAGAACAGATCCTTAGCTTGATTTTCATGAACCAATTTGTCCACCAAAATAAGATATTCCACAACTTCATCAAACTGAACACATAGCTTCTTGAAGTCAGCCATGAAAGAAACACCCCCTTTTGCCTGCCAGTCACCAACAATTTTGTTAAGGTCCATCATGGTAAATCTAACACCCCATCTATCAACCATAGCCTTTGACAACTTTACCCAATCCTTGTCCTTGAAAGCCTGCATAGCAATTACCTCTTTTTCCACCTCCCTATCAGCAATAAAACATCTAACCTGCTTCACCATGTCCACATGAGAAGCACCATCAACAGAAGCAGCAGCTTCATACCTGCTAATAAACTATTTAACCTCCTCCCAATTAAACTTTGGGCCATCCCAAGAAACAATCCTAACTGAATGAGTAAGAGGAAGAGGAGATCCAGAAGCAGAAGCATAAGACATCCCAATAAAGTAAGAAAAGCATTTAAACCATTAAAATAAGAAAGCCTCTTTCAGGCAAATAAAATAAATCGATAAGAGTTTCAAAGAATAAGCCTCTTGCAGGCTAAGAAAGTCCTACATCCAAGTAAGTCCTAGAAAAAGCCAGAGATTTTGAACCCCATTTTGGGCGCCAAATATGTAAGTAGACTCTTACAGGTGCCTTGCTGTAAGCAGAATCCGAAGGAGTTGGATAAACTGTAGAAAATCTTGTCCTTCTAAGTAAAATAAGGATTTCTCAAATAACTAAGCTTACTAGTCTACTTGAATTGATTTAAAATATAGATGAAACTCTGATTTTATGAACGCTTATTGAGATTTAGAAATAGCAGCTTTTGGAAAAGAAATACTGATGACAACAATTAAGGTGTACCAGTGAAAGATCTGAAAAGATAGACTTGTATACTTTTATAAAGATTTTATTTTAATGAGTTAAAAATAAAAACAAGTCCCTGAGATGGTGACCTTTCCAATGATACCCCATATGTGATGAAAATATAATTGTTGTATTGTATTTCAACAGTGCTATGAAAAATATAAATGTTATATGGGTATTATAATTTTATTTCATTTTGTTGAGTAATGAAAAATATGAAGGTGGTTGTTAATTATCTAAAAAGACTCTAAATATCGAAACTAAAAGATAAAAAAACTGTAGAAGACTAAGATTCCCCCCTTCTATCTTATTCTCCTACTCCAGAACTTTCCAAAAATAACCTACATGCATAGTATCTACAATAAACTATTGATCTAACAAGCATAATAAATTCTAACCAAATATTTCCACAATAGCCAAACTTTGCAGTGGTGATCAGAATTTTCTATAGTGACCACACTTTGCACAGATCCCAGACTTTTCTGCAGTGACCAAACTTTGCACTGGTGATCAGACTTTTCTACAGTGACCAAACTCTGCACTGGTGATCAGACTTTCCCATTGTGAGAAAATTTTGCCACAAAAAGCTCTTTTTGCCACAATGAGCCACCGGAGCAAATCGGAGCGCACCGGAGCACACTGGAGCACTGGAGCTCAGTGGCCATTCCATCAGCACACCATATCCACCAAAAAATACTATAAGTCACTAAATCAAGTAAAACACTAAGAAAACAGGAAAATATGATAAAAAATCATCCTGACATAAAAGATAGAGAAAAATTTGGACTATCCAATGATAATGATCATTTTCCAAAATTCCAAATATCCAGCCTTATAATACAGAAAATGGCTACTAATCTTCAAAAATTAACCTAAGTAGCATAACCAGATGTGGAATGACACACCACTGCTGATCCACCTCCATATGCATCTCAATCTGTACTTCCTAATCCTAACCCACCACCTAATCCCAATCCAGGCCAAGAGTCTCATGTAGAACCAAGAAATTTTAATCCCAATCATCCTTCTGCTCCTGAAAGTGCTGATCAGCTAGGAAGAGATTGGGCTAGTGAAGTATTGAGGGAATTTTTTGGAGACCAATCATCATCTGCTCAGCCAAACAAAAAGCAAGCACAAGTGGATCTGGTAACTCAAATTTTTAGTTTATTCTTTTATTTAAAAATAACCAATTTAATTAACTTATTTGAATTGTTAGTGAATCCCTCAATCATTATGTGTATCAGTGATTACCACAGACTCAATTCAACAGAGTCACAAGAACAAGAATGGGGGTTAAGGTCTGTAAGAGGCTTAGTTAGAAAGAATGATGTTCCCAGGAGCTCGGACAGTCTAAATAGAAATATTTACCACTTTCTGAAGTATTGTCTTGGGGGACCGACACAAATAGAAAAATATACTGCAAGCCCAACACCTTTGGAGATTGAAAATTAGAAAGCTTGGAACCAATTCAAACTGAAAACCATTCAAACTGTCCTAACCCTAGTCCAATCTTCTAACCTTGCCAATTCTTCAGTTGATTGAAAATTTCTGATATCCAATTCTGTAGCCTTCTTGAAATCAAATATTCAACAACCCAAATTTTTTCCAGCACCTGATCCTCAAGGACTAAAAGGAGGATCACTGATCCCACTTTCTGTCAAAAGAAACTTAGAGAGTGAATTGAAGAAAAAGGTTTTTGGAAATTTGCCTTTGATTGGACTTGACATGATTTTTCAGAATCAACTTGGAATCAAGTCATGGGAAGCATAGTATGGGACCACTGTACCTGGTGGCTCACTACCTTGAATACAATCAATAAGTCAAAGATTCAGTTCACTCAATGTGTTATTGAGAAATTGGTAGTAAATAAGGGGAAAGAGATGATAAGGTTTTTTGGGCTAGAAGAGGAAAGGGTGGAAAGAGAAAATATGAAAAAGAGGGCAAGGGAACAAGTAAAACGTTATCTGACCAAGGTAAGTTTTTTATTTTATTTTACTTTTTTTTATTATGAAGCTGATTTAGTTGGAATTCAGATTTCTAGTGCATGCTAAAGGTTAGCAAGAGATCTCTGCAGTGATGTGCCAGGTTTTGTTGTGCTTTTTCATGATACTAGGTGCATCACTGATATTGAGGAATGCCCACCACCAGCCCTAACTGCACCCATATGAGCTATTCCTGGATGGAAAAATCCTGAACTCAATGATTTGTTTAAAAAAATGGATAAGATGATTCAGGATTTAGCTCATACACCAGCTCAAAAAAAATCGGCATTAAAAACATATTCATGGTCATCAGAAAAGACAGTTGCACAAGATGGTATATTCAATGTTCCCAAATACCTCCCCAAGAATTGCTATTCAGAAACATTTTTGGAAGGATTATCTGTGAATGAAAGTGAGTCACTTGGGGTTGGAGCTGATATTGATCTGATAAAGATTTGGGAATCAATTAATACAGCATCAACATCATCATAACTTAGGTATAACAGTGATCTTCTGTGTAATATAGCTATCTTATATTAAATTTTATGTATTCTGTTTTTTTTTCAAAGCAACTTGGTAAATTTTATAAGGTGATATTGAGAGAGAGTAGCATTTTATTTAAGAAAAACAAATAATTTATGAGATATAAAAATGTATTTTCAACAAATTTATGGTCCATACCTCTTTATGTCACATTTATGTATACATATTAATTTCAATCGAATTTAATGTTTACCAATACATAGCGAATACACGCTATTCCACTTACATTTTCCAGGAATAGCTACCATTAAATATTCCAGTATCAAAATAAATTTTGATCAAAATCAATGAGCATGTTAATCATGAATTTCTGGAGTCAACTGCATATTTTTATGCATGGTACCTTTCCAACATTAATTTAAATCAATATTAATTTTGATACTGGAATATTGAATGATGGATATCCCTGGAAAGTGTGTTTGCAATAGTTTGTATTCATTATGTATTGGTCAACATTAATTTCAATTGAATTTAATATTGACATTTGCATATTGAATCCAAACCTGCAAACTACCCAAAAAATTCTTCATAAAACTGCTCATTAATTTTGATTGAAATTAGGTTTGACCATATACATATTGAATGGTAGTTATATCTGGTGTGTGTAAGCTGTAAAGCTTGTGTTCAATGTGTATTGGTCAACATTAATTTTGATTTAAATTAATATTAATGTGTAAATGATATATACATGCTCAATATGCATTGTAATGTGTTTACTTAAGAATAGAGGGCCCTACTTTTCATCTTACAGAAAAATCCTTGGTGGCATGTCAAATTCAATTTTAATTAAAGTTAATTTTGACATGTACCATGAATAACAGTAAGCAACTGACTGCATAAATTGATGATAATCATGAACCTTAATTTTGATTGAAATTAATGTTGCCAAATGCAGATTGAATAAAAGCTATGCCACTTACACTAGCCAGGCATATTTACTATTTATTATTTATTGGTAAACATTAATTTTTATAGAAATTAGTATTGATATGTAAATATTATATTTACCCTCAACATGTATAGTAAATTTCAATACTTAAGAATACTTTCTGTCCTTTACATGTCATGAAAAAAAGCATTATATCATTTCAACATTAATTTTTATCAAACTTAATGTTGGCATGCCATTATGCATTGAAAAAACTAACTGACTGAAAAAGTTTATGATCAAAATTAATGTTGACCAATACATATTAAATATAAGCTATCTCCACTAACTCAGACCAGATATAAATACCATTCAATATGTATATGGTCAGCCTTAATTTTTATAAAAATTAATGGGCAGTTTTATCAAGAATCTTTTGGGTCTTTTGCTGGCTTGGGTTCAATATGCAAATTTCAATATTAAATTTGATCAAAATTAATGTTGACCAATACATAATGAATACACACTATGCCATTTAAACTTTCCAGGCATAGCTACATGCAATATGCCAGTATCAAAAGTAATTTCGATTGAAATTAATGTTGGAAAGGCACCACACATAAAAATAAGCAGTTGACTCCAGAAAGTCATGATTATAATGCTCATTAATTTCAATCAAAATTAATTTTGATACTGGCATATTTAATGGTAGCTATGCCAGAAAAGTGTAATTGGCATAGCATGTATTCACTATGTATTAGTCAAAATTAATTTCAATCAAAATTAATATGGACATGGACTATGAATAAAATTCCAATAAGTATAGGTAAGCTAAGCAGTTGGATTTACTGGTTTGATCAAGTACACCATATAAAAATTTATTTTTTAATGCCTTGGTTAATTTTGATTGAAATTAATTATAAGCCATTCATGTTGAATTTTATCTATGTCTGTGTAGTCCATGTGAGATGGCTTGTATTCAATATGCAGGTGTCTACATTAATTTCAATTGAAATTATGAGGTTCATTGCCTCATAAATTTTGTGGCTTCTCTCAGGGTTCTATGCATGGTGCCATATGATACTTGTTAATTCCTATCAAAATTAAATTCAACACCAATATTATTGGCACGGTTGTCTAGAAGGTGGAAGAAGAAAGAAGAAAAAGGAGAAAGTGACACAAGAAGACAAAGAATGGAAAGAGGAAAAGAGGGAAGGACACAAATAAGGGAAAAAAGGATCTAATATATAAGGTGAGTAGTCTTAATATTATTGTAATGTAAGTATTTTAATTTCAATGCGCAGCAGTCAAGTATTATAGTTTAATGTTCTTACCGCAACCTTAAGATTTTGTATATAGTATTTATTTATTTTATTTCAACTAAAATGTATTGCTAGTTAAAAGAAAAAGAATCAATACGTGTATAAAAATATATAAGTGTAAGTAAATTGTAAATATGTAAGTGATGCAGCTGAAGGGGGTTCCCAAGGCCCTTATATAGCCAAGGGGCCCTCTGAAGCGTCACAAAAGTAAATACAATAATTTATGAGTAAATGTAAGGGGTGAAAAATCAAAAATGTACTAATTTGTTAAAATGCAGTAGTCAATATTTCACTAGTATTAATTCCCCCTGGATATCACGCATAAATAAGTACAAGACATATAAAAAATAACTAATGTAATTTAAAATAAGTATTATGCAGTACTATTTTAAAGTGGAATGTAATATATTACTATTTTAATTCATACAATTAATATAAGTAATTATTTTAGATTAAAATATGAGAATGTAATTAGTTTAAATGTTTTAATAAATTTAATTACATAATTTTGAGGCACAGAAGCGTCCAAAAATCAGGGATAATAATGTATAAATTATTATAAGGGTCTAATAATTAATTAATATTATTATAAGTCAACATTTTGCCTTATAAGTATAATATAATATTATAATTAATTAATTATTATTTTATAATTATTTAAATACATAAAAATGCGCCCAATTTTTATAGAATATAATATAATTTATGTTTTTTTTAAAAGTATATAATTAATAACATAATAAAATAAATATAACCCTTATTTTAATTTTATTTAATAAGGTAATTTGTACTTAATTTTATTATGCAATAAAATATTAATTTAAATACATAAAAAGCATAAATTTTCACTCTCTTTCAGGTCCAATGACTTAACATAAGTTTTACTGGGCTCCTGGTACAGCCTGGCTGACACTCCCTCACTCTAAAAAAACAATAAAAAAAATGCTAAGATTTTTTCTTTTTATACTTTTTTAATAGAGTGGAAAGGTTAGAAATCTCTTTTCCAGGTATCCATTTATTATGCTCAGATGATTTATTTTTATATCTCAATAAATATTCAATACCTTTTTCAGAGGTGATAACTCTTTCATTAAGAACTTTATCAATTTCTGCAATTTCTGTGACTTCCTGAGGATTTTTCTTGGGTCTTCCCCTTCTCTTAGGAAATAAGTCACTGTTGGAAGTATAAGGTTTAAGGAGGGAAATGGGAAAAACAGGATGTTTTCTGTCATAAGGAGAATACAATATAACTTCTACTGCATTATCTCCCACCATTCTTTTAACAACAAATGGTCCTACAAATGGATACTTTAATTTGTTATTGCCTTGTAAATTGAAGTGAACTGTAGATATTAGTTCTTCATCACCCTTTTTAAAAGTGTGCTCTTTATGGGATTTATCCCATCTTTTTTTCTCATATTCAAATGCTTTATCAATACAACTTTGGGCATGTTTTCTGCATAGTTGCTGCATTTGGAGAAAAGACTTCACACCAGAATGTAATTACAACTTTGGTAATTTGTTATTGAGTATTTGAGCAGGAGTACTGGGAACATAACCTAGCCATAGCTCAAAAGGCTTTTCCTCAGTGACAGAATTAACAGTGATATTATAAGCAAATTAAAGACCTGGAAGTAAGGTTACCCAGTCATGTGTAAATCTGTCATTGTCTTTATATTCTAATCCAAAGGCACAATACCTTCTAATCATATCTTCTAAGGTTTGAATCATCCTTTCAGCTAGTCCATCAGTTTGAGGATGGTGGGAAGTGGATAATTTCAACTCACAACCACATATATCCATCAAAGACATCCAAAATTCAGAAGTAAACTTTGGGTCTCTATCAGATATGATGGCTTTTAGAAATCCAACAATATTAAACATATGTGACAACCAAAAAAAGGCTAAATCTTTGGTAGAAACATCTTTGTGGGTAGGAATGAATTTACACATTTTAGTGAATCTGTCCACTATAACCCAGCAAGAATTATAACTGTCTTTCCCTGCTACAGGAAGACCAGTGACAAAATTCATATTAATTAATTGCCAAGGAGCATCAGGTGCTTCAATATGTTGCATTAATCCTGCTCTTTTATCAGTCAATCTTTTAGATTTTTGGCAAGAATCACAAGATTCAACATATAATTTTGTGTCTTCAGACATATTAGCCCACCATGCAGTGTTTTTAATCCTGACCATAGTTTTTTCTAGATCAAAATGACCAGCTAATATGTCATCATGACAAAATTTTAAGATGATTTCTTTCATTGAAGGAGAAATAACAATTACATTATTAAGTTTTCTCCTGTAATAAATATAACCATCATCAATTGAAAACTTTCCTTTAGTCAAAGCAGTTTGGTACTTTGGTGGGAGAATTTTTATTAATGCTTGAATTGAAGCATTCTTTGGATCATTCAAGATAGTAACCAATTTATTCAAATCAGAATCTTTTTCATATGAATCCAGAATTAATTGCAACAATTCTTCCTCCATGTCCACAATATATATACGATAAATGTGAATGGTATCATCCTCAGGGACATAGGCAGGATTGGAGTCATTATTAGGTAGGGGTAGTCTTGACAGCATATCAACATTGAAGTGAACATTTCCAGATCTATGGATAATTTTCATTCTTCCCCTGTACTCTTGAACAGCCAGTTGCCACCTAAACATATGTCTATTTGGTGTCTTCAGGTTTAAGTGGGACTTCACAGCACTACAGTCAGTTACCAGTTCAAACTTCTGGTAATCTAGGTAGTAATGAAGTTTTTCAAGAGCCCAAACAACTGCTAAGAACTCTAATTGAGTGGCACCATATTTCAATTCACTATTTCTTAAGGTTCTTGAAACATAACAAATTACAACCTCTGAGGATTTATCATTAATAATTTGTTTTTGGTGAAGGGCAGCACCCAGACCAACAAAGCTAGCATCTGTGTATAGGACAAAAGGTTTGTTGAAATCTGGAAGAGCCATTATAGGGGCTGTCATTAAGCAACTTTTTAATGTATCAAAAGCTTTTTGACAGTCATTATTCCAGAGAAAAGCAACATCTTTTCTGGTCAGTTTTGTAAGAGGCAAGGCTATGACCTGATAATTTTTAATATATTGTCTATAATAGCAACACATACCCAAAAAGCTTTGGATTTCTCTTACAGAAGTTGGTGCTTTCACATTTTGAATTGCAGCAACTTTGTTTTGGTCTACACAAATTTGTAAGCCTGACACAACATGGCCAAGAACTTTCAAGGATTGAAAACCAAATTTACACTTTTTTAAGGACAAGGTCATATTGATTTCATCCATTTTTTGGAAAACTCTATTTAAGTGAATCATATGTTCATTAAAAGTTTTAGAAAAAATTATAATGTCATCAATATAAACCATGAGCCATCCTTCAATTATTTATTGATGGAAAGTGTTATCCACGACTTTTTGAAAAACTGAAGGAGCATTTTTAGGGCCAAATGGCATCCTAACATACTTATATATTCCCATATGAGTAGCAATTAGTAAAAAATTTTGTGAATTTTTCTCAACTGGAATTTGATGATAACCTTTATTTCCATCCAGACAACTAATAAATTTTGCACCCTGTAAGGTAGCATGAATTGAATTAATTCTGGGCAAAGGATAAATATCATCCACAGTATAAGTGTTTAATGCTCTTTAATCTCCACATAATCTAGCCTTATCTTTTTTATAAGAAATCAAGACTGGGGATATGACACAATATTTTGGGGTGACATCCACTTTCTCAATTATATTCATTTTTAATAAGGTAGAAATATTATCTTCAATATCCTTTCTTTTTTTGGAGAAGCAGGATATGGTTTTTTCTTAAGACTAGGAGGAATATCACTCAAGTTACAGGATAAAGTAATTTTCATTTCATCCTTAACAACTCCTAGGACATGAGAACCATGAGCAAAAGCCATAGGAAAAGAGGTAATTGAGGCAATTATAGAATCCTTCTGCTCACTAGTTAATTGATCACCAAAAGAAGCAGTATTTATTTCAGTTAATAAACTATCCATTTCATTTGATGGTCTACCTGTACATTGAATTAATGAGTTACAAGACTTTAACAAATATGCAGAAGATCTTCTAGGGGAAGAAATTTTGAATTTCCTTTTGCCATTCAATCCCAATGTGAAGCAATTATTGGCAGGGTCCAATTTTACACCAAAAATGGTCAGAATGTCATTACCCATAATAAACCAATTGCTCAAATTATCATTTCTCATGACAACAAATTCACAAACAGCTCTGACAAAACCACCATTATATTTGAAGAATACAGTGGCTTTTTATTTGCCAATGGGACACAAAATAGAGCCATAACATCTCCATTTTTCACATGTCATAGATAATAATTTATCCATATAATCTTTATCCACTGAAGCCAGTGCCTTTTCAGACACCACACTTCCTCCAGCTCCAGAGTCAAGAACAACCTCAACATTTTTGCCATTAATGATAACTGGTGCCTTCAAAGGGGATATGTATATAGAGCTGTCAGTAATATCTTTAATGATTTCAGCATTTTCTACTGAAGATAAATCTAAATTACACTCCTCAGAAATATTGTCTAAATATTGCACATCTTGTTCCAACATTAAGACATCCTTAAGGTAGTCATTTTCATAGGAGATATTACTGTCACAGTCACTGGAAGAATCATTGAGATCAACATCAGCATCCTTAGTGTCTGAAGTTTGTTCAACAATATGAATTTTCTTGTCACACACATGGCCCTTCTGCCAAGGTTTGTTACATTTAAAACAAGTATTAGTTGCATATTTTTTGGGTGCAACTGGGGCAGAGGGTTTACCAGGTTTTTCTGGAGGTCTGGTAGAGGGCTTACTCTGATCATGATAAGATTTCATAGGATAATTCTTTGGCTCATATCTATGGTTAAGTAATACTTCATTACAGGTATTAATAAAAGAAGAATGTTCCTTTACATGCTCAGTTCTAGCCACAATTAAATCTCTTAGAGAATTTGGTAATTTATAAAGAATTTTATCTCTCCAAATATCATAATCCATTTTTGGATCAATAGCTCTCAGGATTTTTGTTACTTTCATAAGAAAAACAATTGGTTTTTCAACAGAGGAAGAGATATATTTAGAGTTCTCATACAATCTCTGTTGAGCCAATCTAAATTTTGAACCACCAAACTGATTTTCAATCAAGGTTTTCCATTCATTCCATGTATAATAGATATCATCCAATAAAACAGATTCATACCACATTAAGGCTACATTGGAGAATAAAGAAATTAACTTAGAAACAATTTCTTCATCTGGTAATTTATATGACTTCTTCAAATTATCAATTCTTTGGATAAAGTGTTGCCAATCAGATGAAGAATCACCATCAAAGGTAGGGTATTGGTCCAGTTTAGGCCAGTTTTTATTACTGCTAGGGTAGTCAGCCTTGTGGTTTGAATTATTCAAGGTAATCAATTCTTGAATTCTTGAAAGGTGTTCAGATATTTCATTACTGACAGAGGCAGATGGCTCATTGTGAGTATCAAAATACTTTTTGTTTGAAGCATCAGACTTCACAGACAAGTTATCAACTGGTTTAATTGGGGCATTACAAGTGAGAGAAGAAACACCCTGTTCAGGCTGTTTTTTTTATAATTAACAGAAAGTTTAGTATTATTTCTTAACTCATCACAATTGTCATCATGAATAGCTTGTAATTTAGAAACCTTTTTCTCAAGATCTGATAATTAATTCCTTAATTCAGTGATATAAGATAGTTGATCATTAATTTTAGCAATAGATAGACCATTTCTGTCCTCTTCTACTGAGAATTTATTACTCAAATTCTGGAAATCAATTTTCAATTTTCTTAATTCACTGTGCAGAATCTTATTGTCATTTTTCAAGGAAGTATTTTCATCCATAAGTTGCTTCATATCATTGATAAAATTATTAAGATGATTATTTTTATCAGAGAGTGATCTGTGATCATTTCTAATAGACTTTTGCTGAGAAAGGACGGTATTTAAAGTATCTTTCAATTTTAAATAAGCTGTGTCCTGGACAGAAGAACTCACTTTGCAGTGTAAATGTAAATTATTTAATCTATCATTCTCAGGTTTTAATAAATCTCTTAAAATTTTATCTTTAATAACATTAAAATCAGGATAGCCTTTCAATATTTCTTCAGAAGTTTTCTCAAGTAAAACATAAATTTCAGGAGCAACAGAATCATTTTTAATTGCAAGAGAATGATTAACTAAAGAAGTAGAGGTCAAATGTAATGTTTCATCAAAAGAAAGTTTGCTTAGAGCATCATTAGGGCTACTAATTACAGGAAGTTGTCTTTTAATAGGTTTAACTGTTCTTTCACCATAGTCAATAAGATTACCTGTAGAAGAATTCTCATTAGTATAAATACCAAAATATTTATCAACCAAATCACTTTCCATGGCAGAGGAGGAAACTTCCCCTGTGCCTTCTTTCTTCTGCCTCCCGGATAGCGATGGGGCTGAGGAGTAGGATTGAAAGTTTGTGTCCTGTGTGGGCCAGGGTGTTGAGTTGCTGGCTGCTGAACATTCTGTTGGTAATGGCTCATCAAGTAATCCCATTTCCACTCTTGCACTTGTAGAGTGTTTTGATTTTGGGTGGAGGATCTGGGGGACTGAGAAGGTTGAGCCTGAAACTGAGGCTGACTGGGAGGCAACTGAGGAGGGGCCTGGGCCTGATTTTGGGTCCTGAGTTCCTGAACTTGATCCCACAAGGTGTCTACTTTTGCCTTGTATTTCATGTTTTTTGTCTTCAGCTCTTTGATGTGACTGGACAGGTTGCTGATTCGCTGGGACAGAGGAAGTTTTTTTTATTTTGAAGCCTTTTAGAAGACCTTCTTGAGGTACTGGAGGTTTTACTTCCTTCTGTTGTGCTGGGGGAAGGGGCTTTGATTTGTTTACTTCTCCTATCATTTCCACATCCTGAATTATGTAAATTTTTCTTGTTAGCATAAGATTTTTTATGTGCAACTTTAGAAGAACTCACAGTATCAGCATCATAATCAATTTCAATTTCATCCACATTCAAATTTTCCATGGTTTCACTCAATTTGGAAGACATGTTTTATCTGAGGGATAAAAAAAAATCAAGTGTTTAATATAAAATCACTGATTCAAAAGGTAATTAATTATTGTTCATTACTATACTGTTTAATTTTGAAATCACAACAATAATAATAAAAATAAAATTGATTTAATTTGATAATTTATTATTTTAATTGATTTGGATAATAAAATTTATTTTAAATTTCAAAATCTTTAAACAATAAGGTTTATTTTTATTCTTTTGAATTTATCAACAATAAACAATTTATTATTATTAGAAAAAAATTTCTCAAAGTAAAAATAAAATTATTTATTATTTTAAATCCTAAAAACAATAAAGAAAAAGTATTATTTTTAAAATAATCAAACTTTAATTTATTATTTCAAATTTCTTAAAACAATAAAAATTTAAATTTAAAGATTATTATTTATGTTATAAAACAATAATCAATAATAGAATTAAATTTGGGACTAAATACACTGAGTATTATTATTGTCAACCAAAAATGATTAATAATATTTAATGGGACTAAGTACAAAATACTATTTTGGTCAACCAATAATACCAAATATTTAAGATAATTAATTAAATAATTTAAATAAAATAAATGGCTTTTAGGACTAAAAGATATACTCTATTATGGTCAACTAGGAATAAATAAAATAAAATATGATCACTTACACTCAGTGTTTCAGCAATTAATCCAAAAACACTGTTATTGCAATAAAAAATCTAGTATAATAGTTGAAAGTGGCAGAGATTGACTTACAGTAGTGATCATTAAATCACTTACAATATATAGGACTTTAAAAAAATATAAAAACCTTATATTTAGTTCCCCGGTCCGATTCACGGTCGTGGAAAAAGTTCACCTTTTCGCGGGTGTGGTCCATGCGTTTTGACATTCGTCCAAAATGGTGGTCAAGCTTTGATTCATTGTTTGGAAAGGCCCTCGAGTATCGGCACAGTTGTCTAGAAGGTGGAAGAAGAAAGAAGAAAAAGGAGAAAGGGACACAAGAAGACAAAGAATGGAAAGAGGAAAAGAGGGAAGGACACAAATAAGGGAAAAAAGGATCTAATATATAAGGTGAGTAGTCTTAATATTATTGTAATTTAAGTATTTTAATTTCAATGCGCAGCAGTCAAGTATTATAGTTTAATGTTCTTACCGCAACCTTAAGATTTTGTATATAGTATTTATTTATTTTATTTCAGCAAAAATGTATTACTAGTTAAAAGAAAAAGAATCAATACGTGTATAAAAATATATAAGTGTAAGTAAATTGTAAATATGTAAGTGATGCAGCTGAAGGGGGTTCCCAAGGCCCTTATATAGCCAAGGGGCCCTCTGATGCGCCACAAAAGTAAATACAATAATTTATGAGTAAATGTAAGGGGTGAGAAATCAAAAATGTACTAATTTGTTAAAATGCAGTAGTCAATATTTCACCAGTATTAATTCCCCCTGGATATTACGCATAAATAATTAAAAGACCTATAAAAAATTAATAATTTAATTTAAAATAAGTATTATGCAGTACTATTTTAAAGTGGAATGTAATATATTACTATTTTAATTCATACAATTAATATAAGTAATTATTTTAGATTAAAATATGAGAATGTAATTAGTTTAAATGTTTTAATAAATTTAATTACATAATTTTGAGCCACAGAAGCGCCCAAAAATCAGGGATAATAATGTATAAATTATTATAAGAGACTAATAATTAATTAATATTATTATAAGTCAACATTTTGCCTTATAAGTATAATATAATATTATAATTAATTAATTGTTATTTTATAATTTTTTAAATACATAAAAATGTGCCCATTTTTTATAGAATATAATATAATTTATGTTTATTTTAATAGTATATAATTAATAACATATTAAAATAAATATAACCCTTATTTTAATTTTATTTAATAAGGGATTTGTACTTAATTTTATTATGCAGTAAAATATTAATTTATATACATAAAAAGCATAAATTTTCGCCCTCTTTCAGGTCCAATGACTTAAAATAAGTTTTACTGGGATCCTGGTACAGCCTGGCTGAAAAATATATTGAATACAAACCATGGCACTTACAGTACTTTGTCATAGCTAAAATTCAATACGCCAGTCTCAAAATTAATTTTGATAGAAATTAATCAAGACCATGAATTTTATCAATAGTGTATGAGTTAAGCTTCAAGTCATATGTTTCATAATTTTCTTGCACCAATTTCTAGGTTATCTCAAAAAAAAATTTTCAAGTTTTATTATATTAATCAAAACTGTGGTAAGTTGTGAAAAATTAGCTAATCCAAATCTCTAATTGAATATTAATGTTTTAATAATTTTGAATGTTGCTTAAGGTATTTCATTTGGTGATTCATAATAATATTTTATCAACTTAGTAGTCCTTTAACTTTTGAAAAGTAGCAATATTGGTATAGTTAGGGACAACAATGCAATATCTTGTGCAGACTAAGATATGTTGTAAAATAAAACTATTCAATTTTTTTTCCCTTACTTGTATCCAAGTTTATCAATGGTTTGGTCACTGGGCCCACACCCTAGCCCGACACTCCTCCTGTCACTTAAAAAACAAATTCTTATCTTAGATTCTAATGTTACCAATTTTATATTTATAATTCAATTCTTGTTTGGTGAGGCATATAAGTATATTTGTGAATCTCTCATTGTCATCTGAAAGTAATTTTAACAAATAGTTATAAAGCATTATCCTTTTTTCGTATAATATACTAATTAAGTGTATCTCCATTGTTTAGGAGTAAATTCTAATTTAAAAAATTTTGTATTTACCCATGGCAATTTGCATATGGTATATACATTTGTTATTATTTGTTTTTCACACTAAACGTCCCCAAAGAATTCCTGATATTTTCTGTTAGCTACATCAAATTTTTCTTCAATATAAACAGAATGTGATTTAGCATGTTACTCAGTTTACACCACTATGAATAATACATGTTAAAAAATTCTCAAATAATATATAATCCACCTCTTTATGTTTCTGATTCTTTTATCCTGATTTTAATTTTAATCTTATTCAATTTTTTATCCTATTAAATTATCAACTTAAATTTTCTAGAATAGAGTTTCTTATAATTATTCATTATATTACATCATATTTTTTTGATATTGAATACTTTTTTTTAATATTCATTAATCAATATGTCTAGTATTCAAAATCCTACACCTCCACTTTGTATGTGTATCATGATCCTCTCTCTTAATTTATATATTTCACTTATGTTCTATATCTTTTTTTAAAAAAAAATTGATTTTACAGCGCCTGAATGTTCTCCATCCCACTCTCTGATTGATGCTTTCTTTGAAGTTTTTGAGCTTGCACCATGTCTGCCACATGGCATGGCACTTAACCCTCCTGTACTTAGCAATGAGAGGCAAGAAATAATGAGAGTTCAGTATCACAATTTACTTGAATTGGCTAGAGATAAAACGGAAGAACTTGTCAAGATCCTTAACAATAATCCTTCTCCTTCATATTTATCAAACCCTTGTAACAACTTACTCCAGTATGTGAAAAGCCTTGAAAAATGTATGTTCATCACTTTTCTTGTCTCCTTTTAAATTAGTAGATAAGATTATTAATATTTTTTTTCTTCATATATATTTGTAGCTTATGAGAAGGGTGTTATTCCTCCTGATGAAGTCATTGTCATTAGGGATGATGATGAGATAGATGAACCATCAGCTTTAACTCATGCTTCCACTTCTAAGGAAAATATTGAAACACCTGTTATCTGCTCCAAGAAAAAGAAATTATCACAAGGCTCCTCTTTTGTTCATCCTATTAAACTGGCTTCTGCTAATGATTTTTCTGATGTATCAAATAATAAATCTAAAAAAAAGCAAAGGTTTTAGTAATGAGTATAGTCTTGTTTCCTTTTTTTTATTTTTATTCTTTTATCTTTAAAATTCTATCATATATCTCTTTTATTGCTTACATATTGTAATTTTTATCCTTCTTTTGATATTTTGTACCAGAAACTCACCTACTTTAGATTGTTCCATCCATAAATGCCCTCTCCCTGATGAAGATGATGAAAAGAGTGATGAAAATAGCAAAGATAAACTGTCAGAATATGAAGCTATGCTTGATCATCAAAACAAGCAAACTTTAAAATCTTCTTTAAGACATGACAATATGTTTGATAAAGATGATGATTCAAACAGCTCATCACCAAATTCCTTCATTTCTAAGAAGCAATACCCATCACCTCCTAAATTACCTACTTTCACCTCTTTGAAAGCTTCTCTACCAATGAAATCAACTTCAATCAAAATATCAAAAAAACCTCTAACTTATTCACCCTCAGTTCTAAAAGACTCTGATTTTCAGGAGGAATTCTGTAAAATTCATAAATTTAATAAAGGTAGAATCAGCACAGCAAAGGTCCTTAGGTTGTGGTTGGAAATTGTTACCCTCCTCAAATTACGCTCTTCTACTTCTTCCCAAGAACCCATGTTAAATATTTTAATGTTTACTTTGCATTGGTAAAAATATTGTGGAGAATATTGGCTTTCAAAACTTAATGAGTTATGTAAGTTACCATAATTTTTAGTCTTAAATTTTTTCTTTTACTTATTTTTTTCTTTTTTAGCAAAATTTTTTTTAAAGATTGATTGCTCACAGCTATGGGCACTCTATAATATTGATTTCAAACAAAAGGGAAGATTTATGTGATCCTTATGGTTTAAATACTGAAATTCTTTCCACAACAAAGAAAACTGATCACCCTGGATCCAATCTTATCCAAATGCTCATGAGATTAATGATCCCAAGTGATCACTGCTGTTCTTCATGGGTATCTCTTATATCATCTTCACTTTATCTGAACGCACATGAATTCAGCCAGCTTCCATCACATCAAAACATTAACTTAGATTGTCCAATTGAACTTTGTCTTCAGCTTCTAGCTCACCTTTCAAATCTGAAGAGTCCGATTCACGATGGCTTAGAAGTTGGTCCCACTGCACTTCAAACCCATGATATATCAATCTCAACTCTTCTTCAAATCAGTAATATTATCATTGATATAATTATGTTGATTATAATTATTAAATCAAAATATTTATCTGCAACAATATCAAGTGGCAAGACTAGCAAAGCTCAACAATTGAGTCAGAAAAACAAAAATTCTCAACTGACTATAATGAAACAGAAACAAAAGGCTGCACTAAACAAGATAAATTCTGAATAATCCCACAACCAATATCAATCTTTCACATTCTATATAATTGATGGTGTCCGTGGTTTATTTCTGAGCTCTCAAGATCATAGATTGGCTTCAGTAGCTGATTTCTTGGTGGTGATATCAGAAATTATTTTTCTTAATTTATATGAAAAAAAGAATCATTTGATGGAAGAAATATTTTAGAAAAATTTAAAAAACTATATTTTAACATTAATAAAACATTTTATCGGCAAGTGTGATCTATTTCCTTTAAAATTTGATATCCCAAGTCCTCCAGGAATTGCTAGGGCTATTTCTGCATATTTTCTTAATCACTGGAGCTCCATTCAGCCAGTATCACCTTTTATTGTTAAACATAGCCTTTCAATAAATTGATATTCCAACATGTAAATAGATAAAGTTCTGTGTATATGATTTATCTTGTATAACTCAAGTTATTTTCCTTCAAATATTTCAAAAATGTGACCATTTTTAAAATTTATTAAGAAACCTTTGACATGATTTTCTAAATTAATTATTAAAAAAAATTATTGTAAGTCCAGCAATAACAAATATTTTAAAATCTACTTATATGATTTCAAATACTTGTATTAAATTCTTAAATATTTTATTGTTTATATAAAAATATGATAACTGCTCTAGTTTTGTTACTTTACCTTTAATATTGAATAATCAATTAATTTTTACAAATTTTTTCATTTATTGTAAAATTTTTAATCAGAAGTAGAACAACTTAAATAATTAAATGAGCGTATTCTTAAAAAATATAATTTAATCTATTATTGATTCAAAATTCTTTCATAAACTCTTTATTATTAACTTTTTTTAATAAGCCTGTTTGACCTAAATTACTATAGAGTTAATTTGGAAGCATTAAAAGCACATTTTTACATCTAATATATTTCAAATTCTTTATTGTAGTGTTTTTTTAGAACCTTTGCTACCAGTTTAATAAAAATAACATTTAAATATTTCACAACTTATATTTTCTGTCAAAAGTAAATCAAATTTTCTTATAATATTATGAAAAAAAAATAATTCAATTTCACAAATAAAAAAATAGCTAATATTTTAATCATCACAACTGAAAATATTACAGCTACTCCCAGTATTTATCATGTTTAATTTTGCATTAAGTTGTGTATATATGATATAAATTATTAATATTTAAATATCTAAATTTTTTAAATTTTTCTTAACATTAGATTAATAATACTTTGATGATTCTATTTTTTCCTCTATTAAGTCATCTCTTTTCAAAAAATCTTTCAAAGAACTAATCAAATATTCAAACCTATATTTTTCTTCTTTAATTTCCAAGTATTCTTAAATATAAATATCAAAAACATTAAGCTTTTCTATAACATGAAAAATTCTAGTACTGATTTGAAAAGAAGAACCTATCATCATGAAGCCAGGAGTTTTGTGACATCTTGAGGTAAAATGCCTCAGTTGATTGGAAGGACATAATGTCACTGTTATTCCATTAGTTTCTTCAAAGTTGATTTTACTTCGAATTTTGTAAAACATAAGTTCTCCACCTGTTTGTTGTGGCTGGGTCTTATTGTACTTCATATGAATGGTATTGTTTTCTGTATCTTTAGGAAAAAATATTCCTAAAGTATACTCACTTGCATCCTTATCAAGATAAACCTTATTGGAGAACCCATTACCATTTGTTCCAGATGTCCAAGTTAAATTACTAGCAAACGGTACACCCTCTTCTTCACTAGAAACTTTTGAAAATCCAGGAATACCAAGTTTTGCACAAAGATTAGTTGCTTTGTTGTACATTACATATAATATTTTTTAAAAAAAATTATTAAAGTACATTGCAATCCTCTTCATTTGTTTTTTATATTCATCTGTGTGTACAATATCATCAGTCTATTTATCTGAAAGGAAAAGCATTCAAATTAAAAAATGTGATACTTATGAATATATAAAGATTTCTTCCTATTTAAAATAAAGCCACTACCAAACATTTTTCCAAAACCACCAGCTCTTTGATGATAACCATTATTTGTAGTTTCATGTTTACAGTAAGAAAGATCCTTAATGCATTGCACCATAGCTTCTAACATATCTAGTTCTTTGAGCTCATGAATTTCAAAAGTCTGCACAAGAACATTAGGTATTAAGACACCTTTTGGTTTATAAATACTACAAACAGGAAAAAAATTGTAATAATTATTGCAATCTGTCATATTATTTGCATAAGATTGTGCATATAAATGTGGCCTCTTCCTGTTTGTATCCATTCCAAAAACATTTACAAGTTTCTTTCCGGTGTAGAAAATCCTATAGTACTAGCTATAGGCCTTGACCAAGGGAGTTGGAGAAAAACCAGAGAGAAAATCCCCTGTCCCTTTAGAAAAATAGAGTGAGATTTACTTGCTAAAGTAAGTTGGTTCCTGTTTTGCTAAACCTCCTTTTTAAACACACTTGACTGCTTGATGAGCCAAGAAAGTAGTCCCCAGATAGACTACCAGACCAAAGAACTGAAATGTAGAACAAAGTCCACACCAGAGACAGCAAAGATACTTGATGTAGGCTGCAAATCCACACCAGAGACAGCAATAATACTTGCTATAGCTTGCAAGACTATAACAGAGAAAACAGTTGCCAAAGTTAAGTTAAATGAAGAACTCACTTGCAACAAACACAGCCAATTGTGGCCAGAAAACAGTGAAAACTGAGTGAGGAACAATGATATCACCTCCGGATGGTTGTATGATGATTAAGGTTGCCCCAAACTGTCTTATTCACTATGTACACACAGACCACTAACTAAGAGCCCATGCGCACCCACCAATCTGGCACCTGTACCCACCAAATTGAATGAAAAAACCTCCAGAAGCGCTCCCCAACCTCCTAAAACAGAGGCAGGCGGGCCGCCCGACGTCCGAGATGCCGCCTGAAGCGGCCCGGCCTCCCTGAAGCCAGAAAACCAATAAAAACAACTAATCTACTTAGAAAAATTAGCTACAACTACTAAAACCTTTAAAACACGGAATTTCACTATAACAACATTGAGACATGAAATATAGAGAAAAATTAGCTCTATCCAATGGTACTAAGCACTTAACCCTAAGACTTAAGGTTAGCCCGTAGAACACGAAAAACAAAATTAAACAGCAATCTTTTATAAATGAAAAATGAGGAAATGACCCCTTAAAACTCAGAATATGAAAAATGTCTACAAGACATACAATATAGAGAAAAACCAGGGCTATCCAATGATAGTACCCACATACCCGCAGACCCAATATCCACGGAATAAAACCAGAAAAATACCAAATTCCTTAACAGATGTCAATTAAGACATGCACAAACAGCGCCAAATCACACAACAAAGGCCCCTGCCAATGTTGGAAGACCACATCCTCCCTCCAATTGAGAATGTCCGCATTCTTTCTTCATCCAACCACCATGTTTAACCTCCTTTCCAAATCTGCCTCTGAAATGGGCCCCAGCCAATACTGCATCAACAATAATTTAATCTGCGCCATAACACCACCTGTTCATCCATACAGAACGTCCTGCAATGTCTGCCACTCCAGAAAGAAGACCTGCCACAGACCTGGTTCACTTTCTTCTACAACAGATTCACCTCCGCTTCAACCTGGTCCTTCTTCTGCCAGCACCAAAAGATCTAGGCCATCCATCCTGATACCCAGATTAATCAAAAGGCTCCACCCTTCCCAGAAGAGTGCCACAACCCATAAAGAAACTAGTTCCCCCATCCCTGGTCCATCTGATGGTAAAGAACATTCATTTCTTCCTTCAACTTTAAAACTGATAACTTCTCAGTTCCTTCCTCCTCTGATATTGATGATAACAATGTAGGAACCATTGCACCACCAACACCAACGCACTTGCCCACTATCAAGGCCAAGTTCCAACAACACACATCTCAACAGAAACAACTTCTGCTTCACTACTTCCCATCCACTCCTGCTAGAGATCCACAGGACATTGAGAACAGAAGACACCTCATTCACCAGTTCAAGGCTAATTCTGAACACTTCATTTCATCTCTTGATTCACTCTGTAATTCCACTAGTACTTGAGTTTGATTCAGAAAAGAAAAATTGACCACACCCTCTATAGGATGTAACCACCAACAACCCTCAGTTTTAAGTCTTGGGGGACCATCCTCATTTTATAGTCTTGGGGGACTCAAAAACCCTCAGTTTAAAGTCTTGGGGGACTCAAAAACCTAAATCATAAACCCAGAACCAGAGATCAACCACATTAAGACACCGAGAAAAAACTAACATTCTGGGGTAATTGTGAATAGAGCAGCCAGCCCATCAATTACCCCCAAACTTGCCTTTACTAAATTCGGAGGCTCCCCCTGTGGATACCCTCCACCAATCTTTCAAAACAACTCCAACAACAAAAAAACTTTTCCCTCAGTTTATAGTCTTGGGGGACTTACAACCCTCAGTTTAAAGTCTTGAGGGACTAACACAGTGTTCAGTTTAAAGTCTTGACGGAATACTTCTTGATAAAATCTTGAAACCAGCCAGTTTAAAGTCTTGGAGGACTAACAGAAACCAAATTTCAGTTTAAAGTCTTGATGGACTGCTTTGATACCATAGCTTTTCAGTTTAGAGTCTTGATGGACTGATAAAATATCCAGTTTAGAGTCATAGAGGACTGTCAGAATCTTGCATGAATCTGACCCAGCCAATTTCATGCAATACACCCACAGCTAGACCCACGGAGTGTCCACCTTCACTTCATCTTCTACTCATCACTGACAAAATCTTCTCTTATTCTTTTCTTCACCTTTCATACCACAAATCATGTCTGGATCCCCTGCTGTTGACTCCTCTACTCTTCCTTGCTTCACTGCTCCAAGGGACTATGCCTGCAAACAGTGCATACACATGTGCAGACCTTGCACATTCACTCTTCCAAATCCAGAAGCCAAATTCTACAACAGGGCTTGTGACTCTTGCTATTCCAAAAGAATGAAATGTGACAGAGATGCCCACTATCCTATTCCTCCGCCTTCTCCTTCTCACAAGTACATCTCCAGATCCCCTACCAGGTCTCCAGAACTTGGTCCATCCTCTTCCTCTCTATCTTCAGCTCCTTCTAGAAGATCCAGAATCTCAGCTTCCCGCACTCTTCCAAAAAGACCAGCCTTAGCTTCTCAAGAAACTGCTTTTATCACTGCTAAATTAGCTCCAAAAGCTTCAAAATCAACCCCTAGGCTTCTAGACCGCGTCCAGGTGGCCCGGCCGACGTCGGGCAGCCCGCCCGCCTCACCAAACAGCGAAAATCAGGGCCAAAACCTCCAAAAACGGCCAGAAAATAGCCAAATTCATCCAGACAACAATAACAACTCAACCCAACTACCTCCTACTGCTCCCAGAGCAATGCAATCCACCCTTCCAAAATCCAAAAACACCAAAATTTACCAGATTTCTAAGAGAACTTCCAGAGAACCCCAAGAAGAAACCAGAACACCACACACTGCTCCACAACAACAACTTTGTCCCCAACTAAGACAAAGAAACTACACCTCTCCTCTGTCAGCCAACTACTCTTCTGACAGTTCCATCTCTTCAAAATTTTCTATCCAGAAGAGAGCAGTCTGCTTCCAATTCCCCCTCTCCTGCTCCATCCTTTAACAACCCTGGTACTCCATCACCAGCACCTCCTCCAGCTGAATCCCACAGAAATAACAACCACAACAACAACAACAATCTCACTGCTCCAACTAGGCCCCAGGAACATCAGCATCGCAGTTCACCTTCTCAGGATCCTTCAGAGGAAGACCATGAGAATCCATATCTTTCCCTAGTTGATCCACCCACTATGACCATAACAAAATCGTCAGAGATCCAAATCCCAGCTGCTTACAGATTTGATGAGCTTCCAATCTGTAAGTACCAAATTAATTATTCCATTTCTTCAACAAAAATAATTACTGATCCAATTCTTCTTGTCTAGTTGGCACCCCTCCTCCTGAATCTATTATTGGAGTTGGACAAACTCTTGAAACTTCTTTGACCCTGGATTATGGAGACATGAAGAAACACCTAAGCACCATGTGTTCCAATATGCTAAAAGCCTTTGCCCTCCATGGACCCTTGAATGACTTTGAAAAATCCTTGAGAAAGCGCCTACTGGACGACCACTGGAAAATGTCTAGGATCATTAAACACACCCCCCAGCACTCCATTCCTGCCTCTTCTTCTTCCTCCTCTGAACTTTCTTCTAATCCAATCCCTGATCATTACAATCCCTATAATCTCTCCAGCAGGATGCACTTCAAAGAACACAGTGCTTCCCACAATCCCAACAAAAAACAAAAACGTCATCACAATCCGGACCAGCCTCCAGAAGCTTCCTCATCCAGACAATGAGCTCCTGCAAAAGATTAGAAACATAAAAATAATATAAAACAAATAATAAAAAATAATTTCAGAGTTTTTTTTTTTTTTTTTTTGACTACTAATATACTAAAATTAAAAATTGATAACTAAAATGAAATAAAATAAAATAAATGAAATAAAATAAATGAAATAAAATAAAATATAAAAGAATAATACAAATGGTATCCCCCAGCCAATTGATGAGCTGATCCCCTGATACCTTACCCACATCCAAGTGCACCTTGATGTGGATACACAATTAAATATTTTAAATGATTAACAGAAAAAAAACAAAAATTTAGAAATTCAGAAGATAATAAAAATAATGAAACACAGAAACACATGAAATAAATAACAATTAAAAATAAAATAGCATTGCCCGGCCAATTGATGAGCCTTTCCCCACCAATGCTTGCCCACATCCAGGTGACCCTGATGTGGTAACACCCTATATTTTTGATTTTATAATTTTAACAACCCCCATAAAAAAATTAAAAGAAAAAAAGAGAAAAAAGAAAATCATCTAAAACTACTATCTAGCAAAAACATAACTGCCAAATCAAAGAAAGTCCAGCTCCATAGATGGTCCAATAAGGGAAAGTCCGGTCCATAGAAATGATCACTGCGTGGGCTCACTCCAATAAGTAAAAATGATGGGAGACCACCAGTGATCCGCCACCAATCTGAAAGTACCAAAGATAAATAAGCCAGTCCCAAACCTGTTTAAAGTCATAGCGGACTTAAAACCTGAATAATAAACAACAGAACTAGAATTCAACTAGGAAAAACAAGAGACTTGAGACAGACATTCTGGGGTAACTGTTCTACAGAGCAGCCAGCTCATCAGTTACCCCCACACTTGCCAAATTAAAATCTAGAAGCCCCCCTGGGTACCTTCTAACAAAAACACAACATTCAACACAAAAAAAACCAAAACCCAAACCAATAAGAGTGAAGAGTCCAGCACTTGAAAACCAAAGGAAATTCCAGTTTAAAGTCATAGAGGACTAGAACCTGTGAAAATAAACCAATACTAGGGTTCAACCAAATTAAGAGAAAGGGTTGGAAACAGACAATCTGGGGTAACTGTTGATAGAGCAGCCAGCCCATCAGTCACCCCTACACTTGCCAAGATCAAATCTAGAGGCCCCACCCATGGGTACCCTCTAACAAAAGTTTCCAACAAACAGATGCATAGCATCACCACAAAAAAACCAAAATTAAAGAATGGTCCGTAGTTTATCCTCATTGCGGAGTCAATCTTCTTCATGTCTAGTGCCTCTGGGATAAAACCTCTTCACTTGGTCTGCAGCCACCCTCTTTTTCAAGACTGCACCATCCAACTCTTCCAAAACATAAGAACCTCCAGACGCCTGAGATCTGACTCTGTAAGGTCAATTCCATCTGTCAGCAAACAATTTGCCCCCCTGACTCTCCAAACTTCTATTATACACCAAAAACAAACAACCAGGTTTCAAGGGACTCCTGAGTCTATGAGCCAACTTCTTGTCCCAGTACCTGACTGATTGATTCCTAATCTTAATCATTCTAGAGTATGCCTTCTCTTGACATTCCTCTCTACATTCCAACTGTTGCATCCTGGCACAGAGCAAATCTTCTGTTTAGTGCACGTCATCACAATCAATTCCAAGATAAGAAACAGCTTCCAAATTCACTGGTAGAACGGCTTTTTGACCAAACATTAACTCATAAGGAGAATAGCCAGTTGTCCTCTTCACAGTGACCCTATCAGCAAATAAAACCAAGGGTAAATAATGCCTCTACTTTTTGGCACTATCTCCGCACATCTTCACCAAAGCATTCTTGATAACTTGATGGCCTCTTTCAACCATGCCTTCAGCTTCAGGATAATACGGTGTAGCCACTCTAACTTTAGAACCAATACTAGCCACAGCTTCTTTAAATTCGGCACCAAACTCTGGCCCGCCATCAACAGTGACCAACTTCATCAACCCATACCTATAAATCCACTCCTTCTTCAAAATCTCTGCCACATTCTTGGCAGTCAAATTAACCAGAGGCACTGCCTCAACCCAACCAGACAAATCATCCCTAGCAACAATCAAATATTTATACCTGCCCTCTTTAATATGGACAGCATCCAGACTGACCCTTCCAAAAACAGTTGATTCACCAGTAGCACGGCCCACCTCTTTAGGTTTCAAGTGACTTCTTCTTTGACATTCTTCACAAGTTTGGACCCAACCCTGCACAGCCAACTTCATACCCGGCCACCAAAATCTGTCTGCTACTCTTCTATAAGTCTCCCCAAAGCCTCTATGACCAAGGTCTTCATGCAAAGACTTCAAAACCAATTCTTGACCCTTCTTCTGAGTCACCACCACTTGAGGATTAGGATGTCTCCTTCTCATCAAGCGCCTTCCTGACACATAAAATCCAGGACTCTTCTTCTTGATTGCCAACCAAGTATCATCATCACAACTATCTGGCCTCTCCAAGGTCAACAGATATTCCACCAAAATAAAATAAAACCCAGATTGACCCCAGGTCTCATCTTCAAAATCCAACAAAACAACATCCAAGGGTACAACTCTGTCATCAAAATCACCAGTGTGAACATGAGCCAATTGAGCAGCCCAACCAGGACACCAATCCTTAAATTTTGGCACGTGCTTCTCTTTCCACTGAACCTTGTGAGAATCCAGTTCACTAACAAAAACACCCTTTTCCAATTTTGAGCTGTCCCAAACAACAACTCCATCTTCATCAACAAAAACATTCTGATCACCAGAATCAAGATCAGATCCAGCCAGTTTCACCTCTTGGGGGAGGTCAGAACAATCATCCAGTTTAGCCTCATGGGGGAGGAAAGAAAAATCCTCAGCACCCTTTGTGCTGGCCCTAATCACTGGAACATCTTTGTCAAACTCTTCAGAATCAGAATCCTAATCTGTAGGTGGCCTCCTTGATAATCCATCAGGCATAGTAAAAGTTTTACCTGGTTTGTGTACCAGGTCAAAAGAAAAATGTTGAATAAATGCCACCCACCTAGTCATTGGAGCATTTGCAAGACTAGGTGTATTGATCATCTGAACCAAAGATTTTGCATCCACCTGCAGCTCAAAATGCTGCCCCCACAAAACCATCTGTAGCTTCTTTAAAATTTTAGCTACGCCACACAATTCCTACTTAGGTTGAGAATACCTAGATTCCACCTCATTAAACACCACAGACTCATACCTTACTGGCCTGACCCTCCCAGTCTTATCCTCCTGAGACAAAACAGCACCAGCGGCAATATAGCTTGAGTCCACTGCCAGATAAATCTTTCCAGCACCAACACCATAATCCAACTTGTGAAGAATTATATCTTCAAGAACAACCTTTTTCAGCTTCTGAAAAGCCACTTCACACTCTTCCATCCATTCCCAATCTGCATCTTTTCTGGTCATCCTTCTTAAAGGTGAAGCCAACAACAAAAAATCCTTAATGAAAATCCTGACATATACACATACACCCAAAAATCCTCTGACTTCAGTAGTATTTCTAGGCCTTGGCCATGCCTGAATTTTATTAATCTTCTTCTTCGCCATAATCCTTCCCTTTTTACATACCACATGACCCAGAATTTCCAAAGCAGGAACACAACAACAGAGTTTTGACCCTGAAATGGTCAAACCAGCCTCTTCAATCCTGAATAACACTCTCTCTAGAGTTATTGCATATTCCCACACAAACCTCCATATGCCAGGGTTCTCCGCTAACACCTCATTACCATAATCAGTGGATGGTCCTTTAATTCCACCATCATCAATAAAAATACCAGCATGAGTAGGAACCTCATCCTGCAAAATCCAAGCCATCTGTGCTTGATAAACTGCCACTGAATTAGTTGCTCCTTGAGGCATCCTAGTGAGCTGAAAGAGTCTCAAAAGTTGTTAGAGGCCTTGAATCCGTATGGAGTTCCCTCTCATCATAACCACCCATAATATCCCCCAAACCATAACACACCCTTCCAGCAAAAGCTTCAACAAAATCCTCTGCACTTGGCGGCATACCAGCGTCCTTGATAGTGACTCTATTCAAGGCTCTAAGATCATGAAACACCCTCAACTTTCCATTCTGCTTCTTTACACAGAACACAGGACTTGAGTAACTGGATGTTGATTGTTCGTATAACCCAGTCCTGACTCTTTCCCTAATAATCTCTACAAAATCCTCTCGAATAGCGGCTGGAATCGGAATAGGTTTTATTTGCCAAGGTTCATGACAAACCACAGGAATCAAGTAAGGTTCCCCATAAGAGTGCTTCAATACACCCCTTTCCTCCTCAAAAAATGCCACCGCTTTTTCCCTTAGCACAATAATGTGCAACAACAACTTCTTTTCTTACTCAGACAGCCACCCATCAGGAACAAAATTAACAACTTTCAATCTTTCCACGGTCACCCTAGCCGTCTCTACAAATTCTGGAGGATTCTTCACCAAAGGAGTACAGTACGGATCTCTTGACCAAGGAGGTCTCTTCAAAGGCGGATTCAAACCCACAGGCATAGGCTCATTGACAGGCCTAATCTTCTGTGCTACCTTCTTATACTTTGCCGCTCCACCTTCAACTTGAGGGATCTTCAGAAAATCTTCACCACCAGACCTGGAACAAAAACCAAGGGTTTCCCCATTGCTCACATGCGTGGCCAAGGTAATGTTTTTGAAAGGTGTAGAAGAAACCCTAGTGGTGCACAATTGGGAGGACTTACTTTTAGACCCCAATCTCACCACTCCAAAACTTTTCCGCAATTCCACATCTTCATCCTCACTTCCAACTTCCAAATCTTCAAATCTTGATTCATCTTCTGAATCACATCTTCTAAAATTGTGCAGTTTATCCTCATGCTGGAGGTCCAAAAATAGATCTTGACAATCTTCACAAAAATATTTTGCATCTTCTTTCTTCATTATCTTCAGATTTTTTTCTTGATTTTCTTGAATTATCTTGAAATTTTTATCTTCTTTTCTTGAATTTTCTTCTGGCCTACAAAAATAACCAGGGGTTTCCCCAATGGTCACAGGTGTGGCCCAGGTAATGTTTTTGAAAGGTGTAGAAGAAACCCTAGTGGTGCACAATTGGGAGGACTTACTTTTAGACCCCAATCTCACCACCCCAAAACTTTTCCGCATATCTTTCAATAAAGATATATAACCAATCTTCTTCTTTAAACTTGAATTAAAAATAATTAAGAATCTTGAGAGAGAACAGAGACTTGATAAAAAACTTGATGAATACTTGCAGAGAAGAGAAACATTAAAAAGAGAAAGTTGAAAATCCACTTGGTATATCTCCAAGGGAGCTGACCTACTACAACCTGGGATTTCCTCATCTCGGGGAGAGGTTGTAGCACTAGGGTGATCAGCCCTCATTACTCTAAAAAAGACAGACTCTCAAAAGAGCCTGAGCCGCACTCCAAAAAACCAGAGGCAGTACCCACTTCCTTTCTTCTCCTGCAGCAGTCCATGCACTGGCACATTGAAGATAAGCCAGGCCTGGTCTCCCAACCATCCTCTCCAGGGGATGACAACCTCATGTGAAGCCTTCTTTTGTCTTCACCGGTCAACTCCAAACTGATTCCCAAATCAAATTGATAACCAATTCTTGCCTGAAAATCCATCAAGAATGGCCCACCCAAAACTGCTTTTACATTACCTTTAGCAATGTAAAAATGAACCTTCCCTGAGGCTCCTCCAACATCTAACTTCACAAACTCTGAAGTTCCAACCAATTCAGTGACATGGCCACCGATCCCTCTCAAATTCACACCAATACCAGTTTTGATGGGGAGGCCCATATCAGTTGCCTCAAACAAAGAAATCAGGTTTATCTGAGAACCTGAATCCACCAATGCCCTTGCCTCCCTTCCATTCAGAGTGACATTGACATATTCCAGATGAGCAGAAAAATGAGTTTCCAACCCCTCACCAAACTTTTCAGCAGAATCACAAATGTTTTCTACCTCACCAGAAGAAACCCTTCTCCTGGTCAAAAACTTCTCCTGCCTATCAGCCAACCCTGGACTGATAGCATACAATTCCCCATAAGATAGGGAAACCTGACCCTGGTTCATCCTTTCCAGGACAGAGTCCAAAACATTAACTTTACCAGACACTACTGGCCTCTCAAAGTGAGCTCTTTGCTTCACCACCTTGGTCCTAGAAGATTCTTGAGGACCAGCACCACCAACAGATTTACCATTAACAGGAACCAAACCAGATCCCTCACCAGAACCTCTGACTACAACAGGCTTTGGCAATGAAGCCAAAGGGACATCCTCCTCAGAGTCAGAATCCACATCCATTGGCATTGGCTCACCATTCAGGTCCAATGCACCAAAACTAGGGGGGCCCATGTCAGCCAAACCCTTCTGCATCTTGTACAGCTCCTCTTTGCTGTACCTTTTCCTAGCTGCACTCAGCTTAGGATCACCCTTTGAAGCATTTGGCTTTGGTTGGGCCTGAGAACTGCTCTTAGGCCTACCCACCTTCCCTACTTCCACATCATAAACACCAGCCAAGCATTCACCACTTGACTGTCCACCACAAGAATACAACTCCAAAACACCAAAAGAAGTAGAAAACGAGACCTTATTGAACTCCTTCCCCTTTCCCTTGACATCCTCATCTACCTTAACAGAAGACTTCTCCTGATCAGGAATCTCCTCAAACCTTGGCCTCCTTTGATTGAGACCACCCCTTCTCCTGACCAAATCAACAGGAGCCTGCCCCACACTGGGCTTCACAAAGGAACCGTCAGGGAACTTAAAAACCCTGCCATCAAACTCCACTTTTCCTTCAGACACATCTCTGTTCAGTGCCCAACAATCATTGGACCTGTGCCCCCTCCTACTGGAATAAGAGCAAACCCAAAGATCACTCCTACCAGCCCTCCTTTCAAAATCTCTAGGCTGAGAAAATGCCTTATTAAACTTCTTGGCCTCCTGGACAAAAATGTGCAGCTGTTTTGTCAGATCAACCAGCTGCTCCACCATTGGGTCCCTCTCCTGTTTGGGAACCTGCACCAAATTCTTCTCCTCCTTCTTCTCCCTAACTTCCTCTTCAGCAAAAGCCTCACTGACCTTGCTGACATACTTGGCACACCCCTCCTGATAGGTGTCCACAGCCAATAACTTTAAATGGGCCTCAACAGACTCCTTCACCTTATCCAAGGCAGGCAACTTCTGGTCCCCATTAGAAAGAGTTTTCATCAATTCCTTTCTTGACAGCTCCTTCAACACATCCATCCTGACATCTCTAGCCAGGGCAGACCAAAAAACATCTTTGGCAGCATTTTCATGTGCCAGCTCCTCCACTTCCACCAAGTATTCCACCACAGGATCAAACTGTAGCAGAAACTTCCTGTAACTATGTAAGTTACTAACACCACCATAAGATTGCCATTCACTGACAACCTTGTTCAAGTCCACCATAGTGAACCTGACACCCCATCTATCAACCATTTCCCTACACAACAATTTCCAATCCCTCTTCTTGTAGCCATACATGGCCACAATCTCCTTCTCCACTGACCTATCACCAATGAAGAAGATAATCTGCTTCACCATGTCCAGGTAGGAAGCACCATCCACTCCAGCAGCAGTTTCATACTTCTCTAGAAACCACTTGACATCCTCCCCATTAAACTTGGTACCATCCCAAGTTTTAATCCTCACACACTCCCAAACATCACAGAAGGAGGACCATCCCCCCCACTGACAGTCACCACAGGAATAGCAGAACCAGAAGCCATTCCTCCTGACCAAAACACCAAAAAGAGCCAACCAAATCAAACAGAGATTCCAAAAAACTAGCAAGTTCTACCCCACGTTGGGCACCAAAAATGTAGACAATCCTATAGTACTAGCTATAGGCCTTGACCAAGGGAGTTGGAGAAAAACCAGAGAGAAAATCCCCTGTCCCTTTAGAAAAATAGAGTGAGATTTACTTGCTAAAGTAAGTTGGTTCCTGTTTTACTAAAGCTCCTTTTTAAACACACTTGACTGCTTGATGAGCCAAGAAAGTAGTCCCCAGATAGACTACCAGACCAAAGAACTGAAATGTAGAACAAAGTCCACACCAGAGACAGCAAAGATACTTGATGTAGGCTGCAAATCCACACCAGAGACAGCAATAATACTTGCTATAGCTTGCAAGACTATAATAGAGAAAACAGTTGCCAAAGTTAAGTTAAATGAAGAACTAAATTGCAACAAACACAGCCAATTGTGGCCAGAAAACAGTGAAAACTGAGTGAGGAACAATGAGATCACCTCCGGATGGTTGTATGATGATTAAGGTTGCCCCAAACTGTCTTATTCACTATGTACACACAGACCACTAACTAAGAGCCCATGCGCACCCACCAATCTGGCGCCTGTACCCGCCAAATTGCATAAAAAACCTTCCTGGAGCGCTCCCCAACCTCCTAAAACAGAGGCGGGAGGGCCGTCTGACGTCGGAGATGCCGCCTGAAGCAGCCCGGCCTCCCTGAAGCCAGAAAACCAATAAAAACAACTAATCTACTTAGAAAAATTAGCTACAACTACTAAAACCTTTAAAACACGGAATTTCACTATAACAACATTGAGACATGAAATATAGAGAAAAATTAGCTCTATCCAATGGTACTAAGCACTTAACCCTAAGACTTAAGGTTAGCCTGTAAAACATGAAAAACAAAATTAAACAGCAATCTTTTATAAATGAAAAATGAGGAAATGACCCCTTAAAACTCAGAATATGAAAAATGTCTTCAAGACATAAAATATAGAGAAAAACCAGGGCTATCCAATGATAGTACCCACCTACCCGCAGACCCAATATCCACGGAATAAAACCAGAAAAATACCAAATTCCTTAACAGATGTCAATTAAGACATGCACAAACAGCGCCAAATCACACAACAAAGGCCCCTGCCAATGTTTGAAGACCACACCGGTAGCAATGTCTTTTGCCCACCTATTGTTAGAGTTCTTCCCTGGCCGTTTTTTTTTCAAATTGTTACTCATTGATGGTTAGATCCTAAGAGAATTCAATTTTGATTTAAAATAGAAAAAAGTTAAAAATTAGAAAATAGTAACAGAATTTCAACTATCAGTCAATGATACCTTTAAATTTATCATATCTTCAATATTAGAAATATAAAATTAGCATATCTACATATTAGTAAATTTATATACTTTTTCTTTATTTCAAATATTAATAAAGTGTTTCAAAGGTATACTTTGTTAAATTATACATATAAAGAGTATAGCTTTATCCTGTATGTGTTCAGCAAGTAAGAGATTTGACTTTACACTTAATATTAATAATATAATGAAAGTATAATTCCAATACACCAATAATATTAAAAAATTTACAGAATTATCATATCCACATATAAAAAGTGAAAAATCTTGCTCTGACCAATATATTGACTTAGAAAGTTATACTTCAATAAATTATTAATTTTTAAATTGTAGCATTGTCCTGTATGCTTTCAGTAAGTACAAGACTTTGAAACAACTTAAAAATCAATAAATTAAAGGTAAATTTCAAACATTCTAATTATTATTATAAAAAGCAAAACATTATCCTGTATGCTTTCAGAAAGTAAAAGATGATGTTTTACTTTTCATATTAATAATATAATGGTTGAGATATTTTTAAAGAAATATAGAAAAATGATAAGCAAAACATGAACTTACGTGTCTATAAAATCTTCTTCCATTTGTAGCTGATTGATTAAAATTAACTATAAAGTTTATTTTATAATCACTGTTTTAAAAAATAAATAGTTAGATAAATAAATTGAACATTTTTGATAAGGAATAAAGAAAAGTAAATTGAAAAACACATATAAAAGCTTTAAGTTAACTGAAAAAGAATTTTTTGATAATGATTTGAAAGGGTACAGTAAAAGATACCTTAAAAATAAATTCAGAATTTGAATCATCAGATTAACTTGTCAAAAGCGTAAAAAAGAGTAACAAACCAAAATAATATGAAATGAAATAGCAGGAAAAATTTTCTTACTGGTAATTTGAGAAGGTCAAGAAAATAGTACCAATAATTTAAAATGATAAAGCAAAAATATGATTGATAATTTTTGAGAAAGGTAAGTGAGACAGAGAAAGGAGCAATAAATTGGGTGCCAAACAGATGTGGATATCATGATTTTTCACTGATCTTTTTTTCAAAAAAATGCAGCTCTCCCAGTAATATGATAAACCTCATCTAAATTCCAAGAATAGTGTTGCCAAGGCACTGTATGCAGCATGATCATTTTTTCCTATGCATATACTAATTCCAGCTAGAATTTACTTGGATGCATGTTGTACAGATGAAGGTTTGTGGAGTGCTGAATTTCACATCTAAAAAAATTGACACCACATAATTCTAGCTATTATTTTTCATGTAGCTAAAAAACATACACTAATCACATTTAAATTTACATTGTGTCAAAATTATTTCATTTTCAAATTTTTAAAAAGGGAACTATAATGTGCACCACCTATTTCTAAAATATGGACGTCCCCACCATATTAAATTGGTAGATTTTTAATTGTGCAATTTTTTTGCCTTGACCATCTTCCTGATCTTACTTGGCTCAAAATATCAAAAAATGACCAATGTTGTTGAAAGCAACATTTGATTTTGTTTCTATGTGTAAAAATGGAAGGCCTTTTCTAACCGTCTGCGGAGCGTTGTATATCCTATTTAAACACATGTTTATTTATTTATGTATTTTAATTAAAAAATTTACTTTTTATTGCAGCCAGATTTCTACTGGCTACTTTTTGGAAGCCCTAATTTATGCCTCAAGTCTTTGAAATTGGCTTGGGTCCCTTACATTTCAATGGGGAAACCTGGCTGGAAGTGTTGCTTTCAGGAAAATAAAGTTTCTAAAAGCAACTTTGGTTGCTTGCTTTTACATTTTCCACCCTCCCAGCCAATTTACTAGGCTGGGAGGTGGCCAAATCTGTATGCAACAATTGTTGCTGCTGCAAGCAATTTGCATTGCACACTCGCATCCATATTTCATGCAGCTGACTTGAAATCAGCTGCATGAGATATGGGAAGCACATGCAATGCATGTTGCATGCAGCAGCAATGCGCACTGCATGTGCTGCATGCAGTGCATTGCAAATCCAGTTTCTTTCTGGCTGTGCAATGCACACAGGGAAACCAAAGTCCCTGCAAGGGACTTTGTTTTCTAAAATGAAAGTGATTTTTCCCACCAGGTGTAATCTGGTGGGGAAGTGAGAGACAAGTTAGACCAAAGTTGTTTGAAAGTAACTTTGGTCTTAAAAACATTAAAAATCATTAAAAAAATAAAAAATGTAGAAAACAAAACAAAAAAAATTAAAACATGAGTATAAGAAAAAAAACAAGTGCTAGTGATACCAAAAACCCAAGCCAATTTCACTTGGCTTGGTTATTTAATAATAATTTTTTTAACACATTAAATTTAAAATTCAAACAGTATAAAATATATGAATTATTTTCATATGAATATTATAAATTTAATTTATCCCTTTCTCATAATTATATTTATAATTTTGTTTTTTAAATTTTCACTTTTAAGTTAATTTTTTGGAAATTCAAAATTAAATTTTCAACTAAATTTTTTGTAAGGTAAAATATATTATAAATTTTACATTTTGTAATTAAATAATGAAATTTTTTTTAATTTATTTTTAAAAAAAATTTGTTAGAGGAATACCAATATTTTAAGGCTAGAAATACTGTGCAAATTGTAAGTAAAAAAATTATATTTTTTGTGAGGGTTTATTACTATTTTTGTAAATAATTTTCAAAAACATTCATTAAATAATAAATTAAATTACATTGTAACTCAAATTTTTTGTAAAATAATTAAAATTGAAATAATAATATTGTTATATTTGATATAAAATTTGAATTGGTAATATTAATGTCTCTTAAAGTAAATTTGAAAATCGTTAAAAAAGACCATGTTGATAAGTACTTCATTTTTGATATTCAATGGTTATATGTATATCTTATATATATTTCTTGAGTGTTATTTTTATATACACTCAATAAAATTTGTAATATACAATGCCATTTAATCATTAATAATTAGTCAACTTAGTTATAAAAACTTCATATTTAATACCAGCCACTAGTATTTAGTTTTTAATTTAAAACTCCAATATAATATGAGAGTATCCTTAATTTTTCTGGATGTAATTATGAACAATAACAGACCATAAATGAGTGGGTAATTAATTACAATAAATAGTTGAAGAATAACCTATAAGAAATGATAAGTTTATCAAAAAAAGGACATTAAAAAACATACTTTTGAGTTTTTTTTGATATAATTTGGGGGGTTTAATGAAAATTTAAATTATCAGACTTCAAAATGGAAAAATCTAAAATTGGTGTTTATATTATAAGCCTCATATAAACAAAGATAAAAAATCTACTGTGTTACTAAATTATTGAATATTAAAGTATTATTAAAATTATTGAAAAACTTATTTTACAATTATAATGAAATCTAAATGTGAAATTAATGGTGGGATAATAGTAAGACTATGTGGAAACACTTTAATTTATACATACTTTCAACTATGTTCAGATAAAAAAATTGGTAAAAGTTTATAATAACATCTAGTTAATAGTGATGCGATTTTATTTAGATCAAGAATAATTTTTTTTTGAGGAAAAAATAATTAAATTGAGATATTGCCATCTCCTTTAAAGAGATAGAATAATAATAAAAATTTAAAAAAGTTATAATAAGTATTCTTAATCACCATTTTTGAAAAGTCTCTAGAAAAATTTGTTATAATATATCATTCATTTATTACATCATATGGAGCTTCAACCTGAAGTAGTGATGGGTAGCTTTGAACTTATTTTCTGAAAAACAAAAAAGTTAAAAAATATATAGTTATACTAATGAAAAAGCCAAAAATAAAAAGAATATTATAAATTAATAAAATAAAACTACATAAGTTTTATTCTGTTCTCATGATGCAAGGGTACTATGTATGAATTTCCACATGTTAAATCTAAAACTGCTTTAAGGCTAGTTTACAGTTAGAGCTATAAAGTTTCCTTAAATTCTAAAAATAAATTATGAATTTTACTTATTCTTTTCTTCTTGTTTTCTTTCAAAAGTTGTTAGAGTTGCTTAATTAATACTGCTATCTTGATTGTAAGATATATAATTTTTTAAGATACATGATTTATTGTTTCAAAAATTATATTATAAAGTTAAATTATTTATTTTATTTTCTAAAGCTTCATTTTCAAAGACACTACTCCATTTTCTATTACTTAACAAATATATAAATTTTGATGGAAAAATTTTTAGAATTTTTATTTTGAGAGGGTCAAACTATATTGTGAAGATTTTTATCTAGAAATTCTATTACTCCAAAACCAAATAATTTTCTCCCTTTAGTAAGACTTTTCAAAAATATGAAAATATAAACAAGAATATTAACTTATCTTATTTTTATTTTCTTTATTGAAATTTTTAGTTCAATCCCTTTTTTTATATGACATTAGTATAAAACCATGGTTAAATGCTACTATATAATTAATTTTAATTATATATATATATATTTGAAATATTTAGAAGGTCATCCTTTTTTATTTACATGAATAAATTTCTCAATTATAATGCCCAACACTTATTAATGTTCCCCAAACTCAATAACAAATTTCTCATATGAAATAATAGCTTCTAATATAAGCATTTTATCTATAGCTGATATTCAACATGAGATTTTCCTTTTTAGATTCAGATAAAATTAAACAAAAGTAGCAATCATGCATATGGGTATAAATGGTAACCATGTGTTACTTAGAGGATTGTGAAAGTCACTCATCTGAATGGTTTAACTATTATAATAAATTGAGGTCATTGTTTTCTGGTATTTGAAACTAATTAGGAAATTATTCTAAAAATATATTTTAATTTGTATAATGTTCAAAAAGTTGGAAATATGATTTTTGAAAATTGTGAGTTTCTTATATGAGATACCAAGCTTTAGTTTACATTGTTTCAAGTAGAATAGAATTTTAGTATTATAAATTGAAAGCAATGTAACTTTATCTGATTTTAATTGTGTTCTACTTATAGAATGATTATATAACATTAAACATTATTTAAATCAAAAAGTTTTAAAAGATATTTAGAATTTTACAAAATTTCAACATTTATTAATCTTTGATTTGAAAACCAACTATGATGTACACTCACTAGAAATAAGTGATCCCAATTTTAACATAATTTATCAATCCAAAAATAATGAGTCAATTAACATAAAAATATATATTTTTTCAAAACCAAACCTATAGATTCAAAATATGATGTGTTAATGAAAAATTGATACAAAAATTTAATGAAATGAACTCTCTTAAAAAATTCAAAAATAGAATATCAAAACAAGTGATTTCTGAAAAAAATAACTACTAACTATTTTAGATAAAGCATAAAAATAAGTCATATTTTTAAAAAAAATGATCTAACAATATTTATTTTTGTTAAAAAAATCAAAAACATTGTTAAGCTTGTTTGTTATAATAATGTTAAAATCCACTAAACATTATTTAAAAGTGGCAAAATATGTCAAAAATAAGTTGAATTTTGTGAGCCGAAAATCAACAATTTTTATCATTTCCTGTTGTGCTATGACTTTATTCCACCATTTTTATCTGATTGTTCCAGTATTACTTTGCTATGATCACTAGTTTTGAATTTAAAATTTACAAATGTTCATTATATTTGATAATATGAAAATAACTCAAACTTTTATAACTACAAAAAAAGATTTTGAAACTACTTCTTTCAATCAATGATTAAAGAAATTTTCAGTTTATTTGAGCAATGATTTTAAGAATAACAAAAAATTTGAAATTCACAAGGACTTATTTCCAGGGATTATAATTATTTACTTGTGTAATGCATGAGCTACTTATCAATGATGTGAAACATTAGAAAAGTAAGTTATAGTTATAAATCTACAGATTATACTGTGTCTGGTATATATATCTTCAATAAATCTTTTAAACTTATCTTAACCTACATACCACACAATAGAAAATCATTATATTAAAAAAGGAAAAAATTATATGATAATATCATAAAGAATAATAACCATCGATTGATATTCCATAAAAATGGTTAATAAAATTTTAAGAGAACCTAAATCAGTATTATTTCATCAAAATATATCCTTTTTGTCTTTGTAATTTTTTCCAAACAAATTTTTTAAAAGTTGAATCTATATATCTAATTCCAAAACCACTATTAAGTTCCCTCTTAGACTATTTAAGAAATTATACATATAAATATATATATTATTTATTAAAATTTGAAATAAAAAATAAAAAGATAATTTTATTAACCTTTAATTATTTAAATATAGAGTATTTTCAGAATGCATTGTGGTTACTTGTGAAGGTTAGAATATTTGAAGTTGTATTTATGAGTTTTTAGAAGGGCAAATATTGTAAAATTCTTTCATAAATATTTATTTCATAGTTTCAAATGTTGAAATCTACAAACTAATGGGATTTAAAATTATATTGAGATTTAAAAACTGTTTTCTACTCAAGTTAAATAAAATAAAATGATGATATCAAAATTGAAATTAAGTTTAAACTTTTGATATTCTCTATCTTCAATTTTATTGATAGTGCATCAAAAATATAATAATATTTTTTTCCTACCTCACTTTTTACATAAAAGATAGTTTTATCATTTTATGCATTAAAGATTGCTTAAATCAAATTAACATCTATGTCAACTGTTTATGACTATTAATCTATATAATAAATTTTTTTAGAAGAAAAAATAACATCAAGATATACTGACTTTGAAATTATTTACTTTAAAATAGTTTACATGTAGATAATAAAGGGTGATTTCATTTTTGAATATGAATTATAGAAGTCTCATTTTGTCAATTTTAATTCTTTTTGAGCTCAAATGTATCCACTGCAACTTATGTAAGAATTATAATTATTTTTATTGAAATTTACATGAGGAAGTATGCCTATTATTCAAAATCAAACTTTCTCTAATGGTGTTTTTCAATCATTATTTACATTTTTATCAATAAAAAACATTTCAATTTGCTGATGTTTTAGTTTTTGATATCCCCAAGGTTTATATCTCAGGTTTACCATTCACAAAATTATTAAAAATTTAATTTTTGAAATACATGATAAACTTGAAAGTGAGGGGGCATTAAATTTTTAAAAATGAATTCTTAATTCAGGATGGATAGTATTTTTTCTATTTTCACAAATGAACAATTTTTTGTTTCAATAAATCCAGAAAAAAAATTTTGTTGTAAGCATATTATATTAGATTTATTTTGATTTTAATTACTATATTTTCAAGATTTGTGTTTAATATTTCCAGTGAAAGTTAATGTTAATGTGAATTTTAAGTAAGCTTGAAGAAATTTAATCAATACCATATTGGATATGTAAAATAATATTTTTCTCCAATCTTGAATCATCCTGGGCTAAAAAATATCTTAAATAAGGTTTTTGTGGGTCAATTTAGATTTAAGTAGGATTAAGTGAGGTTTAATAAAGGACAGATAAAAGGCTAAATTCAATACTAGTGAACTTTTTCTCAAAATATTTATAAAATATGTATCATTCTGGAATCAAACTTCAATAAAGTTGACTTCAAACAGAGATAATTTCTAGCAGCACAACACCATATTTAAAAAGGTGTACAATACCTCAAATATTAATCATAATATAGCAAGGCAAGGAATCTACAAAATTCACATTTGAAACGAGGATTTATATTTTGAATTTGAAATTGAGAAATGGAATATTATTTTCAAATTTAAATATCTATTAATCATTTTACCAAAAGTTTTCAGTAATCAGATTGGATTTCAATGGTATTTTATTGTAAATTAATCATGTTGAGGAGCCATTTACTCAAAATTACTGGTTTTGCTTCTGATATTCCATGTGAAATTCATTACAAATCTTTTTTAAAGTGAATAGTTGACATATTGGATATGCAAAAGCTTATGTTAGATCAAAGTGAGCTCAAAGGTAGTTCAAATCATGATCAAATTAGGATTTTGCAAGATCAAACGGTAATCAATGTAGGTTCATCTTGAGCTCAATTTGTGACAAATATCTGACTAAATGTAAGGCCAAACAATTTGCTCCATTGTGATGATGTGTGCATAATTCAAGCATATATTTGTGGCTCAACAGAGTTCAAGCAAGTGGTATTGCTAGCAATACCCCCCCAATTTTTCTGTGGTGATTAATACTAAAGAATTTGTAAAATATAAAATTCAATTTTATTTTTATTTTTTTATTTATTTTAATTATTTCATTTCCTTTATAATATTTAAGAAAGAAGATGGGGTTTACCAATGTTCAACAAATGCTGGATTTCACATCAAGATATAATGTTTAGTCTTCCAAGACTGCACACTGGCTGGTTTTCAATACTTCCTTGATGATTTTTTTTCTAATGAATTTAAAATTTTATTCATTTATCCCTCAAGAACTTTAACTTACATTATTTTAATGCTGTTAGTCCTTCAAGACTTTAAACTGACTTTTCATTCATTCTTTAGTTCTATAAGACTTTAAACTAGGTATTAAGATTTCTTCAAGATTTTAATGTGTTGCCACTTTGGAACTGTTAGTCCTCCAGGAGTCTAAACTTGTTTTTTTTTCAAGATTTTTTTTAAGACTTTAATTTGTTTCTACTTTGGATCTTATAGTCCTATAAGACTTTAGACTGGCCTATTTTCAATATTTTTTCATGATTTTTGGCTTATTCTTTTTTGGATCTGCTAGTCCATAAAGACTTTATACTGAGAATTTATGAAGATTTTTTCAGTTTTTCTAAGGGATATGTTAGTCCATCAAGACTTAAAACAGAATATTAAAGAATAAATTTCAAGAATTACGGTTAACCATCCTTTGGTCCTCTAAGACCTGAAACTTGAAAATAATGTTTTTAATAAAAATTGTGTTGGAAATGTGGTAATGGAAAGATGGAAGGGTCTTCAGAACCCTATATTGGATTATCTATTTTCTTGATGCTATAGGTGTTGGATTTTTTATGGTGAAGGATGTGTTGGAAATGGTCCACCATGACCTTTAACTGGCAATTCAATCATTTTTTGGACAATTTTAATGAAAATTTTATGAAATCCTTGGTCCACTATGACTTAAAACTGGAAATGAACTATAGGAATTCTGTCGTCTATGAATTTAAACTGGAAACAATCTTCAAAATGTCAATCATTGGTCCCCTATGATCTTAAACTGGAAAATTACTTTCACTTAGGTCCATCAAGAAAATAAACTGGATAATTGATTAAAAGTTTGGTTTTCAAGGATATTAGGAGGGAATGTAAATATGGCTGGATATTCAATTCAGTCATTTTTAATTTATCACTGGTTCATCAGTACTCAAAATGGTACTCACTCATTTGGACAACTCAGTCATTAATAGAAACAGTGCAGCTAATTTTAGGGAATGAAGATGTCATTAAATGGATTTATTTAGGATTAAATAAAAATAAAGATTTAAAAGGTTATTGATGGAGATTGGTTAAAGCTAAAAATAAAGGTGCCAAGAAAGTCTGGAAAGTTATGATTTATGATAAAATTTAGCAGTGATTTTAAAGGGTTGGAAATTTATTTGAATGATGTGATGCTGAATTATAGGAGAAGTATAGGAACTGGATTTAATGGGTTTCTTTGGTAGAATAATTTAGGTGAAGCTTGAAGGACCTTATGGTAAGAATGGAATCATAATATTTGGCTCAGGGGGAAGCCCAATGGGAATGGAATTAAAAGTGTTTGGCTCATTAGGGAGGCCCCCTCTCTCATTCTATGAAAAAGTTAGAGACTTGTAGAGGAGAGTCTTAAGGGCTTCAAACCTTTCTCTCAGTAGTGGAATCATCACAATGCAAATATGGATTATTAAAAGTTAATTTCAAAAATTATGATTTAAAAGAATATTTTAAAGAATTAAATCAACCAGACAATTACAAATTATCAGCATCAAAAAGAATAAAAAAATTAAAGTATTAAATTTTAAACAAAGAGAAGAAAATCAAAAAAAATAATCTCTTTGAAATCTTTTGACATTATTATCTAAACTTTGCATCAAAATTTTTCTCTCCATTAAATCTTCAGTATTATTTGCAGGATATTATTGAAAATAGGTGAAAAATTTATTCTTCATATCATCACAAAAATCGAGAAAGAGATATCTATGAAACTTAGGATAATGATTAATGTAATCATTTTGCACCTGTTCAATGTCATCTATATTGGTGATTTCATAAGCTTAGGAGTTGGAAGAGATAGTAGTTGTTTTTTGAATTAGTAGGAGATTTCTTAAATTAAAATTACAAGACTAACTTTTTGAGCGGTGTAGACAATCCTATAGTACTAGCTATAGGCCTTGACCAAGGGAATTGGAGAAAAACCAGAGAGAAAATCCCCTGTCCCTTTAGAAAAATAGAGTGAGATTTACTTGCTAAAGTAAGTTGGTTCCTGTTTTGCTAAAGCTCCTGTTTAGCACACTTGACTGCTTGATGAGCCAAGAAAGTAGTCACCAGATAGACTACCAGACCAAAGAACTGAAATGTAGAACAAAGTCCACACCAGAGACAGCAAATATACTTGATGTAGGCTGCAAATCCACACCAGAGACAGCAATAATACTTGCTATAGCTTGCAAGACTATAACAGAGAAAACAGTTGCCAAAGTTAAGTTAAATGAAGAACTAACTTGCAACAAACACAGCCAATTGTGGCCAGAAAACAGTGAAAACTGAGTGAGGAACAATGAGATCACCTCCGGATGGTTGTATGATGATTAAGGTTGCCCCAAACTGTCTTATTCACTATGTACACACAGACCACTAACTAAGAGCCCATGCGCACCCACCAATCTGGCGCCTGTACCTGCCAAATTGCATAAAAAACCCTCCTGGAGCACTCCCCAACCTCCTAAAACAGAGGCGGGCGGGCCGTCCGACGTCGGAGATGCCGCATGAAGCGGCCCGGCCTCCCTGAAGCCAGAAAACCAATAAAAACAACTAATCTACTTAGAAAAATTAGCTACAACTACTAAAACCTTTAAAACACGGAATTTCACTATAACAACATTGAGACATGAAATATAGAGAAAAATTAGCTCTATCCAATGGTACTAAGCACTTAACCCTAAGACTTAAGGTTAGCCTGTAAAACACGAAAAACAAAATTAAACAGCAATTTTTTATAAATGAAAAATGAGGAAATGACCCCTTAAAACTCAGAATATGAAAAATGTCTTCAAGGCATAAAATATAGAGAAAAACCAGAACTATCCAATGATAGTACCCACCTACCCCTAGATCCAATATCCACGGAATAAAACCAGAAAAATACCCAATTCTTTAACAGATGTCAATTAAGACATGCACAAACCGCGCCAAATCACACAACAAAGGCCCCTGCCAATGTTGGAAGACCACATCCTCCCTCCAATTGAGAATGTCCGCATTTTTTCTTCATCCAACCACCATGTTTAACCTTCTTCCCAATTCTGCCTCTGAAATGGGCCCCTGCCAATACTGCATCGACAATAATTTAATCTGCACCATGACACCACCTGTCCATCCATACAGAGCATCCTGCAATGTCTGCCAATCCAGAAAGAAGACCTGCCACAGACCTGGTCCACTTTCTTCCACAGCAGATTCACCTCCACCTCAACCTGGTCCTTCTTCTGCCAACACCAAAAGATCTAGGCCATCCATCCTGATACCCAGATTAATCAAAAAGCTCCACCCTTCCCAGAAGAGTGCCACAACCCATAAAACAACTGGTTCCCCCATCCCTGGTCCATCTGATGGTAAAGAACATTCATTTCTTCCTTCAACTTTAAAACTGATAACTTCTCAGTTCCTCCCTCTTCTGATAGTGATGATAACAATGTAGGATCCATTGCACCACCAACACCAACGCACTTGCCCACTATCAAGGCCAAGTTCCAACAACACACATCTCAACAGAAACAACTTCTGCTTCACTACTTCCCATCCACTCCTGCTAGAGATCCACAGGACATTGAGAAAGGAAGACACCTCATTCACCAGTTCAAGGCTAATTCTGAACACTTCATTTCATCTCTTGATTCACTCTGTAATTCCACTAGTACTTGAGTTTGATTCAGAAAAGAAAAATTGACCACACCCTCTATAGGATGTAACCACCAACAACCCTCAGTTTTAAGTCTTGGGGGACCATCCTCATTTTATAGTCTTGGGGGACTCAAAAACCCTCAGTTTAAAGTCTTGGGGGACTCAAAAACCTAAATCATAAACCCAGAACCAGAGATCAACCACATTAAGACACAGAGAAAAAACTAACATTCTGGGGTAATTGTGAATAGAGCAGCCAGCCCATCAATTACCCCCAAACTAGCCTTTGCTAAATTCGGAGGCTCCCCCTGTGGATACCCTCCACAAATCTTTCAAAACCAACTCCAACAACAAAAACTTTTTCCTCAGTTTATAGTCTTGGGGGACTTACAACCCTCAGTTTAAAGTCTTGAGTGACTAACACTGTCAGGCTAAGGTCAAGTACAAGGACGTGAACTAGCTTGAATAGTCAGTTGTCTAGAAGATTTTTATGGTCCTATATGAATACTGTAGTATTAATCCACTAAAGTGTTTAATAAAATCAAATATAAAGGTCTCAGTAATATAATTCTCACTATTCTTATATATGGCTTACAATCTTTATAGTTGGTAGAAAAATAGATTATATAAATTCAGATACTATTCAAAAGTCTTATAAAAGTATTAATTGATGTGTATTGTAATTAATTTGGTTATATTGGTTAAATTGTAATGATAAAGAATGTAGAAACAAGACCCAAAAACCTCCTCCTTTTATACACACTGAGTTCCCCAATAAATCCCTTGATATACCATCCAATACACAGTTAATGACGCCTCAAAACAACTAATAGACCTTCCCATCAACATTCCCAGTGAACCATGACATATTTAAACAAGTAACAACCGCCAAAATACTATAATAATAAGGAAAATCCATCAAAATTAAAGAAAAAGAAAAAAAGAGAGTATATGCGTATAAAACAATAATATTAAAGACTAAAGGAGACTTTTTAAGGTTAATAATAGCTTAATAATAAGGGGGATTTACTGTAGAAATAATGGGGCTAATCCTGACATTATACTACATGAAATTCCCATTCAAAAATAACCAAAATTGACTGAGAAACCACCCAAAAACTTAAAAAAGAGTGTGAGATGTGGGGTAACTACATGCAGTTCTTGGCAGGCGCTTGCACGGGTAAATCCTTGACTAAAATTAGGCGAATTTAAGCGTGGTGATGAAATAAAGTCCCAAGAGTGAGGTTATTAATAAAATTAGTGCATATAAACAAGGTCAATGCATTATTAATTAAGCTAGGACACTAAATAAGCGCCTGTCGCCAATTTTAGTATGTTTCCCCACAGTGGGCGTAGAATGTGGGGTAATTATAGTGTGAAAAAGCTAACTTTGCTAAAAATGAAGCTATTCACACGGAAAAAAATCAGGCAGTATGTGGCCAGTACACAGAAGCCATTTCTGGCATAAAAAACACCAAATTTGAAAAGTGTTATTTTTATGCATTTAAATAGCCAAATCAATAGTTCTAAATGAGCCCAATTGATCTGTCAAAGCGCAATTTTGATATTCTCAATTTTATAGCGCATATAGTCAACTTTTAAGTGAAATAAAGCGCATTTCTTGTTTTTTGCATAAAACAATGAATATAACAGCTTTAAGTGTACTTAAAAATTATGTAGCCTTATACTTAAGGTTCTTAAGATTACCCCAACATATTCCAACTTAATATTAAGTACATAAGACCTATAAAAGGTGGATATATGCGTGTATATAAGGTGTTATAATGGCATTTTTTGTGTATTATCATAATTTTACTTATGTATACTATTTGTGTACTCTTATTTATTATTCCCATGTATAGTTCATGTGTTTAACATAACTTTTAATCACTTTTTACTCAGTCCTGGAGATATACAGGCTGACAAACACAGTGTTCAGTTTAAAGTCTTGACGGACTAGTCTTGATAAAATATTGAAACCAGCCAGTTTAAAGTCTTGGAGGACTAACAGAAACCAGATTTCAGTTTAAAGTCTTGATGGACTGGTCTTGATACCATAGATTTTTCAGTTTAGAGTCTTGATGGACTGACTTGATAACATAGCTTTTTCAGTTTAGGGTCTTGATGGACTGACTTGATAACATAGCTTTTTCAGTTTATAGTCTTGATGGACTGACGGAATTTTGCATAAAATAGACGCAGCCAATTTCATGCAGTACACCTCTACAGCCAACCTGCTGAGCTTTCCCCTTCACTTCATCATCTACCCATCACTGAAAAAAATCTCTTCCTATCCCTTTTCATCATCTTTTCTCACCACAGATCATGGCTGGATCTCCTGATGTTAAACCTTCTACTCTCCCTTTCTTCACTGCTCCCAAGGACTATGCCTGAAAACAGTGCATCCACATGTGCAGACCTTGCACATTCACTTTTCCAAATCCTGAATCCAAATTCTAAAACAGGGCTTGTGACTCTTGCTATTCCAAAAAGAAAAGATGTGACAGAGACGCCAACTACCCTATTCCTCCTCCTTCTCCTTCTCACAAATACATCTCCAGATCCCCAGAGCTTGGTCCTTCCTCTTCCTCTCTATCTTCTGCTCCTTCCAGAAGATCCAGAAGCTCAGCTTCCTGCACTCTTCCCAAAAGACCAGCCTTAGCTTCCCAAGAAACTTCTTTTATCTCCGCCAAATTAGCTCCAAAAGCTTCAAGATCAACTCCCAGGCTTCTAGACCGCGTCCAGGCGGCCTTCCCGCCTCACCAAACAGTGAAAATCAGGGCCAAAACCTCCAAAAATGGCCAGAAAACAGCCAAATTCATCCAGACAACAACAACAACTCAACCCAACTACCTCCTACTTCTCCCAGAGCAATGCAATCCACCCTTCCAAAGTCCAAAAGCACCAAAATTTACCAGATTTCTAAGAGACCTGCCAGAGAACCCCAAGAAGAAACCAGAACACCACACACTGCTCCACAACAACAACTTCGTCCCCAACTAAGACAAAGAAACTACACCTCTCCTCTGTCAGCCAACTACTCTTCTGACAGTTCCATCTCTTCAAATTCTCCATCCAGAAGAGAGCAGTCTGCTTCCAAATCCCCCTCTCCTGCTCCATCCTTTAACAACCCTGGTACCCCATCACCAGCACCTCCTCCAGCTGAATCCAACAGAAATAACAACCACAACAACAACAACAATCTCACTGCTCCAACTAGGCCCCAGGAACCTCAGCATCCCAGTTCACCTTCTCAGGATCCTTCAGAGGAAGACCATGAGAATCCATATCTTTCCCTAGTTGATCTAGCCACTATAACTATTACAAAATGGTCAGAGATCCAAATCCCAGCTTCTTACAGATTTGATGAGCTTCCAATCTGTAAATACCAAATTAATTATTCCATTTCTTCAACAAAAATAATTACTGATCCAATTCTTCTTGTCTAGTTGGCACCCCTCCTCCTGAATCTATTATTGGAGTTGGCCAAACTCTTGAAACTTCTTTGACCCTGGATTATGGAGACATGAAGAAACACCTAAGCACCATGTGTTCTAACATGCTAAAAGCCTTTGCCCTCCATGGACCTTTGAATGACTTTGAAAAATCCCTGAGAAAGCGCCTACTGGACAACCACTGGAAAATGTCTAGGATCATTAAACACACCCTCCAGCACTCCATTCCTGCCTCTTATTCTTCCTCCTCTGAGCTTCCCTCTAATCCAATTCCTGACCATTACAATCCCTATAATCTCTCCAGCAGGATGCACTTCAAAGAACACAGTGCTTCCCACAATCCCAACAACAAAAAAAAACGTCATCACAATCCGGACCAGCCTCCAGAAGCTTCATCATCCAGACAATGAGCTCCTTCAAAATGATTAGAAACATAATAATAATATAAAACAATTAATAAAAATAATTTCGAATTTTTTTTTTTTTATTAATGATGTCTACTAATATACTAAAATTAAAAATTGATAAATAAAATGAAATGAAATAACATAAATGAAATAAAATAAAATATAAAAAATAATACAAATGGTATCCCCCAGCCAATTGATGAGCTAATCCCCTGATACCTTACCCACATCCAAGTGCACCTTGATGTGGATACACAATTAAATATTTTAAATGATTAAGAGAAAACAAAAAACAAAAATTTAGAAATTCAGAAGATAATAAAAATAATGAAACACAGAAACACATGAAATAAATAATAAATAAAAAAGAAAATAGCATTGCCCGGCCAATTGATGAGCCTTTCCCCACCAATGCTTGCCCACATCCAGGTGACCCTGATGTGCTAACACCCTATATTTTTGATTTAATAATTTTAAACAACCCCCATAAAAAAATTAAAAGAAAAAAAGATAAAAAAGAAAATAATCTAAAACTGCTATCTAGCAAAAACATAACTGCAAAATTAAAGACAGTCCAGCTCCATAGATGGTCCAATAAGGGAAAGTCCGGTCCATAGAAATGATCACTGGGTGGGCTCCCTCCAATAAGTAAAAATGATGGGAGACCACCAGTGATCCGCCACCAATCTGAAAGAACCAAAGATAAAGAAGCCAGTCCCAAACCTGTTTAAAGTCATAGCGGACTTAAAACCTGAATAATAAACAACAGAACTAGAATTCAACTAGGAAAAACAAAAGACTTGAGACAGACATTCTGGGGTAACTGTTCTACAGAGCAGCCAGCTCATCAGTTACCCCCACACTTGCCAAAATAAAATATAGAAGCCCCCCCTGGGTACCTTCTAACAAAAACACAACGTCCAACACAAAAAAACCAAAACCAATAAGAGTGAAGAGTCCAGCACTTAAAAACCAGAGGAAATTCCAGTTTAAAGTCATAGAGGACTAAAACCTGTGAAAAGAAACCAGTACTAGGGTTCAACCAAATTAAGAAAAAGGGTTGGAAACAGACAATCTGGGGTAACTGTTGATAGAGCAGCTGCCCATCAGTCACCCCTACACTTGCCAAGATAAAATCTAGAAGCCCCACCCATGGGTACCTTCTAACAAAAAGTTTCCAACACAAAAGTTGCTCTGCAACACCAAAAAAAAACAAGATTAAAGAATGGTCCGTAGTTTATCCTCATTGCAGAGTCAATCTTCTTCATGCCTAGTGCCTCTGGGATAAAAACTCTTCACTTGGTCTGCAGCCACCCTCTTTTTTAAGACTGCACCATCCAACTCTTCCAAAACATAAGAACCTCCAGACACCTGAGATCTGACTCTGTAAGGTCCATTCCATCTGTCAGCAAACATTTTCCCCCACTGACTCTCCAAACATCTATTATACACCAAAACCAAACAACCAGGTTTCAAGGGATTTCTGAGTCTATGAGCCAACTTCTTGTCCCAGTACCTGACTGATTGATTCCTAATCTTCATCATTCTAGAGTGTGCCTTCTCTTGACATTCCTCTCTACATTCCAACTGTTGCATCCTGGCACAGAGCAAATCTTCTGTTGAGTGCACGTCATCCCAATCAATTCCAAGATAAGAGACAGCTTCCAAGTCCACTGGTAGAACGGCTTTCTGACCAAACATTAACTCATAAGGAGAATAGCCAGTTGTCCTCTTCACAGTGACCCAATCAGCAAATAAAACCAAGGGTAAATAATGACTCCACTTTTTGGCACTATATCTGCACATCTTCACCAAAGCATTCTTGATAACTTGATGGCCTCTTTCAACCATGCCTTCAGCTTCAGGATAATACGGTGTAGCCACTCTAACCCTAGAACCAACACTAGCCACAGCTTCTTTAATTTTGGGACTAAACTCTGGCCCACCATCAACAGTCACCAACTTCATCAACCCATACCTATAAATCCACTCCTTCTTCAAAAACTCTGCCACATTCTTGGCAGTAAAATTAACCAGAGGCACTGCCTCAAGCCAACTAGACAAATCATCCCTAGAAAAAGTCAAGTATTTTTACCTGCCCTCTTTAATATGGACATCATCCAGACTGACTCTTCCAAAGACAGTTGATTCACCAGTAGCAAAGCCCACCTCTTTAGGTTTCAAGTGACTTCTTCTTTGACATTCTTCACAAGATTGAACCCAACCCTGCAAAGCCAACTTCATACCTGGCCACCAAAATCTTTCTGCTACTCTTCTATAAGTCTCCCCAAAGCCTCTATGACCAAGGTCTTCATGCAAAGACTTCAAAACCAATTCTTGACCCTTCTTCTGAGTCACCACCACTTGAGGATTAGGATGTCTCCTTCTCATCAACCGCCTTCCTGACACATAAAATACAGGACTCTTCTTCTTGATTTCCAACCAAGTATCATCATCACAACTATCTGGCCTCTCCAAGGTCAATAGATATTCCACCAAAATAAAGTAAAACCAAGACTGACCCCAGGTCTCATCTTCAAAATCCAACAGAACAACATCCAAGGGTACAACTCTGTCATCAAAATCACCAGTGTGAACATGAGCCAATTGAGCAGCCCAACCAGGACACCAATCCTTAAATTTTGGCCCGTCCTTCTCTTTCCACTGAACCTTGTGAGAATCCAGTTTACTAACAAAAACACCCTTTTCCAATTTTGAGCTGTCTCAAACAACAACTCCATCTTCATCAACAAAAACATCCTGATCACCAGAATCAAGATCAGATCCAGCCAGTTTAGCCTCTTGGGGGAGGTCAGAACAATCACCCAGTTTAGCCTCATGGGGGAGGAGAAAAAAATCCTCAGCACCCTTTGTGCTGGACCTAATCACTGGAACATCATTGTCAAACTCTTCAGAATCAGAATCCTCATCTGTAGGTGGCCTTCTTGATAATCCATCAGGCATAGTAAAAGTTTTACCTGGTTTGTGTACCAGGTCAAAAGAAAAATGTTGAATAAATGCCACCCACCCAGTCATTGGAGCATTTGGAAGACTAGGTGTATTGATCATCTGAACCAAAGATTTTGCATCCACCTGCAGCTCAAAATGCTGCCCCCACAAAACTGTCTGTAGCTTCTTTAAAATTTTAGCTACGCCACACAATTCCTACTTAGGTTGAGAATACCTAGATTCCACCTAATTAAACACCACAGACTCATATCTTACTGGCCTGACCCTCCCAGTCTTATCCTCCTGAGACAAATCAGCACCAGCAGCAATATAGCTTGAGTCACTACACAATATGGGGGGCGGACTTGCTAGCAAGTCCACAACCTTGGACCCAAACTCACCACAGATTGAACACACATTGAGCTATTGATAAAGGAACCATACAATCAGGGATGAACACCACTCAGAAGAACAGTTTTAGGTGGGTGTTCAAGTAGAGTTCAGTCCGAGTTCCATCTGAGTTCAGGTTGAGGACTTGCTAGCAAGTCCACCCCCTATATTGTGTAGTGAGTCCACTGCCAGATAATTTCTTCCAGCAGCAACACCATAATCCAACTTGTGAAGAACAATATCCTCACCAACAACCTTTTTCAACTTCTGAAAAGCCTCTTCACACTCTTCAGTCCATTCCCAATCTGAATCTTTTCCGGTCAACCTCCTTAAAGGTGAAGCCAACAAAGAAAAATCTTTAATAAAAATCCTGACATATACACATACACCCAAAAATCCCCTGACTTCAGTAGTATTTTTAGGCCTTGGCCATGACTGGATTTTATTAATCTTCTTCTTCGCCATAATCCTTCCCTCTTTACATACTACATGACCCAGAATTTCCAAAGCAGGAACACAACAACAGAATTTTGACCCTGAAATGGTCAAACCAGCCTCTTCAATCCTGAACAACACTCTCTCTAGAGTTATTGCATATTCCCACACAAACCTCCATATGCCAGGGTTCTCCGCTAACACCTAATTACCATAATCAGTGGATGGTCCTTTAATTCCACCATCATCAATAAAAATACCAGCATGAGTAGGAACCTCATCCTGCAAAATCCAAGCCATCTGTGCTTGATAAACTGCCACTGAATTAGTTGCTCCTTGAGGCAACCTAGTAAGCTGAAATCTTCCCAAAGGAGTCTCAAAAGTTGTGAGAGGCCTTGAATCCGTATGGAGTTCCCTCTCATCATAACCACCCATAATATCACCCAAACCATTGTGGTAGCCTAAAGTTTAGTACGGCACCTAAGTACGTAAATGGAGTTATTACGGTGTGCAAGATTGGCGTTATTATTTTTTATAAAAGGGTTTTATTTAATTTATTGGAGTTTAAAATATGAAGAAATTGGTCACGAGCAAATGCCTACACAAATACAATTTATTTTGCGGAGAAAACTTATTTTTACGGTCTGAAAAATTTATAAGTATCAAGTCGAGTTACTCAAGAACCTTGGGAAATTTTCCCAGAATTTTTACTCTTTTTTATATTTTTTAAATGAATTTTAAAGTTTTATAGAAATATTTACGTTTTCAAAAATTACTTAACTTTGATGAATTTTCACGGGGTAATTAGAGCTGCGCAGACTACGAAAATTAGTTTGGTATGTAAAGGGGAAGTAGCTCTATTATGTGTAATTTTTCTAGATTTTTTTATTATAGTTTTAAGGTTCTAATTGAGTCTGGAAGTCCGGACGGACTCCGTTTCGACTCCGTACGGACTCCGTTCCGGCTCCGTACGGGCTCCGGATTGACTCTGGAAGAGCTCTGGAGGGGAAAACTTAGGCACGTGACTAGGAATACTTAAGCGACTCTCAAACTCGAAATTGAGAGGGGGGACACATCATACAGCTTAATCATTAACTACCACAGTCTCATTTTTTATTACTCAACAAATTAAATAAATTGTAATACCCTTATAACATTATATTTTATATATAACATTTTAGAAATACTACTCAACAATTTAAATCACACTTCATACAGGGTATCTTTAGAAAGGTCTTCATCGCTGGGACTTGATTATTGCTGTCTCATATAAATTTAAAATATTATAAAAACATAAAAGTCAATCTTTACAGATCTTTCACTGGTACACCTTAATTGTTGTCATCAGTATTTCTTTTATCAACAGCCACTTTCTTTAAATCTCAATAAGCGTTAAATATTTTAGAGTTTCATTATTTTATTAATCCGATCCAAGTAGATTGGTTAGCTTAGTGATTTAGAACACCTACTTTGTTATTTTTATTGGAAGGACGGGGTTTTCAGCTAAATCCACATATCTCCTCCGGATTCTGCTTACAGCAAGGCGACTGTAAGAGTTTACCTTACCATACCATAACACACCCTTCCAGCAAAAGCTTCAACAAAATCATCTGCACTTGGTGGCATCCCAGCGTCCTTGATAGTGACTCTATTCAAGACTCTAACATCATAAACCACCCTCAACTTCCCATTCTGTTTCTTTACACAGAAAACCGGACTTGAGTAGCTGGATGTCGATTGTTCGTATAACCCAGTCCTGACTCTTTCTCTAAAAATCTCCAAAAAATCCTCTCTAATAGCGGCTGGAATCGGAATAGGTTTGATTTGCCAAGGTTCATGACAAACCACAGGAATCAAGTAAGGTTCCCCATAAGAGTGCTTCAATACACCCCTTTCTCCTCAACAAACGCCAAAGCTTTTTCCCTTAGCACAATAACGTGCAACAACAACTTCTTTTCTGCCTCAGACAACCACCCATCAGGAACAAAATTAACAACTTTCAATCTTTCCACGGTCACCCTAGCCATCTCTACAAATTCTGGAGGATTCTTCACCAAAGGAGTACAGTACGGATCTCTTGACAATGGAGGTCTCTTCAAAGGCGGATTCAAACCCACAGGCATAGGCTCATTGACAGGCCTAATCTTCTGCACTACCTTCTTATACTTTGCCGCTCCACCTTCAACTTGAGGGATCTTCAGGAATTCTTCATCACCAGACCTGGAACAAAAACCAAGGGTTTCCCCATTGCTCACATGTGTGGCCAAGGTAATGTTTTTGAAAGGTGTAGAAGAAACCCTAGCGGGGCACAATTGGGAGGACTTACTTTTACACCCCAATCTCACCACTGTAAAACTTTTCCGCAATTCCACATCTTCATCCTCACTTACAACTTGCAAATCTTCAAATCTTGATTCATCTTCTGAATCACACCTTCTAACATTGTGCAGTTTATCCTCATGCTGGAGGCCCAAAGATTGATCTTGATGATCTACTTTCTTCATAACTTTTTGCAGTTTAACCTGGTGCTTGAGGCCCAAAAATCGATCTTGATGATCTTCTCTCTTCGAAATTTTCTGCAGTTTAACCTCATTCTGGAGGCTCAAAAATTGATCTTGACGATCTTCACAAAAATATTTTGCATCTTCTTTCTTCATTATCTTCAGATTTTTTTCTTGATTTTCATGAATTATCTTGAAATTTTTATCTTCTATTCTTGAGTTTTCTTCTGACCTACAAAAATAACCAGGGGTTTCCCCAACGCTCACAGGTGTGGCCCAGGTAATGTTTTTGAAAGGTGTAGAAGAAACCCTAGCGGTGCACAATTGGGAGGACTTACTTTTAGACCCCAATCTCACCGCCCTAAAACTTTTCCGCATATCTTTCAATAAAGATATACAACCAATCTTCTTCTTTGAACTTGAATTAAAAATAATTGAGAATCTTGAGAAAGAACAGAGACTTGATAAAAAACTTGATGAATACTTGCAGAGAAGAGAAACATTAAAAAGAGAAAGTTGAAAATCCACTTGGTATATCTCCAAGGGAGCTGACCTACTACAACCTGGGATTTCCTCATCTTGGGGAGAGGTTGCAGCACTAGGGTGATCAGCCCTCATTACTCTAAAAAAGACAGACTCTCAATAGAGCCTGAGCCGCACTCCAAAAAACCAGAGGCAGCACCCACTTCCTTCCTTCTCCTGTAGCAGTCCATGCACTGGCACATTGAAGATAAACCAGGCCTGGTCTCCCAACCATCCTCTCCAGGGGATGACAACCTCATGTGAAGTCTCCTATCATCTTCACCAGTCAACTCCAAACTGATTCCCAAATCAAATTGATAACCATTTCTTGCCTGAAAATCCATCAAGAATGGCCCACCCAAAACTGCTTTTACATTACCTTTAGCAATGTAAAAATGAACCTTCCCTGAGGCTCCGCCAACATCTAACTTCACAAACTCTGAAGTTCCAACCAATTCAGTGACATGGCCACCGATCCCTCTCAAATTCCCACCAATACCAGTTTTGATGGGGAGGCCCATATGAGTTGCCTCAAACAAAGAAAACAGGTTTATCTGAGAACCTGAATCCACCAATGCCCTTGCCTCCCTGCCATTCAGAGTGACATTGAAATATTTCAGAGGAGCAGAAAAATGAGTTTCTAACCCCTCACCAAACTTTTCAGCAGAATCACAAATTTATTCTACCTCACCAGAAGAAACCCTTCTCCTGGTCAACAACTTTTTCTGCCTATCAGCCAACCCGGGACTGATAGCATACAATTCCCTATAAGATAGGGAAACCTGACCCTGATTCATTCTTTCCAGGACAGAGTCCATAACATTAACTTGACCAGACACTACTGGCCTCTCAAATTGAGCTCTTTTCTTCACCACCTTCGTCTTAGAAAATTCTTGAGGACCAGCACCACCAACAGATTTACCATTAACAGGAACCAACCCAGATCCCTCACCAGAACCTCTGACTCCAACAGGCTTTGACAATGAAGCCAAAGGGACATCCTCCTCAGAGTCAGAATCCACCTCCATTGGCATTGGCTCACCATTCAGGTCCAATGCACCAAAACTAGGGGGGCCCATGTCAGCCATACCCTTCTGCATCTTGTACAGCTCCTCTTTGCTGTACCTCTTCCTAGCTGCACTCAGCTAAGGATCCACCTTTGAAGCATTTTGCTTTGGTTGGGCCTGAGAACAGCTCTTAGGCCTACCCACCTTTCCTGCTTCCACATCATAAACACCAGCCAAGCATTCACCACTTGACTGTCCACCACAAGAATACAACTCCAAACCAACAAAGGAAGTAGAAAAAGAGACCTTATTGACCCCCTTCCCCTTTCCCTTGACGTCCTCATCTACCTTAACAGAAGACTTCCCCTGATCAGAAATCTCCTCAAACCTTGGTCTCCTTTGATTGAGACCACCCCTTCTCCTGACCAAATCCACAGGAGCCTGCCCCTCAATGGGCTTCACAAAAGAACTGTCAGGGAACTTAAAAACCCTGCCATCAAACTCCACTTTTCCTTCAGACACATCTCTGTTCAGTGCCCAACAATCATTGGACCTGTGCCCCCTCCTACTGGAATAAGAGCAAACCCAAAGATCACTCCTACCAGCCCTCCTTTCAAAATCTCTAGGCTGAGAAAATGCCTTATTAACCTTCTTGGCCTCCTCGACAAAAATGTGCAGCTGCTTTGTAAGATCAGCCAACTGCTCCAACATTGGGTCCCTCCCCTGTTTGGGAACCTGCACCAAATTCTTCTCCTCCTTCTTCTCCCTAACTTTCTCTTCAGCCAAAGCCTCACTGACTTTACTGACATACTTGGCACACCCCTCCTGATAGGTGTCCACAGCCAATAACTTCAAATGGGCCTCAACAGCCTCCTTCACCTTATCCAAGGCAGGCAACTTCTGGTACCCATTAGAAAGAGTCTTCATCAATTCCTCTCTTGACAGCTCCTTAAACACATCCATCCTGACATCTCTAGCCATGGCAGACCAAAAAACATCTTTGGCAGCATTTTCATGAGCCAGCTCCTCCACTTCCACCAAATATTCCACCACAGGATCAAACTGTAGCAAAAACTACCTGCAACTATGTAAGTTACCAACACCACCATAAGATTTCCATTAACTGACAACCTTGTTCAGATCCACCATAGTGAACCTGAAACCCCATCTATCCACCATTTCCCTACACAACAATTTCCAATCCCTCTTCTTGTAGCCAGACATGGCCACAATCTCCTTCTCCACTGACCTATCCCCAATGAAGAAGATAATCTGCTTCACCATGTCCAGGTAGGAAGCACCATCCACTCCAGCAGCAGTTTCATACTTCACTAGAAACCACTTGACATCCTCCCCATTAAACTTGGTACCATCCCAAGTTTTGATTCTAACACACTCCCTAACTATCACAGAAGGAGGACCATCCCCCCCACTGACAGTCACCACAGGAATAGCAGAACCAGAACCCATTCTTCCAGTCCAAAACACTAAAAAGAGTCAACCAAAGAAAACAGAGATTCCAAAGAACTAGCAAGTTCTACCCCACGTTGGGCGCCAGAAATGTAGACAATCCTATAGTACTAGCTATAGGCCTTGACCAAGGGAGTTGGAGAAAAACCAGAGAGAAAATCCCCTGTCCCTTTAGAAAAATAGAGTGAGATTTACTTGCTAAAGTAAGTTGGTTCCTGTTTTGCTAAAGCTCCTGTTTAACACACTTGACTGCTTGATGAGCCAAGAAAGTAGTCACCAGATAGACTACCAGACCAAAGAACTGAAATGTAGAACAAAGTCCACACCAGAGACAGCAAAGATACTTGATGTAGGCTGCAAATCCACACCAGAGACAGCAATTATACTTGCTATAGCTTGCAAGACTATAACAGAGAAAACAGTTGCCAAAGTTAAGTTAAATGAAGAATTCACTTGCAACAAACACAGCCAATTGTGGCCAGAAAACAGTGAAAACTGAGTGAGGAACAATGAGATCACCTCCGGATGGTTGTATGATGATTAAGGTTGCCCCAAATTGTCTTATTCACTATGTACACACAGACCACTAACTAAGAGCCCATGCGCACCCACCAATCTGGCGCCTGTACCCGCCAAATTGCATAAAAAACCCTCCTGGAGCGCTCCCCAACCTCCTAAAACAGAGGCGGGCGGGCCGTCCGATGTCGGAGATGCCGCCTGAAGCGGCCCGGCTTCCCTGAAGCCAGAAAACCAATAAAAACAACTAATCTACTTAGAAATATTAGCTACAACTACTAAAACCTTAAAAACACGGAATTTCACTATAACAACATTGAGACATGAAATATAGAGAAAAATTAGCTCTATCCAATGGTACTAAGCACTTAACCCTAAGACTTAAGGTTAGCCTGTAAAACACGAAAAACAAAATTAAACAGCAATCTTTTATAAATGAAAAATGAGGAAATGACCCCTTAAAACTCAGAATATGAAAAATGTCTACAGGACATAAGATATAGAGAAAAACCAGGGCTATCCAATGATAGTACCCACATACCCGCAGACCCAATATCCACGGAATAAAACCTGAAAAATACCCAATTCTTTAACAGATTTCAATTAAGACATGCACAAACCGCGCCAAATCACACAACAAAGGCCCCTGCCAATGTTGGAAGACCACAGTGGGTGTAGACAATCCTATTGTACTAGCGATAGGCCTTGACCAAGGGAGTTGGAGAAAAACCAGAGAGAAAATCCCTTGTCCCTTTAGAAAAATAGAGTGAGATTTACTTGCTAAAGTAAGTTGGTTCCTGTTTGCTAAAGCCCCTTTTTCAACACACTTGACTGCTTGATGAGACATAAAAGTAGTCCCCAGACAGACTACCGGACCAAAGAACTGAAATGTAGACCAATGTCCACACCAGAGAAAGCAAAGATACTTGATGTAGGCTGCAAATCCACACCAGAGACAGCAAAAATACTTGATATAGATTGCAAGACTATACCAGAGAACCTGTTGCCAAAGTTGAGTTAAATGAAGAACTCACCTTGCAACAAACACAGCCAATTGTGGCAAAAAAACAGTGAAAACTGAGTGAGGAACAAGGATATCACCTCCGGATGGTTGTATGATAATTAAAGTTGACCCAAACTGTCTTATTCACTATGTACACACAGACCACTATCTAAGAGCCCATGCACACCAACAAATTTGGCGCCTGTACCAGCCAAATTGAATAAAAGCCCTCCAGAAGCGCTCCCCAACCTTCTAAAACAGAGGCGGGCGGGCCACCCAATATCGGAGGTGCTTCCTGAAGCAGCCCGGCCTCCCTGAAGCCAGAAAACCAATAAAAACACCTAATCTACTTAAAAAAATTCACTACAACTACTAAAACCCTTAAAACACAAAATTAAACTATAACAACCTTGAGACATGAAATATAGAGCCAATTTAGTCCTATCTAATGGTACTAAGCACTTAAATCTAATACTTAAAGTTAGCCTGTAAAACACAAAAAACAAAATTAAGCAGCTATCCTTTATAACTGAAAAATATGGAAATGACCCCTTAAAACTTAGAATATGAAAAATATTAAAAAGACATGAAATATATAGAAAAACTGGGGCTATCCAATGATAGTACTCACATACCCGCAGTCCCAATATTCAAGGAATAAAACCAGAAAAACACCCAATTCTTCAACAGATGCCAATTAAGACATGCACAAACAGCACCAAATAACACAACAAAGGCCCCATCCAATGTTGGAAGACCACATCCTCCCTCCAATTAAGAATGTCCACATTCTTTCTTCATCAAACCACCATGTTCAACCTTCTTCTAAAATCTACCTCTGAAATGGGTCCTTGCCAACACTGCATTGAAAATAATCTAATCTGCACCATCACACCTCCTGTCCATCCATACAGAACATCCTGTGATGTCTTCCAATCCAGAGAGAAGACCTGCTACAGACCTGGTCCATTATCTTCTGCAACAGCTTCACCTCCACCTCAATCTGGTCCATCTTCTACCAGCACCAAAGATCTGGGCCATCAATCTTGATTCCCAGGATAATCAAAAATCTACACCCTTCCCAGAAGAGTGCCAAAACCACTAAAACAACATGTTCCACCATCCCTGGTCCATCTGATGGTAATAATTCCATTTCTTCTTTCCATTTTTTAAAACTGATGACTTCTCAGTTCCTCCATCTTCTGACAGTGATGATAACAATGTAGGATCCATTGAACCAACAAAACCAAACCACTTGCCCACAATTAAGGCCAAGTTCCAACAACACACATCTCAACAGAAACACCTTCTTCTAAACTACTTCCAATCCACTCCTGCTAGAGATCCACAGGACATTGAGAAAAGAAGACACCTCATTCACCAGTTCAAGGCTGATTCTGAACACTTCATTTCATCTCTTGATTCCCTCTGTAATTCCACTAGTACTTGAGCTTGATTCAGAAAAGAAAAATTGACCACACCCTCTATAGGATGTAACCACAAACAACCCTTAGTTTTAAGTCTTGGGGGACCATCCTCATTTTATAGTCTTGGGGGACTCAAAGACCTAAATCATAAACCCAGAACCAGAGATCAACCACATTAAGACACAGAGAAAAAACTAAAATTCTGGGGTAATTGTGAATAGAGCTGCCAGCCCATCAATTACCCCCAGACTTGCCTTTGCTAAATTCAGAGGCTCCCCCTGTGGATACCCTCCGCCAATCTTTTAAACCCCTTCCAACAACAAAAACCATTCCTCAGTTTATAGTCTTGGGGGACTACACCATCAAACAATCCTCAGTTGAAAGTCTTGGGGGACTAACAACCTCCACCACATCTTTAAAATCAACCTCCATACCAGTGACATCCAAAACATCACAATTTTCTCCTTCCCTACAGGAATCTAGCTTAGAATCTTCAAAATCCTCCAGAATAATATCTATAACATCAAAATAAAAATCATCCTCCAAGCAGAGAGCTTCAGATTTTGAGGGAACCACCTGAAAATAATCTTTCTGTATGAGAAAAATATCCAAGACAGAATCCATCTGTCCATCCAAAAATTCAACTGATACATCCTCCTCCAATAAGCCATTATCTGAACTTGAGAAAGAAAAATAATCATCCCACAGCAACCATTCATCCACCACAGATTCCTTCTCAATATCCCAAAATCCTTCTTCATGACCAGACAAGTCCTCCTTCCCACATAATTCACCCAAACTTGAGGAAATACACTGATCCTCCAGTGTGTACATTTTCAAAACATCCAGTGAAGCACATTCCTGAGATCCCATGCCATACTTTGGAATAGAAAAATCAGTTTCACAAACATCATCAGAGTCTCCATCTTCCAAAATTGATGTCTCCAACACCTTTCCAGAAACTAAATTTTACACCACAGTCTCCTGAACCTCTCCATCCAACAGGATTTTCTTTCCAGATTCCACATCTCTATCCATCATACCATCCAAATATCCCAAAATAAACTCCTTCAGAATAGCCATACCAGGAATCCTATTTTCCCCATTTGGAAGAGTCTTCATCAAGTCAGCCTTGAAAAGAATCTCCATAACCTCCACCTTTACATTCCTACCCATGGCACTCCAAAATACATACTTGGCCCCATCTTCATGTGGTAATATATCATTATATACCAGATAATCCAGAGCGTCCCCAAACCCCTCCATAAATTCCCCATACTGAGAAAAAGAGGTTACACCACCTTTTAATTCCCACTTCCTAGAAATCCCATGAAGATCCACCATTGAGAAAGTAGTAGGCCACCTTTTAACCATTTCAATCTTCAACTTTCCCCAGTCCTGACTCCTATATCCTGCCATGCCAGAAACGTCCTTCTCCACCTCTCTATTACCAATGAAAAAGATTACTTGCCTAACCATGTCCAACAGTGAGGCCCCATCAATCTCAGAAGCAACCTCAAACCTAGCCAAAAACCCCTTTGCATCCTCTCCCAAAAACCTTGAACCATCCCAAGACTGAATCCTAACCATCCTAGGAATTCCAAGTTACAGCCTCCAATCTCCACCAAAGAAAGCCAAAGTACCCCCCAAGAGCCTTAGAGACCTAGGAGGTACCAAACCCAACAGAAAAGAAGACCCCTAGACCAACCACAAAGAGATATAGAACCAAATCCGAAATCCACCAAAGGAGATCCACCAAAGAGAGAAGCCTAGATCAACAGAGATTCCAAAAAGCCAACAGATTTGTACCCCACGTTGGGCGCCAGAAATGTAGACAATCCTATAGTACTAGCTATAGGCCTTGACCAAGGGAGTTGGAGTAAAACCAGAAAGAATAACCCCTGTCCCTTTAGAAAAACAAGTGAGATTTACCTGTTGCAGCAAATTGGAGATCTGTTTGCTAGACCCTCTAATTAAACAAACTTGACCCCTTTAAAGGTGAAGATAATAGTCCCAGACAGACTACCAGAAAGAGTTGAAATGAACAGTAATATATTCCAAAAAAACACAAGCCAATGAGACAGTGAGGAACAGAGAGGTGATGAGTAAAGAGATATGATTATTCCCCTAAAAATCTTCCCACACACGCATCATACAGCCAGCTCACAGACCATCCTGACCAATTCCCCAGCGAAAATCCAGCTTTCCCAGCCTTTTTCATGCATAAAAGTGCATTTTAGCGCTTCCCCAGTTCCCAGGCGGCCAGGCCGCTTGGAGGCGGCTCCGCTTAGGGGCAGGCTGGCCGCTTCTAGGCCATAAAACACCCATACAACCCATAAAAACCCTAAAAACCCATAACTTCACTAATAAACAAAATAAACACACATAAGACATACCAAAATGAAAAGAAAATGAAGGACAATAAGCTGAGACATAATAAGTGACCCTAGCTTAAGCCTACATAAGCACCACTAAGCAATAAACATCTGATAAATACCAATAACAAAACCATAACTACCCTATAAAACAAGGTAACCACCCATAAGGGATACCAAAATGAAGAGAAAAGAAAGGACATTAAGCTGAGACATAATAAGTGACCCTAGCTTAAGCCTCCATAAACACTACTAACTACCACCTAAAGATGAAAAAATCCACTAATAACACCATAACCCCAATAACACCCTACATACCAAATACCTCCAAATATGCACTCCAAAGGCCTACCCAGGTTTGGATCACCACAACGTTTGAATCAGAGCTGGGGTCCATGATTGTATGATAGGTGTATGTATTTTTTTGCTGTAATTGAGTGGTATGGTGAGAGATTGGCAAAATGATAAGCCTTAGGTCATAGGATGGAAGGTAAAATTTACTTCCTTTGAAATTTTACTTATAGATTTTATATTTCATAATATAAAACCACCTTGAGAAATTTCTTCCTTACATATGATCAAAAAGTATATAAAATGCATTGCGAAATAAACTCTGACTTAAATTAGATTCTTTGTTACATATGAATCAAAAGTTATGTATGGTGTTTTTTCCCTGGTTACGGAGTAGAATGTGTGACAAGGTAATAGCAGGAAGATATTAAGTCTTGCAGCATAGGATAAAAGATAAAAAAAATCACATAGCTACTGTGAGAAACCCAGCTGAAGCTGCAGGCCAATTTTGAAAAGAACCTCCCGCAGGGTCGGCGGGACGCTGCAGTGGAAGGGTCAGCTGTTTGCACGTAGTGTTAACAGCTTGATTTCTAGAAGCTCTATAGAGATTTAATTGGAAGCTGGGTGAAGCCTTAAGAATATAGGGCACATCAATATCCAATATTGAAAACAGCTCATTAATGTTTGTGGATGAATACTCAGTGGATGAGATACTTTATAAAAAAAATAACTTTTTTCATTGAATTATCTAAAACCCAGTTTTATGAGGTCTTCCCTTTGGATTAAAAATGAAGAGATAATAACTTTCTAGACCCAACTATTTTCAAAAACCTTGTGGTCTTTCTTACTTCCCATCTCTCACCAAAAGCAACCCAAACTTATGTTTTTGGAAGGGGATGGGAGACAAAAAACCTGCAAGCACTATGCACCAAGTAAGTTATCCCTGATGGGGATATCCAACGCAAGTTAGGGATATTCTAGGGAGGTACATAAGGATAGAAAAATATGTGCAAGAAAAATATGTGTAAGGAAAATATGTGCAAAAAAAATATGTGAGAAAAATAAGTGTAAAAAAATATCTTGCAACCATGGGAATTTTTTTTTTTTTTTTCTCTTTGAAAAAATGATTTTTTATTTTTTTCTGTTTTTTAACAATTTTTTTTTGAAAAAAAAAAAAATTCTCATGGTTGCAAATGATTTTTCTTACACTTATTTTTCTTGTACTTACTTTTCTTACATTTAGTTTTATGACCTTATGTCCCTCCCTAAAATATTCCTAACTCACACTGGATATCCCCATCAGGGATATCTTACTTTTTTTTTATTTCTAATTTCTTACAATCTCATCCAGCTAGCGGCATGAAGGCATGGTTAACTAATTGGCTAGGTACAAGTGGGGAGTAATGTATGTAATGAGTTAGGTAAAAACAGGGAAATTGAAAGGATGACATGGGTGGGGGGGCAGCCAGGTGGCTTGAGAACACTGATGGGGTTGCCATAGGGGGGAGGGTAATCCTCAAGGGCTCATGGTTTGATGGACAGGGATTTTAGAAAGAATTTTTGGGGAGTGGAATTCCACAGCAGACCCAAGGCAAATGACCAAGCATGTTTGTCCAGAAAATGGGGAGTTGGCAAAGTGGGGTGGATTTTTCCAGCCTTCACATACATGTCCATCCAATGTAGGTTGCTGAGGGAGAATAGAGATATCATGGGGATAGCAAGACATTGACACCAGCATGAAAACAAGCATGTCAACCATGGACAAAGGGGGAGGCGACAGGGATTCAAACCCGCAACACACAAGTCAAGGCAACATGTGGCAATCCAGGCGATGATCTAACCACATACATAGATCATCTTTCCCCAGGATATCTTACTTGGTGCGCAGTGAAGCCTTTTTCAAATGGCTGCATCAGTGAAGATTGATGCTTTGCGATATGAATTTGCATTTGGGTTTTGCATAAGGCGCTGGATGCAGAAGACCAGTGCATGGGAGGCATTATGCAATGTCGTTTGCATAATGAATGTGAAAACTGTGCAAAACATTTTGTAAAGATTGCACATTTGGATTTTGACGTTTTCCATTTAGTATCTAGTCTCTCACAGTGTTATCTCATTATCCTCTACTTTTACAGCTTTTGTCATGAGACATTCAGCTCGCAAAAGATTATCTACAGCTTTAAATCAAAAAGACTCGCCATCAAAAAAGTCTAAAAAAGTAGATAAAACCTCAGCATCTAGCACCGGTGCCAATTATTTAGATTTAGCGGTGCCTGTATTCCGTGGACCATACTGGGTTTCAAGGGGAAAGGATAAAAAATTCAGCTTTGGTATAGGTTCTAATTCATTAGCTCCCCCAGTTGATGACTGGTTACAGGTTGTGTTAAAGCACAACATCCCTAATTCCAGGACCTGGGAAGCGTTGGCAAATGTGGGCTTTGGTGGTGTTTTCGTTGTTGAGGGTATTATTCCTGCACAACTGTTGGTCAATGCAAGAAATGGTTAGCATATATAGAGTTGAATTTTAGTTTATATTTTTCTTTTGTATTTTTCCTCATTTCCTTTTTTTTTTTTTTCCCCTCCTCGATTACTTAAATTTGGCAGCATTACAAAAAAACTGGCCGATCGAGAAGCTCAAAAAGGTATTTGCTCAATTAGCAAATCAGGTTGCGAAACGATGCCTTGTCAAAAAAATACACTGGATGCACAGCGAAGTATGTATTTATCTTGTTTAACTTGTCTTTTTCTTTTCATTGGTTTTCTTACACATCCTGTGAATATTTAGGAAGGTCAAGTGTGGATACATTCTGCACTTGAAGTTTTAGATTTCATGTCAAGAGTCATGTTTGACTTTAGTGGAGCTCAGCGAACTGCCCTTGATATGGATATTCCTGTGTTCCTCCAATTTTTGAAGAATTTATGGTTTGATGATTACGATGGTTCATCTAGCCATTCTGAATGCCAGTGGACGCAGATCCAGTGTTATAGTGTGGTTATATTCAACCGCTTCATCAGGAAGGAGTTTGAGGAGTATATAGTCTCTTGTACTCCTCCAGGGAATATACCAGTATACTATTCTAGTAACCTTAGAGGTTTGGTTGCTGCTATTCTCTGGGACCATTGGTCCCCGCTTCCATCTGAAGACATTTATTCAGATGTAGAGTTACAAAGATTATTCTATCAACCAATTCCTCGGCCGACACCTCTTAACGCCAACATCTTTAAGTGGGTGCAAAAAATAAAAAGCCGAGCTAAGGATGGTATTCCTGATGAGTGGTTGCAATTTCCTCAAGATCGTGACTCTGATGCTCCAGGTAAGCTTTTGATTTTTGCGATTAGTAAGAAATGATTGTTTTTTTCCTTATGTTGCGTCATTTTATATACGGATAGAAATATATTTTCAGAGTGCCCCTCCTCCTCCTACTATTTCTTCGCCACCTCCTGACACTGTGCCTCCTCCTTCGATTCCCCCTTCTTCAACTCCTGCTGCTGCTCCTCTACCTTTATCCATTCCTGCTGTCCTTGATCCTTCTCTATCCTCTTCAACCCTTCCTGACGCTGAACCCATCCCTGCATCAAGGCGTCAACGTGCTATTAAACGAAACGTTGTTGCTTCTACTTTAGCTACTGAAAGTTCACGACCGGTGACGAGACTTTCATTAAAGCGAGCAAGATCATTGAATTTTGATGAAGTACCCGAAGACGTTAAAAAGGCTAAATTTGATGGCCCCACTGCTCCATTAGGAAGAACACTAGATTCTGAAGGTCGTACTAGGTCATCAAGGGTGTTTCAAAAGGAGAAATTAGTTAGTGACGTAGACAATTTGCCAGTAGCTTCCAGTAGTACTGCTATTCAAAGGGTGGTCAAACGAAAGCGTGGTAAAGAGGAGGATGGGGAGAAGAAAAAGAATGGGCGAGCCCCTTCTAAAAAGAAAAAATGATGGATGGAATATAAAGGGGAGGGTTGGTTTCTTTAGTCCCCATGAATCATACCGTCCGGTCCCTTCACTATCTCCAGTCCCCCATCGTGTCTTCGCTAGCCCTAACACCGAGCGGACTCCCTTAATCAAAGGAACTCCCATCCATAGGAACACTAGTAATTTTTTTACTGATTAAAGCTCCGGGCTAAAATATTCATGCGCACATAAAATTCTTGAAAAAAATCATTTCGATCACGCCATGTATCAAACGCGTTTTACCACGGCAAAGGGGGTTTTGTTTTTATTGTGTAATCCCTTTATGTTGTGGTCGTAAATATTTCTCTCTCTTTCTCTCTCTCAGAAAAACCTATATATTCTCATCTATCCGAATTCTGTTTTTGCATTTTGGACACGATTGGAAACATCAAGTTATCTTGTGGGTATACCTTGACATTAAACATTGTTTAGAGCAATATTATATTGTCTTGATTGACTCTCAGATTTATAGTCATAATGTTATACATTTCTCTTGGTAAATCTTCTTCTACATTTTTCTTATCCTTGAATCATCATTTTTTTAAATAATCTTCCTTATTTTTTTTCTCAACATTCTCTTTTTTGTTAGGTTGTTATATTTTATTTATACTTGTGATTGTATACATTTATGTGAATAGACAAATGTCCTTGGCTATTTGATTTCATATTTCCTCTCTTTCTCTATAGTTATGAACAACCATACATTTATTCATTCATTGATACATTCATCTGCCTATTCAACCAAGTCACTAAACAAATAAATTCAATATCAATTGTATTAGATATATGTGTTTTTTTCATTACATTATAAGAAATGTGTATTATTTGTTTTTACACACATACACACACACACGCACACACGCATACACACACACACACACACACACACACACACAAACTTATCTCTCTTGAAGCTTATTAAAAAAATTAATATGCACTCACGCTCAAACTGATGAAAATCTGGAGACAGCTACCACCTACCTGTGTGACCTTTAATTTTTTTTAATTATTGTTTTTTTTTTTTTTTTTTTTTTGGGTTTTTGTACCACTCTTGAAAGACTTTGACATTGGTCTTTTTTTGAAACACTGCCTAGTGAAAGAATTTTTTTTTTGATGCTAGGGTGCCTATATAGAGGTCGCACTAGTTTTAATGGAATAACCATGCAATTTAAGGCATGTTTAAAAAGTTGCCATGACTCTTAGCTATCTATGTTATATATATATAAATATATATATATATATATTTGATTACTTCAGGTTAAGCCTCCTTTTTTGTGTTATTTTTTTATTCATGAAGAAATAAATGTCACCATGCAATATTTGGGGGGGGGGGGACTTGCTAGCAAGTCCTCAACTTGAAGTCAGATGGAGCTCAGATGGAACTCTTACTGAACTGTGCTTGAAAAGCAACTCAAACTCTTGAACAAACCTAACTGAATCTTTTGTGGTATTATAATGAAATCAAAGTGAACTCATCTTAAATTTTGAATGAAAAGAGTTTCAGTAATCATTCCAAACACTGTACACCTTAAAAGCATATCATTTTGACTCAGTATTATAAATGATAGCTCAAGATGGAGCTGAAAACTCTTTTAAAACTTTCAATTTTACAAGTGATACTTTTACTCTAATTTATTACTTATTTTTAAGTAGATTGAAACATATTATAAATCATATTTAAATATTTAATATTGTTTGAAAAAAAAATTACCAGAATTTTTAAAACTACACATTTCAGAGAACTATTATAAATTGATTTTTTTTTTGATTCACTTTTTGGTATTTTTCAGTCATGTAACATTATTTTAAGTCAGGAAAAGTGAAATCAAATATTCACTTTGCTGAGTGGTATTCAGTATGTAAATGTGAATTGATAATTCATATATATAATGAATTTTTTTTTGAATATTCATCCAAAAAAAATATGCATAAAAAATTTATTTTGAATATCATATTTAATATGCACATGAAAAATTCATATTGAATATTTATATGCAATGAAATAATGAATAAGTATATAAAAAATTAAATTGCATATAAATATTAAGATTTATATTAAAAAAAATATTAAAAAAAATTCAGTATAAATCAATTTTATGTTATATTATTTAATTTTTTAAATTGATCATATTTTATTTTATTTTATTATATTTTAATATACTCTTTTTATTTATTTCATTACCTCAAATTAAATCAAATCAAATTCTATTGTAATGTATTGTATTTTATTATATTGACTTGAGTTTTGTTTTGTATTATATAATTTTATCTTATTTTGTTAGATTTTATTTTATTTTATTGCACTTTATTACATTCCTCTTCAAAATATATAATTATGATTTATTTTTTATCTCAGTTTATACGATTTGTATTTATCTTTTTTTAATTCTAGCTATTATACTCATATATCTGTCTTTTTTATATTCAATTACATTATAATAAGTCTTAATGTCATTTAATTCATTTTATTATATTTGATGGGTGCTGTTGTTTAGCCATATAGAAGCATTAAGTGGGTTAAAATAGGCTGGTGAGCTCTGATGTATGGCTGTAGATCAGAGCTTACAGGAAAAAAAATGGATGCGGTACTCTGATGTACAGCCATAGATCAGAGTCCACATGCATAAAAATGGGTGGTAAACTCTGGTTTACAGCCATAGATCAGAGTTCACATGCATCTAATTGGATGTGGTAATCTAATGTACGGCCATAGATCAGGGTACACATGCGTAAAAATGCATGCGGTACTCTGATGTACAGCTGTAGGTCAGAGTACACATGCATAAAAATGGTTGGTGAACTGTCAGTGTATCTAGTATTTAAGTATGATTTAATAGTATTTATTAATGGTCCTACTACTTATTGATAAAGGATTTAGTGATTAAACCTCAGGGGAAGATTAATAAAATTGTTATACTTAAATAAAACTCACAATACTTGGATTTAAATGCATGCTAGTGGTGGAAAATAGATGAATATAATATAGTTATAGCTTATATAAAGATAATATCAATTTATAATGGCTTTATAATATATCTGTGAATAATAATAATTGTGTTATAATGTTTGTTTGAATTGTAGTAAGTGAATGATGTCTAATAACAGTCAAAATCCTCCCTTACTTATACCAAAATCCACTGGAGTGCACAGACCTTCAATCCAGATGATGTCACTTCTATCCCTGTCAATTACAGCACTGTGAGGGCCCATCACCTCCCCATGGCGTCCACTTCAAGCAGATTCAACACCCAGACCTCCAGTAATGACCCTCCATCACAATTAATGATAACACAGACCCATACCATAAATAGAAAATCCAGATAAAAGTGGATACCATAAAGAAACAGGTAAAATAACTCATCCAAAGAGAATATAATGAAACCCAAAGCATATAAAGGAAACAAATGAAATGTCCAAGCCCCCAATAACATCCCCAAGCATCCATATTAACCCAGCAATGACCTCCCAACCCATAAATCCGTGAATATCCATCAAAGGAAGCAGATTAAGTTGTCCAGACTGAGTGTATGCGCCTGAAATAGATGTTTATGCTTCTGTAGGCGTTGTGAGTCCACTGAATAGGTCCATATGACCTAAAATAAGCAGAAAAACAAAGGTTATAGGCTATTAAGAGGTGAAAACCCACTTATATACCTAAATATACATAATATACTGCATATTTCACTGAATATGAGATTTATGTATACATATAAGCTTATGTATGTCAATAATTACTTCATATCACTTAAGATAAGTATATTATGACTCCATTAACATCTTAATAAGTCTTATTAGGCTATGGATAAGTTATTTAAACTACTATAATTTGTACAATAGAGTAATAATTATATATATATGTAATATAATCATATATATTATTATTTTAACCTTATTTTAAAGATATAGGCTTAATGTACTTAAGGTTATCTTATTTTAAGTATAAGAAATACTCAGTCCTAGGGATTTCTAGGGTGACACTACCTCACCCAAAAAAAACAATAAAAAAATGTCAAGACATTTTAATTAAAAGTAAGGAGTGAAATAGAAAAATAATTTTTAAAATTTTCTATAATACATATACTGAACAAACAGTATTATTTTGTTTTAAATTTTTTCAAGAGATTTTTAAGATCAGAGATTTCATTTTCTGGAATCCACTGGTCATAGTCACTTGATTTATTTTTAAATCTTAATAGATACTCAACTCCCTTTTCTTTAGTAAGGTGTCTCTTTTTAAGTATCTTTTCAACTATTTCTTTAGGTTGCTGTTTATGCCTTCCTGATCTTCTTGGAAATAGAGCAGTATCATTTGAATGATATGGTTTTATAAGAGAAATAGGAAATACTGGATGTTTTCTATCATAAGGTGCATATAGAATAACCTCAACAGCATTGTTAACAACCATCTTTTTAACTACAAATGGTCAAATGAATGGATCCTTCAATTTAACATTAACATTTAAATTGAAATGTAGTGTAGAAATACGGACTTCATCACCCTCTTTGAACATTTGTTCTTTATGGGCTTTATCCCATCTTTTCTTTTCATACTCAAACACCTTATTTATACATTCTTGAGCATGTTTTCTGCATAATTCTTGCATCTGACAAAAAGATTTAGTACCTGGATGGATATCCAATCTAGGTAATTTATTAAGAGTTTTAGCAGGGGTATTAGGTACATAACCCAACCATAACTCAAATGGCTTTTTGCCAGTGACAGAATGTACTGTACTATTGTATGCAAATTCTAAACCTGGGATAAGGGTTACCCAATCATGCGTGAATTTGTCATTGTCTTTAAAGTTAAGACCAAAAGCACAATATCTTCTTATATATCCTTAATGATTTTAACATCCTCAAAATTCATTAAAGATTCATTTGAGTCCATATTTGATATTGGATTGTAAAAGATGGGCAAATCATCTTCCAACATACAGACTTCATTTTCATCACTGTATGAGATATTACTGTCATAATCACTTGAATCATTACTCTTTTCTATTTCATTTTCAGATTCATGTTGATTTTCAACAATATTTATATTCTTCTCACATTTGTGACCTTTAGCCCAAGGTTTGTTACACTTAAAACAAGTATTTGTCTCATACTTTTTTGGCACTACAGGTGCAGTAGGTTTTTTCTGCTTCTCCTGAAGTGTTTTTGAATTCTGATTTTTCACAGGTTCAACATTTTGTTTATAAGCAGAATACCTTGCTTCATAATTATGGTTTAGTAATAAATCATTGCAAATATTAATAAAGTCAGAATATTCAGTAACATTAATTGTTCTAGCTACAACAATGTCTCTGACAGATATAGGTAATTTATGTATTATCTTATCTTTCCATAAGTTAAAATCCATGTTAGGCTCAATGGCTTTTAATATTTTATTTAAATTCATTAAAAATACCATAGGTTTGTCACCATTCAACGTATTATACCTAGTTTTCTCATAAAGTCTCTGCTGAGTGAGTCTGAATTCAGAACCTCCAAATTGTTTTTCAATTAGTTGTTTCCATTCAGCCCAAGAATAGTCTTTACCCTCATTCAAAACAGCTTCAAACCATAATAAAGCAAAATCCTTAAATAAAGAGACACTACGCAATATAGTGGGTGGACTTGCTAGCAAGTCCTCAACCTGAACTCAGATGGAGCTCAGATGGAACTCAGACTGAACTCATACTGAACCCATACTGAACTCTACTTGAACACCCACCTAAAACTGTTCTGCTGAGTGGTGTTCATCCCTGATTTTATGGTTCCTTTTTCAATAGCTCAATGTGTGTTCAATCTGTGGTGAGTTTGGGTCCAAAGTTGCGGACTTGCTAGCAAGTCCGCCCCCCATATTGTGTGGTGAGATCAATTTTGATGTTATTTCTTCATCTGGTAACTTATATGAGAATTTTAAATTGTCAATTCTTTGGATAAAATGTTGCCAATCAGAGCTGGCTTCCCCATCATAAGTTGGGTACTGATCTATCTTAGGCCAGCTCTTTGGATTGGATTTTATTTCACTAATCTTAGGTAAATTCAACAACTCATTTACTCTTGATAAATGGTCTTGTATTTCCTCCTGTACGGATTTGTGACTTACATTTTCAGATTTGACACTACCACCAGATGGTTTTAGTTGTGGTGGTATAGGGAAGGAATGAGATTCACTTTTGCCAATGAAAGGATTATTATTATAATGAGTATACTTATGATTATCCTGGTTCATTAGTAGATTGGCAGTTTCAATCTCAACTTTAGTCAATCTTTGTAGCAACTCAGAGACACTTTGATTTGTCTGGGCAAAAGATAACTTTGTTCTTGATTCAGTTTTCAATAAATTTGTTTCATACAATTTTTCCAACTCACAGAATTTGTTTGAAAGTTCATTATATTTACTACTCAATGAATCATATTTAAGAGTTAGAGAAAAATGTTAATTCTCTAATTCTTTATTACGTGTTGCCAGTTGAGAAATATTTAATGTTAAGGATGAAATTGTATTACTTGTGAGCTTAACTTTCTGTTCCTCACAATCAGTCATTCTATTCCACAATGCTGAAACAAATCTATGGACAGTTGGAATATTGTTAAAATACTCCATGTCTTCCTTCTCAATTTTTTCACTCTCTTGTGAACTTCTCATCTCACTAGTAAGTGGTGGCAACTGAGGATCATCTGTATTATAAATACTACTGTTGTTATTGAAAAAAGACAAGTCAGGTGTATCTACACTAAAACCTAAATTTCTTAAGTCCTCCTCTATTTTCTGCACAGATTTGACATAAAAAATATTACCTACATTGTAATTATCAGTATTGTGTTCAATCTGAGAGGGTAATCTACTTACCACAGGATTTGTGTGAGCCCTGATTTTTGGTGCCTTTGTTTTCCCTTGTAGGGGTGAACTGAAAAAGTCTAATGAGGAGGAGGATCCTTGTTGCAGTTGTGACTGGCCCATTGTTGATGGAACCAATCCCACTTCCATTTGTCTACCAGTATTTTATCCTGGGAGTAATGTGATCCTCCTGGGGTAGGGGGTTGCTGACTTGGCTGGCCTCCCTTTAGATCTTCCAATGATTGGTTCATCTGCTGAAATCCTACCTTGCAATTATTTTGTAATTTCTCTACCTCCTTGAGCATGAGGGATTTTGATTCCTCCAACTTCAATACCTGTTTTTCTAGATGGGATAGTTGATCCTGAAGAGGAGGAGACATCTTTTTTATAGTAATCTTTTTTAAGAGGGCATCCTTTTCCTCTATGCTCATTTTCTCTGCCTGGTGGTATGACTGACCCTCCATGGTTATGTCCTGGAGCAATGTTTTTGTTAGCTTTAAAACTGGTATTATAAGCAGGCTGTTCACTTAAATTATCCTGGGGAGCACTCATATTAAAAAAATTAACATTATATTGCGTCTACAGAAAGGAAAACCTATTGGAATCAGTAGATTAAAAGTATTAGCAATATTATTACTAATTAAAAGCACTGGAGCTTACCCTGAATTTAAATCTTTATTTATTTAAATAAAATGTAATAAAAATTCAAATAAATCTGTTAAAAATAGAATAATAAGTTTAACTAGACATTTATAAAGGTGAATACATAGATTACCAAGCTTTAACCAAATACCAATTTAATTGGGTGTTATATTGGTGACCAAATACCAAGTGAAATTGGGTTTATATTGGGTACAGTTACTACAGTAAATACCTAATTTTTATTATAAAAAGTTAGTACAATTATTATAAGGGTTCTTTTGCGCAATCACTGAGTTATGATGACCCACTAATATGCAGAAGACCCAAATATTTGGTTTTTTTTGAGCTATACTAAAGTAAAAATCACGTCCCAAAGCTTATACTAAGAAATCAATAATAATCAAGGAAAGACCCCCAATTGTCAGTGTATCTAGTATTTAAGTATGATTTAATAGTATTTATTAGTGGTTCTACTACTTATTGATAAATGATTTAGTGATTAAACCTCAGGGGAAGACTAATAAAATTGTTATACTCAAATAAAACTCACAATACTTGGATCTAAATGTGTGCTAGTGGTGGAAAATAGATGAATATAATATAGTTATAGCTTATATAAAGATAATATCAATTTATAATGGCTTTATAATATATCTTTGAATAATAATAATTGTGTTATAATGTTTGTTTGAATTGTAGTAAGTGAATGATGTCTAATAACCATCAAAATCCTCCCTTACTTATACCAAAATCCACTGGAGTGCACAGACCTTCAATCCAAATGATGTCACTTCTATCCCCGTCAATTATAGCACTGTGAGTGCCCATCACCTCCCCATGGCGTCCACTTCAAGCAGATTCAAAACCCAGACCTCCAGTAAGGACCCTCAATCACAATTAATGATAACACAGACCCATACCATAAATAGAAAATCCAGATAAAAGTGGATACCATAAAGAAACAGGTAAAATAACTCATCCAAAGAGAATATAATGAAACCCAAAGCATATAAAGGAAACAAATTAAATGTCCAAGCCCCCAATAACATCCCCAAGCATCCATATTAACCCAGAAATGACCTCCCGACCCATAAATCTGTGAATATCCATCCAAGGAAGCAGATTAAGTTGTCCAGACTGAGTGTATGTGCCTGAAATAGATGTTTATGCTTCATTAGGCGTTGTGAGTCCACTGGATAGGTCCATATGACCTAAAATAAGCAGAAAAACAAAGGTTATAGGCTATTAAGAGGCTAAAACCCACTTATATACCTAAATATACATAATATACTGCATATTTCACTGAATAGGAGATTTATGTATACATATAAGCTTATGTATGTCAATAATTACTTCATATCACTTAAGATAAGTATATTATGACTCCATTAACACCTTAATAAGTATTATTAGGCTATGGACAACATCATATATATTATTATTTTAACCTTATTTTTAATATATAGGCTTAATGTACTTAAGGTTATCTTATTTTAAGTATAAGAAATACTTAGTCCTAGGGATATCTAGGGTGACATGAACTCTGATGTAAAGCTGTAGATCAGAGGTCACATGCATTAAACTGGGCTGTCAACTCTGATCTATGGGTTTATATCAGAGTTCACCAGCTCATTTTGAGAATTCAAAGACTGTTATTTGCACATGTAATATCACATTTTGAAATACAATAAGATAATAAAAATTAAATGAATATGTAAGGGAATAAAATATACAAAAATAAAACAAAACAAAATTAAATTAAATTAAATTAAATAGAATAATAGTAAGTGAAATAAAATGAAATATAATATAATATAATACAGTATTATTTAGTATGATAGAATAAAATAAAGCCAAATCAGATGAAATAAAATAAAATGAAGTAAAGTAAATATTTTTCTAAAGGCATCATAAAAATTTAATAAAATTTATAACTCATTCAGAAGCATTATCAAAAAAATCAACTTTTTTCATGAGCTAGGTTTTCTCAATGTAGTTGAACAAATATAGATATACCAATGCATTAGAATATAAACTACAGACAGACCTTTAAGCCTGATAAGATGTTTATCAATATATATAGGTATAAATAAAATACTTCTTCATGAATAGGGCTCTTATAGCTCTCATTTAAAAAAACTGAATATAAATGAGTTTAATAGGTCTCTTTATTACCAGATACTTATGTACTTTAATTTATAGCTTATCATTTACACCATATATTTCAGCCTAGATATCCCCAGGACTTAGTAAAAAGTACTTATAAATTATTTTAAACACATGAAATATACATGGGAACAATAAATAAAGGTACACAAGTTGTATACATAAATAAAAATTATGATAAAATAAAATATATACCATTATAACACCTTATATACACACATATATCCACCTTTTATAAGTCTTATGTACTTAATATTAAGCTATAATATTCTAGGGTAACCTTAAGAACCTTAAAAATAAGGCTACATAATTTTTAAGTAGACTTAAAGCTGTTATTTTGATAGTTTTATGTGAAAAACAAGAAATGCGCTTTAAATCACTTAAAAGTTGTCTATATGTGCTAAAAATTTAATAATATTAAAAATTTGCTTTTACAGATCAATTTTTCTCAATTAGGAATATTGATTTGGCTACTCAAATTCATAAAAATAACATTTTTCAATTTTGGTGTTTTTTATGCCAGAAATGGCTTCTGTGTACTGGCCACATACTGCCTGCATTTTTCCTGTGTGAATAGCTCCATTTTTAGCAAAGTTAGCTTTTTCACACTATAATTACCCCTCATTCTACACCCACTGTGGGGAAACACACTAAAATAGGTGACAGGTGCTTATTTAGTGTCATAATTTAATTATAGTTGCATTGACCTTATTATATGCACTAATTTCATTAATAACCTCAAGCTTGGTGCCTTTAATTCTCTTCCACACTTAAATTCACCTAAATTAGTCAAGTATTTACCTTTGAAAGCATCTTCCAAGGACTGCATGAAGTTACCCCACATCTCACACCCTTTTTTGGGTTTTTCAGTGGTTTCTCAGTCAATATTGATTATTTTTGAATGGGGATTTCACTTAGTATATTGTCATGATTTGCCCCATCATATCTACTGTTTATCCCCCTTCATATTGTGTTGTATTTAGTGTTATTATTTATCTTTTTAGTTTTTTATTTTAAGGTATTACATGCATACACTCTCTTTTTTGCTTATTCTTTTATTTTGATGAATTATCCCTATTACATCAGGATTTTGGAGGGTGATATCATTCTAATTATGTTATTGGTAATTCATTATGTTGTTGGAAAATATTATTTTCTAGAATGAGGCGTCATTAGCCATGTATAGCTCTGGTAAATCAAAGGGTACATAGAATGATTATTGGGTATAAAAGGAGGGGGTTTTGGTCTTGTTTTCTACATTCTTTTTCATTACAATCAAAATATATAGCCAATACAATTACAATACATATCAATAGTACTTATAAAGTCTTTGAATAGTATCTGAACTATTACATCTATTTTTCTACCAACTATAAGATTGTAACCCATACATAATTAGTGAGATTTAAATTACAGAGACCCTTATATCGAGTTGTATTTTAATACTTAATGAATTTGTACTACAGTATTCATATAAGACCATTAAAATCTTCTAGACAGCTGACTATTAAAGCTATTTCATGTCTCTGTACTTGAATTCAGCATGAAAGTATACCAGTTTATTCATTGTTAAAAATTTTTTAAGAAAATTCAAAGACATTAAATATTTTTAATGTTTAAGTTAATTTGAAGAATGCTCAGGATGAGATTTGAATTGGAAGCTCAATCAGAGATCCATCAAGACTGAGATTAACCTTGGTATAAGATATTAAAAATATATAAAGATATAATTATATTAACTAAATATTTCTGAAAAAAAAATTAATTTTACTTAGGCAATAGAAGGATAAGCATTAAAACAATATATTTATAAAATTTATTTGAATTTATTGAAAATCAATTGAATTAATTTTATGTAGATGGTTATATAAAAATTGAAAATTGATGTTCAAATTAAAAACATGTAAAATAGTCTTGTATAAAATTTCAAGTGGAGTTGTATGGAATATAGGAACAACATCTATAACTGATAATCAGCACAAAATAGGAGGTCAAAATTCAATAACTTCATCCCAAAACTCACATTTAAACATGTGAAATAATATTTAATTATAGATTTTATTTAATTTAATTGCCTTCTTCTAATTTTTACTAATTATATTTGAGATTTTTGAGGTTTATTGTAGGTTTTTTTTCTCAAAATATTTTTAGATAATAAAATTTGACTTATTTTTCAAATATATGTATAATTATTATCCTCATAAAATGGAATTATTGGAAAGGAGGAATGTATTACTATGTATTTATTAATTTCAATATTTCATTACTTTTGATTTTTTCAATTTTATTGTTGATATAAGTAGTAAAAACTTATGTATCATGAATTACTGATGATCTATATAAAGCCTTAAACTAGAATTTAATTTCAGTTTAATTTAAAATTTAGGTCTCCACTTTAGTATAAATGGGTGAAGAATTTAAGGGAATAACTCAGTATTCATATTATTGAAATAAATCTGCTTCTGTAATAAGAAATATAAGATGAAGGTGAGCTCTGATGCTTGGTAATACAATAGCATCCACCCTCTGATTTTTAAAAACTCTTATTTCAATTTTTTTCAACCACTTTTTGTAATTTTCTCACTATTACTAGCACTTTTATATGTGATCATATTTTCTCAACAAATGTTTTTCTACCTTCCTTTAATCTTTCACTTATCTCTTCTCCTTGTTTTTCACTCCCTATCCCACAAATCTTAACAATTTACTCATCCCATAAAATTGCTCCCAACTCCTTCCAATACCCTTTAATTAAAATTTAAACCCATTCTAATCCCTCTTTCTATCCTCAATTATATTTACGGCCTCTTTAAATCCTTTTTATTTCCCTCTCTACCACTTTTTTTTGACCCATATCTCCAATTTTATCATCACCCTTTGCCTTTTTATACACTTACCCTCTCATCAATCCCTTTTCATTTCCTTCTCAAAAAAAATCCTCTTGGTTTCTATGAGATATAACAGGCATAAAAGTCTGGGGAAATGATAAATTGGGATGAGAAGAAGTGGAAAGGAGTAGGGATTCTTTTAAAGGTTAACAGAGCATTTGATAGCGTAAGAAAAGATTTAAAATCTTGGAAATAATTGTGTTGAGAGAAAAAAAAAGAAATTTTTAACAGGGGAATAATAGTGAAGATAATTTTTTATGTAAGGCCAAATGTTGGCGGCTCGTCTAAAAGGAAGTAAAGAAGAGGGTGAAAAGGAAAGAAGAAGAAGATAAAAGTGAAATAAAAGAAAAGAAGAGGGAAGTAAAGGACAATGGGAAGATGAAGTAACTATTTTGGTAGACAAAAAATGACAAGGGGTGAACTGGTTATACTAGTAAGTATTTTTTTTCTCTGCTCAAATATCAACAAATTAACTATTAAAAATCTTAAGCAACATTATAATTTTATTTAATATTTAAGGGGACTGGAGCGCCACAAGAAGTAATAAAATGTAATGTAATATTTAAAATATGATGAGTAAGTAAGTGATGAGGCTACAGGGGATTATCCAAGACCTTTTTATAGGCAAGGGGTCCTCTGAAGCGCCACAAATGAGCATTTAAAAAATATTAATAAGGTAAAAAAAGAAGATAAAAGAATATAACTCAAACATAGATATTGAGAGAAAAACATGAAGCAACTAATTAAACCCATGAGTAAGAGACTAATTTTCCCACCATAGTTTCCCAAACCAGTTAATTAAAATATTGAGTAACTAAATAAGTCTGAAACATAATAACTGTGAGTAAAATAATCCAAAACAGGTATTACAATGTTTTTTAAGGGTTTTAATTGAAACAAATAGAATATTTTGACGTAAAAAATTTTGTATATAATTTGATTCAATTGTAAAGGAAAATTAATCATTTGTTTTAACTATTTTAGTAACTTAATAATTGATTTAGTTGAAAAAAGTAATTAATTTAATCATATTGTTAATTCAAAGTGAGGATTTTAATATTATTATTATAAATAAGTAGTTTAATTTATTTAATAATTTCCTGACACAATTAAGGGTCAAAAAAGAAGTGCCAATAATTATGTATGATAATATATGAAAAGAAAATTCTGATAATTAATTTTAATTAATGAAATTAAAATATAATATAATTAATTATATTATAAGATTATAATTAATTGATTATTAATTTATAATCATCAAATACATAAAAAATGTGCCCTCTTTTGTGGAATATAATAATTAAATGATGTATAATTAATTTATCTGATAAAAAATTTATATAATATTTATTTTACTTATATATAAATAAAATACTTATATAATTTATTATGTAATATAATATTAATTTAAATAAATCATCTGCAAATTATTATGTCCTTTTTTAATTCCAATAAAATTGTATGCTCTTTACTGGGCTCCTGGGACAGCCTGGCTGACACTGAAGGTAGGAATGGAGAGGTAAGTAACAGTGTTACAAAATATAATAATAATAAAACATGAGGAATATGTAATATAGCATGGAAACAGGAATAGAATCAACTCAAAAAAAATAGAAATCAAACAGCCCATTTTTATTCTATTCATTCTAATAAAATTTCATCTTATGTCTTTCTTTTTTCATATTTTGAAGATAAAGGGTTAATGTATTGTAAAAAATACTAATACATCCATATGATTTTTATTTATTGAATAGAAAATAGAATAGATATTTATACTAGAGCTTAGTTTTATCACCTAAGTATTATTCCCTTCATTTTTATAAGTGTTTTTCATTTTTCAGATATTTTAAATATTAATAATGGTTAATAAAATCTTTTTGAATAATTAGAATTCAATTTTTATTTCAAATTCTTACTGGGGAAATTAAATGGAAGATATTAATTCCCAAAATATTTTTCTTGAATGATTTACTATAGTGCCTTAGAATTTCACCATATATTAACAATTAAGGAAAATTATTCAAACAATTGAGATCATTTTTCTTTCAATTTAAATCAGGGTGTGTCTAGTTTTACTTGAAACAAAGTATAAAATTACTTTAAACATTTTGTAGCTTTCCAGACTGGCTTAGCTGTGGGGAGTGCTGATTTCAACATACCATTACAAAACTGTGTTTTTAATGCTTCAACATTGTTCCAAAAAATGTTCACATGTACTTAAATAAATAATCAAGCTAGATTCATCAGAGGTTCAATGTATTTTCACACTTTATTCCTTATTGTCTCATCAATACCTCATTGTGTGCTCAATTAGATATGAATTTAGGTTCAAGGTTGTGGACTTGCTAGAAAGTCCACCCCCCATATTGTGTGGTGATTGTGGTACATTCCTCACAATGAGTCAAATATTGTGGCCTAAGAGAAAAAGGAAGGTTGAGAGTGCAGAAAACCTTCTCACAATAATTGTGTGTTTTTAGGAGGGAGACAAAGGGATGGAGAAGTGCAGAAGAAAGTGACAAGGTCTGTACATCTGATTTAGAAGCAAGTGTGTCCATAGTGGCCATATATTTGGGTTGAACTAGAATTAGGCAAAGTGAAGATAGTAATGATGTTGAAAAAAAACAAATAATTAACTAGTGAAAACTTTAAGCATAAAAGAATTGAGCTAAGCATAATGGAGTGTGGTGAGATTTGTGTGTCAAGCAAGAATTAGTTATGAAATCTGCTAGTTAAGAGGGATTTACCTACAGATGGGGCTAGTGCTGGTATTATATGATGTTAGGGGGAGTATTTGAAGGGTTTTTGGATCTATATGCATAACTTTTCATTATTAAAGACAGTAACAGGGTGATGCAAGGTGGTATCTTGAAACAGGGATAGATGAGATGGTAGGACTAAGGAGAAAAACAGGGGATAAATGGAAACTAGATGTTGAGTTCAGTTCACATACTGAATTGATTTGTTTCAGTAATTAAAGTGAACCTAATTTCTAATTACCATTTTTCCCCATGTGAGATAAAGTGACTTAGCTGGCTAGAAGAACTGTAAAGTTATAGTTATCTTTGATTTAGGTAAGTATTGTGCAATAAGGGTGGTCTAACTAGTAAGTTATAGAATTTTAGTATGATTAAATAGGATAATACTTGATTTGGTAGTGTGATTGGCTAAGGTTATGGGTAAGAAGAAGCCCTGGAGGCTGAGAAAAATATATAAAGGCCAGGAAGAAGCAAAAAAGTAGTACTAGAGAGAAGAAATTCTTTAGGTTTAATTAATTGTAGACAATAAGAATAGCTGTTAATTGATTTGTGTGTTCCAATAGTGAACAGCAAAAAATCAAGTGGAACCTGCTAGCAAATTCCAATCCCTATATTCAATTTTGATTTAAGAGTAAATTTGATCTGAAGTTGCGGAAACTAGTGTGCTCATACTTGAGTGTGCATTATTTCCAGAAGAATTACAGCTGAGACGAAGTTGAGTTAAATAAAAGATAGGGATTGGTACCTGATTTCAGGTGCCCTTTTTTTTTGGTGAACAGTAGTTTGAACTGTAAATTTCATTAATTATTTAGCAGAAACTATATAAAAATAACTTCAAGTGTTTAATAATTCTCTTGAAGTGAATTTTGAGTGATATCTATATATATATAAGAACTGGTTCCCTAACTTCCTAAAACTTAGCATATTTGGCAGTTAAACTAACTTCTCCCCTTCTTCCCTCACACCCACCCCAGCTCCACCCTTCCACTCATCCTGGTAAGTTTTCCTTTGGTTTTTTTTTCTTTTGCAAACCCAACTTCCACCCCTCCAGCTCCAACCCTCCACTCATCCTGGTTAGTTTTCCTTTGGCTTTCTTTTTCTTTTGCTAACCCAACTTCCACCCTGGTAAGTTTTCCTTTAGTGTTCTTTCACTAACCCAACTTCCCCCTCTCCACCCTTGCACCAACTCCAGCTCCACCACTCCACGTCACACATACCCACACTCTTCTCCTTGCCCCATCCTAGTTATTTTTCATTTTTTTCATTTTTCTATTCCAATCCATCTTGCTCCTGCATTCACTTGCCCAAACTTTACCATCATCATCATCATATCAATAATTTAAAAAATTACCTTCTTCATATCTATAAATTCATCATATATATCAATAAATTAAAACAGCACTAATTTAAAACTTTATCATCATCATCATATCAATCAATCAATAAAAAAATTAACATAATCATCAACATATCAATAATTTATAACATTACCATCATCATATCAATAATTTTAAACATTCCCATCATTATAATCATATCAATAATTTAAAACATTACCTTCTTCATATCTATAAACTCATCATATATATCAATAAATTAAAACAGCACTAACTTAAAACACTAACATCATCATCATCATAGCATCAACATATCAATCAATAAATAAAAAAATTACCATCATCATCATCGTATCAATAAATCAATAGAAAAACAGCCATCATCATCATCATATCAATAATTTAAAACGTTACCATCATCATATCAATAAATTAAAATAATCCCACCATCATCATATATATCATGAATTAAAACATTCACATCATCATCATATATATATATCAACAAATAAGATAATACTCATCACACAAGCATCAAATATATTTTTACTTCTAAAAATAAATGTTTATCTTCACTACATACATTTATTTAATTATGTAAAATAGATTCAATGTGGAATCAGTATATATATCATCACATTGCCATCATCTTCATCATACACATATTTCATTATTAATAATTAATTAACTATGTATCTTCATATCTGATATATCATATAAATCTATAATAAATAAGCTCTGTAAAATAACAAGTAATTCTTATTTGACACTAGATCCCATATTCTAATTTCAAAATAATTATTACATACATCTGAGCCAAAGGTGAAGCTGAAATAATTTGAAGCAAAAATAGTATATATATATATATAATATATATAATATAAGCTATAATATATATAATCCAAGCTATAATAAAAGTAATACAAGCTATAATATATATATATATGCATGGATATGAAAAAATATTGATATTTATGATCAAAATATATATGATAATTCTTATGTTTATAAGAAGTTTTTATGTATAAATATGATATTTGATAGATGATAATATTTTTATCTCTATATATATATGATGATAATTTCATGATAGTTTTTTATGTATATAATAGGGGGTATCAATGTTCAGGGATCAGCAATTAAATTAATTGCGGATAAAAATCCTTATACCCCAATTATCTTCCACAATTATTTTTGCTAATAATTGGGTTATTAGACATTTTACGTGTCAATGTTCACCTCTTATCTGACATTTTTTTACTCAATTTTTCATAACCACATCTTGGACAACCTTCTGTTATAACCACATCTTGACCTACTTTCTGCCATAACCACATCTTGGACTACTCCCTGGATATGCCTTCTACCTTGCTGCGCACTTCCATTCTCACCCCATCCTCTTCATTCTATCCGCTCAGAGCCCCTCACCATCTCATCTGCTTGTTTCTGCTCCTTTTCATCTCACTATCTTATCTGCTTGTTTCTGCTCCTTTTCATCTTCATTTATAATAAAATGCCTCGTCATCCTAGATCTTCTCAAAGGCAGCCATCACCCAGTTGTTCTTCAATTCCCACTACTTCCTCTTTCCCCTGCTCAGCCAAGAAATAAAAGACCATTCAATTAAAAAAAGATGACCATCTCATTCTTATCAACTGGCTGAAATCCAAATCTAACTATGATTCTTGTTTTGGTACTGAGTATGCCACTAAAGTAGGACGGCCCCCCCATCAAAAGTTAATGGCTATCTTCTAATGGCAAATGAATTACGCAATAAGACCAAGGGAAGGATTGATCTTTTGCCTAAACAGATGTCTGAACGCTTCAAGCATTACCAAGCAAAATACAAGAAGGCAAAGGCTCTTTCATCTTCCACTGGTTTTGGGATTACCGACAACGATATAACTAAGGCCATAAAATCCATAGACGATAAACTTGATTCTTTATGTCCTTACTTTAAAGAGATGGATGCAATTTTTGGGGAGTGAGCCGATGTTAATCCTGTAAACATGTTTGATGGTGAAGATCCTATCTCCGAACATGATGTCGAAGCAAATCTTTTCCCATCCTCTTCCTCCACTCAAGCCTCCCCTCATTTGAATGAGACATATCTAGATAGCTTTTCTGTAGATCCTATAGGTGATTTAACCCAACCAAATCTTACTCAGGTCTGTTTCTTTTTTATTTTATCTTATCATTTCTATTTTTTATTTACTTATCTTTTTCTTATTTCTTAAAAGGCTGATGAACAAACCCAGGATCCTCAATCAACTGAGTCTGAAGCTAGTGACAATGATGAGGAGGAAAATGCTACATTGAACAAAAAGAGAAGGGCTTCAAGTAGTCTAAATATCCTCTCCCAAAGAAGACGAAAAAGTGATTCCTCATCACAAACACCTTTTTCTTTGATGGAACAGTTTTTAGAGAAATGTGATGCTGGTAAGTGATATCATACCTCTTATTACTTTACTCTGCTTTTCTTCTACTTTATGTTAATTTTTATTCTCACTCTAGAACAAGTGGAAATTGCTAAAGAGACTCTAAGCTTTGAAAAGAAGAAATACAAGCTCTCTTTAAGGAGGGATGACAGAGTACAAGATTTGGAAGAGAGGAGGTATGAGCTCTCCTTATGGAAAGATGATCGGGTCCAAGATTTGGAGGAGAAGAAGTTGAGTTAACTCTTAGTATTGAAAAATCCAAAAAAGAGGAAAAAACACTCGAGAATTAAAACTTAATGGAACAGATGAAGTATAAACATGATCTTCAAGAAAGTTCTAAAAAGAAAGATTTCTTGATTGAATGCATTAAAGCAAACAAATCTGTTGAAGAAATAGAACATTTAATGAAATTTTTTGTTGACTAGTTTCTTTTATTTATTTCACACTTCATGTGTTCATATTTATTTGTACATAAATTTTACAATTATTTTCTGTATTTCTTGAAATTTCGTATTTTAATGTTAAATATTCTTTTTTTAAATAAAATTTTCAAGTCTCCTTTGAAAATTTGACAATCTCCCACCCCTGGATTTTTTTGAAGTAAGGGGTGGGTATCACAAAAATTCTTTCATGTCATGAATCTTGAAAGTCTTATATGAAAATTTGGCTTTACTACCCCCTGCATTTTACTGGTATCCCAAAAATTCTTACATGTCAAGAATTTCACAAGTCTTATAAGAAATTTTGGCAAAACCCCCCATGGATTTTATTGAAGTAAGGGACGGGTATCACCAAAAAAATTTCACCAAAATTTTTACAAGTCAAAAAAATTCTATATCTGTTTAAAAAAATTGGCAATACTCTCCCCCGCATTTTATTGAAGCAAGGGGTGGGTATCACCAAAATTTTTCTAAGTCATCAATTTCACATGTCAGATTTGAAAATTTGGCAATACCCCCCCTGCATTTTATTGAAGTAAGGGGTGGAAGTCATCTAAATTTAATATAATTACATAAATTATCAAATAAATATCTAATATATATCAATTTCCCTAGTTTAAAGTAATGACAATTCCTCAAGCCAAAATGCAGACCAATTCGAGAAACAAAAGTTTGGGACTTTCCACAGGTATAGGCAAGAGGAACCCCATGAAATAAATAAATGTTATCATGATTATCTGTTATACAACCAAAGGTCGTTGGCTCATCACATTACTTGAGCAAATTGATATATAAAAAATATTTATTTAAAATTTATGAAAAAATATAAAATTTTGGATGACAACTCTAATCCCCATACTTTTTGGATCTAGATAAAGTTTTTTTAAATCGAATAATTTTACCTTCTTTATTTACCTTATTGATTCTTTGAATCAACTTATGACTGATTTGAAATGAGCAACCAAAATGTGTGAAATCTTGACAGAATTCCAAACCAGGAGGAGCTTTGGTTGTTTGATGATTATCCTTAGAAGAATTCCAAATAGTTTCGATGATACCATTTCCCAAACCAAAATCAATGATGCATCCGTGGTCTGGAAAATATAAACCATGTCCTTTGATTTTAGCTGGAGATGGTATTGGGTGGCCAGTTATCGGATTGATATATGAGAATATACCAAAAGTAAGAAAATTGGCATCATTCCTATCGATTTGAATCCTATTGTGGAATCCAGAATGAGTGATAATAACATTAGAAAATAAAAGATATTTGTGGCTGATATCTTCCCATTTGGAGTCACACCAATTTGGTATTCCAACTTTGGTTGCTAGTTCATGATTTTTTTCAAATGCTTTATTACAGAGCTTTTTGAGTTGAAGAGCAAGAAAAGAGTTAAAGCAAGGTAGAGTGTCCCATAAGTGAAAATCTTCATCTTTATGAGCTTTAGTGATATTCTTGACCAACAAATATATGCCTATATAAATGAAATAAGTGAAATGATATTAAGAATGGAAAAAAAATTATTAGACATACCAAGAGAATATCCTTTAACAAAACCTGGTCTCCAACCAAATCCAATCATGATACCACCCAAAAAATTTGTATTCCTTATAGGTAATCGAACCAAAGCCATTTGATAAAGAGTTATGATAAGATCCGATAGTTGATTAAAAGCTTCATCTTTTACACCATCAAATGAATGAACTTCCAATATGAATTGAGCCTTATAAGAATTACTGATAACTGCAACAACTCAATCATCTCCAAATTCAGTTAGATATTTGATATCTTCTGGTAATTTTTTCGGCTATTGATTTTTTTTATCTACTTTAGTTTTATGAAAAATAATGTTTGGGATATGACAAAAATAACTTTCACAGAGAATTTTTTTTCAGATATCTTTTCTTCTGATGAGAATGATTCTCTTTAAATTTTTTTGATGATTTAGATGAAGAATTTTTTTTTCTCAGATATCTTTTCTTCTTATGAGAGTGATTATCATTATTTTTTTTTGATGATTTAGAAGATGATTGTATGGATGTTGATTTTGAAGAAGATGATAGAGATGATATAGATGAAGATGATAAAGAAGATAATTTTTTTTTTGATAATTTAGAAGATGATTGTATGGATGTTGATTTTGAAGAAGATGATAGAGATGATAAAGATGAAGATGATAAAGAAGATAATTTTTTTTTGATGATTTAGAAGATGATTGTATGGATGTTGATTTCGAAGAAGATGATAGAGATGATAAAGATGAAGATGATAAAGAAGATAAAGATGAAGATAAGAGAGAAGTAAGGGGTGAATCTGAAGAAGAAGACATTTTTTTAATCTGAAAAAAAAATTAATTGTCAATAAAATTTCAACTCAATTTTTTTTTTAAAAAAATTCCTACCTAATAATAAAAAAAGCTGTTTTTTTATTTGAAAAAAAAAATTGAAAAAAAACCCAAAAAATCAGTAAAAATTTATAAAAAAAAAAATTTATAAAAAAAAAACCTGAGATTTTATTTTAAAAAACACAATAAAAGCAAAATCCTATAAAAAAAAATAATAATTAAATTCATTCAAAGAATAAAATTTCTATATAAATTAAATTAAAAAAAAAAAAATTAAAAGTGAACCTGAAGATTGGTTATTAAAAATCTTCTCACAAGATCCTGAAAAAAAAAAAAAAAAAATTCAGTAAAATCAAAATCAAAAACAAAAAAATTATTAAAATAAAAAAAAAAACAAAAAAGTTATTTACTAGAAAAATTAATTTTTAATTTAAAAACCTTTTTTGATTTGGAAATAAGAGGGACAGTCCTTAACAGAAAGAAATTTTTATTTATTTCTATAATACTGCCAGCCAAAAAAATTAAAAAATTAATCAAATTTACAAAAAAAAATTTGTTAGTATATTTATTTGAAAGTAGGTAACCCCTCTTTATCTTCCATAATTGTCCCCTATTCCACTCCTTTATTTATGTGAAATCCCCTTACAAATCCCTCCCTCCTTGCCTCAATAGTCCCCTCAAATCCTCTCCTTGCCTGCCTCAAAAACCCCCTGAATACCCCTGCTTAATTCTCTCAAAACCCCCCTAAATTCCCCCCCCTTAGTTACCTTAATACCCCCCCAAATCCCCTCCCCTAGTTACCTTAATCCCCCCCTTTACTCTTCTTTATATCTCACAATCACCCCCCTTCACCTCTCTTTAGCCGCCTCAAACCCCCCCATTCCCCTCTCTTTAGCCGCCTGAAACCCCCCCTTCCCCCCCCCTCCTTGTTAATGAATGATCGGTAACAATTGTTCATTAAGTAATCAAATTGCTATTGATTCGATTACTTAGTGAACGATCGTTAGCGATCATTCATTAAGTAATCAAATCGCTAACGATTGTTCATTAAGAAGGAGGGGGGGGGTAGAGGAGGAGGTAAGGGAGTGGGTAGGGGGGGAAGGGGGGGTGTTTGAGTGAGATCAAAAGGAGTTTTATAAGTTCACTGTTATTCAGATAAGAGTCATACATATATTTAAGTATGAACTTTTCATAAAAGGAATGAGATATCATATAGGCATGAAAAAAAGGAGATGAAACTCACCTTGATTGAAAAGTAGGAAAAATAGAGTGAGAAAGATTGATGTTGGAATTGTGGGGAAATTGAATATGGAGTAAGTGAAATGCATAAAGAATGTGCAATGTATGTGTTTCAATGAAATGGAGCCAAAAAAAAGTGAAATAAGGGAAAGGGGGGATAATGACCATGCCAAGGAGGGATGAAGAGTAGGGTGATGGAGCTAAAAAAGAAAGTAAAGAGGGAGAGAAAAAAAAGGTTAATTATAACATTGAAATCCAAAATAACCACTTACAAGAAAAATTTAGATAAAAAAAATAAAATAAACAGAAAAAAACAAAAAAAAATATAATTAGTAATCAAAAAATCAAAAAAAATGAATAAAATGACTTACCTGGAGAGATGAGATGACAAAATGAATGAAACCAAATTGTTTAAGGGATGTTGGAGGAGAATAGGAAAAGGATATGAGTGATGAATGAAAAAAAAATCACTGACAAAATATGCGATATAAGAAAATATGCGATTTCATGTTGAGGAGGTGAAAGAAAACCAATGAGCCATCCAAAAAAAAGATATTCACTGTAAATTCAAAAAAAAATGAATATGCAACAAACCAAAATACAAAACCAAGTGAATAAAGTACACAAAGAGGACATTTGGAAAGTATGAAAACATAAAAATTAAAAATTAAAAGGGTGGTGAAGAGAAATGTTGGAGAGTAATTGGCATTATAATGGGGCGTATGCCGGTTGATTGAATGATTTGTGAATCAAGGGAGGGGAGTGCCGGTGGTGGTTCAGGATCCTCTTCTTCATAAAGATCATTCCACTCATCATTTAAACCAGCTAGAATATTGTGGAGTATTACGCAAGTCAATATCCAATGATTTGCAGTTTTGATCTCCAATTTTTTTTGAAATTGGATTCTGAGCTCCCGAAGACTAGAAAATCGTCCCTTTAGAATACCTATAGCATGTTCAATTCGTACTCTTGATTGTGCAAGGTGATAATTAAAGGCAGTTTTGGGGTCATTTTCTGAAGTGGCACCACGGAAAGCAGGTATAATGTACTTTCCACTTGCATATGCTGAGTCTGCAAGGAGGTACTGAGATTTGTCAAAGTATGAGTCAGGGGATTGAGAAATTCTTATTCTTTGGAAGATGGAAGAGTCATGATATGATCTAGGGCAGCCACTGTGAAAAGCAATAAATTTTTTATTGACATTGCATACAAGTTGAACGGCAATAGAGTATCTAGAAAGAAGATAAAAAGTTAGATTGTGAAAGATGAGAACTTGGAGAAGATTTTGAAGAAACCTTTTTTTGAGATCAAAATAATGGTTGCCATCATGAGCAGGCTTTTGACTCAAAGGGATGGTTGTGCCATCAACAAATCCTATACAGCCAGGGAAACCTTCAGCTTGCATTACTTGAGAGGATTCAAGTCGCTGTTCTGGAGTTGGCCAAGCAAGAGTTTGAGACTTGAGGGAAAGGATAGCAATCATACAGCGCTTGGTGTATAATATCACGGTACCATATCCTATGTTAAAGAGATTATCCAAACGTCTTACGGCAGCACCATTTCCATTTGAGCCAAAGCGACATAGAGAAACAGCAAGTTGGATGGCAGGATTAGGCTGTTTGTTATGAGAATTGTTATGGAAGATAGGATGTTCAGAAATGAGTTGATAAAGTTTGAATAAAGAATTGGGAGAAGTTCTAAAAAGTTGGGTGAAGTTTAAATGAGGAATGTTGAGAATGGAGGCCAGATCATATTGGGGATCATGATAAAGATTTGGCCCCCTGGTGATGATGTAACGCTTTTTGGAAAGAAAACACATATAAGCTAAAGCATCTTCCAAATCAGAGTCAGATTTATAGTAAAGAACTAAAAGAAAAGTGATAGCATTCATTGTTGAGTGAAGTAGCTTCCTAGTAGAGAGGTGTTTCATTGTTGCCGGTGGAAGGGTTAAGTGATGAGGGAAGTGGGAATTCACCGCCAAATGTGCAGTTGGGGTGTGTAGATAGAAAAAAAACTTAAGTGTTCGCCACCAAAATTAAGTAGCATAGAGTGAGGAAAGACTTAAGGATGGCATCAGCAATTATGAGTCATGTGACTTTCTTGCAAATCCATCATGGATGAGATGAGTTTGGGATCAGGAATTAGGAATGGAAATTGGGGTATAAGAGGCGGGATAATGCATTATCGTGGATTCCTTATCCACTAGCCCCGGGGCTAGTGGATAAGAATCTTACCCAATTAATAATGTCTGATCCTGGAAAAAAAATTCCTGATCCCTAATTGCGGATCCCTGAACATTGATACCCCCTAATATAATTTTTAAATTAATATGTGTAGATATAATATTAATTTATATTGTATAGCCTTGCATATATTATATTGGGGGAAACCAACCATATATATGGGAAATGTTGATGTGACCAATTCTCTGATTTGTGTATCTTTCTTTTTAGCTTCAATCATGGGTCCATCTCACACTACAAGAGGTAGTAGACCCTGTGGACAATCAGGTTTTTAAAACATAATTCAACGGATAAGTGCAATAGATCAACACAATAGCCATGGTCAACTGCCTTTTGCATCCAATGCCCCAGTTCCAGAAAGGCCTTTGATTAACTAAACTTGTTCCTCACAGATTGCTTCATTTACACTTGGAAGAAGGCCCCTGACCCCCTCATATCCTCAGCCTCACTCTTTGCAAAAATGTGTGGTAATTTGTGATTATTGTGGGGAATCTCATTGGTTGGAGGAGAAACTAGCAGCATCACCCATAAGGCAACCAAGGTTTTCTACTTGCTGCAGTGAAGGAAAGGTTGTCATACCAATCACACTTGAATAACCAACAGAGTTAAAACAATATTTGAAGGATTTGAACCATGGTTGGCAAATACTTCTTTTCCACATGTGCATCCAATAACTAATTTTATCTCTTTTACCCATATATTTAATAACTTTCAAATGCAAATCATTTCTGCATAGCCAAGCACTTCATGAAAAACATTCAAAACTATAATAATGCCTTGGAAATGACTTCTCTTGGTGTAAAAATTTATCATTCAACCTAGGGACCAGATGGTGTCTTTACTTTCTGAATATCTGGTGAACTGCTTCACTGTATTCGCTCTCTCCTACCACCAATAGATGGTGCTGCAAAATCTTCACAAATTTATTTTACTTAGCATGATCCTCTACAGCAGGCCCTACAACTAGTGGAAAATGTACATGGAAATTTTCTCCTCCCTGAATTTATGTCTTTGCAAAAAATTTTAGACAGATGCAATCCATTTTTTACATTGTTCAAAACAGCTAAAGAAAGAATTTTTCAGTACGACTCCCCTATCAAACTCTGCCTCAAAATTAATGCTCCCCCAAATATTGACCTACAATGCTATAAAAACCCTACTTGAAATGAAGTAGGCTTGATCATGTATGGAAGTGGTGAGGAATTTCAAGGCTTTAGGAATATCATTCTGGAGAAAAGAGATGGCTCCCTTTGAAGGATATCTGAATTACATCCCAGCTATTCCCCATTGTGATTTACACTTCTTTTCCCTTATGGTGAGTCTGGCTGGAAATTAGGGATTTCCTTCACAGAAAGGCATCATTTGGATGGTGATATGAATGATGGTGAGGACCTAGGTGTGTTTTTTTAATATATTTGTTTTTAGTTTAGTCCTTTTCAGTTCGTTTATATAAATTTTATGTTTCTTTGTACTTCTCAATTTGCATGTACCTTTATATGAAGTTGTGCAAGGTAGAGGAGGATCAAAAAATATCTCTCAAATGAAATATTTTTCATTTAGAGCACACTACCATCCAAATGGGTTTCCTCTGCTGAACTTATCTGGATCATTATTTCAGGAATACTTGGTTGATTGTTATGCTCAAATGGAACAAAAACGACTGCACTACCTCTCTAGAAATCAGGATAAACTCCATTCAGACCTTTATTGTTGTGTGGAAGATGCTATAAATAATTGGACCAATCTCAATCAAGTTGGAAAGTGTATTATTCTGCCTTTGTCTTTTGTAGGGGGACCATGTAACATGAATCAGCTATATTATGATGCTATGGCAATTTTACATAAATTTGGAAAGCCAGATCTTTTTATCACAATCACTTACAATCCAAACTGGAAGGAGATAAAAGATATTCTTCTTGAAGGTCAAACTGTTCAGGATAGGCCAGACTTGCTTGCCAGGCTTTTCAGACTGAAACTTGATGCCATTATGAAAGAATTGCTAAAAAGTGAGCTGCGTAGGAGTAGGGAACCAAGGAAAAGGGGGGTTTTGGGTACTGTTTTATCACATGTGTATGTCATTGAGTTTCAGAAGAGAGGCATACCACATGCACATATAGTTTTATGCTTGGATTCAGATGACAAGCCAGATACAACGGACAACATTGGATCAATTGTTTCAGCAGAGTTGCCTGACCCTGAGAAGGGTCCTGTACTTTTTCAAAGATAACAACCTGTATACTCCATAAACCCTGTGGCTCTTTCAATTAAAATTCTTCATGTATGAAAGATGGGAAATTTTCTAAAAGATACCCTAGAAAATATAATGACACAACACAGATGGATGAAGATGGATTTCCTTTATATCTTAGGAGAAATGATGGCCAAAAACTTCAAAAATCTGAAGGAAGCTTTCAATACACAAATCAAAATGTGTTTCCTTATAATCCTTGTCTCTCTAGATAATTTAATTCTCATATAAATTTGGAAGTGGCAACTACAATATCTTCAGTAAAACATCTCTATAAATATGTGTACAAGGGTCATGATTGTTCCTCAATTTTCCTGAAGACTGACAGAATAATAGATGAGGAAAAGGAATATCTGGATGGTAAGTATGTTTCAGCAGTTGAAGCATACTAGAAGTTGTTTTCCTTTCTACTTCATTGTCATGAACCAGTAGTTACAAGTTTAAAGCTCCATTTTCCTGACCAACAGACATTCATATTTAATATTAGGGGGGAAATGTCAACTGAAGGTACTGTGTTGGGAAACTTGGAAACCACCCTAACAGAGTGGTTTACAGCATGCTCTAATTCCACAACTGCTGAGTTGGCCCAAGGGGTCAGCTATCCTGATGCTTCAATCCAGTTTGTTTGGAATGTGTGAGTCCTTAGGATGTTCTTCTATAATTTTACTCCTTCCTAATTCAAAGTTGGTGTGCAGAAGTAGCAAAAAGTGGAAAATTAGACATAGAGACACAGCTATTGGGTGTGTTGCCTTTTGTGGACCAAATTCTCAAGAATGGTTTTACCTGTGCCTTCTGCTTTACCATGTGGCTGAACTAATAATCTATGAAGCTCTGAGAGATGTGCATGGTGTCCAACACCAAACCTTCAAGGCTGCTTGCTTTGAATATGGTCTTTTGAAATATGATGCTGAATACAAGAAATGGTTGGATGAAAAGTCATTAATGAAGACTGGGCATCAACTCAGACAACAATTCACTTCTATTCTAATCTGGAACCATCCTGCTGATCCATTGAGTCTTCTGAAATCACACATTTTGGCACTTGGGTATGACTGCCCATATATCCTTCAAACAAAGTTTCACATTTTGCAACCTTCCAACCAACAAATCAGAGATTAAACATTGAATATTATTAGCCTCTTTCTCAATAAACAAGTTCAATCTTTATCTGAATACGGACTTCCTAAGCCAACACAAAACTTTCATCTATCTACAGGCCAAATCATCTTGGAAGAAAATTCATATGACAGGCAGGAGCTTACTGAAAAATGAGGAAAACAGTATCATTTTTCCAATTTAAACCAGAAAAATGCTTTTGATGCAGTTACACAAGCCCACGCATCTGGAGAGGGAGGTATATTTTTCTTGGATGTACCTGGGGGAACTGGTAAAACATTTTTTGAAAAAATGATACTGGAATGGTTCAGAAGTCATGGACACATTGCTCTTGTTGTTGTGTCTTCTGGGATAGCATCTATACTTTTGGAAGGGGGAAAGACAGCTCATTCCAGGCTTAAAATTCCACTTGCAATAAATTAAGATTCATATTGTCATATTAAAGTACAGAGTGCCCTAGCTAAATTTTTGAGGATGAAAAAGTTAATCATATGGGATGAATCTCCAGCGCAAAATTTCCATTGTGCTGAGGCAGTGGATAGAAGTTTACAGGATATCCTGAAAAACAATCTTGCTTTTGGGGGAATTGCTATGCTTTTTGCAGGTATGAATTTTCAACTAGCATCTACCTATTAGAATTTCTTTTTCATTAAATAAATGGATAAATATATATTTCTATTTCCATTATCATAAATTTGTACTGATGCCAAAATATATTACTTTCTTATGATTTTATATCATTTTTCAGGGGACTTTAGACAATGCCTTCCAGTTGTACCAAAAGGCTCAAGAGGACAGATGTCAGCCAGGCTGCTAGACTTAACCAGTAAAATAATTAATTATTTACTGGATGAAGCCACACCTTATTATTTTAATTTTATTAATTATAATTTATTTACATTAAATTTACCTATAACAAATTAACTAATTACAAAATGGTAAAGTTAGTGAATAATTAAAATTAATATTAAAATTTCCCTTATATTTCTATTTTCTAACACCGTGCTCAATGACAGGTTAAAGGAGATAGAAATTAATATTAAAATAAAATAAAAATTTAAATAAAATTAACTATCTACTAAAAAATTCAAATTACTTATTTAAAATGGACATTTACAGTAAATTTTAAATACATTAATTTATTTCTGTCATATACAGTAAATACACCTTTCTGACACCTTCTTTTTAGAATAACTTTATTATTTGAAAATACCCCTTCTGGAATATTCTTTTCTCTCTCTCTCATACTGCTTTTTTTAGAATTTTATTACCGTGCTTTGTCTCTCCTTTGCCTACATTAGGCCTCTCCTTTGATTGTTTTTCATCATTCCATTATTTACTTATATTACCAAAAATTTACTACACTTAAAAGATCTATTAATATTTATTATTGTTTTAGTATTTACATTCATGTACTTCTAACGCATTAATTATAATAATAATTTTATATCTCACCTCTTTAATTTGAGTAATTAATCATAAGGATAAGAGAAATACGTACCCCAAACTTGAGATCCAAAAATCCCCTTGTCAACTCCATTGGACCACCGTAAAAAACCTTCTAGACTTGAAAGACCCCTTGAAAACAGATATTATCTTCAACTCTAATGCACAGCACTATCTGGCCAAAAGTTAAGAAACTCCACCTGACCATCAACATGAGGCTTTTAAGACAGGAATGAATAATGAGCAAGTACAAGATGCTTCTCATTTTTCTGAGTGGATCCTTCAAATTGGGGAATGAAGAACACAAAATCCAGATTTGAGGGAGATTCCTTCTAAATACTGTTTTTCCAGTGGGCCTGATGGGTTAAAAGAATCAGTCACTGTGGTATACCCTGGGATTAATTTTTTGGGCAACAGTCATGAAGTTTCCCTTCTCAGGTACTTAAAAAGTAGGGTCATCCTAGCCGCAAAAAATGTGGATGTAGATGAAGTTAACAACTTGCTTCTGTATATTCTACCAGGAAGAATCTCAACTTTTTATAGTGCTGATCAATCCATTGCTGATGATGAATCACCAAACAACCTATTTCCAATAGATTACTTAAACACCATCAATTCATCAGGTTTTTCTCTACAATCTTTGTCACTAAAGAAGGGTTGCCCCATCATGTTACTCCATAATCTTGACCCAGCTTCAGGTTTATGTAATGGCACCAGGCTGGTGGTTACACAGATTGAAAGAAGTGTGATAGAAGCATGTATTCTCTCTGGACCATATGAAGGAAATTGGGTGTTTATAGCAAGGATCACATTGGAGAGTTCACCCAATTCTGGTCTTACTTTCACACTGTGCAGATTTCAGCTACATATTAGATTAGCTCATAGAATGACAATCAACAAGGCCCAAGGTCAATCTTTAGACATTGTAGGTCTTAACCTGGAAGCACAAGTTTTTGCACATGGTCAGTTATATGTCGCACTCTCAAGGGCAAAGTACAGTGGAAATGTCCATGTACTATTACCTGTGAAAGCTAAAGGAAGGGCAGTAAATGTTGTATACAAAGAAGTCCTAATTAATTGTATTTAATATTTATTTTTAAAGGGAGGAAGTTTAATAAACATAATACACTTATATTGACCTTTAGCCTTGATTCCATCCAAGGCTAAAATCACTCACATCTGGGACCAACATCTGGTTGTATAACCATGTCAATCATGCATATTCTACACTGTTTTAACAAAAATCCTGAACATTTCCCAGATGTGTAATCATGCAATTCATGCATATTCAAGACAGTTATAACAAACATCCAAGACAAAGGTCTGGATGTGTAATCATGCCAATCATGCATATTCAACACAGTTAAGACAAACATTTGAGCCAAAGCTCTGGATGTCTAGTCATTTCAATCATGATTACTCAACATTATTATGACTAAAATCTGGGCCAAAGGTCCGGATGTTTAAGGATTTTTACCATACAATGTGTGAAGCATGCAGGCACACACATCCGGGCCAAAGGTACAGATGTGTGTGCGAGGCTGCTGACTGTCTGCATCACAGACAGGTAGCAGGCTTGTTAGAAAATAATATTTAACTATACCAGAGTAATTTGGCTTTATATCTACTAGTTTTAAATGCTTCTAAAGGGAATGTAGCAGTATGATACTATTTATTATTGTGTTACTCTAATAATTTGTAGTTCTAAGTGCATTTACACAAACTTAGAAATCTATCCATATCTATTCTGGAGCTGTCTTAGGTAAATAGAATGGTAAGCACTCTTTATTTTGTATTGTTCCAACCCATCTCAAGCTGTGTTTATAGCTTTTTTCTATAGTACTTCTACAATGTTCAATTTCAGAGCCAAATTTATGATATATCTGTAAAAGTGAATGTCCTTCAATTACATCCATTACAGCTGATACTTCCAATTGAGGTTCATATTTGTAATACATAATATTGAGGGTCTGAAAAAATAAATTAAAATATAATATCAATAAAAAACCTAAACTCAGATAAAAAACCAAAAAAATCAACATAACAAAAGATGGGAGAGTTCCCTGAGTATGGAGGCGGGTGGTTTTAGGAACAGAAAAAGTTTGTGTAACGACAAGAGAGGGTTGAAGGTGGTCGTGGCTCGGGTTCAGACTCAGGTGTGAGAGTGGTCAGATGGTGAGTAAGAAAATTTGCAGATGGGGTGAGATGGGAAGGATTGAACCAGAACTAGACAGATAATTCCAAGGTTGTTCAAATCACCATCTTAGGCATATGCAGGGGTCATGCAGCTCACACAAAAAAAGGGAGGGGAATGATAAATTTTTTCAAAAATATTTTGATTTTATTTCAAGCTTTAATGTGTTGACTTTATTTTATTTTTAGTGATGCACAATACCTGGCAATAAGTTCTCCGCACTGTTTATGCATGCATCTAGCTCACTTTTCATTCTTACAAACACCATTGTCTTGACACCACCCATTTTTGTCCAAATAACACCGTTGACTGCAAGAGAAGCAATTCAATAACTATCAAAATACATATAGGAATTTTATCTAATCAACTCACCTATCTATGGAATCAACTTTTATCTTATGAGACAGGCCAAAATACTGCTAACCCAAATAATGAAGTTACATATGGTGAATCCCCTGCCATTTCACCAAACTTTTTTCACTTTTTTCATCATCAATTTTTGTTATTTCTCTTTTTTTTCTTTTTATGATTTCCTTCTGGTTTTCTCTGGATATTTACTCATACTAATAATATCTTTCTCTAATCTTTACTTCTCTATCCAAAAACTGGAGGTTTGATAATTTTCTAAATTATGTAAATACTACTGAACATTTTTTTAGTTTACATTATGGATCTCAAGGTTTCTATTGACCATGTAACAAAATTCGAATGAAATCAAATCAGTTTTTTGAGAGTAGTATAAAAAAGAAGATGATGAGGACATATTGTAGGGCACTGTACATATAAAAATGGAGATGAAGATTTTTTTTTAAAAAAAAATGAAAAGTGAATGAATAAATGCTGGAAATTGATTTTAATCTTAATTTTATCAAGTTATGCATATAAATTTGAGTGATTCATATTGAGATACAGAGTTTGATGATGATGAGATATACAAAAAAATATTATATTACTGAGAAATGAAAAATTAAGGTCTTGCTTATATTTATCAAGGGTTTTGTATATATGATGTGTTCTCCAGAGAGCCTCTTCAACAAATTAACAACATTCAAAAATGGAATTCACTAAACAATACTCGATAATTATCTTAATCAACATGTATAAATATATTAGCTAACCACAATACTCTTTAGCAGGACATAAGGCTGTTGAACCATCTGGATGAACAAAAATAAAATCATAAAGTAAAAAAAGAAATCACTCGAGAAATTGCAGTGAACATGATCATTTAAAAAAACTCACATATAGAGCCATCAATTTTGGCGACTGAAAATAATGCATTACCCACGCCACCAAGTCCTTCACCTGACATCATACCTGCTGCTAAAGAAAACATATACACTGCAAGAAGAAAATAATTAGAGATGTAAATGTTCTAAAGTAAGTATAAAAAAATCAATCACTCCAGGAGTAGTCAAAAGTAGAAGAATAAAAAAAGTTTAAACCAACTATCATAGCTTTGTGGTGACTTTTTTTTCCAAAAATAGCCTAGTAAAGAAGCTACAGCCATAGCTTGAGCGTATGTTGAATTATTCACAATAAAACCAAGTCCAATAGCATTTGCATTAGGCACAAATACCTGGTACTTTGTGGGAACGAGTTTGTGTTTCGCGACAACAAGAAAGCCCCCTAAAGCGGAAAGTACGAGGGCAGTAATTCCTGATGACCTTGGTATGGGAAATCCTTGTTTCCAATCCGTTAAAGCTACAGCTAAAGCCTTCCAAGCTTCAACCGAAGGTATTCCAAACGGACAGATACCCCCGTCATTTGCTGAGATTATGCAGGGGTAAGCCTTGAATGAAAAAAACAAAAACAAAATGAAAGCCAGAGTGATAATGGGATGAGCAAAAGACATAATTCAAAGGCAAGGTAAAGTTTTCATTTGGTGTTAATTAGGAAGTTTCTTAACAAAAAATAATCTAGAGGGTGATTTGGAGACGCCATACCTGAGCAAAAAGAATAAAAAGACCAGGCCCTAAGAAGATCGAAACAATCGAACCAAAAAACTGGGCGGCAAATTGAACCGCAGGTTTGGCTTTTAAGAGAAATCCCGTTTTTAAATCACCAACCATGTCAGCGGTTTGGGAAGCAGCAGAACCTGCTACTAGTCCAGCTAGTAAATTTATTGTTTGTGCTTTAGGAACACTTGAATAGTGATGTGTGGTCCCACTGATTATCATTTGCGTAGCTTTGGCGCATGTACTAAATTTCCCAGTGTGGTTCAGAAATAAATATAAAGAAAAATCTATACGAGAATACTTACGATAGAGGATTGACATCTGTGTCTCCAGCCGATTGCACACCTATGAAAGAAAATAAGAAACCAAGAATAATAGCCAAAATGGATATTCCTACATTTACATGAAACTAAAGCCGTTATGAAATATAATTTTTTTTCCAAAGATGAGCTAGAATAAGACAAGGAAAGAATCTGAAAAAAAAAGATGAAACGTACGGATATACCCATCGTAAGACACGTTAAAAATACTGAACCAATAAGAGCACTACCCCAAGCCCAAGCAGGAACATGATCTGACTCGTGAACTGGGTCATCATTCTCTTCTTTGACGTCAAGAGCTTCAATCGCTGGCTTTTTCCCAAACTTTCGATGAATCAAATCACCAACAGCTTTTCCACCATGTGAGATACCATTAACAATAGATTTTCCGGACATGAGTAACTGTAAGAATGAGGCAACCATCATCAAAAGTACACCTGGCCAAAGTAACCAAAATCGGGGAGAAGGAGTGCGATTATTGGCAAAACGAGACGACATGCTTTGATAACTCATGACCTCGGGATATTCATTGGGATGCAGTTGTCTTCCAAAAGTTGCGCCCAACTTAACAGTTATAGGACCAATAATTCCCCAAGCTAGAACCTGACCAAATAAAAATGAAAGCGATGGATTGAGACCTGAAAGAAAACCACTACCAAAAAAAGCTGGCGTCCACTCAAAATACTATAATATCAAAGAAAAAAAAGTTAAGTTTTTGAAGTGGGAGAATATCAACATCATTCTCACCCAAGTCCAATTATCTATCGCCACAGCTTTTTTCGCGCCTATATCAAATTCATGTGAAAATTATTAAGATTAATTTCAAAATCCCGAAAAAAGAAAAGAAAAGAATTGGTCCCTCACCCCATAAATAGAGCCACCATGACCAATGCCAATCCCATAAAATTCCAGGAGCATATTGGCTGGTCACACGTAAAATCAATGAGGCCATGAATGATATCATCAAACAAGTTGCCTTCTTGCGTGCAAAATTTTCTCCACTAGCTCCAGTATGAAGACTATTAATGGTTAAAGCGGTTGCTGTTGGTGTTGGAAAGACTAATTTTTGGCGTATAATAAAGCTGAAGGGAGAAATGGCGCTTGGATAAGCACGTCATTTGTAACAGGTTAAAATGTAGTTTTTCAACTTGGTGGCTAGTAAAAATGTAAAAAATGTCGAAAAGAAATATAATCATTCTTGGCAGATTAAGTGGAAGATACAACGAACTGTTTTCGTAAAGGGATGGCAAATGACATTCCGTAGAAGGCACAGCCAATCGAAAATACAATTAGTTTACCAATGTCCTCTAAATGGGGAGAAATGATTAAGGAACTTAAAACATCAATCTTTGTAAATTGCACAAAATTATATTTTGAGGGAGATACCTTACCCTTGGGGCTAGAAGACAGTAAGCCGAGTTGATACATGGCGGGTATTCCAGATGTGAAGAGAAGACTGAGACCACCACTGGCAGTGGCCGCGGTTTGAACGGTACAGTTCTCCTTGGGGCCGAAATAACCTCCAAAAAGTGGTAGAGCTGTTTTGGAAAGAGGCTTTAAGATCGCAAAACCAAATATTGCACCAAATAGCTGGGGACCAAAAGTGAAGCCTGATTTCAATCCAAGGTAGGTATTGCTTGCTTGAACCACCGCTCCAAGGAGAGAACCAACTAGAACTGCTCGAAAGGTGAATTGACGACCTTCTGCTGGTAAACCAGAAGTCTACATGGAATTCATTGTAAGTAAGATATATATGACCCTCAACAATCTGGATGCAAATTTTGTTAAAGAATGCTTGTAGTTATAGATGAAATGTCCTACTTACCTCTGGAATTGGGTCTCTACCATGAGTATGATGATGTGCTGTGAGGTCCTCAATAATATTTGAGGGACTGCCAGTTGAAGTTATCTTTGAAACAGATTCGACGCTTTTGGATTCAAAAGGGTGTTTTTCTATTTCTTCCTCAAGTGAAGATCGTTGCATGTTTAATTTAGTATTCGCCAGGAAAATTTTCAATTAATGGATGGAGGCGGTGGAAAGAAGCGTCCTCTAGCGGTAAACGCAGAGTCCAAAGGAGGAGGGGGAAAATTTTGAATCCAAAAAGTGTGTTAGACTTGTATGTATGTAGGTGAAATGGGATGTCGTCAAGCAAATTGTAATTGACTTTATTACAGTTAAATCGACGTTATTTAGCAACTTGCTAAGAAACAATATTTAGGAAGCCGGGAGATAATCTATCTAACATTAATAAAGGGTATTTTTACTCTCCTTCGTGGTTAACAAAAATTTCTATTTGGGGTTTCAAAACCATCACACAGCAGCGTGATTTATCTGTAATGTGCTAACCGCTAAAGGTAATTAAATTTATTTATGAATAAAACATGCAAAGAGGATTCGCTGGGTAAACATTCCCAGCTTATCCTTGGCTTATATCCTAACTAGATACATGATTAATACGTCGTGACTATGTAGATTTAGAATATAAAATAAGTACAATGGAAATGTGGGGAATATTGTGGATAGAATGGAACGTGGAAACTTCTTTGAAAGAATGTGGGGATTTAATTAAAAAAGTTAAAATCAACAATTTTTATACTAAAATATAACAATCACCATGGAAAATCTGGGGGTGAACTGCTAGCAATCCCCTCTCTTTGAACTCCAGAGTGTCTCTTATTATTCCAGGGTTATTCTCACTTTATAACAATATACAAAATTGTATTGCAAGTACATTTATTCCCAGATTGATTATAGACAGAATATCAACTGATTCCAAATTATGCACAACTTGATCCTCCAGAACTTGATTTTGGTCCTCTGTTGAGCACAAATTGAGCACAAATTGATCTAACCTAAGATTTTTCCTCAAACCTAGCTCTCTTTTCACCCATACTATTCCTCCTCACCAAATCCGAAGGAGCGTGACCTTCACTGGGCTTGATAAAAGATCCATCAGGAAACCTAAATACCTTTCCATCAAATTTTACTCTACCAGCAGCCTGATCCCTATTCAAAGTCCAACAATCATTAGACTTATTTCCCTTCCGGTTACAGTAGGAACAAATCCAAACATCAACAGTACCACCATTCCTCCTATCATAACCTCTACTTGAATAAGATGATGAAGAAGAAGCTGAAACCCTGCTGGCCTTCTAAGTTTCTTGAACAAAAATTTTCAATTGCTTCGTGAAGTCAGCCAATTGATCCACCATCTCCTTATCCACATTCTTATCCACATTAGGAACTGGTTTCCCCAACTGAGCTTTTCTTGCCTTCTGAGCCTTCTTCATAATATCGTTATTATCAGCCAAAACTTAATTAATTTTTCTGACATACTGTGTACAGGTTTCTTGATAACTGTCCACAGCCAAAAGCTTGAGGTGAGACTCCACCGATTCTTTAACCACCTTAAGAGCAGGCAACTTCTGCTCCCCATTACGTAAGGTTTTCATCAAACCCTTCCTAGACAACTCCTTTAACACATCCATCCTAACATCCCTCCCAAAAGCGGACCAAAATAAATCTTTGACTGCATTTTCATGAGCCAATTCCTCTACCTCCACCAGATATTCCACCACAGTTTCAAAACTACCAGCAAATTTTCTATAACTCACCAAAGAAGTTATTCCACCCTGCACTTGCCATTCTCCAACAACCTTATTTAAATCCACCATTGAATATCTGACTCCCCATCTGTCCACTATTTCCCTACTAAGCCTTTTCCAATCCCTAGTCTTATAACCCTTCATACCAGTAATCTCCTTCTCAACTTCCCTATCACCAATGAAAAAGATTACCTGCTTCACCATATCTAAATAAGAAGCCCCATCAATTCCAGCAGCAGCCTCATATCTGACTAAAAACCACTTTACATCATCACTAACAAACTTGGGCCCATCCCAAGTTTGAAACCTTACTGAAGGCCTGACACCATCAGCAGCAGCAGCAATAACACCAGAACCAGATGGAGAAGACATCCCAAATAGCACCAGAAACCAATAAAATCTGCAAGGGTTCAGTCCTTTACCAGACAACCAACAATATCCTACAAGGGTTCAGCCCTTTACTAGGATAAAACAACAAACAAAAACAAAAACAACAGATCTAGCAAGGGTTCAGCCCTATACCTAGATCCCTACTACCACAGATCCAGTACTGGTTCAGCCAGTTACCAGAATCACCAAATAACCAACCAATCAAAATCCAACAACCAGAAAACCAAAATCCAGAAGTCCAACAAGTAAGTTTCTTCAGAGCTAGAGAATTCGAACCCCACGTTGGGCGCCAAAAATGTAGAGTAGACTCCTACAGTCTCCTTGCTGCAGGCAGAATCAAAGGGAGTTGGAAAAACAAAAAGAAATCCCTGTCCATCTAAGTAAATGTAAAATTCAATTAACTAAGCTTGAAGATCTTCTTGAAGAGTTGAATAAGTTGAAAATCTGAGAGAAAGATTTTGAAAGTGTTGGAAACCTATAATATAGAAAAAAATAAGTGCAATAAATGATTACACCCCCAAAACAAATACCTTAAACCAGATTACACTGATACAAGTCACAGAAAATACTTAGAAAAAGCCGCAACACTTGCCCCAGAGACTGAAAAGTACATTAAAGTGCCCCAGAAACTACCCTTGGGATGATCTGTTCAAAGGTGCCTTATTAAAGGTCTGCCCCAGATTTACCCAGTTTCCCACCAAAATTAAAGAGTTTTCTTTATTATATTTTTATTTTTTAAATTTTATAAGAAAAGAAATAAATTTGAGTCACCCAGGATTAGAGCTATCCAATGGTACCCTATATGTTGATATTTTTTATTATAATTGTTGTTATATGTTAAATATAGTTAATTATCAAAAAAAGACCCTTATTATCGAAACTAAAAGACAAAAAACATGTAGAAGACTAAGATTTCCCCCTTTTCCCCTCTCATTCTCCTCCTCCAGACCTTTCCAACAATACCCTACAAGCATAGGATCTACAATCACCAGGTCAAAAGTTAGACGACTTGCAGTCAAGTGGTTTTCAGGTATCTTAAAGTAACATCAGAAGTAACCTTTGAAGGAATTTCAGTGCTTAAATTACTTACAAGCCAGACCAAAACTCTGAATGTCACTTTACCAAAAAGAAAATTAGAGAAAGTATATTGCACTGCTTATTGTTAAAGCTTTCTATCTTATTTAATCTTGAGTGACTTCTGAAAATTGTGCCTTGGTGCTATATTAGCTTTTTTTCCTGGAAATAATTCCTTCATGCAAACTATCCTTACACCACTTATTCCAGGCCCATGAAATACCTTTTCATGATTTTTTTTCTGCAGGTTGGAATAATAGACTTTACCAATACAAAAATCAATGAAATCAAATTGAAAACTATCATACCCTGTTGTTTTTAAGGATATGTGGGATGAATTTACTCCTTTACACTTTTCCTACTTGAAATAATATAATCCTATTCATTATACCATTTTTTAAAAGTGAACTCTGGCAAAAAATTTGAAAATTTCAAAATGACTTGGTGACTTTGTGAAGGTAGAAGAGTTATAATCTTTTTAAAGATTTCAAGGTTAGGACAATTGACAGAGGCATCAAGATCATTATAGAGGGAACATATTCAAGTGAAGTAAATGCCACTCTGGACCTATAAATGACAGTGAATAAAAATTGTACAGGGTAGCTTACACCACCAACAAATCACAGATGTTCCCAGTGTGATTGTCACCCGGTGGTTTACATTGGGTTAGCATAAAATGTGAAAATGCCACTGAAAATGCCAAGGGAAAAACAACACAAATTTGCAAACACCACCAATCTTTGGAGTGTCAGTGAAAATGCCTCATATTCCTTGTCCATTGATCAATCTACCATTCCCTCCTCATTTTTTATTCATTTCATATAATCTCACCCAACTTGTGGCATGAAAGAGCAGTAGATAAAATATTTTAAGTAAAAAAGTGTGAGGGGGGGCACAAGACAAGAGGAGCAGGGAAAGAAAAAGGACACAAAGACTAGGTATTACTGTGAAAGGGGAAGTTTCTTGAGAAATTTACCAGAGTTTATTCCTCCCTCAATTTTAAAGTATTTTCCAATAACTTATTCTCTTTTATTTCTACGTTTTTTTATTTCATTTTAACCACCCAGCTGGAGGAGTGAAGGAAGAAACAACAAATATAATATTAAGTACAAGTGAGATGAGGAAAGGAAAGGAGGGAAATTAAAGGGAAATTAAAGTGGTAAACAAAGAGGAGTTGTTGGGTGAGAGGAATATTGCTAGGATATCTGCCAGTATTTATTGAGGCAACACAAGCAATAATTTGGGAGAGGAAATGGATGCAGGATTGTTGTTTTAACTTAAGCATTTAATTTTACTTACATTGTTCTTGTTCCAGTTAATTTTTTTTTGGTGATATCATGGATGATACTCAGAAACCACCAGTGAGCACTGCTGAATCAACCCAAGCTAATTTTTAAATCTTGGGACATATTCAGAACCTGCTTTGATGAACAGTACAACATTTTATTGGGCTAGACATAAGAAATGCAAGTGGACCCAGTAAATTCCAATTGAGATTTCACATTGGCCTCAATACCACTCTCTTCCAAAAGACTTAAGGACTCAATCCTGAGGCTTTGGAAAATGCTTCAGAGCTAGTTGTAGGCTCCTCATCAGAAGTTTGCATCAGAAAATTGTTGTTTTTTTCATTTCTTCTTAAATGCTTAAGCTTTTCCCAAGCAGAAATATATTTTCCATTTTTAGTGATTCTAAGATGGCCGGCTCAAAAATATTTTTCACATTTTGAGCAATAAAATATGAGATTTTTGGATTTTTTACAACTTTTTATGAGTATACTTAAATATAAGTAGAGGTAAATTATTAATTAGACAAGCAGATAATGAGAGCAAGGAGAGAAGAAAGTAGGTTTGAAATTTGATTTTCTGAGGTATCAGACAAAAACTAGTTACCAGTGAGTCAAGGTGAGAGGGAAGTGTGGAAGTTTTACTTACACTTCAAAGATCCAAGGCTTTTGAAAATGTGTGTTGTGTTTGCATTGGCAGTTGCACATTTTATGCAAACCCAATGTGAAACCCCAGGTGACAGTCACGCTGGGAATGGCTGTCATATGTTGGTAGTGTTTGTTGCCAAAATGCATATATGAGGCAACATGTCGCCTCATATATGCATTTAAGCAACTTTCTTACTTCCTCAAATTACAGAATACATGAATAAGAAAAAATATCATATTGGATACATGAGGCAACATGTCGCCTCATGTATCCAATATGAACAGCATAGCAAAATAAAATGGCAAAAGATGAGGCGACATGTCGCCTCATCTTTTGCTTGTTGGTTGTTGGTGAGTAGCACATGTACTAGTGCAAAAAATAAGGCAAAATGGCACCTCATTTTTTGCATTAGCCCATGCCTACTGTGCTTGCAAGTAAAGTTACATGTGACCACTGACATAATGCAACATAAGGCAACATTATGCCTCATGTTGGCTGATTATCTGGTCATGTGCACCAGATAGCCAGGAAACATGAGGCTAAATGTCACCTCTTTTTGAAATAACTTAGTTCCACCCAATGGCCTTCTTGTAAGAGCAGTAGACATGTGCTAATGCAAAACATGAGGTAAAATTTTGCCTCATGTTTTGCACTAGCACATGTGCTACTCACCACTGACCAACAAGCAAAAGATGAGGCAACATGTCGCCTCATCTTTTGCCCTTTTTTTTGCTATGCTGTTCATATTGGATACATGAGGCAACATGTTGCCTCATGTATCCAATATGACATTCCTTTTTTATACATATATTTTATAATGTGAGAAAATAAGACATTTTCTTACATGCATATATGAGGCGACATGTTGCCTCATATATGCATGTAAGAAACCACCCTTCCGCATACATAAATTTTTTTCCACAAAGCATAAGATGAGGTGGCATATCCTCATAATTTTGCAAATGCACCATGTCCTGGTGACATGAGACTTTGTGCTGCCTCATTTCATGAGGAGATGGTGCAAATGATGTATGTACTTTTTCATTCTAACATAGAATTAAGATTCTATTCTGTATTTTATTACTTTAGTGAGAATTTGTGGGAAAACATGAGGCAACATTTTGCCTCAGGTTTGCCTGCATAGAGAATTTGAAATTAGGCAATATCATATCCAAGAAATGAAAAAATAATACCCAGTTTATTGCCAAATGTATAAAATACACAATAAGCACTTTTTGATATTAAATGAAATTAATGTACTGCATTGGGTGATATAGATCTCAGTGCAGCTGCTGCATTTAAGTTACTACAGGATCAATGAATGGGGAAAAATTTTGCCAGGTGCAAGGCTGTTGCAGATGCAAAAGATCTACACATTTTTTTCTACAGATGTTGCCTAATCATAAAAATTAAAAGATTCCAAAAATTTTCTACATAATTGAAATTGGAAGATACTCATTTTAAATTGAAATCATGCAGCATTTGAGTCTATGTAGTTATGTATAAATTTCATAAAGAAACATGTTGCCTCACTTCACCAGTTGTAGAGTCTTTAAATTTTTACTTCTCCTTAAATAGTGTGAAGAAAAATGTTGCATTGCCGTTTCACTTAGTAGAGTAAGTAGAGTGGGTGTAAAAATCTCCAAACATGATACAAAATTTTGCATCATTTTATGATTCACTATTAGAATACTTTAGTTTCCAATAACATAAGCATCATAACATGTAAATTTTTTAAAGATTAAATGAAGTTTACTTTCTATATGCTGATGATTGCTTCATTAATACTAAATAAAATTTTGTCTTGAATGAGAGATTCAGTGAATTCAATTTGAAATGTTGTTGAAAATTACAACTGATTTGTTTGAAAATTTCATTTTATGCAAAAATTCAGAGTACATGATAAAAATATGCTAAGTGAGAATGAAACAATTAAGTGGATTAAGAGGTATTTTGAAAGGCTTGTGCAGGGCCAAGTGGCTGCCTGCAGGGGGGTAGGGCAGGGCACCCCAGGGCATGACTGTACATCTATTCCAGTTTCAGAAGATGTTTTAAAATATATAAAGTTGAATATTTTTATGTATTGTGAAATTTTTACTGGAGCTCAAATCAAGTGAATTGAAATCTGGTTTTACTTTTTGCAATTTTTTTGAGAAAAATACTGGGGAAAAATATAATTTAATATTTTTTATTAAAAATACATTATTTTTTTAGATAGACTTGAGCTAGTAAGTTTAATAACAATATTTTGACTATAAGCAGTTGAGCCTTTGCTCTGGCTTATCAACAGCCATCACATAAAATTATAAGGCATGTGAAATACCAGATTTTTTATATACCTTGGCTAGGATTCACTGTTATTTTAGCTCATCTTTGTGCCTAGTTTTAAAACAGGAATTTAAAAGTAAGCGCATATACAAGGGCCTCTGGGTCATGCATATTTTTAGCCATACTAGTTAATAGAAGCATTTCACAAGTACTGGATGTAGTTCCAAGTCTATAAGAATTTCTCCCCAGGCAACAATTTAGTTTCTTCTCTTGTAAAATTAAAAGTTTCAGTATTCTTTTACTAAGTAATTATTTCTAATATATGCTTTGAATTTGGGAGAAAACCTTAATTCATATTTTTAATAAGTGGAGCTCAAATTATACATCAATAAACCAATCATTAATTTTTCAAATTTTCAGTGGTAAAGTGGACCTCTTGTGACTTTACTCTATTTACAAAGTTTAATTCAGTAAATATTAACTGCTGAAATATTTTCTGGTAGTTTATCTGGACCTTAAGTGCTTGAAAAATCTATACACACTATGGGAAATCTGTTCATCATTCAGATAATGTAACTTAATTGGCCAAGAAATGTTTCTAGTCTTGTGTTAATATTGATTTCTTCCTGAATTATCTTTTTTCCACTCAACATTTATTTCTATTCAAGATTGATTGATCTTAGACTATCTCTCCCATCTACATTGGCTTGCTTTGATCTCACATATCTGACTTCAGAAGCTCCCCAGGTTTGGTGGAGCAAACTGTTTCACTTTATCTCTCTAATATAAAAAATACTATTGGGGTTAGGTCACATTCACCTCATATTAAAATTAGTTAAATTTTCCCTACTCATTCCCACATCCTCTATAACCTACTTGGCCCACAAAACTATAAAAATTTAGTTTCTCTTTTTGGGAGTTGGCTTCCAGGGCAGGATTCACCCTCTATATGAGTTGAAGCTACATTATAAACCCAAAAGGATACTAAATTTCCCCTACTAATTAATATTTAGATTTTCTGACTCTCCAATTTACAAGTAACTATATCTGAAGAAAAAAAGTCACTCTCCAACATATTTATTTTTCTTCCAGAATATAACCCATTAATTCCTTTGGGATGTCCTGTACAAGATATATTCAATCAAAAAAATCAAATATTTCACATTTCCCCTGATTTCTTATTTCCTATCAGACCTTATCATCCTATACAAGACATAAATGAAGATTTTTTACCAAAGAGAGAGGAAAAACTAAGTTCAATAAGAAACTGTGCACCTTACAACAACAAGTAGCTACAACAAAGCATGTGCTAGAACTGGAAAAAAGACTCTATTTTCCCCGCACAGTGAAAAGAATTTCAGATACAGCCAAGGGGAAACAGTGAAGAGGAGGAAAAAATGGAAGGGATATGGGGGATAGAGAGAAAAATATTTGGATATAATTTCAAGAATAAACATACCTAAACACAGCTCAATCAGAAATTGTGCACCTTACAAAAAAAAGTAACTACAAAAACGTGTGTTCTAAAACTATAAGGGACACAATGACGAGTTTCTGTGGTTAGAATTAAGTGGATAAGAATAAAATAAAAAAGAAGAGAAAATGAATGAAACTAGAAAAAAGACTGTAATATCCCCACACAGTTCAAGTACTGTCAGATGCAGCTGAGAGGGAAGCAGAGAACTAGAGGTAGAAATTGAAGAGATAAAGAGGTTAGAGAGAATTATTTGGTTGGGGAAAATTAAAACAGTAAGAAGAAGCCTGATTATATGAAAAATACACAATAAAAATAATAAAAAACAATGAATATCTTAAAAAATAATAAACTACAATAAAGAATAGGAGAAAGTTTCACACTTAAAGACAGAGTTCATATGCAAGGATATGTTAATCAAAATTTTAAAAATACCATCTTTCCCCTCAAATTCATCGTCTCATGATTCAAGTAGAAGTAGAAAAGAAAAGTGATTATTTTTTAGTCATACCATTACTGAGAAAAAACCTCAAAAAAAATTATTGTATGAAGATATTGGTTGAAAGAAATCCAAAGAAGCTCTAAAAATGGTCGGCTTGTCAAGAAGTGTTAAACCACTGGGTGTATTACCCAGCTGTCATGCGCCACGTGACACTCGAGGCGAAAGCAGCTCATTAAATCAATAGTATCTGGTCCTAAATCTATACTCGAAGCGCAGAAAGCAATTCTCCATAGCAACTGTGATTTTCCTTTGTGTACTTACTATTTAACTGCGCTAGCCTAAACTCTAAATCTAAATTAGTCAATCTCCCAATAGGGTGCCTTAGTCCTTTTCAATAAGCGACGCACAGCGCTAGGTTCAACGAAATAGTACAGTAGTAGTTTTTTCATTAAAGTTTTGTTAATTAATTAAAAAGGGGTAAATTGAGCATGGACGGATATTTAGCGAAGAGGGTCTAAGTGTATGTTAGTAATGGTCAATGGAATGGGAATGGTGCGATGGAAGGGAGGTCAATGCGAGGAGGAACAAAGGATATAAAAGGGGTTGGGTATTTGGTTCGATATTCCTTAGAATTAAATTATAAAATCGTATTTACATTAATAGTGGTAAATCCTTAAAGTTAAATCATTGTTATTGTATCTTTCTTTTATTGTCTCAATATTCATTTCTAAAAATCCTAAATCTTTGATTATTGAGTTTTTCCAACCCTTCGTGAGATCTTAAGAATTCCTATTACCTTTGCAACTATTTTATAATTCTTCTCGAACAAACCTCGAACCTGTAGCTCTTACTTTGAGTGACCTTTGAACCACTTCCTCGAATCATTCCTCTGTACTTCGAAGGAGTCTCTAAATCTCTCATCTCACTTTCAGGAACATCCTCGACCTTGTGCGTAGGTCGTCCGGTGACAGTATAATTTAATTCTCCATAGTTCTCATTCTCTGCACTACTACGTCCTTTTAGGTGTTTTTTAAAATTTTAAATGGCACCTGTTCAACGCACTCCTCCTACGGGCGCTACTACTAGAGCTCGCGCTAGAGGCAGGCCAACAGCCACAAGGTCTGTTTCCCGCACTCACTCTTTGGAACCACTCGGCCTTAGGGAACAGCAACATTCAGTTCAATCTGTAGAAGACATCCCACAAGATTTTGAGGATTCTAGTGATGAAGAAGAAGGAGAGGATACAATGCACGAGGCACCATCCGCCCCTGCCAATCACCCTTCTGGCCCATCCTCAGAACCTGGACCATCTAACTCTCTGGAAGATTTCATGAGACTTTTCATGAAAACCCTTTCAAATACAACGTCTTCAGAGGGATCTAAGTTCAAAACTCCTTCTATGAAATCTCCTGAAAAATTTGACGGAGATCACCCTGACAGATTGCGACCCTTCTTGAAAACCTGCAAGCTACTGTTCCATAATGACCCTCAAACCTTTAACAGCGACCGATCAAAGGTTGTTTACGCTTCTTCATTCCTAGCCGGGAAAGCAGCAAGATGGTTCAAACCTTATCTACTCATGCTTACTTTGACAGAAACCCACTTGCTTATCAATAATTGGGAAAAGTTCGAAGACCAACTTTTTACATTGTTTGGGGACCCTAATGAAACGGACAACACAGAAATTGAACTTGATTTTCTTTGCATGAGTGATAATGGTAAAGCCTCTGAATATATCTCGAACTTCAGAGCACTTCAAACTCGAGCAGGTTGGAATGATGCTGCCCTTAAGTATCATTTCAAGAAAGGACTTCCTTCGAGGATTCTGGATCAATTAAATCTTCACAGTCAGAAGATGACTACTTTAACAGATTTAATGGATCAAACCCTCAAAATTGACAGCGTTTATCAAGGACGACTTCAACATTGTCGATATGCCAACAAATCTCAAGGCCTAAATTTTAAATCAGGACCTTCTTCACACCCACAACCAAATCAATCCTCCTCGACTCAATCCAAACCCAATAAGGGAAAGGATAAACCTCGACCAAAAGGCTCGACCCCAGGCGATATCAGCAAAGTACTGGATCCTAAAGGGGAACTTAAAGAAGCTGAGAGGAAGAGACGAGCAGATAATGGGTTATGTATGTATTGTGGGGGTAAGCACAAGTTGGAAGACTGTGTAAAGTTGAAGGAAAGAGAAGGTACTAGTTTGAAGTCAAAAAACTAGTAGATAGTTTACTTGTGTGCAAAGCAAACTATCTTATCTCTCCCAGTGCACAGAACCTCCATGTCTTAAGGACTGGAGTTGCCTTAAACCGCTTGAGATTCATTCTTTTTAAGGAGGATATCCCCTTCAGTTGTCTTATAGACTCTGGAGCTTCAATTTCTTTTGTTAGTTTATCTTTTGCCGAGAAGCTTCAACTAACATTTACAGATATCGATTGAACTCCAATCTATTTGGTCAAATCAGAGGAACCCAAATATTGGGTAAGTAAGAAAGTTTTATGGGTTTTTAACTTTCCGAACTTTCCCCCTTTGAGTGGGAATTATCAGTCTTGGACGCCCCAAGGATGGACGATACCATTCTTGGCCATGACTTTTTAACGCATTGGAATCCCGAAATTGATTGGACTAAGGGATTGATCACCTCACGATCTAAGTATATTTCTGATTCTTCAATGCAGGTCAATAGGGAGTTAAAAAACCCGCCTGAAAACGTCCTGCTAGAGGACAAGTCTCTGCCAGATGACTTGCAAGCATCTGATCCTTCTCTAAATGAGCAATTGGCTAACCCTTCTAGCTCGATGACTTCACTCGAAGAGGATTTAAATTTCCTCGAAGTAATCGAATTATGCTCTCTCAATACAGGTATCCCCTCGACAGATTCTCTCGAAGATGAAGAGGACAACCAAATCAACGTTGAAGCCATTAAATCAACTCTACCGGAAATCTACCACGATTTCCTCGATGTTTTCTCAATCCGTAAGGCCGATAAGTTACCACCTCATCGACCCTACGATCATCAAATAGAGTTAATAGGCCCAGTACCTCCGGCAGGTCCTGTCTATTCTTTATCAAAGGACGAATCTCAAGTTCTTAGAGACTACATTTCAGAGAATGTAGCCAAAGGTTTCATCAGAGCCAGTAAATCTCCAACCGGCTCCCCTGTCCTCTTTGTAAAAAAGAAGGACGGTAGTCTTAGGTTGTGTGTTGACTATAGAAAGCTCAACACAGTCACGAAGAAGAATGCATATCCTGTTCCTCCTATGTCATTACTTCTTACCCTTTTCAATGGTGCTAATTTCTTTTCTAAAATTGATCTTAGAGGCGCTTACAATCTGATTCGCATTGCAGAAGGTCATGAACCACTGACTGCAATGCGCACTAGATTTGGTAGTTTTGAATATTAAGTCATGCCTTTTGGATTATGTAATGCACCTTCAACTTTTCAAACTTTTGTTAATGATATCTTTCAAGATGTTGTTGAACAATTTGTAGTCGTCTATTTAGATGATATTTTAATATTCTCGAAAACACTAGATGAAGATATTCATCATGTTGGACAAGTCCTAAATCGTCTTCAAGATCATGGTCTCTATGCCAAGCATAATAAATGCGAATTCCACCTCAAATCAATTGATTTTTTGGGTTTTACCTTGTCCACTGACGGTTTAGTCATGGATGACAAAAAAGTCCAGAAAATCCTGGAATGGCCTGAGCCCAAAAACATTAAATCGCTCCAAGGATTTTTAGGTTTTGCAAACTTCTATAGGAGATTTATTAAAGATTACTCTAAAACTATTTCAAATCTTACTTCTCTTCTTAGAAAAGACATTCCTTTTGTTTTTACTTCTACAGCACAAAAGGAATTCGAAGCACTAAAAACGGCTTTCACCACAGCCCAATTCTTCGACATTTTGATCCTTCTGCCTCAACAATAGTTGAGACAGATGCGAGCGATTATGCTATTGCAGGGGTCATCTCCCAATTAAATCCTGAAACAAATTTGTTTCATCCTGTTGCTTTTGAGTCACGCAAACTCATAGCCACAGAATTAAATTATGAAATTCATGACAAAGAGCTTTTAGCTATTATCCATTGTCTTAAAAAATGGCGTTCTTTTCTTCTCAGCCTAGATAGTCCTTTTCAAATCTTAACAGATCATAATGCTTTGAAATACTTCATGTCTTCTAAAGTGTTAACCAGGCGTCAAGCCAGGTGAGCTGAATTTTTGTCTGAATTTTCTTTCTCTATTTCCTATCACCACACAATATGGGGGGCGGACTTGCTAGTGAGTCCGCAACCTTGGACCTAAACTCACCACAGATTGAACACACATTGAGCTATTGATAAAGGAACCATAAAATCAGGGATGAACACCACTCAGAAGAACAGTTTTAGGTGGGTGTTCAAGTAGAGTTCACTATGGGTTCAGTATGAGTTCAGTCTGAGTTCCATCTGAGTTCCATCTGAGTTCAGGTTGAGGAATTGCTAGCAAGTCCACCCCCTATATTGCGTAGTGTATTGCCCAGGAAAAAACTGCATTGTCCCGGATATCTTGTCATGTCGGGACGACGTTTACCCACAGCGGGGGGACGCATTTGCTGACAAGAACCCAGCAAATGTGCAATCAACTTCAACAAATCAATGTTAACGACTCATCAACTTAATTTGATGACAATTCAATCTTTTTGAAATCCACTATCCAACATCCTCGAAGCTCAGTTGAAGGACAATTATTGTTTACGGTTAAAAGACAAAATACTCTCGAAGAAAGGGGCCAAAAGATTTAGTATTGAATCAGGTCTATTAGTCTTCAAAGGTAGAGTAGTCATACCCGACAACAATGAGATAAAATTATGGATTCTCAACAGTCGACATGATTCTCCATTTGCTGGTCATTTTGGGGTTGATAAAACCTACCAGTTAATAGCGAGGGATTTTTTCTGGCCAGGTATGACGAGGGAAATCAAGGCCTATATAAAAGCTTGTTACAAATGTAATAAGAATAAGGCTCCCCGTCACCGGAAGCATGGGTTGCTTCAACCACTTCCTATTCCCTCTAAACCTTGGGAATCTATATTGATGGATTTCATTTCTCAACTTCCTATTTCTAATGATTTTGATGCTATATTAGTAATAGTAGATAGATTTTCAAAAATGTCTATTTTCATTAAAACCACTACTACTGCTACAGCAGAAAATTTGTCAAAATTGTTTCTAGAATATGTATTTTCTAAACACGGCTTACCAAATGATATTATTTCAGATAGAGGCTCATTGTTTGTATCCACATTCTGGACCCAACTGTGTCGACAACTCAATATCACGAGGAATCTCTCCATGGCCTATCACCCTGAAACCGATGGTCAAACAGAAATAGTTAACCAAATCCTCAAACAATATCTTCGAATGTATGTCAGTTACCAACAAGACGATTGGACCACATGGTTACCATTGGCCGAATTTGCTTATAATAACTCAACTCATTCTTCGACACAACAATCTACCTTCAAAACCATTTATGGACGACATCCTCGATTCAACTCAATCCATGTAGGAACTAATCATCCTGCAGAACATTATCTTCGAACTATATCACGACTCCAAGAAGAACTTAAAACAAATTTGGAATCAGCGATTCGAAGATACAAGGAACAGGCCGACAAACATCGACAATCTGCTCCTTCCTTTAAACCAGGCAACAAAGTATGGCTCAACGCACAAAACATTCGAACAACACGACCATCAAAGAAACTGGCTGAAAAGCGCTTGGGACCATTCGAAATCGACTCTGAAGTCTCTAAAACTGCATTTCGACTCAAGTTACCTCCTAAATGGCAGGCAATTCACCCTGTTTTCCATGTATCTCTCCTGGAACTGGCTCGAGAAATATACCCGGGCAAGAACCAACCCCCTCCGGAACCGGTCGAAGTAGAAGATCATCTAGAGTGGGAAGTAAGTCGTATCCTTGATTCAAGAATACGCAAGGGGAAACTTCAATACCTCGTGGAATGGGAAGGCTTCCTCAATGACTCAGACAAAACATCCTGGGAACCAGCCATCAATGTTTCTAACGCCCCTGAACTCCTAAAATCTTTTCATTTGAAATATCCTTTAAAACCAAAACCTTAAAATTTCTTTTATTTAAATTTTCTTTTCTTTTTCTTTCTTTCTTTAAAATCTAAACACCTCTTAAATTTCTTAGCCTTGTTTTCTCTTTTCTCTCTCTTCTTTTTTCTTTTTTCTTTCTTCTACTTCTATATAATTTTTCTCAAAAAAACCAACTAAAAGTCAAATCAAAAGTAAAATTAAATAAAATAAAATAAAATAAATTAAAAAATAAAATAAAATAAATAGAATAAACATAAACAATAAAACAAAATAAAATAAATAGAATAAACATAAATAATAATAATAAAAAAAAAAACTCTTAAATCTCTCTAAATATTTTCTTTCTTTTCTTTTTCAATTCTCTAAAAAACATTCTTTTCTTAAAATTAAAATTCTCTTTTCAAATTTTCTTCTCTAAAAATTTATTCTCTCTTTAAAAATTTTCTTTTCTTTGAACCATCAAATCTTGTATGGCACGACCATTTCCTCAAACTTAACTTCAACCTCTAAATCTCCCTATAATAATTCTTCGAACAAATAATTCTTCTTTTCAAATTCTCTTTAAATTTTAAATTCTGTTTTTTCTTTTCTTTCTTCTTCCTCTCTTTTCAACTAAAATTTCCTAAAAAAAAAAAAAAAAAATTTCTTTCATTAAAATCCTCAATTTAACAAACTCATCTCAATCAAAAACCGTTTCTTTTTCTCTCTATTTTCTTTCATAAAATTTTCCTTTTAAAAACCTTAAAATTTCCTTCAATTAAACAACTTTTTCCTTCTTTAAATTTCTTCTTTCAAATTCTAAAATTTTTTTAAAACTTCTTTTTTCTTTTCTCTCTCTCCCAAATCTTATAAAATTAATAATATTCACCTACAATAAAAAAAAAAAAATAAAAAAAAATAAAACTAAAATACAAATTTTTCTACTTCTTTACATTTCCTTTTCATTTCAAATTTTTTCTTTTAATTTTTCTCGAACCAATCTTTTCATTTTCTCCAAAACTACCCTTATCTTCTTCCTGCATTTCTCAAATACTTCCTCCTCTCCTACTGGAACCACCTCTCCAATCTCCAAGAGCTCCTCTGCCACGTTGAAGGAAGCAGCTTTGATAATTGAGTCGACCTCCCCACATAACTTTTCCGCGAGCCTTACTCGTCGACCTTGAAGAGGTTTCTTCGACCACACCTGGTCCAGTGTGTCTTCAGGTTCTTCAACTACATCCGTGGCCAGAGGGTTTGCCTCAGTTGGTATAACCGGCGCAGGCTCCCCAATCGGGTCTTCAAGGGTATTCGATGTCTAACCAAAACTCATCAGTAACTTCATCCTTAAAAATAACAATTAAAAACTTACCTCGAAGATGGGGTCAGGCTCTAAAAATAACCTTAGCGCCACCTCGACCTCTGCCTCTCTCTCCTCCTCATCGTCTTCGATGACCACCCGTCGTTTCTTGGGTGCCCGCCCTGGAACAGGGACTTCATCTTCATCTTCCTCCACCAACTTGTCGACCTCTTCCTCGACACCTCGCTTCAAACTCGTGGCCTGGGTTACTCAGGTTGAGATCTCCTTATTTAATTCTTTATCATTTTCCCCCACCAATTGTTCATCTTCAAACAAGACACCACACAATATGGGGGGCAGACTTGCTAGCAAGTCCGCAACCTTGGACCCAAACTCACCATAGATTGAACACACATTGAGCTATTGATAAAGGAACCATACAATCAGGGATGAACACCACTCAGCAGAACAGTTTTAGGTGGGTGTTCAAGTAGAGTTCAGTATGGGTTCAGTATGAGTTCAGTCTGAGTTCCATCTGAGTTCCATCTGAGTTCAGGTTGAGGACTTGCTAGCAAGTCCACCCCCTATATTGCGTAGTGAGACATCCCAAATGTCTTCGACCACCTCTTTTGTTTTAGGGATTACCCAAAACTTGGTCTTGGTGAATCGTTTTTTGATCTCTGCGTTCTTCGTCAACGCATTGCACGCCACTTGTCGCCAACGGCAAAACTTGCATTTCTGGCAAGGGCCTCGAGTCGCCATACTTTCGAAACACAGAAATACTCCATGCTTTCACAAGCCGTGCAAGTTTGTGAAAATTGTCGCGTGATCATTCCCCCATCCACTTTAGGGTGTGGAGGCGTAGGTGTGGGAGTAGGGCAGTTCATTATAAAAAAGAGAAATTAATAAGTGAGGAAAAAAATATAGAAGAAGGGAAACTAGTGTGGGAAGATGGCTCAAGCTCAACGGAGTTCGCAATTCTTATACCCGGGCATCTGTCACGTGCCACGTGACACTCGAGGCAAAAGCAGCTCATTAAATCAATAGTATCAAGTCCTAAATCTATACTCAAAGAGCAGAAAGCAATTCTCCATAGCAACTGCGATTTTCCTTTGTGTACTTACTATTTAACTGCGCTAGTCTAAACTCTAAATCTAAATTAGTCAATCTCCCAATAGGGTGCCTTAGTCCTTTTCAATAAGCGACGCACAGCGCTAGGTTCAACGAAATAGTACAGTAGTAGTTTTTTCATTAAAGTTTTGTTAATTAATTAAAAAGGGGTAAATTGAGCATGGACGGATATTTAGCGAAGAGGGTCTAAGTGTATGTTAGTAATGGTCAATGGAATGGGAATGGTGCGATGGAAGGGAGGTCAATGCGAGGAGGAACAAAGGATATAAAAGGGGTTGGGTATTTGGTTCGATATTCCTTAGAATTAAATTATAAAATCGTATTTACATTAATAGTGGTAAATCCTTAAAGTTAAATCATTGTTATTGTATCTTTCTTTTATTGTCTCAATATTCATTTCTAAAAATCCTAAATCTTTGATTATTGAGTTTTTCCAACCCTTCGTGAGATCTTAAGAATTCCTATTACCTTTGCAACTATTTTATAATTCTTCTTGAACGAACCTCAAACCTGTAGCTCTTACTTCGAGTGACCTTCGAACCACTTCCTCGAATCATTCCTCTGTACTTCAAAGGAGTCTCTAAATCTCTCATCTCACTTTCAGGAACATCCTTGACCTTGTGCGTAGGTCGTCCAGTGACACAAGCTCAGTTAAAGAAAAATCTAGTTCTGATGTAGACAGTTCAAGTAAGCTAAGCTGACTCATTATTATATAAATTTTTCCAAAATGATATCATCTTTGAAATCCACATTTCAGGAATTCTCTGCCTGTTTTAGACCTAAAATCAATTTGGGATAAGCTGCAGGACCAAATGATTTAACTTCTGATTTAAGTATAAGGCATAGAAAATTGATGATTTTTCAAAATTTTATTTGCCATACACTCTTTCCCTCATAGTTAACCAGTGTTCGACATCATGTAGGGGAGACTGGGAAAAATCTCATGGCAGCTGAATGGCTCTTATTAAACAAATTTTATTACATGTTTTCTTTGTCCCCAGTTTGGAATATAGAAAATTCTGAATTTCAAGAGAATAATATGATATAGTTTCTTTCCCTGTTGGTATCTACAATCAACCTTTTAAATTCCTTTGTAATAAATGAGGAAAAAATTGTATCTCTTCAGGATCATCTGAAAGGGTATATAAAATTTCTTAAAGAATTTTGGCCACATATTGACATCAAGCCTAATTTCCACTTAGCCCAACATTTTCCTGAATTTCGGCAACAATTTGGGACAGTACAATCATCAGAAGGTTGGGCTAATGAGCATACACCACGCAATATGGGGGGCGGACTTGCTAGCAAGTCCGCAACCTTGAAACCCTAATTCATATCTTTTTCAGCACACATTGAGGTGGTGATGAAACAATCATGAAGAAATATTGAATTTACTTTGAAAACACCTTGAAACTGATTTGAACCTTCATTGAACCACAGTTGATTAATAGTTCAAAAAATATTCACAGCAGGAAAAAAGTGTGCACTAGATGTCTAGTGCTTTTTTTTGCTTCCTGAATTGATTCCTGGTAGAATTACAAGTGGGACTTCCATCTGATGCCTCCCTCCCCTAATTCTCCCTTATCTTCAATCTGACTTCCTATCCTACCCCCTTATCTCATTTCTAAACTTGCCATCTACTTACCCATTTTCCCTATTCCTTTCCTTCACAGTGAGAAAACAACTCTCCTCTCCTTCCCCCCCTCTCCCTTCTCTTCTCTTCATTTCTCACACCTCCCCCAGACCCTCACTCACCTTTCCCAGCCCACTGTCATTATTTAGTTTTATTTTACTTTGTATTTTTTTCATTTTTCATGTTTCTTCCCTACAAAAATCTTCCTTTTTCAACGATTGGCCACATTTTTTTAGTAAACACAAGCAACTCAAATTCTGAAATATGTATTTAGTTACATTATTTACCACTTGGAATGGGTTATAATTACTCAAAATTTTATTCCTTGTTATTTCTAATTTATACATATTAATTATTCTCAAGTTTATAAAAAGTTGGCTACTTCCCAAGCCCTTGCATGCCTCCCCAACACTTTTTTCACCTCTTCAATCTCATCGCTCACCTCCCCCAGAAAAATAAAGGAACTGGGGAAGGCTGGGGAAGGTGAGAGAGGGGCTTTACAGGGCTGGGAGAGGTTATAAAATCCCCTAACCCACTTCGGGAAGGCTGGAAAAGGTGAGCAAGGGTCCTTAAAGGGCTAGGAGAGTTGATAAAAGCCTCTCACCTACTACTCACAGCCCTACTTAGTCTTTACAGCACCTCGTTCACATCTCCAGCCAAATTAAGGGACTTGGGAAGCTGGGGGAGGTGAGCGAGGGGCTTTGAAAGTCTGTGGGAGGTAATAAAAGCCTCTCACTCACTTCTCCAAGCCTTCCTTAGTCTTTACAGCACCTCGCTCACATCTCCAGCCAAAGTAAGGGACTGGGGGAGGCTGGAAGAGGTGAGTGAAGGGCTGGAAAGATTGGGAAGGTGAGAAAGGGCTAGGGGAGGTAAGCGAGAGCTGGGGGATGTGGACAATAAACTGGGGAGGTGAGTAATAGTTTTAGAATGTGAGAGAAAGGCTGGTGAGGGCTAATGGAGGTGAGTGGGGTGAGTGAGGGGAATGGGAGGTGAGCGAGAGGTTGCAAAAGGGGTGTAGTTGTGTTAAAAGTGAAAATAGAGTGGAGGGGAGTAGTGAGGAGGGCTTAAACATAGATTTTGAAGCTTAAAGGGTGTAGCAAATGTATCAGGAGGGCAATAAAAGGGTGGTGAGTGGTAATAGAATTAACAGAAATGATAAAGCAGAAAAATTTGTGTGGAGAGATTGAGAGGTTGTCCATTGAGGTAGTGAAAAATGGAGTGTGAACTTTGTTCTTCGGGCGAACATCAGAGTCCACCCCCTCAATCTACAGCTCTATTCTGCCGATATGGAAAATGATTGATAATTATTTTTTATTGATATTTTTTAACTTAAACCTATAGTTTATACGTCTTTATTTTATATTTTTGATTTACAATGCACTTTAAGACTAAGAAAGTAATATAGTAAAATAATTGATAATGAAATACTATTTTGCTTTTTTACACAATAATTCACAGAATTCTTTTGATAACTATACATGATATAAATAAATAATATAATAGGAAAATTGTAGCAAAAAGTTAAAAACTAGAATAAAACATTTAAAGAAATTTTAAACTATTGAACTTATGTATTTTTTGAGTTTATTGTATTTATTTTTAAATGTAATAGTAAAATATGTTGGTTAGATTAAAAATAGCTTTGAATTAAATTAAATAATTAGGGTAAAGGTTGAGGAAAAGATTTATCCACATATATAACCATTTAGGCTTATTTCTTGTTTTGTGATTGCTATAAATAACTGGATAATTGACTGTAATAACTGCAAATTTAAAAAACTTCAATAAGTTATCTACCTCAATATATTTATGATAATCTATTCAGTAACAGAATAAAATATCTGAGTCCTTTCTTTTACTAATTTTTTTTCATTTCAATGACTATATACATTTTCAAAAAAATTATTTATCATGTTTTTGGTGGAACTTAGATTGAACTCTCAATGCAATCTTGTTTCCAAGTGTGGTTCATAATAATTTAAGCCATGAAAAAATTTATACTTTTTTAGAAGTTTTATTAATTACTTTTAAATATAAAAATAATTATATTTTTATATCAAAATATTTTTATTAAACACTTTGAAGTTCTAAAAATAAGTACATATTAAGAATTATTTTTAGATAATATTATATTAAAAAAAGTTTTAAGTTGATTATATATTATTATGATATGATTTCTTTCCATATTACGTATTACGAAACTACCTAAAAATCAATTTTATACAACTATATTACATAAAAAAGATATCAGCTCTTCTGCTTAGATTTAAAGTACTTCAAAAAAACATTATTTTTGCCTTAGGTACACATTATATAGAGTATTCAGAGCATCATATTAATTTTTTAGACTTACACATTTAAGTTGAATGGAAGCCTCACAGGATAAAATTGGTCATTTTGTAAAAAAAAAAATAAGTAAATATCTTTTAAATCAATATATATTTTTATAAAAAGTCAAATTTTAATATTTATGTTTAGTTTAAAATCTGTTATGAAGATTTGAAATATTGCTATTTAAATTAATTTTTATAACAATATAACCATTCCAGTATTGCTTTGTGATAAGGCCAATTTCAAGAAAATTTTTAAATTCTTCTGTTTAAATAAAATATCAAAGGGATTGTTTTTCATACACTTAGAAACTGAATAGAAACATCATATAAGATCTACCAATCAGCATAAATATCATAATTCCAATAAATCATTGATAAATCTTGAACCCATATATATAATTTTACAATTGCGTGTAAGTGTTCAGTTGTGAATTACTCCTATCAAAACTTTGATTCTAATGACTAAAAAAGCGTACCTGAAATGTTTCATTTAATTTATTTTTCAAAACCATAGAATTGAAATATTTTTTCTTTTCATTTAAAACATGGAATAATATTATTTTTAATAAAAAGATGATTGCCTTTACAGCTGCTTTTCTACATGGGTATAATCTAAATTACCTATTGTGTCTTTTTTACAAAATGAATATCATATAATAGTTTTTTAATTTGAAACTGATAGAATTATGAAAAATTACCACTTTTACCAATTTAATTCAGTTCTTGAACAATAATACAATCAAAATATCTACCTGAAGCACATTTTTTAACATGAGATCACTTTTCAAATTATATGGTGCTTATTCCCAGGTTGACACTGAAATTATCCCAAAATACAGCATTGAAGCAAAATCAAGTACTAAAATTAAAGTTTAAATAAATTTATACTACTTTGTTTTAATTATCTTTAAATTTTTACATCTAGCTTGAATTTCAGTCTTTCATATGAAAAATTCACTAAGTAGTGATTAATTATTTCAACTCATGAGATTACTCTACCAAATAACCATATTTACATTGAATTTTGATGAAATACATCATGAAGAGTTCCAGAAAATCATATGTGTATTACATTGAATAAATTAATATTGTGAAAATTCTTAGTAGTTGAATATTCGATAGAAAAAAAAAGAGCAAAAAGATATTTCCTTTTAATTTTAATCATCTTCTTGCATACAAAAATGGAAAAAACTGGATTAAAATTCACTTGTATAAGAATTATACTTCTTTCTAGACATATAATTAAACAATTTATCAATTATTAGTGCTAAGTGTAAAGAAGATATTAGAGAACTTCGTTGAAACAGAAATTATGAAAACATATTTCTATCTTTTATTTTTCTTAATTATGAGTCTTTTCACAGTATTCTAGAATAGAAACTTGAGAATTTTTATGGTTCAATATTTTTATTAAATAATTCCATTGAGTTTAAAATAATTATATTGCATAATAAGAAATAATAAAAATACAAAAAAAAAATATCAGGTAATATGGTTTAAATTAAAAAATAAAAGCTTCAAATTCTTGGTTAAAAGGAGTTATCATTAAAGAGAACCACTGATATTATTTTATATTTTTTCAAAAAAAATAGAATAAAATAATTAGAGAGGTTAAAAGTGATATTTTTGAAATAAATAGTATAATTTTCAGTCTTTTAAGTGATCAGGTGAAATTCAAAATGAAAATGAAAATGAGTTTTGTGAAAAAAATTCTGTGAATGGATCAGATTATTAATCTTCCCTTGTTATTATTTCTATAAATTATTTATTAAACTTTCACTATTACTCAAGCACAGACTCATCCATGTTTGGTTAAGAGCCCAAGATGAGTTCAAAGTAAAGTTCAGTCTGAGTTCAGTCTGAGTTCAGTCTGAATTCCATCTGAATTCAAGTTGAGGACTTGCTAGCAAGTCCCCCCCAAATATTGCGTGGTGATATGAATGGAATGTTGGGATGTATCTCACACAATAATAAAAAAATTATGTGCTCCTATATTCTTTTTGTTCCTGATAATTATTTACTGTAATTTTTTTTATTTTAGATAAAATGGACAAAACCTTTATGAAAATGTTTATCTTGACTGGGAAGCATCAATATCTTCTTGAGAGGAATGAAAATTGATTTGAAAACAAAATGAAAGATGTTTTTAATATAGAAAAAAAAATACTTCAAAATCAACTGTTAAACTACTTCATGAAGAATATGTTTTATGGCTGGATTATTTAAACAATATTGATGGTAAAAAGTGTTTTTCAAATATTTTTGAAAAAGGTAAATTGACTGGTGCTTTAGAATTTCTTCCATCTATAATTACTGATCTCTAATACTTTAACCTTGGTGGTAAATACTTCTCACTATACTCAAAACATCAAGGGAATGTGAATATTGAGATCAAATTATCAAAAGCCAACAAGGTTGTAGTGGTGTTAAAAATGTGGGAGTCAAAGAAGTTCCCAGATCTAATCTTTATTCTAGTTGGATTGTATGATGCTGTTTAAAAAAATTGAAAATCCTTTCTCAAAAGCAGGATTCAAAACATTTTGATGCTACAATAGATGGTCTAAAAATGTTATTATTACTCATAAAGATATTATTGGACATGCTTCAAGAACTCTCAATCCAAGTGGCTTTGGTGGTGTTCTATCTGATGCTGTCTGTATAATGTCATTAAGTAGTATATTGTGCCTATTAATAACCTTTGTAATATCCATTATGAATTCAATATATGCCTTTTAGACACCAAAGTAAGATCTATTGCCTGTTGGAAATTATGCAAACAGCATTATATGAAGAATTCCAATTGGTCCTAATGATTCAGCTACGAGCTATGTGTCATGATGAAAAATTGTCCCACCCAAGTTCCAACACAGGTTTGACTCAGGTTAGACCACAGTTACTAAACAACCACTTGACTGCAAGTTGTCTAACTTTTGACCTGGTGAATAAACTATTGATCTAACAAGCATGATAAATTCTAACCAAATTTTGCCACAATAGCCAAACTTTTCTGCAGTGACCAGACTTTTCACTGGTGATCAGACTTTTCTACAGTGACCAAACTTTACCACAGTGCCCAGACTTTTCTGCGGTGACCAAACTTTGCACTGGTGATAAGACTTTCCTACAGTGACCAAACTTTACCACAGTGCCCAGAATTTTCTGCAGTGACCAAACTTGTCAGGCCTGAGTCACTGTAAGAGAGATAAATCAAGTCTTATCAGCAGCACTGAGGTCTGATTAAGATTTAAGTGAGAAAGAAATATAGTAGAATATTAATAAATCCCACTTATCTTATAGCTTTGATTAAATGATATAGATCAGGTACTGTTTATATAGTACTATAAGTTAATCAATTAAATGTTGTAACAATAAATAAATATAAAATAATAATTCCCACAGTGTCTATATAAGCTATAGACCAGGTACTAGCATTCAATATATTCTAAGTATCTTACCAGGACCAGTAAGTTGTCAGTTATATAACACTTATATTATCTTATGCTTCTGCGATACTCACTTAAGCTATTCTTCAGTAAGTATCAGGAATAAGGAATATAAACTATGTTATAGAAGTAACAGAGCTCACCAATTTAAGATACAATACCAAGCAATATAATCTTTAATATTATTTGATAAGGGGAATAATAATTAAACAGTATTTGATATTCAGTGTCTCACTCAATATAGCAGGGAAACTATAATAATTATTGGATGCTTGTCTTGTTATAAGGCTACAGTAGTAGCAGCTCAAACTAGGATTTATATGAATTGGTGTGTGTAAAATAGATGGTGATTTCTAAGGGAAATAACCTCTTTATATTCTCTTTCATTTGTTTTATTTACTTCTATTTACATCTTTCTCTCCCTTTGTCCTTTCTTTATTTTGTTTCATAATATTTTCTATGCCCTTAACCCTGTCTATACTCAGTATCCCTTTGTCTTCTTATTATTTGTCCCATATCATATTCATACTGTTTATTATAGTTGTGTTTGTTCTTCTGTTTGTTTCTACACAGCTATTACCTTTATTTCTTCCCTTTTTTCTTTCTTATCTCTATTCTATTCTAAGCTGTGTTTGTGTTTGTATCATTCTTTCTCCCTTTATCCTCTTTATCTTCTCTTCTATTATCAGCTGTGTATTTATTTGTATCCCATCCTCTTCCCTTTCTTTCTTATTTGTTAGTTGTTTTATCCCTTCAGCTGACAAAACTTTGCACTGGTGATCAGACTTTCCCATTGTGAGCAAATTTTGCCACAATGAGCTCTTTTTGCCATAATGAGCTAATTTTGCCATAATGAGCTAATTTGGCAGAGTGAGTTAATCTTTTCACCATAACCAAGCTTTTCCACAATGACAGAATATTTCCAGTACACTTTGCTTTTGCACTGGAAAATCACCGGAGAGAACCGGAGCACACCAGAGCGCACCAGAAAAAAATGGCTACTCCATGAGCACACTGCATCAACCAAAAATACCAAGAGAGCCCTAGAAAATCCAGTAAAACCAATACCCAATCCATGAAACTATCAAATAACAATAGGAATACCAACATATATCCATTCCAAAACACCATAAATCCTCCAAAAATCACCATAAATCCACCCAAAAATAACTCCAGTTAACTCCCTTCAACCAAATTAACACCCGCTAACACCATGATTTTCTTCCAACCAAGGTCCAATCAAATTTTCACCTAAGTAGCCTACCCATATTTGGAATGCCACACCGGTAAAGTGGGAGTAGTATGATGCTGAAAAAGAGATTTATAGTAAGAAAGCAAAGCAGGGGTAGAACCTGGTATGGAAATAAAAGAGACATTATAAGAAAAATGGGGAAGAACCAAAGCAATTGAATGATAATCAAGAAGAGCTCTATGAGAGCTAAGCCATGGAGTACCAAGGATGATCATTGGTCTGTTCAGCTGTATAACATTTAGCTTTAAACAGATGGGGATCTTTCCTTGCTTGGAATGTAATAAGGCATTACCCGTAACTTGATATATAATAGGTCCTCCTTTTACAGAGGTACCATCTGCAGTGGTACAACAAATGGGATCACAGTTTTCCAACGGCCAGTTTAAAGAGGATATTAAGGAATGGTCAATGAAATTTTCAGCTGCTCCAGAATAAAAGAGTTCAAGTCCTTTTTGAGGTCAATTCTTTGATTTGAGAGTCAGTAAAATAAATGGTTGACCATTCCTGAGAAGAAAAGGAAGTTTAGTAACTTGCTCTAAATGTGATAAAGAAGAAATGGAATACTTGGGTGCCTCAGGTACTCTAAACTCCATGAAGATGGAAGCTAGATTAGCTTTGGCTGAATATTTTTGCCATAAATCATTCACTGTTTCTGAAATTTCGCTTCGGATTTCTTGAGTCATGGAAGAGGTGACAATTTTGGTAAAAGGATTGGTTTCTAAGGATGCCAAAGGAGCTGATGGAGTAGGTGAGGGGGTGGCTGATTGAGTCGATGAAGTTGAGGAAGATGAAGAGATGGTTTCCAAATTTGATTGCTTGGTGTGATTTTTAGGGAAGTAAGGACAAAAATGAAATTCATATGGGTGATCCTCAGAAGTGTATGGTTTTTGGCATCAAAAAAAAATCTTTTTATCTCTGCATTGTTGACCTTCTACGGGAGTCAGGGGTGCAAAACTTTTTTCAGGAATTGTACCCACAATATGTTTGAGTTTTGAGATTAAGACAGCGTCTAATTGAATGGGAATATGATTAGGGTTAGGAGCAGTGGGTCTTGCTTGGATGAGTGGTCCAGTTCTTTTTGAAGGATTATCTATTAGGGATGATAAATAGTGTTGATGGCTTGCTTTGCATGCCCATTCTACTAGAGTGATGAGAGTGATGTTGGTATTGAGATAATTGGACCTTGCAAGTATGATTTTTTGTATGTCAGGTTGTAGTCCTTCCATGAATCGATTTTCTCTATCATCTTCTGACAATTCAATTGTGAAAAATAATGAATAAAATTCATTTATATATTTTTCAACCAATTTTTTGCCTTTTTTTCAACCATTTAGTAGTTGTCTTGCAGAATTTTTTGCCGATTTGTTGCCAAAGACTTTGATCATTTTCAAAATGAAGGTATAAACTGATTCTAGGAAAGGAAGCTTTCATTGTAAAACTAGGGTAAAAAGTAGAAAGTCCTAATTCGGCGGCATTTTGAGTGACCACTGATCTCCACTAGTTTTGAGATGTGGAGATGGGTTTTCCAGAAGGGGGGTCAAAATGTAAAGATATCCATAATATCTTATTTGTTGTAGAGGAAAAATGATGTGAATGAAGGCTTAGATGTTGGTCAATTTTTTCCAAGAAAAATGTTAGAGATTGGGAGTTTCCCAAGAAATGAACATTTGGAATTGCGCTCAAAGCAATAGGTGAAGGTTTGTCAATAGGTGGGATGGTTGTCAACAGTTGTACTGGTTGATTTGCGTTAGATGAAGTGTGGACTGGAGTGGTTTCATGTTGCTGGCGTAAGGTTGCATTTTCTGCTTGTAATTGGTTAACTAGTTCTTGGAGTTGTTTCATTTGAAGTGCAATAGCATTTAGATCAGGTTGTGTATTTTGAGTATGTGAATTTGACATGCTTGTATAAGTGTCGTGTGAGGTATCAGAAAGGTCTGGTTGAGTTTGCTGAGAAGTGGCCAATTCTGAGTCAGAATCTGAGAAATTTGGAGCTGAAAAACGAGCCAGTGTAGATAAGGGAAATAAAAGAAAGAATAGATGAAGAATTTTAGGAAAAGATGAAAGAAAAATTTGAAAAAAAATTTTGAAAAGAAAAAAAAGGAAGGACAAGATAAAATTTTTTTTTGAAAAGAAGGAAAGAAAAAAAGAAAAGAGGAGGAGCGAATCCTAATTGTTAACCGCTAAAGGTAATTAAATTTATTTATGAATAGAACATACAAAGAGGATTTGCTGGGTAAACATTCTCAGCTTATCCTTGGCTTATATCCTAACTAGATACTTGATTAATATGTCATGACTATGTAGATTTAGAATATAAAATAAGTACAATGGAAATTTGAGGAATATTGTTGAGAGAATGGAGCATGTAAATCTCATTGTTAGAATGTGGAGAATTATTTAATAAAGTTAAAATCAACAATTTTAATACTAAAATGTAACATAATGCACCCATATTGAGACTCGCATTTACAGCTAACTCAGAAAAGCTTGTAGCTTTCCGAAAGTTTCTTCCTCTTCAAGGGGAAAAAGTTCAGAAATCCGCTAGATTTTCTGAATTAGATGTACAGCTAAATTGAAAAAGGTTGTTGCAGATTTTCAAAATTTTGGTCAACATACCCAGCAATTTTGGCAAGCAACATGCTAGCGGGATGAAATAATGAGGGAAAATGCTGGGTAAGTTGAGCAAAACTGTGGAGAACTGAACCAACCATTTTCAATGTAGCTGTACCAGGACATACACTACCACTATGCACCATGTAAGATATCCCTGATAGGGATATCCAGCGTGAGTTGGGGATATTGTAGGGAAGGACATAAGGATAGAAAAATATGTGCAAGAAAAATGCGTGTGAGATAAATATGTGTCAGGAAAATATTTCCAAAAAAATATGTAGGAAAATAAGTGTAAGAAAAATATCTTAAAACCATGGGAAATTTGGTATTTTAATTTTTTTTTCTCAAAAAAAAGATTTTTACTTCATTTTTTTTATTTTTTTCTCTTTTTTTTAATTTATTTGAAAAAAAAAATTCTCATGGTCACAAATGACTTTTATTTACACTTACTTTTCTTGCACTTACTTTTCTTATATTTATTTTTCTGACTTTATCACCTGAAAAAAAAACATGGGCACTGATAGTGTAGCACGGTGTCAGCCTGTAGAACTCTGGAAAGAACCAAACTTCATTACTTTACCTGTAGCACAGTGTCAGCCAGTAAAACTCGGGAAAGAACCGGAGAACAGGGGACGCCGCAACTACAGACTATATACATTCAACCACATAACTAAGTACATAGTCCTAGTGTTTAAGAAAATGTGATTTATTTCCTATTTTTGTTCATCATATGTTGTGGTAGCCTAAAGTTTAGTATGACACCTGAGTACCTAAATGGAGTTATTACGGCGTGCAAGATTGGCATTATTTTTTTATAAAAGGGTTTTATTTAATTTATTTGAGTTTTAAATATGAAGAAATTGGTTAAGAGCAAATGCCTACGCGAAAACAATTTATTTTACGGAGAAAACTTATTTTTACGGTCTGCAGAATTTATAAGTATCAAGTCGAGTCACTCAAGAACCTTGGGAAATTTTCCCAGAATTTTTACTATTTTTCTTATATTTTTTAAATGAATTTTAAAGTTTTATAGAAATACTTACGTTTTTAGAAATTACTTAACCTTAATGAATTTTCACGGGGTGATTAGAGCTGCGCTGACTACGAAAATTAGTTTAGAATGTAAGGGGGAAGTGGCTCTATCATGTGTAATTTTTCTAGACTTTTTATTATAGTTTTAAAGGTTCTAATTGAGTCCGCTTGGACTCTGTTTGGACTCCGCTTGGACTCCGTACGGGCTCCGGATTGACTCTGGGTGAGCTCTGGAGGGGAAAACTTAGGCACGTGACTAGGAATACTTAAGAGCCTCTCAAACTCGAAATTGAGGGGGGGGGATACATCATACAGCTTAGTCTTTAACCACCACGGTCTCATTTTTTATTACTCAACAAATTAAATAAATTTGTAATACCCTTATAACTTTATATTTTATATATAAAATTTTAGAAATACTACTCAACAATTAAAATAACACTTCATACAGGGTATCTTTAGAAAGGTCTTCATCACTGGGACTTGATTATTTCTGTCTCATAAAAATTCAAATTATTATAAAAACATAAAAGTCAATCTTTTCAGATCTTTCACTGGTACACCTTAATTGTTGTTATCAGTATTTCTTTATCAACAGCCACGATCATTTAATCTCAATAAGCGTTAAATATTTTAGAGTTTCATTATTTTTTTATCAATCAGATCCAAGTAGACTGGTTAGCTTAGTGATTTAGAACACCTACTTTGTTATTTTTTTGTTGGAAGGACGGGGTTTTCAGCTAAATCCACACATCTACTCCGGATTCTGCTTACAGCAAGGCGACTGTAAGAGTTTACCTCACCATAGTTGGCGCCCAACGTGGGGTTCGATTTCTCTAGCTTTCTTTAAAAGACTTACTTGGATCAAGAACTTTCTTAGCCTGCAAGAGGCTTATTTTGTGGAACTCTAATTGGATTTTTGTTATTGGCCTGCAAGAGGCTTATTATTTTATTGATTGTTAACGCTTTTCATTAATTATTGGGATGTCTTCTTCTGCTGTTGCTTCTGGATCTTCTAACCCTCTTACTCCCTTAGTTAGAATTGTTTCTTGGGATGGCCCAAAGTTTGATGGGGAGGAGGTTAAATGGTTCATTAGCAGGTATGAAGCTGCTGCCGCTGTTGATGGTGCTTCTCATGTGGATATGGTGAAGCAAGTTAGGTTTTTTATTGCTGATAGGGAGGTGGAAAAAGAGGTTATTGCTATGCAGGCATTCAAGGACAAGGATTGGGTTAAGCTTTCTAAAGCTATGGTTGATAGATGGGGTGTTAGGTTTACTATGATGGACCTCAATAAAATTGTTGGGGACTGGCAAGCAAAAGGTGGAGTTTCTTCTATGGCTGACTTCAAAAATCTCTGTGTTCAGTTTGATGAAGTGGTGGATGAGTTAGTGCATGAGAATCAAGCAAAAGATTTGTTTTGGAAAGCATGCAGCAGGGATATTTGTATGGATGTCTTGAAAGATCTTTCAAGAAAAGATTTGATGAAGGAACTGCCTAATGGTGAGCAGAAACTGCCGGCTCTGCAGTTTATCAAGGACAACATTCAAGCCCATCTAAAGCTATTGGCGTTGGACAAATATCAAGAGTCATGCACTCAATATGTTAGCAAGGTCAGTGAAGTTTTGGCCGAAAACAACAATATTATGGTCAAAGCCCAGGAGGCCAAGAAGGCACAAATGGGATTACCTGCTGCTAAAGTTGAGGGCAATGTAGATAATAAGATGGTCAATCACCTGGCGGACTTAACTAAACAATTAAAAATATTTGTTCAAGAGACACAGAAGGCTAACAAGGCCCCAATCGCTTCTTCGTCGACTTCAACTTCTTATCAGTCTAGAGGGTATGAACGTCGAAATTATAATGGCAATAACAACGGTAACTGCTTCCCAGGCAATGGGAGAAATGGTGGGAATGGTGGTAGTAATGGATATAGAGGTGGCTACAATGAGCCAAAGGTGTGCTCCTATTGTAATAGGAGGGGGCACAGAGCAACAGTTTTTTTTGCTCTAGATAAGGATATGGATGCTGGGCAAGTTTTATTTGATGGTAAAGTTTATAAATTTCCAGATGGTTCATTCATCAAGCCCAGTGATGGACAGTCTCCTTCTGATTTGGTCAGAAGAAGTTTAACAGCTGAAAGGAGAGCCAGATTTGAAGAGGTGACGGATGAAGATGTTAATGCCAAGGATGGCAAATATGGTAATGGTAACGGTGGAAAAGCTGACAAAGGTAAAGAGAAAGAGGTCAGTAAAGCCACATTTTCTACTTCTTTTGGAGGTTTAGAGCTGGCGATGGTTGCCCAGGTGGAGGGTAGCTGTATGGCTGGTGAATACGATGTTAATGCTGCTAGAAGAGCAGCTGTTACTAAGGCAAAAAGTAGCATTCAGAGCCAATTGAGGGCTAATCCTGGCAAGGCCAATAACAAAGTGAACCCTTACTCTAAGGACAAGAATTCTAGTGCTCAAACTGCTGCCAACAAATTGAACCCTTACTCTAAGGACGAATTATATAAAATGCAGAAGGGGATTGCTGATATGGGGCCCCTAGTTATGGCAAGTTTAATTTAAATGGTGAGCCTATGCCAGAGGATGATTCGGATTCTGAGGAGGACGTACCGTTGGCGTCTCTACCCAGACCAAGTTTTAGCGGTCCCATCTCAATGGAGGGAGTAAGAAGGACTAGCAATGGATCAGGATTAGTGCAAGAAGCTGGTGACAGAGTTAGGGTTATAGAAAGTGAAGATGTTATTATGGGGGGTGAAGATGGCTCGGTTGGACCTCAAGAGGTACCCAGGGCCAAGGTTGTAAAATCAAAGGTCCAGTATGAGCGGCCAGTAGTTTCTGGTCAAGCTAATGCAATGGACGCAGTTTTGAATAGGGTGAATCAACTGCAGATTCCCTTATCTTTGGGGGAGTTATTTACAATTAGTCCGGCGCTTGCTGAAAAGCAAAAGAAGCATTTGACGAGGTGTCGGGTTTCCACTGGAGAGGTGGAATATATTTGTGAAAATGCTGAAAAGTTTGGGGAAGATGTAGATACACATTTTTCCGCTCTCCTGGGTTACCTGGTGGTAACTCTAAATGGTAAAGAAGTAAAGGCCTTGGTTGATTCAGGGTCTCAAATTAATTTAATTTCATTGGAGTAAGAGACGAGTATAGGCTTTCCAATTAAGAGTGGGACTGGGGGAAACCTCAGAGGTATTGGAGGGCATGCAACAGAGCTGATGGGCACAGCTGAGCATGTCAGGTTAGGAATTGGAGGATCTGTTGGTAAGGTTCACTTTTATGTGGCCAGAGGAGTAGTCAAAACTGTTCTTGGTGGTCCTTTTTTGATGGATTTTGAGGCCAGGATAGGGTATCAAGATGGCATGGGGATTAGTTTGGAAATCACTGGTGAAGATATGCGGAGGTTACATATGCAGTTAACGCCTCCTGGAGATGAAGGTTGGGAAACATGTTTGCACCAAGAAGCAGCATATAAAACGGACGGCTTCTGAAGAATTATGTTTGTTGGAAATGGATGAATGCCCTCATTTTTTGGGGTAGCAGGGGCTGATCACTCTAATGTTGTAATCTCTCCTCAGGATGTGATCCCGGATTGCAATAGGTCAGCTCACTTGGAAATTATTCAAGTGGATTCTCAATTATTTTCTGTTAATATTACTTTGGAGTGCAAATATGTTTTGGACTTTTCTATATGTTTATTGGATTTACCCTGTTTTTCCATTAAATTTAAAAATGGTGAAAAAGGCAAAATGGGCCAAATTAGGTTAGATAAAAATTGGAAGGGTATGTTTTATGACCTCCAGCAAGAGGGTAAACTGCAAAAATCACATCAAAACTCGATTAAAAATCTTAGTATAATTAAAACACAAAAAATAATTTTTGTGAAAATTCTATTATGGGCCTCCAGCAAGAGGTTAAACTGCAAGTATCTCCTTCTATTATGGACCTCCAGCAAGAGGTTAAACTGCAAGTATCTCCTTCTATTCTGGACCTCCAGAAAGAGGGTAAACTGCAAAAATCACATCAAAACTCGATTAAAAATCTTAGTATAATTAAAACACAAAAAAATAATTTTTGTGAAAATTCATTTCCAGACCTCCAGCAAGAGGTTAAACTGCAAGTATCTCCTTCTATTCTGGACCTCCAGCAAGAGGGTAAACTGCAAAAATCACATCAAAATCCGATTAAAAATCTCAGTATAATTAAAACACAAAAAAATAATTTTTGTGAAAATTCAATTCCAGTCCTCCAGCAAGAGCATAAACTGCAAACTTTCTTTACGGGCGATTTACTGTTTGATAAGGGAAGCAAAGGTGTTGGAAAATCTGTTTATAAATTAGACAAGGGAAAGAAGAAAAGGGTAAAATTTAATAATGAAATAAAATATTTTTCTAATTTTTCTTATTCCGATTCTGGAGATGAAGAAGATTCATTTGATGAAATATGTAATGGCTATACAAAAGTAAATGTTTTACCTCAAGTTAATTTAGATGTGGACGCAGCAAAATATAAGAAGGGAGCAAATAAAGTTCGACCTATTAATGAACCGCTACCTGCTGAATTAAATCCACCCTTGAGAAGACCAAGGTTATCAAGAGATCCTTATGAAAGTCCCTTGGTAAAGAATCTGCCTGAATTTTCTGAGACGTCAAGAATCACTTTTGAGAGACTGGGTGTTGTTAATTTTGGACCTGATGGTTGGTTGTCTGGAGAAGAGAAGAAGTTGTTGTTGGATGTGATGGTCAAGAGAGAGAAGGCCATTGCTTTTGTAGAGGAGGAGGGGGGGGTGTTGAAGCATTCCTATGGGGAGCCTTACAAGACTCCTGTGGTATGTCATGAACCGTGGCAGCAGAAACCGATTCCTATTCCGGCTGCATTAAAAGAAGCCTATATTGAAGTTGTCAGAGAACGGATATGCACTGGACTGTATGAGCAATCAACGTCAAGTTATTCTAGTCCGGTATTTTGTATCAAGAAACCGAATGGCAAGCTTAGAGTTGTTCATGATCTTAGGGAATTAAATAGGGTTACAATAAAGGATGCTAGGATACTGCCTAGTGCTGAGGAGTTTGTTGAAGCGTTTTCAGGGAGAGTGTGTTATGGTTTGGAAGATATTATGGGTGGATATGATGAGAGAGAGTTACATCCGGACTCAAGGCCTCTCACTACATTCGATACACCACTTGGACGTTTACAGTTAACAAGATTACCTCAAGGAGCAACAAATTCGGTTGCAGTTTATCAAGCCCAGATGGCTTGGATCCTTCAAGATGAAATTCCACAATATGCTGGAATCTTTATAGATGATGGAGGAATTAAGGGACCAACAACCGACTATGATAACCAGGTGTTGGAAGAGAATCCAGGGATACGCAAATTCATTTGGGAGTTTGAAATTACATTAGAAAGAATCTTGTTTCGAATTGAAGAGGCTGGTTTAACTATTTCAGGTTCAAAATTTTCATGTTGTGTGCCAGCCTTAGAAATATTAGGCCATGTGGTATGTAGAGAGGGTAGGATTATGTCCAAGAAGAAAGTTAACAAAATTCAGTCCTGGCCAAGACCCAAGAATACGACAGAAGTCAGAGGGTTTTTAGGCGTTTGCGTATATTTTAGAATGTTTATCAAGGACTTTTCTTCATTGGCAGCTCCATTGAGACTGTTAACGAGATAGATGCAGACTGGGAGTGGGATGAAGAGTGTGAGAAGGCTTTTGTAAAGTTGAAGGAGGTTGTGGGGAAGGATTTAGTCCTGCACAAGTTGGATTATGGAAAAGATGCTGGTAGAATTTATTTAGCAGTTGATTCAAGTCAGGTTGCAGCTGGGGCAGTTTTGTCTCAGATGGATAAAGCTGGTTACATCAGGTCAGTTAGGTATGAATCTGTAGTATTTACTGAGGTCAAATCAAGATATTCTCAACCAAAATTGGAATTATGTGGTGTGGCAAAAATACTGAAGAAACTTCAGCATATTTTGTGGGGGCAACATTTTGAGTTGCAAGTGGATGCGAAATTGTTAATCCAGATGATTAATTCCCCAAGTTTACCAAACGCACCCATGACAAGATGGGTAGCTTTTATTCAACATTTTTCGTTTGATTTAGTTCATAAGCCTGGCAAAACGTTTACTATGCCAGATGGTTTGTCAAGGAGAACACCCACTAAAGAAGATTCAGACTCAGAAGAGTTCGATGAAGATATAACTATTATCAAAGCCAGCACTAAAGGTGCTGAAGATTTTCCATACCTCCCCCATGAGGTTAAACTGGCAGGATTATTGTGTTTAGATTATGGAGATGATGACCTCCACCAAGAGGATAAACTGGAAAATAGTTTTTATGTTAATAAAGGTGTTGGAAAAGGTGTAGATAAATTCGGTAGAAAAGAGGTAGAAGAAGATGTGGTGTATGTAGAGGAAGATGTTTGCAGATAGGTGGAATGGACCGTATAAAATCAAGGAGCAAGTTTCTGGCGGTTCATATGTGTTAGAAGAGTTGGATGGAGTAGTATTGAAGAAGAGGGTAGCGGCCAATCAAGTGAAATGGTTCTATCCTAGAGGCACCAGGAGTGCCGAAGTCTTCCTCCGCAATGAGGATAAACTATGATATTTATGATATTTTATGGATCCTCCGCAACGAGGATAAACCATGATATCGATGAAATTTGATGGATTCCTCCGCAATGAGGATAAACTATGATGTTTATAAAAATTTTATCAACCTCCGCAACGAGGATAAACTATCTTTTTTTATCAAAAATACTTTACTGTCGTTACACTGCATATGGGCGACGAAACTTTGATGAAACTTAACGAAATGCAAGAAAATCTTCTTTGAAATTTTCGAAATTTAAAATTCTTAAAATATGGGTGAAGATAGTGTTGGAAAATTTAAAAAAAAAAATTATTGGAAGAAGTGTTCACAGGGGAACCTTCTTAATTTAATATTGGCAAGTGTGGGGGTAATTGATGGGCTGGCTGCTCTATACACAATTACCCCATAATGTTCGTTTCCAAAATTTTCCCTGTTTCTAGTTGAATTCTGGCTTTGTCTTTTAATTTTAGGAAGTCCACTAAGACTATAAACTGGAACGAATCAAGAGACACCGCTCTCAACGCCGGATTCAAAATTCTTTTTATTTTATTTTGTTTTTGATTTTTTTTTATGTTAGATTGTGATTTCTTTTCTTTAATATATATTATGAATTATTGTAAAGGTGATGCTCACTGGTGGTCTCTAATCATTTTTATAAATTGGAGGGAGCCCACCCAGTAATCATCATTATAAAAATTATCTTCTAAAAACTTTCATTTATTTTATTTTCTTTTCAATTTCTCAAAAAATGTGTAACCACATCAAGTTTCACTTGGATGTGGGTATGATGTCGAGGGTACGGCTCATCAAATGGCCGGGGGGCATCTTTTAAAATTTTTATTTTAAAAATTTTTTTATTACTTTTTTATCTTTCTTTTCACATTCGTTTATCTTTCTTTAAAAATTAAATTTTAACTTTTATTTCAAAACTATCTTTTTTTTAAAAAAAAAATAATAATAACAAATTAAAATTATAAAAAATAAATAAAAATAAAATAAATAAAATAAAATAAAAATTAAAAATTAAAAAAATTTAAAATTAAAAATTAAAAAAAAAATAAAATAAAATGAAATAAAAATAAAATAAATAAAAATAAAATAAAATAAAAAAAAATAAAAAAAAATAAAATAATAAAATAAAAAAATTAATTAATTAAATCAAAATTATTATTATATTTCTTAGTTTATTTTTCAGTCTTCATTCTTTTTAGTTTATTCATTTAGTTTAGACAGGAAACAGGGTCTAGGGGAACTCAATACCTATGGGATTTCACTTCAAGACATCTGTTAGTCCTCCAAGACTTTAAACTGGCTACTGTGCAAGACGTTCTTTAAGGTTTTTTATACATATTTTGGATCTGTTAGTCCTCCAAGACTTTAAACTGGCTACTGTGCAAGACGTTCTTTAAGGTTTTTTATACGTATTTTGGATTTGTTAGTCCTCCAGGACTTTAAACTGGCTACTGTTCAAGACGTTCTTTAAGGTTTATTTTATACAAATTTTGGATCTGTTAGTCTTCCAAGACTTTAAACTGGCTAAATTTCAAGACTGTCATTAAAGATTTTATATTGGAGCTGTTAGTCCTTCAAGACTTTAAACTGAATTTCAAGGATGTTCAAGATTTTATGGATATTTTTGGAGACAGATTTTTTTATTTTTTTTATCAATCAAATGTTAGGTCCACCTAGACCTTAAACTGGAGTGATATCAAATGTTAGTTCCACCAAGACCTTAAACTGGACTATTATCAAGCTGTTGGGTCCACCATGACCTTAAACTGGATTTCTTATCGATCAAATGTTTGGTCCACCATGACTTTAAACTGGTAGTTCATTCATTGTTTAGTCCACTATGACTTTAAACTGGAAAATTAATATCTGCAGGATAATTCAACATTCATTGGTCAACTATGACATTAAACTGGATTATCAAATTTATTCAATCTTTGGTCAAGCCTAGGCCTTATTTAGGGATTTATCAAGTTATTTATGCACCTAAACGATCTTCGGTCCACCAAGACCATAAACTGGCAATCGATTATATGTTTGGTCCACCAAGACTTTAAACTGGAATGTCAATCTTGTTTGGATAACTCAATTCAATCTTTTAATTTATCACTGTCCACTAAGACTCTAAACTGGTTATTCAATTATTTCTGGAATTGGGTGCTGATAAGCTTTAGGAGGTTAAAATTTTAGGTGGTGATGATGCTAAGGAAAGCATAATAGTTAATTAGGTGAAATTTGTGGCGCTTTAACATGGTCTAAAGTTAATATTATTATTGGAAGCCTGGCAAAAGTATTTTATGGGTTTGCTGCATAGCAAAGTTTGAAAATTTTGATGAAGGAATCAGAAGTTAGGATGGTAGTTGGATTTTAGGGAATGATTTTTAGTGCCTCAGTGTTAGGCCATTTTTGGTGTGAAGCTTGGAGGACCTTATGGCGAGATTGGAATCATAGAATTCGGCTCAGTGGGGGGCCCTATGAGGTTGGAATCAGGAGTATTCGGCTCATAGGAAGATCCACTCTCTCAATGCTGTGACAAGAAGGAAGACTGGTTAATGGGAGTCTGAAGGGATTCAAACCTTGCTCTTGTAGTGGAATCATCACAAGATTTATATTATTTTATTTTATTTTATATCAAGCCAGAGAAGAAGAAACAACGTTTTTATTATAAAGAATTAAAAGAAGACCAGCTAAAACAAATTTATCAAATTATTTTATTAGAAAGGATAATTCTTTTGGAATTGCTCAACCACTTATGCAAAGTCATAAGAATGGAGACATTCTCAATTGGAGGGAGGATGTGGTAGCCTAAAGTATAGTATGGCACCTGAGTACCTAAATGGAGTTATTACAGCGTGCAAGATTGGCGTTATTTTTTTATAAAAGGGTTTTATTTAATTTATTTGAGTTTTAAATATGAAGAAATTGGTCAAGAGCAAATGCCTACGCGAAAACAATTTATTTTACGGAGAAAACTTATTTTTACAGTCTGAAGAATTTATAAGTATCAAGTTGAGTCACTCAAGAGCCTTGGGAAATTTTCCCAGAATTTTTACTATTTTTCTTATATTTTTTAAATGAACTTTAAAGTTTTATAGAAATACTTACGTTTTTGGAAATTACTTAACTTTAATGAATTTTCACGGGGTGATTAGAGCTGCGCAGACTACGAAAATTAGTTTGGAATTTAAAGGGGAAGTGGCTCTATCAAGTGTAATTTTTCTAGACTTTTTATTATAGTTTTAAAGGTTCTAATTGAGTCCGCTTGGACTCTGTTTGGACTCCGCTTGGACTCCGTACGGACTCCGCTTGGACTCAGTACGGACTCCCTACGGACTCCGTACAGGCTCCGGATTGATTCTGGGTGAGCTCTGGAGGGGAAAACTTAGGCACGTGACTAGGAATACTTAAGAGCCTCTCAAAGTCGAAATTGAGGGGGGGGATACATCATACAGCTTAGTCTTTAACCACCACGGTCTCAGTTTTTATTACTCAACAAATTAAATAAATTTGTAATACCCTTATAACTTTATATTTTATATATAAAATTTTAGAAATACTACTCAACAATTAAAATAACACTTCATACAGGGTATCTTTAGAAAGGTCTTCATCACTGGGACTTGATTATTGCTGTCTCATAAAAATTCAAATTATTATAAAAACATAAAAGTCAATCTTTTCAGATCTTTCACTGGTACACCTTAATTGTTGTTATCAGTATTTCTTTATCAAAAGCCACAATCATTTAATCTCAATAAGCGTTAAATATTTTAGAGTTTCATTATTTTTTTATCAATCAGATCCAAGTAGACTGGTTAGCTTAGTGATTTAGAACACCTACTTTGTTATTTTTTTGTTGGAAGGACGGGGTTTTCAGCTAAATCCACACATCTACTCCGGATTCTGCTTACAGCAAGGCGACTGTAAGAGTTTACCTTACCATAATGTCTAATTTGATACATGTTGATATTGAAGTGACATCTGTAACAACACATTTATTTCTTCTTTCTTCTGTGACGTTCTTGTCTATTACTATTCAATCATATCTATTTTATTATTGAGTAAGATTCTTATTTATATACTGGGCTATGTCCTTCCTTTTTCCCCGTCTTTTCTCCCACTCAATATTATTATTTAATTTTTATTATTAGGTCAGTTTTAGTTACTTTTTAACATTGAATTTTTCTTATTAATTTTATTTTATTGTTTTATTATTGATGTAATTAGGTAACAGCAGAAAAATACCATCCTTAAGAGCAGATCATCGTATTAATATATGCTTCTTTTTATTTATCAAAAGGTTGGAATTTGTACTTAACTGTTATGAGGTCTTTTCTCTTGCTCAATATTATTATTTAATTTTTATTATTAGGCAACAGCGGAAAAAGACCATCCTTCAGAGCATATCATCATATTAATATCTCACCACTCATTATGGGGGGAAGACTTGCTAGCGAGTCTGCAACCTTGGACCCAAACTCACCACAGATTGAACAAACATTGAGCTATTGATAAAGGAACCATACAATAAGGGATGAACACCACTCAGCAGAACAGTTTTAGGTGGGTGTTCAAGTATAGTTCAGTATGGGCTCAGTATGAGTTCAGTCGGAGTTCCATCTGAGTTCCATTTGAGTTCAGGTTGAGGACTTGCTAGCAAGTTCACCCCCCTATATTTCACAGTGTCTGCTTCTTTTTATTTATCAAAAGATAGAGTTGCTTTAGGTTATGGGCCCAGTGTCCAAGTGAATGTCATCAAACGATCCATTTACTATACTGTCACCAGTGCCTTCAAACTCTACTGATCAATCTTATCCCCCCTCTTATGGCTAGATTAAGGTATGCTTAGTGATTAGGTTTTATGTACATAATTTTTAGTATAAAACCTATGGTGCAGAAGAGGCCTATAACTCTGGTTCACTCTGGATGAAGCGCTGACACTGCTACCATAGGTAAGTAATGCATTTCTAAGGGTTCACTCTGGACAAAGCACTGACACTGCTACCATAGTTTATGGGATTTCCCTGATCTGTTACTAGCAGTAATCACACTCTTGTAATTTCCTGGAACTATCTTCTGTGTGCCCCGAGCTAGTCCCTCATTAAAAGTGCCTCATTCTACAAGTGTCATATTAATTCTAGGCATTCGCTATTCCTCCTAGCATTTAATTCATGCCTGTCAACCCAAACACTTCCAATCCATTCCAATCTTGACCCAAACTGCAGCAGGATAAACCTACCTTGTCAAGAGAATTAAAAAACCTTGACATTCCTCCTCACCTCCGCATTTCAACACGTGACTGTCACCGATCACGTTCATTTTCAGGCTCTATCCCTCCAACTACCACTTCTCCAACTTCCTCATCCAGCAGCAATAATGCTCGCCTTTTCTTTGAACCCAAAAATGCTTCATCACCAGTTCAACATACTGAGCAATCCTCTTTTCCTCCTACTATTCCCCCATCTATACAGTCTTTGAATCTGCTGAATACCTCCAATATGTCCATAAGACCTGAACCAGATGTACCAATTGCCATGTAAAAGAACAAGGATTGTGGTGTTATAATTGATGAAGTCCTCGCTCAAGTTAAACATACGCCAAAATTAAAATTATATGGTTCAAACTGAAAAACATGGTTCAAAAGTATATCTTTATTTATGCAGCGACTAGTACAGTCCACTAAATATATGACAAATCCACAGGCCATCACTAATTCTCTCTCAAATTTTGAAGACAAAGTCCACTGGAACATCATATATTTCACCATAGAGGAAAAGCTACAAGGTTTCATTGATATTGGCACCACTTGCTATCACGCTGTAGACAATCCTATAGTGCTAGCTATAGGCCTTGACCAAGGGAGTTGGAGAAAAACCAGAGAGAAAATCCCCTGTCCCTTTAGAAAAATAAGTGAGATTGACCTGTTGCAGCAAATTGGAGATCTGTTTGCTAGACCCTCTAATTAAACACTCTTGACCCCTTTAAAAATGAATATAATAGTCCCAGACAGACTACTATAAAGAGTTGAAATGAACAGTAATATATTCCAACAAAACACAAGCCAATGAGACAGTGAGGAACAGAGAGGAGATGAGATAAAGAGATAAGATTATTCCCCTAAAAATCTTCCCACACACACATCATACAGCCAGCGCACAGACCACCCTGACCAATTCCCCAGCCTTTTTAATGCATAAAAGTGCATTTTAGCTCCTCCCCATTGCCCAGGCAGGCGGGCCGCTTGGGGGCGGGCAGGCAGCTTCTAGGCCTTAAAACACCCATACAACCCATAAAAACCCTAAAAACCCTAAAAACCCATAACTTCACTAATAAACAAAATAAACACACATAAGACATACCAAAATGAAAATAAAATGAAGAATAATAAGCTGAGACATGATAAGTGACCCTAGCTTAAGCCTACATAACACCACTAAGCAATAAACATCCGATAAATACCAATAACAACACCATAACTACCCTATAAAACAAGGTAACCACCAATAAGGGATCCCAAAATGAAGAGAAAAGAAAGGACATTAAGCTGAGACATAATAAGTGACCCTAGCTTAAGACTTTATAAACACTACTAACTATCACATAAAGATGAAAAAATCCACTAATAACACTATAACCCCAATAACACCCTACATACCAAATACCCCCAAATATGCACTCCAAAGGCCTACCCAGGTTTGGATCACCACAACGCATATAATTTTTTGTCTTCTAAATTTGAAACTACTACCCATACATCACAAAATTTGTTATTATATGATCTATTGAATATCAAAAACTCGCCTTTTGTTTATTCTATGTCACATGCCAACTTGTTAAAAAACATTCTTGATATGCTAAAACATTCTGGTTTCAAAATGGGGTACAATGAATTTGGAGTGATCCTTATACAAATATTATTGCCATCATCAGCTGCAAATGTGTCCATGGAAATCAATAAACATTTTGAACTGTGAAAGGATATATATCAACCCTCTTTTGATGACATGCTTACTGCCTTGCAAAACACTGTAAAGAATATTTCCACCCCATCTGTTCTACCTTCCACTGCTCTAGAGACGTCCATGTCCTCAGACAATGTTTCCACACTTGCTTTCCGAGGAGGAAAGGTGGATAGTTACTGACCAAGCAACAAATCCATAGATTACTCATGTTTCCTCTGTAGATCCACTGAAAATTTTTGGCAAACCTGTACATACAATGGAAATGGTAATGCATTTAATTCCAAAGTATGGATCCGCCGTGAAGCACAACTTCAGCAAGCAAGAGCAGTTCTAAATGATGTGAAATGTTCTCTCACTGATAAAAAAGGGAAATCCTCCTTGTCAAAAGTATGTTTGAATGAGATTGACTCATCAGCATTGGATGTTCTTACTATGACTCTGAATGAGCTGGATCTTGGCAGTGACAACTGGCTGAATGTCCTTGATGTGGAAGGTACCAATGTTATTTTTGATACAGGTGCAACACATCATGTTACTGGAGATTTACATCTTCTATCTAAATTCAAAAAACTCAACACTCCTGTTCCCATTAAAAATGCAACTTACCTTGCTGCTGCATTTATTACTGGTGTTGGTGATAAACTAATCAAAGGATATGACAAAGAACTGATAACAATTAAACATTTGTTTCACTGTGCTAAGGATAAATCCACATTGATCTCATCCTTTGATTTATTAAAACATGATATCTCTTTTTCTTTCAATGACTCACATGAATTTATTGCAAAAAGAAACAAAAAATTATTATTTTGTGCGCCACTGTCTTCATCTGAAGAAAAATGGACAGTAGATCTAGTTTATTCATGTAGTCTATATATTAAATCTTTTGCAATTGATTATTTTAATTCTTTGTCCTCATCTAAATTTCCAGCTCCTTTTCTCCCACCTTCTAATTTAAACATACCGTATCCAGTGGCAATACCAAACTCAATAATGGACTGGAATCTCCGCCTTGCACACACTAGTACCAGAGTGTTGCAATGGATTGCAAAAATAGGGTTTATGCAATGGTGCCCCCTTTGATGTTCCTTCTTGTTGTTTTAACAGCCATATATGTGCTGTATCAAAGAGTAAAAGGCATAACACCAAAATTGCAGTAAAACGAGAACATCCTCTTATGGATTTAGTGGGGACCATGGTTGATATTACTTACAATGGCAAGATCTATGTTGCTACATTCAGAGAAGCTTTCTCAACATATGGTGAAGTATACATTCTCAAAATAAAGTCAGATGTATTTGAAGCTTTCATTAATTTTAAAAACAGACTTGAAAATCTTACAAATGGCTGCTTAAAAATTGTTCAGACTGATAACAGGAAAGAATACATGAATAAGCATTTTTCTGATTTCCTTTTTACAAACGGTATACTTCATGAGCACTCAATGCCATACCATCACAAACAAAATGGCATGGCTGAGAGATTTAATTAAAAAATAGGTGAGATTGCAAGAACCATCCTCCTAGCCTCAAATTTACCCTCAACCTTTTGGACCCTTGCATATTTCTGGGTGTCTTATATCCACAACAGGATCCCAAATCTACAGGTACAAAATAGCACACCATACCAAATTATTTTTAGCAAAAAAGCAGATTTATCCCCAATAAAATTTTTTGGTCAATGGGCATACATGCATATCCCAACAAAAAAACGCACCAAAATGGAACCTCGTGCTATGAGGTGTAGAGTTGTTGGTTTTTTGAATGGTTGAATAGGCTGGATGTTTTGGCACCCAGAGACAAATTTTTTTTTTCAATCAGCAATGGTGAAATTCATTCCTGAAGGATCCCATCTTAACAATAAAACTCTAACATCTGTCTATGATTCCAAACCTGTTTCAAAAGGTGACATTTCTTTTGTCCTTAACAAATTTCATTTTGGTGATTTCACAGCAGAAGAAACAATTGCTATGCAAGACTCCATGGTAGAATAGATCAATCATAATGCTATTGAACTCTCTGATTGTCTTCCTAGAACCTCCAAAAAGGCTCTATCAAGACCAGATAGAGATAAATAAAGACTTGCATGTGAACAGGAGCTGAAGAACATGCCAGATATGAAAGTATGGGAAGTTGTTCCTCTCCCACCCAGAAAAAAAGTTACTGGTTCTAGATGGGTTATTTCTCTTAAAAGAGACGAGTTTGGTAAAATCATAAAACATAAAGCTCTATATGTGGCCCAAGGTTTCAAGCAGATGGAAGGTATAGATTTTACTGGCACATTTGCGCCAACGGCTACATTTGCCACACTATGTTGTGGCATTCCAAATCTTAGTACCATTCTAAAAGTCTATTTAGAATATTTAGTGGGAATAGGACAAAGATCAGAGAAGCCGGATTAGTTAAAAATATTTTATTATTAAACAAAAAATGAAGTTGAAAAAGTCAAGATATGAATGTTTTGACAGATTTATTAATTTCACAGGTCATATGATTTTTTTATGGTTGCAAAATTAAATTTAATGAAGTTCAAGAAGCTCAAGAACCTTTGGGAATTTTTCCTGAATTTTTACTATTTTTCTTATATTTTTAATTGATTTTTAAAGATTTATTAAATTATTTACGTTTTTCAAAGATACTTAACTTTGGTGATTTTTCACAGGGTGAATAGAGCTGGGCAGACTACCAAAAAAAGTCAGAAATTTTAAGGAGAAGTAGCTCTATTATTTGTAATTTCTCTAGATTTTTTAACATAGATTTAAGGTTCAAAATGAAGACCAGAGGTCCGGACAAGCTCTGTACGAGCTCTGTACGAGCTCCAGATGAGCTCTGGCTGTGCTCTGGAAGGGAAATTAGGCACATGACTAAGTATACTTAAGGACACCTCAGACTCGAAATTATTCAGACATTCAGAAACAGAAAAAAGACAGATACATGATTATAACCACCATTATTCATATTTTTCTTTTGTCAAGAAAAAAATTAATTATTTGTAATACCCTTATAAAATAACAATTTTACAAAACACTTTAAATATTTTACTCAACAACTCTTAAACATTAACATATAGGGTATCATTAGAAAGGTCTCAACTCCAGGGACTTATTTATAGTATCTGTTTTCAATAATTATTAAAATCCAAAAACATTAAAACTTCTTTCTTTTAAAATATTGTATCTGTTGTAACTTTATTGTTGCATTTCTGTTGTTTTGCACAGAAGAACCGCTCAATCATCCTAACAAGCTTTAATTAAAGAGGCTTTAATTCTTTATTTTTATCAAGTAGACTTTTAAGCTTATTGATCTAAAAAACTCACAAATTCATTTAGAGGGACAAGGTTTTCTCTGATTATCCAACTACTTTGGATTCTGCTTACAGCAAGGCAACTGTAAGAGTCTACTTACATATTTTGGTACCCAATGTGGGGTTCGATTTCTCTAGCTTTGAAAAGAAATTACTTGATACTTGGACTTTTAGCCTAGAAGAGGCTTGCTTTCTGAAACTCTAATCAATTTATTTATCTTAGCCTGCAAGAGGCTCACTTATTGGAACACTTTATCTTTAATTTAATCTATTAGGAAGTCTTCTGCTGCTGGGTCTGGGGTTTCTCTTCCTATGTCACCATCAGTTAGTATTGTTTCTTGGGATGGGCCCAAGTTTAATGGGGAAGAAGTTAAATGGTTTTTGAGCAGATATGAGGCTGCTGCTTTGGTGGATGGAGCTACTAACCTGGATATGGTAAAGCAGATCAGGTTTTTAATTGTTGACAGAGAGGTGGAAAAGGAGGTCATTGCTATGGAGGATTATAAAAGGTTTGATTGGAAAAGGTTGTTAAAAGAGATGGTCAATAGATGGGGTGTCAGGTATAATTTGGAGGATCTCAATAAGATTGTCAGTGATTGGCAAGCTATAGGTGGTGTTTCTAATATGGTGGACTTCAAAAATTTATATGGACAGTTTGATGAAGTGGTGAAATATCTGATTTTGGTGGAGGAATTGGGCCATGAAAATCAGGCCAAGGATCTATTCTGGTCTTCTTTTAGTGGGGATATTAGGATGGATGTTTTAAAAGAACTGTCAAGGAAAAATTTCATGAAGTATCTGCCTAATGGTGAACAGAAACTTCCGACTTTGGAGATCATCAAGGAGAAAATTCAAGGCTATTTAAAACTCACGCACTTGACAAATATCAATAATCTTGTACTCAATATGTTAGCAAGGTTAGTGAAGTATTGGCTGAAAACAACAATATTATGATTCAAGCTCAAGAAGCCAAGAAGGCTCAGATGGGACATCCTGTTTCTAAAGTTGAGAGAAATGTAGACAACAAGATGGTCAATCACTTAGCCGATTCAACTAAACAATTAAAGATATTTGTTCAAGAGACTCAAAAAGCCGATAGAGCACCTGTGGCTTCAACTTCAACTTCTTCTTCCTACCAATCTAGAGGTAATGAGAGGAGGAATTATGGATTTAATGGCAATGGTAATGGTGGTGGCAATGGTAATGGTAATGGTAATGGTGGGAACGGTTTTAGAGGTGGATATGGCAAGTCCAGGGTGTGCTCTTATTGTAATAGGATGGGACACAAGGCTGGAAAATGTTTTTTTTGATAGGGACTTGGATGCTGGTAGAGTAAAATTTGATGGAAAGGTTTATAAATTCCCTAAGGGATTTTTCATCAAGCCCAGTGAAGGTCAAGCTCCCTTGGATTTGGTTAGGAGGAATATGTATTTGGGGAAAAGGACCAGGTTTGAAGAGTTACCTGGTGATGATGAAGAAAAGGTTAAAGGTGGTAAAGTTTATAATGGTAAATATGTGGAAAAGGTAAAGAGATCATAAATGCCACTAACTCAACTTTATATGGTTGTTTGGAGTTATCCTCTGTAGTTAGAGCAGAGGAAAGTTGTATGGCGGGTGAATATGATGTTGATGCTGCTAGAAGAGCAGCTGCTACTAAATCTAAGAGTAGCATTCAGAGCCAATTAAGGGCTAAACCGGGAAAGGCAGAAATTAAAAAGTTGGAAAAGAAACCTTACTCTAAGGACAAAATTTATAATATGCAAAAGGGAATGGCTGATATGGGGCCTCCTAGTTTTGAAAAGTTGGATTTAAATGGTGAGCCTATGCCTGTGGACAAAGATTCAGATTCTGAGGAGGATTTACCTTTGGCATCTCTCCCCAGACCAAGTTTTAGTGGTCCTAATCCTATGGAAGGGGTAAGGAGGACCAGTGATGGATCTGGATTAGTGAAAGTAGCTGGTGATGGAGCTAGGGTTATTAGTAGTGAAGATGTTATTATGGGGGGTGAAGATAGAAATGTGGGTCCCCAAGAGGTGCCCAGGGCCAAGGAAACAAAATCTAGGGCTCAATATGAGAGGCACATTGTTGCTGGAAAAGAGAATGCGATGGAAACAGTTTTAGGAAGATTGAATCAACTTCAAATTCCTTTATCCTTAGGCAAATTATTTATGATTAGTCCATCCCTTGCAGAAAAGCAGAAGAAGCATCTGACAAGGAGAAGAGTGTCCACTGGAGAGGTGGAATATATATGTGAAAATGTGGAGAAGTTTGGTGAGGAGGTGGAAACTCATTTATATGCACCTTTAGGTTATTTGATGGTTACTCCAACGGTAGAGAGCTTAAGGCACTGGTGGATTCTGGGTCTCAAATTAATTTGACTTCTTTACAGCAAGCAATGATTATAGGCTTGCTAATTAAATCTGGCACTGGTGGTAATCTCAGAGGTATTGGAGGGCATGCTACTGAGCTGATGGGTACAGCAGAGAATTTTAAGTTATGTGTTGGTGGATTGGTTGGAAAGGTTCATTTCTATGTGGCCAGAGGAGCTGTTAAAACAGTTTGTGGTGGTCCTTTTTTGATGGATTTTGAATCCAAGATTGGCTATCAAGCTGGTATGGGCATTAGTTTGGAAATTTCAGGGGACGATATGAGATGGCTTCATATGCCTCTAGCACCCCCCAGGAGATGAATGTTGGAAAACTAGGCCTGGTCTGACTACTATGTGTCAATGTTGTGTATGCACCAAGAAGCAGTGTATAAAACAGAAAGCTTCTGGTGAATTATGTTTGGAGGGAAATCATGGAAATCTCATTTTTTGGGGTAGCAGGGGCTGATAACTCTAATGTTGCAATCTCTCCCCAGGATAAGATCCCAGATTGAAATAGGTCAGCTCACTTGAGAATAATTCAAGTGGATTCTCAATTATTTTCTGTTAATAATACGTTGAATTTTTATTATGTTTTCAAATTTTTGGTTTGTCTCACTTCTCTGTCAAGATTTTTGATCACATTCAAGAGTGGATCAAGAGGGAAGATGGGAAATATTATGTTGAATAAAAATTGGAATGGTTTAATTTCAGACCTCCAGCAAGAGGGCAAACTGCAATTATTTCATCAAAATTCTATAAAAAATCTTAGTATAATTAAAACACAAAAAAATTTTTTTGTGATAATTCAATTCCAGTCCTCCAGCAAGAGGATAAACTTCCAACTTTATTTACGGGTGATTTTATGATGGAAATTGGAATTGAAGGTGTTGGAAGATTTGTTGAAAAATTAGACAAGGGAAAAGTGAAGAAGTTTAAATTTAAAAATAAAATAAAATATTTTTCTGATTATTCTTATTCTGATTCTGACAAAGAAGGGAATTCCTTTGGTGAAATTTTTAATGGCAATACAAAAATTAATATTTTACCTCAAGCTTATGTAGATGTGGAAGCAGCAAAATATAAGAAGGAAGCAAATAAAATCAAACCAATTAATGAACTGCTACCTGCTGAATTTAATCCACCCTTGAGAAGACCAAGGCTATCAAGAGATCCATATGAATGTCCCTTTGTGAAGAATACGCCTTAATTTACTGAAACGTCAAAAATCACTTTTGATAGATTAGGTGTTGTTAATTTTGGACCTGATGGTTGGTTGTCAGGAGAAGAGATAAAGTTGATGTTGAATGTGATGGTCAAGCAAGAGAAGGCCATTGCTTTTGTAAAAGAGGAGAGGAGTGTGTTGAAGCATTCCTATGGGGAGCCTTACAAGATTCCTGTGGTATTTCATGAACTGTGGCAGAAAAAACCAATCCAAATTCCGGCTGCATTAAAAGAAGCTTATATCAAAGTTTTCAGAGAATGGATTTTCACTTGACTGTATGAGCAATCATCATCAAGTTATTCTAGTCCAGTATTCTGTATCAAGAAACCGAATGGCAAACTTAGAGTAGTTCATGATGGCAGGGAATTAAATAGTGTTAAAATAAAGGATGCTGGTATACCACCTAGTGCTAAGGAGTTTGTGGAAGCATTTTCTGGGAGAGTGTGTTATGGTTTGTGAGATATTATGGGGGCTATGATGAAAGAGAATTACATCTGAATTCAAGACATCTGACAACTTTTGATACTCCTCTTGGATGGTTACAGCTGACTAGATTACATCAAGGCGCTTCTAATTCTGTTGTTGTTTATCAAGCACAAATGGCTTAGATTTTTCAAGATGAAGATCCACAGTATGCTGGTATATTTATTGATGATGGTGGAATTAAAGGTACTTCAACTGATTATGATAATGAAGTGTTGGAGGAGAATCCAGGTATTAGGAGGTTTATTTTGGAGTATGCAGTAACTTTTGAAAGGATGTTGTTTAGGATTGAAGAAGCTGGTTTAGCTATTTCTGGTTCTAAATTTTCTTGTTGTGTTCCAGATTTGGAGTTTCTTGGTCATGTGGTGTGTAGGGAAGGCCAAATTATGTCAAAGAAGAAAGTCAACAAAATTAAATCTTGGCCAAGACCTAGAAACACTACTGAAGTTAGAGGATTTTTGGGAGTATGTTTTTATGTTAGGATTTTTATTAGGGATTTCTCTTTATTGGCTGCTCCATTGAGAAGGTTAACTAGGAAGGATGCTGATTGGGATTGGGATGAAGCTTGTGAAAAAGCTTTTGTTAAGTTGAAGAAGGTGGTTGGTGAAGATATTGTCCTGCATAAGTTGGATTATTGAAAGAATTTAGGCAGAATTTATTTAGCAGTTGACTCAAGTCAGATTTTCTGGGGCCGTCTTGTCTCAGATGGATAAAGCTGGTTATATTAGACCAGTCAGGCATGAATCTGTAGTTTTTACTGAGGTGGAATCAAGATATTCACAACCGAAATTGGAACTCAGTGGTGTGGCAAAAATTTTGAAGAAATTGCAAAATGTTTTATGGGGGAAACACTTCAAACTTCAAGTGGACGCAAAGTCCTTAATTCAGATGATCAATTCCCCAAGTTTACAAAATGCTCCCATGACTATATGGGTAGCTTTTAATCAGCATTCATCATTTGATTTGGTTCATAAGCCTGGAAAAACGTTTACTATTCTAGATGGATTGTCAAGAAGGCCACCAACTGAAGAGGATTCAGACTCAGAAGAATTTGATGAAGATATACCTGTTATTAAAGCCAGCTCTAAAAGAGCTGAAGAATTTCCATATCTCCCCCATGAGGTTAAACTGGAAGGATTATTGTGTATAGATGATTGTGATTAAGACCTCCCCCATGAGTTTAAACTAGCTGGTTGTATAAAGTGGGATGAATATGTGGGATATGAAGATAATGAAAGTGTGGAAAGTGTATATGTGGATGAGAATGATGTGGTAGTTTGGGATGGTAGTAGATTGGTCAATGGTGTATCTGTTGGAAGTTAAGAAAATTTGGTCAAATAGAGGTTGGCTGTAGATATAAATTTGGTAAAGCGGAGGTTGGACAATGATGATGAAGAAGGAGATACTAAAAAGGGTGGTAAAGAGGTTGATAAAAATTTGGTTCAAAAGAGATTTGAAGTTTCAAAATTTAAAGATGAAAATTTTTATTCATTTATCAATCAAACTCAATCAAAGAAGCTTATGGCTTATGTAATCGCAGGTGATATAGGTGATAGGGAAGTGCCCTTGGATGTTATTTTATTGGGTTTTAAAGATGAGGTCTGGGGACAGACTGGGTTTTATTATGTTTTGGTAAAATATTTTTTGACTCTGGAAAGGCCAAGGGAATGTGATGATGATGACTTGATGGCTATCAAAAGAAAGACCCCAGAATTCTATATATCTGGACAAAGATTGATGAAAAGGTGGTATCCAAATCCTCAAGTAGTAGTTTCTCAAAAGAAAGGGCAAGAGTTGGTTATGAAAGCACTGCATGAAGATCTTCGTCATAGGGGAATGGGAAAGACATATAGACAAATTACTGATAGATTTTTGTGGCCTGGTATGACGATGGCTGTTAAGAAATGGGTTCAGTCATGTGAAGAATGTCAAAGAAGGAGTTATCTAAGGCCAAAAGAACCTGGACATGCAACCGGTGAAAAAAATCTTTTTGGTAGGGTATGTTTGGATGCTGTTCATATAAAAGAGGGGAGAAATAAATATTTTATTGTAGCCAGAGATGATTTATCTGTTTGGGTAGAGGCAGCACCTCTTATTGATTTAAATGCCAAAAATGTGGCAGATTTCTTGTTGAAGGATTGGGTGTATAGATATGGGGTTATGAAATTGGTAACGGTTGATAGAGGACCTGAATTAAGGGCAGAATTTAGGGAAGCTATACCAAAGGTTAAATCAAAGGTTAGGGTAGCAACCCCTTATTATCCTGAAGATGAAGGAATGGTTGAAAGAGGGCATCAAATTATAAAGGATGCATTAGTTGAAATGTGTGGAACAAGTGCTGAAAAATGGAGGCACTATTTACCCTTAGTATTATTTTCTGACAGAATCACTGCCAAAAGGACAACTGGATATTCACCCTACAAACTAGTTTTTGGACAAAAATCAGCTTTACCAGTTGATTTAGAGGCTGAATCATTTCTTGGAGTATATTGGGATACTTTTAACACTACTGAAGAATTGTTATGTGCAAGAATGATGCAGCTGGAGAAGAAATAAGAATACTTAGAAAAGGCATATTCTACAATGATTAAAATCAGAAATCAGTCAGTAAGGTATTGGGATGAAAGATTAGCACACAGGCTCAGGAAATCTTTGAAGACTGGAGATATGGTTTTGGCGTATAATAGGAGTTTGGAAAGTCAGTGGGGGAAGATGTTTGCGGATAGGTGGAATGGACCTTATAAAGTCAGAGAACAGGTGTCTGGTGGTTCATATGTTTTGGAAGAATTGGATGGAGTAGTTTTAAAGAAGAAGGTAGCAGCCGATCAAGTCAAACAGTTCTATCCTAGGGGCACCAGGTGTGTCAAAAGTAAACTCCAAAATGAGGGTAAACTATTTCTACAATCATTTTAAAGGAAACTCCCAAACGAGGATAAACTACATAATCAATTAAATAGAACTTTGTCAAAGTTTAACTCTGAAATCAGGGTAAACTATTTCTACAATTGTTTTAAAAAGGAAATTCCAACTAAGGGTAAAATATTTTCTATAATTGTTATTAAAGGAAACTCTGAAATGAGGGTAAACTATTTTCTATAATTGTTTTAAAGGCAACTCCAAAATGAGGTTAAACTATTTCTCCAATAGTTTTAAAAGGAAACTCCAAAACGAGGATGAACTAAATAATTGATTAAATAAAATTTTGACAAAGATTAACTCAGGAATCAGGATAAACAACATTCTTATTAAAATTATTACTGTCTTTTTACTATGGTATGGGAGACAAAACCATTAACGAAATTTTACGACGTTTATGAAGATATTCGTTTGAAAATTCTTAAAGCTCTTAAAAGCAACAAAAATTATGGAGAAGATATATGTTGGAATGATAATTTTTCTTACTGGTAGAAGATTTCACAGGGGAACCTTCAGAATTAAATATTGGCAAGTTTGGGTGTAACTCATGGGCTAGCTGCTCTATACACAGTTTGTCAGCCAGGCTACTAGACTTACCCAGTAAAATAATTAATTATTTTACTGAGATGAAGCCACGCCCTTTCTTCTTACTAATAATTAATTACTTACTTACATATTACTTACAACTAACTAGTTAAGTATATTAAGTAGTATCAATAATTAATGTAAGTAAATGTCCCATATATTTTTACTCCATAAAACACCATGCTCAATAATGCAGTTAAAAGGGAATAAAAATTTATAATAAAATTATAATTTAAAAACCTTAAAATTATTATATTACTTAACTGAGAGATCTGTATTTCCGTGAAGTCAATATAATTAACAAAAATTATGTTGTATTAATTGTGACATTCCAAGGGAACTAATGCTTTATTACCAATAAACATAATGCCTTGTTAACGTACCAATTAATCTATCTTTTCTTTTATATTATATATATACCCCTATTAGTCATCTTCTTTCTCACACTCTTGTAATAGATGTTGCAATTTTTGTATCTTTTATTCCCTCATATTTGCCTATAAAAGGCCCTCACATTTGTAACTTTCAAATTCATTCCTTACTTACTTACTTATTACATTTACAAGAAAAATCAATTTTTATTTCTATAATTTATAATATTAGTACTTACATTAATGTTGTGGTCTTCCAACATTGGAAGGGGCCTTTGTTAATTGATTTGGCGTTGTTTGTGCATGTCTTAATTGACATCTGTTGAGGAATTGGGTATTTTTCTGGTTTTATGCCATGGATATTGGGTCTGCGGGTATGTGGGTATTACCATTGGATATCCCCGGCATTTCTCTATATTTCATGTCTGAAAGACATTTTTCATATTCTAAGTTTTAAGGGATCATTTCCTCATTTTTCATTTAAAAAGATAGCTGTTTAATTTTGTTTTTTGTGTTTTACAGGCTAACCTTAAGTCTTAGGGTTAAGTACTTAGTACCATTGGATAGGGCTAATTTAGCTCTATATTTTATGTCACAATGTTGTTATAGTAAAATTCCATGTTTTAAAGGTTTTAGTATTTGTAGTTAATTTTTTAAGTAGATTAGGTGTTGGCCAGTCGTCTAGAAGAAGGTAGGAAAAAGGGGAAAAAATGGAGGAAGAAAGGGAAATAGGCACAAACATTTTATAGGAAATAAAGGAAATAAAATAATAATTTATACAGAGTGAGACAACGACGAGTTTACTTGAGAGATGACACAATAATGAGGTTTTACTTATTAACAACATTATTTGATGTAAGGGTTCTGCGCAGATAAAACTTATAATTACTATCAGACTTAAGGCAACCTTTGAATAGTTATATAAAATTTTAATTAGAATTTTAATACTAATAAAAATAATAAATAAACGTATTATATTGACAATTGGTTCAGATTATGTTTGTATAGTAAGTGATGATGATACAGGGGATAATCCAAGGCCTTTTTATAGGAAATGGGTCCTCTGAAGCGCCACTACAATTATAAATACAAGAATCATAATAAGATGAAACAAGAAAATAAAAGAGTAAGTGAAACATAACAATTTAGAGAAAAATATGAAACAAATAATTAAAACCCCAAATAAGAATCAAATTTTCCCACAATTAATTCCCAAATCAGTAAGTAAAAATAGGGAATAACTAAACAAGCCTGGGACATATGAACTATTATAAAAATAATTCAAAACAGATGGAACAGTTTGATTTAAGGATTTTTAAGTGAAACAAGAAAAAATATTTTGACGCAACAAAATATGTAATCAATTTCAATTTAGTATAAAGAAATTAATTAATTGTTCCACTATGTAATTAAATAATTAATTCAAATGAAACAAGTAATTAATTTATTACTAAATTAAGTTGAGAATTTTAATACTATTTTTTTTTTAAAAATAAGTATTATAATTTAATTTTTTATTGACACAATTAAGGGTCCCAAAAACAGCGACAATAATTATGGATAATAGTATATGAAAAGGTATATTTTAATAATTAAATTTAATTAATTAAAGTAATTAAAATATAAGATTAACACTTGAATATAATTATCTTATAAGTTTTTTATTAATTAATTTATAATTATTAAATAAACAATGTTCCCTTTGTTATGGAATTAAATGCTTTTAAATTATCTTATAATAAAATTAAAATAATATTTACTTTATTTATATAAATAAAATATTAATATAAATTTATTATGTAATATAATATTAATTCTAAATGCATACTCTGTAATTATTATGTCTTTATTTAACTCTAATAAATTGTATGTTTATTTACTGGGCTCCTGGGACAGCCTGGCTGACATTAGGTGTTTTTATTGGTTTTCTGGCTTCAGGGAGGCCATGCAGGTTCAGGCGGCACCTCCAACGTCGGGCGGCCTGTCGGCCTCTGTTGTAGAAGGTTGGAGAGCGCTTCTGGAAGGTTTTTTATGCAATTTGGTGGGTACAGGCGCCAAATTGGTGGGTGTGCATGGGCTCTTAGATAGTGGTCTGTGTGTAGATAGTGAATAAGACAGTTTTGGGCAACCTTAATTATCATACAACCATCCGGAGGTGATATCATAGTTCCTCACTCAGTTTTCACTGTTTTCTGGCCACAATTGGCTGTGTTTGTTCCAAGTTTAGTTCTTCGTTTAACTCAACTTTGGTAACTGTTTTCTCTGTTATAGTCTGGCAAGCTATAGCAAGTATTATTGCTGTCTCTGGTGTGTATTTGTATCCTACATCAAGTATCTTTGCTGTCTCTGGTGTGGACATTGGTCTACATTTCAGTTCTTTGGTTTGGTAGTCTGTCTGGGGACTAATTTCTTGGCTCATCAAGCAGTCAAGTGTGTTGAAAAGGGGCTTTAGCAAAACAGGAACCAACTTACTTTAGCAAGTAAATCTCACTCTATTTTTTTAAAGGGACAGGGGTTTTTCTCTCTGCTTTTTCTCCAACTCCCTTGGTCAAGGCCTATAGCTAGTACTATAGGATTGTCTACAAAGTATTTAAAATCTTTAAAATATATTAATATTTAAAAGCACCTCTTATTATTTGAGTAATATAATCAAATTGATAAAGAAATACGTACTTTGCTTTGAGAGTCCATTTGATACCCTGAAAATTCTCGTGTAAACCTAGAATAAATCTTCTAGACCAAAAGAACCCCTTGACACAATTACCCCACAATGTTCGTTACCAATTTTTCCATGTTTCTAGTTGAATCCTGGATTTGTTTTTGATTGATAGGAAGTCTTCTAAGACTAAAAACTGGAAAAAAAGAAGAAACAATTCTCCCACTGCCGGATTCAAGATTCTTTTTTATTTTTGTTTTTGTTATTTTTTTATGTTAGACTGGGGGGCATCTTTTAAAATTTTATTTTACATTTCATAAATTTTATATTTCAAATTTGTTTATCATCTTTCTATTAATAAAATAAAATAAAATAAAATAAGTTCTAAATTTTATTTCATAACAATCTTTTACAACCTTTTTATTATTTTCATCATTTTAAAAAAATAAAAATAATAATAAATAAATAAATAAAATAAAATATTGATTAATAAAAATTAAAATTAGAGTAGTTTTTTAGTGTATATTTCTTTTTATGTTTCATTTTATATTCCATTCAGGATGGCTAGTTAACCAGAATTAATCGAATTTAAGAAGAAGCTCTATCTGAAGAATTTGGAGCTGAATCATTGATTATCTGGGTAGATTATTTGATTTGTTGGTATCCGGTGTGGTCTTCCAACATTGGCAGGGGCCTTTGTTGTGTGATTTGGCGTTGTTTGTGCATGTCTTAATTGACATCTGTTAAGGAATTAGGTATTTTTCTGGTTTTATTCTGTGGATACTATCATTTGATAGCCCTGATTTTTCTCTATATTTTATGTCTGGTAGACATTTTTCATATTCTAAGTTTTAAGGGGTCATTTCCTCATTTTTCATTTATAAAAGATAGCTGTTTAATTTTGTTTTTTGTGTTTTACATGCTAACCTTAAGTCTTAGGGTTAAAGGATTAGTACCGTTGGATAGAGCTTATTTTTCTCTATATTTCATGTCTCAATGTTGTTATAGTGAAATTCCGTGTTTTAAAGGTTTTAGTAGTTGTAGTTAATTTTTCTAAGTAGATTGGGTGTTTTTATTGGTTTTCTGGCTTCAGGGAGGCCGTGCCGCTTCAGGCGGCACCTCCGATTTCGGGGGGCCCACCTGCCTCTGTTGTAGAAGGTTGGGGAGCGCTTCTGGAGGGTTTTTTATGCAATTTGGTGGGTACAGGCACCAAATTGGTGGGTGTGCATGGGCTCTTTTTTTTTTTTTTTTTTTTTTTTTATATTTCTTACAATCTCACCCTACTAGGAGCATGAAGGAACAGAGAGACAAAATCTAGCTACAAAAGGGTAGGGAACAAAGGAGGGGGAAAAACAACGGGCACTTAAAAAGAGAGACAAGTGGGGGCTATTGCGAGAGGGGAACATTATTGGGGAATCTGTTTGTGGAAATGAGAAAGGAAGCTACCTGTAGTGTGATGGGGAAAGGGGACAAAAGAGAAGAGGAATCAAATCTAATCTTATGTTGTTTGGCAAAATCAAAAAGAGCCTTGCGCTCAATGGAGTGCGCAGGGCAAAAGAGTAGGACGTGTTCCGGGGTGTCCGGAGCATTGAGGTGACATAAGGAGCAGAGAGGTGAGGGGGCAGCTTTGAAGCGAAAGAGGTAGTGTTTTAAGGGAGAGTGACCAGAGCGGCATTGGACAAAAGCAGTGGCATGTGCTCATGGAAGGGCCGACAACACCTTAAAACAGAAGGATGGGTTAAACCGACCCCTAAGCTTTCTCAGCGTGTCCTTGTTGGGGGAGGGAGTGGAGAAGGAGGTTTGAGTGTTTTACAATAAGTGATTTAAGTGAGGAAATAGAGGGAGGGGGGGTGTCAAATGAAAGGAGAGACTTAGCAAGGGAAGCCATGTCATGAGAGCCACTGGCAAACATATCCACCATCTCATTACCTAGAATCCCCTGGTGACCTGGACACCAGTGGAGAGAAAGGGACACCTCAGGGTTGGAAGTTAGGATGGAAAAGACAGAGGAGGCAATTGAATGGAGCAAGGAGGAGTTGTGTGTTGGGTTGGAAGGGGAGGAAAGGGCCTTGATTTCAGATTGACTGTCAGTGAGAATGGTGAGGGAATTATAAAGTGAGTGAAAGGGGTTGTTGATGAAAAGGCGCAAGCCAAGAAGGATACCAAACATCTCTGACTCAAAGACAGAGTAGAGGTGTTGGTCACCTAGGCGTGCCACAAATGGGTAGCTCTGGCCCGGGTCAAAAGCAGCAGCAAATGTCCCTGAGCCAAACTTGGACCCATCAGTGTAAATGAGGTAAGATGAATGGGGTCTGGATGACAAGATTTTGAGGGTCTCGGCGCACGCCAGGTCCTTGGAGTCACAGATGTTGGCAGAAAAGAGGGGGGGGACCAGGGAGGAAATGGGGATGGGTGGTGGGAGTCTAAGTTGGAGAGGGGGATCGAGGGAGGGAAGAGATTGGATTTGGAGAGAATATGGAGCTGGTGTTGATGAGCTTTAGGGATAGGGGAGGAGAGGAGGTGTTTGGCCAGGTGGGCCATGGGGTTTGAGGATGGAATGGTGAGTAGCCTTGCCCATGCTTTATTGACAGCTAAATCTAGACAGTGTTTGCAGGGAAGGGAGGATGAGTCGTGTAATAGAAGTTTGACTGGATTTGAGCAGAAAAAACCAAGGGCCCTCCTCAGGGCTCTGTTGTCTACCATCTGCAGGAGTCTGATGGTACGGGAGTTCCTCTTTGGATTGTGCCACACAATGGCAGCATAATCTGTTCTGGAATGAACTAAAGAGGTGATCAGTGTACAATATTGCTTCAAAGGAATACCCCAACCTGATGATGCTAGGCGATGGATGGAAGCTGCCGCTTGGAGGCCAGCTGCAACCAACTTGTTTCCGTTTGGGATAAATGACAAGAGGGGATCAAGGAGAACCCCAAGCCATTTCATAGTGGGGGAGGGAGTGAGCGATTTACCATTAAAGGTGAGAGATGGGGGAGAGATTAAAATTTGCTTGCATTTAGTGAAAAGCATCCACTTGGTTTTGGAGAAATCAAAAACTGCAGCATGCTTGGAGCCCCAGGCAACTGCTTCTGATCCCAAGTTAGTGAGAGTATCAACCACTGCATCCGGGTCCTTGCTGGCAGACAGGAACACAACATCATCAAGGTAGCCAAGGGCGAGTGAAGATTGAGAAAGGGATGGAAGGAATAAAAGGTCAGAGTTATAGATTATGTATAGGAGAGGAGACAAAGGAGACCCTTGGGGAAGCCCTTTGGGTGAGAAGGAGACAGGAGATTCGAAGGATGAGAAGGCAATATTTGTCTTTCTTCCGCGTAAAGAATCAATGATGAGTGAGATGAGATTATGAGGGAGAGGCATTGAGAAGAGAATTTGAGAGAGTCTTGTTGTGTTAACTGAAGGGAAAGCCCCTTTGACATCAAGTGAGAGAGCTCCGACAACATTACCATTCCTCCACTTGTCTTTAGTCCATGTGACTAGATGAAGGAGGGCATCGGAGGTGCATCTGAAAGGGCCGCCGCCATAGTGAGTATTGGGGAGAAGATGTTCTGATTCTATTAGGTAGGAGAGGCGTTTAGTAAGGAGAGATTCAAGAAGTTTTCCCATAGTGTTGAGGAGGGCGATGGGGCGGTAGGCACCTGGGATGGAGTAGTCAGGGCGACTTGGTTTGGGGATGATTATTGTCCTAGCAATCTTCCAAGGGGTGGGATAGTGCCCCATGTCAAGGCACCGCTGGAAAAGGGGGAGAAGAAGAGCAGCAACTGCAGGAGGGTTACAATGTAAAAGGGAATTTGGGATACCATCAGGACCAGGGGCCCTGCCTTTCTTTGTTTTAAGTAGGGCGGCTGTGATCTCCTGGACTGTGAAGGGGGGAGAAGGGGGAACTGAGGGGGGGGAGGGGTATTGATGTCCGAAAGGTCACAGGGGATAGACGCCACTGAGGTGCCTTCAAAAAGGAGTATGGCTTTCAGAAGGTTGTCAGTCACCAGAGAACCATCAGAGTCAAGGAGGGGAGTGTTGGAACGAGGGGTAGAGATGTGAGGGGATGACTTAGCTGGTTTGAACAAGGTGTTGGGCGTCAGAGAGGATAAATATTTTTGCCAGTGTTTTTTACGAAGATATTTGATTTTTGCACGGAAGACCTTTCTTGCTGACAGAAACTCAGACTCAAAATGTGGAGCAGGGGAGAGCCTCATATGACGAAGGGCTTGGTAGCAGTTTTTCTTGAGGGGATCCAAGATACCATGATTCCACCATGCGTGACACACCGAGCTGGGCTGCTGCAGCAGGACAAAGGTTTCCATTAGTTCAATAAATAGGGAAGTGACTTGTTTGGCAGCCAAGTCAATAGAAGAAGGGGAGGAGAGAGGGGAAATGGGAGGCAAAGAAGAAAGGGAATGATGGAGGGAGGACTCATCAAATGATTTCCAATTCCTAAAGGGTTTCCGTAGGGGGGGAGGGAAGGGGATTGGAAGGATTTTAGTGATGATAGATCTGTGGTCGGAGAGGTGAGAGGAGGAACCGTCTCTATCGGTGGTGCAGCTTATCACCCAATCAGCAGCCTTCCCATTTGCAAATACCAGGTCAATCACAGATGTAAAACACCGAGAGTTGCAAAAGGTCGGGACTCCAGGTTGGGAGACAAGAGACATACCAAGGTCAGAGAGAGAGTCAATGAAGAAGGAGGACTCCGGGTGGTTTGAATGATGCTTGGACGGGTCTGCCCAAAGGTCATGATGCAAGTTTGAGTCAGCAAAAAGGAAAATGGGGAGATGATAGAATGGATGAATGGAGGGGAAGATAAATTGGGAGGTGGAGAAGGAGGCAGGGGGATTTTAAAGGTTAGCGCAGATAATTGGGGTTGGGGAGAGATTAATTTGGAGGAGAGTGAAGTCAAATGAGGGGCTAGGGATTGAAGTAAAGAGATGGATGGGAAGTCGTTTGTTGACATAGAAGCAGCAGCAAATGGGAGAGGAGGCGGGGGAGGAAGGGGAGTGAAGGGGAGAGATCAGGTGCCATCCCCTGGCCAGAGCGGGAGAGAAGTGGTCAGGGGAGAGGAACGGCTCCTGGAATACAAGAATGTCAAAATTGTTAGTGCTGGGGTCATTAAACAAGGAGTGAAAAACATAGAATGATCTGTGACAATTGAGTTGGAAGAAAGTGAAAAACGGGGAAGAGGGTGGGGATTTTGCAGTGTGGTCTCTATTCATGAGTGATTGTGGGGGCAGGACGGCAGGTGGGGGAGGTGGAAGATAGGGGGAGAAGTCAGAGGATTTTCAAGAAGGAGGGGGAGAGTTGTGAGAGAATTCTTGAGAGGGTGATCATGGGGAAGAGAATCAACACAACGAAAGCAAACTGGTGATGACAGTTTTGGTGCTTTACATAGTTTGGTGCTGTGGTGACTGGTGCAATTTGAGCATTGTGGGGGGAGAGAGCAGTGAATGGAAAGATGACCCCTGCCCCAGCACTGAAAACAAGTGCTTCTTTTGTGGTTGACAGCCTCAGTGCGGCGAATCTGGCCTTCAACAACAAGGGGGGATGGGGGAAAGGGGGAGGTGAGGAGGTTAGCATCTGATTTATCATGAAGATGTAGGACTACTGATGAGTGATTCTTCCCAGCCCTGGCTTCAGGGCGTCTTAGCCAGGAGATCCTGTAAAGGGATTTGAGGGAAGCCAGATTATCTTCAATCAAGGAATTAACACAAGACTGGTCATTGAGGTCAAAGTAAGTTGGGATTCCGTGGGCAAAAACAGGGAATGTGGGGGGTTTGTAGATTAATCCTTGAGGGAGCCATTCTTGCCAGGAGCTGGTGAGGATGGTTTGGTCGTCTAATGAGTTCACAATAATTTTCAAGTCATTTGACCTGTGACGCATCACTCCCTTGACACATATAGTGGCATTGGAGGAGGGATTAACAATTTTTTTGGAGGCAATCCAGTTATTGATGAAATAGAGCAACTTGGGATTTGGCAGGTCCTTCAAAACTGGTGATGCCGGGTTGGATTGTTTGAAAGTAAAGGATGGGGGGCCAGGGCGGGGAAGGGGCACAGGAGTGGGGCAGGCAAGGGAGGGGGACACTGAGGCGGAAGCTTGGGCAAAAGTAGGTCTTGAAGGGTGGAGGGGGGAGGGGCCTGAGGTGAAAGTGGAAGTGGTGGGACCAACATGAGATAGACGCGCCAAAATGGCATCAATCTTTTGGTCTACAGATTTGAGGGAAGGTTCTTTGAGGGGGGAAGATGAATCTACATGCGGCGAAGCTTGATGAAACATGGCCTGGTTTGCAAGGGGGGACAGGGCAGCGGCCAAAGCTTTGATATCTGACAAAGTAGCAGTGTGAACATTGGTGCGGGTTCCCTTTCTTGGAGGTTCCTTGACAGTACCCAAAAGATTGTTGAGGAACGCCACAATAGTTTTGGGGTTGTTGGCTTGGTCAAGACCAACCAAGTGGACGACGAGGGCCGCAGGGGTGTTGGGGTCAACAGATTGGGGAAAGGGGATTTGAGGTGCTGAGGTGAGGCCAAAGTTAGTAAAGGCTCTCGTTGGGTTGTGAATTGAGGCATCCAGAGAGCTTGGGGCCTGGCGAGAAAGGAGAGGGGTGTGCTTGCCTTTGGGGGATGGGGTGGGGGTAGCAGAGCCTTCTGACATAGGGGTATCAAAATCTGCCGGCGGTTGGGGGCCTTCTGCTTGGGTGGGAAAGAATAGTTCCCTATGGTCGTCACGAGCTTCCTCTAGGGAATCCGAGGAAGAGCCGCAAGATGGGTGTCTTTTGAGGGAAGTGGGAGAAGAGTATCTTCTTTTCATTTGAGCAGGGTAGGGCCTAGTTGGGGGAGGAAGGGGAGAGGGAGGAGAGGGGGAGGATGGGATGTGATCAGTGGAGAAGGAGAGGGGGGGAACGGGAGAGGGGAAGAGTGGAGAGGGATTATGAGGGGGGGATTCTGGAGCCAGGGGAGGAGGAGGCTCAGGTGGCACAGAAGGCACATCAATTTGCGGAGGAGGCGGGGTCCCGTCAACCTGCATATCACGGTTGTTCTGGTCAGAATCCATGTGCATGGGCTCTTAGATAGTTTTCTGTGTGTATATAGTGAATAAGACAGTTTGGGGCAACCTTAATTATCATACAACCATCCTGAGGTGATATCATTTTTCCTCACTCAGTTTTCACTGTTTTTTGGCCACAATTGGCTGTGTTTGTTGCAAGTAAGTTCTTCATTCAACTTAACTTTGGCAACTTTTTTCTCTGTTATATTCTTGCAAGCTATAGGAAGTATTATTGCTGTCTCTGGTGTGGATTTGCAGCCTACATCAAGTATCTTTGCTGTCTCTGGTGTGGAAATTGCTCTACATTTCAGTTTTTTGGTCTGGTAGTCTGTCTGGGGACTACTTTCTTGGCTCATCAAGCAGTCAAGTGTATTGGAAAAGGGGCTTTTGGTAAACAGGAACCAATTTACTGTAGCAGGTAAATCTCACTTATCTTTCTAAAGGGACAGGGGATTTTCTCTCTGGTTTTTCTCTAACTCCCTTGGTAAAGGCCTATAGCTAGTACTATAGGATTGTCTACACCAGAAATTTGAAGCCAGTTGGCTATTTTTAGTTGATCCTTCAAAATTTGTTCTCTGAACAATACCTCAGTTTGATCAGAAGGAGGATAATGGTGAAAATAAGTTAAAATATTATTGAAATTAGGTGGAGGGTGATGTCCAACTAGATGAATAGGGACCTGGAGATAACTAGGACCAGGTAAAGGAAGCTCATACGCTGATGAATGAATGGGTGAAGCATTGGAAACTGGAATTATGGATCAAGAGTCAACTTTATAAATATGAACTAATCAAGATAAAAGGGATACTAACCACTATCAACACTGTCGAGATCAAGTCTAAAAGGCTTACTGGGAATAGGAATTGGTGTTTTTAGAGATGTGAAGGGGTTGATAATTTTTGAAGGAGGATTGGTATTAGATCTGGGTCTTTTAGAGGACTTTTTGGAGATAGGAGAAGAAGGAAGGCTGTTGGTTCTAGATCTTTTGGGCTTGTTAACTTTTACGGGCTAGGTAAATGGGTAGAAGATGAAGAGGAAATATCCAAGGATGGTTTAATTGAAGCAGTTTTTATCATGGCTCTTGGAGCAATTGGAGTCCTAGTAGGATTAGAAGCAAGCCTAGACTGAAGAGAAGGAGCAGCTGGACCCAGTGTATTTTGGTCAGGAGAGAAGTTTAGATAGGCAGAGGGGGTAAATGGTGTCGGATTGTTGGAAGTAGAAGGAATAGGAGGGGGAGTTGATGGTTTTGGCATGGGATTACAGAAGGAGGCAAAAGAGGTAGCAGGACTTGGAAGTGAACCATATTTCAAGCTGGAGCATTTTTTTTTATTAATGAAGCAGGCAGAAAAAGCTCTGTTATAGATGTATTTCTTAGGGTTATTGGTATAAACACATTCTTGATGTGTGAAACAGCAGTAATTGCAAGCTTGATCAGGAGAAGAAAATAGCTGGAAGAAGTCATCTTGATAGAATTAAAAATTGGATAGAAACACTGGATAATGGCCTGAAAATTGGGAGAAAAGGAACTGGTGGAAAGATATGGACTCTGGATAAAAAAGGATGTTGGAATCGATAAAAAGTCTGGTCCACTATGACCCTAAACTGGAAAATCACTCATTCTTTGTCCTCTATGACATTAAACTAGCAATCCATTTGTTATTTGAACAATTTTAAAGAGATTTACAAGATGGGTCCCCATGACCTTAAACTGGAATATTCTATGCAACTATATGCACTCATTTTAATTTATCACTGTCCACCAAGACATCTAAACTGGTAATTCAAAATTTTCTATGAAGGCTTTTCAATTAACAATCTACAAATTATTTAATTTATCACTGGTACTAAAATTTTGAAAAGGGGTGTATGTTTTATTTGGAAAATGTAGTGGTTAATATTGTGGAGGTGATGGATGATGAAATTATGGTTGAAGAATGATAATTATGGTGCTAAACATGGTGAAAATATGGTTATTATTATTATTTTAAAGATGAGTTATTTAAAAGGTCGTCTATTTGAATTTTGTGATGATGAAATTTTTCAAGGAGGATATGGTAGTTGGAAAAGAAGTGTGCCTTGAATGGGCTAAATGGTATGAAGCTTTGAGTACCTTATGGTGAGAATTGGATCAAGTATTTGGCTCAATCAAAGAGAATGGAATCAGGAGTATTCGGCTTATTTGATGAGAATGGAATCAAGTATTCAGCTCAGTAGGTGTAGAGCCTACTCTCTTAATGCATATGAGTAGAGACTGGTATAGGGGAGTCTGAAGGGATTCAAACCTTGCTCTCAGTAGTTGGAAGCATCAAGAGGCAAATAGATTTTATTTCAAAATGAAAATTTATGAAGAAATTGATTTAAAACGATTTAATATGAAGAAAAGATCAGGATTCATGTTTACTAAAGCACAAAAATATAAGATTAAAACAAATAATTTCACTGAATTTTTTCTACATCATCATCAAAACTCTGCATCAACAATCTTCTCTTCTTTAAATCTTCATGATTATTGGCAGGAGTGTTTTTGAAAGAGGATAAAATTTTAGGTGGTAATGATGCTAAGGAAAGCATAATGGTTAATTAGTATTTTATAAAGGTTGCTGAATAGCAATGGATGAAAATTGTGATAAAGGAATTAGAAGTTAGGATGGTAGTTGGATTCATTAGAGAATGATTTCTTTAGACCCTCAGTGTTAGGCCAATTATGGTGTGAAGTTTGGAGGACATTATGGTGAGATAGGAATCATAGAATTTGGCTCAGTGGGGGGACCTATGAGAATGGAATCAAGAGTATTTGGCTCATTAGGGAGATCCACTCTCTCATGCTGTGACAAAATGGAAGACTGGTATATGGGAGTCTGAAGGGATTCAAACCTTGCTCTCAGTAGTGAAATCATCACAAAATTATTTTTTATTATTATTACGTTATGTCAAGAGCCAGAGAAGAAAACAACAGTTTAAATTTATAGAAGACCAGCTAAAACTTGTTCATCAATAGTGAAATTTCAGAAAAGATGTTTCTTGGATCTCTTTCCACATCATTATCAAAGACTAACAAAAAATAAGTAGAAATAATTTTATGTAGTTGGAGTGGGATGTTGAAGAAATGATGAAGAGATGAATATGGAGAAGATAAAAGTAGGATTATATATTGATCAAACATGCAAAATTCAAAGAATAAGGACATTCTTCATTGGAGGGAGGATGTGGCATTCAAAATCTTAGTAAGGTTCTTAAATTCTATTTAGAATACTTAGTGGGAATAGGACAGTCATTGGAGAAGCCGGATTAGTTAAAAATATTTTATTATTAAACAAAAAATGAAGTTGAAAAAGTCAAGATATGAATGTTTGGTAAGATTTATTAATTTCATGGGTAATATGATTTTTTAAGGTCCAATAATTAGATTTAATGAATTTCAAGAAGCTCAAGAACCTTTAAGAATTTTCCCTGAATTTTTACTATTTTTCTTATATTTTTAATTGATTTTTAAAGATTTATTAAATTATTTACGTTTCTCAAAAATTACTTAGCTTTGGTGATTTTTCACGGGGTTAATAGAGCTGAACAGACTACGAAAAATAGTTAGGAATGTTAAGGTGAAGTAGCTCTATCATTTTTAATTGTTCTAGATTTTTCATTATAGATTTAAGGATCAAAATGGAGACCTGAGGTCCAGACAAGCTCCGTACAAGTTCCGGATGAGCTCTGGCTGTGCTCTGGAAGGGAAATTAGGCACATGACTAAGTATACTTAACAAAACCTCAGACTCAAAATTATTCAGACAGTCAGCAACAGAAAAAAGACAGATACATTATTATAACCACCATTATTCATATTTTTCTTTTGTCAAGAAAATAATTGTCAGCCAGGCTACTAGACTTACCCAGTAAAATAATTAATTAATTACTGGATGAAGCTGCACCTTATCATTTTAATTATTATTTAATTATAATTTAGTTACATTAAAATTAGTTATAATAAATTAAAATAAATAATTAAAATTAAAATATAAAATTGTCCCTTATATTTTTTCTCTAACACCGTGCTCATTTGACAGGTTGGAAAAAATAAAAATTTATATTAAAAAATAGATATTAAGTTAAAATAAGATTTTAATATTCAAATAATATTAAATATATACAAAAAATTCAAATTTCTTATTTAGAATTGACTTCTACAGTAAATATTAAATAAATTGATGTATTTCTGACATACTCTGTAAATACATCTTTTTGGCGCCTTCTTTTTAGAATAACTTTATTATTTGAAAATACTCCTTCTGGAATATTCTTTTTCTCTCTCATACTACTAATTTTAGAATTTGATTGTCGTGCTTTGTCTCTCCTTTGCCTATATAAGGCCTCTCTCTTTGTTGTCTTTTAATCATTCCTTTACTACATTACTTTATTACAACAATTAACAAATTAAAACTTATTCATATAATTTATACCATTAGTATTTACAATACGTAACTCTAATATATAATTTATATCAATATTTAAATCATACCTCTTTTATTTGAGTAAATAAATCATTTTGATAAAGAAATACGTACCCCTTGTTGAAAAATCCATTTTAACCCATATAATCCTTGTAAAATCCCCATACCAAATCTTCTAGACCAAAAGCGTACCTTGACAATCGGGAACCTTTTCAAAATTTTGACGGCGCAGCTTTAATTAAGGCGTAATCGAAGGGACCATCAGTGTACGAGTACCTGTAAAGGATGAGAGAGGCGAGAAAACGACAAACGTCATACGTCATGTGACAAAAGTTTTTGCTGTGAACGGGAATTGAACCGCGCTCAAAAACTTAGGTTCATATACTGACTAATCGTCGTATATATCGTGGTAATTATTGATATTACTAATTGTGGGTTACTCTTCACTCTTCATTTTCTACGTATTTCCTTTTACTCAGCACTCTGTATATGGCATTAAATTTCTCATTTTACAAGGGGAGGTGTCTGGTAATTTGGAATTAATTTTTATTATTATATTTTTTTTATTTTTTTTGGTTGACCATAATAGAGCAATTAGTGTTCTTAAGTCCCAGAAGTAATAAAAAAATTATATTTTAATATTAATTATTATAATTTTTCAGTTGACCTTTGTCCTGATTAATTTAAATTTTAATTGTTTCAGTTGACAAATTGTCCTGACAATAATTTTTTTTAAATTAATAAATAATTCATATTTAATTACTTCAGTTGACCTTGAGTCCTGGTATTTAAATAAAAAATTTTAAAATTAATAAAACTTATATTTGATTACTTCAGTTGACATTAAGTCCTGGTAATTATTTAGTTGATTTAAATCTTGAAAATAATTATTATTAATTAAGTTTAATTTAATTCTTCAGTTGATTATATTATAATCCTGGTTTTAAAATTATTTTTGAATTAATAAATAAATATTTTAATTGATTTTTATCCTAAAATTTTTTTATTTTTATTTTATTTCTGTTAAATAAAAATTAAAAATAAAAAACTAATTCATCTATTGACCCTTTTCATCATTTCAGTTAAAGCTTAAAATGAATGACCAAAGTAGCTCTGCTGCACGTGAAGAGGAACTTGACTTAATTTACTATGATGATCCAACTTCTGTAAGTTCTCCTTTAAAAAGAATTTCTCAGATTAATAAATCCTTGCCCCAAACAGGATGTGGAGATGGAAGAAGTGGAGGTCCTAGTAGACAAACCTCAGGATCAGAAGCCCATGGTAAACCCACAAGAAGAACTTCAAAAAGGCTTCAAGATAAAAAATTTGCCTCTGCCCCAACAAGTAAAGAACCTGTCATCTCACATAAAGGAGTTAAAGGCAGAAGAATTGAAAATAAAGGCAAAGGTAAATGCTCTGGAAGAGAAGGTGAGAAAAATAGATACCCTCCTTCAAGAGAAGAAGAAACCTCTTCTCCCCAGGAATCAACACCAATTGGCTCCCCAGTAGGAGAAGGTGGAAGTGTCAAAGTGGCAGTGGGACTGGTTAAACACCCAGTGGGACAAACTGTCTCAAAACCAGCATCAGTTGACTCAGGCAGGTCTGTCAAGACCCACCCAGATAAACCCCACGCCTCATCCCTATCAAGGAGGCAAAAGAAGAAAGAAACCAAATATGGTCATACCCAGCAAGCCTTGGTAAGCCCCTCTATTGATTCTCAAGTGCCTTTTCTTGTAGCTGATTCTATTCCTTCAGGTAAATCTGGAAGAGAGGATGAAACCTTGAGACCTGTAGAGGCTGGGAGTAGTAGACAAATCACTCATGTATCTAATACTTTACTTTTAATTTCTACCTCAATGATTAATCCTGATATGGCAGTAATTGATGAAACTCTTGACCCTGAGTTTTATGAGAGTCTGAAAAGTTACTCAGTCTCCTTATTAAGAAACACTCCAGATGTAGCAAAGATTAATGATGAGTACTTGAGAGATATTATTGCAAAACAGAATCATATTATGAACAATATGCAATTAACTCAGAAGTTTAATGGTTTATTAACTGAGCAAGGGTATCAATCCTTAAGGAGTGAATTGCAAAAAGTTTCTGATGATTTGTTTAACTATAAGTCAACTCATGAAAAGAAGGTTGCTTTGTGGCAAAATATCAAAAATGATTTGTCTAAATTACAAGATACTGTATCTATCTGTTGTGAAGAGCTGGAGATAGATAAGATGAATCTGAAGAGATTGAATAACCATTATTCATCTTTTCAAAATAAAAATCAGTTATCTTTTGCAACTATCAATGAGAGTTTATCTAGTCTTCCAAAAATGAAAAAAAGACTAACAACCATTGAAGAAAAATTTAATTCATTGTTGAATGACATTTCTGTGAAGGAAAATATAGTGCAGGATGCTCAAATATTACCTGTGGCTAGTTCATCTAAAGTAAAAATAGATCCAGAAATACCTGTTGGTACCACTGAGTTTCCATCAAAAACTGATGATGCACCAGGATCTGCAACAGAAGGATTAAACAATGAGATTTCAGCACAATTAGAGAAATTACAGCTGCTTCTTACTCAGAAACAGGCTAGTACTAAGGAGACTCCTTCAAATCAAAAGAATTGGCCAAAACTTGACCAGTACCCAACATTTGATGGTGATTCCTCCTCTGATTGGCAACAATTTATTTGCAGAATTGATAACTTAAAAAATTCTTACAAACTCCCAGATGAGAAAATTGTGTCCAAGTTAATTTCTTTGTTCACTAATGTTGCCCTGATGTGGTATGAATCTGTTCTCCTGGATGGGAATGACTATTCATGGGAGGATTGGAAGAAATTGATTAAAGCACAATTTGGTGGCTCCAAGTTCATAATGGCTCAACAAAGGCAGTATTAGGAAACTAGATATAGATCTTCTACTGATAAACCTATTTAGTTTTTAATGAAACTTGTAAAAATCTTAAGGGCAATGGACCCAAATATGGAGTTTTATTTATGGAAGGACAGGATCCTCTATAAATTACCAATGTCTCTGAGAGACTTGATAGTGGCTAGGACTGAGTTCTCCAAAGAACCCTCTTCTTTCATTAATACTTGCAATGAGATACTTCTAAACAATAAGTATGATTCCAGAAGATTCATTCCTAGGACCCCTTTGGAGAAACCCTCCACTTACCAACAGAAACCCCTGGAAAAGGTTGGTAAACCTTCTGCCCCTGTTGCACCAAAGAAGTATGCAACAAAAACTTGCATCAAGTGCAACAAGCCTTGGCAGAAAGGCCATGTTTGTGACAAGAAGATAAATCTTGTGGAACAAACAGAGGAGAATGCTGATGACACAGTGACACTGGATGATACATCAAGTGATTGTGCCAGCAATATTTCATATGAATCTCAACAAGAAATCTTGATGCTGGAAGAGGATATCCATTATTTCAATACTATTGACATTGATAATAATGATTTATCTACAGTTGAAGATGCTGAGATCATAAAGAACATTGAGGATAGCTCAATTATTATAGCCCCTCTTAAGGAACCAGTCTTGATCAATGGAACCAGCATTGAAGTTGTTCTGGATTCTGGAGCTGGAGGAAGTGTAGTATCTGAAAGAGCACTTGCTTCAGTAGATCAAGACTATAAATCTAAACTGATGCCTATCATTTCTGAAAATTAAAGAGGGTATGGCTCTGTTTTGTCCCCCATTGGTAAATACAAAGCCACAGTATTTTTTAAATATAACCATGGTTTTGTAAGAGCTATTTGTGATTTTGTTGTCATGAAAAATGATAACTTGAGCAATTGGTTTATTGTAGGGAATGATATTTTAACCAAGTATGGCATAAAATTGGATCCTTCAAACCAATGTTTCACAATGGGGATGAATGGGAAGAGAAAATTTAAGATTTCCTCCCCTAAAAAATTATTAAAACCAGAATTGATCACATGTAATTCTGTGGTTCAATGTAAAGGAAGATCTACAAAGGAAATGCATACCCTTATGTCTGAAATTGACAATGCTTCTTTTGGAAAACAACTTTCTGGTGAGGATAAAGATTCCATCATTAACTTGATAAAGTCTTTTCCTATGGCCTTTGCTCATGGGTCACATGAACTGGGATTAGTTAAAGAGGAAATGAAACTTTCATTGTCTTGCCCATTGACTGATATACCACCTAGTTTAAAGAAGAAGCCTTATCCTGCTTCTCCCACAAAGAGAAAAGATATTGAAGATAATATCTCTACCCTTTTAAAAATGAATATTATTGAAAAGGTAGTTGAAACACCTAAATATTGTGTTATTTCCCCTGTCCTAATTTCTTATGAGAAAGATAAAGCCAGGTTATGTGGTGATTATAAAGCACTAAACACTTATACTGTTGATGATATCTACCCTTTACCTAGAATCAGCTCTATACATGCTACTTTACAGGGTGCTAAATATATCAGCTGTTTGGATGGTAATAAGAGATATCACCAGGTACCTGTTGAGAAAAATTCTCAGAACTTTCTGATGATTGCCACTCATATGTGTATTTATAAGTATATTAGGATGCCATTTGGCCCTAAAAATGCCCCTTCAGTTTTCTAAAAAGTTATGGATAACACATTCCATCAAGAGATAATTGAAGGATGGCTGATGGTTTATATTGATGATATCATTATATTCTCAAAAACATTTGAGGACCATCTTAAACACCTGTGTAAAGTATTCCAGAAAATGGATGAAATAAATATGACACTTGCTTTGAAGAAATGTAAATTTGGTTTCCATTCTTTAAAAGTTCTTGGTCATGTTGTTTCAGGCTTACAGATATGTGTTGACCAGAACAAAGTGGCAGCCATACAACAGGTGAAGGCTCCTACAACAGTAAGAGAGCTCCAAAGTTTTTTGGGAATGTGTGGATACTATAGACAGTATATTAAAAATTACCAAGTCATAGCTTTACCCCTTACCCAATTAACTAGAAAGGATGTTGCTTTTGTCTGGAATAGTGAAAGACAAAGAGCCTTTGACACCATGAAACACTGTTTGATGTCAGCACCAATTCTTGCTTTACCTGACTTTAATCAACCATTTGTTTTGTGCACTGATGCCAGTTTCATTGGCCTTCGTGCTGCCCTCCATCAAAAACAAGTGATAAATGATAAAGTTTCAGAAGTAGTAATTGGTTATATTTCAAGAACCTTGAGAAATAGTGAATTGAAATATGGTTCTACTCAATTAGAGTGTTTAGCTGTAGTATGGGCTCTAGAAAAGCTTCATTATTACCTAGATGACCAGAAATTTGAACTTGTCACTGACTGCAGTGCAGTTAAATCCCTTTTAAACTTGAAAACACCTAACAGACATATGTTCAGATGGCAGCTGGCTGTTCAAGAGTACAGAGGAAGAATGACAATTATTCATAGGGCTGGTAATGTTCATCCAAATGTGGATATTTTATCAAGGTTACCTTTACCAAATGATGACTCTAATCCTGCTTATGATCCTGAGGATGAAATTATTCATATTCATGGGATATATGTGGCTGATATGGAGGAAGAGCTATTACAGCTTATTCTGGAATCATATGATAAGGAAACTGACTTGAAAAAGTTATGCAACATATTAAATGATCCAAAGAATTCTTCAATACAAGCATTAATTAAAACCCTTCCCCCAAAGTACCAAAAAGCTTTGGAAAAAGGTAAATTTTCAATTGATGAAGGATATCTATATTATAGAAGAAAGTTGAGTAATGTTATTGTTATTCCTCCTTCTATGAAAGAGATCATCTTGAAAATTTGTCATGATGACATATTAGCTGGACATTTTGATCTTGACAAAACAATGATCAGAATTAAGAACACTGCTTGGTGGGCTAATATGTCTGAAGACACAAAATTATATGTTGAATCTTGTGATTCTTGCCAAAAATCAAAAAGATTAACTGGTAAAAGAGCAGGATTAATGCAACATATTGAACCTCCTGATGCTCCATGGCAAATAATAAACATGGATTTTGTAACAGGATTACCTATTGCTGGTAAAGAGAGTTATAACTCTTGTTGGGTTATTGTGGACAGATTCACAAAAATGTGTAAATTTATCCCTACTCACAAGGATGTTTCCACTAAAGAATTAGATTTCTTATGGTGGTCTCATATGTTTAATACTGCTGGTTTTCCTAAAGCCATAATCTCTGACAGAGACCCTAAATTTACATCTGAATTTTGGATGTCTCTGATGGATGTTTGTGGTTGTGATCTGAAACTTTCTACTGCCCATCACCCGCAGACTGATAGCTTAGCTGAAAGAATGATTCAGACTTTAAAGGACATGATAAGAAGATATTGTGCCTTTGGCCTTGAGTATAAAGATAATGACAGATTCACTCATGATTGGGTTACCTTACTTCCTGGGTTAGAATTCGCTTATAATAGCACTGTTCATTCTGTTACTCAAAGAAAGCCTTTTGATCTCTGGCTTGGATATGTTCCAAACACTCCTGCCCAAATTCTCAATAACAAAATACCTAAATTGGATATACATCCTGGTGTTAAATCTTTTCTTCAAATGCAACAACTTTGCAGAAATCATGCTCAAAAATGTATTGAAAAATCATTTGAATATGAGAAGAAAAGATGGTACAAATCCCATAAAGAATACACTTTTAAAAAGGGTGATGAAGTGTTGATTTCTACAGTCCACTTCAACTTACAAGGTAATAACAAATTGAAAGATCCATTTTTTGGTCCATTTGTTGTCAGAAGAATGATTGGAGAAAATGCAGTTGAAGTTATTCTGTATTCTCCATATGACAGAAAACATCCTGTTTTTCCAATATCTCTTTTGAAACCTTACACATCCAATAGTGATTTATTTCCAAAAAGGAGGGGTAGACCAAAGAAAACCCCGATTGAAATCACTGAAACAGCAGAAATTGAAAAAATTTTAAATGACAGAATAGTCACTGCTGAGAAAGGTACAGAATACTTATTGAGATTCAAGAATAAATCATCTGAATATGATTCTTGGATACCTGGGAAAGAGATATCTAATCTCCTTACTCTAATAAAAAAGTATAAAAAGAAAAAATCATAGCATTTTTTTTATTGTTTTTTTTAGAGTGAGGGAGTGTCAGCCAGGCTACTAGACTTACCCAGTGAAATAATTAATTAATTACTGGATGAAGCCGCACCTTATCATTTTAATTATTATTTAATTATAATTTAGTTAAATTAAAATTAGTTATAATAAATTAACTAATTACAGAATGATAAAATTAAAATAAATAATTAAAATTAAAATATAAAATTGTCCCTTATATTTTTTCTCTAACACCGTGCTCATTTTACAGGTTGGAAAAAATAAAAATTTATATTAAAAAATAGATATTAAGTTAAAATAAGATTTTAATATTCAAATAATATTAAATATATACAAAAAATTCAAATTTCTTATTTAGAATTGACTTCTACAGTAAATATTAAATAAATTGATGTATTTCTGACATACTCTGTAAATACATCTTTTTGACGCCTTCTTTTTAGAATAACTTTATTATTTGAAAATACTCCTTCTGGAATATTCTTTTCTCTCTCTCATACTACTACTTTTAGAATTTGTTTTTTGTGCTTTGTCTCTCCTTTGCCTATATAAGGCCTCTCTCTTTGTTGTCTTTTAATCATTCCTTTACTACATTACTTTATTACAACAATTAACAAATTAAAACTTATTCTTATAATTTATACCATTAGTATTTACAATACGTAACTCTAAAATATAATTTATATTAATATTTAAATCATACCTCTTTTATTTGAGTAAATAAATCATTTTGATAAAGAAATATGTACCACTTGTTGAAAAATCCATTTTAACCCATAAAATCCTAGTAAAATCCCTGTATTAAATTTTCTAGACCAAAAGCGTACCTTGACAATAATTAATTATTAGTAATACCCTTATAAAATAACAATTTTACAAAACAATTTAAATATTTTCCTCAAAAACTCTTAAACGTTAACATAGAGAGTATCATTAGAAAGGTCTTAACTCCAGGGACTCATTTATAGTATCTGTTTTCAAAAATTATTAAAATCCAAAAACATTAAAACTTCTTTCTTTTAAAATATTGTATCTGGTGTAACTTTATTGTTGCATTTCAGTTGTTTTGCACAGAAAAACCTCTCAATCATCCTAACAAGCTTTAATTAAAGAGGCTTTCATTCTTTATTTTTATCAAGTAGACTTTTAATCTTATTGATCTAAAAAACTCACAAATTCATTTAGAGGGACAAGGTTTTCTCTGATTATCCAACTCCTTTGGATTCTGCTTACAGCAAGGCGACTGTATGAGTCTACCTACAACATAAGATTCTCACCCTAGCAGCAATGTATGACTGGCCCATAAGAACTTTTGATGTGACTGCCGCATATTTACATAGCAAACTTGATCAAGAAATTTATGTGAAGAAATCTGAGGGTTTTGAAACTTCCAACATACATCATGTTTTTAAACTATATAAAGCTTTATATAGTACTAAGCAAGCTGCAAGATTTTGGTGGAAGCACCTTAAAAAATTGAGTAATCAAGATGCTAGTGTTTACATCTTGAGTAAGAATGGGCATAAAGGGATGCTGTGGATAAAAGTAGACAATGGGTTTGTTGTTGGAAGTATGGAAGCTGTATTAGATGAACTACAATCTGATATGAACAATTACTTGAAGGTGAAGTGGAATAACAACATCTCCTCCATTGCTGGTTTAGCCGTATCAAGATGCAAGAAAGGTTTCACCATCCATCAACCAGCTTTAATTGTCAAGATTTTGACCTAACATAATGCAGCAGGCCTCACTTCCCACTCACCATTGCCAACCAATCTGTCTATCACATCACTAAAGGATGAGAAGTATCAAATTTGGGAACCAATTAAATTTTTGTCTATCATTGGCTCACTATCTTATCTTGTAGCAGGATCAAGGCCTGATTTAGCATACCCAGTCAACTTCCTGGCACGTTTTGCATCAAGACCAGGTAAAGTTGAATGGGATGCGCTGAATCATCTCCTTCAAAATCTACAGCATACAAAAGTTTGAAATTCCATCTATTTCCCTCAGTTTATGTTTTTCCCTCTACAGAAGTGTACTGTGATGCAATGTGGGGTGTCAAATTTGCCAGAGCTACCAGCAGCCACATCCTAATGATAAACAATTGTCTTATTTTATGGAAATCCAAAAGAAAGTCAAGGGTTGCGACCACATCACTTCACTCAGAGATTAGGTCTATGTAAAATGGCACAAGGCATGCTCTATGGATGCGTAATCTATTGCCTGAAGTAGACCTCTTCCATGGTCCTACTAAACTATATTGTGACAACAAAGGTGCAATAGTTGCAGCTACCAACAATCCATCAGATAAATGTTGTCACCACGTGGACCAGGATTTCTATTTTGTGAATGAACAAGTGCATAGAAAAGAGATAAAAATAGATTGGGTATTGTCCAATGATCAATTAGCTGATCTATTAACAAAGAAATTGGGACCAAATTTATGGAGAGAAAAAAAGGTTTTTTCTTGGGGTTTATTGATTCTAGTTTTTTTTTATTTATTACATGTTATTTTTATTATTTTCTTTATTTCTTTAGATATATATATATATATTTACCATTTTGTTATTTTTACACAGTTATGGAGAAATCACTAAGAGGGGGGGTTTTATGGCTAGATTAAGGTATACTTAGTAATTAGGTGTTATGTAAATAATTTTTAGTATAAAAACTATAGTGCAGCCAAGGCATCTAACTCCGGTTCACTCCAGACAAAGCGCTGACACTGCTACCATAGGTAAGTAATGCATTTCCAAGGGTTCACTCCGGACGAAGTGCTGACACTGCTACCATACCCCCCACTTAGTTATGAAGAAATACTACTGATATCCCCCCCATGCAAACATAACCAACTCCATTAAGAGAAAAGGAATAAAATGAGATGAGAAAAATAAGAGAAATAAATAAAAAAATAAAAAAAGTATAACCTCATCACCAAACACATAAATACTTCCTTCTAAGCATTGTTAGAGATGGGCCCAGTGACTTTGTGAGTATATCTGCATGCATTTGAGCAGTGGGAACCCATTCCAACGTTGCTTTTTTTAGAAACAGTTTTTCATTCACAATATAGAAACACCTGTCTACATGCCATGTCCTCTTGTTGCCAGGATTATCTTTTACATTTGCTATTGCTCCTTTGTTGTCACTGAAGATCTTGATTGGGGGAATATCAGGAAATATATCTTTGAGAAAGTTTGAGATAAAAATTGTGTCTTTCATACTACCACCAAGTGCCACATATTCAGCAGTGCATGATGAATCACTTACTGTCAATTGGTGCCTTGATGTACACACAATTGGACAAGATTTAAGGAGTAGCAGGTGTCCACTTTGAGCTCTTGAGAATTCTTTGTTACTTCAAGTGGAATCAGAAAAAGATAGGAGTTCAAGTGGTAAGTTTTGGTCAGGATTAATGTGAAGACAAAGGGTGGCAGTGTGTTAGACATATCTTAGAAGTTGATTGAGAGCCATCCAGTGGGTGGCAGTAGGTTTGGAGGAGATGAGTGCCAAAAAATGGACAGGGAAAGACAGATCTGGCCTTGTTGCTATTGCCACATAACTGAGAGCACCTAGAATAGAGAGATATCTATTTGTCTCAATAGCTACCTCTTCATTCTTGGCTGTGGTGATTTCCAAATTGTTTGGTAATTGTGATCTTTTGGTCAAGCCAGAGGGGTTATGAGTCCACAGAATCTTGTCATTGAGCTGAAAATTGTGCAGATCAAAACCTTCTGGAACTTCTTTGATTGCAACACCTACAATAACATCTACATTTTCATTCAACTTTACCTTTAAGCTACCATCCAAACCATCCTCCAATTCTTTCAATAATTTCTTACTACTTCCAGTCACTATACCATCATCAACATGGATCCATATCATACCCAAACATTCCTTCTTCCTAAGAACATAGAAAATTTTATCGTACCAACTTGCCTTGTACCCCAGAGAGTCCAATTTTCTGGCTATATGAAGCCGCCAGAATCTTTCTGCTTGCTTGGTACCATTGAGGGCTTTCTTTAAATGTAGTGCATTGCCAATGTCATGTAGCTGGTAACCTTCAGGAGGACACACCCGAATTTCTTCATCAATTGGACTGTGAAGGTAAGCAGCAGTGAAATTAAAAGATTTGACAGGCCATTTGTGATAAGCTGCTTAATTGAGAAGAATCTGTTGTGAAGCACAAGTAGCAGTTGGGGAAAAGGTGTCAGTAAAATCAATACCATACTTTTGTAAAAAACCTTTTGCTACATCTTGTGCTTTGTAGGATGGAGTTTTGGAAGAAGAATTTTTGATTGTGAAGACCCATTTTTCATTGGTGAGCTTGGTTCCAGGAGGAAGCTTTTCATCATACCACACATCCAAATCTTTCATTTTAAATAGTTCCCTTTTGCATGCTTGGTCCTACTTACGACTGTCAGGTGAGAGCATAGCTTGCAGATGGGTTCTGGGAATAATGGATGATTGGGACAAACCTTTTTTAACAGTATTATGCACAGATTTCTCCTGAGAAAGAAGATTTTTTCATCCTTGAAATCACCTAGTTTCATATTGTTGAGAATATGATCAAGAGATCCTTTGGGTGGTGGTGGTTGATAAGCAGTGTTGTGAGAAGGGAGTTGGTCACCTGGGAAAACAGCCATAGCAGATTCAAAAAAGGAGTTTGACTCTTGGTGCCAAAAAATTCAACCTGCATTATTCAAAGAATAACCTACACACTTAAAAACCAAAGCAATTTGGTCCGGTTTATGTCTATTTTCTTTATGCATATGGAAAAAAGCTGTTTCACCAAATATTCTGAGGTTTGAGTAAGTTTGGTCACAATTTTACATGAGCTTCAGGGGAGTTTTGTCACCAGTCTTGACATTGGGGAGCCGGTTGTGAACCTGAGCTGCCCATTTGTAAGCCAGGCCCCAGAAACATTCAGGTAGCTCACTTTCTAGTAAGATTTTCCTGGAAATGTCAACAAAAACTCTGTTTAAATGTTCAGCTGATCCATTTTGTCAATGATGGTGAGGACAAGTAATTTCACGAGTAGCGCCAATGTCAGCCAGGATCTGAGCCATCTGTTTACTGTGAATTTCCCCCCGTCAGTTCTTAATGCTTGCAATTTCTTACAAGTAACACTTTCTAGCTTTTTATAAAAGGTAAAAAAAGTAGTTGTGGCCTCAGATTTGGCATTGAGCAGAAATACCTCACCATAAGAAGTTGAAATTTCCCTGAACATAGCCACCCATCTTGAACCATGGATTGTGGGATCTATAGAGCCAACCAAGTCTCCAACAATAAGGTTCATCACAGATTCAGGTCTTGATTCACGTGTAGCTGAGGGTTTTCTGGTACTTTTTGCAATTAGACAATCTTAACAGTCAATCTTACCTGGTGGAATAGAAAGGGGTAAACCAGTACCCATACCAGTCTGAATGATATTTCTGATTGATTTTCACTGGTATTACCAAGTCTTCTATGCCAGTCCATCAGTGAGCCCTTTTCAGCTGCAGGTTGGTTGATATGATTCTTCTTTTTAACAGTGTGCAAGAGGGAGGGATGCAAGGTATAATGATAAGGGGAAACATTTTTTGGATTGCAATAACTAAACCTAATTACATCTAGTATCCAACACCTCTTTAAGTTTTCTAATTGCCCTGTCATAAACAAATAATCTTTATAATAAATCCCTAAGTTCTTATCTTGAGAACATAAATTAAAACAGAAACCACAATCTACCAAATCAAATAAGGAAATAAGAGTTTTTCTAACATCTGGACAGTAGAAAAAATTGGTAATAGTAACTACTTTTCCATCTCCCTTTATTTTCAGGTTCCCTATACCAGTAATAAGTGAGGAAGGACAGTTAGTTGCTACATTGATTGGGATTTGGTTTTATAGAGGTTTGAAATTTCTGAGAAGGCTCACATTGCCAGTGACATGATGGGTTGCTCCAGAATCCAAAATCACCACATTTCCTGCAATTGCTTCAGGTGACCACTCTGCACTGTTTAGATCAATTTGTTCAGCTTCCTCATACAAGGCCTCAACATTTTCTTCAAAAATTGTTACTCCATCTGCTTCAACCTGAATATCTCTGGCTCTGATTGATCTACAAGTTGGTCGCTTGTATGGGATGTAAGTTGGTTTGTTTTTAGCCATTGGATTAGAAGCAAAGTTTACAGCATGTTCTCTCATGATGTAAAGTCTTTGTGATAGAGTATTTGAGTTGAGATTGTAAGAGCAGTGAGTGAAAATGTGAGAAGTCAATTTGCATTTGTGGCATTGCCGCTGAGCACCAGGTGGCTTGTATGAGTCAGTTTGATGTTGAGGATGAGCTTCCACATTTAAAGAAGGTTCAGTTCACAAAGATGTAGTAGCAGTTGTTGAAACAGATTCTATATCTGCCCTGTTTTGAGCTAAAGAAGGCATGAGTTGACAGAAATCTTCAAAGGTGACAGATTTTGAGTCAGGGCGGTTATCCAGAGAAACACAGAGATCAACATAAAGATCTTTCAGAGAGAACAGCAATTGGGAGTGAGACATTAGTGCTTTAAAGAATTTATGATCAAATATGACTCCTTGATGTTCAATTGCTTCAAAAATTTATTGAATGCTTCAAGATACTCACTGTGTGTTGTAAACTGAGTCTGTTTCAGATTAATGAAATTGAAAAGTGCTGTCATAGTTGAGGTCTGATTAGACCTAAGGAATTTTTTAAAAATGTGAAGATAAGTTTGAAATGCTTTCCATTCAGTAGAAATTTCATGGTGCAAATGTGGAGAGATTGAATGTAAGAATATCAGGTGGGTGACCCTGTCTTCAAATTCATTAGGACCAGGTTCATCAGTCAGGGAATATGCATGTGTGCCACAAAAATCCTTAATTAGTGAGATTACATTATTATGCTGAAGTGAATAGTTGCTTCCAGATGACTCAAGATTTGGGAACAAGTTTTAAAATTCTAATACATTTCTGAGGGTTTGGTTGCACTCAATCATACTTATGATTGGTTGAGATGTTGACATATGTGGCAGTGTAGAGTGGCGGAATGGAGAAACTGAAAGCCCTTGGACATGATGAGAAGCTTCAGGCATGTTTTCACCCAGGGATAAACCACCTATTGCACAAGTGATATTGTAAATAGTGTTAGGTGCATTTGGGAAGGTTTCCAAAGGGATGAGAGGAGAAGGAGGGGGGGATTTTTTATTTCAGAAGGGTAAGGAGATTTTGGGGTTTTATGTGTAGTTGCCATAGGAGAGATAGATTCTGTAGGCTAGGGGGATTGAGATTAATTGACAATTGTGGCATAGCCAGAGTGGGAGTGAGAGTGGGTGCTGGGGTGATAGTTGTTTGAGAGAGGGCACATGTTTCCTGGGAAATAAAGGGTAAACAAAGCGAGTTGTTGGGAGGATAAATACCAAGGCTTTGAAGCTCTTGGTTGGAAATGAAGCAAGGGATTTGGGTGGATTTTTTACCAGCACTGGTTTTAGGTAAGTCTCTTTCAGACATGTGCTGGTGGTCTTTTGGCTACTAGCGTTCTGAGTGTTGCTAATGCAGTGGAGTTTCTTATGGCTAATTTTTCAATACCCATGGGTACAGCCCATAACCTGTAGCACGGTTTCAGCCTGTAGAACTCTGGAAAGAACCAAACTTCATTACTTTACCTGTAGCCCGGTGTCATCCTGTAGAACTCTGGAAAGAACTGGAGAACAGGGGACACCACAACTACAGACTATATACATTCAACCACATAACTAAGTAAATAGTCCTAGTGACCTAACAGATAGCAGGTGCCAATCCCTATCTTTGACTTAACTCAATTTCAGCTCAGCTGTAATTCTTCTGGAAATACTATGCACTGAACAATAATTGCACTAGCTTGTGCAACATCAAATCAAATTTACTTTTATATCAAAAATGAATATAGAGATAGGAACCTGCTAGCAGGTGCCACCTGATTTTTTGTGGTGTATGTCCCTCCCAAAAATATCCCGAACTTGCACTCACTACACACCAAGTAATATATCCCTGATAGAAATATCCAGTTCAAGTTAGGGATATTTTAGGGAGAGACATAAGGTCAGAAAAATAAATGTAAGAAAAGTAAGTGCAAGAAAAAAAAATGTGAGAAATGCAATTGTAAAAAAAAAATCATTTACAACCATGAGAATTTTTTTTTCAAAAAAAATTTTAAAAAAACAGAAAAAAATAAAAAATCATTTTTTTGGAGAAAATATTTTTTTTCCATCGTTGCAAGATATTTTTCTTACACTTATTATACTCACATATTTTTTTGCACATATTTTCCTAACACATATTTATCTTTCACATATTTTTCTTGCACATATTTTTATATTCTTATGTCCCTCCCTAAAATATCCCCATCAGGGAGGGGCAAGATGCTCTATGTGGTTAGATCATTTCCTGGATGGCCACTAGTCACTCACCTTGACTTTTGTGTTGCAGGTTTGAATCCTTGCTGCCTCACCCCTTTTAACCACACCCTCTTTGTCTATGGTTGGAAAACTTATTTTCATGCTGGTGTCAAGGTCTTGTTCTCCCAACAATATCTTTATTCTCCCTCAGAAACCTACAGTGGTAGGACATGCGTGTGAAGGCTGGAGAACCTATCCCCCTTTACCATCCCCCCACTATCTGGACAATTGTGCCTGGTAATTTATCTTGGGTTAGCTGCATAACTCCACTCCCCTTACATTCTTGAATACCCTGCCCATCAAATCATGACCCTTTGAGGATTAACCTCCACCCTTCCCCTTATGGTAACCCCATCTGTGTCCACAAAGGCACCTAGCTCCCCCTATTATCCTGTTAATTTCTCAAACAACTTACCCACTACATTCATTACTCCTCACATGTACCTAGCCTATTAGTTTACAATGCCTTCATACCCCTAGCTGTGTGAGATTGTAAGAAATTAAAAAAAAATTAAAAAAATCCCCATCAGGGATATCTGTGATACTAAGAGCATGTACAATGGTGCATGAAAAATTAAATTAGAAAATGTTGCATGAAATTAAAAAATTAGGCTAATTGGCTTGTTTCTTCAATCATTCAAAATAGTATTCAATATGAATTCACTAATGTTTGATAAAGCTGGAGTTCTGCAATCATGAATTATTAAATCCTTATGTACCTCCCTCTACATGCATCATTGAATCCTTACATCCCCCCCTCTCTCTGCCTACCATGCCACCCATCAATTGGTGCAATGTTTTGAGAAAACAATCAGTTGCAACTCTACTCAATAAAATGCAAACTTTTAATGAGCTATATACTCTAGGAGATGATCAGACTACTTTTACTTGTAGGTTAACACATCATTGCAAGCTAAAGGAAACAATTGACTCATCTCAGATTATCGTGGAGATAACCCAAAGTAACCAGAGACCTGTTTCAACCGCTGCTTCCAAGTAAATAAAAAATATTTTTTAGATTAACAAATTAATTGCAGACTCATAAAATCTATTGGGTTCAATGACAGGAATTTTGTGGAACCTGGGGATTATCAACAAACAAAAAAATTTTGGCAGCCCTCCAACAAATGGAATATGATGTATCAGCTAACATCACAGATGAATACATTCAAATTGGTGCTAGCACTGCAATTGAATGTTTAAAAATTTTTTCTAATGATGTGACAGAAATATATGGTTCTGAATTTATTTGACCTCCAAACACTGATGAGGGAAAAAGGATTTTAAAAGAAAATAAGGATCAAGGCATCTCTGGCTATAAAGGAGCTTGGATGGAGCACACTGGACATGGAAAAACTGTCCTGCTGCCTGGGCTGGCAAGTATCAATGTAAGGAAGGTATGACAACAATGGTTCTGGAAGCTGTGGCATGAAAAAATATATAGTTTTGGCATGCATTTTTTGGAACACCTGGTGCACTCAATGATAATAATGTGTTGAATTGTAGTAATTTGTCTTACAACTTTATATCTGGTGTTTAATTTCATGTAGAGAAATATTATATAAGATTTTCTTATGATTGAATCTATAGGAAAAGAAGATGAAGTTCATTTTAATATAAATGGTGTAGACAATCCTATAGTACTAGCTATAGGCCTTGACCAAGGCAGTTGGAGTAAAACTGGAGAAAAAAACCCCCGTCCATTTGTAAAATACCAGGTGATATTTTTTTGCTACAGTGAAATAGAGACTGTTACAATACTCCTTCTAAAAAACTTTGTGACTGCTTAAAAAGTCAAGACAGTAGCCTAGATAGACCACTAACCAAAGATAACCTGAAATGCAGAAAATTCCACACCAGAAAAACAAACACTATGCACTTGTTGCACAGAAAACATCCATAATACTTGATGCAGGTTGCCTAGCTACACCAGAGAAACCAATTGCCAAAGTTGAGTTAAATGAAGAACTCACCTTGAAACAAAAACAGCCAATCAGGGCCAGAAAACAGTGAAAACTGAGTGAGGAACAATGATATCACCTCTGGATGGTTGTATGATAAATAAGGTTTCCCCAAACTGTCTTATTCAAAATCTACACACAGACTACTATATAAGAGCCCATGTACACCAACGAGTTTGGAGTTATTGACTGCCAAATTGCATAAAACCCCTCTAGAAATTCTTCCCAGCCTCCTAGCACCAAGGCAGGCAGTCCACCTGCCTGAGGCGTCTGGACCACCCTGAAGCCATAAAACCACTGAAAACCTCCAAAAATACCTAAAATACTTAGAAAAATCTATTACATCTACTAAAACCCTTAAAACACAAAATTAGGCTATAACAACTTTGGGACATAAAATGTAGAGCAAAATTAGCTCATTCTAACGGTACTAAGCACTTAACCCTAAGACTTCAGGTTAGCATGTAAAAAACAAAAAACAAAATTAAACAGCTATCTTTTTAAATGAAAAATGAGGAAATAACCCCTTAATACTTAAAATATGAAAAATGTCATCAAGACATATAATACACTACGCAATATAGGGGGTGGACTTGCTAGCAAGTCCCCAACCTGAACTCAGACTGAACTCAGATGGAACTCAGACTGAACTCATACTGAACTCATACTGAACTCTACTTGAAGACCCACAAAAACTGTTATGCTGAGTGGTGTTCATCCCTGATTGTATGGTTCCTTTGTCAATAGCTCAATGTGTGTTCAATCTGTGGTGAATTTGAGTCCAAGGTTGCGGACTTGCTAACAAGTCCGCCCCCCGTATTGCGCGGTGATAGGGGGTATTAATGTTCATGGATCTACAATTAAATTAATTGCGGATAAAAATCCTTATACCTCAATTATCTTCTGCAATTATTTTTGCTAATAATTGGGTTATTAGACACTTTACGTGTCAATTTTTACCTCTTATCTGAAATTTTTCTACTCAATTTTTCATAACCACATATTTGGACAACTTTCTGTCATAAAAACATCTTCTCCTACTTTCATTCATAACATCTGCAATTATATTTCATGTGACTTGCATAAAAATCAATCACGGATGTGATGAGTTTGGAATCAGGAATTAGGAATGGAAATTGGGGTATAAAAGGCCGGATAATGCATTATCATAAATTCCTTATCCACTAGCCCTGGGCCTAGTGGATAAGAATCTTCCACAATTAATAATTTCTCATCCTGGGAAAAAAAATTTCTGATCCCTAATTGCAGATCCCTGAACAATGATACCCCCTAATTTTGGTGGCAAACACATAACATTTTTTTCTATCTACACACCCCACCTGCTCATTTGGTGACAAGTTCCCACTTCCCACTCATCACCTAAACCTTTTACTGACAATAATAGTGGGTATCAATATTGACCAGTCTGCAATTAAATTAATTTTGGATAAAAATCATTATACCACAATTATCTTCAGCAATTATTTTTGCTAATGATTGGGTTATTAGACCTTTTATGTGTCAGTGTTCACCTCTATCCAACATTTTATCCTCAATTTTTCATAACCACATCTTGGAAAAATTCTGTAGTAACTACCTCTTGCTCTACTTTCTCTCATAACCAAATCCTGTGTATTCAAACTATCCATTCAGAACCAGAGACTTAAAGAAGAGTAGCAGACAGATTTTGGTGGCCAGGTATGAAGTTGGCTGTTCAGGGTTGGGTTCAATCTTGTGAAGAATTTCAAAGAAGAAGTCACTTGAAACCTAAAGAGGTTGGCCATGCTACTGGTGAATCAACTTTGTTTGGAAGAGTCAGTTTGGATGCTGTCCATATTAAAGAGGGCAGGTATAAATACTTGATTGATTCCAGGGATGATTTGTCTGGTTGGGTGGAGGCAGGGTGTCTGGTTAATTTTACTGAAAGAATGTGGAAGAGTTTTTGAAGAAAGAATGGGTATTTAGATATGGGTTGTTGAAGTTTGTTACTGTTGATGGTGCGCCAGAGTTTGGAGCTGAATTCAAAGAAGCTGTGGCAAGTATTGGTTCTAAAGTTAGAGTGGCTACACTTTATTATACTGAAGCTGAAGGAATGGTTGAAAGAGACCATCAAGTTATCAAGAATGTTTTGGTCAAGATGTGCAGAGATAGTGCTGAAAATGGAGGCATTATTTACTCTTGGTGTTGTTTGCTGATAGGGTCACTGTGAAAAGGACATCTGGCTCTTCTCCTTATGAATTGATTTTTGGTCAGAAAGCTTTTCTACCAGTGGATTTAGAAGCCGTATCTTATCTTGCAATTGACTGGGATGATGTGTGTTCAACAGAAGATTTTCTCTGTGCCAGGATACAATAGTTAGAATGTAAAGAGGAATGTCAAGAGTAGGCATACTCTAGAATGATGAATATAAGAAATCAACCAGTCAGATACTGGGACAATAAGTTGGCTCATAGACTCAGGAATCACTTGAAACCTGGTTGTTTGGTTTTGGTGTATAATAGAAGTTTGGAGAGTCAGTGGGGAAAGATGTTTTCTGACAGATGGAATGGGCCTTAAAGAGTCAGATCTGAGGTGTCTGGAGGTTCTTATGTGTTTGAAGAGTTAAATGGTTCAGTCTTAAAGAAGAGAGTGGCTGCTGATCAGGTGAAGAGATTTTACCCTAGAGGCACTAGAGGTGAAGAAGGTTGACTCCGCCATGAGGATAAATTGTACCATTCTTTAATTTGGGATTTTTTTGTGTGGTGATTCTGTGCATCTGTTTTGTTAAAAACTTTTGTTAGAAGGTACCCATGGGTGGGGCTTCTAGATTTTATTTTGGAAAGTATGGGGGTGACTGATGGGCTGGCTGCTCTATCAACAGTTACCTCAGATTGTCTGTTTCCAGCCCCTTTGCTTCATTTGGTTGAACCCTAGTATTGGTTTTTTTTCACAAGTTTTAGTCCTCTATAACTTTAAACTGGAAATTTCTTTTGGTCTTCAAGTGCCGGACTCTTCATCATTATTGGTTTTGATTTTGTGTTGGATTTTGTGTTTTGTTAGAAGGTACCCAGAGGGGGCTTCTAGATTTTTTTTGGCAAGTGCGGGGGTAACTGATGAGCTGGCTGCTCTGTAGGTCAGCTACCCCATAATCTCTGTTTCAAGTATTTTGTTTTTTCTAGTTGAATCCTAGTTCTGGGTTTGTTATTCAGGTTTTAGTCTACTATGACTTTAAAATGGCTTTGAACTTTCTCCTTTGTTTCCTGGGAGTAGGCGGCGGATCACTGGTGGTCTCTCATTATTTTTACTTATTTGAGTTAGCCCACCCAGTGATCATTTATTTGGATTGGACTTTTCCTTTTTTTTTTTTTCTGATTTTTGTGTTTATGGTTGTGTTAGATAGTAATTATATATTTTTTTCATTTTTTTTTCATTTTTTTACTTTTACCTTTTTTTGGGGGGTTATTAGGATGTAAAGAGTGAAAAATCACAAAATTATGGTGTTACCACATCAGGGTCACCTGGATGTGGGCAAGTGTTGGTGGGGAAAGGCTCATCAATAGGCCGGGCAATGCTTTTTTTTTTTTCTTTTTTTTCTTTTTATTTTATTTTATTTATTTCTGTGTTTCACGTTTTATTATTTTCTTGAATTTCTGTATTTTTTATCATTAATCATTTAAAATATTTTCTTTTTTCTTTTTTATTTATTTCATTTATTTATGTGTTTCACTTTTTACTATTTTCTTTAATTTCTAAAATTTTTATCATACATAAATCATTTAAAATATTTTCTTTTTTCTTTTTTATTTATTTCTGTGTTTCACTTTTTATTATTTTCTTTAATTTCTAATTTTTTTATCATAAATAATTTAAAATATTTAATTGTGTTTTGACATCAACGTGCACTTGGATGTGGGTAAGGTATTAGAGTATCAGCTCATCAACTGGCTGGGGGATACCATTTGTAATAATTATTTAATACATATAATTTTATTTATATCATTTTAATTTCATTTTCAAATTTTTTTATGTTAGTAGTTTAGTAGGAATAAAAATAAATATAAATATAAAATAAAACAAACTTTTTATATATCTGTTAGTTGTTATTATTTTTTTCTATTTAGTAAATTTTTTTAAATTATTTATTTAATGACAGGATGAAGAAGCCTCTGGTGGTTGGTCCGGATGGTGTTGGAATTTTTGTTTCTTGTTTGGATTAGAGAAAGAACTGTGTTCTTTGTAGTGCAGGCGGCTGGAGAATTTATATGAGTTATAGTGTTCTGGAACTAGGTCAGAAGGTAAACTGTGGGAAGAAGAAGAAGCAGCAGGAATGGAGTGCTGGAAAATGTGCTTGATAATTCGAGACATCTTTTATTGGTCATCTAGGATTTGTTTTCTCAGATTCTTATCGAAATCATTCAACAGACCATGGAGAGCAAAGGCTTTAAGGATGTTGGAACACATCATGCTAAGGTGTTTTTTCATATCAGTTTAATCCAGAGTCAAAGTAGTCTCTCAAGGTTGGCCAGCTCCAGATGCAGTTGCAGAAGGCAGGGTTCAAACTAAAAACAGAAGAATTGGTTCAATAATTATTCTCTGTTATAGAAATTGAATTTTGATATTTTATTTTGGTACTTACAGATTGGGAGATCCTCAAATTTGTATGCAGCTGGAATCTGGACATCTGAAGAGTGTTGGATAGGTGTTGTAGGAGGGTCCACCAGATTGAGGTATGGATTTTCATGTTCATTCTCTAAATGGTGTTGAGAAGATGAAGGAGAAGAAGGAGGTTCCTGTGACCTGGTTGCAGCAGCAGGTCTGTTGTTGTTGTTGTTGTTTATATTATTTCTTGGTGCAGGTTAGGTAGATGCTGGCAGAGGAGTGCCAGGTTTATTGAGGGAAGGACCAGGAGATTGTAATCTGCTGGATGAAGATCCAGAAGAAAAAGAAGTATCAGAGCAATAATTGGGGGCCAGAGGAGAGGTGAAGTTGTTATCTCCTGAAGTAACAGGAGTTTTGCATTTAGAAACAGTGTTGGCTGTTCTGGTGTTTGTAGTCGCTTTTTTAGGAAGCTTTATAGAGATGTTGGAGTTTCTGGTGTTGACAGAAGAAGAAATGGTGGCAGTACCCATTTCTCTGGGAGCATAAGGAGGTTGTGATGTTGAGTTACTGGTGTTGGATAGAAGATTTTGGTTTCTTTCTGGCTGAATTTGGATGTTCTGAGCCTTTTTTTTGTTGTCTGACAAGGCAGGTGGGCGGCCCAACATTGGGATAGCAGCCTAGGATCTGATTTTGGCGCAATTGTTGCTGAAGTTTCTGACTGGAAAGCAGATTCTTGGGAAGACAAAGCTGGTCTTTTAGGCATAGTCTTGGGAGATGAATGGTGTGATCTTCTGGAAGGAGCAGAAGACAAAGAGGAAGAAGCAGGTCCAAGCTCTGGTGACCTTGTAGGAGATCTGGATACATATTTGTGTGAAGGTGAAGGCGGAGGTATTGGATAGTTAGGATCTCTGATACACCTTTATTTTGATATTACAAGAATTACAGGCCCTGTTATAGAATTTGGCCTGGGAAGTAGGAAGAGTGAATGTGCAAGGTCTGCACATGTGTATGCACTGTTTACAAGCGTAGTCTTTAGGAGCAGTGAAGCAGGGAAGGTCCAATAGGTCAAAATTTTGTGATCCAGCCATAATCTGTGAAGTAGCAATAGTGAAAAGAAAAGAGATGAATAAACAGATTTATCAGTGATGTGTAGATGGTGAAGAAAGAGTAAAAGTTCAGCAGGTTGGCTGCAGAGCATTGTGCATGGAGGCGGTGCCGCCTTTGCTATGCAATATTCCGTCAAGACTTTAAACTGAAAATTGCAAAAGGTCCTTCAAGACATTAAACTGAAAAATGGGAAGTCCGTCAAGACTTTAAACTGAACGTTGGTACATTCCCCCAAGACTATAAACTCAGGAGGGCTTAATGGTTGATTTCTTCATGACTATAAACTAATATGGGAGATGGCGTGAATCTGGAAGAGGGCATTCAAGGGGAAGTCTCTGAATTTTGTTAAGGAAAGTGTGGGGGTGACTGATGATCTGGCTGCTCTGTAGAACATTTACCCCAGAATGTTATTTTGTTTCTTTGGGTCTTAAATGTTTTGATCTCTGGTTCTGTCTTTTTGATTTAGGTTTTGAGTCCCCCAAGACTATAAAATGAGGGCTGTTAGTCTCTCAAGACTTAAAACTGAGGATTAGTCCCCCAATACTGTAAACTGAGGAATTTTTATGTTGATAAGCGGCATTCAGGAAGTCTGAAAAGGTCAAGAATTTTTTTATTATTTCTTAGTCAAGAGATTAATTAAGAGTCAGGAGGCAGAAGAATATCAAGAGATGTGAAAAAATGTTCAGCATTGGCTTTGAATTGGTTTATGAGGTTCTTCCTTTTCTCAAGATCCTGTGGGTCCCTAGCAAGAGTTAATTGGAAGTAGTTTAATAAGAGATTCTTCTGTTGAGAAGAATTATGTTGAAATTTGACCTTAATGGTTGGCAATGGGTTAGGTGGGGGTGTTTCAATGGTTCCCACACTGGAGCTGGAAAATTTTCAGATTGGAATTTAGTATGAAGAAGTTTTGTGCTTACCATCAGAAGTACCAGGGATGGTAGAGCTAGTGGTAATAGTGGTATGGGCACTCTTTATTTGAGGGTGTAATTCGTGAACCAGTCTGGGGATCAGGATAGATGGCCTGGATCTTTTGGTACTGGTGGAATGTGGATCTGGTTGTGGGGAAGGAGAAGAAGTTTCAAAGGACAATAGACCAGGTCTGAAGCAAGTCTTTTTTCTAGAGTGGCAGGCATCACAGGAGGTTCTGTAGGAATGAGCCAGTGGTGAGATGGAGCAGATGAGATTATTGTCAATGCAGTATTGGCAGGGGCCCATGTCAGTAGCAGATTTGGAGAGAAAGCTGAACATGGTGGTTGTGGTAAGGAGAATGTGGACATCCCTATTGGAGGGAGGATGTGGACATTCTCTATTTGAGGGAGGATGTGGTCTTCAAACATTGGCAGAGCCTTTTGTTGGTTTATTTGGTGTTGTTTTGATATGCCTTAAATGGGATTGCTTAAAGAATCAGGTATTTTTTGGGAATTATGCAGCAAATATTGGGACTAGGGGGATCTGCATACTACCATTGGATAGTCCCGGTGTTTCTCTATATTTTATTTAAGGTGGAAATTTTTCATAGCTTAAGTATTTGGGGGATAATTTCTCACTTTTCATTTTAAAAGATTGCTTTTGAATTTTATTTTTTGTGTTTTACAGGCTAACCTTAAGTCTTAGGTTTAAGTGCTTAGTACCATTGGAAAGGGTGGAAATTTCTCTACATTTCATGTCACAATGTTGTTATAGAGTAATTATGTTTTTTAAGGGTTTTAGTAGTTGTAGGTGAATTTTCTAAGTAGTTTGGGTGTTTTTGGTGGTTTTCTGGCTTCAGGGTGGTCAGGCCGCTTCAAGCGGGCTTCCCGGTGTCAGGCGGACTGCCTGCCTCAGTGCTAGAGGGCTGGGAAGCACATATAGGGAGGTTTTCTGCAATTTGCTGGTCAGGAATTCCAGATTTGCAGGTGTGCATGGGCTCTTAATTAGAAGTCTGTGTGTATATAGTGAGATAGACAGTTTGGGGCAACTCTAATTATCATAAAACCATATGGAGGTGAAATCCTTGTTCCTCACTCAGTTTTCACTGTTTTCTAGCCACAATTGGCTGTTTTTGTTGCAAGTGAGTTCTTCATTTAACTTAACTTATCAACTGTTTCTCTCATATAGTCTTGCAAGCTATATCAAGTTTAATGCTGTTTCTGGTGTGGATTTGCAACCTACATCAAGTATTATTGCTTTCTCTGGGGTGGAAATTAGTATACATTTCAGTTCTTTGATTTGGTAGTCTCTCTGGAGACTACTTTCTTGACTGATAAAGCAGTAAAGTGCATTTGGAAAAGGTGCTTTTGGTAAACAGGAACCAATTTACTGTAGCATGTAAATCTCACTTGTTTTTCTTTCTGGTTTTACTCCAAATCCCTTGTTTAAGGCCTATTGCCAGTAATATAGGATTTTCTACAACAGAGTTGATGGGAACCTCCAAATTTGTGAAGTTGGATGTTGGTGGAATTTCCGGAAAGGCTTATTTTTACATTGCTAAAGGTAATGTTAAGCTGTCTTGAGTGGGCCATTCTTGATATATTTTCGAGCAAGAATTGGTTACCAATTTGACATGGGAATAAGCTTGGAGTTGACTGGTGAAGAAGGGAGGAGGCTTCACATGAGTTTCTCATCTCCTGGAGATGATGGTTGGTAAACCAGGCCTGGTTTGTTGTCAATGTGTCAATGCATGGATTGTTGCAGGAGGAGAAAAGAAGTGGGTGCTGCCTCTGGATTTTTGGATTGTGGCTCAGGCTCTAGTGAGAGTCTGTATTTTTTAGAATGATGAGGGCTGATCACCCAAGTGCTACAACCTCTCCCCAAGATAAGGAAATCACAGTTTGTAGTAGGTCAGCTACCTTGGAGATATAACAAATGGATTTTTAACTTTCTCTTTTTAATGTTTCTCTTCTCTGCAAGTATTCTTCAACTTTTTTATCAAGTCTCTGTTCTTTTTCAAGATTTTCAATCAATTTTAATTCAAGTTAAAAAAGGAAGATGGGTTATATATCTTTCTTGAAAAATATGTGGAAAAGTTTTGGAGTGGTGAGATTGGTGTCTAAAAGCAAGAGGAAAACCCAAGAAAAGAAAATAAAAATTTCAAGATAATTCAAGAAAATCAAGTAAAAAATCTGAAGATAATGAAGAAAGAAGATTCAAAGTATTTTTTGAAGATCAGCAAGATCTTGATTTGGGCATCCAGCAAGAGGTTAAACTGCATGAATTTTTGAAGAATGCAGATCAGCAAGATCCTGTTTTGGGCCTCCAGAAAGAGGTAAAACTGCACAAATTTTTGAAGAATGAAGATCAGCAGGATCTAGTTTTGGTCCTCCTGCATGAGGATAAACTGCACAGTTTTTGTCAGTATAGTCTAGAATATAAGTATGATATAATAGTGTTATTTTATGGTCCTATTACTTATTAATAAATTATTTAGTGATTAAACCTCAGGGGAAGACTAATAAAATAGTTATACTCAAATAAAACTCACAATACTTGGATTTAAATGCGTGCTAGTGGTGGAAAATAGAAGAATAAAATATAGTTATAGCTTATATAAAGATAATATAAATTAATAGTGGCTTTATAATGTATTTCTGAATGCTAATATTTGTATTGTAGTGTTGGTTCGAATTTTAGTAATTGAATGATGATAATAAACCGTCAAAATCCCTCCTTACTTATACCCAAATCCACTGGAGTGCACAGACCTTCAATCCAGATGATGTCACTGCTATCCCCGGCAATTACAGCACTGTGAGGGCCCATCACCTCCCCATGGCGTACACTTCAAGCAGTTTAAACACCCAGACCTCCAGTAAGGACCCTCCATCACTATTAATAATAACACAGATCCATACCATAAATAGAAAACCCAGATAAAAGCGGATACCATAAAGAAACAGGTAAAATAAATAATCAAAAAGAGGATTTAATGAAACTAAAAGCATATAAAGGAAACAAATAAAATGTCCAAGCCCCCAATAACATCCCCAAGCATCCACATTAACCCAGAAACATCCTTCCAACCCATAAATCCGTGAATAACCATCCAAGGAAATAATTTTAGTTGTCCAAACTGGGTGTATGTGCCTGATATAGGTGTCTATGCTTCTGTAGGCGTTGTGAGTCCACTTATTTTGTCCATATGACCTAAAATAAGCAGAAAAACAAAGTTTATAGGCTATTAAGGGGCTAAAACCCACTTATATACCTAAATATACATAATATACTGCATATTTCACTGAATATGAGATTTATGTATATATATAAGCTTATGTATGTCAATAATTACTTCATATCACTTAAGATAAGTATATTATGACTCCATTACCACCTTAAAAAGTACTATTAGACCATGGATAAGCTATTTAAACTATTATAAATTATATAATAGAATAATAATTATATATATATATAATAAAATAATATATATTATTATTTTAACCTTATTTTTAAGATATAAGCTTAATCTACTTCAGGTTATATTATTTTAAGCATAAGAAATACTCAGTCCTAAGGATATTTAGGATGACACTCCCTCACCCCAAAAAAAAAACAATAAAAAAAATGTTAAGACATTTTTAATTAAAATTAAGGAGTAAAATAATAAAATAAAAAATTAATTTTTATAATACATATACTGAATGAACAGTATTATTCAGATTTAAATTTTTTCAAGAGATTTTTAAGATCAGAGATTTCATTTTCAGGAATCCACTGGTCATATTCACTTGATTTATTTTTAAATCTTAATAGATACTCAACTCCCTTTTCTTTAGTAAGGTGTCTCTTTTTAAGTATCTTTTCAATTTCTGCCTTTTCCACTATTTCTTCAGGTTGCTGTTTATGCCTTCCTGATCTTCTTGGAAATAGAGCAGTATCATTAGAATGGTATGGTTTTATAAGAGATATAGGAAATACTGGATGTTTTCTATCATAAGGTGCATATAGAATAACCTCAACAGCATTATTACCAATCATCTTTTTAACTACAAATGGTCCAATGAATGGATCCTTCAATTTAACATTACCATTTAAATTGAAATGTAGCATTGAAATAAGGACTTCATTACCCTCTTTGAACATTTGTTCTTTATGGGCTTTATCCCATATTTTCTTTTCATACTCAAAAGCCTTTTTTATACATTCTTGAGCATGTTTTCTGCATAATTCCTGCATCTGAAGAAAATATTTAGTACCTGGATGAATATCCAATCTAGGTAACTTATTAAGAGTTTTAGCAGGGGTATTAGGTACATAACCCAACCATAACTCAAATGGCTTTTTGCCAGTGACAGAATGTACTGTACTATTATATGAAAATTCTAAACCTGGGATAAGGGTTACCCAATCATGCGTGAATTTGTCATTGTCTTTAAAATTAAGACCAAAAGCACAGTATCTTCTTATCATATCTTCTAAGGTTTGTATCATTCTTTCTGCTAGCCCATCAGTTTGTGGATGGTGTGCTGTAGAAAGTTTTAATTGACACCCTGAAACATCCATAAGTGATGTCCAGAACTCAGAAGTAAATTTAGGATCTCTGTCAGAAACTATTGCTTTGGGGAAACCTGCTGTATTTAACATTTGTGTCCACCATAAAAAGCTAAGTCCTTTGCAGAAACCTCTTTGTGGGTAGGAATAAATTTACACATCTTTGTAAATCTATCTACAATTACCCAGCAGGAGTTATAACTCTTATGCCCTGCTATTGGCAAACCTGTTACAAAGTCCATGTTAATGATTTCCCATGGAGCTTTTGGTTGCTCAATTTGTTGTAATAAACCAGCTCTTTTTCCTGTTAATCTTTTAGATTTTTGACAAGAATCACATGTTTCAACATATTTCTGAACATCCTCACACTACGCAATATAGGGGGTGGACTTGCTAGCAAGTCCTCAACCTGAACTCAGATGGAACTCAGATGGAACTCAGACTGAACTCTACTTGAACACCCACCTAAAACTGTTCTTCTGAGTGGTGTTCATTCCTGATTGTATGGCTCCTTTATCAATAGCTCAATGTGTGTTCAATCTATGGTGAGTTTGGGTCCAAGGTTGCGGACTTGCTAGCAAGTCCGCCCCCCATATTGTGTGGTGTCAGACATGTTAATCCACCAAGCTGTGTTTTTTACTCTGGTTAATGTTTTATGGTAGTCAAAATGACCTGCTAATATATCATCATGACATATACTTAACATTAACTCCTTCATTGAAGGGGGAATTACAATTACATTACTTAATTTTTTCCTGTAATATATAAAACCATCCTCAATGGAAAATTTTCCTTTTTCTAATGCCTCTTTATACTTAATTGGTAATGTTTTTATTAAAACATTCATTGAAGCATTAGATGGATCATTTAATATTGTAGTTAATTTACTTAAGTCAGGATCTGAATTATAATTATCAAGAATTGATTGCATAAATTCATCCTCAAGATCTACAATATAAATTCCATAAATGTTAATAATCTCTGACTCAGGAACATAAGCAGGATTATCATCATTATTAGGCAGAGGTACTCTAGATAACAGATCTACATGAGAGTGCAAGGTTCCTGCTCTATGTGTTATAGTCATCTGTCCTCTGTATTCTTGTACAGCTAATTGCCATCTAAACATGTGTCTATTAGGAGTTTTCATGTTTAAGAGTGACTTAACTGCACTACAGTCAGTGATTAACTCAAATTTTTGGTCTTCAAGGTAATAATGTAGCTTTTCAAGAGCCCATACTACTGCCAAACATTCAAGTTGAGTAGCACCATATTTCAATTCACCACTTCTCAGAGTACGTGAAATATAGCAGATTACTACTTCTGACATTTTACCTTCAATAAGTTGTTTTTGATGCAAAGCAGCACCCAGTCCAATAAAACTTGCATCTGTATATAATACAAAAAGTAATTGGAAATATCGTAATCCCAAGATAGGAGCTGTCATTAAACATTCTTTCAACTTATTAAAAGCTTGTTGTCTTTCATTATTCCAAATGAAAGCTTCTGATTTCTTTATCAGTGTGGTCAGTGGTGCAGCAATTGATTGGTAGTTTTTAATATATTGTCTATAATAACCACACATTCCAAGAAAAGATTGTACATCCTTCACATTTTGAGGAATGCCAATATTCTTTATTGAAGCCACTTTATTTTGGTCTACACATATTTGTAAGCCAGATACAATATGACCAAGCACTTTTAAAGATTCAAACCCAAATTTACATTTTTTCAATGCAAGGGTCATTTTTATTTCATCCATTTTCAAAAATACTTTCCTTAAATGGATTAAGTGTTCATCAAAAGTTTTAGAGAACACTATGATGTCATCAATGTATACCATTAACCATCCCTCAATCATTTCATTATGGAATGTTATATCCATTAACTTTTGAAATACTGATGGAGCATTTTTTGGTCCAAATGGCATTCTGACATACTTATAAATTCCCATGTGAGTTGTTATCAACAAAAAGTTCTGTGAATTCTTTTCAACAGGAATTTGATGGTACCCTTTATTTCCATCTAGGCAACTTATATATTTAGCACCTTTAAGGGTAGCATGTATAGAGGCAATCCTTGGAAAGGGATAAGTATCATCTACTGTAAATGTATTTAATGCTCTATAATCACCGCACAGTCTTGCTTTATCTTGTTCATAAGAAATTAGCACTGGTGATATTACACAATATTTTGGTGTAGTTTCAACCTTCTCAAGAATGTTCATTTTTAATAACATCTTAATATTATCCTCTATGTCTTTCCTCTTCATTGGTGAAGCAGGGTATGGTTTATTTTTAAGACTAGCAGGAATATTATCCATATCACAGGTTAAACTAATCTTCATTTCATGATCTTTTACAAGGCCAAGTTCATTTGTACCATGTGCAAAAGCCATTGGAAAAGCTTTAATTAATTCCAAAATATTATCTTTCTCAGTTTCACTTATCTGAGTGCCAAATGATGCTTTTGAAATTTCTGTTTCCAGAAGTTCCATCTCATTGGATTCTCTTCCTTTAGACGGGGAATTTGTTACTGACTCAATGTGTAAGACTGTGTTAAAAGAATTTATTTTAAATTTCCTTTTACCATTCATGCCAATTGTAAAATTGTTATTAGCAGGGTCTAATTTTACACCAAATTTAGTCAGAATATCATTTCCAATGATAAAACAGTTACTACAATTAGTATTATCCATTACTACAAAGTCACAAGTTACCCTTACATAACCATGTTGGTGTTTAAAGAAAACAGCAGCTTTGTATTTACCAATGGGGTGTAGTACTGATCCAAAACCTCTACAATTTTTATTTTGAAGTGGTTCAAGCTTAAACTTATATTCACTATCAATTTTCTGTAATGTATTAGTGGAAACAACTGAACCAGCAGCTCCTGTGTCCAATACTATATTAACATTTTCACCAGAAAAGATAGCTGGAACCGTAATAGGTGTCATTCTAAAGTTATCAGCTTGTATATCCTTAATGATTTCAGCATCCTCAAAATTCATTAAAGATTCATTTGAGTCCATATTTAAAATTGGATTTTCAAAGATGGACAAATCATCTTCCAACATACAGACTTCATTTTCATCACTATATGAGATATTTCTGTCATAATCACTTGATTCTTTACTTTTTTCAGTTTCAGTTTCAGATTCACATTGATTTTCAACAATATTTATGTTTTTCTCACATTTGTGACCTTTGACCCAAGGTTTGTTACACTTATAACAAGTATTTGTTTCATAATTTTTAGGTACTACAGGTGCAGTAGGTTTTTTCTGCTTCTCCTGAAGTGTTTTCGAATTCTGAGTTTTTACAGGTTCAACATTTTGCTTATAAGTGGAATACCTTGATTCATACTTATGGTTTAATAATATTTCATTGCAAATATTAATAAAGTCATAATATTCAGTAACATTTAATGTTCTAGCTACAACAATGTCTCTGACAGATATAGGTAATTTGTATATTATCTTATCTTTCCATAAGTTAAAATCAATATGAGGCTCAATGGCTTTTAATATTTTGTTTAAATTCATTAAAAATACCATAGGTTTGTCACCATTCAACGGATTATACCTAGTCTTCTCATAAAGTCTCTGCTGAGTAAGCCTGAATTTAGAACCTCCAAATTGTTTTTCAATAAGTTGTTTCCATTCAGCCCAAGAGTAGTCTCTACCCTCACTTAAGACAGCTTCAAACCATAATAAAGCAACATCCTTAAATAAAGAAATTAATTTTGATGTTATCTCTTCATCTGGTAACTTATATGAGAATTTCAAGTTTTCAATTCTTTGAATAAAATGTTGCCAATCAGAGCTGGCTTTGCCATCATAAGTTGGGTACTGATCTATCTTAGGCCAGTTTTTCTGATTGGATTTTATCTCACTAATCTTAGGTAAATTCAACAACTCATTCACTTTTGATAAATGGTCTTGTATTTCTTCCTGCACGTATTTGTGACTTACATTTTCAGATTTGACACTACCACCAGATGGTTTTAGTTGTGGTGGTACAGGGAAGGAATGAGATTCACTTTTGCCAATGAAAGGATTATTATTATATTGATTATACTTATGATTATCCTGGTTCATTAGTAGATTGGCAGTTTCAATCTCAACTTTAGTTAATGTTTGTAGCAACTCAGAGACACTTTGATTTGTCTGGGCAAAAGATAACTTTGTTCTTGATTCAGTTTTTAATAAATGTGTTTCATATAATTTTTCTAACTCACAAAATTTATTTGAAAGGTCATTATATTTATTACTCAATGAATCATATTTAAGAGTTAGAGACAAATGTTCTTTCTCTAACTCTTTATTACGTGTTGCTAATTGAGAAATGTTTAATGTCAAGGATGAAATTGTATCACTAGTGAGCTTAACTGTCTGTTTCTCAAAATCAGTCATTCTATTCCACAATGCTGAAACAATTCTATGGACAGTTGGATTATTGTTAAAATATTCCATGTCCTCCTTTTTAATTCTCTCACTCTCCTGTGAACTTCTCATCTCACTAGTAGGTGTTTGCAACTGAGGATTAACTGTATTATCATTTTATATAGTACTGTTATTGTGGACAAAAGACAAGTCAGGTGTATCTACTCTAAAACCTAAATTTCTTCAATCCTTCTCTATTTTTTGTACAGATTTAACATCAATAGAATTACCTATATTTTAATTATCAGTATTATGTCCAATCTGAGAGGGTAATTTACTTACCAAGGGATGGTTTCCAGTCCTGATTTTTGGCGCTTTTTTCCCTTGTAAGGGTGAGCTGAGGAAGTTAGATGAGGGGGTGGATCCCTGTTGCAACTGTGGCTTGTCCACTGTTGGTGAAACCAGTCCCATTTCCATTTGTCTACCAGGATTTTCTCCTAGGAGTGAGTGGACCCTCCTTGGGTAGGGGGTTGCTGATTTGATTGACTGGGCTGGCCTCCCTTTAATTCTTCCATTGCCTGATTCATCTGCTGAAACCCTACCTTGCAATTGTTTTGCAACTGCTCTATGTCTTTGAACATGAGAGATTTTGATTCCTCCAACTTCAGAACCTGTTTGGCCAGGTGGGACAGTTGATCCTGAAGAGGAGGAGACGTCTTTTTTATAGTTATCTTTTTTAAGAGGGCGTCCTTTTCTTCTATACTCATGCTTTCTGGCTGGGGGTACTGTTGTCCCTCCATGGTGATGTCCTGGAAAGTTTTTGTTAGCTTTAGACCTGGTATTATAAGCAGGATTTTCACTTACACTGTCCTGGGGAGCACTCATATTGTTCAGAATGACAATATTTTACATCTACAAAAGGAAAAAACTCTATGGAATTAGTAGACAAAAGATATTAGCAATTATCTTACTAATAAAAAAGCAATGGAGCTTACCCTGAATTTATATCTTTATTTATTTAAATAAAATGTAAGAAAAATTCGAAAAAATATGTTAAAAATATAATAATAAGTTAAACTAGACCTCTATAAGGGTGAATAATTAGCTTACCAAGCTTTAGCCAAATACCAATTTAATTGGGTGTTATATTGGTGTCCAAATACCAAGTGAAATTGGGTTTATATTGGGTACAGTTACTACTGTAAATATCTAATTTTTTTGATAAAAAATTAGTACAATTATTTTAAGGGTTCTTTTCCACAATCAATGAGTTATGATGACCCACTAATATGCAGAAGACCTAAATATTTGGTTAATTTTGAGCTGTACTAAGGTAAAAATCATGTCCCAAGGCTTATACTAAATAATAAGTAAAATATAAGGAAAGACCCCCAATTGTCAGTATAGTCTAGTATATAAGTATGATATAATAGTGTTATTTTATGTTCCTATTACTTATTAATAAATTATTTAGTGATTAAACCTCAGGGGAAGACTAATAAAATAGTTATACTCAAATAAAACTCACAATACTTGGATTTAAATGTGTGCTAGTGGTGGAAAATAGAAGGATAAAATATAGTTATAGCTTATATAAAGATAATATCAATTTATAGTGGCTTTATAATATATTTCTGAATTCTAATAATTGTATTTTAGTGTTGGTTTGAATTGAAGTAATTGAATGATGATAATAAACCGTCAAAATCCCTCCTTACTTATACCCAAATCCACTGGAGTGCACAGACCTTCAATCCAGATGATGTCACTGCTATCCCCGGCAATTACAGCACTTTGAGGGCCCATCACCTCCCCATGGCGTACACTTCAAGCAGTTTAAACACCCAGACCTCCAGTAAGGACCCTCCATCACTATTAATAATAACACAGATCCATACCATAAATAGAAAACCCAGATAAAAGCGGATACCATAAAGAAACAGGTAAAATAAATAATCAAAAAGAGGATTTAATGAAACTAAAAGCATATAAAGGAAACAAATAAAATGTCCAAGCCCCCAATAACATCCCCAAGCATCCACATTAACCCAGAAACATCCTTCCAACCCATAAATCTGTGAATAACCATCCAAGGAAATAATTTTAGTTGTCCAAACTGGGTGTATGCGCCTGATATAGGTGTCTATGCTTCTGTAGGCGTTGTGAGTCCACTTATTTTGTCCATATGACCTAAAATAAGCAGAAAAACAAAGGTTATAGGCTATTAAGGGGCTAAAACCCACTTATATACCTAAATATACATAATATACTGCATATTTCACTGAATATGAGATTTATGTATATATATAAGCTTATGTATGTCAATAATTACTTCATATCACTTAAGATAAGTATATTATGACTCCATTACCACCTTAAAAAGTACTATTAGACCATGGATAAGCTATTTAAACTATTATAAATTATATAATAGAATAATAATTATATATATATATAATAAAATAATATATATTATTATTTTAACCTTATTTTTAAGATATAAGCTTAATCTACTTAAGGTTATATTATTTTAAGCATAAGAAATACTCAGTCCTAATGATATTTATGCTGACAGTTTTAGAAGATGTGATTCTGATGATGAATCAAGATTTGTAGTTTTGGTAGATGGAAGTGAAGATGAAGATGTGGGATTGTGGAAAAGCTTTGGAGTGGTGAGATTGGGGAGTAAAAGTAATTCCTCCCAATGGTGCACTGCTAGGGTTTCTTCTACACCTTTCAAAAACATTACCTTGGCCACACATGTGAGAAATGGGAAAACCCTTGGTTTTTGTTCCAGGTCTTGTGGAGAAGATGACCTGAAGATCCCTCAAGTTGACGGTATAGCGGCAAAGTAAAAGAAGGTGGCACAGAATATTAGGCCTGTCAATGAGTCTATTCCTGTAGGTTTGAATTATCCATTGTCTAGAGATTCATACTGTTCTCCTCTGGTGAAGAATCCTCCTGATTTTGAGAAAACTGCTAGAGTGAAAATGGAAAGGTTGAAGTTTGTTAATTTTAGTCCTGATGGTTGGTTGTCTGAGGAGGAAAAGAAGTTGTTGTTGCAAGTTATTATGCTGAGGGAGAAGGCGGTGGCATTTTTTGAAGAGGAAAGGGGGTGTTGAACACTCTTATGGTGAACCTTATTTGATTCCTGTGGTTTTTTATGAACCTTGGCAAATCAAACCTATTCCAATTCCTGTGGCTATCCATGATGATTTTGTGGATATTGTTAGAGAAAGATTCAGGACAGGATTTTATGAACAATCATCTTCTAGTTACTCAAGTCAAATTTTCTGTTTTCAAAAGCAGAATGAAAAGCTAAGGGTGGTACATGATCTTAGAGCCCTGAATAGAGTTACTATCAAGGATGCGGGGTGGCCCCCAAGTGCAGAAGACTTTGTGGAAGCCTTTTCTGGAAGGGTGTGTTATGGTTTGGGAGATATTATGGGTGGTAATGATGAAAGGGAACTTCACACTGATTCATGGCCACTCACAACATTTGAGACTCCTCTGGGGAGATTTCAGCTCAATAGGTTGCCTCAAGGAACAAATAATTCAGTAGCAGTTTATCAAGCACAAATGGCTTGTATTTTACATGATGGGGTGCCTACTCATTCTGGTATTTTTATTGATGATGGTGGAATTAAAGGACCCTCCACTTATTATGAAAATGATGTTCTGAAAGAAAACCCAGGTATAAGGAGATTTGTTTGGGAATATGCAGTTACTCTAGAGAGGGTATTTTTTAGAATTGAAGAGGCTGGCTTGACCATTTCTGGGTCAAAGTTTTGTTGTTGTGTTCCGGCTCTGGAAATTCTTGGTCATGTGGTATGTAAAGAAGGAAGAATTATTGCAAAGAAGAAGGTTAATAAAATTCAGTACTGGCCAAGGCCTAAAAATACTACTGAATTCTTAGGATTTTTGGGATTTTGTGTGTATGTTAGAATTTTCATTAAAGATTTTTCTTTTTTGCCTTACCTTTAAGGAAGTTGATCAGGAAAGATTCAGAATGGGAATAGATTGTAGAGTGTGAAGATGCTTTTGAGAGGTTGAAGAAGGTGGCGGGTGAAGATATTATTCTTCACAAGTTAGATTATGGTAGACACCATGCAATATGGGAGGCGGACTTGCTAGCAAGTCCGCAACCTTGAGCCCAAATTCATATCTAATTGAGCTCACATTGAGGTGGTGTTGAAACAAAATTGAGGAAATATTGATTTTAATTTGAACACAACTTGAAATTAATTCAAAAATTTATTGAAGCACAGTTGATCATTAGCAAAACAAATCTTGATGCTTGAATTTTTAGAATTTTTGTAGGAATATTGAAGTAAGTGAACCCCACTACCAAAAAAAAGTGGGCACATCCATAAGATTGTGAAAAATCATGTTTTTTGTTTTTTGTTTAAAAATATAAAAATTGTTGTATAAATTGAACTAAATCCCTTTTGCATGCTTTTACAAGATTCTTTACTAATATATTTATAAAGGAATCTCACAATACTATAAAAAGTTATTCAAGAAAAAAAATTATTAAAATGATACCTTTCATCAAAATTTTATTAGTAAAAATTTGCTGAAGTATATATTTGGTCTCATTGTATGAGTATATATTCTTAAGTATTTCTCAAGCTTTAAAGTATTTATAAAAGCTACATAAAGTTTAAAATTGATGGTAAAAATAATTTAGTTAATTTTACAATCCAAAAAATTAATATTTATACCATAACTTTAGATTTAAAAATATTTTATTGTCACTATCATTTCAAAAAAAAAATTTACCATTACCTTCATTATAGAAAAAAAATAAGTGTCAAATTTCAACAAGAATAAAACATATGGCCAAAAAGTTTTGCACAATAGTTATAAGTTTTTTTTTGTTTTGTGCCATTTCATTTTCAATTCTCTATAATTTATTATATATGTATATTATTTATTCTCTTAAAAAGTATCCTTCCTAATACTTCCCTCCCCTCTTTTGTGATTCACATATGGTTCCCCTCACACATTCTCTCACTCTCTTAAATTTAGTGCTACTCTCCCCAGTCCTCTCCCTTCATCACCCCTTGTATCCCCCTTTTCCACCCCTCTCCCTATCAATTCACCTCACCTAAATCAATATGTTACAAATATCACCACTTTTGATCCCTTATCCACCCTTATATATCCCATATCAATATAAATAAATTTAACTTATCTCCTTCTCAATCCTAGGTTGGGTGAGAAGCGAAAGGATCAAGATGATTTTGAGGTTAAATTGTTGGGATGGGGAAGAAGAAGGTTGGATTTGGAAGTAAGAGGTTTAGGATATATTAAAAAGGGCTTGGTGGTTTAAAGGGTGGAAAGGAAAGGTTGAGGTGGGGTGGGGTAGGGATGAGTGAGAAAGGGGTGAATATAGATGAGGAGGGAAGCAAGAGTAGAGGGGTGGGGTAAAAAGTAAAAGAGGAGGGGAGGGGATGGGTAAGGAGTATGGAAACTTACTCATGAATGTGTGATACTACAGTAAATTCCTTGGGATTTTTATTAAAAGAAGAGATATGGGAATGAAGTCAGAAGGAATACAAAGGCAGAGAAAAGCATGTATAGAGCTCAAAAGGGTGTGAAAAAATGTATAAAAAAACTGAAGGTGGGCTCTATTTTTCAGCCGAAGAACAGAGCTCACCCTGTCTGATTTCAGCACCCATTTTCTGAAATCAAAAACAACATGTAAAAGTGGTTTATTACTATTCATACCCCTCAACACATACAAGATATTTGTATATTCAATGTTTGTAATAAGTACCAAAAATTGAGACTGAAGATATACAGGAGTTTAAAAAGTAGCCATTAAATAAAATTTTAATTTTTTACAAAGTCTTTTACAGAATGTTCATTGAGAATTTACATATGATAGAAAACCAATAAAATGGGTAAACTTTTGAAACAAGTTGGAAAATGTAGAAAAGCCTATATTTAAATTTTGAGCTAATTCACTTTTTTTCTTTCATTAGATGAATGTATAGAGCTTTTAATTTGGTTCAGAACAATTTTAGTGAGATGTATAATATTTTTAAATTCAAAAAAAAAATTTAAATAAATATTTAAAATGAAACACATTGATATATATAGTAAACCTTTTGCTTTTTTTTATGTTCTTTGATTACTGTACATGAAATAATAATTAGTTATGATAACCAAAAATTTAATAAAATGAGTATTTTAGCTTCCTCACTATATTTTCTAAAGTCTATTAAATAAAGAAAAAACTTTTTGTGTCATTTTTTTACAAAATTTTTTTCATTTCAATGACTATCTACATTTTCCAAAAATAATATATCTTAATTATGGTGAAACTTATATTGAAATCACAATCAGATCCTGTTTTGGACTGTGAGAAAATTTATAATTTTTTAAAATTTTTATCAAATATTTTTAAATGAGAGCGTAAGTATATTCTTATCTCAAAATGATATATATTAAATACTTTAAATTTCTGGAAACAAATACAAATGATGAATCATTTTGGAGAAATTTTTTATTAAAAATATTTGGATGTTGATTTTCTAATATTATGAAATTATTCTTTTTTCTCCATTAAAGATTATGAAGATAACTAAAAATTATTTTAATACAACTATAACATATAAAAAAGGTATCAGATCTTCTTTTTAGATTCATGCTAACTCAAAAAAACAATTTTTTCATTTTAAATACAAATTATATAGATCCTCCAAAGCCTTACATTTTTTTCTTGATTTTCATGTGTAAATTAAAGCAAAATCTCATAGGGTAAAAATGGTATCTTTTCAAAAAATTAAATACATATTTTTCAAATAAATATACATTGTTATAAAAACTCAAAATTAAAACTTAAGTTTCTGTTTTAAATGTGTACTGATTAGTTGAAATATTCTCTATCAAAATTCATATTTTTAAAAATATATTCATTCTAGTATTTCTTATTTTTAAGGCCACTTACAAGAAAACTTATAAAATATTCTGTTTACATATAATTTCAAAGGGATTTTAGTTAAAAGAATTAGAAATTTAATAGCAGAATAATATAATTTTTACCTATCAGTGTGAATATGATTTTTCTAATAAATGATTGATAAATTTTTAACTCATATATTATATTTAAGAAGTATGTGTAAATGTTCATTTGTGAACTAATCTTCTCAAAAACTTTTTTCCAAAAACTACAAAAGCAAACCTGAAAAATTTTACTTAGTTTGTTTATCAATAACATAGAATTGAAATATTCTTTCTATTCATTTGAAATATGCATCATTATTTATTTTAATTAAAATATAATCACTTTAAACCTAGCTTTTTTTAATGAGTAAAACTCAAAATACCTATTGTGACTTTTTTGAAAAATAATTATAATATGGAATTTATTCAATGAGAAACTAATATAATGATGAATAATTATAACTTCTACCTTTTAAGTTCAGTTCTTGCACAATATTTTTCTCTGAAATTCAACCTGAACCACATTTTTTGACATGAGACCACTTTTAAAAATCTATGGTGCTTATTCCTAGGCGGACTTAGAAATTATCCCACCATATAGCATGGAAGCAGACTTAAGCATTAATATTAAATTCAAAGAATTTTTTGCTTTTTTGTTGTATTTTATTGTTAAAATTTTACTTCTAATTTGAATTTCAGTTTTTCATATGGAAAACTCATTGAGTAGTGATTAATTATTTTGACTCATGAGATAACCAACCAACTGAAAATATTTTCATAAAATTTTAATGAACTAAATCATGAAAAGTTCTGGAATCTCATATATTTATTATGTTAAATAAATTCTGATTACAAAACCACTTAGTATTTGAAGAATAAACAAAAAAAATAAAAGTTCAAAAACAAATTTCCTTTTGATTTAAATCATTCATTTGCATTTGAAAATTTCAAAAGCCAGATTAAAATATAATATTATAAGAGATATACTTTTTTACAGAATTATAATTGAATAATTTCTCAAATATTAGTGTTGAGTATAAGGAATTTATTAGAGTACTTCATTTAGACAGAGATTGAGAAAACACATTGATAATTCTTTTTGCTTAGTTATATGTGGTTTAATGGTATTCTAGAAGTAAAAATATAAAAGATTTGATATTTCAATATTTTTTTGGATAACTCAACTGAATTGAAAATAATTATATTAAATGAAAAAAAATATAAAAATACATGAAATAAAGAATCAGGACATATCGGTTAAAATTAAAGACCAAAGCTTCAAATTCTGGGTTAAAAAGAGTTTTCAGCAAAAAGAGCCACATATATATTTTATATTTTTTCTCAAAAAGTTAATTAACTCATTATAAAGCTTAGAAGTAATAATTTTTAATAAGTACTATTATTTTCAGTCTTTTTACTGATAAAGTGAGATTCAAAAATAGCATTGAATTGTGTTTTATTAAGAAATAATGTGGATTTATCAGATTATTAAGCTCCCAAACTTTGTATTTCTATTAATTTTTCATTAAACTCTCAATATTATTTTAGCACAGTATCATTCATCCTTGGTTAAGAGCTCAATATGATTTCAAAGTAAAGTTCAGTATAAGTTCCTTATAGATTCAGTCTGAGTTCCATCTCTCTTCCATCTAAGTTCAAGTTGAGGACTTGCTAGCAATTCCCCCTTAAATATTGTGTGGTGAGAGATGCTGGAAAAATTTATCTGGAGGTGGAATCAATTTATATTGCTGCTGGTTCTGTTTTGTCTCAGAAAGATTAAGCTGGGAAGGTCAGGCCAGTAAGGTATTAGTCTGTGGTTTTTAATGAGGTGGAATCTAGGTACTCTCAGCCAAAGTTGGAATTGTGTGGTGTAGCAAAAATCTTAAATAAGCTACAAACTGTTTTGTGGGGGCAGCATTTTGAGCTGCAGGTAGTTGCTATATCTCTGGTTCAAATGATCAACACACCTAGTCTTCCAAATGCTCCAATGAAAAGGTGGGTGGCATTTATTCAACATTTTTATTTTGACCTGGTGCAAAAGCCAGGTAAAAATTTTACAATGCCAGATGGATTGTTAAGAAGACTGCCCACAGAAGAAGATTTTGATCCTGAAGAGTCTGACAAAGATGTCCCAGTTGTTAGATCCAGCACAAAGGGTTCTGAAGATTTTTCTCACCTCCCCCATGAGGCTAAACTGGATGATTGTTTTCGCCTCTGCCAAGAGGATAAACTGGATGGTTCTGATCTTGATTCTGGTGATCAGGATGTTTTTTTTGATGAAGATGGGGCTGTTGTTTGGGATAGCTCAAATTTGGAAAATGGTGTTTTTGTTAGTGAACTCGATTCTCATAAGATTCAGTGGAAGGGAAGGGATTTACCAAAGTTTAGGGATTGGTGTCATGGTTGGACTGGTTGTGTTGCTCATGTGCACACTGGTGATTTTGATGATAGGGTGGTACCCTTGGATGTTGTTTTGTTGGATTTTGAAGATGAGACATGGTGTCAGACGTGGATTTATTTTATTTTGGTTGAATATCTGTTGACCTTGGAGAGGCCAGATATTTGTGATGATAATACTTGGCTGGCAATCAAGATGAAAAGTCCTGGATTCTATGTGTCAGAAAGAAGGTTGATGAGGAGGAGACATCCAAATAATCAAGTTGTTGTGACCCAGAAGAAAGGTCAAGAATTGGTTTTGAAGTCTTTGCATGAAGACCTTGGTCATAGAGTCTTTGGGGAGACTTAAAGAACAGTAGCAGACAGATTTTGGAGGCCAGGAATGAAGTTGGCTGTGCAGAGTTGGGTTCAATCTTGAGAAGAATGTCAAAGAATAAGTCACTTGAAACCTAAAGAGATTGGACGTGCTACTGGTGAAACAATTGTGTTTGTAAGAGTAAGTCTGGATGCTGTCCATATTAAAGTGGGCAGGTATAAATACTTGATTGTTGCCAGGGATGATCTGTCTGGTTGGGTGGAGGCAGCGCCTCTGGTCAATTTGACTTCCAAAAATGTGGCAGAGTTTTTGAAGAAGGAATGGGTATTTAGATATGGGTTGATGAAGTTGGTGACTGTTGATGGAGGGCCAGAGTTTGGAGCTGAATTCAAAGAAGCTGTAGAAAGTATTGGCTCTAAAGTCAGGGTCGCTACACCTTACTATCCTGAAGCTGAAGGCATGGTTGAAAGAGGCCATCAAGTTATCAAGAATGATTTGGTGAAGATGTGTGGAGATAGTGCTGAAAAATGGAGGCATTATATACCCTTGGTGTTATTTGCTGATAGGGTCACTGTGAAAAAGACAACCGGCTATTCCCCTTATGAATTAATGTTTGGTCAAAAAGCTGTTCTACCAGTGGATTTTGAACCCTTCTCCTATCTTGGAACTGATTGGGTTGATGTGTGCTCAACAGAAGATTTGCTCTGTGCCAGGATAAAACAGTTTGAATGTAGGGAGGAATTTCAAGAAAAGGCATACTGAAGAATGATAAAGATAAGAAATCACTCAGTCAGATACTTAAAAAAGAAGTTGGCTTATAGACTCAGGAATTTCTTGAAACCTAGTTGTTTGGTTTTGGTGTATAATAGAAGTTTGGAGAGATTTAGTGGGGAAAATGTTTGCTGACAGATGGAATAGAACATACAGAGTCAGATCTCAAAACTTCCTTAGAAGCGCTTCCCAGCCCTCTAGCACTGAGGTGGAGGGTCTGACCCACACCAGGAAGCCTGCCTGAAGTGGCCTGACCACCAAAAACACTTAAACTACTTAAAAAAATAACCTACTACTACTAAAACCCTTAATACACATAATTACGCTATAACAGCATTGTGAAATGAAATTTAGAGAAAATTCTGCTCATTCCAAGCGTTTTACTTATCTTGTTGATTATTCTAACCCTCTTCACAAATACCCCCCCTTACTCATATCTCACCCCCCTCCACATAACCTGCCTGCTGCATATCTCACCCATGTATTCCCCCCCCCATACTCATCTCATATATTTAGCGGCACTTTATATATCTTGGTGTAACAGTCTAATTCTAAAAATAATATATATACTCTTATACCCATGTTTTTATCTTACTGATATTTTTATATACTTAAGTATATGGATGAATAATCATTTAAAGTATAGTATTTCTAGTACATCTTCTTCTATGCTTCTTTATTTTTTAAGATCCTCACCACACCCTCCTCTCTAAACCATTTTATTTTTAAGCACCTTATATTATCTCTTTGGTCATTATCAAAAGGTGGGAGGGAGGTGTTACACGCAAAAAGGTATTCCCCCCCATACTCATCTCATATATTTAGCGGCATTTTATATATCTTGGTGTAACAGCCTAATTCTATAAATAATATATATACTCTTATACCCATGTTTTTATCTTACTGATATTTTTATATACTTAAGTATATGGTTGAATAATCATTTAAAGTATAGTATTTCTAGTACATCTTCTTCTATGCTTCTTTATTTTTTAAGATCCTCACCACACCCTCCTCTCTAAACCATTTTATTTTTAAGCACCTTATATTATCTCTTTGGTCATTATCAAAAGATGGGAGGGAGGTGTTACACGCAAAAAGGTATTCCCCCCCATACTCATCTCATATATTTAGCGGCATTTTATATATCTTGGTGTAACAGCCTAATTCTATAAATAATATATATACTCTTATACCCATGTTTTTATCTTACTGATATTTTTATATACTTAAGTATATGGTTGAATAATCATTCAAAGTATAGTATTTCTAGTACATCTTCTTCTATGCTTCTTTATTTTTTAAGATCCTCACCACACCCTCCTCTCTAAACCATTTTATTTTTAAGCACCTTATATTATCGCTTTGGTCATTATCAAAAGGTGGGAGGGAGGTGTTACACGCAAAAAGTATACCATCCTCCCCCCCCTTACTACACTATGCATCAAACACACATTATGAAAGGTGTAGAAGAAGCCCGAGCGGTGCACAATTGGGAGGACTTACTTTTACTCTCCAATCTTCCCACTCCAAAGCTTTACCACAATACCACATATTCATCTTCACTTCCATCTACCAAATCTTCAAATCTCGATTCATCTTCTGAATCACATCTTCTAAAACTGTGCAGTTTATCCTCATGCAGGAGGCCCAGAACTAGATCTTGCTGATTATCATTCTTAAAAAGTATGTGCAGTTTATGCTCTTGCTGATCTTCATTCTTTAAAAATTTGTGCAGTTTAACCTCTTTCTGGAGGCCTAAAAATTGATCTTCACAATCTTCATAAAAATATTTTTTAATCTTCTTCCTTAATTTTCTTGAATTATCTTAAAATTTTTATTTTCTTTTCTTGGGTTTTCTTCTTGCCTACAAAAATAACCAGGGTTTCCCCAATGCTCACAAACATGGCCAACGTAATGTTTTTTAAAGCTGTAGAAGAAACCCTAGCGGTGCACAATTGAAAGGACTTACTTTTAGACCCCAATGTTACCACTACAAAACTTTTATGCATATCTTTCAATAAAGATATATAAACCATCTTTTTTTTTGAACTTGAATTAAAATTAATTGAAAATCTTGAAAAAGAACAGAGATTTGATAAAAAACTTGAAGAATACTTGCAGAGAAGAGAAACATTAAAAAGAAAAAGTTTAAAATTCACTTGGTATATCTCCAAGGGAGCTGACCTACTACAACCTGGGATTTTCTCATCTTAGGGAGAGGTTGTAGCACTTGGGTGATCAGCCTTCATCATTCAAAAAATACAGACTCTCACTAGAGCCTGATCCACACTCCAAAAATCCAGAGGTGGCACCCACTTCTTTTCTCCTCCTGCAACAATCCATGCATAGACACATGGATGACAAACCAGGCCTGTTTTCCCAGCCATCATCTCCAGATGATGACAACATCATGTGAAGCATCCTTTCATCCTCACCAGTCAACTCCAAACTAGTTCCCATGTCAAATTGGTAACCAATTCTTGCTTGAAAATATATCAAGAATGGCTTACCCAAAACAGCTTTAACATTTCCTTTAGCAATGTAAAAATGAGCCTTTCCGGAGGCTCCACCAACTTCCAACTTTACAAATTTGGAGGTTCCCATCAACTCCTTTATATGACCATCAATACCAGTTTTGATGGGGAGGTCAAAATCAGTAGCCTCAAACAAGGAAATCAGGTTAATCTGAGAACCTGAATCCACCAATGCGCTAGCCTCCCTGAAATTCAGGGTGATGTTGACATAACCCAGAGGAGCAGAAAAAAGAGTTTTCAACCCCTCCCCAAACTTCTCAGCAGAATCACATATGTACTCTACTTCCCCAGAAGACACTCTTCTTCTGGTCAACAACTTCTTTTGTACATCAGACAATCCAGGACTGATAGCATATAACTCCCCATAAGTAAGGGAAACCTAAACCTGGTTCATCCTCTCCAGAACAGAGTCCATAACATAAGATTTCCCAGAAACTACTGGCCTCTCAAAGAGAGCCCTTTGCTTCATTACCTTGGTTATAGAATCCTCCTGAGGAACAGAACCTCAAACAGACTTTTCATCTACAGGAGTCAAACCAGATCCCTCACCAGAACCTCTAACACCGGCGGCCCTTAGCAATGAAGCCAAAGGAACCTCCACCTCAGAGTCAGAATCCTCATCCATGGGCATTGGCTCTCCATTCATGTCCAATGCACCAAAGCTAGGGGGGCCCAGATTAGCAATCCCCTTCTGCATCTTGTACAGCTCTTCCTTGTTGTACTTACTCCTAGCTGCACCCAGCTTAGGATACACATTAGAAGACTTAGGCTTTGGTTGGGCATGAGAGCAACTCTTAGGACTTCCCACCTTACCTGCCTCTACATCATAGACACCAGCCAAACATTCACCATAGACAGTCCACTGCAAGAATATAGCTCCAACTCACTGAAGGAAGTTGAAAAATAGACTATATTCACCCCCTTCTCTTTCCCCTTGATTTTATTATCTTGCTTAATAAAAGACTTCCCCTGATCAGGAATCTCCTCAAACCTTGGCCCCTCTGATTGAGACCAGCTCTTCTCCTGACCATATCAACAGGAGCCTGCTCCTCACTGCGCTTCAAAAATTGACCATCAGGTAACTTAAACGCCCTTCCATTAAACTCCACTTTACCCTCTGACACATATCTGTTCAGAGCCCATCAATCATTGGACTTATGTCCTCTTCTACCATAATAAGAGAAAACCCAAGGATCACTCCTACCAGCCCGCCTGTCAAAATCATTGGGCTGAGGAGAAGCCTTATTGGCTTTCTATGCCTCCTGCACAAAAATGTGAAGCTTTTTTGTCAGATCAGCTAACTGCTCCGCCATTGGGTTGCTCTCCTGTTTTGGAACCTTCACCATATTCTTTTCCTCCTTCTCTACCCTTCTCTCCTCTTCAGCCAAAGCCTCAATGACTTTGCTGACATACTTGGCACACGGCTCTTGGTAGGTGTCCACCGCCAATAACTTCAAATGGGCCTCCACCGCTATGGTAAGGTAAAATATTACAGTTACCTTGCTGTAAGCAGAATCCGGAGGAGATGTGTGGATTTAGTGGAAAACCCCATCCTTTTAACAAAAATAACAAAGTAGGTGTTCTAAATGGCTAAGCTACCCAGTCTATTTAGATCAGATGGGATTTAATATTGAAACTCAGTAAAATTTAACGCTTATTGAGACTATAAAGAATGTAGCTGTTGAGAAATGAAATACTGATAACAACAGTTAAGTAGTACCAGTGAAAGATCTAATGATTGACTTATATGTTTTTATGATGTTTTAAACTTTTATGAGACAGCAATAAATTCAAGTCATAGTAAAAGAGCTTTCTAATGATACCCTATACGAGTGCAATTTAAACTGTTGAATTGTATTTCTAAATTGTTATGTAAAATAATAATGTTATAAGGGTTTCACAGCTTTCTTCAAATTTTTGAGTAATAAAATAAGACCGTGGTGGTTAAATATTAAGCTGTATGATGTCTTTCTGATGCCCAATTTCGAGTCTGAGAGGCTCTTAAGTATACCTAGTCACGTGCCTAAGATACCTTTCCAGAACTCAGCTGGAACCTGTCCGGAGCTCATCCGGAGCTTGTCCAAAGCTTGTCTGGACCTCTGGACTCAATTAGAACCTTAAAACTATAATAAAAAATCTGAAAAATTACACATGATAGAGATACTTCCTCTTTACATTCCCAACTAATTTTGGTAGTCTGCGCAGCTCAAATCACCCCATGAACATTCATCAAAATTAAGTAATTTCTGAAAAAAGTAAATATTTCTATAAATCTTTAAAATTCATTTAAAAATATAAGAAAAATAGTAAAAATTCTGGGAAAATTTCCCAAGGTTCTTAAGTGACTCGACTTGATACTGATAAACTTTTCAGACCGTAAAAATAAATTTTCTCCGTAAATTAAATTGTTTTTCGCTTAGGCATTTGCTTTTGACCAATTTCTTCATATTTAAAACTCAAATAAATTAAATAAAACCCTTTTTAATATATTAATGTCATCAATCTTTACAACGTAATAGCACCATTTATGTATTTTAGGTGCCATACTAAACTTTAGGCTACCACATCCTCCCTCCAATTGAGAATGTCCTCATTCTTTAAACTTGCATAAGTGATTGAACACAATATTCATGTTTAAACTTCAACCACCATCTTCTTTCAATCAACTTAAAATTAATCTTCATCCAATATGTCTTTCAAAGAACTTGTTGCTCCATGTGAACTCTGCCCTCACTACCAGGTACCTTGCTTAATGTCCAATCCTGATCTCCCTGGCAGAACCACCTGCAACCTATGCTGTGTTAAGAAAGTCAAATGTAACCGGCCAATAGCTCCTTCAAGAAAAAATGTTTATCTCAGACCAGCAGCTCTCCCTGATCCTACAACCTCTAAAAAGCGATCTAAAATTCCTGTCTTCTTTAAATGTATTAGATCAAAAACTGCTTTATCGTCAAAAGTTCAATCTTCATCAGCAGATCCCGGCCTAATTTTGCGTTCACAAGATCCTAATCCTAAAACGCCAGTGCCCTCAACCAACTTTGCTGAGACCATGTTTCCTGGCTCCAAATTTAAGACCCTATTATTTTACTAAAACTTTTTTAAATATAATCTGAATAAACATAATAATTTTTATATACTTGAACTTCTAGCTGTTGAAATAACCAACACAGATGATGTTGGCAAAGTGAAGACGGACTATATTAATCATTACCCATTTTTCATCACTATCTTTTTCTTGACTTTACTGATGAATTGAAACGAAAAATGCTGGCCTATTTTAAAGAACCTCCAGCTAATAATCATGAAGATCTCATGAAAAGAAGACTTTTAATGCAAGGCCTTATAATGATGTTGAACAATTCCAAAAGAATTATCTTTTCTAATAAATTAATTTGATAAATTTGTTTTAGCTGCTCTTCTTTTAATTTTTAAAATATAGATGTTGTTTCCTTCTTCTCTGGCTTGATATAACTTAAAATAAAATAAATCTTGTGATTATTCCACTACTGAGAGCAAGGTTTGAATCCCTTCAGACTCCAATTAACCAGTCTTCCTTCATGTCAGAGCATTGAGAGAGTGGATCTTCCTAATGAGCTGAATACTCCTGATTCCAACCTCATAGGGCCCCCTACTGAGCCGAATTCTATGATTCCAATCTCGCCATAAGGTCCTCCAAGCTTCACACCCAAAAATAGCCTAACAATGAGGCACTAAAAAAATCATTCCCTAAAATCCAACTACCATCCTAACTTCTGATTCCTTCATCACAAATTTCAAACTTTGCTATGCAGCAAACCCATAAAATACTTTTTCCAGGCTTCCAATAATAATATTAACTTTAGACCATGTTAAAGCACCACAAATTTCACCTAATTAACCATTATGATTTCCATAGCATCATCACCACCTAAAATTTTAACCTCCTAAAGCTTATCAGCACCCAATTCCAGAAAGGATTGAATAACCAGTTTAGAGTCTTAGTGGACAGTGATAAATTAAAAGATTGAATTTAGTTATCCAAACAAGATTGACATTCCAGTTTAAATTCTTGGTGGACCAAACATATAATTGATTGCTAGTTTATGGTCTTGGTGGACCAAAGATCGTTTAAGTGCATAAATAACTTAAAATATTCCTAAGTATGGCTTAGGCTTGACCAAAGATTGTATAATCTTGATAATCCAGTTTAATGTCATAGTGGACCAAACATTTGATCGACAAGAAATCCAGTATAAGGTCATAGTGGGCCCATGAATGTTGAATTTTCCTACAGATATTAATTTTCGAGTTTAAAGTCATAGTGGACTAAAACAATAAATGAACTACCAGTTTATAGTCATGGTGGACCCAACATT